>CM061030.1:5230000-6620000 GCA_030763125.1 Hippophae gyantsensis | reverse complement strand
TGCGTCTTTTCTTGTACGGAGGATAATAGTATTCCTCAAATTATTGCTTTTTACTATTAAATGTGTTTCACGAGGTGCATGTTAAATAAGATGTTAAGTTTAATTAAATTAATAAACTGATGAATTGAAAAGTTCCAATTCTTTTTAGGTACACGTGAGATTAGCTAGCTTAATTTAATCATAAACACATGTTAAATTTATTTAATAAAATATATTTATTAAACTTAATTATATTATAAAAGTTAAAAATTTGATTCCTAAATATGTAATATTATTTTAGAAAGAAAAAGAAAAACAATTTCATCAGTATTATTTTTTATTTTACAAAATATATTTCAATATAATATATATTAAGTCATCACTCACCGATCAATATTCCGTAGTCGAAATTCTATCTGTAATGGGACGAAATTACCCTTTTACTTTACCGTCGTATAAAACCACGAAAATGAAGTATTTTTTGATAGTGATAGTGATAGTGATAGTGACTAAAAGTTCAATCCAATAATAAGTAAAAGTCATTAAAAAAAGATTATATAAATTTAAAAACTATTTAACTTTTTTTATTTTATATATTTAAATTTAAATTTATAGATTATTATTAATCTAGATTAACACGTAAATATTGATCTAAAATTAATGTTTAACTATCAAATATTTTTATAGAAACATATTTGAAAAAATTTCATTCCATTTTATTGATATGAAATAAGATAGTAATTTAAAAGTTAATAAATAATTTCTTTTGAATTAGAGTATGTGTAAGGATGAAGTTGATCCGATCAATGCATCAACCAACCTTTCATAATAGGATAGCGGATGTTATTGTAAATTTGGTTATGATTGATGATAAAAAAGTATTCTTAATTTTTTAGAATTACCTTCCTATATTAGTTATTTTATCAACCTAAGATCTTAGCCATCTTGTAATTTATTTTGTATATAAATATATATATATAATACTTAATACCCAACAAAAAAATACAAACAAACAATCAACCTTTCATAATATGAAAATGGAATGTCCTTAGGGCTAGGCTGGGTTTGTCAAACTTCGTCAGAATAGTTCACGTGGCCAATTTAGGAAAAATATTATTTCATGTGATTTTTATAATAGAATTTATATCAATCCTTTATTATGATATTTTTTTATGAATACTTTATTATGACATTTAATTTATTTTTACTTTCTTTCTTTTAAATCAATGATGCATGCTTTATAGTATTCTAAAAAAATACTTTGATTTTTATATGATACAATTTTTTACTTAATTTTATTTTTAATCTTCTTTTCAAAAACATATGTTTTTCATGTTATATATAAAAAAATAAAAAAATACGTATATTTTATTTTGTAGACATGTAAAAATCAAATATAAAAATAATATATATGCATTGCGTAAAAAGGTTTAAAAATAAAACTTCATTTATGAAAAAATTATGATATGTAATTAAAAAAAAGAAATAAAAACTAAGATAGAAGGATAATTTTGTAATTTTGATATTGATTTAAAATTTGGATAATAGATTATTAGAATAAAAGAGAATTTTACATATAACATTAGCCTAGTCATGAAATCAACTTGATATTTTATTTTTATTACAATAAAAAAAATGTAAGAAATATAAATAATATCAAACCTCATATTAACATAACATACTATATGTAAGATTTTTTCTACGTATAGATACCCTCATCTTTTTCTTTCTATCATATTAGTATAATAGTAATTATGTTATAATTGTTTAGATATTTTCATGTAATCTCTAAATATTTTCAAGTAACAAACGTTTACTAAGGTGTATTTGTGTGCTTGGCTTTTCCACCTCCATTGTATAATGCAACTAGCATTGCTCACAAGTGTAAACTATATATATTGCAATATATGGATACAAAAGGAGTCTTTTGTGTGTTTGAGTAAGAACTCATTTTCTTCCTTATCAATTGCTCTAATTTCTTGTTGCATTCATCCATTATCTTATGTTGTATTTGTGTATGATATCAGAACAAATAAAGATCTTCGATGGAAACTAACTTATAGAGATGCACTTTTTAATTCTCCACAAATTTTGAATAATAATATCTCTGTGAATCAAGGTATTCTTCCTAAAAATCAAGTTCAGGTATAAGTGTCGAGTTAAGGGTATAAGCTCTGTTAGACTGTCTTTTGAAGTTGGAATTGTTTGAGTCCTAAAAGATGTGAGATTTGTACCTAAACTTAACAGAAATTTGATTTCATTAAGTATCTTAGATTCCACTGATTTTAATATCAAAATAGAGAATAGGGTTATGAAAGCTTTCAAATGATCTTTAGTAGCCTTTAGAATTGTTAGGGCTAATGACTTGTATTTATTGAAGGGTCTACTATAGAAATTAAAGGTAATGCTAATGTAATCCAATATTTGGATAGTGCTATATTGCAGTATAAAAGGATGGGTCGTGGTAGTGAAAAAGGTCTAATTGAGTTAGTTAAACAAGGTATGTTAGGTAGTGAACATCTATGCAATTTAAAGTTCTGTGTACATCACATTTTTTGTAAGCATACTAGAGTTATGTTCTCTAAAGGTCAGCACACTATCACATATGCACTTAACTATGTTCACTAATTTGTGGGGACCAACTCCTATCTAGTCCTTAGATGGTTGTAAATATTTTTTTTTGTCCTTAGTAGATGACTATACTAGAAGATTATGGACATTCACGTTAAGAACTAAAGAATAAAATTTTGTTAGCTTATAACATTAGAAAACCCTAATTAAAAGCCAAATGTGTATCAAGTTAAAATACTTAGAAATAAAAGTGGTTTAGAGTTTTGTAATGAACTCTTTGATAACTATTGTAAGTGAAAGTTCAAGTTACGGATCTAATTAACCTAAAGGAAGACAAACTTGTAATTTTTTGAATTAAGTCTAATTAAAAATTATTGAGTGGTCAATCATGCAATCGTGTGTAAATAATATAAAGTAAAAATAAGAATAAACTTGATATATAATATTTTAGGTGGAAACAACCTAGGTCACAACAATGACCTCGGAGAAAACTACCAATTCACCAGACCACCTAACTATCCACTATAAAAATCAATTCCATTACAAAATTAGATCTTAAACTATCCTTCATAGATAAAAACCCCCAAAGTAATCTATTTACGATTCTTTGCTTTTTCATAGTCTCTACAAGGTAGGCACACGGATCAAGATCAACCTTCGATCAATCGTTCATCAAAAAAGTTAACACAAATAACATAAGTGAAAAAGTGTGTTCTAGAACAGATTCAATAATGAAAAATCATAGATAGAAGATTCAAGATTAAAAATAGTTAAATTAAATCATATAGCAAACCCAAGAATAATGGTTTAAAAGCACAGTATCATAAAAATAAATAGGCTTATTAATCTATCAAACATAACCACACAATGTTTGATACATTAACTTAAAAAAAAGCCTAACGAAATATAATATAGTTTTTAAATAACACAAATAACATAAGTGAAAAAGTGTGTTCTAGAACAGATTCAATAATGAAAAATCATAGATAGAAGATTCAAGATTAAAAATAGTTAAATTAAATCATATAGCAAACCCAAGAATAATGGTTTAAAAGCACAGTATCATAAAAATAAATAGGCTTATTAATCTATCAAACATAACCACACAATGTTTGATACATTAACTTTAAAAAAAGCCTAACGAAATATAATATAGTTTTTAAAAAACGTTTTGAGAGAAAAAGTACAAGATGAATAGATTATATGTGATTTTTTAAAACAAGGAACATTAGGTTATTTATATAGGGGAGTTGAAACCCCAATGCTAGGTTGATGGGTAATGACCATTCTATCTATTAAACATTTGATAGAGCAATAATAAATAAGGATAATACGGTAAACTACCAGTTAGGCTTGAATAAACAAAAAGGTTTTAAGTTGAAACTTACATGCTTGATCGAACCAGACCAGGTTCGATCAATCGACCTTATTTGTTTAATCAATCAAAATCCTTTTGGATTGATCAAAAAGCAGTGATTAATAACAACTCAAGACCAAGTATGTTAATCATGATCAATCCTCGATCAATCGAACCCAACATTGATCGATCCATTTCAATGAGAATTTTAACTCGAGAGCAATTAGATCATACACAATCAATCCTCGATTGATGTAGCCCTTTAATCAATCAAACTAATATTTTACACACATAGAATTTACACACGATCAATTCTATGTGATATATATGTGTGTAAATTCTATGTTAATCATGATAAATTCTATGTGTGTAAATTCAATTCTAACATGTTAATTAAAGAATTTATACTTAAATCTCATTAACTTGAAGCTCAAAAATTTATTCGGCTTGAATAATAGACATGAAAATGTGCCTAAAAGCTAATTTATACTTAAATATTTTGTTCACAAATCTAGTAAAAACTCATAAACCTTACAATAAGGATCAAGAAATTGGGAGACATATGACAGTTGTTGGTACACCATAACAAAACTAACTAACTAAAAGTATGAATAAGACCATTTTAGAGAGAATTAAATGCATGTCATCCCAATTTGGTATGTCCAAATAGTTTTGGATAGAGGTTGTAAACATAACCACTTTCCTTATAAATAGATGTCATTCTTCTACCATAAACTTTAAAACACCTGAGGAGCTTTAGTTTTCTAAACCTGTATATTATGGTAATCTTAGAACCTTTGGTTGCATTGTATTTAGTCATATTAGTCAGGAAAAGCTCTCGAATAGGTCATTGAAGTATTTCTTTGTTGGTTATCCTTTGGGTGTAAAAAGGTTTAAACTTTGGTTTCGTTCACTTAAAAAGTGTATTATTAATATGAATATTGTTTTTAATGGATCTTAATTTTACTGTGATTTAAAATTGTATCCTACTTCATCTGATGATAAGGATACCTTTGATGAGGTGAAGGTACCAATAACTCTTCATTCTCATGATGTTATAACTGATAAAACAAATATCAGTGATGATGATGGAATTATTAAGGATCATTATGATTTTTCTGATAGTTACCTTGAACTGACTAACTATTAACTTACAAGAGATAGGTATATAAGGTCTATTGTGTCTCCTAAAAAATACTCTAATTATCTTCTTATATCTAAACCTAAATGTATTAATTTAATTGCTTATGCCTTATTTGTTGCCTTCAAAATTTATGGTTGTCAACCCAAGTATTTTTATGATGTGAATTCTTCTAATGCTTATGATTGGATAATGACATGTTTGATGAATTAAATTATTTACATAAAATTAATACTTGGATTCTTGTTAAAGGCCTATGAATATTAAAGTTCTTGATTCTAGATGGTTCTATAAAATGAAATAAGGAATTAAAGATGTTAAACCTACCGGATATAAAGCTAGGTTAGTTGCTTAAAGTTATGCACAAGGATTAGTCAAGTAAGATAAAGTCTCCACTGAAGATAATCCATCTTATATGCTTACTAAATCATTACCACTAATCAAGCATTACTAGGATTCAATTAAAGTGTCTCGTACTTAGTCATTAGGATTGAAAGGGTAAACAGATTATATATTCACAATATGCGTAGTTTCAAGGTAGAGATTTTTAATTTATGTCATTATGATATGAAATTAATAATTAATGGAGACATTAAAGAATACATATAAGATGACATTTATGTTACTTTTGTTATATTTCTAGTTCACTTGTATTCATAAGCATGGGTTAAATGTGTTGATACATGATTTATTACATTATTTTATGGATTAGACCTTTTGTGCCTTGCTATGTGGACTTGAGTTGTTTGTTTCATTTGGTTTTTTCAAGCCTTGTACGCTGGCTAGCTTGGTAGGCTTTGAATGACAAAATCGCCACTTCCTCACTTGCTTATTTATACCAATATTAGGGTTTTTTATAGTGACTAGCTCATTTTCTCTTTTCTTTTCGGTGTCGTTGGTGTCTCTCCTCTCTAGTTTTCTCTATGTAGTTTTTTAGGATTTTATGTAATCTTTTTGGGTTTTTGAGTGATAAGAACTTGTGAGAAAGTTTTTTACTTTCTCCGTTGTATTAGATTGTTTCTCTATTGAAGTTCTTGCATTGTTACTCTCTATGAACTCCATTCAATTCAAAGTGAATCTAGGGACCGAACCACTTAAATATTATGTTCATTGTTGATTTAAATAAGCTTCAACTCTCCTTAAGTTAATCTCTATTCAACTCGTTTGACACATGACAGGGCTAAAATGGTCAGTGGTGGATGAATTTAAAAAGGGAAAAAGAAAAGATGTGCTTAGTATAAGTTATTACTAAAACTCAACAGATCATGAACATACACTATACTAAGATGGAGTGGAGTAGCATCATTATTGCGCAGGCAGAAAGATCATAATGTTCGCAACTTCCCCAGCAAATCACATATTATACACCGTACTCAATTGTTTAATATTTTGCTAAATTTGTTCAGGAAAGTAATGGTGTCAAAATCCATGTAGCCTTTGAAAACCCAAAGAACAAGCAATCATGGAAGAATAATTATTAACATTACAAGCAATTTTCCTCTGCAGCATAATTGAACATGCATGCACTGCACACCTGGAAAGTGTCAAAAATGAAAAAGTACAATTTATTGAAAATAAAATTCAAAAAACTGCTCCTCCGGGTGGGATTTCCCCCATGTTATTAGACTTTATTTCCTTCACATGTTACAATTGGCCCAGTGGTTGGAGCTAGGCCTATGAACAGTAATGATGAGCTCATTGTTTACTCAGATTCCTTATAACATATGGAAGAATGCCTCCGTGATTGAAATACTCCAATTCCACCTGCAAATTCAACGAAAATTACATTATCCACCAACAATATAGCTTCGTTGACAAAGACACGATGTTAACAGGCAATTATAGTTCAAAAACCAAAACACCGATCCAAAATATCCAAACGAAACTCCTCTATTGTCTTTCATGTAAAACGATCAATTTGATTTTGCACTAGTGCTCATACTACTTGACAATTTAATTCAGGAAATCATGTCATCTTATTCTGTACAGCAGCTGCGGTTACTTGCTTGAGTTCAAAGACTTAAAAATTTGCTACCCATTACTTTATGTTTTCAAAACATAAATGTCGCAAGCTTATCTGTTCTGTAACACCAAACACAACCATTAAAAAGCGTAAATAATAGTGACAGGAGAAGAGATGAAAGTAGCAATTACCTCGGTGTCAAAGCGCACTGTGCAGGTGAAAGATTTCCCACTATCAGTTGTGACAGCCACATCTTGCCCAGGTCTTATCTCACTAATCTTGCTAGGAAGGTCAATGTTATATCGTTCATGACCAGTCAACCCTAGTGTTTCTGCATCCTCACCGGTCTTGAAACAAAGCGGAATAATACCCATGCCTACCAAATTACTGCGATGAATTCTCTCAAAACTTTTAGCAATCACTGCTTTGACTCCCTGTCACACACCAAATTAACACAAAACAAACAAAAGTATACTTGTTAAAATCCAGTGAAAATGCAATTATCCTTGATAATGTGGCCAAGGGTAAGAACTGACCAATAGCATTGGACCCTTGGCAGCCCAATCTCGAGAACTTCCGCTTCCATACTCAGCTCCAGCCAACACAATGGTGTCATGCCCAGCAGCCTTGTATCTCTACAATAGCAATATGGTAGCAAAAAATTAGCAATACAGTTACAGCAACTGGCAGCAGTAAAACATAAAATGTGTATTCTGACTTATGCACGCCCATATACTTATTATGCAAGCAAGCATTTGAAAGACATGCTAAAATAATGCGATAGAAAGGGAAAAAGAATAATATATTTATCTTGCATAACATGACGAAGAATGGAAGCAAAGAAAACAATAAAAATATAAATTGAAGTAATATAGCAACAAGCAACTTACAGCTGCAGCATCAAACACATAAAGTTTCTCCCCTGTTGGAATGTGAATTGTTTTTGGACCCACTTCCCCACTCAAAAGCTTGTTAACAATGCGGATATTGGCAAAAGTTCCTCTTTCCATGACTTCATCATTGCCACGACGACTTCCATAAGAATTGAAGTCCTTGTGATTGACCCCACGATCAAGGAGGTACTTTGCAGCAGGACTGTCCTTGTTGATGCTTCCTGCTGGAGAAATATGATCTGTCGTTATGCTGTCACCAAAATTCAACAAACAGTAGGCATCTTTAACACCATGGGGACCAGGAGGATCCATGATCATATTTTTGAAGTATGGGGGCTCATGAATGTAGGTTGAGCTAGGGTCCCAAGTGTACAGTTTGGATTCTGGAACAGGTAGTTGATTCCACATGGGATTGCCTTTCGTAATAGCTTCATAAGTACTTCTAAACATTTCTGGCAACACACTTGATTGAACAGCCTGAGAAAAGAAATGAGGCCTTGATTATTTAAGCTACACACTTCAGTTTGCCACACTCAAATAATGCACATTTTTAACTATCTACCTCAGCAATTTCTTCTGTTGTTGGCCAGATATCAGCAAAATATATGTCTTTACCATCCTTTCCTTTTCCAATTGACTCCTTCTCAAAGTCAATGTCAACCTGTTGTGATGAATTCACGAGTTATCCAAGGTGGAAGCAATCAAGCAATGAGCAACTGTGATTGCAAAAGAATTAGCTTTACATTTCATAGTTCCCATACCTTATGATAGATAATGCATATGTGTATATACACCTTTATCATAAGAAAATTCGGCAGCAAAAATTAATTGCTAAAGCCTAGTGCTATACACTCAATGATATGAAACTTATCATTCTATCAAACCACTGCCTCCTCTACAAGTATAACTGTCCGCACTTCTTTTACCATATTCATAAAGATACCATCGCACCTAGAGCCTTTTCTAAGAGTATACATAATGAGACTCCCAAGTCAACATCTACCAATTGAAAGGTTTTGTCAATCATAACATTGGGTTACAACAGTTGAAGGTACTTTCCATGAACTATTAAGTAATATTATAACAACTAAATGGAATCTCCTGATCAAAAAGCAAATGACACTTGCTTTGTACGAAAATGGCATATCTTTCACGATCAGTTTATCACCTTCCTGTCACTATCATCTACTCTATTATAGCACTTACATCTTTCATCTTACGGTTATAAGCCTTATGAGATTTTCCTTGATTTCTTATGCACTTTTTTATGAAGCATTACATGCATGTAGCCATCATCAATAAGATATTCTTCCAAGATAGTCATAATCCTATACCGTTCCGGCAAGGGCATAAGCAACCACCAAAGGAGGTGAGGCAAGGTAGTTTGCTCTTGTCAAGGGATGCACACGCCCCTCAAAGTTCCTGTTGCCGGAGAGCACAGCAGCAGCCACAATGTCTAATTTAAAAGAACTATGTCAGAAGATAAGGAATAGAACATAATATTGGATGCCAATGTTTGCCAGAATGAAACGTAGGTTATGTAAAAGTATCAGCTTCTTATGAAAATAAAGAGATAAATAATATTGCAAAATTACCATTTTCTGAGATAGCAGAAGCAACTGAATCATCCAAATCACCAGAATTGCCAATGCAAGTAGTGCATCCATATCCAACAATATGGAAACCCTGTTGATTTAAATATTTCTGCAATCCACTGCATCAAGCAATGCCAAGAGTTAGTGACATAGTCGTCGTTTTGCGAGTAAAGCATTTGTTATTTAATAATACAATGAAAACTACCTTTGGAGTAAATATTTAGTCACGACTCCAGAGCCTGGGGCAAGACTTGTTTTTACCCATGGCTTGACCTAATAGCCATCATTGTAACATGTAAGAATCATCATTATAAAGGCATTACAATGAACTTTAACGTTTTACAGCTAAAAGAAGAAAAGTCATAGATATTCACATTTGGAAATTACGAATGTGCAAAAAAGAAACAGATTGGGGTAGGAAATAGTTGTAAGAAGATAATAATTTATAAACATGCCCAACCTGTAAGCCAAGTTCAGAAGCTTTTTTGGCAACAAGACCAGCTCCAAGCATGACACTTGGGTTTGATGTATTGGTGCAACTTGTGATAGCAGCAATCACCACACTTCCATGCTTAAGCTCTGCTGGTTGTCCATGGAATGAAAACTTCGCTACTTTATTTTGTTCCTCTTTTGGTACAGCAAATCCCTTAAATCAAACATAAAAAGGTTGATGCAAAGAAGAGCTATCCTAGTATGGTGGAACAAACCAATCAAGTCAAAGAACATTAATTTGACAGATGAAATGAAGAGTTCAATATATCCTTCAAGATCATCTCCAATTAGTCAGTGAACTCAGACCCAAGCTATTCATGCATTACATAAGATATCATATATTTTTAGAGGAAACAAAATTCTTCATTTCAATATTAGAGAAGTTACAAATGTTGACCAGGGTCCAACTATAAAATTTAATAGACAAAAGTTATAAGATGTCGTTGTCAATTGCCTCAGTGCAACAGCATATGCTCATTTGAGCTTTTCAGCGGCATGAATTTGAACCGTCCATTACAAGTGTATGCGTGTGTGTTAGTCCGTAACCGTTTATTTCAACCAAATTTATAGGATGTCATTATAGCGATGGCATATTTATAAGGATTAACTTGCAGGATACAGGTCAAATGAGAGCCAATAATGAAGATAAAAAAAGGTAAACAAAGGAGGAAATTATCAAAACACAAGTTGCTAGTAGCAGTAGTTGATCTGAATAATAGTGAAAGTCTAAAGGAGTTACAAAAGTGCTTGCATGAAATTTGAATGCCTTTTTACTCTGAAATCGACAGGCACCCATTGGATTATGTTTAAAAAAATTCCTGACTCTAAGCTGATGGAAGAAGAGTGATGAGATGGGCTCTTAGTGTAATGTTGAACTTCGGTTTCTCCATTTATATGACTCCGGAACAGAATAGTGATGAAGTAAATTTGAATAGCCTAAATTTATGCTGTTACTAAAATTTTATTTTCTTTTCTGACTTTTTATATGAAACATTGCCTTGTATTAGTATACTGCTTTCTAAATGACCACGTAATTTTCTCGAAGATTCACTTTATTGTAGGAAAGTTAGTAACAATCAGGGTACTAAAGAATTAATGACCGATAAGATTTACAACTAACCTTGAATCCAACTTTGTTATCCAAACAAGCATGCCAATCAGATTTCATTGTTGTCAAAGGCACTCGATCATGAGGCCTGACAATAATAAATATAAGACGTGAATATAGATTCTATGACAAATATGGGTTCTGCAAAGAAGAAACTAATTTTGACCACACCTTCTGGTTAAACATAAAGATGCAATTAAAAAATATTACCTCTTGGGTCCAGAAATACATGGCTCAACATCTGAGAGATTCAATTCTAGGTAAGACGAGTATACTCTGTCTAGTTGAGGCTGAAATCATCTAAAACTAGTCAACAAGTAGATCTTGGAAAATAGACTTGAACTATTTACCTTACGAATGAAAGATATGAAAACATAGGTACAATGATAACATTTACCTCATTATAGTCAACAAACATATTGTTTGCCCTCAGATAAGCTTCAATCATTGCCACCTAGATGTAAAAAAGGTCGGATTTGCGTCATCAAAATTTCTTTCACGAGCTACTTAATATACTCTACTTAAATACTCACAGTCTCATCACTTCTACCAGTCAATTTGAGGTACTGTAAAGTAACATGATCTACTGGGAAGAAGCCCATGGTTGCACCATACTCAGGAGACATATTAGCAATGGTGGCTCTGTCTGCCAATGATAATTTACCCATTCCACCCCCTACAGGCATATTCAAACATGAAAGCATTATGTCTTGTTGAAGCAATGGCAAGAAGTTAAAAATTTATCTTAAGTAAAGTTCATGAAAATCAAACTACCATAAAATTCAACAAATTTGCCAACAACTCCGTGCTTCCTGAGCATTTGTGTCACAGTTAAGACCAGATCAGTAGCAGTAACACCATTGCGTAACTTTCCATTTAACTTGAAGCCAACAACTCCAGGCAACACCATGCTCATGGGCTGTTAATCAAAGCAAATAGCATTAGACCATAATATACAGGATATCTTCCAAATGTATATTTCAAGAAAATGTTGACTATGAAATGTTTTTATTGAAACAAGCACATCTTTCAGATACAATGAGTGATATGTACTATTAAGCCCAATTTTATTACCTGGCCAAGCATTGCAGCCTCAGCTTCAATACCTCCAACTCCCCAGCCAGCAACTCCCAAACCATCAATCATGGTTGTATGAGAATCAGTTCCGACCACACTATCAGGGTAAAGTAATCCATCAGTGTTGAAAACAACCCGCCCAAGATATTCAAGGTTGACCTGAATTATCAAAAAGTTAGCTAACTCGGATTAAACTCAAAGAAAAATAAAACTGTCAATGGACAGGAGGAGATTCAAAAGATCAAATTGAAATGAAATTTCAAACATGAGTTAACAGGCAGAGAAGGAATTACAAATGTACTTTATAAGAGCAAGACTTTGAATACATTATTTAATTATGTCATCAAACTTTGGATTTGTTTCCAAAGTATTTTACCTGGTGAACTATACCAGAACCAGGTGGAACAACAAGCATATTATGGAAAGCATTAGAACCCCATTTAAGAAACGCAAATCTCTCCTTGTTTCTCTGGAATTCAAGCTCCATATTGGCCTGAACTGCATTTTCTGATCTCGCTACATCAACTTGAACAGAGTGATCAATTACTAGATCTACTGGAACCTGCACATGCCATACTGTGTAAAGTTAGATAAATCAGGACCATTTGTAATGCTAGCAGAAAAAAAATTATTAAAAGTATATAAAAGTTAACAATATTATGATACGTTATAATCATTTCAACTTAAGTTTTGTTCCAAAGAGAAAAGACCAGTCACAGTACAATAACCCAAAAGACAGAAGATACAGCAATTATTTACAGATCTAAATATCCTTGTCGCCACAATGAGGTGATCAGCTTCAGATTTGAAATACGGATCGAAAACTTATTCAAAGGAACCATATATTCACATGTTATTTTAAATTGAAATATCACATACGCAATTATGATACCAAATCCTCCATATCAATGACCAGTGCATATTTGAATAAAACCTCATACCAAGGGATTGATCTTGTTAGAGTCACTGCCAAGTTTGTTCATGGCATCACGCATACATGCAAGATCTACCACAGCTGGCACTCCAGTAAAATCCTAACATCACAGAAGAATTATTAAAGAGGAGGTCGATTTTGACATATTGCCAACCAAATCTAAGAACCAAACTTTAAGGAGCAGACAAGATAAATATATCAAACTACAGAAGAACCTGCAAGAGGACACGAGCAGGCTTGAAAGGAATTTCAACTAGCTTAGGTGAAGAGTTTTCCCAATCAATAATCTTCTCCACATCTTCCTTCTTGACTTGAAAATTGTCACAGTTACGGATAGCAGATTCAAGAAGAATTCTAATAGAGTACGGCAACTTATCTGTTTTATGTAAATAAAAAAGACATTCTCATTCATGTGGTTAAAAGAAACAGAACCACTAATTTTCAATAATAGGTATGGGTGGTTACCAATTCTTGGATCATCAAAAGAAGTAAGGCTGTAGAACTTTCCATACTCTCCCCCACCAGGCTTAGGAAGAGTTTTCAGATTTTCCTTAAAAGGGTTCTCGGAAGCTGGAATCAAGCATGTGTAGAAAAAAATGTTTAAACCACTCAAACAAACTCAAGTACAATAAAAAAAATCATTATGCATTGAAGTAATAAAAATGAAGCGCAACAGGTCTAACCATCTCAAAAAAGAAAATGTTTTTGAACACGATAACCAGAAAAACTGATCAAGTTCACATCCCTTTCAATGAAATGTGTAACCACTATAATACCAATAAAATATGTTAAATACGGATAATACAGCCTTCATCGCATTAATTTAAAGCCTTATATTGTAATTAGAAGGTGTTTGTTACCAATCCTCACAAAAGCTTAAGCAATGGGCCGCCAATACATTTTACATTCTTACACCATAGGCAGCCGATACTCCCTCAGATAATTTACATAGACACTCAGGTTGTTTTACATTATTTCCTTTGTAAAATAGCAACCAAAATAAAGCTGATGCATAACCACTGAGCTCAAACTCTACTACCACAATACACAGCACTCGAAAAAGCAAGATGTTAAATGCTACAGAAAGCGTAAGAAAACACTCAAAACGCTATTTAAGCCAAAACAAAAAACATAAAATAAAAAGCGTTTAAAGACAGTCAGTGAATCCAGAACTTAAACTCCGATATATTAGAGAAAATAAAAACAGTACCCACAGTGGCGATCTTGCGGTGAAACTGTTCGATGACAGGAGCTACGGCCCTGATCTGAGGGCGAAGACTGTAAGTGGAACGCCAAGCGATACCGTGACTCCAGCGAGGGACAGAACAGCGAAAAGAACGAACAGCAGAGGAGAAACTGGGCGATCGAGAGACTGTAGACAAAGTTGGAGAATTTGAAATCGAATTAGGGAACGATCTAGAGACAGAGGGAGAGAAAAGCCTTCCAGCCCTAGAAGCATAGGCTCTAAGAAGAGCAGAAGATGATGAGGCCGTTATTAACATGACTAATCACGCAGTCATATACAAATAGATAAGGATTTCGATTGGGGACTGTATTGCTTCGCTCAGGCTTATGAAGGTGGTGAAGAAGACCAGAATTCAGAAGAATATCGTGTGGCGAAGTTAAATTGAAATGATACCTAGGGCTGTGTGTCCTTTTGATTTTATAAGTAGACCGCATGGTTGGGCACTATCGGAAAATTATAAGTCTCTTTGTATAGAAAGGGTTAAATTGAAATGATACACCTAGGCTGTGTGTCCTTTTGATTTTAAAAGTAGACCGCATGGTTGGGCACTATCGGAAAATTATAAGTCTATTTGTATTGAGAAGGGTTGGGATACGGTTAGGGTAAATCAATATTTTAACGCATGTTAAGTATTCCTCGTTATCTTATTATTAGTTTTATTTTTATTCAATAAATTTTATTAATAAAAACGAACTCAGATATTAACCGAACATCAAATAACAATATGATAGATATAATTATAATCATACTCGTCTTAATTCATACCTAATATATTTTATATTTATTAAATAAAAAAACTATAATTAGTGTATAAACACTACAATCCAAATAATTTCAAAATTTGGAGGGTTTATTGGGTGCCTGCGTCTCTGCGTGCCCACTCCACTATCCATCATCAACAACCCATTACCCATTTGAAAATGAAAAGCAACAGCCCTCAACTGCTCAATGCCCCCTGTCGCCTTCAAGTCCTCCTCAACCTCAAGGACCACGACTTTCCTAGACGCTCGAGCTCGAACATAAAAAAAACCCAAACGCCCATGCACTCTAATTCAGTTTGACCTCCCTGATCTACGATAAAATCAAAGACAAAACTATCTTACACACTCAATCTCATCCTCCCTTTGTCCTCATCTCTCCTACATTGTTTTGCTTTACACTCGGAATCTCACCGCCTAACTTCAAACGTTTTATGCAAAAGGAGATGTCGTTCACTCTTCATTTCCATTTCAATTTATACAATTTTATATTTCTGTTTTTCTGTCGACTATCTGTTTTGAATTTAATAAAGAATCGAAATTATATTGTTGTCATAAATCAAGAAAGTTTCATGAAGTTATGAGACGATGAGATATGAGAATTCAAAAAAAAAAAACAAAACAAGGTTTGAGAAATGATAATACTTGTGATTTTGTTTCTTCCCCTAAAAATTTATGATTTAAATATAAAGAGTAAAATAGTTTCATTTGAAATATTATTTATTACTTATCAGGCTTTATTACTCATATATAAAAATCATCCCTAAATAATAAAGTTTTCAGACAATGTCAGATACGTATCTAATACTTTAATTTCGGAACGATTTATGATATAAATGTTCTCGTCTATTTCTGCACCCACTATTAGTAACAATTGTGGTTGTGGATGTAGATTAGTAAAAATAAAAAGTTTAATAATATTTTTATTTTTAATATTTACTTAAAAATATATTTAATTTTTAAAAAATTAAATATTTAAATAATTTTTACTTTATTATTTTATTTAAAATATTATTAATTTCAAATTTTTAACAATTTAATACATATTTTTAAATAAAATAAACATATAAAAATAAAAATAAATAAAATTTAATCTAATTATTATAAATATTGTATGTTTTATTATTAAATATATATATTTATGTAATTATATGTATATAAAAACTAATATTAATATACATTTAATTTTAATTAACTAACGCCTTGATATTTTAATAATCATTTATATCTCATACTTTATATATTATGATTATTTTTGAGAAAAAATCATTTTTTATAAAAAATAACAATTTAAATTATTAATAGTTAAATACATGTCCCTAATTAGTTTACATGAAAAAAAAATTACCACACATATTTTTTTACTTTCTAATCAAATTATATTTAAAATTATAATCCTCTTTTAATTAATTTATATTTAAATTATATATGATTTTACTTATGATATTATAACAAAAACACATATTTTTTAAGTCACAGAATATGTATATATATATATAAATAATTTTTTATATTTTATGAAAAGTACATACATGAATTTAAAAAGAAACAATTATACTATGCAAATTAAAGCTTAAAACTAAACACGTGTTTAAAATTAAAGCTAATTTGAACGTAGGTTCAAGAATTATATTTACAATCCAATATTTTTTATTTTTTTAAATAATAAATTATATACGGTATGAACTAAAAATTTCTTAAATTTATAATATGATTTAATGATTAACTAATTATAATGTTATTTTAAGGTTTCGTGTGGAATGGTCGGTTTCGATATATGACATGTTTTTAGAAAAATGTTGATTGCATTAGGGTATGTTTTTTAACAATATTGAAAGAAAATCAATGAAAATGAAATTATTATTTTGGGTGATGTAAAGTTAGTTTTATTCTAACTAAATATATATCCTGTTTTTTCCTTCCTTCAATGTTTTTATGGTCCTTTCTTGTATCTCTTTCAAGTTTTTTTTTTATATGAGTATGATCCAAAAAGGATGGTGATAAGCTTTAGGCAAAACATATGAGTTGGTTTTTAAGTAATTATTGTTTGATATTTGGTGTGATTATATGTTAATCAATTCAACATCATCACATCACATTTTATATAACTTTCGGCTAACATGGATAGTTTTTAACTAGCATTATGCTAACGATTTTAATGGGTATGTTGTGTTTATTTATTTTTTTGTGAGACTTGTCTAATTATTTGTACTCATATTTATCCAAGATTTTTAAATATTATTAAATAAAATTAAATATTAAAACTAAAAAAATTATTATTGTTAATATTTATTTTTAATGGTACTTTTAATTAATAACAAGTATTAAACAATTATTATTATTGTGATAATAATAATAATAATAATAATAGATATAATAATATTATTATAATAAATTTATACTTATATTATTTTTTTAGGTCAAATAACACATGTTTTATTTTTAATAAATGTATAAAGGGTGAAGAATAAAATTAGTCTTATTATTCAGGTCATTGCACCTATTTATTATCATCGTTTACAAAATAAATTTTTAGATCCCTTTATTTGTTAAAAAAAGTCATTAAAAGATAATTTAACATTATGATACAATATTTATTATATAAAATATAGTAAAAAATATTTTAAAAATACATAAATCATTCAAAGAAGTTACATTTTCAATCACTTTATCATTTTTTTCCTCTAATTTTTCATACCAACTAAATGTTAAATAAATAAATAAAATATTAGTTAATTTTATTATTTTTGAACATTCAATATCAACAACAATACATAATAAGAATGATTGATCATTATAAATATTGAATGGACTTATCAGATTAAAAACAAAGAAATTCAAGTAATCGTTGATTGGATTTATTAAAAAATTGAATCATGATCAAAGAGTACCACAAAAGGAGCACAATGCATGGAGGGAGTCAAACAACAAAATAAGAGCAATTTTGCATTTTAAAGGCACATCGTGACATGGTTCAATGTGAGTCGCGACATAGTACCCACTGTATTATATGGATTTTAAGTAGAACCATGCATACATTAGCACAGGAAAAAGAAGTTTTTATCGTACTCTTTTTATAATTTCAATCAATTTACCAACTTTACATACCTAAGTGTAGCATAGATTTTTTTGCTGTCATAACTCGCATATTTTTCTTTGTATTTTTTTCTCGCATGTAATGATCTAATGCTAGATATTTCTTTCCTTTTTAGGGTTTTTGTATTATATATATATATGTACCAGGAATTACCTTAATTTTTAATACACTTGATTTAATATCAAAATTAAGAGTTTTAATGATCTTTGTTACTTTACAAACCAACTTATTAAGTGATTTACAAACCTTATGAACGTTCTATCATCATTGCATCATTGGTGAGTAACATCTATTTGATGTGGGATAGAAGCACGATTCCACCAATAATATGAAAGTATTTAAAAAATATGAATAAAATTTAGACTAACTAAACTCACTCTCTTACAAAATATCTTCGTATTTATATTATGAAACAAAGAAAAATTAATCCATTTTTTTAGATTGGATCAGATATTTTACTCAATCCTATCATTAAAAGTGATTTTTTTAATTTCTTTTAAAAATAATTTAGTTGGTATAAAATAAATATATTAAAGATAAAATAATTTTCTTATTAATTTTTAAATTTACATCAAATATGACGTGCGATAAATAAAAAATTGCGTAGTAATAGCCCTACCTCATTACAAAAACTCTATGTCAATAAATAGGTTGGTATTTTTGGAACATAATATCTTGTTGGTATTGTTTTTGTCCTTATTTTCATTAGGGCACATCATATATTTATATTTAAACTATTGGTATATATTTTGATTAATTTTAATAGTAATTTATACATTGAATTGTCCTAATTTCTTGATATTGTTATTAGATTGAGTGAAAAAATATACTAGTAGTTTAAATATAAGTATTTGATATGTCACATTTGAGAATATAAATAAAAAAATATATTAAAACAAAAATAAAGGTAATTCAAAAATATCAATTCCTTAATAAACCTAGTTCATATTCCCTCATTTATCTTCAACAACCGAAACTCAATAATTAGTCAATACAATAACATCATAATAGATATACATGTTACATGAAACAACAACAAAATTTTTTTTAAACCTATATATAGGAATAAGCAAAAAAACCATAGGTTTGATTTTTATCTAAAAAATTTTGAGAACAAGTTTGATTTTGGGTATAAATCGAACATTAAGCAATGAGTACGGTTCATGTACGATTATACTTAAAATCGTATCCACTTATACTCGAAATTAATTATATTTATTTAAATATTTTATATATTAATTAGAGTTAAGGGTTTTCATTTATCGCGCACTATATAAACAAAACTATGCTCGGCTTGAATGTTGATTTCATATTTTCAGTCTCAGTTTCTACAACTCTTATTTGTCATCTTTGATTCTCTGTTGCTCTTAACTCTATCGCTTTACGCTTGTTGCGAGCTCGGCTCGTGGTTCTCATCTCTACGTCTACCGTCTTCGTTCACTTCTACAGTCCTCCTTAGCTTCTTCTTCTTCCTGATCTCATCAGATACTCAGGTAGATACATAAAGTGTTTCCTTGTCTCCTCGTATAAAGCATATTTATAGATCTCTAACTTACTCTGTTATATGTTTTGTGTTTTCTTTTACAATTTTACTCATATTTATTCTCTTGATTTTTGACACATAAAGTGGTTACTCTATTTTGTGTTTGGACGATGGAATTCCCTATTTTGAGATTTGTGCTACTCTATTTTTGTTACAAAACTTTTTAGCTATTTGCTTGTCTCTATTAAAGTATCCAATTTTCACAAGAAGTTGCCTTTTGCATGCAATCCAATCGTGGTAAGGATAAGCCTCTATAGTCCTCTTTATGCTTTTATTAACTTAATTTGAAACTCAATATTATTATGCGAATCTAGGATTTAGGGTTCTGTGAAAATTAGAAGCAAGGACATAATCATAATTGAAAATTAAGGACCTAGCTAAAATAAAAGTCAATTTAAAAAAAATGACAGCTTTCATTTTTATATTTATATTATGGAATTTTTTTAATTTAATACTTTTATTGTTTTTTGTTACAATTGATTGATTATGTTATTATAATATTATTTAATTAACAATTTTATTAAAAAAATTAAAAAATTCTTAATATATATCTATTCTCTCATTTTAACAAAGATGAGTTTTAAAACTTTAGATAGAGATTTGAAATTGAGTCATGATAAAAGAAAAAAAAATACTAAGAAAGAAAATGATTTTTATTTTTTTAATAAAATAGTTGATTGAAAGAGGTTATAATAATGAGTATTCAATTTTAATAAAAAATAAAAAATTAATTTTTTTACATAATATAGATACAAAAATGAAAATTTACAGAGTTTTTATTAAGATTAACAATAGTACTCAAAGGAAAGTATAAATCTAATTTATATACTTCATTTTTAATATTAGTCTCAAAATAATCATAGATTAATAAGGAAAAAAATATTAATAATATGAAAAAAATAAAACAAATACGCGTTACTATAATGTATGAAATTTGTGTAAAAAAATTTGCATGGGTTTACAATTAAACTCATAAAAAAATGTATTTACGTGAGTTATATTATAGAATCTGCACGTTGATTTTATTATAAAATTCACACAAATTACATGTAAAAAAAGTAAATGTAAAATAATATTATATTTAAAAGGCACTAATGGGTTAGAAACTTATATAAATATATATATATAGTATGGTATTATACATGATAAAAAGTTATTTCTATAGAATAATAGTTGTGAGGGAAGATTTTGAACAAATATATATATTATCTAGAGAAATATCAAACATCTACAACTGTACTATAGATTTAACGTAACTCGTGAGAAATGATAAACTCTAAGTTATATTTTATGATGTTGATAGGATGTTAAATATTTTTTTCCTATTGATAAAAAATAAAAATGTTTGTATTTATGATTAAAATACATTTACATATAAATAAATTGAACTAAATTTTTAAAAAGAATTTAGATATAAGAAAATTTTAAATTATTTAATTTAAATAATTTAGTCCCGTACATAATAAAAAAAAATTAATTTCATAATTATTATATTCAATACTAAAAATATTATAATTTTTTAAAAAATGTCATATTAGTTCAATTATTATATATAAATATTTTAATTCTATAATTTTTGAATTAAATATCTATAATATTGTTATTTATGAAAGTTAGTTATTATATGTATTCAATTTTAATATTTTGATAGATTATAAATATCTATGTTAATAAATTACCATATTAGAATATTTATTTTTTAAAAATACAAGATTTAATATATTTAATTTAATAATTTTAAAATTAATGTTTTATTCAATAAAAATCATAAGACATCTTAAACTTTTTTTTAAATCATTCCCCCTGTTGGCCATGACATAGATGTCCATGGTTAGAACTATAAGCCATTGTCCTTTGTACCCTCTCACATTGTCCTTTAATGCTTCTCACCCACGTAATATAACTAACTAAATAGGATAATTATTTCATAGCAGTTTATTCTATATTAAGATTTTTTTTGAATTTCAAATCATATACTTATTAATTTATATCTTTTAAAAAAATTTAAGATATAATTTTAAATATTTGTATTTTATATGCATGATTTAATTATTAAATTTATATATATATATATATATATATATTGGAGTAATTTATATCTTATATTTTTTTAATTAAAATATAAATGATGAAAAAATCTCTAGATATTAGACACTTGAAAAACTTATATTTTATATTTTATAATTTTTATAAATATTTTTATTTTTAAGATTTAAATTAGATTATACATCATTTATATTTATTTCTTTATAATATTGTTAAAATTAAAATTTAAATAATTATATAAGATTTTAGTTATTTTTATATATTTTTTAATTGATTAATTGATTTATTCATGAAAATGATTATTAGATATATTTATAATATATATATATATATATTAAATAAAAAATTATTTTAAAATATAAATATAAATAATCTGTAATTTTGATATTTTAAAATCTTTATACAAAATTCCATAATTTAGTAAAAAAAATTCAAAATTATTTTTATAAAATTTAAATCGAATCGGCATTTTAAACTACTAATATTTGCACATGCAGTTAATCACCAAGTCGCCACGCGTCAGTTTATGGTACAATTAAGGACGAAGACTAGGTCAGTGACTCAGTGGTTACCTAGTGAAAACAAAGAGGGTGGGAAAAAAGACCAAAAAGGTCACAAGGCAAGGCGGCAAAAGCCCTAGTAGTCAATCTAATTATCCCGCCCGCTCCTCACAAGTCACAACGTTTTGAAACCCTTTTTCCACCTCACACTCTCCCTCCACATCTTCCCGCCTCTCTTTCACTCCTTAAAAATCTCCTCCCACCCACCTCTTTCTTCGTCCCTTGTCTCTCTCTCAACCAATTCTCACTCCTCTTCTCAAACCACTGTCTCAGATCTCTATATTCTCTCCATCCCTCACTCCTTCATTGCCATGAATCACAGGATTCGCTCACTTCACCGTTCGTCTCCGAACCGGACGGAGCCATTTCTCAAGTTCCTAAAGCCAGGCGCCCTTGCCCAAATGAGAGACTCACGAATCAGTGCCAGATCTCAAAGATTCATCTCTTATTCTCAGATCCGTACGTCACCACCATCATCTCCACACTCAAATCCTGGTCAACCCCAAGTCAATGCGATCGATGGTGTCCCTTGCTTCTCCCCTAGGATTTTCGGTCCTAGATGTCCTCAGAGGAAGAAGTTCATGGCGGCCAAGTGTATCATATTTTCTAGCCAAGGTCCGTCCAGTCATGGTTCCGATGCGCCTGATCCGATTATCGATGTATTTAGTCATGACATTCTTGCTGCTCATTGAATGAACTGCTTTGATATGTGAAGTTATATTCTATTGTTCTTTCCTTTTGTCGATCCTTGCTGTAGATTAATTAGCGGTTATAGTTTATTGATGTTGTTTAAGTCCAAAATGTGGAATATTTCTTTTATAGAAATGAGATTCTTAATAAAATAACAATACTTTCCGTTGCGGATCTGTTATATTCCATTTGAATCTTGTTCATTTGTTTTGAGGGAATAGTAAAATCGGTGTCCATCTCTTTTACTTTGACAATTCTTTAACATTATTGACCATGAATTAATGTTATGGATGTCGTAGCAGTTTGGTAACTGACGGTAAATCGACTGTGAATAATTCGAGTCTTAATTAGAAGGGGACATTGATTCCAATTGTGAATTTCTACGGTAGTGATTCAAAACCCTTAAATTTGTTTCATTATTGTTACAATTAGGATTTACTCAAAACTTAACCTTTGCATTGAAACTTAGTTGGTTATATTTACATGTCATGTGTCTAACCCTTGTCTTGTTATTTAGTCATTTTGCCGATCTGCTTCATTTATAAAGTGGTTTTGTTGTATTTTATTTCATGTTTTATTTAATGTTTATCTTCTTTAATATATATTGTGTCATATTTTTTTTATTAAACTTATTATAAATAATTATGTAACATATTTTTTTATTATTATTGTATTTAAATTGATATCATTTAGGTTTATTATGAATAAATAAAATATCTTAATATTATATTTTTATTATTATTTTATCTTATTAAAAATTAAATAAATTAAAATTTATCTGAGATAAGATTATATAAGTTTTGAAAATTGATGAATTGTAGTGGAAATCTTATTAACATCCCATCACAAATTACACCTTTATTTCTCTTTTCATATTGCTTGCTATTCAGTGGTATTTGCTTATTTCCCCTTTTTCATATAGTGTGGAGAATGCCAATAGGTAAAAGAATGCTTATGAATCTATTGGCTTTCATCGAGTTAGTGGATGAAAAGAAAAATTAAATTATTTATGGCTGCTTAGTATATAAGAAATATTGAATTTTGGAATCGGAAGAATGTTGTAGTTCTCAAAAGTTAAAGAAAGATTTGATATCCCTAGCTGGATTAAGCTGTCTTTTCATATTTTTTTATCCTAGTGCTTTGATTGTAATTTATGAGAGTAGAAGGTAGAGGAAATATGCTGATGCTTCACATTTATTATTGGTGTTATATTTTTCTGAGAATGTAATTTTTGAGCAGCTAGTATGCTTTCAATTATGGCGTTAAGCTATTGATTTTGGTGCAACCACAAGTTAGATGTTCATTAGCAGGCAGGTAAGACTAGATATTGTTGAATATTACATGTCCAGAATTTTAACGACTTTTGCTTTAATTTCTTGCGTTGATGGATTATCATTATGTAAATGTTCAGTTCTTCTTGTGTCTTATATGCTTTTTTAAAGGATCAGCTATGTTATGTGTAAACTGTAAAGTGTGAATGATATGAATCTCTAACAAATTTCACTCAGTTTGAAACAAGCATTGTCAATGTTCTATATGAATGCTACACATACATTTCTTTTTATTCAATGCTTTTATACTTTTTTTTCAGTGCTACATATACATTATTTGCTTAAGTTGAAGTTGTGTTTCTCTTCACAAATGTTTCCTGTCTAGTTATTGTTTGCTCAAGCTGGGAAAATGAACGATGACTTCTTTTTGTTGGACAGATGGAGCAGTCTGTTTTTGAGTTTTTTTATATGCTGTTCTATCTATTCAATGCATTATTGAATTTTTTTTTACGTTGCTTATGCTCTGGTTATTGAATGCTTTTTAAACTATGAAGGTTTATGATGCAGAACTTGTGTATATGAAGATTGTAACTTATGTCTATTCCAGCATTGTGTTGTATTTTTGCGTGAAAGCTTTGTGTTTCTACTTAACAATGTATCTGGCTAAATCTCTTTATCTCGTGAAATAACTGGAGTTCCTTGGCTGCTAGTATGAATGGGTGGTTACGGGTGACAATATTTATGTTAATAATTATAATCACATCACATTAATTTTGTATACATTCTTTTAATAATTATAGGTTATGAGTTTTAATTAATTTACTCACGGTTTAATCACGTTGATAAATAAGAATAAATAAAATTTAATCTAATTATACAAATTATTGTATATTTTATTATTAAAATTTAATTATTTTATGTAATTATATGTATATAAAATAATAATATTAATATATATTTGATTTTGATTAATTACATTTTTGTCATTGTAATAACCATCTTTATTCTATGTTTTTTCAATTATGATTATTTAAAAAAAATTATTAAATTTTTATGTATAAATCACAATTTTATTTATTTAAGATTAAAATGTTATCTCTAACTACTAGATTTACTTAGAGGTAATAAAATATAGATAATCATATATGCTAGTTGTAGTTTGTTTTCTGCTTCAAGTAGCATATTATTGGGTGAGTAGTTGTTATATTTTGTAATGTTAGGTCATTTGAGTCGTTTAATTTTGTAATTTAGGAATAATTTTTTTTATATCATAAATTTTTGAGTATTTTTTAAAATAAACTTATTATATGATCTTTATATGATTTCATTAATAAAGAGATAAAGTTATTATTTTAATCATTATAATTATTATTCAACAATCATTTTAAGACTTGAACGTAGGTGTGATTGTTTTTATATAAAAAAAAAATCTTTTTTTTATTCTAAAAGATTAATGATAAGTTTAGATATAACCTAATTAACCTTACTAGGCTTTTTCCTCGATTATAATCCATTATTGTTTCAACCGAACTATTATTTGCATTTGTTTTGCATAATCCATTATTGTTTCAACCGAACTATTATTTGCATTTGTTTTGCATAATAGTGCAAAATTAAATTAGATTTCCTCACTTGATGTGCTTTAAAGAGGAGCATTGGGGATATTATTTTCATTGTAGTTTTAACTCCTCAGTCCTTACCATTTATAGGCTTATTCAAACCAAAATCCTAAGTTCTTATATGATAGAAACTTAAACTTAGGATTAAACTTGAGCACTGCATCAAGAAGTTAGATATTATGAAAATGCTTATCAATTAGAGAAAAAATGTAGTTCAAGTTATGACGGGTTCTATTGTGGAAAAAATTTGAAGAGGTTATGTATTAATTAAATTTTATTATTTGTTAGATCAATGTTCAACCAAGATAACTTGAAGATCTTTGAGAGATAAACAGTTAAAAACTTTATGATATTTCACATTTGTAGCAAAAAAATTACTAAACTGATGTTTGGACATTTTAACCATTCTTGAATTATTTATTGATTTTTCACATTATATTTGGGCCTGGTCCTAGGTCCTATGTGAGACATTTGGGCCTATAAGGGCATTGGGCGAATCAAAAGAAAATTGTCGAACCGTCGTTTAATAAATGATGTCATATAAAACGGGTAAAATAAAATAAAAAATGAATTATGTAAAACAAGATTCATATATCCAAATTATTTATCATATTTTAATAAATATATTAAAAAAATATTTTTTAATTTTATATATAATTATATTTAAAATTAAATTAATAATAAATAATATATTAAATATTTATAATTATTTAAATTAATAATAAATATCATTCATCTTTAAGTTATATTTTTATTCTATTCAAATATCAATAATTATTATAAAAATAATTTTTATTTTATACAAATTATTTTAACTATTTATTTAAATTTTAAAAATATAAAATCTAATAATATTTTATGATTTATTATTATTATTTTAAAAAAATTTGTAATATAATATAAAAAAAATTATGTATTTATAGTTATATATATTTTATTTTTTCCTTTTTATTTTTCAGTAAAAAAAATAAAATTAATTGAATGCTTGTTATCTATTTAGGAATCATAGTTTCTCATTATGTTTTAACAAAGATTTGAAGTATAAAATGTAAGATAAAATTTAAATTATAGACTAATAACCATAAAAAGATCCCCGATCTTGCTTCGTCTTTTTTATAACCTAACATATAATACAATAAAAATAATGAATAATTTGTAAATTAAAGATTTCAATTCTTCCCGGCTAAAACCGGGCTACTCCATTCTATCGGTGCACACCTCAAATTCCACCAGAGTTCGCGAACATACTGAATGCATGGACAATATAAATAAGCGAGCTTAGTATTCGAAGAAGAAGAAGAACAAACAAACAGTGGTTAACAGACATACGAAGTGAACAAGAAACCTCTAGTTGACAAGTTCATCTTCACTTTGCACTACAAGCTAGGAACCAGCGACAATGGCTGAACCCAAGACGAAATACGATCGTGAGCTCAGGTACTGCTTATCTTTCTCTTCTCAATTCCCAAATTGTCCTCGACCCTTTTGCTAATTTTTCTTTCTCTATATAGCTCAAAAAATTTCTTAGGTGGCGTTCAGTATTACATTAATGATATTTTCAAATAAAAATTATTAAAATTTTATTTCATTCCTATTATTAATTACATACATTTTTATGTCATTATTATTAATGTATTTTTTTATCAATAAAATATTCTTGTATTAATATTACTATCCTATATAAAACTCATTTATTTAATAGGTTCTATTTTTAACCACTTCTAAAAGACATCTTATCATAAAAAAATATTTACTATATTTTTAAATATACATTAAATATATTTTAATCATATAATAAAAAAAATATATGCTTAACACAAATGAGTGAGGATGTAAAATAAATTATGGTATGTATTTAAATATAAAAGTAAAACAAAAGGCAAACACCACATTTCTGTTTGACGCTTGAAGAGCGAACTTGTAATTTACTATCCCTTTGATATCAAGTGCACAACATATAAATACGTAGGGAGTACTTAAAATTATATGATTGATCTGATTCAACATATGGCATAGAAATATGAAAAAATCAACATATTTATACCCCTTTAATGAAAAGATAATTCCTGTTAATGATAACCTTAACTTAAATCCAAGGTATCTTTTTTATGCACGCACGCAGCAGTTCCTTGAAGGTAACTCTCTTTATTTCAATAAACCTAATGGGTAATCTAAAATGATCATTTCAGATTGATCAGTTTCCGGAAAAGATTTCAATATTCCTCAAAATCTTTCTTAATTTATCAAAAAAGAAAATGAAAAAATGAGTTTGTACATATAATATATAAGAAATGCACTTCAAAAGTAATTTAAAAAATATATTAATTTACACGTGAAAACAACAGAAACCAACAACAAAAAATAGGAAGAGAGGGAGGCCGAATTAATCAATTACCTTATTATACACAAGGAAAGCTCTAAATTAACATACACACTCTATCTAAATTCAAAAATAAACTATTTTTTTTAATTAATTACTACATATGATTTTAAAATATAATTCATTAATTTATTATAACCAATACAATAAAAAATAAGATATAATAATCTCACCGTGAACTACCATATGCATCAATATTCCCCTGCTCTTCAAAGGATAAATATTACAGAAAAGAAAAAAAGAAGAAGATAGAATGTGCAAGAGAGAGAGAGAGTACCATTGAGACCTAATTAAACAACAGAACATCATAATAGAATGATTAAAGAGCAGTGGCACGTGATATTGGCACGGCTCAATCAAAAAACAGAACCCAAAAAGACTTAGAGCACTGCTTTCTTATTGAACCGGACCAATATCTCGTTATACTGTTCCATTTATCTTAGAATAGTGCAAATCTTTCTTTGCCTCCAACACACACATGTGGGTTATGAATGTGCCACAAACATATCAAAACCTAAGAATAATATCTACATGTTACATAATTCAAGCGTGCGCAAATAGAAAAAAAAACTCTAATGTTGGTAGTGAAATTACAACTTCTCGTATGTTTTTATTTGTTGGATTGGCTTGTAAATTAGACAAATGTCAATATCTATTACAAAACAAGAATATATATATATATATACAAAATTGCAAAGCTACTAGTGATTGAGATGTAAGAGAGAGGAAGGCAAAGTGAAAGTTGAAAGAAAGCGAGTGACTGATGAGGTTTTAAGAAGGAAGGTATATAGCTAGCATTGAAGAAGTTGCATTAAAAATTTCAACTACCAAAATAAAGACAAAGGAAGTTGGGGGAGTTATTAATGCAAGATTCGTGAAAAAGGATTACTGAAACAAATCTGAAGCTATTAAATATAGCATTTATGAATTATGGGGTGGGGTGGGGTGGGGTAGAAAGTGGAGAGGGATGTTGGTTCTGTTTCATCAGCATTAATTATGAATCAAAACCCAATTAAGAGAAAGAAACATAAATTTGCACCCATTTTTGTAAGAGTAGCAATTATATCTTTTTTGTTTGGTTTCGTTTTGATACCATGCCTTACCCTAGCTTCCAATTTCCCTCTAGGCATTTCAGTTTCACATTTGGTTCGTATTGTCAGTTACTCATATATACTCGATCATATGATATAAAAACATCTTGTACAAGTACTGCATATTTTTTAAAAGTATCAAATTGTCTTTCTTTATTGCCTGTAGTTTTTATGGAAAATAGTACGTTTCTATGTAGTTCATATATTCAGTCTCAATATTAGAGCTTCATTTATGAATATGATAATAAAAAATAATTTGTTTTACAGCTTTTTTTTTTCTTTCGATCCATATAATTTAATTATTTTGGGATGTATATATTAGAGCTTCAGCTAACTATTATAAAATACAAATAAGAATATTAAAGTAATTTATATATCTTAAATTTAAAGATAAATATCAAATAACAAATAGTATAATTTTATTAGTTTATTAGTAATTACAGTTCTACTAATATATTTATATTCAATTGTGAATATGGATTAATGATTTATGAATATTAGTTAAGAATATGTAAATTAATTATTATTATTATTATTATTATTGGTTTTTATTTATTTCCAGTAAATGACAAATTGTTGTCAGAGTTTGAAATTTGGTTTTAGCGTGCTTTCTCCCAACAAATTTGAAATAAAATATCATAAATTGCAATTTTTTTTTTTACTTTTAAGAATATTGTTTAAGATCCATCAATGAGTTTCATATTTTACTTTTGTACATTAATTTGAAGAAGTATAACTCTCGTTAGAATTCTTATAAATCTAACAACAAATAATTACTAAGTAACTAAAACATCATAATACATTTCAAAGAAAAAATTTGAGGTCATGAACTTTGCTGATGAACATGCATTTAAATGTATTTTATTTTTCAAACTAGTGTTTAAATTTGAGCATCAATTGAATTGAAGGACAAAAATACAAGGCATTTTAAATGGGTCCTAAATGAAAATTCTCGATTTATATGAAGCCTACAAGTAACTTCATTTTGTGAATATATCAAATAAAAAGTAAACGTATGCATTTTATTTCAATTAAAAAAAATAATACATTTTTTGGGATTATTTTTTAAATTATTTAGTACTAGATTACAACAATAATTTATTTAATAATTAAAATAAATAAATATATTATATATTTTTATTAATATTAATATTATATATTATATATGAGTTTTTTATTAAAAGAAAATTGATCGAGAGTCGTATGAACATGTTTGGAATATCGATTTTGGTGAAGATATGTTTACATATAAATTTTACGAAAATATCGAAAATATTATCGTTGTAGATATAAATTAAAAAAAATCACGAAAATTATTAAAACTCTATTAAAAATAAGATTTTTTTTACAAAGTTTTATAAAATATCAAAACAATCAATTATTTATATTTTAAACAAATTTTGTATACATGTATTTTTAAATACATCAAATATTTATATTAATCAATAAATTTATTTATTAATTAAAATATTGTATATAAAAAAATGTATTCTTGTTTGTTAAATATTGTAGAATAAATAGGTAAAATGTTTGAATTAATTAAGTAGACTATTTAATTATAACTATTATAAATAGATAAATCTTAATTATATGAAAATAAATTTCAATGGTTATTTATTTTTAATAGTACTTATATAGATATCAAACATTATAAAAAAAGAGAGAATATATTATCTATTATAAAAGTAAAAAAAAATGTATTAAAATAATTACTCACAAAGAAGAAGAAGAAAAAAATTCAAAATTGATATTTTTTTATATATTTTAGTTACATTTTTAACGAAAATATCTACAATATTCATGATATTTTAGCCAAAATATATTATAAATATTTTCACAATAATTTAGTTAAAAAACATAAATATCATGTTTCAATGTCAGGATGTATAAAAAATGATATTAGTGCGATAATATCACTGACAATATCGACATTTTTATCCATGCGTAGGGATTAATATTTTAACCATGAATATTTGAAACCGTGGTTATCTGTAAAATCCCCACAAGTTTTCTTCGAAAATAATCTTAATCGGGAAGATATAAACCAGATTGGTTATTAAAATATCGAAAATTTGGTTAAATAAAATTGAACAAATACTAATATTATTTTTTATATACATATAATTATATAAAAAATACATTTTTAATAATAAAACACATAATATTTAAAATAATTAAATTGATTTTTATTTATTTTTATTATACTTTTAAAAATATATTAAATAGTTAAAAAATAAAAATTGATATAATATTTTAAATAATATAGTAGAATAATGAATATTTTAATATTTATTTTTATAAAATTAAATATATTTTTAAAAAATAAAAAGCTTAATTAAATATTAAAAAAATATTATTAATTTATCACTAGTAATTATTAATTAAATATATTTAAAATTAATATAAATTATTTATGATTATTATTACTATCTTAAAAAAAATGAAACGAAATCAGGTACACCGAGTCAAGAAAAAGCACAAAAGCGTTCGGCTATTCTTATCGCTGAGTGTGACATGGTTGAAACTCGACAGCGCAAAGGGCCTGACAAGAACATTGTTGCAAAACGATGCCGTTTTAAGTTTTCCGTAAATAACCGTTTAAAAATAAATAAAAAGCAAAATTATTAATTTTTTCTTTCCTTGTGCTTTTAGGGCAAGGCATAATTGCCCTTTTCTCCGAATTTGAGTCCTCGCATCTTGATCATAACCATCGCCTCCTCTGTTTCTTAAATTTTGTTTGTTCTGATCTTCATTTAACCACTCGTATTGCACAAAATTCTTCACGCAATTTCTTATTTTCTTCTCCTTTTTGTTAATTGCAGAGGCATTAAAAATGGCTAAAAGTTCCTTTAAGATGGAGCACCCTCTAGGTTCGTACCCCGTTTACATTTGAAATAAATATCAATGGAAGGATTATTGATTATTTACAATTTTGTCTAAAGAAAAAAATCGTTCTTGAATTCGTCTCTGCTTGCCTTTTTCAATTTCTAATTTACAATTTTGATTGGCATGATAGCTCGCGTATATCCTGATTTTATTGGCGTAACGCATGGAATTACATAATTTTTCTTTCTGGGTTTCTCTCGGAAGAGGTCAATCTATTTGGTTGCAGAAGATTTTGTAATTGTGCATGTTTGTATGTAAATTGGACAAATGAGGAAACCTTTCAGTTAATACGAATTTTCATATGATGATTTCTTATCAACCTTAAAATGTTCCCCTTTCATTATATGTTTCTCTTTTTTGTTGGGGTGTTAATATATGATAGGTATTTTGATTAGAGATGTAATGTGAGCTATCTCATATTCTCTTATGTCTAATTTAATGTCTCTGTTGTGATAATTCAATTTTTAGAGAGAGAAATTAGAAAGAAGTCAAAAAATTAGGAGTGAATTGTGTGGCTTACATATGAGGTCCTTATATATAGAATATTATATGTATACATGTCGATCATATAAGAGTAAATATTGCAGCATGTCAGGAGGATACATATGTAAAAACATAATCTAACTTAAGGTCGGCCACTTTTATGGCTTGGGTTGGGGATCGACTTTTCAATACCTAAAGTTATTCTGCATAGCTAAGGGCACCTTATAGCTACTATTGTAGGTGCGCGCACAAACTGAATCTTCTTAGAGCAACACATCTAATGGCTAGGACTGATCATAGGTCGGGTTTTAAGTCAAGCTATATGTTCAAACATTAAGTCCCCTTATTCTTTCAACTCAGTTCTTCAATTTGGGTGAAAGAGTAACAATCCGTCAGTGAATTTAAAAAGTTCGACATGTCATAATAAATGCCTGTTAGTTAATTACAGAGAGAAGATTTGAATATTTATATAAGGAGGAGTCAAAACATTATTTATTTCATTATTTTCAGGACATCAAACAGAAATTGAACAATCATGTTCTGTCTTTTCAGCTTGTACCATATAACTGCTTTGCTCGGGTGGTGAGAAAAATAGTTTGGCACGTACTCACTTTTGCTCGGACTTTTAGGGATCAATCCTCGAGTCTAATAGTTTTTTTAATTTCTTTTCAGGTTGGTCCCCAAATTCACTCTTTTTTTACTTTGAAAACTCGTCTTTAGGTAATTTCTATATTCTCGTACCTTACCATTTTGTTCCCTGTAATCTTTTGTAGAGATCATGCATAGAAAGGTATCGTCATTGGCTATTGGCAATGTAGTCTTACCTTTATGCTCCTCGGGCTTTTCTAAAGCTCTTATTCTTGGAAGAGCCCTCAATACCCTAGCCACTCGAGTCAAGTATAAAGTGATGCATTGGGATCTTCAAGTGAAACAAGCACCTCGAGTGAAGAAGAAATGTATGAGCCTCCTCTTTTTACGTTTACGTCTCGACCTTAGACAACACCTATAATTAGGTTGAACGTATCTTAGACCCATATATCAGTCTCTAGGTCATAGAGGAAAAAATCCAGGAGGAAAGGTATCAATGAATCTAGAGGTCGAACCAAAGGTTGGGAGGACAAGATTAAGCTCAGTGGTTTAGCTTTTCAGGAGGAGAAAAGGTTAAGAAGATGTATGATATTTCCTCCTCGGTTCAAATAATGATCCCAGACAAGGCTTTCTTGATAGTGTGTAACCTCTGGTTGGATGGATAGTTTTTCATGAAAAGGTTTTATGGCTAGGGATTAGATTCTCACTATACCCTTTCGTAAGAAAGTTCCTAGCAAGGACATAGCTCGCGCTAGGACAATTAATGCTAAATGAGTGAAGGTACTTGCTCCGTCTCACCTTTATATGTAGAGAGCTTGGGGTTGAGTTGAAAATGCCTGAGTTCAATGAGGTATATGTATTAAAGCAAAATCCTACAGAGATGAGGAGGGTTTATATGTCATTCAAGTAGGACATGGGCATAAACGCGGTCTTGATTTAGAATGAGAATTGAAAAGAGTACCTCTTCTATGTATTCGATCGGTGGGAGACGTCAGATAGTGATGCGAGGTTGATAAGAAGCACTTGGGTTGACACTAAACTCGTGATAAGGAATATGGGTTCCCTTACCACTACCTTTGATCCGGAGTTTAAATAAAGGTTGGTTGATATCCAAAATATCTGCCTGAGAAAACACAGTGGAGGAAATTGTTGAACACCCTATGATTTGTTGCCTTTGGGTTGATGAGATGGGACTCAGTGGAGCCACCCCACAAGATAATCCGTAAATTTCGAGCACCTAAGAACCGTAAGACCCTTTCCACTGACTTTGGGAGAGGTTTGAAGTTTTCTCTGATGATGGTGAACGAGTTCTGAGTTTATTTTTAGTAGTCTATTTTTTGTTTAGTCTGAGCTTTGAAAATATGACACCTCCCTCTCTCCTTTTTTTTTGTAGGTATCATAGAGTTTTAACGCCTATATCTTATTAGCCCGACTTTAAAACAGGGTTGCCAAACAAGAGAAGACAAAGTGCGATCTCGACACCATGATCGAGTAGCTTTCTTCGAGTGTTGAAATTATCTATAACTTGGTCATGGACTTGTTCAAGAAAGAATTCAAAAAAAAGGCTTCGATTAATATTGCTATCAGATCTTCAACATTCTAACTATGCCATCGTACTCGCACACACAAACCTAGAATAAAGGTGACAAACAAGATGGAGACTTCGAGACAAGTGATGATGGACCTCAGATGGGAGATGAACAAGCTGGAGACGAAGTTGGAGATCCTTAGTTCTTTAGCGGAGTAAACTTCTCAAAATAATGTTTTATTAAAAACAAAGTGCACTTGGTTAGATAGACTTCTCAAAATAATGTTTTATTAAAAACAAAGTGCCTTTGGTTGCAAGAGTAGCTTATGCCCATATAAAAGGAAGGGTCGAGCCCTTCAAAAATAATGGGCCTCGAGCCCACTAAAGAACTAAGGATCTCCAACTCTGTTTCCAGCTTGTTCATCACCCACCCTAGGTCCATCTCCCACCCTCATCCTGAGTTTGTGTGGTCGAGTACGGTGGCGTAGTTGGGATGGTGAGTATCTGATAGTAATATTGATCGAGACTTTTTTTTTGGATTCCTTCTTGAGCGAGTCCATGATCAAGTTATAGCCAATTTCAACACTCGAAGAAAGTTGTAGTTGTTTGGTCATGGTGTAGAGGTCATTCTTTATCTTCTCTTATTTGCGAGCAAATGTGTCTTTGGCATTGTTAAGCTCGCACTTACAAGCTTCAACTTCAACCTGGAGTTTTCTTTGAGTCTCCCCGAGCATCTTAAAGTGCTTCAAGTTGTCATTTAACTCACGTATGGTCTTGGCCAACCTTTTCTCCTTGTCGATGGCCTCGCCATCTCACTTGTTTTCCTTTGCCAGCAACACATCATTTTTGGCTTACGTAGAGGCATAACTCTCCTTTTCTACTTTGAGTTTGTGTTTCAATTTTTCAACACCTCAAACTTTACTAAATCCGTGAATAAGTTAGGCCTAAAAACGAGGAAAATAAAAATGGAGTAAATAAAAGCTTGAGGTGATACTTACTTGATATAAGAGTTTTTTTAGCACGACTGCAAAATCAACATCCTCACACGTGGCATTGAACTGCTTCTTATGTACCATGTAGGGGGGGTTATCCACATAATGGTCCATTCTTTCTAGAGCTATACTCCTATACAAGGCCACTCCCTTAATTTCTACCATGAGGTCATCAATAATGTCTTTTTTCTCTCCTTGGGTCTTTTACAAGAAGAGTAGGTGTTTGTTCGTTCGAGGTGATGGATGCTGGATGCTAGAATATGTTGATCAGAGGATGTTGGCAAGGGCTCGACAACAATTAGTGGAGTAGTCACAAGCACGGGCTCCTTAATGGTCATATGTTTTTTCTTTTTGGATTGAGTAGGAATGGTCTCTTGCCCAGAAGACTTGCACCTCTTCTTTCATTTAGAGGAGCTCGTTCCTTGGGAAAGAATTGTGCTTGTTTGGAAGCTTGCTCCTTGTTTGGTAACCCTACTTTGAAGCTGGGCAAATAAAGTATCAATGTTAAACTCTTGATACCTGTCCCAAAAAAAAATAGAGAGAGAAAGGGGTGTCAGATTTTCAAAGCTCGGACTAAACAAATAATAGACTATTAGAAGTAAGTTCAAGGCTTATTCACCATCATTAGGGATAACTTCAAACTTTCTCCCAAAGTTAGTGGGAGGGGTTTGCATTTCTTGGGTGCCTAAGGTTTACGAATTATCTTATAGGGTGGTTCCATTGAGTCCTATCTCATCAACCTATAAGCAACAAAGAGGGGAGTATTCAACAGTTTTCTTCACTATATTTTTTTGGACAGATGGTTTTGGATATCAACCAACCTTTGTTTTGCCTTCGGGTTCAAGGTCGTGATAAGGGAACTCATATTCTTTATCACAAGTTTGGTATCAGGTAGGTGCTTCTTATTAACTTCTCATCACTAGCTGACGTTTCCCACCGACTAGACATATAGAAGTACTTCTTCCGGTTCTCATTCTTAGGGAGGATTACTTTATGTCTCGGTCTTGCTTGACTGATATATAGATCCTCCTCGTGTTTGTGGGATTTTACTCTAATATATATGCCTCATTGAACTCAACATTTTCAACACGAATTTGAGCTTTTTGCATATAAGGGTGAGACAAAGCAAGTACCTTTACCCATTTGGCCTCAGTTGTTTTAGCACAAGTTATGTCCTTTTCTAGAACTTTCTTATGAAGGGGTACAGTGAGAATCTGACGCCCAGCTATAAGGCCTTTTCATGAGAGGCTGTCCATCCAGTTGGAGGAGGTGCACTATCAAGAACTCCCGACCTGGGGATCATTATTTGAATTGAGGAGGGAATATCGTACATCTTTCTTAGCCTCTTCTTGTCCTAGAAAGCTAAACCACTAGGCTTGACCTCGGCCTCTCAATCTTTGGTTCGACCTATGGGTTCTTTGGTATATGTCGAATTGTTTTTCTTACCACTAGAGCAAAGAAGTTATATAATACGAACTGAAAAGATAAAGCGTTTTTGTTCAAATTTCTATTTGATGTTCTGTAAATAATGAAATAAATAATGTCTTGGCTCCTACTTATGTAGAGATTCAAATCTTTCTTCTCCGATTAACTGACAAACATTCATTAGGGCGTGCCAAACGTTTCAAATTCGCTGGCCAGTTGTTATTCTTTCGCCTTAGTTGAAAAACCAAGCTATAAGAGTAAGTAGAATTGATGTTTGAATATATGGCTCAACCTGGAGTCCGACTCATGAACAGTCTGAGTCATAAGATGTGTTGCTCTAAGAAGACCCAATTTGTGCCCAACTCGAGCCATTAAAGTGGTCGATTTTAAGTTAGATTATGTTTTTATATATGTATACTCCTGACATGATGCGATGTGTACTCTTATATGATTGACATGTGTACATGTAATGTCCTATATATATGGACCTCATATGTGATCCACATAATTCACTCTTAATTCTCTTTAGTTCTCAATTAGATGAATTGTGTAGATCACATGAGGTCTATAACATTACATGTATACGTGTTGATCATATAAGGATACACGTCGTTACATGTCAGGATTATCTCATATGAGATGGTTTTTTTTTTTAAATTAATAGATTATCTCATTAACATCTCATTTTAATTTACATTTTTAATTTTGGTTGTATATCTTTATCCGTGCTTTTATTATTGTGCTATTATAATAATGAGTTTTTACCACAAATTGGACGCTTATTTGTTTCTTCTTAATTTACGTTCCTTTTAACTGCATTGCCAAGACAGCAGACAAATGAAGAACATATTCAAATACAAATGTTAATTTTATTTTCATTATTCTCTGAAAAATTCTACTATGGGAGTTAAAGTCTTGTTTTTCTCTTTGAGACAGAGAGGAGGCAAGCAGAAGCTGCTCGCATCAGAGAGAAGTATCCTGACAGAATACCTGTAGGATTGCTTTGCTAGTGTTTGTTTGTCTTTGCACGTGAGAAGTCTAACTATAAATTTACATTTAATTGTCCGGTGCAGGTAATTGTAGAAAGAGCTGATAAGAGCGATGTGCCCGAAATTGATAAGAAAAAGTTAGTTATCCTGATCTGTTATCTATTATGATTTATGCATTTGGTTTAGTATTTTGTAACTGCTTGAATTGTTCTTTGATCTGAAAACGATGAGGACCATTCTTACATAATTATTCTCCCTCAAGTAGTCCAATTTGGAGTGTAAAAAACTGAATTTATTTTGCTGAAATACTCTTTTGGAATCAGAAAAATGGACTCTAGGGCTCATTTTGGTGCAGGCTGGTTATGGTGTCTTCATTTTATTCATCTATATTTTGCTCGAAAACTTCTAAGTTTTATCAGAGCATATGTAAACGATATCTTATTTGTTGAGTCTGATTAATGTGTTAATGTACTGTTTTCTTAAAATGATCAAAATCCTATGTTGTGTATTTATGTATTTTTTAAATCTCTAGCAGCCTTGGCTTAATCTTTTATAAAGATGGATGATGTTAGGCTCATGTAAATCATCTCGTCCTATTTATTATTGCTTATCTATGTGTAAATTCCTTCAATGCAAGTGATTAGTTCTGTAATGGAGCAAGGATCTTAAATAGTTTACTGTGTTTGTATTTGATTGAATGTAGATATCTGGTACCTGCCGACCTGACTGTTGGGCAGTTTGTGTATGTGGTTCGGAAGAGGATCAAGCTCAGTGCGGAAAAAGCTATTTTTATTTTTGTCAAGAACATTTTGCCACCAACTGGTGAGATTATTTTGTTCTCTTATGTTTGGTATCATTTTATGATATAACTTGTTGATATATGAATTTTGGAATATTGATAAATGGTTGTGTTATTGCAGCATCTATTATGTCAGCAATTTATGAGGAGAACAAGGATGAAGATGGTTTTCTTTACATGACCTACAGTGGCGAGAACACATTTGGGGCATTCTGAGACCTGATTAAATTTACATGATAACTATGTGAAAGGACACTTTCCCCCTCAAAAAAAAGCATGGAACTTAGGTTCCTTTGTAAATTCGTCTGTCTATTTGATGCTCTGGAAATACAGATTTGTCTGGCAAAACTTGACGAAGTGCTAATATATTTTATTTTCAACTTTTAGGGTACATTATAAATTAATTATTGAGCTTTTTATTGTTCATGTTTCTTATTGATGCTTGGAGGATAGCCTTCCGTATCTTAATTTTAAATTTCAAAAACATGGGAATCTCTCTTTTGATTGAAAGACCAAAGCTTGATTTCAAGTTTCTGGGTAGGATTTATATTTGTAGGTAAATAATCCGACAAAGCATCCATGAAAATCCCAAAGCAATAAATGTGTTCCGTACAATCAAGTAAAATTTAGCAATTAAATACATCAGAAATTTGGTTTAGCTTATGTTGAGATCTACTTTGTGCCATATACCATCTTCCTTTGGAGCAGAAACTGATTTTTATAATCTGTTTCTAGTTTCAAAAATCGACATACGTTTCCTGTCTAGCGGTTTACCAGTGATACCAAGGGGAAAAAAAACACTACTCTGGTCGGTTTGGAGAAGCAATTTTTAAGCCCAAAGTATTTCTTAATGTGTGTGGCAATTTTTGAGAGAAATGCTTCTCAAATTTCAATGCTTTTAAGAGAAGTAGTTTTGAGAGATATAATTTTAAATGAATGTTCTTTTTTTAAAATAATTATTAAATTATAATTCAAAACTACTTTTAATATTTTTATTCTAAACAATTAAATACTTGTCTTAAAATCGCTATTAACTAAATTATTTTATTTTAGACCACCTCTTCTGAAAAAAAAAAACACATCCAAACGGCCATTGGTATCTTAGGCTGCTCATTTTGTCGAAGTTTCCATCAATTTAATGCGAGCAAAAAAAAAAAAATCTCCATAATTAGATAAAATAGTAAACTAGTTATTTGGCAGCTATTGAGAACGAAACTTCACAACCACTAACCACTGACAAAATGATACACAATAATGACAATTATTTAAAGCTCAGAACATTGTATACTTACCACTAAAGCTCTAAAAAGCATGTTTTTGACCGAAAGAAAAATAAATGAATTCAATTACATTAATGTTATAATTCACTTGGAAAACTTTTTCTGGTACTGATTTTTAATCCATTTGAAACCGGAGGAGGTTCCAGTTTTCAACTTTTGAGCCCCGATAACAGCAACTGTCTTGGTTTTGTCCAATCCTGCTGAAGCCAGTGCTTTAAACTCAGACATCTTGTTGTTCTTTTTCTTACTAGTAGTGTTTTTGTCATCACCTTCACGATCATCTCCATAACTACCCCACTGATCAGCCCAGTTTGGTGCCTCGCTTCCCATTCCTTCCCTTGACTACTTATGCTGAGTCAGTCACCTTACGTTTTCATCAGAGTCGAAAGTTATTGATAAACAAGTCAATAACAGCATCAGAGGAGCGAGTTGAAGATTATTGAGTTTAAAAGAAACATGATTCATAGTACAGCTATTGCCAAAAGATGTTGGTAACAGATAGAGGGCACAATGGCTTAAGCCATTCCTACAAATTCAACTTAATGCAACTCAGATTGATAACTGCACATAGACATCGGACATAATTACAATAAAAATAAGGATCAATTTGGATTTTATTTAGAATGAGAAATTGTTTGGTCAAAAGTGATTTAAAAATAAGCATTTTGGTGTTTGACTTAAGATCATTAGAAGTGATTTTGAGTGATAAATGGTTATATTATTCATCAAAAACATAAATAACACTATTACAACTTATAACTATAAAAATAATACCCTTTCATTATTATAAAAAAAGAAAAAAGAGAAAGATTCACCATATTATTTTACATTGAACGCGGTTTAAATTAAATTACAGTCATTTTGACCCATTTAATTCAATTGAAATCCGTCCAATAGTGTTAGTTTTGTTGTTATAAGTTTTTGCGTGTTATTTTTTTGTAATTTCCGGAAACTATTTGCTTATCCTAAAAACACTAACAATGCTTCTCAACTTATTAGAGCACTTCACTTCTCTTGTACATCGGCAAACACTGTCTTGGCTAGAAAACAATATAATAAGATTAATGACATGTTTTTAATCAGAAAAGCTAAAGCTCATTTTTACTTGAGCTAACTACACAATTTGTAATGACAGTGAATATAAAATCACATCTGAATTGTTACAATCAGCAATAAGTTAATCAACTATATATGTCACAGAAACAGCTTATGTAAGTAAGGTGTCTTCTTGATATAACACAATCTAATGTCAATAAATGGCCAATTTCTTGATATAACACAATCTAATGTCAAATGATTTCTATCTCTACCTAATCAAATTGAATATATTAGGTAGAAATGTCAAATCTAAAGGCTAAAACTAAATCAAATATGAGATCGGAAATAAACTAAAATGGTTGGTTAAGGTACAAACATGTCATTATATTCAGATTATTTTATACGTCCCTTTCAAATTGATAAAGAAGAACAGAACATAAATTTATTTCTGACCCAAAAATAAAAGAAGATGGCAGAAAAGAAGAGTCTAGAAAGCCCTAAAAATTAAAGTAGTCGGATAAATCTGGATGATCCTACCACCACCACCACCACAAACAAATAAGAGCTGAGTCGCATGAGAGAGAAAATACCTGAAGCTGATAGAAATGGTGAAGATTATTAGGGCCCAGAGAGTAAAAAGCGTAATGTGTGTGATTTGAGAAATAAATTGAGAGGGAATCAAATGGAAAGTAGCAGCAATTTGTTTGAGCCGCAATTACGGTACGGCTGAGGCCCGTAGAAGAGTAGGAGATGTTATTTTGCTTTTTGACCTTTATTGGGTTTCTTCGCTGTATCGATTGCCTCTTTCCAACTTCTTTCTTTAAATATTTATATTTAAAACAAATATCAATTCTTCGTATTTATTATGCCAGATAAGATTATTTTATTTGTTTAAGTCAAATTTAAATCATATTAAATAAATATTTTTTCAAACAAAAAAATATTGTTCATTTATTTTTATTTAAAAATAATACTAAATTGGTACACGTACTAATAGGTAGATTGTTGTATGGTTTAAATTTCTAAAGCAACGATAAGTGTATTTTTCATAAATTTTTAGGATGCTTATATGAATTTATTATAAAATTAATTGAAATGGAAATAAGGATGAATGATTAAAGAGGACGGAGAATTAAAAAAAAATACCTTTATTAAAAATTATAATGAATTGGAGTGAATATATTAATTTACTTAAATTTTATTTTTAGAATAATAATAATAAATTAAATAAAATACTAAAAGTATATATAATTTTGAAATTGTATACTATGAATTTGGGAAAAAAGATTCTATTAACGGGTGATTCAAAAATTTTGAGGTTTTTATTTTTTTTATCATATTTTTTGAAAAATAAACAAGAAAATAGAAATAATTCCTTGATTTTCCATTTTTAATAAGTAAACACATCCTTCGTTTATGATTTTAATATCAAATTAGCATCATTGTTATTATTAATTGTATGTGAAACTTAGTAGGTCTTTTTAAATGTATTTTCTGACACTAATTTTTTTTAAAATAAATATTTATTAATTTTTTTAAATTATTGAGAGATGATTCAAACCTAGATTCAATAAAATTTGGGATATTACATTTATCATAATTAACACTTTTACCATCAAATTATTTGAATAAGAAATTAAGATTTTTTTTTATAAATAACATAGATTTATGTTAAATCAAGTCGGTCAATTATTAACTTCAAATCGTGCATATAATTAGCCTCTCAAATTACATGATGTTTTACACCTCTAGAAGATAATTCATCGAACAAAACTAACACAACACATCAAAATGATGTTGAAGAAAGTGGTCATAAAGAAGCTTCGATCGACGTTACCTTGACTCAAATCGTTCATGTTCTATTCAATATCAATTCTCTTGTGAGTAATGAGAAGACAGATCAATTTAAAGATCAAAATAAAGAAAGTCAGTGATATTAAGCTTGTCGTAAAGGTTCTTTAGCTTGTATTACAACATTTTCTTCATCTAAGACTATTGTTAGCCTTGAAGAGTACTTCCAATATCTTTATTTCTACTAGCTCTTTCGACTAAGATATGATCAATCACATCAAGAATTTTGAGTACATTCAATAACAAATTTTAAGGTGATATTGTTTTGAAATGATTTTGGTGGATTTAATTTTTTTTTTGTTCCTTTTTTAGTTTGAGTCTTAGATTGTTTTTTGAGTTTTGGTTGTATATGCTATTGAATTTGATTCATGTTATCTCATTTCGTGTTAGATGATGATGATAAGGTGTTAATTTCTTTATGTGTATCGTTAACTAGTCTTTTTACTAAAAAATTTAGATTATAATTTAGTATAATTGTTTTTTTATATCTTGCATCTTGTTATCATTTGAAGTCTTTGTTTTAGATGGTTTGACTGCTTGTATTATTTCTTGTTTATTTTCAATAAAATTTCATCTCTTGAAAAAATAAAAAAATTGTGTTATAAATCAATGTAATTAGGCTTTATCCAAAAAAATTTAGCAACCAAACTAACAAAATGTCCTCTCATGTATATATATATATATTGTTGGTGTTGATCATTCTTATCGGTTTCTTTCTAAAATAAAAAATATAACATAATTAAACAATACATTTAGAATAATAAGAAGAATAGAAGTCAAACACACAAAAATACAATAGAATAAAGTATTGATGCAGTGTGTTTGCACATATCTCATATTACTTAGAAAGTTAAGTGATAATGTACTTATAAGAAATGAGTTCTCTCTAAATAATAGAACACGTTTCGTGATTTCTCCCTAGAAGTAAAACTGTGAGATCTCGTTAAACTGTCAAGTCATTTTCGTAAGCCCACTAAACTTACAGTTATAGACCAAAAGTAGATAATATCATAATCATGATCCTATTGAACCATGTGGGCTTACGTTCTTACGATGACGTAAGACTTCTTAAGTGAGGGTGTATGATGTAGTGTATTTGTACACATCACACATTGTTTAAGAAATTAAGTGGTAATGTGTTTATAAGGAATGAACACTCTCTAAATGACATGACGCGTTTTGGATTTCTCTTTAGAAGTAAAGTTGTAAGATCTCGATAAACTGTCAAGATATGATCATAAATCCGTTAAACTTACAATTGTGAACTAAAATGGATAATCTCTTTACACGAGGAATGAGTCTCACAAATAAATTAACTTTTCTATATCAAGTATATTGTGGAAACATATTCTACCTAATTATTGTCAACAACTTTTCAATAACATTATTGACTCAGTTTCATGAGTTCTCTCTAATATCAATATCATACGTGTTTTTCTTTCAAATCATGAACTTGTATATTATAATTACATAAAATATAAATAATTCAAAAAGAAAATATATATATATATATATATCAAAAAAGATAGTTTATAACAAAATATAACAATTTCTATTTAAAGACAATTAAAGGGTGAGATTTTGTAAACTTGATTTTACTGTTTAGATAGAGAGATATATCTTACACTAATGATTGCATCTATGGATTTCTATTTAATCTATTACATAATTCATTATATTTAAAAATTTATCTTTTTTATATCATTTAGATTTATAATAGTTTAGAATGACATTAGCTTGCTGGTACATATTATTTATTTCATTGGTTTTCAAATAAATCATTTTTTCTTCATTTAAAAATAGAAATAAATCAATAAAAAATAATGAATAAAACTTGACACTTTATAATAACTAATTTTAAAATTATAATTTAATTTCTTTTATATTCTTATTTTTAAATTATTGATTATCTATATAATTTTGTTTAATTATTTTTTATAAAATATACATCTTTACAATTAAAGTTAACAAAATTTTATGATTCATGATCTATTTTATATACTATTAAAAAAATACTATAATTATACTTTCTAACAAAATATTATAATTTATGATGCAATTTTCATCCATACAATAACATCTAATTTATAATTTACTAAATCATATATGATTTTTGATATATATTAATGCTCTTTAGAATTATTTAAATTTCATAGGAAAATACTTTTTATTCTAAGTTTGAATAATCTAAAGTTACATGCATGTAGCAATGTAATTAACTTTCTGCTAATAAATTTCACATTTTGATCAGCAAATATTCTAATGTTTTAGAGAGTGACTGTGAGAACAACCTGCCATGCGCAAGATTTTTTCTAACAAAGGAGATATACTTACATCAGTGTCTCTTTTGCCAAAGTAACAATTGTAGTTGTCATTTTCAACAAAAATATTAATACACTACTACAAAAAGGGGCATTAAAGTCGGTTAAAAACCGACTTTAAAGTAAATGACTTAAAGTTTAAAGTCGGTTCAAGGCGTGAACCGACTTTACGTTTAAAGTCGGTTCACGCGGTGAACCGACTTTAATTTTTTTTTTTTTTTTAATTTATTCATTTTCAACCTGTATTCGAGCAGAAAAAAAATCAAAATCAGTTTAGCAAATAGTTCAAATAATACAAATATTTGAAAAATAAAATATTAATTAATAACAGAAAAATTACCATGATTTTGTTCTATTTTATTCAAGATCGTCATATTCTTCTCCTTATGTTATAATACAAACCTACATATATAATACAAAAATCTATACACGTAAATAATAACACATAATAACAGAAAAAATATGAATAATAGGGGATCTAAAAGATTAGTTAGAGAGGAAGAAAACTCACTAACCGATGTTGAAAATGATAGTCGTAGGTGGCCGGAAAATGAGAAAGAGAGGAGAAGTGGAGGAGGAGGTTTTAGGTTTTTTAGACTTCTACAACGCTGAAAATAGTTTCTGTCTGGAAAGAAAGAAGAGAAAAGATTTATCCACGTGTGTAGCGTCGGTTGACGTGTCGAACCGACGCTATGTTACGTGGATAGCGTCGGTTGACACCTGGAACCGATGCTACGTCCAAGTGTAGCGTCAGTTCGACACATCAACCGACGCTACGTCCTACGTGGATAGCGTCGGTTCGCCACCAAACCGACTTTATGTATCGACTTAAATACCCATTTTTGTAGTAGTGATATTATTTAATTTATACATATTTTTTTACTTATATAATTTATTATAATAATTTTAAAAATTTTAAAATATTTTATTTTTCAATAATATTAACATATAACAAAATTTAAATAAAGTTAATAGAAAAATAAGTAAAAATTTATGTGACATTGCTCCATCGCTAATTAAGTTTCGATTATGAGAATAATTTAATTATTTTTTTCTTTGAAATAATAAGTATTAAATTATTAAGTAAAGGTTTAAATTATCATTTATACTCAGAAAATAACAATTTTCTTTTTACATCATAATATATCAATTCCAATCTATTAGGGAAAAAAATGTAAAAAATTATGTAATATTCTTCAAATATTTCTGTATTTCTTTCTGTTTTGTATATATATCTCTAAAAACATAAAGACCGAGTGTGATTTTTAAAACTATCCTATAGAGTAGAGATGACCGAGAGACAAAAGTCAACGAAATTTTTTTATTTGAAAAAAACTTTAGTCAAAAATTAATTACATGTGGTTGAAAATTAGTCAAAACTTTAAATTATTAAAAAAATGATAAATGTTAGTTTTATAATTTATAATTTATTTATAAGTATTAATTTTATGTATTATTTAAATAAAATATTTATAATTTAATAATTAAAATTAATTTACCTTAAATATAAAACATTTAGTTTTGATATAGTATTAAAAATTATTGTAAAATTAAACCTCCTAAGTATGAAAGAAAAAGGCAACATTTTATTATATATATAATTAGTATATTTTATATTTTAAAAATTTAAAATAATATTATTTATATTTTAATTAAATATAAGTGGATGTTATTTTTACCAATTATGTAATTTGTAAAATTGATTAGATCAAAATTAATGTATTGAAAAAAAAATAAAACTCTCTTGCCAAATCGAATACTCGATTCGTACGACTATAGAATAAAAATAATAAGCCAGACGATCAAAACAAACTGGAGTTTTCTCCAGAAGGTAACTGTTAGATTTAACAAAGAAAAAGAAAAAAGTATATTTACTACAATTATCATTATCATAATTAATATTGTAGGTAAATTTTTATTATTATTTTAATTAATAATTATTTATGATATTAATTATAATTATATCACAATTTATAATATAAAAAATACTTCATAAAAAATACCATGAATAAAGTTAAATAAATAAAAATAAAATAAATAATGATATTAATACAATAAAAGTTTATAAATTATATATTTAATTTTCCTGACACATTTTTGAATAAAATTGGGAAAGAAAAATTTACTAATAACAACAAATAGAATTGTACCAATATGACCACCTATACTTAGTATAGATGAATTTAAAAAAATGAAGAGTCTACGTAGTTTGTTTATGTTACTGAGATAAAATAGTTTTTAGTTACATTTATTTATAAAAAAAATAATTATTGAATGATAATTTAATTTTATGATATAATATATTATATAGAATATAATAAAAATATTTTAAATACATATAGATAATTTAAATAAGTTTCATGAAATTCCAACCACTTTCTCTTTATTTGTTTTAATTTTTCATTCCAACTAATTTTATTTCCTTATTTGAGCACTCTTTCATTCTCCTCTTATTCATCTCTAAATGTTAAATTAATAAAAAAAAACTAAATTAATTTTATTCTTTGATCACATTTAATACTTGTAGTAATATAAACATAAAGTATTTGTAATAATATTAATTACCAAACTAATTGAGAAAATGTTTATATAATTGTTACTTGAAAAACAATTATAAAATACTTTGGATAGTTAATATTCAATAAAAATAATAATATCATTAACATTTATAATTATATTTTTACCAAAAAACGTAATGTTTACGGCATATAATTCTAATAAATTATTAATGTAATCACAAAAATAAATCTTCAATATTATTCATTATTTAGATTATTAAATTTTTGCACATACCATTACAAGGGGATATGGTTGCTGTTGAAGTTAATTTTTATGTTCATCACGTTCTTGTCATATTAATTCTGCAAGTTAGTAGCAAATACGTTAGAAATAAAAATATTATGTAATGTCATATTCATTATGATGCTTAAGTTAGTTTAAGTATGAATGAGTTTAAATCAAAAAAGATTTTTAGAAAATTTAAGTATTTAATTATATGTTATTTTTTGAAGTTAAAAGTGTCTATTTATAAACTTAGATCAATGATAATTTTATAAATAACTTATAATTATTAATTAATATTTAACTTAATTAAATAATTTAAATAATTAATATAAATTAGTTAATATAATAATGATATTCTATAAATATAAATTTAAGTCATTATTTTATATTAAATTTAAAAAATTTACTATAAATAATTTGTTTTAAATTCAAATTGATCTGTACATTAATTATACTCATTTAACTTTATAATTGTGACATGAATTAATCAAATGGGGTTATACACACCCGATGATTTATCCATTCAACATTTGTCTTATGATCATACCTAATCTTTTTAGCTATATTTGTCTTTTCCTTTTTACTAATAGATATATTGAAGCTTGTTTTTCGAACATGTATTGTGAAAATAAATACGATATTTGAGTTCCCAATAAACATTATCTAAATTATAACTAATATTATATACGTAAATTAGTGACACTCGCTTGGAATTGAAATAGTCTCCTAGTAGGATTCGTTAGTAAAAATATGTTAGTATAATTATCGATATAATGTCAAATATTTAAGCAATACAAAGATTCTTACCTAGTATTGATTGTGTAGCGTTTGTTGTATTTGTTTTTTCCTTTTTTCATAATTTTTTTAGAAAATAAATAATTCTTATTATAATATCATTTTTATCTTTAATAAATCCTTCAATTTTAACATGTAATATATCTTTTATAATTTTAATAATATATAAAAAAAAATTAAATTATCATTTAAAAAAAATTTAAAAATTAAGCAACTTCTATAAACAAATATTCTAAATCATACTAATCACTTGAATAAAATTACTTGAATCGGGATAGAATTAGAAGATGCCTGTTATCATCTTAAAGAAGAGAGAAAAAAAAAGTGATGACTCTTAATAATAGCCAAATCCAAACGTATCTTCATAGTGGGTCAATTGATTTGATTTGGCTAAGAGTCCAGACAAATAGGTAAAGTTTGGTGGGATTAGTTTATCTACATCATTTTAATTACTATTTATTTATGATGTTCGTCAACGCTAACATCAGCCCTAACATAAAAAGCTATATACCTGATAAGTTGCTCTTAATAAAGAAAATTAATTTTTTTTTTAAATTATAAGTTCATGACTTTAAGTGTGAGCTTAAATTTTAATCTTCATATATTAACAACGAATTAATGACGTTTCTGTATCATCATTGCATGAATATAGGATAAGTGTAAAACAGTAAAATTAATAATTAATTATTCTTAAAATGTATAAAAATCGAGTAATCTTTATAAAAGCAACAAAAATAATATTTTTATCATAAAAATAATACCATTTATATTTAAAACATATATTTTTATTATTAAAAAAATATGATAAATTATTTTATTTTAAAATTCGTTTAATTTGACACTGTTTTAATTGAAAACGATTATTTAAATATATTCACTATTAAATATTATTTAGTTAAATTTCGTTCAATATTACTAGTAATTTTATCGTTAATATCTTTTTATATAATATATAAAAATATACTTAATACAACTCTTAATAATCTGAGATTTTAAAATTTTGATTGTTAATTTTCTTTTAATATGATATCAAAGAGTAAGATCATTTTAACTAATATTAAATGGATTTTTTTTCTAATTTATCTCACTTAAAATTATATCTCCACTTAATTTTCCATCAAAAATTACATATTACTTACTCGTTGAGATTCTAACTAATTTAGTGGATTATTAAAAAAACACTTAATTATATCAAATGAGAGAAAAGTATAGAAGTACATATATAACATGTAATATTAATCATTCTGAGTCTTAATAGATTGAACTTTTATAACAATTACTTACTAACTCTCACCTAACACACGTATATATATATATAACAAAAAATATATTTTCCTAGTTATTATAATATATAACGTACGCTGGACAATAGCACATACAATTCCGAGCAATTAGTCTTCATCTATTACTAAACTTTACTATATATATATGTTAATGTTAATCATCAGAAGAAACAAGGGTTATGCATGTATAGAATCATTCAATTCTATTTCTTCTTTTATCCAATTTATGCTGATATTTAATACGAAACTATGAACTATATATAGATATGTTGGTTCTAAATTAACTAACTAACTAGCTAGCTAGCTAGCTAGCTATGTTTTGCAGCAGATTCATAGGATTTATATATTTGATTCCAGAACGTAAAGAACTACCATGATTCCTTTTACTTAATCTGAATTATAAACTGATGGATCGTTTTCATATATTTATATCTAGAAAATGACATATTTATAATGTTAGTGGGAAGGACGACAAAATCAAAATAATATAGTTGGCTGATTGGCTTGCTGATACAACCTTCTTACCTACTCTCTTGGTGAAAATTAAGCCACATCATGTTTTCATTCACACCTCATGACTGTATATATAAGCAATTTTAAAAAAAATGAGGAAGAAAAAAAAATCAATGACTATTCCTGTTCTGCTCAAATTAATATTACTGGTCATTCATATTAGCTTTCGAAAACATCACCAAATAATCACTAGTACATTTGACTTTAAAATAAATTTATTTGAACATTAAAAGTTCAAATAAAATTTTAGTTTTAAACAATAAAAAGTAAAAAAATAAAATAAAAAATAAGAGGATTGTTTTTTAAATAACATTATAAATCACACACAATCAATCAGATTCTGAAATTACATTTACATTTACATGTCTCGTAATAAGATTTTAGAATCACTGAACTACAACCACTTATTCATAGGAATAATTAAAAATATCCATATTCTTCTCCCTCTCTCTTATCCTCACTACGACACTTGTTGATTATCAATGTATTTTTATTGGTTCCAATATTTCTAGCTAGTGTTATGATTGTATTTTCGACTAAATTAATGATCACTAGATTAGAGAATTTTAAAATTCAGTAAATTTTAGATCTGGTTATTGGTTGATGATGTTATTTTATTTAGATTGATTGCTTATTATAGTTTCAGATTTTTGTTTTTGAATATTTAAAGAAAGTATAATGTTTAAATTTTAATTTATTTCATTATTTTAAAGTAAAATATAATATTAATTAATTGACTTGTATATATATATATATATATGCGAGTACTTAAATGTTATCTAAAAAGAAATGCATTATAAAGAAACAAATATAAATATATTTTCATGAAAATAAAATTAAGTAAACATTTATATAAAAAATAATTTTTTTAAAAAAATCATAAAAATAACATTAATTATATTCACCTTATATCTTTTCATTATTAAAAAAAATCCAATACATTATTTTATTTTAAATATTGTACGATCAGACGTCGTTTAAATTTAAATATATTATTTTAAATTTATTTAATATTAAACGATGAGTAATTGAAACTCATTTAATATTATTATTTATTATAAATTTTAAGAATATTATTTACTATAATTTTTCTAATTTTTTGGTATCAAATTACTCTAATCTAACCAAAGGATCGAGTAGGGTGAGAAGATTTCTAAAGCTGACATTACTGGCTAGTCGGGCAACTTGCTTGCTAGGTATGACTCAAATAGTAAGACTCATACACAATTTTAAGATTATGAAACATCACCTTTGTCATTAAATTAATGGATAATGATGGATATATTATAAAATAAACTTTAAAATTAAGCATAAATTCAAAATATCATAAAAATTGTACATATATTTAACTCATTTAAACATATCTTAAATATATATTTTATATAAAATATTGTAAAAATTTAAAAATAAAACTCTAGTTTAGCTAAAATACTAACGATGATATATACTATTATTATTTGGGGGAAACAATAGAATTGGGTAAGGAAAATCAAATACACAAACCAACCAAAGAAAAAAAAACTACATACCAAGAAATAAAGTGATATCTGCAGAAGGAGTGGATTGATATTAAGGGGGGGTAAAAGGAGAGATATTGACGCGGCTCAATCAAAATCACATAGCTAGCTTAATTAATTATATAGCTGCTTCTTATTAATCAATTACTTCCTTCTAACCATGTTTTTCAGATTGAGACACGCCAATATCTTTTATGCTATTTGTATTCTTTTAACCCTCCATTAATTATTCCCACCGCCTTTGAAGAACTGATCTCAGAACCTTCTTGCTTCATCTTCCAGCTTACGTACATAATAACTTAGTACTGTGCCTGAAATTAAAATCTTTATTAACAGAGATCGAGAGATCATATATATATATATATATATATATATATATATATATATATATATATATATATATATATATATATATTAAGTAGTACTAGCTAGCTATATGGAAATTGGAAACCCTTATTGGGTTTGTGTATGTCGTTTATATATTTTCAGACTGCCACCCGGGTCCTGCCTCTTATTATATATATTTGCGCTAGCTAGCCTTTTTGACTGACTTGCCACTACTTTTTTCCCCTAAAAAAATTATTACTTTCAACTATGCACCAACACGCACGCACTCGATCGTAACCACGGAGTTCAGTGGATTAAGAAATGAGCAGTAATACTAACATTTTTAATTATATTCTATTTTTACTTCGTTATTCTTCAAGTCATACTTTTAAATTTACTTTATTGACATATTTATTTTACAGTTTTTTAAGAAAAATTAATGTGTAAAAAGAGATAAAATTTATACGTCTCACTAAAAAAATAATATATGTAAAAATGAGAGTGTAAATGAAAATGTTATTAGTAGGAGTGTGCAAAAAATCCGATTAATTCGATCCAATTCAATGGTTAGATCGGAAGGAATTTTTTTCCATCCTTTAAGTGCGAATCGGATGGTGGATTTCACTACAATTCATCCGATTCGATCCGATCGAAATTAATTATATATATATAATTAATATATATTTATTTGATTTTTTAATAATTTTTTTAAGTCAAATAATTTTATGTTATGATTTATGTGAAAATTTAAAATTTTTATTTAAAAATACAAAAATAGAGTTAATTAAGTTTATTGGTCGGATTGATCAGATTGATTGGATGTCATCCGAATAGTTTACAGATCGGATTGAACGGATGTGAAAAATGATCAGATCGATTGCGGATTAAGATGTTTCAATCCGAATAGATAGTCAGATCAGATAAGATGAATATAAAATCAACGATTTCGATCCGATGAACAACGCTAGTTATTAACATTCCTCCTATATAACTACTAAAAATTAGTATTATTCCTGTCATAGTTAATTTAATAATTATTATAATAATAGTTAACATAATTATAAAATATGTATTTTTTATTTAATGAAAAAAATATTATATATATTTTATTATAATATAAATTTATTTAAATTATTGATTTTGTTGTGATTCTTGTATTTCAAATGCTTAAAAAATAAAATTTAGAAAGAATCTCATTTTATTGATATAGTTTATCAATAATTTTATAAATATTATATCTACAATTTTATATTTCAAGATTTGAGAGACTAATATTACTCCTTACTCCAAGTAAATCTGTTGCACAAGTTAATTAGATAATGAATATATATTATTACACAAATTAATTTAAATGAATATATTATTATATGTCATTGTTTTAATTGGTTTAACGGTAACTCTCAATTTCTACTATTTTAATTTAAATATTTGAATTATATTAAAAATATATTTTATTTTTTTAAATTTAATTGTATTTATAAATAATATAATAGATAAATATTAATATAAAATAAATTTATATTTAATTTAACATAAATATTTATTATATTATTATATGTGTTAAATTTATTAATTTATCTATATAAAGAAAAATTAACACAAGTCCTTACCCTAATTATGTCAGCATTAAGATAAATTTTATTAAATACATCATTTGACGTCACTATGGATAAAATATATGATGTTTAAAGTTAACTATTAAAATTTGACGATATTATTTAATATTATTAAAATATATTTTTTATAAATAAGATTATTTTTCATATATATTTTAAAAAATATATTAATATTAAATTTTATTAATTTAAAATATTACATTATCCTATACTTTAACACCAATAAATAATTTTTCTGTTATGTAGTTGGACCTCAAGTCAAAACCAGACAGTCTGATCCCAATCTTTTGGAATAGTAACCCGGCTCATTGGCTGGTGTGTTGTTTTTTATAAGTATTAATTGAAGTTAATTGTAAAATTAATTAAAACTTTTTAATAATGTATAATAATACGATTACAATTATTTTTGTTAATTATTAATACTATAAAAATATATAAATTTTCAATTTTATCTATATTTTTAGTTACAGTGTTAATATTATCAAATAAAATTATTTATTAATAAATTCTTATTGTTACAATATTATCATCTCTAATTAATAATAACTTTAAAGAAAATTGTTGATTTAAGTGCACATGAGCACATCTGTTTTACTTTGAAGTTAATCAAAATTATTAATGACCGTGAAAGAAATTTTTAGCCGTGATCTACTAACATCACCAACTCTCTTATGATAGATTTACCCAAAAAAAAAAAAAAAAAAAAATTCTGATAGGAACTCCCACAATCACATAAAGTCCAAAGTCAAATCATGTTTAGGTGGGAATAAGTAGTGTTAGGTGTGAGTAAAATTTTTTTTTTTAATTTTTCAATTTCGTGTTTTTTAATTTAATTACATTTTTTAAAGTTTAATTTTTAACCTTTATTTATATGTATTTTTTATAACATAAAAATACATTTTTTTTACATATTTAAAAATATAATTCAAATATTTTTTTATACTATAAAAATATATATATTTTAAGAGAATTTTAAAATAAAATAATATAAATAAATATGTGATATAAAAATCACTGTATATGTTTTTCTCCAAATTAAATAATACGAATGGTAAAAAGGTCCAATTTTAATTTCTTCCACACATTCAAAAATTAAACAAATTTTTATACCACAAGTTTTAATATAATTATAATTAATATGATAATTTATTATTTATAAAATATTAAGATATATTTTAATTTAGAATTAATTCTTGTATTAATTATGGTAATATAACAATATGTTATAAAAATAATTTTCTCCATAATTAGCGTTGTTATGATTGTGCATCATGATTTCCATGATAAATAGTACTTGCTTCAGTCACAATGGATTTAGCTTTAGCCCATACAAAATATATTAGGATTTAGGATTAGGGCCTATTGGCACTATAAAAGTTATTGAGCCTAGTTTCCTTGATCCAATGGGCTACAATATTTGTTGCTATCTTATGACTTGAATGTGTTAGCAATAAATTGCTTTATTAAGGCATTTTTTAAAATAATTATAATATTTAAGCATTTTTTAAATTAAAATTAAAATTTTAGAAATAGATGTTAAAGTGATTATCTCATTATATCTTACTCTCATTTGATATATTCATTTATCTCATTTAAAGTTGTCTCATTCTATATCATATTTAAATTTATCTCTAATATACTCATTATTATTATAAATAATTATATTTGTCTTTTTTATTATTTTTATAATTTTATCTATTCTATTTAAACTTATTTGAGATAAATGAGATATCTTATTACAATCTAAAATCTTTTAAAAAAATAAATGAGATATTTTATTACCATTTAAATTTTTCAAAAAATAAATTAGCCAAGATAAGATGGATTTATAAAATTTATGATTTATATTATGGACTAATAAGATATTTCATCATAACTAATACTTCTAAATTCAAATATTTTATATCTTCTGAACCTTCATATATTTTTTTATGAAGCAACCTTGTGCAAATGGGTTGCCATCTTGCCATAGTGTTTTGTATATATTTTTTTGTTTTTGGATTTTTTCAATAACTCAAGAAGGCTTGCTATAATATTTAAAAGAAATTTTTGTCGAAATGAAATTTTAGAAAAATTGTAATGCAAAAACATTTCTACGTTTAAAAACAAAAAGTTAGTTTTAAAAACAATAGGATTCGTTTGACCACTTAACTCGAAAACAATTTTTAAAAATTCTTTTAAATCAAAACTAAAATATAATTTTTAATTTTTTTAAATAATAATGAACTATTTAACCATTATTTTTAAAAATTATTATTATTATTATTATTATTATTATTATATATATGTTATTATATATATGTTATCATGGTATTTGTAATTTCTTTTAGAAGAAAATTTTAACTTTTAAAATTAATCTTTTAATATAGTTTAAACTATTTATTCTTATTTTATAATAATTAAAATGTTAAAAAATATTTTAAATTAATAAATTGTCAAATCAAAAAGTGACGACATATAATAGGTATGGAATTATTTTAACTATATAAGAAATTAATAAAAAAACACACTAAAATAACTTCTTTAATAAGTTTATATTTTATCTTAATTTATATTTTTTTTTAAAAGAACACTATAATTTATATATTGAAGTTAATTATACGTGATATATTTTTTTAAAAAAATATTAAATAAGAGAAAAACAACTAATATAAATGGATCTATAAAACAATTATCTGAATAAAAATAAATTTTTTATATTTTTAATAAAAATAAAAATATTAAAATAATTATATGATTACTTATTAATAAGAAATAACTGTATCATGGCATGTAGATTAACGAGAGAGGTTCAATGATTTTGTTGAAGTTATTGTGTGAATAATTTTATTATGTAGTAACAAAATTATTTATTTTATCACTTTAAATAATTTTATTTCAGTGTTATAATAATTATATAAATTTTTTATTATTGAAGTATAATTATAACAATAATAATTTAAATTATAAAAATATTATAAAATAAGTTAAAGTAATCAATCAAATAAAAAAAAGAAAATTTAATTGTTAGACAATCATAGTCTAAAAGCAACATTAACAAAGAATATAAATAAATAAAATGGAAAAGTTACGCCACATGTAATTTATCGTATTTTGGTTGTTTCCAAAAACAATGAGAACATGTCAAGCTATTTTTAATTTTTAATTTTTTAAAATATATTGTTTTAAAAAATAATAACTTAAAAACAATAGTTAAATAATTATTTTTTTTAAATTTTAATTATTTTTAAATATTCTGACCAAACATATCCTTATTGCATTGAATAATGTTTTTTAAGTAGTGATTTTCTAAAACAACAAAAGTGACCAACTCCCAAATTTTGTTTTTTTGGATTAAAATATATAAAAATATTTTGATCAATCAACCAAAAGATTATTAAAATCCAAAAAAATAAATAAAATACACAAGAAAAAAAATTCCTTTTATTACCAACACGGCAAACTACATACACTTGAGTGGTTAGGTTTTCAATCCCCTATTTTTGCAAAAACTTTACATTTTTGATCATAGATTGAATTAGTACACCTTTAGTAAAAGCCTCGTCAACATTACATTATTACACTAATATGATACAATTTTGTGTCAAACTTCACATTTTACGTATTATTTTTAATAAAAAAATTAAAAAAATTATTTAGTTTATTATTATTATATATAATAAATTAAAATTAAATATATGATATAAAATTATTAAAAAATTACTAAATACTATATAACAACTGTTCATAAATTAATTAAAAAATAAAAATAAAATAAATTTTTTATTTTTTAAATAAATATACTTTTTTAATATAATATTTGCAGAAGAGAAAAAATATAAGGCAACCTTTGCACAAAAATACTTGTAATATTTTATCATTAGTGATTATATTTTTAGTTTGTTATTTAGTGAGTTTGTTAGAATAAAAAAAATCAGAATTGTTAAATTGATTCCTTTTAGGATTGAGATGAATACGCCATTTGAGCACACAAAACAGTTATAAGAGTTTTTATTGTATGCACATTAGTACACCATATCAACAATATACCACAATGCTACTACTATATTATAACACAAAATTATAATGAAAAATATATCGTTTGAGCAATATTTTTTCATCTTCATCGTCTCTATGCTTCCACTGTAACTGTATTGTTTTCCTTTATTCCTCATGCTTCCATTTCATTCATTGTTTATCATGGTTTCATAGCTCTAAATGTCTTCATCTTCTTCCTTCCTATTTTTATGCTCCAATGGCTACTGAGCATTAGCTCCAAAAACCACATGTGGTGTTCAAACCCAGCTTTTACTTTCTAATACCAATAATTGAAATTTTCCTATTAACCCAAATTTCAATGTTACACTAGATGTCTTTAATTGCCTTATATGTTAGAAGAAGTTAAACATGTGATCATGGTTTATGGGCTTTAAAACATTGTTGATAGTTGAGCTATTTCAGTTCATAAAATAAAAAAATAACAAAAACAATTGATGAAACGAACGATGAAGCTTCAATTTGTGAGCAATTTGAAAAAAACCTAGATTATAATTCATAGGACAAGAAGGATAATACAATCACTGACTTTTAACTATCTTAAACATCTTATTTTCTAGAACACCTCATAAGAATATTGGATTTCTTTGCAGAAAGTCTTCATTGATGACTTTCAAGCAAGAATCACACAACTACGTTGGTAACTTCAAATCACGAGAAAGATAACCATGATAATAGAGGTATACATAAATGTTGCACGATAACTAATCAATCATATTGTAACTATTAATGATATGATAAATTATTGAGAACAAATGCTTTGTATGTTTGGTGAGTTAGACATGCCCTACACCTTACTTATTACCAATATAACCAAGAAGAAACATATTGTTAATTTAGATGAAGTTTTCTCAAGGATGAGAACACCTATGAATAACAATTTCATCGTATGAACATGTCTGACCTTATGTTTATTTAAGCCAATCTAGCCAAACCTTGTGCAATTTCTAACCAAACGCTATTGTCCTAGTATGCTTACAATTTTAACTCAATACCATACACAAATCAACCTATTATTTCTACCTTGTTATCAAAATCTATACAACCTATTATCAATTACCTTTCACCTTAACAATACACATAACCTCTTATACTCATATGCCACCATAGTTATACTATAACAAGACCCTATATCTCATCACAATCCTATACATACCTTAACTTTACTTGTTCCTCCACTTAATATTTCACCTAATTTACCAACATTATCAAATTTGTGTGCCCATCATCACCATATATCTCTTATTGGCAATAATTTCACAATCTCAAACTAGTTGGCCTCCTGATATAATAACTCAGTGTCAATTTTGCAAAAAAAAATTGGATACATAGTTGCCAAATGCTATTTGAAGTATATAGCCTTAAAAAATGGACCTTAAACCCCAAATCCCATGATATTATCTTTACCTAGACAACCTCAAGCTTATTGCACAGATGTCCAACCCTTACCTCCATCCAATTACTATTTCCTTTCACATTCTCCATCATCTCATCTTTAGTTCTCTCAAACCTCATATCCAAGTCCTTTTTCTCTTTCTTTTGCTACGCATACTATTCCATATCAACAACATTTTTCATCTAACAATGAGTCTTCATCATCCATTCCTACTTATGTTACATAATCTCAATACTCGCCACTAGTATTTGAACTATCTATTTTTTTGGCACAATACCAACTCCACCACTATTAACTATAACTCCTTTTACTATGTATGTAAACTCTTCATCAACTTCTCTAGTTTCTCAACCTCAATCTGCTACAAATGAGAAAACCATTTCATAATTATAATTGTTTTAGATTCATCATGGTATCTTGGTACAAGAGCTACCTATCACCTGACCTCAGATGCTTCTCTTTTGAACAATTCTCAACCATACACTGGTCAAGAATGATTTATACTAGGTAATGGTATCCTTGTACCCATCATAAAACCTGGTTCTTGCACTTTATCTATTGGTGGTCACACTCTTGTTTTGAGCAATTTATCATATTTCTTCATTATCTAAAAACTTCTCTTAGTTAAACAACTTTGTCTAGACAATAATGTTATAGTGGCTAATCTGCCTAACTCTTTTTGTATTAAGGATTTGTCAATGAGAAATTTAATCTTAGAAGAAGGTGTTGAAGATGGCCTAGACAAGCTCCTTACATGTTCCATTTTTGTTTTGTCACATGTTTCCTCATCTCAGGTATCCAGATCTTCCAACATTCCTTTTGGTTTACCTAGTATAATAAACAATGTAAATAGCTCTCTTTGGTACAATAGATTTAGCCATCTCTATCAAACAGTATTATAGTAAGTCCCTAAGAGTATAAATATACATGTTCAGGTTAATATTATCTTTACCTTATGTAATGTTTGCCAAATGAGTAAAACACATAAATTATCTCTTAACGTTGTTAATTTAAGATATGTTATTTCTTTTGAAATCATACATGTTGACATTTGGTGCCCTTCTCCAGTTAATAATTATGTAAAGACAAATTAGAAACATTGTTAAAACTGGTTTATCACTAATGGTTAGAGCTAGCCTTTTCTTTAAAATATTGGGAGTATGCATTTCTAATAGCTATTTTCCTCTCTAATAGATTACCCTCACGAACTTTAAATGATAAAATTCCCTTCTAATTGTTGTTTCATACCTTACCTGACTATACTTTACTTAAGATGTTTGGGTGATTATGATATCCATACAATTTCAATAAACTAGAATCAAGATCTTTGCCATGTATGTTTCATTGGTATGTCACACATTATAAGGGATATTGGTGCTTGGAACTCATATCAAAAAGTGTTTTCCACACCCCATGTGCACTTTGATGAATGTATGTTTCCTTTTCAAAAACTATCCTTACTATTAAACAAAGAACCTTTCATCACTACACAAGCCATCAAATCTTGGTTAATAGCTTTATCTATGACTTTTAAACTAGCATCAATAGCGCTTTACAATTTGCACCTATCCTTGCTACCAATGTAGGTTTTGTTTTTAATAATGCATCCATTACAACGATTAGTTGTACCTTTTTTGATACAATAATGATAAGTCACTATCCTATGGTAACCTCATTCCAAACTATGTCTTCATCATTTCCTACAACAAGTTACCCTCTCTCACATACCAATCTTCCTATAGCCACACTTGTGAACCCCCAAACCATTTTTTCAACACCCCAGTCTCAAATTCATTATTCTATCACCTGTGCTTCTTCCTCAGCCACCAATATTTCTCACACATCAAGCATCTTAGTTCTAATTTCATTTTCACCTTCTTTTGAGCCAAGAGATGATACCTCACCAATTGTTCCTTCCAATCAACTTGATTTTTTTTTCTCTAAACACACATTCTATGCTTACTTGAGCTAAATATGGAATTTCAAACCCAAGGTAATCCTATCCTCTGTAATTTTATCTAAACCAACATCAACAAAGGAAGCCTTGAAAATGATGACTAATACATGGCAACGTAACAAAAGTATATAGCCATTGTCAATAATAACATGTGGGTGCTTGTTCCACCTCTTACATATGGAAAGGTTGTTAGGAACAAATGGATATTCTGTGTGAAGCTTAAACCAGATAAAATCCTTAAAAAATACAAAGATAGAATTGTTGCAAAAGGTTACGCTCAAATTGATGGCATTGGTTATCAAGAGAACTTTAACCTAGTTGTTAAATCAACAACAATCAGAATTGTCATCACTCTTGCACTCACTTATGAATGACACATTCAATAACTTGATGTTAACAATGTTTTCTTAAATGGTGAGTTAGAAGAAGAGGTATATATGACCTACCTATAAGGGTTTGTTGATTCTACTTATCCATATTATGTGTGCAAACTCAAAAAGTCATTGTATGGATTAAAATAATCACTAAGAGTTTGGTTCCTAAAATTAAGTGATCAATTGCATAATTGGAGTTTTCATACCTGAAATTCAGATAGCTCAATGAAGATTTATGATAAATGTGATGATCTTGTGATCTTTCTTATCTATGTTAATAAAATTTTAGTGATAGTGAATAACAATGTTGTGATTTAATCTCTTACACATAGTTTAAACTCAATTTTTTGCCCTTAAAAATCTTGAAACACTCAACTACTTTTTGGCATAGAGGCCATTCAAACCTCGAAGTGCTATCATCTTTTTCAAACCACATACGTTACTCAATTTCTAACTAAGGTGCAACTGAATGAGAGTAAACCAACTTCTACACATATAAAAGCTAGTAGCATCTGATCAAAAACTGATAGTGAGGTATTATCTTATGCAACTCTATATTGTTATACCATTGGAGCATTTCAATATTGCCCAAGCTAGATATTTACTAAGTTATGAATAAGCTATGCCAATTCCTACATTATCCTACCTTTATACATTGGATTACAGCAAAAAAACTGCTAAAATATTTGCATGACACATTAAAATTTTGGCATTTTAATTCACAAAGCAGATAGTATGGCTCTTATTGGTTACTATGATGTTGATTGAGAATCATGCCCAAATGATATAAGAAGCATAGGGAAGACATGCGTGTTCCTTGGTAACTCTATGGTCTCTTGGAGTTTAAGTAAACACAAAGTCATTTCAAGGTCCTATGTTAAACCTGACTTTAGATCCCTAGCATAAGCTATAGCTGATATAGCTTGGATACAAAAGGTTTTGCTTGAAATTCATATTTCACATCAACAACCACCAATGCTATATCGTGATAAAATAAGTGTTGAGCATTTAGCTCACAATCTTGTTCTTCATTCCAAAATCAAACATGTTGAAATTAATTTTTATTTTGTAAGAGAAAAAGTTACAAGAGGAGAATTAAGGTTGAGTATACTCCCTCCTAAGAACAAGTGGCTAACATACTTATAAAACCATTAACAACACATAAGTTTCAATAGCTTAGAACAAAGCTCATTGTCATTACTAGGCATTGATTTATGGGAATATATTGGATTATTTTTAAGTTTATTATTTGACAATTATATTTCAAGTTTGATATTAAATGAGTTTGCTAGCTAGAATAACAAAAAATAATAGTTGTTAAATCAATTCCTTTTAGAATTGAGCTCATTACACCACTTAAGCATACAAAATAGTTATTTTCATTAAATACACATTAATACACCATACCAACAATACACCACAATATTATTACTATATTACAACACAAAAATATAATGAAAAATACATCTATTAAGCAATAATTTTTCATTTCTATCTTCATCTCCTCTATACTTCCATTACAAGTGCATTGTTTTTCTTTATTCCTCGCACTTTCATTTCTTCCATTGTTCATCAATAGTGCAAAAGTTTGTGCAAAATGGTATTATTGATCTAACGTTTAAAAAATAATTAATCTTCATAATATCAATTTTTTATGATCTAAAAAGAGGTGTTATTCATTATTTTTGTATTATAATCATCACCAATTATATTTTTCTCTATCTATTTTTTAATGGGTATTAAATAAAAATTATATTAATATTAAATTTTATTAATCTAAAATATTAGGTTTACTATCACAAAATAATTTTTAATCCAAAAGACTTAATTAGGTGCAAAAAATTTAACATTCTTGAATTTTATAAAGTATATATCTTAATATTATTTTTATTTTTGTTAATATGAAATTTATTATTTTATGTCTAACACAAACTTGTTCACGCATCTAGTTTTTGAATTACAAGATATATCAACCACTAAATTATGTACAACACATCCTACGAATCTATGAGTATGACCAACATGGTGGAAACTTGAAAATGAAACAATGAAAAAGCCTTAGGTGCTTTGTCTTTTGACGTTGGTTTTCGTGGAAATGATGAATCTTCTCATAAAATTAGGCCAAGTCCATTTTTGTTGTTTGGCATGTCTTTAGCCATAATTATTTTATTCTAAAAGGAAGGCTTGCATGTGCGTGCCGTAGAAATTTCATTATTATGTTTTTTAATTCAAGATTCTGTTTTTGTTTGAACTTCTAAGATTTTACTTTTCACATTCTTTTAATTTAAGGATGTTTTATTGTTATGTTCACATTATATTCAATATAAATTTTCAAAATTAAAAACAAAAGCATTTTTTTTATCTTTAGTACTTTCTTCTAACAAATTAAACTACTTTTAAGAATATTTGTATTAATTTTTAAAATTTATATTAAATATAATGTGTATGTAATAAAAATTAGTCTAATAACCCACCTTAATTTAATTTAATTATATAAAAAAAATTAAAAAAATGTATTCCTATGATGAAGAGCCATCTACACGGAATCAAAAGAAAAGCATAACTGTACTGAAATATGATCCTAACCTGAGATTTGATATTTGTCATGTATACAGTTTAACCTCTTTTTTTCTTAAAAAAAGAAAGAAAAGAAAGTAAAACTACACTCTTATTAGGGGAAGAAAAAAAATTGAAATTGGACATGATTTCATTAATGTTGTAATCGGGGCTTTTTTTAAATAAAATAAATTGATAACTCAGTTATTTTTAAAATTTATAATAGTAAAAATTATTATATTTAAAATATATATATTTTTTATATCGTTGTAATCGTTTCATCTGTTAAATAAATATATATATATATATTAAAAATAATATCTCACATGTGTGAGGATAATTACCATGTTTTATCACCACCATATAGAAAGTATCATCGTATTATTTATATAAGTAGTAATATAATCACGAATTATATAAATGTACGGAGTAAATTTATATTTAAATAATTGAGTTAAATTTATATTAAATCTAAATAATTCAAGCATAATAATTTGATGATTAAAAATAAATCTAATAATTTTGTAATAAAATGATATATATAATATAGACACTGGTTAGTTTGTTGGAACAATAAAAAATATAAATTTATGCATAATTTTATATTTATATTCTTTAAACTTTAACGCATGTTGATATTATTGAAAAATTAAATTAATTTTTAATTTTAAAATGATTATGATATATAATCAAATATAAATATTATAAGTGTAAAATTAAATAATATTATGATACTAGTTATATAGCTTATAATAACAAGTGACCAGGTTCATTGAACTTCATATTTGTATTTAAACCGACATTAATAAGTTGTGACATGAGGGTCGATCGACAGAGAAGTCCAAACAGTTTTAATTAGTACTCTCCAATATGTATTATTGGGTTTTAGCTAGAGACACGTCTTTTCACGTGGTTGTTTCATCTTCTTGTTCTTCTTCAGTTCATGTTCTTGAGCAGCACAGCAGCTGTTAATTAATTGGTTAGCTGCTCATCGTTCGGTATATATCCATCGGTATATTACATTTAATTACCTTTCGTTTTTATATTTTGTTTAACAGTACTAGTACTATATATTAATTGACATGCTTCAACTCATGCATGCATCAAGCTTAACATATCAGGCGCCCAAAGGAGATTGATGATATGGATTGTATGTTCAACATGGTTTCTGGAAACATTATAATTGGTGGGCGAAAACAAGAGACAAAGCTATCAACTTATTATCATAAAACAAAAGAGAAAAGAGTTGTTAATTATATATATATAAATAATAATAATTAAGCAGCTGATCAGAGGTCCTGTATGTTCTGTGCACCTTGATATCAGCAGAAGAGTTCCCCTATCCTACTTCAAAACTCCTTATCATGTGTCCAAGACGATCCTTACATATGATTAATATATATATATTAATTATTGCACTTTGTTTAATTTCTCTTTTTGCTTTTTAACCAAGCAAATTTTTTCATGTAATATATCCAATAAGTACTAGGATATATATATATAATAAAATTTATAAGTTAATGATAAATGATTTATTCACATACGTGATATTTAATGCTTTATAGGTATTATATACAATTACTTATGGAAAATAATTCAAATATCACATGTAGTTTTTGGTATTAATTGCGATTAATGAAGGGTCAAATCCTATAGACATGTCGTCAAATTTAACGTCTATATGATAATTGTACGGAGGAAATTGATATTTCATATTAGAAAATACTGATGTTAAATAATTAAATATTTTATTTTAAAGTTTAAAAAAAGAAAAATATTATACGTTGGAAACAAATAAAATGTAATAATGCAGGTTTATGTTAATGGATTTGGGATGGCCTCTTGTTAGGGAACGTCTGAAATCTCAATTGAATAATAAATATAAAAATAGTATAATTATTAAAGTAAATAAATACAAATACCTTATTACTCAATTGAATGCTTTAAAGATTTATTCATGTTTTGTGAAGGTGTATACTGCTCTTATTTTTCTTTTATTAGTAAGAGAGAATATTATTTAAAAGTTCAACACAATACATCATCTCAATCAATACAACTTGAGAAAACACACCACCATAACCAAGTTCAACTTATCTCAAATAACATAGTTATAAAAAGAGAGCAAAACCCAGTTCAACCTATCCCAAGTAACCTAGTTATAGAAGGAGAGCAAAGCCCCAGTTCAACCTATCCCAAATAAGATAGTTATTAAAAGGAGAACAAAACCCAGTTCAACATATCCCAAATAACATGGTTATCAAATAATATAGTAATTAAAATGAGAGCAAACTTTAATAACCGTAACCATCTCCAAAATACCAAATATCTAAACATTATATTGAGATATAATGGATTAATTAATTAAAACACATTAAAACAACGAAACCAACACACATTAGTGTCTAAACAACAACCATACAACATCAATATAAAGAAAACATAGAACAAAATAAAGTTTAAAACAAACTAACACATTGACTTAAAAATAGAAAAAAAAAGGAATTACATCTATCCAAACACAAAAACAAAGCCTACATCAAAAGAGAATCAATGAGAAAATGAACAATCGTATACACATAATGCTTGCTCTAACATTTGTTTTCACTTTAAAAATATCCTCTAATTCTTGATGGGATCTCTTACTATCACTAATACCGATAACATTGCCACTCATATTATCTAAGCTTTTATCCTTCCTCACTCCTCAAGTATAATTCCTTCTAACTTGGACAAAACCTTTCATAACATCATTGAGACCCACATCATTATTAGCACTCCCATTATGCTTCCCAACCATAAGACCATGTTTACCATAAACAGAAACATTATGCTAAGTGCATAGAGAGTTTGCACCATCTGTTCTTTGCACTCGATCAGAATTAGAACCACCAAAGCTAGGACTACGTTCACCACCACTAATTCTTAAGGAAAAACCAAAACTATTTTTGACATGATCAAGAGTTCCTAATTTCAGGTCTACAAGTAACCAATCATCATAATTTGAGTACCTTATACTAAAACCAACATTCAATCCATTAAAATTCTTGCATAGATTAGTGTCATGAGTCAGGTAATTACAATGAAAGCAAAAATTAGGCAAGCGCCCATACCTTAAATAAACATTCATACCTTAAATCATGTCATATCACTCTTGAACCATGAATTATATTAGTTAATAGAATAAGGACCTCAGAGACAATTGTTTAAGTAAGTTTAAAAATAATTTTAACTCTAACATATCTAGCCAATTCATTAGTTACAAAATAATGATCAAATTCCAAAATTTTACCCATTTTCTCAACAATTTTATGTACAATAAACATTTTCCTCTAACTTGGAGGGAGATCATGAATTTGAATCTAGTTATGTGAGAAATTTAATTTAATTTGAGAATAAGACATACTTAGATCCAAGATTTTCATCACCAATAATGCATTATTGAAATTTTAAGGACTTTCTGCATGATAAGATTAAGATCATCCACTTCCTCAAAGTAGCATGTGAAAGATGTACGAACTAGTGGCTTAAGCTTTATACCATCTTCTTAGCTCAAACTCAATGAAACACTTTTAACAAAGCATCAAGATTGATGTATTAATCAATGATCACACGAGTAGCTATCATTAAATCCATCGCACCCCATTCTTTATTTATCAACTTCTCAATATCAAGAGTCAAACCATCCATAGCTTCTTAGAAACACTTGTTAGCATAGATTTAGCAATAGGTTGATCTACTAAAAGAGACTTCAAGAGTAACAATACCATCACAAAAAAATCATAGAATAAGAAACAAATTAAACAAAGACTAATCGATCTACACTAGTTCATAAAAACCTTAGAGTAAGAACAAATAAAAAAACGATGTCCAATGAACTAGAGGCTCACAGAAAGGAATTGAAATTATAAATGATCAAAAGAAATAGACAAACCTTCAACCATATCATTGACAATCACACCATAGCATCTCAAAAATATTAAACATCACAATGAAAATCAAAGAACATAGAAGGCATAAAAGGTTGCAAAAAATCATGAACAACAAAGGCACTGAATGATAAAAAAAAACCTAATAGCACATAAAAGAGATAAAGATTTGAAGGAGCAAGAGATGCAGCACAAAGAACAGCGTAGAACAACGACACCTTAAATCTTCAAACTTGAGAGATTTTTCTTTAAATTTTGATGGAATAATGAGAACTAGTTAAGATTTAAAGAAAATTGATGAAGAAAAGATGAAAATTGGTGTAGAAAAAAGAAGATTAAGATGAAAAAACCAAACCCTAGCCAAGCTTCATTGTTACGAGGTAAGAGAGAGCGGGTATTTTATTACATATATATTTTGAAACATATGTTATTGTACTTTTTGATTATGAAGTTTTTTGATTTGAGAGGTTTTTTTATTATGCATTGTTGTTGTTGTTTCATTAATATTCCATTTATTTTTTTTAATTATTTGTTAAATTTTAATTCATTATTATGATACATACAGACTTGATATAAAATTATGAACTTTTATTAGGATAAATTACATTATAAATTATTTTATTTTATAAATAGATATTTTAATAATATTATTTTTAAAATATTTTAATTCAATTCAATTTATATTATTATATTTAAATTAGAGAAAAATATATATTATTGGAAATAATTAATTATTTTTAATATAAGAATTTCATATTTTTAAATATCTCATATTGTATGAAAAAAAAATTAATTAAATATTTAAAAAATAACAAAAAAAATGAAAGAGGTTAGTTGATTTTAACATATTTATTATTATTTTTAATTTAATATAATAATATAAAATAAAATAAAATAAATTATTTTTAAAAGAAAAGTAACTCGTAGGAGTCACTTAAGAAAAGTGAATAACACTTCATCCGAGTAGAGTAATTTTTAGCAAATTACGTTCATTTGACAATAGAAAATAGTTCATCGCTTTGATCATTCAGCCATTTTTGGATATTTATTATTATTTAAATTTTTAAGTGGTATTTTAAAAATAGTTATCTTTTTAAAAATATATTTATTTTATTAAAAATAATTTTAAGTAAAAAATAATAAATATTAATTTAATTATCTTAATTTTTTTATTAGTTTATTTTTTCCATTTCTTCTTTTTTTCATTATTTCTCATCTCTTTTTCATATTTATATAATTATATGTATTTACGTGAAAAAAAAATTAATTTTTTTTCAAATAAACAATAAATATTAAATTTTAAACTTTAAACATTAAATCTCAAAACCTTAAATTCTAAATCAAATATCTTAAAAATTAAATTTTGAATCTTAAAATATAAATAATAAATATCAAATTTTAAATCCTAAATTTTTAACTAAAAAAATAAAAAGAAAAGGATGAAAAATAATAATTAAAATATTAAAATGCTTTTTAATTTTTTTTGTAAATATTTTTAAAACATTACTCAAAAAAATTATGCAAAAATAATTATCAAGATATTAAGATGAGTAATCTCCGATAAATGCCCTAAGAAATAACAACTGACAACAAACCAAATCAAAAGGAATTACTGAAAGAAAAAAAAAAGGTGTTAAGTCATCAACGCTACTGGTTTGCGTTTCTCGTTTTCAATTGCTTCTGAGTTCTGTCAAAGCTCTGCTACATCATAAAGCAGTAAGTAACGATACATTTACTAGTTATGCTACTATGTATTTCAAAATAACAAGCGCATTTTTTACTTAGAGTACGTTTGTTTTTATATGATAAAATGTTTAATAGGATTATAATTAATATTATTGATAAATATTAATTAAAATAATAAAATTTATTTTTTAATAATACGATAATATTATAATAAAAATAAATTTTTTCTTATACTTAACAGTAGTTTTGAAAAATAATTTTTACTGCATTGAACACGTTTCATAGAATATTTATAAGTAAATAATTTTAATTTTTTATTGTTTAGAAAATTGTGTTTCTTTTATCATAGCTCACAATTTTTCATAAATTTTATATTATATAATTAACTAAAAATTAATATATAAAAAAGGAATAAATTACTTAAAATAACAACTATAAAATTTTAAATATTAAAAATAATATATTTACCTTAAATTAAATTAAAAGGCATATGAATTAGTATTAAATAGTATTATTTTTATTGTCATATAGGAGTATTAGCACCGATAAAACATTTCATGTTGTATACATGCCTGTGTTTTTTATTTATTATTTTTGATAAAAAGAATATATCAAGTGAATAAAAATATTTTTGAATAATATGTGACAATTTTTTTTTGAAAAAATTGAATAAAAGACAAGTATTAATTATCAAAGCAATTGAATACTTTATAATAGATGTTTTTAAAAGTATAAATTTTGATATAGATATCAATTCTATTTTGTAAATAAAACTTTAAAAAGACTAAATTTTTAAATTTTTAAAAATAAGAAAAATATTTGAAATTTAAATGATTTTAAGATGTATTTACTAATTCCTAATTAAAATAAAAAAATATAAAACTCATCTCCTTTATATTTATTATTTACTTAAACATCCTTTTTAAAAATGTGAACTAAAAGAAAATATAAAGTAAATGATAATTATGTAATTAAGTTTTATAAATTTAAAAAATTAATTAATATTAAAATAAATTAGGAAAACAATAAATAAAATTGACTTCGTTCCTTTTTTTTTGTTTTTGCTAAATCGTTTCCTTCATTGTTTGTAAATACATCTTGTTCGTAAACACAGCGTTAACTTAGAATAGTGTGTTCAATTGGAAGAGACGGGATCAAAAACATCTCTACATATATGTAAACGGAACGGAAAATATCTATCTTTTATCCCATTTTATATTACAAAATATGAATACTCATTTTCCATTATTACCTCCAAACCAAGCTCACAAAATAAATGCTGCTAAGTGCTAACTTCTCTACTCCGAAGAACGCGGTTTGGAGTTTTTTTATTTTTATTTTTATTTTTGGTCTGAAAGAGAATTAAAACGTGGTTGGAAGTTGGGACTGAGTTTCTTACAGCTCATTCTAACTTAATGATTTCGATTTGGTTTTCACTGTTTTCGATAAACATCAAATCCAAATACAAAGAACGAAATATCTCACATCTTAGGAATCATCTGTTTTTTTCTTTTTAATATTAGCTTCTTCTTTTTTCAACACTCGTCGTCGACACGCCAACTACTGAAAGAAAGGGAATACAAGCTCACAAAAGCATAAAACAGAGTAAATAAAGCTACAAAGATGGAAATATACTACTTTACAGTCTGAAAGAGCAAAGATCGTATCTTAACGTTTCGCACTTTCATTTTCTCTTCCTTTAGTCTTAAAAATAAATCCCAAGAACTGGGTTTGAAAGAAAGAGTGAGAAAATGGGTAAAAATAGAAGCTTTTGTTCTCTAATAGCTGCGACATTCCTTCTTACCTTCACCAATGGGGAAAGCCCGTACAGATTTTATGATTGGAATGTCACTTATGGTGATATTTATCCTCTTGGTATCAAACAACGGGTATGTTTTGTTCAAGCTGTTCTTGCTTTGGCAATAAATATGTGAGTTTTTTTATATTTCCCTAAATGTGATGTGACTTTCTGTAATATCAGGGAATATTGATAAATGGGCAATTTCCAGGACCCCAAATTGAGTCGGTTACCAATGATAATCTAATTATCAATGTAATCAATAGCTTGGACGAGCCTTTTCTCATCACATGGTTAGTTATTGTTATATATTTTCTTTACTCCCTGTATTTTTAATAATTTCAATTTTCTATTACCTACTCATCTTCTACTCGATGTCTTCTTATTAGTCGTAATGATTGCATAAAGTAGGTTGTTTCTTCTTTCTTTTTTTTGCTTCAAAAATGTTACACACGTTTTTAGTATGATGTTTCTTATTTCATCTCTACCAATTTGTGTAAAGCAGTAAAGGTTTCGATTTGGACCTTACTTGTTCTGCTATCTCTCAAATATGCTGAACTTTTTGTTATTTTAACCGTTGTTTTACAAACGTAACTGTTTTAGTCTCTTGATTACGAGAACTTATTTATATATAAAAATGGGGACTAAAGAAAAAAATAGTATTTTTATGTGATTTGCTATCATGTCTATATTATTTTCTTTATTTTTATTAAAAAAATTATCAGTGCTCTATCTACTGCTTGTATTTTTGTTTTTAATAAAAAGTAGCAAATTAAAGAATTTATGTACTATATCTTTGTACTAGTTGAATTCTTTAGTCTAGTATGTTTTGTATTTATCATGATAATATGCAGATCGGAATTTAATCTTTACCTTATCTATAATGTCCTGCAATTTTTGTTTAGGAATGGTATATAGCAGAGAAGAAATTCATGGCAGGATGGGGTATATGGCACCAATTGTCCCATTCCACCAGGACAAAACTTCACTTACATTCTTCAAGTTAAGGATCAGATTGGCAGTTATTTTTACTTTCCTCCCCTTGCCCTCCACAAGGCTGCTGGAGGGTTCGGTGGCTTCAAAATCGCAAGCCGTCCATTAATTCCCATACCTTTCGATCCTCCTGCAGGAGATTTCACTCTACTTGCTGGTGACTGGTTCAAGCTAAATCACACCGTAAGTAGCCAGTTCAAGTTAAACTCCAACTTTCGTTAGTGCATTTATAGTTGTTTCTGCTTTAGCAAATGCTTTGGGTAATTAAAGGTAGTGTGGAATATGTAGTTTGTAATTCATTGCCTTGCTTTTAATTATTTAGGATTTGAAAGGGATTTTAGATAGTGGGCATGATCTTCCTTTCCCAGACGGCCTTCTTATCAATGGACGTGGAGCAAATGGGAGCACCTTTACGGTTGATCAAGGTAACTAGATGATGCAATGCTCATAGAATAACAATTATTATATGTGATAATGGAAGTTATGTAATTTGATTCTGTTCAACTATTTTTGGCAGGCAAAACCTACAGATTCCGAATATCTAATGTAGGGCTTACAACTTCCATCAATTTTAGAATCCAGGGGCACAAACTATTACTGGTTGAGGTTGAAGGCATTCATACACTTCAAAACACTTATGACTCCCTTGACATCCATTTAGGGCAGTCTTATTCTGTATTGGTTACAGCTGATCAACCTGCTCAAGACTACTACATTGTCATCTCAACACGTTTCACTACGCAAATGCTTACTACGACCTCCACTCTTCATTACAGTAACTCAGCAGGAACTGTTTCTGGTCCTCTGCCTGGTGGCCCAACTAATCAGATTGACTGGTCTCTTGAACAAGCTCGATCTATCAGGTACTTTCCTGTCTCACCATCTTATTTTACTTGCCACTATCCAAGGATTGATGTTATTTTACTTAAAGAAATAGTCATGCACATTATGTTCTACGTTTCAGATTTAGCAAGCCATGACAAAAATAATATAAATTTTAGGGAATATTTCCACAATGTAAATTATTATTATCACAAGAATAATTCATTAATGACGATTTTATTAACTTACAATAAAATGGATATTTAATACAATTTTATTGTGGCAATAAAAAAAGTTATCGTGGCACTATCATTATTTCAAATTTTATGAAATATAACATTTCTCTTAATGCCCTACCTGCTATTTAGGGTCTGTTTTTGTTTCTGGAACCCTGCAAAAGCTTTCTGACAGCAAAAAAAAAAAGGGTTTAGGACAGAAAAAAAAATTGTTCGAAGTGCTTTCAAGTATCAGAAAACACATTTTGCTTGCTAAAAGGAGCCCATTCTTCATGTTTATTCCTGAAACTGCTTCTGTTGTAAACTACTTTTAACAAAAACACAATCAAAAGGATGTTTAGTCTTTTATGCTATAACAAAAAAGGAAAAAGGCGTTTTATTCACCCTATTGCAATACAAGTAGGGTATAAATGAAGCTCTACAATATTTCATGCTAGTAAACCTAAATGGTTTATGTGTCATACTTCTTTTAGATTTTTTTCAGCTTAACCTCTATGTTTTGCGTCAAACCAGGCGAAATTTAACGGCAAGTGGTCCAAGACCAAATCCCCAAGGATCTTATCATTATGGAATGATAAATACCACCAGAACAATCAGACTTGCTAACTCTGCTCCGACTATTGATGGAAAACAGAGATATGCTGTTAACAGTGTGTCTTTTATCCCAGCTGACACGCCTCTTAAACTTGCTGATTATTTTAAGATCTCTGAGGTGTTCTCTCTTGGAAGCGTCCCAGACAACCCTACTGGTGGAGGTGCTTATCTCCAAACTTCTGTCATGAGTGCTGATTTCAGAGGCTATGTTGAGATTGTCTTTGAGAATTCAGAAGACAATTTGCAGTCTTGGCATATTAACGGCCATAACTTCTTCGTCGTTGGGTAGGTTGATCTCCCTCATTATCCAACTACCAAAGCTTATGCTGAGGCATAAGAGGTTAAACTTCAAGTGATATGAGCTGAGTTAAATTAAGAGTAAAATTACGTTCTAAACTTATAACCTTGTCAATATGGTCAGGATGGATGGGGGACAGTGGACCCCAGCGAGTAGATTAAATTACAATTTGAGAGATGCAGTTTCTCATTGCACTGTTCAGGTATACAATTGCAACTTCGTGTTATGTTGAGAAAAAAAAGTATATTGTTGACATGCATTATTCATGATTTTTTTGGTTATTCTAATTAATCACAGGTTTATCCCAAGTCATGGACTGCTGTTTACATGCCCTTGGACAATGTGGGAATGTGGAATATAAGATCAGAGAATTGGGCACACCAATACTTAGGGCAACAGTTTTACCTTCGAGTATACTCCCCTGCAAATTCATGGAGAGATGAATATCCGATCCCAACTAATGCTCTTCGTTGCGGTCGGGCTTTAGGCCACTAAATCCGGCCATAAAATCACTAAATCCGGCTAGTATGTTTCAGAATATAAACAAGAGTCATGATTAGATCTTTTGTGATCAGCAGGACTTGAGTAGGAACCAGCTGCCTTCTTGTCTTTGATCTTTCTTTTTTTTAATCTCTTTAGTTGTTCCACTTGAATTTGTTCTTTATTCAACTATAGAATATCCTAGCGAATATCATTGCAGGATATATTTTGTGAAGTCCTAATTAGTAGTAATTGTATTGATTCATGCTGTAGACCATCTTGTTTTTTGTCATTATTGATTATTTCTAGGTTATAAAAGAACTGAAATCCTAATCCTTATATATGGTAATAATGAATGAAACAAGTGGTCTGTTCACTCTGCGTATGTTTTATAAATGAATGATGAACTATTCAGTTCAACTTCAAATCTCTACTTTAGAGGGCGTTCTAAAAGTACTTGTTTTATGTATGTAATCAAGTAACTATAACTGTACAAAAAAAATAGAAAGGCAAGTATGGCTAGTGAGTAGACATAATTTGAAAATGTGTTAAGAGAAAGATATATAATATTGGAGTTTAACATTAGTCCTTAAATTTTAGGCTTAAGTGGACATTAAGTTTTTAAATTTTGTTGAAATTTATATCGAGATTCTTACATTTTTTCAACAATATAGCTCCAATTTTTTTTTAATTTATACTTATTTCCTTAAAAAAAGTTTGGAACTTAATTATAGAAATTAAAATATTAAGGATTGAATCATTGAAAAGAAAGTTTGAGAATTTAAGTATAAATTTAGATAAAATTTAAAAATTGGTTGTAAATTTAAGTCAGGTTTATAAATTTTTAGTTCTCAAATTTTTAAATTTTTTTATAAATTTTTAAAACCTTACTTATAAATTTTAAATTTTTGATTTATAAATATGTATTTTAGTAATTAAATTTAAATTTATGTAAAATTTGAAAATTTTAATTCCATTAAATTTTAAAAATTTGTAAATCTAATCGTAAATTTAAAAATAAATATATGAATTTAATTAAAATTTAATAACTAATGATATAATTTAACCTACATTTTAATATATGTAGATTAAATTATTAATCATTGTGTGACTACATATGTCTAGTTTTTCTCTTTTTCCTTTTCAAATATGATATGTTGTGCATTTAAAACAACGCAAGTGCATAGATGTTCACACACGTGTATATTGTTATAGTTAATCTTTTGTCTTTGAAATGGGATTTGTCCAACATCGATTATGCATGTAAAAAAAGTTTGAAGTCTTTTTTCCCACAATTCCTATTTTAACTAGTTTTAATAAACTGATTGATCTTAACATCTTTCTCTAAAAAAAAATTAATAAATTTCAATGTCCGGATACATGGTTGATTTCTCAATACATTTTAATATGGTATAAGAGTTGATAAATTTAACCTAAGATATTTTATTTTTAACTTGATTTAATTTTGAGACTAAATTTGTTAGAACTAAAGAATAAAAAAAAAATCTTCAGATGTTTTTTGAAGGCTAATTTTTCTTTATATGTTTATACTTAAAAAGAGCCTAATCCCCTAAAAAGTACACACCTGACGAATTAAAAATAAAACTCCAGAAAAATTATATTGGATTATGTTATGTAATTAAATAATTGAATAAACTTCCGTAATTAACATTTCCAGAGAGAAACTGTAGAGAATGAATAAAATCCCTCACTCAGGCTACGAGATTCATAAGTTATTAATTCGCTCGAATATGTAAAATTCACTGGTTTTGGTCTTAGCATCCCGAAAAGAAATCAGGACTATAAACTTGCATCCATCAAAATTCTGAAACAATGGATTTTATTCATGTTAACCAAGCTGCTGCAGCAATGCAGCCTTTGTTTTGTTCGAATAGAACAGAAACTTCTTCACACATCCAGGAGAAGTCTGCGAGGATCTTCCACCACATCCTTTATACGGCGCAAGAAGAAAACGGCCTCTCTGCCATCAATCAGACGATGATCATATGTTAAGGCAATATACATCATTGGCCTTGGCTCGACTTTGCCTCCCACAACCATGGGTCGAGACACTATTGAATGCATACCCAAAATAGCCGACTGTCAATTTGACAAGGAACAAAAGAGTGCTATCAGTTTTTGTTTTGGTAACAAGTAATCTACATATATTAAGCAATTGCAGTTCGTAAAGAAACACACCTGCGGGGGGTTGATAATTGGAGTACTCAAAAGGCTTCCATAAACACCACCATTTGATATTGTAAATGAGCCACCAGCCATCTCATCGATTGATATTGATCCATCATTTGCCTTTTTAGCTAGTGTGTTGATCTCCTTTTCTATCTCAGCAAAGTTCATAGTACCAGCATTGCGAAGCACTGGAACCACAAGCCCCTGGCATAAGGAAGAAATTATGCATAGCAGTATGCACGTTTATTAAAAATGGAAAATACACAGTTATCAGCTTGTTGGATAGAGGAAAAAACCAACTGTATACAAATATAGGAATGTGTACAAGAGAGGGAGGATGAAAACTACAGAAATTGCATTTGTGTGCATAAAAGGATCCCAACATATTTAACAGCATTAAAGCTCGGCTCAGAAAAAAAGCAGAGAGAGGAAAGCTTAGCCTATAGCTGATACTATAAAGTAGTTTTACGGACTAGTTGCTGATGCTCATGGCAGACATAATGCAGCTAACAGATCCTGACATTACCTTCGGGGTGCCCACTGCAATACTGATATCAATATAATCTCTATAAATGATATCATCGCCGTCTATGACTGCATTGACAATTGGCTGGTACTGGAGGGCATTAATAGCAGCCTGAAACAATTAGAAATAGATTCATAAGTGGACACGTGTAACACACTCCAAAGGAATGTCTACACGAGCATGAATTACATATTATATAAACTTACTTTCACAAAACCTGACATAAGTCCCAGTTTCACACCATGCTTTTCAACAAAAGCATCTTTGTACTCTGAACGGAGCTTCATCAAGTTAGTCCTGCATTATAAAGCATATCAAATGGAAAGTGAAAGAAGTCCACATCATATTGTCATCCAGAGTCATTGAGAAACTAACACATGAGGTTGGCATATTTTATCATGCCAATCTCATTTAAAAACATGTGGTTATGTTGAACAATGGTAAAGCTTCATCATTCTGGTGGAGTTTTATCCCACACAGTAATGACCATTCAAACTTACATGTCAACCTCATTAAATGTGGTCAACAAAGCAAATGTATTTTGAGAATCTTTCAAACGTGTTGCAACTCGTTTCCTCAGTCTTGTCATAGGAACCTAGACAACAGAAATCAATAATTAGTGCTATTGCAATCCCTTACTATCGGATGAACTTATTACTTTCTTATTTGAATCTTTGAAGCTTACTCTTCTTTCCCTGTCCTTTGGAGGAAGCTGAGGCTCTGAAGCTGCAGGTCTAGATGGTGGTGTTGAAGGTGCCTTAGCCTTTGCTTGTGGTAGAGATGGTTCTTTTGTTGTTTCCTTGATAGGGGCAGTTTCTGCTTTTGAAGCCTGCTTTTCTGCACTTTCCTTCTTGGGCTGTGCCGTCTCACTAGCAGCTTCTGATGGAGTTACCCCTTGACCTGATTTTGAAATGGCAGCAATCTTGACACCTGGTTCCACGGTATCACCTTCTTTGGCCAAATACTACTACCAATTAAAAGGTTCAATGAGAATTGACAAGACCAGCACATGCAAAAAGGAAAGGACTGAAATTTCTCATATTTTAAGGAACTCATCAGAATATTGCAGAGGTAACACCTTTTGAAGGACACCAGCTTCAGGACTAACTACATCAATTGTCACCTAATGGCACACAAAGACAAGCCAGTACATAATCTCAGTCATTACGGCTCTTGATGCTTCAAATTTTAATAAACATAAAAATTTCCTGACGAGAGTATACCTTGTCTGTCTCAATTTGAGCAATGGCCTCATCAGCTTCAACTTTGTCACCAGGTTCTACTCATTATATAACATATAACAAACATAAGTCTTGCAGGCATTGGATTATGGGTGACATAACATTGCTGATCAGAAACAAGTAAACATAACTGTTAATGAATGAAAGAAATAGCAGGCAGCTGCTAGTAACATACTCTTCAAGAATGTAGCCAAAGTGCCATCAGTTATAGATTCACCCATGAAAGGAACAACAGCTTCAATTACATCTCCTGCATCATAAAGCAAAAATTCTTAACTTAGTTATGTTACACACATAAATACAGAAATACCAGCTCGTCTATATAAGTGGAATAGGCAGAGAAGCCAGCAGCTAAAACCAATTAAAATTAATTACCATTGTCAGAAGAGAATGACCTGCTTCTCAATGTTGTACAAGATTCTGTTTGAAAAAGTGCACAAATTTTCCTGCAGGAATATGGAAAAAATAATAGCAAACTCAAAAACTACAAACTAAAAGATCACGATTTTCTTTCCAGATTAAAATGTTGCATGCTGCAGGCCCAGACAGATTCCATTGTTCGCGGTGCAAGTTTTGAAAACATCTAAAAAGTCCCTAGGTTGTCCAAGATTAAGATCAAGAAAGAAAATCATTACAATGTACACCTGTAGAAATCTTGGAAAGGGAATATATGTGGTATCGCTGATATTTTATATTGAAATTAGTAAAGATAAAGCTAAATAGATTTATCTATTGCTAGCTTGACTGAGCATAGAGAAAGCATGGATGATAGCTTGTTCCTTAAAGTGCATCGTACATGCTTGAAAGAATGGGGAGAAGATGAGAGGTCACTGACCTTGGTTTCGGGTAAACATGACCACCTGCAATAAAAGAGTCTGAGCAAATTAATGACAATGAACAGAACAGAAAAAGACATCTAAAAATAAAATCCATGAAACTACCTAAAAGAGTGCGATAGCTGGAGCTCTGGAAGCAACTAAAGCCTTTACTTATGAACAAAGCCTGCAAATTCAAATGCTAGCAAAGATAATCCAAAGCTCTAGCCAAAAAAATAAGAAAAAGGAAAAGGGAAACTTCTTTTTTTTCCCCTAGTATGTCATTGAATATAAGAGAAATACTAGTGTTTCCTCAAGCTACAAGCAATAATCTCAATGAAAGTGCCCATACAGTAAGAAAGCTAGTTTTGCTGTTTAATCTGACCCAGACAAATATGAAGTAAATGGTCCGAGCACCAGAAGGATGGAACATAAAGTAAACAAGGAACGCCATTCTGTTTCCCAAACCCTTTTATGAGCTGTTGATGAGTTCATCTATTTAAAGATATTGACTATATTGAAAAGGAGGGAAGCTAATTATGATAGTTATATCTTTTTCCTTCCTTGCTAACATCCATTTTGTAAATACCCGTAAAGTAAAATCCATGCCAATTACAACAGATATGTAAATCGCCGTATGTAGTATAAAAATGAAAACGCAATCCTATCAGCTACCAAAATACATAACAATAGCTCATCAAAAAGGTTGACAAATAAAAGAGCAAAAAACACTCAATTGCCACTACCTCTTTTCCTGTAGTTCGGGAATAACTTGCTCCAAATAATCCAGGTCTAACCTTCGAGGCTTGTCCCAGTACCTGAGACTATCAATTAAAACAACAATAAAACAACTAATTTTAACAAACCTGTAATTTATACTAGCTAAGAGACGGAAAAATGAGATTTGATTATCAGAGGAACTCAAACCACATGGTATGAAAAATCATAACAAGTTCACAATACAAAGGATACAGAAATAAGTGAACAAGGGTAATTCAAAAAGTACCGAGGCAACTTTACGACGAACGATACCCCAAATCATTGCTCTTCAACACTTCAAACGCTATCTGATAAAAAAAACATTTCAAAAGCTAGCCTGAACACGATACAAGTTTTTAAAAATAATAAATTGATGCAACATAGAAATTGGGTAATAAATCAGATCATAAATATACCTTAATAAGAGAAGAAAAACTTTAAAAATAAAATTCAATCTATCAAGATATAATAGTAAATCAGGTAGCGATGAACTTCAAATGTCCTTCTCTTCCATTTTTTTCTCAGTGCAAAGGCAACAAAAGTTTCAAATTACGGAACTAATACTACAATCCAACTCCTACAGGTGAGAAAATTACAGAAGATTCGAGCTTTCAGAATATAAATAAATGCATGAGTGTAAAAATAAGAACAAATCGTGAAGTCAGTAGTAAAAGATAGATCAATAAAAAAAACGCAGATAGTCACCTGAGAAAACGCAGACTATCCAAATGTGCCGGAAACGAAGTATAACAGGACGATGGAACTGAAGAAGAATAATACCCGAAGAGAAAGTTCAATAGATATTAAATTCGAAACAAACTGAAAAAAAAAAATAGGTTTAGGAAAGCGTTATGCAGCCGCGTGCTACAGCCTAGCGGGCGTTTTGATATTTCATCTCAATTTCTTTGGTCAAACTTTTTAATTTTATTTCGTTCTTCTGATCTCTCTCTCTCCTTTTATGTTTTTTTTTTCGTTTAAAATTCATATTTAATAATTAAAACTCTTTAAAATTAAATTAAAAAAATTATCTTATTCTAATTATTGTATATTTTATTTATAAAATTTATTTTATACGTATAAAAAAATAATATTAATATATATTTAATTTCAACTTATTATAATTTTATTATTGAAATAATCATTATCTTAGAACTCATCCAATACATTTATTTTGAAAAAATAATCTAATTTTTAATTATTTATGGTTAAAAATTTTTACCACTAATTTGAATTTATTAAATTTTATTGTTAATTTTTTTATTTTTAAAAATTATCTAAAATAATACTCTAAAATTTATAATAATAAAATAATATACTCAATGATATTAAATGATATTCAATTTATAAGAATTTAATATTAAATAAGTAAAATTAATTAGAGTTTAAAACATAACTAAGAATATTTTGAATTGATAATTAATTTTTGTAGTAGAAGTTTTATAAATGTACATATAACACTTATTTTTATAATTATAATTTTTAAAAGTATTATTTTTATTTTTTTATTTTTTTATTAAATATTTTATCTTGCTTAGCTCACACGCACTTATAACCTGTAGTGAATGTAGGTTGTAATTAGGGGACACGCGTCCCTCTAACTTAATTAAGAATATAATTTTACAAAAATAATAAGCTTAAAATATTTTAAACTTAATTTTTATGTGTTAAATTATTTTTTATTTAAAATTTAATAAAATTATAAAAAAAAACTCTCATATTTTAATACTTAATTAGTCAGAAAATTTCATTTTTAAATTTTGAAAAATAAATTAATAGAACCCTTTTTTATTATTTTTAATCTAAATTGACCCTTTACTTGCACAATTTTTTTTATATAAAAAATACATTATTTTCCTTCACACTAATACATTAGGGGATTCTTACCTTTTGTTTTTGTTAAGTTATTTTTTTTTATTGATACTACTCGTTAATCTATTAGATATTTTCTAATAAATTACAGTTTATATATAGTTTAGGTTAGGGGTGTCTATGGTCCGGTTCAGTCCGATTTTTCTTTAAAAAAATTTAACTAAATTAGACTGTTCATATTACTTAGATCGGACCGAATCGAACCATTTGAAATGATTTTAAGAAATAAAAACCGTACCGGACCGTTTGATTTATAAAAACGGTTCGGCCCGATTTGATTTTCGATTTGGTTTGATTTTTTTATAATTTAATAAAGAATAATATGAAATTTTTAATATATTATTAAATTGATCTGATCCGATTCGAACGTTTTAAAATTAGTATAATCTGGATCGGACCGTTTGATTAGTAAAATTGTTCGATTTAGTCCGATCCGATCCGGTTTTACGAGTTGGTCCAATCCGATCAGGTTTATGGACACTCCTAGTTTAAACTACATAAAAATTATCAAGTATGTAAATGTAATTGATCAAAGTATTAACAATAATAATAGACTGTGCTTTCAATATTAGACTTATTGTTTTTCTTGTGTCAATGAACTACATCTCTTTCTCTCTCTCATTGTTCTCTTGATGTTGAAGATGTTTGTGTGGTTATGGAAGATTTGAAACTCCGGTCAATCTTCGTTATGAGCCAACTGAATGCTTGAAGGATGTTAAACTTTAATTACTTTATAGAGATCATTCTGTATTGGTAAGAATGTGAAGTTTCTAATCATATAGATCTATATGGGCTATATGTGTTGCGCTGCAAAGTGAGTTGAGAAATGGGTATACATGTTGGACATTCTTTAATTGAAGATGCACTTTTGGTGAGTTGGACACTTGAATTACAATGAATTTGATACTCATTGGATTTAATTACATCAATTAAGATGAAATTTAATGAGATAAAATATTTATCTAATTGAATATTAATGGAATGAAATTATAATTTTTATTTTTTTATTTTTTTTAGATTACTAGTTCTGTATGAAATTTCATAAGTATGCAAAAATATTAATTAATTGTTAAATGATAGTTATAATTGTTTTATTTTTTTATAAAATAAAATAAAATGTAAGTTTTTAAGTATAAATTTATGTTGTTTTTATTATAATAAGATAAAAAATTGATGTTAATAAAAAATTTGTAAAATTATTTACAATAATATTCTTAAAATAAATAGTTAATTATTTTATTATTTTAATAAATAATAAACATATATTAATAACTATTTTATGAGGAATATAAATAACATACAAATATGATTGATTTGATATGATATTGATAAATATTGTATAAATTTATTTAATAAATAAATCAATAACACATATGAATATTTTTAATTAATGTTTTTATTATTACGTAAGAATTTAACGATACATAAACATGATAGATATGATTTGATTGAATTCGATAAGTATTTTTATAAAAAAAAATTACTTAAAAAAATTTATATTAATTAACTATTTTTTAATTAATATGATATATCATATAATCTAGTCACAAAAATATTTAGTTAAATACAAATATATTTTATTCATAAATAAATTTATTGAATACGACTTATTCAATAAAAATATAACCATGCAAAATATACAAAATATTAATTGTTACGCTTCGTATGATTAAAACAATTATTTAAAGAGTATATGTAAAGTTAGAACATAATACAATTATTAAAATAACTATTTATAAAAAAATATATTTATTATAAAAATATTTTTGTATTTATTAACGGAAAAATAATAAAACTTGAAAATAACAAAAAAAAATGAAAATAATTGGTGGAGGATGAAAGATTTATTCTTTGATACTTTTATATATAAAAGATTAGGTTTGTTGGCCGGATCACGAACTTATATTATCATTTATACCATGTTATATTATTAAAAAAATTTGTAGAATTGTGATATTATTATAAATTATAATTATATTTTATTATTTATAATTTTATTGAATAAAAATAATATTAAATTATAATTAATTATTTGAGAAAAATTTAAAAATTATATATCATTATGTCAATAACAAAATATTTATAAAAAAATTATCTTTATTATCATTGAAAAACTATTATATTATGGACTAATTATGTTTAAAAAATATGCAACATATTTGATCACATAAAAAGTCTCAACTTGAGTTTCAGATATGAACTAATACAGTCTTTTTCCATATTTAATTATTAAAATTAAAGTGCAATAATATATTAGATGTGAAGATGTTAGTTAATTGTGTAAGAGTTATAAGCTTTTAAAAGTAATAAAATAAGAAAATATTGTAAGTAAATAAAGTTGGTTGAAAACAATTTATATAAAAAGAAAAATAGTAAAAACAATATTAATTTAAATTTATAATCATAAAAATAATATATATTTTAATTAAAATAATAAATTTAATTTATTATTTTATAATGAATGTTATTGAATTAGACTAATGACAAAACTAAATATAGTAGCAGGGACATTGATCCCTTGTTAGTAAAAATATTAAATATAATATTTATAAAATTATGAATAAATTATATTTACAAAGTAGACATATTTTTCTCTTGATTTTTATTTTAACTTTTTATAACTCAAAAATTCACTACAAGTAAATAATTTAAATATATTTATATTATAAAAAATAAATATAATTAAAAAATAAATAATACTATTTTTACTGTTTATATAGTGTCATGAGTTAAAATTTTAGATTAATTATTGAATTATATATTATTTAAATTTAACTATGATCATTTAAATTTATCAAATTTAATTAATAGGATACCTAAGTTTTATCACTTTATTTTATATAAATTTTAATATAAAGGTTGAAAGCTGCTTATCCAAAAAAAAATAAAAATTAAAGCAACTTATTCATAAAAGAAAGTTAAAAGCAAGATAAAAAAATAAATACAATTAAAGTGTAAATAAAAAAATTGGTTGAAGTATTAGACAAAAATAATATAAAAATATAAAATAAATATAACTAGGTTAGAAAACAAACTAGAATAATGCAATGGTTATTAATTAAAATATATTTGATAATAATTTTAAATAATTTATAATTTTTAATTTTTTAAAGTATTTTTAATTACGTATTTTTGATAAAAAAATTTAATTTTAATTATTATATTTCAAAAAATCATTATAAAATTATGAGGTACCTTATAAACATTTACAAATATATTTTCAATCAAATTTTTATTTTTTTATTTTTATCATGTATATTTATTAAAAATAATATCACGTCTTTTAAAATTTTATATATAAGTATTATAAGAAAATGATTAGAAATTAAAAATTTATAAATAATAATTTTTTTAAATATTTTTAAATTTTTTGATAAAAATTAACAAAGAAATGTTACTAAATAATTCGTGGCTAACTTTTTTTTTTCGTTAAAAATCATTAAGTGAAAAATATTATCAAATATTAACGTTTATTCTATAAAAGAATTATGAAATTAATTATTTAATTAAAATCAAAATTATTATTATTGTTAAATTTAAAGTTAAAACGTAAGTTAATTAAATTATTACATATTGATTATTATTTATATTAAGCTGCAATAAATATTATTACTTTAAACACTGATACCGACGGTTGAGCATAAAACAAGCGGCAACCCCAGCACAATCCAAGCTGCAGTATTAAATTTGTAGTCTCTCTCAACCAATACTTCCATTCTTCAATTGACCGCTAAGACCGACACTTTTCAACTTCTCCGTTACTCCCACTCACTCTCTCTCTCTACAGCACAGCTGCCAACGTTGACGGATCTAGGGCTTACAACATAGTAACGAAGATGATACAGCTCCTTTACACGGTGGCTTTCGCTGAAATGGCGCTGATTCTGACCCTCCTTTTCAAGTCACCTCTGAGGAAGCTGGTGATCATGGGTTTGGATAAGCTTAAGCGAGGCAGAGGACCTGTTATGGTCAAAACTGTGTCCGGAACGGTGTTCGCTGTGCTATTGTCCAGCGTATACAGTATTGTCAAGATCCAGAACAGCACAATCGAGGCTGGTGCTGTCAATCCCACGGATCAGGTTTTAATGTCCAAGCACTTGCTCGAAGCTTCTCTCATGGGTATTTTCTTTTATTGGTTTAATTTTTATTTGATGGGCAAAATAACACTTAAATCCATTAGTACGCTAGAAATTCATTAAGTTTGAAGTAGGATACTAGGAGTCCACGACGATTTTTATTTTTAAAAATCAATGGATCTCTGCTGTCTCATATTGTAAACTCGATAGATTTTTGTATACTAATTGTGGTAAAATATAAGCCCATGGCGACTTGTACTGTGTAAACTTAGTAGACTTTTAGGATACTACATAAAAGTTATTGGACTAAAGTGGATAGCTTGCTGAGACTAATTCAACACCGTACCCTTGATTGATTTCATCTTTTCTTAAATTGAGGATTCTGTGCGAAAGGAATTAAATTAAGTGAAAATTAATATTTTTAGAGAATTTTGTAGATTTTAAATATCATAACCTTCCGTTTTTTTAAATTATTTTTAATACAACACAACTCATTACACCTGTAACTGGATGCGAATCATTGTGGGTTAGGTTTCATGCCGTTTAGCTACAGTATTTTTGGTTTTTTTAATCTATATTTAAATGACCCACTTTTTATCCTTGGTTTTCATCTATTTTTGGAGGCAATGCTTATGCTAGTCTGTTGCAATTAAATATGTATTATATACTAAAATTTAGGTGATGTAGCTGATCTAGTCTGCTTTTCCAACTCCATAAGTCTGGTAGTATTAGATGTTAGCACAGGGATCCAGGCTACCTATTGTCTGAAACAACTATAATTTCTTCCACAAAGAATTTTGCTATTTATTATCATTTAAAGCAAATTCATTGCCTTCACAGCGTAGATTATAAAATAATCTTAATAGTGCACGTAGTTATGTATGAAACACATCAAGCCTCTTATGCTCACATCAGATAAAATTGTAAGAATTTGCCACTTCAATACTCGAATAAATAATTTCTCTCTTATCCAACATATGTTTTTACTTCGTTCTCTATTCATCAAGAAAAAATTATTTCCAAATTTCTCTCGCATAATCCATTTCATGAAAGAGTAAGCTTTTTGTGCAAAGACTATTAGTGTTAGTCTTTAACAAACTTGTTGATTCTAGTGTATACCAGACATTTGGCAAGAGTATGAAAACTTAATTATTTCTGTGGAATTAACACCAAGAAGGTGGTTATTAATGTTGGAAGTTGGTTGTTATCGTTGGGCCAATAAGAGAGGCAACTTACGGTGAGCATGGAAACACTAGATTAGTTGGTAGTTTGTTAGAGCCTATAAATAGTGTTCTAATTCTTTCCTTGAGAGTTAGTCTCATTTTTGTTAATGCCTTGTAAATGTCCATATAGTAGTGGTAATATAGTTGGGAGAAGTGACATCATTCCTTGTGTTTTCTCATGGGAAAACAGCAAGCAAAGTGAGGAATTCTTGTAGTGCATTCAATGGAGAAAAGCTTGATTAATAAACAATGGTACAAATTCATTGCTGGCATATCTTCTTCTAACTGTCTTTGCATTGTTTCTTGCATGTGTCGTGGGTTGAAACAAGCCATTGCTATTGGCCTATGCTTCACAATTTCAAATCTAAGCGATTTTAAGCTTAGGTTGTCTGTGCCTTACATTTTCCGAATCATAGGACAAAGAAGATTAATCTGCCTAAGAGTTTTAATGGATAGGTTTCACCGCCAAACTGCTCACCTGATTTGTAACTTTATGTATCCTATGCCTCTCCTGCGTCATTTTATTGGTGTAAAGTCTTTGAATGCTATAACATGTTTATGCACAATTACTTGGGATTTATTACTTATTTCTTTATCATGTTGATTTTTTCCCTTTATGCTGAGATAACCAGTCAGTTCCTCAGTGAATTCAAAGAGAGGTGTGGGAACTGGCTTGTAAGGTATCATCTTAACATGGGTCAATTCGACATCTAGGACCTTTGTTTGCATTTCCTTATCAAAAGACACATCTATAATATTCAAATAAGATCTTCCCTTCTCAACATATTCACATTCTTTATAATATATTGATTTGATTTATGCATTAAATGTTTTTATTCTTTAAATATGATCTCAATGATGCCAATTACAATTACATGCAGGTTTTATGTTGTTCCTTGGCTTGATGTTAGATAGGTTACACCATTATATAAGAGAACTTCGGTTACTTAGAAAGACTATGGAAGCTACTAAAAAACAAAACCGTAGTTTTGAAGATGGTAAAGGTGGCAACGCAGAGGAGCTTAAAATCTTAGGAGCAGAGATTGCTGCACTGAAGACGAAGATTAAGGAGCTGGAATCTGAATGTGACAAGAAGTCAAAGGAGGCAAAGGCTGCAGAAGCTGAAGCTGAGGCCTTGAGGAAGCAATCCGAGGGATTCCTCATGGAATATGATCGCTTGCAGGCAGACAATCAAAACCTTCGGAACCAATTACAATCTATTGACCAAAGCTCATCACACTCTGACGATAAAAAGGACATGTGAGATCATAAACTTGTTTTAGGTAATTAACAATTTGCTTCAATGTCTTCTTGCATGGTATCATAACTCTTATTTGGGAAAGAACAGATAGGCTGTGGTTTGTTTTAGTTTTTTACGAGCCTATGTTTATATATAAAACATAGTAAAAATATATGGCAATTGAGTAAAAGGTGGTTTATGGACTGTTTAAGGCAATCTTATATGTAACTGGATACATAGATTTTCACATGCCCTTCTATTTTGTGTTTGTAAATTGGGATGTAAAAGTGACTGGGTTTCGTGAGACTTCTGTCATCTGGGGATGCCTATCCAATTCTAGCCTTATCTCAAAATTTTCCCCTCTTTAACAACGTTTGGTTATCTAGTTGGAGACTTGAGGTATGTCACAACCGAAAGGAAGTCTTTCATGGGAAGGCTGGTAGGAGTGCAGATGCTGATATGTTGATGAATGAGTTTAGTAAGGGTAGAGAATATGAGAAAGAAAAGTTAAAACTAACAAGAAAGTTGAGTAAAAAATGTGAATGCCCAAGAAATCGTGTTGTAAAAATTAACACAGATGCTGCCCTTTGTGATATATATGACAGGGTAGGATTTGGAGCTGCAGAGAGAAATAACTTTGCTCAAGCTGAGTTTATTGTTGCCTTCCAAAAACTCCTCTCACTAGTTTCGCTTACTATATTGATATTGGTGCAATATCGATATATTCAACAACAGATGATTCCATAGGTAGGTAAGTAAACTACGGACAAATAGGTGAAACAATTTGTTGGAAATTATTGGGAAATCAATTTAGAGGATCTTTAGTTTTGATGTCATGTTAAAAATTGTTGTTTATCAACATAGTTAAAAGCTCAAGTTATTTGGAAAAAATAACAATATCAAGAAGGTTCCTTGACACATGTTGATATGGGAGCTAAGGATCGACATTGGAGTCTGTATAGATAAAGATTCAAACTTTAAAATGACCCTGATGGATAGCATTTATACTTTACATCAATTTCAATAACCAACGTGGAAACCGAAACGAGCAGCATATTTGAATAAGGCCAGGTCGTATTATAATCATTGCAATTCACTTGGAAACGACAATACAAGTTCGAGAGAAAAATCCCTAATCCTAATCCCCTTTCCTCTCTTATCTCCATTGCCGTCACCCTTACTCATTGCCTCCATTGCCACCACTTCCATCTCTCCACGCTGTTACATCCTTTGAGTCTGTTCTCCAGTCCATTTATCTGTTGTCTCTTTTATTGCTTATTGTGGGCACCTCAACGTTGATCTTTGCTACTTCCTTTTTGTAGTTCGATCACTTTCTTCAACGTTTGATTTTAGATTGATCCTCTACCACTCCACCAATGAGTATTAGCCAGTGACAGTTTTGCTAATTTGCTCTTCCATCTTCAACTAGGGACTGGTTCTGCTGTTTTACTTTGCCATTATCTCCTTCATCAGTTGAGGTTTTGCATGATTTTACAAGCCTTTCTGGTTTCATGTTTTTGTTTGGTTTTGCACTCACTTTTGGTACCTGGATTGAGTTTGTTATTTTGTTTCTATTATTCTAGTATTTTTCTTTTTTGTTGATTCTCTCCAAGAACTGTGTCTCTTTGGACTTCTCTTTTCTGGTTATACTTTCATGAATTAGTGTTTTTTTACTTTGATTCCTCTATCACTCCTGCTCTTCAATTTGGTTCAGAATTGTTGTATTCGTAATTTCAACAAGACAAGTGCTCATGTGTCTCATAGATCGGTTAGGTGCTTAATTGATTTTTTAAGTTTATGAGCTTTGTTTGAGCTATATGGAGAGTGCTATGGATTATGATGATGAAGATGACGTTGAAGGATTTGTAGGAGCTTTGTTTTTGCGTTTGGTTGTTGGCTCAGTTGCTTTAAGTTTGTGGTCTTGTTGCTTCAAGTATAGATTGTTTCTAATACATGCTCCTAGCTAGACACCTAGAATATGGGGTGTAATTATTCTCTTTCACAATCCTGATTGCATACTATCTTAGGTACTGCTTTATCTAAGGTTTTATCCTTCTCTTCTTTTGAAGGGCTGCTCAACCGAGCCATTAATGAAACATGTATATTTTGTCTCCCCCCTCCCCCCCCCCCCCCCAAAAAAAAAAAAAAAAAAAATCGTCTTATAATCTAAATAAGAGAGTTGTGCCAAAAAAGGGAGGAAAATGTATCAGGCAGGGTTCTTTCTTCTTCTTTTTTTCCCCTTTGTTCTTCTTTTTCTTCTCCTCCTCGGAATGCAAAAGCATAGTTGCCATTTGTTTTCTGATAATTTGTCCCATAAATTTGTAGTTTGTGTGAATTTAAATTAGCATAAAATATTTTAATAGAGTTAGATAAAGAAAGGGAAAAAAAATCAATATGCTCTCAACTTTCGTCCTTAAAAAGTATACTTTATTTGTAGTTTTTAGATGTACTAGTGAAGCGAATGACGAATCCATGTATACTGGATGCACAATACACTATATTTTAGACTTCACCGTTCCAAAAGCAGAAAACGATATTTCAGCTAACATATATTAAAATAAAGCATCCGAATTATACTTTTAACCAATCACGTTACTTTTACTTTATTAATTATTGAATATTTATTTTTTTAAAAATTTATATTAATTTTAAATTTTATTTACTTGTAATAACATTTCATGGTATCAAAAATAGGCTTGACCAATACCTTGCTAGTGTTATTGGTAGCCTTAGTCACATCCATAAAAGCCAGCAAATACGAATTCCAGAATCTGAAAGAAACCAACATAGTTTTCTACATGCATGACATAGCAAGTTCCCCTAATGCCACGGCCACACCCATAGCTGGTGTTCCAAACAAGTCATGGTCAATCATAACGTTCGGATCTTTGTCTGTGTTAGACGACAAATTGACAGTTGGTTTTGACCGTAATTCAACTCAAATAGGTAGAGCTCATGGCATATACGTGAACGCAGCACTTGATGGCTCAGATTTGTTCTTGCTCTTGTCTGTTATTTTTACAAGCAGAGAGCTGACAGGTTTCATCACAAGTACAGAGATGTCTCTGTGGTATCTGGAACAGGAAAATTTCGACTAGCAAGAGGCTATGCTACTTTGGACACTGCCTTTTTTGGATATTGAAAAATCTTATGTCATCATTAGGTGGAGCATCACTGTTTTTCACTATTGATATTATTTAGCCTAAAACAATAAAATACAATAGAAATATTTAATTGGCTGTTTAAAGTGTGTTTTTGTATAATAAATTGGTAAATAAGCATAATTAGATTAATTTATTATAACTTAATCAAATTTTATGAATAAAATATAAAAATATTATTTATTTTTATATTTTATAAAAGACATGTAAAATGGATGAAGTCGTCTTTAAACGACTGGATTGATATATTCTTAAATTTAGATGTTTAAATTTTTCAAAAAGAGGAGGTCCACATAGAAGTTGGTATTTTTCTTTTCCATTGATTATGGCTTATCTGTCTAAGATTGTTAGGACAAGTAACATCTCTTTCAATCAAAATGCTTATAAGTTATTAGGTTATAATGTTATGGTCAATATTGATAAAAGATTAATATTTAAATTTTAAGGATAAATATTTTGAAGTTTTATTTTATTTAAATAAAAGTGTTATTTTAATCTTTAAATTAAGAAGGATGTTTATTAGTTTTTTTATTTATATAAAATGTGTTTATTAGTAATATTAATAAGTATTTTGTTGATAATTTTTTTTAAAATGATTTAAAGAATTAAATGATATATTTTATATAAATAAAGAAATTAAATTTATCTTTTATTCTAAATTTAATGATTAAAAAAAAAAGACGAAACATGTGGAGCCACTTTGAACTCTTTTGAGAATATTGATCCTGAAACAAAAACTAATTCCTCATTAATGCATATACAATTACTCCAACTCCCTGCAGAATTGATAGGCGACTTTAATTTGAAAAACAAAGGCATAAACATGAACTCAGCACTTGGTGGCTCATACTTGTACTTGCTCGTCAGTTCAAAGAGTATAATGTTATCAATCTTGAGATTCAAGAAGCTGATGCATGTGTCTGATTATTAGGAGTTGTTTGAAACTTTTTTAATTTTTGAAGAGTTTATTTTTAAAAATATTTTAATCAAGTTAATATTTTGAACTTTTAATTATTAATTTATATAATACATAAATCCATATAACCACACTTTTCATTCTTATAATAAAATGAGGAAATCAAAAGTAATTTAAAAACGAAAGAAATAATCAAGAAGAGACTTGAAACATAATATGTGTGGTGGTGTAGCCTCTGAAAATAATGATGTCAGCCTCAGTTTCTACGAACAAGCTTCTGTAACCAATGTAAATAATGGGTTCTTCAACAGTTTCTACACGAACTGATGAAACAATAAAGCATGCGCGATTATGGATTTCTAATGCAAATTGGTCCAGGGTCGAGAATTTCTTTAATTTTTTTCTTTCTTTTTTTTGTTAATTTTTGCTTTTTCTTTTTTTATTTATTGAATGAGACGAAAATACCTCTGTATTAAATGTCAGGTGACCAATTTCATAAAATTTGGTCAAAGTTTTTCTTTTTTTACACAAAATTTAATTATAAAATTAATATATTACATCTAAAAAATTATAAAACTATAAGCATAATATCCACTTTGGGCAGCTGGCACTGCATTTTTTAGATAATAAAAAATCTTATATCATCATGAAGTGAAACTGTGGAAATGAACATAACAGTTTTTCACTATTGATATTATTTCGTCTAAAATAATAAAATATTAATTAGATTATGCAAGCATTAATTAATTTTATTTGCTTAAACGATAATAGAAATATTTAATTGGCTGTTTAAAGAGTGCTATAGTGGGAAATTGGAAGAATTATATCCATTAACTTGTAAATTTAGATATCTCATTTGCTAATTTGATAGTTAATTATAATTTAGTTAATTTTTATGAATAAAACATAAAAATATTATTGTTATATCTATACTATTTAAAAAAATTTAAATCATACTTAATTTAATTTTAAACAAAAATAACCCATTATGTTATTTTAACACTTAGATAATTATTGCCCTTTACATTGGAATAAACAAAACAATAATTAATAAATTAGTAATTATAAAGTTTTTTTTTCTTCCATATACATTAATATCTATTGTGCCTGGTTTTATCAGGAGTCTTTTACTATACAATTTTTTAAAGGTTTGAAAAAGATCAAATCTGCCTTACCAAGAAAATGATAGAAATAAAACTCTTATATGTTGAATTATAGTTTTTTTTAATAATTTATAGTTAGAACTGGAATTTAAATATATTATATGTTCAGTTACATTTCATACTATTAAATCACAGTTGGTTGGTATATATTGATTGAATTATAATTGCTAAATTAAAATTAGTTACTCTAAAATGTTTTTAATATCTTGTTATTTGAATTTTTTTCTTTATATTTTTTTATGAATATCCTTATTTACTTTATAAGCATATTTACACATAGATATATATATTTCTTTCTTTTTAATAATATAACTTAATGTATTTATTTTATTTTTATCTTTTAATGCTAAGTTAAATTAAAACAATTTCGTGTATATAAGTTAAATAATCAAACAACTTTCTGTTACTCTAAGATATAGTTGATTGGGTTATATATAGGTCGTAAACATTTGTATTATTGATTAAGAAAATTTTCATCATTTTTTCACGTAGATATTATTCTGTATGGTATCAGAGCGCATATTTAAAATTTGGTTAAAAAGTTTACAATGACCTCTTTTATCGAAAAAATATCATCCTTGTTATAATAAAAAGAAAAAAATGAAAATTATCGTTGAATCATGCATGGGTCAAAATTGGAAAGACTATTTTATACATATATTTGTACATTAATTATTACATATTTACGATAAATCATTATTCACTATATGTATTATGTGTTTATTTTGTGTTATATAAGTGTTTAGAGACAAATTGAGCAAAAAAAGAAACAAAAATGTATATTTAAAGTAAAAATAGGATACTCAATTGATAGATATTTGATCGAGACCGATCAATGAGTCGGGAAAATAATGACAAGTAAGACTAGATTAATCCAAAAGGGACTCGATCGATTGAACTTCAATCGAACACTTTTGAGTTAAAAATTACATAGGTCAAATTTATCGAGAAAATGTCTTGATCAATCGATACATCCATTAGCACGTAATTATGATAATTTTTAGCACAAACTTTTAATCATAGCTATTGAATCAAGTAAATTATAATTCAATTCGAATTAGGTCTGAAATTACACTATATAAATAATCTAAAAGGTCATCAAAACATAAGAATTGCAACAAAGAATAAAGATATTAATTAGTATATTTAGGTTAATTTTTAGAGGATATTTTAAAGAGAATATTTGATATTTTCATAAATTTTTCTTAATCTTTATCAATTTAATTTTTCATGATTACAATGTTGATTCTTATAGAATCTATGTTTAGCTAAAGTAATAATATAATTGTGGGTAATTTTAAACCTTATATTTTGATTTGATTAATTTAATGTCATGATAATTTTAGTTTTAATTCTATGTTTGAATGTCAAAGCTATGCATATATGAATTGGAGTAATAAGCTAGTTTATTAAAATGAATATGTTTATATCTAGTCTAAAATGTTAATACATAATCATTAATATTTTTATTCGAAGTGATATCTTATGGTTGTTATCATAAGTAAGATTGAATACATTCGTTAAATTTTATCAATGATTATAATTTTTTCTAGTTTAGTTATCATCTTTTAAGATCTTAAAAATACCTCTAGGCTATTCAGGATTTAGGTTATGGAAAGTCTTAAGTAAACTTAGATTTCTAAAACTAAAGTCAAAAATTCAAGAAGACTTTTAAATTATGAAGTGATTTAAAACCTTAGACATTAATTTTCATTCTTGAAATGGTTAATAAAATTATATGCTAGTGATGATAACAATTTGATAATCACATATCTACTATAATTATTATGTAATATACTTTTATTGTTTTATGTTTTTTCATCAAAAAAACAACAAAAATCATATTTTATCAATTTTAATTAATTTACTAACGAACTAGTAATTAGAAGTTGACAACGTGATCACATAGTCCTACTCATGGACAAAATATCCCGAGTTAAAACATTTCGAGCTAGTGAATTTAATCATCACTGTAATTTGGCAACTATAGTATCCCTTATAAATACTCTTACATATTCCCACCAACCTACCCAAGTTACACAGATGTGTCTCATTGTCTTAATGCTGTATAACATGCAATTGACTAACTCAATCATTGCTACAATAAGTTCAATGAAGTTAATCAAAAATTTAGATTGGATGCTCCTAAATTTGATGGGAAATCTGATCCAAATGCTTTCATTGATTGGGTCACTAATATTGATGATTTTTTTGAATGGTACAATATGCATGACTTGTAATGTGTTAGCCTTGTTAAAATAAAGCTTGTTAATCCCGATAAATTTTATTGGAATTCTATCTAATAACAACGAAATACAGTTGGTTTGCACTTTGCCCTTAATCTTACTTTGGTCAGTAATTAAACAAAAATTGAAAGAAAAAAATCTACCTTACTATCATAAAGGTAAGTGATGGACCAACTTCTCGGTGTCACAAAATCATCTTTTAATGTTTTGGATTACATGACCCGATCATTAAGAACTCTACCTCAATTATGACATCCAAGAAGAATATTTACTTACTATTACTTGATTTATTCATAACATTTGAAATGACATTAAGCCAAAGATTATGCTACATTCACCTAAGTAAGTGGACAAGGCTTATCATAAGACTCGAGAAATTGAAAAATGCATCTATTTAAGAAGTTATTTTTCAGCTCCTGAAAAATTGAGCCCAATTAACCTCTAAATATCATTAACTTCATCCTTAAATCTAAAGCTACATCTTTCCAAAGGAGTCTATTATTCGTTTACGTGGATCCCAAATTGAATGTCACAAATATCATGCCAAGGATCATATCGCTTCTCATTATCCTAATTGCACATTAAAACTTGATTATCAACACATTGATCAATCATCATTAAAGGCTTAATCATGTTTGCCCACTTGTTCTCATATATTCGACTTATTCGATGAAGATGTTGATGATACAGCTTCATAGGTATAGTACATTCATTTGAACCAACTCATTGGAGTCGAGTTTTCTCATATTTGGAGAATCGATGTAAATCTAACAATAAATTAGTTGAAATAATTATTAATTATTTAATATTAAATTTATTTAGTATTTGAATTTAAATTTATCATTTAGATAGTTAGATCATTATTTAGAATTATTATTAGTTATTTTATATTTATATAATTTATTATTTCAATTCTATAAATAGGGTCTAATACTTATTTTTAAGACCCGTACTGAATTGAATATTAGTTGTTAGTTTTATCTTTTACATGTTATATTAGTTTAAATATTCTACTATTTTATCTATTATCTCACCAATTTCTTATATTCTCTCTCTCGTATCTTTTATATGTTTTAAATCAATTATGTTTAGAATTTATGATTTTTAGCATATATTTTGAAATTATACGTGTCGTGTGCATAGCGTGTATCTTTTACTGGTTTTATAAAAGATACAAGTAGAATTAGTTAAATTTAATTTTTTTGTTTTTTATTAATTCAAAATCTTTTCGAAACAAATAGATTGATATAATAGTAAGTTGAAGTGTTTAAATTTTTAAAAAATATAAGAGTTAGAATTGAAAGTTGATATTTTTGTTTTAAAAAGTAATAAAGTCTTTTTTTTATTAAATAAATAAAATATTATATATTTGAGATTAAAACTTGAGTTCATAACTGTGAGGTGTTGAAAGTAGAGAAAATTACAAAGAATCCTCTTAAGTATATAACTATAAAAATAAATTAGAAGTTGGTATTTTCTTTCCCTTTATGATAGCTAATTCGTTGCTACTGCTAAAATTAGGGCAAATTAATGCCATAAAAAATGATTTTAGTTATAGTTTTTCTTGTTATAATTAAGGTATTTGGATGTTTTTTAATCAAAATGCTTAAAAGTGAACAGGTATAGTGATCTTTATTATAAATATTAATTTAATTATTATAATATAATTAAACACTATTAATAAATAATTTCACATGCAAATACTTAAATATATTATATTTTTAATTTAACATTTAATATTACCCACACGTTATTTGATATAATTTAATATATATATACGATTACTCAAATGTTTAAAAGACGTTTAAGTCAATGTTTTGGCCAACTGTCAAGTATTGATAAGCGACTTTAATTTGAAAAACAAAGGCATTAAGTTAAAATTTAAAAGAAAGTTATTATTATATTATAAAGATTACTTAATTTGTATAAATAATTATAGGTGTTAAATGAAATAAATTAATTCAACTTAATTAAAATAATTTAATTTTTATGTGAGTATATTATAATAGCAAGTTATATACCAAGCCAATGAAAACTCACGAGATATATATTGTTTTCAATTAACAATGAAAGAGTCTTATTTTATATTGTATCTCAGTAACTATTCACGATTTTTTTTAAATTTTCCCTCAATTTATTCTCTTAAAAATTTGCATTTTAATATGTTTTAGGAGTAAAAACAAATGTACTAAATTAAGCGTGAATGTATTTTAGGTACAATTTAGCATATGAAACTACAAAAATTGAAAGAATATTTCCAACGGATAAAAAAAAAAATAGAGAGAGAGAGAGAGAAAAAAAAAGATTAAAGTTATCTACGCATTATATATAATCTGATATTGGCGTAGAAATTGACGAAAATAAAGTCACAATCATATTTAAGCAATTTCACACGGCATAAAAAAGTCACCTTATTAACAATAATCGATAATGACTTGCTAACAAAGAGAAAAAGGGCAGCATTAAATTAATGAAACATGACCCATAAAAACGATAGAAATAAATGAGAAAGTACAAGAAAAGAAACAAGTGTGAAATATGAATTGACTTGGTCAGAAAAATGAAATCCCTAGAAACCCAATCTTTAGGCTAGTCTGAAATAGAAACAAAACCGAATAAAGGATAGACTTTAATTGAATAGTGTAGTTAAAATTTTAAAATTATATTATTTAATAATATATATCAGTGTTTAAAATAAAAATATTTAAATAAAATATGAAAAGTAAAACTGGATGTTATTTATTATTTTTATCGATCATATTAATTATTATTTTTATATAAAAAAATATTACATTAATTTATAATAATTATAATAATTGAATTAAAAATTATAACAATAAAATAATAATTTTTTATTATTAAAAAATATATCGTATTATTTTATTAAATATATAATATTATTGAATTATTATTTTTATACTTAGAAATTTTAAATGTATTTTTTTTAATTTCTCTAAATTGTTCTAGCAAAAACAATCACTATTATCTCTTTGGTTTTTTCGCTACGACCAGACGGATTTGTTGACTCCTTATCTTATTTGTTATCAAAACACGTAACTCCAAGAAAAAGAGCACAACTCTTTGTTCTCTATCTGACTATCTCCTTATTTGTTCTGTTCCTGTATGATATATCTCCTTTGTTCTTTTCACTGTGGACTTTCTGGCTTTTGGTAAATGCATAGTACATTGACAAATGAAGAAGACATCCGAAAAAGGCCAACGTCCTTTAATTTTTCAGACTCATACAGAAAACAAGAAAACAAGAAAACGAAATTGTTTTCTTCTTCTATTCTATACCGAATTTCTATTTCGTGACATGCAATTTGAAAATTGAGACAAATTATTCAAAAAAGAAAAAAAAAATAGAAAAAGTACTCTAATTACCTTAGTTCCTATTTCACCCACAAAAACAGCAAGAAAAAAAGGCTATATATATTTTCACTTTTTTTATACCAAATAAGGACAAAAAATAAACTCCCTATACTAAAATAAGGAAAGAAAGAAAGAAAAAAAAAGGTTGCTTGAATCTTTGATAATCTCAAACTAATTGCTGTTGCTACTAGTAGTAGTGTTGGCATTGGTGGTGTTATTCTTGGAATTGGTATTGAGAGTAGTGTTATTGTCACTTGTGTTATTTGGATGAGAAGTAGTACCATTTATAATAGATGTTATGGCAGCAGCTAAAGCTGCAGTGAAATTTGGATCAGAAGCAATAGCAGCAGTGGCAGCACTCACAGTGTCCTTGATAGAATTCTGTTGGTGACCAATTTGAGCAGTAGTTGGTTCTATAATTCCTTGAGACATTTGAAGTCCAGAGAATTTAGATTGATTGTTATAAAGTGCTTGACCAAATATCTGAGGCAGCAATGAAGCTGCTTCAGAGGAATTATTATTTGGCAGTGAGATTTCAAATTGTGTTTGTGGCATTTGGAGTTGTAAAGGGTTTGGGGATTGAGTTAAGTCCAATGTAATAGTAGGAAATGGAGCTGAAGCTGAGATAGTTGCCATACTTGAAGAACATGGGAGTATGGTTCTAGCTAGAAAATTTGAGTTCATTATTCCATCTGCACTTGACATTGAACCTGAAAGTAGCATTCTTGCCGCTGATGATGTTGTTGATGCCATTGCCATTGCCGCCTGTGGTAATGGATGGTTGTGATTTCCTTCGTATGTTGTTATCAGGATTGTTCTATCTTCTGCACATCTTTGTACCTGTCAATTAGTATTATTAATATCTTTAAATTCTTTATTTATTAAATATCAAACAATGAATATGATACTTGAAAAATGAATATTTCCTCTTATTCCGAGTGTTAGAGTAAATAAATGTACTATATTGATAAAAGATAATTCAATAAAAGACTTTATAAGTATTATGAGTATCTTCGTTCATTGATTTAAATTTTTGGGTTGAAAGTTTCATTGTTATTAATTATAAACTCTTGCATGATAATAAAGCTTCACTCAATAAGCATAAATGTTACAATCTGTAGCAAAAACAGTAATCTGCCTATGAATAAGTAAGTTCGAAAATTAAGACTCTTGGAAAGAAAAAAACAGGTTACACTGAGAGTTACAAAAAGAACAACTAATCCATACACAAACAAAACTACTAATTATGAGCGATCGATAAACAATGACAAAAAATAAAAAAAATAGTACTGAAATTTATTTACATAATTAGTAGGAAATTAAAGTACTTACTTGTTTACGAACTGGACAACCAGCGGCCATGGTGCATCGATAATAAGCTCGAGGACACGGATTTCCCTTAGCCATCTTTTGGCCATACTTTCTCCATTGACACCCATCGTTGATCTATATAACCAACGTAGCTCAAAACAGTTTAATCAAGTATGCCAATGAAAAAACATATTAATTGACTAAATTTAATCATTTCAATGAAAAATATATTATTCACTCGTGCATGTTTGTGAGCATGTAACGATTAATTTATTAATAATTAAAAAAAAATGTACCATGGGTGCTTCAGATCGAGCTCGAACTGAGACGCGGGCCTTCCTCATAGTAGCTTCAGTCTGATCAATAGTACTCTTAGGAGAATTGAACTTGGGAACTTTGTTAGGACCCCAATTATTACCTTGTGAAGATTGATCTGGACTATTTTCTCTCACAGTAAAACCCCTACTTCCAAGTACTTGTTTCTTATCCTCATTATGAAAAAGTACATCTGATCCCTCATGATCAGTACCATGACCATTTTTCAAATTGTTTCCAGCTGATCCTGATCGTCTCTCTCCAGATGAAGATAGTGACGTAGTTTCATCGACATCCGCATTACCATTATTATTATTAGAATTAGCTAAACCAAGATCCATGAACTGTCTTGGTACTATAGCTCCGTTACTCAAAATTACTTTGTTTCTTTCTGATGAATTATGATCTACATCCTTTTGGTTTTGCATCAAATTCATCAAATGCATCTGTAGTGCACTGTAATTCGTTGTTACCTGATTTAACATTTCTTTTAATTGCTGATTCTCTGCGTTCATTCGCTCCAGCTCAACTTGTAGAACAGCCATCTGATCAAATCAGTTTATTAATCCAGATTGAATCCAAACCATGAAATTTAAAAAAAAAAAATCGAAATAATTAATTATTTTATTTATTTATTTTTTTTACCTGATCAGTTTTAGCTTTCTTCTCATCTGAGTTGGGAGATGTACCGCAATCGACAACAACCGACTGTTCACTACTAGTGTTTGTAGTGAGAAGATTCAAACCAGTCTGTAAAACAATTAAACAAGCGAATTAAGAAGAGATAAATCCAATTAAAATTGATGATAACGAACATTGAATTATACAATTCATAAAGGTAATTAATTAACTAACGTTAACGTTGAAATCTGGATCATTGAAGTGATGATCATCAATAATATTATGAAGAGTGGAATTAGAAGCAGACTTGGAATCGTATAGTTGACGATGATCATCGGCAAAGAAGTCCATCTCATCGATGACGGTCCGTTTCTCAATATTGTTAGAGAGTGACGGAGAATCATGACGGACGACGTCACGGTCAGCGTTAAAGTTGACGGGGAATTGGATAGTGGTAAGAGGAGGAAGAGACCTAGTGGTATCCATGGAGGAAGTGGTAGAAAGTCTATTAACTTTAAGATGACGGTTATTTATGATAAAGCGGTCTTATTGAATGTATGAATTGAAGACTTAGGGCTTATTGTGAAGAAAGAAAGCAATTGGATCTGAATATCAATGGAATGTCCACTTCCTTTGGCCATAAATCCAGAGACAAATTATAGAGAGAGATATAGAGTGACAGTCGTGCTGATGGAGAGAAAGTAGATGAGTAAGAGACTAGAGAGATGTGGTGTATTTTAGTCTTTAAACGGTGCGCAATGGACTCGGCATTAAAAGGGGCGTTCAGACTTTACATGAAGACCAATTAGTATTTTACACTATTAGATTTAGGGCCAATGTATTTTTTTTTAAATTAAAAAAAAATACCTCCAAAACTAATAATAACAAAATAATATATTAATAAAAATAAACATATTTAATTAATTTTTTTTAATAATTAACTGATCTAAATATTTGTAGTTTAATAAACAGTATTCATAATAAAATAATATATTAAAATTTTTTAAATAGAAAAATATAAATTTTAAACAAGAATAATATTTTTGTAACCGTAAATTTTGAAAATATTATTTTTTATTTATTAAAATCTACCAATAAAACGACTAGATTGGATGTAAGTTTAAATGTATAAGAAGGTTTTTTTTTCCTTTCTTAGCAATTTAAGTTTTACTGATAACTAACACACTTTAAGATATGATCACGATATGACATGCCTTTAATTACCAAGAACAATTTTTGATGAATTTGTAATATTAAACTACGTTATTAGTGAATAACGCAGGTACTCACCGTGTAAAAGTAATAAAATAAAAATATTAATTATAATCATATTTAATAAAATAAAAATACGAGGTATAATTATATTTAATAAAATAAAATTAATTGTAATCATATTTGATAAATACATTAAATATTTTTATAATTAAAATTTAATTAATTATATAAATAATTTATAATCACATGAAATTATTACTCACACACACGTAAGAGTAATAAAATAAAAATATTAGGTGTAATTATATTTAAAAAAATAAAATTAAGTACAATCATATTTGACAAATGTATCAAATATTTTTGTAGCTAAAATTTAGTTAGTTATGTAAACAATTTTTAGTCACATAAAAAAATATGTAATTTTGTCTATAAATAAACAATGTTTTGATTTAGAGAGACACATTAACACATCAAAATAAGATAAGTAAATTAAAGTCAAAAGAACAATTATACTATTGTGTGTGTAAAAAAATATTAGAATATTTTTCTAAAAGTTAAATGATAAAATAGTGAGTTTGTTAAATATTTATGTGACATTAATTTTAGTAGAAAAAATATTTTTTAAAATTTATCTTATAAATTTAATCTAAATTAAAGGATAAATTATTTTAAATTATCGATATCATTATTTTATTTTATTTATATCGTTGTGTCGCACAATTACGTGTATAAAATAATCTTAAGTAAATCTCTCGATTATCTCAACTCTATTAGGGTGAATCGCAGGTCAAATCTCATAATAACGGTAAAAATACCTCTTTTATTTTAGATGTAAACTTACTGGAATTAAAAAAAAAAAAAAGACAGCTTACCAGGCGGATGGAAAACCACGTTATATAATGTGGAGTGAGTTGGTTGAGGTTTGCAGAAAGAAGAGAAAAAAAAATGTTAAAATTTTGTTAATGTTTATTTATCACAAATTTTTAATAAATGATTTTTTTAAATAAATGTTAGATTATATTATTTTAACTATAATTGATATATGAAAATATTGTAGATGAATTTATCAAAATAAATTTGTTTTTAATGAATTAGTAATTGATAATTTTGTACAATAAACCGGGAAATCAAGATAGTTATTATTAGAAATAAATGTCTGACACATCCAGTACCTTTTACACTTATTTATATCTATTATTTTTTTATATATATTTTAGTTCATTAAATTTAAAAATTTAAATTTTAAGTTTTTTAAAAATATTATTTTATATTTTAAAAAAAGTTTTAATATGAATAAAAGTTGAATCAATTTTAAAATATAATTTTTTAAGAAAATAAAAAAAATAAAAAATTGATTATTTAGATTTGTACTATTATTTTTTAAAATTAATAAATTAAATTTTAATAAAAATGATATATTTCAAAAAAATTAATGTACCTGCTTGGTTACGCCTTATTATTTTATTAAGCAACATGGAAATTGCATGAGATTGCGGAAGACTCAATGAAAAGTTCCTAAGAAGAAGACGGGGGTAATGTTTATCGAATTTTTGGGTCAGAACTCCAATTTAGAAGTCGATTGGATATAATAATGATTTCATTGATAAAAATCATGGATGATGATGAGATCCAGACAGCCGTCCGATTGAAGTACTTTTATTTTTTAAGAATCATGTCAGCAAGAGACGAGATTGACTCGTTCCGACTTCCAACGTCCAGTGCCTTAGCTTGCTCGTGAAAAAGGGCAAAGTATACGTCAACGGTCTAAAGTGGGACTATTGACAATTGCTATTAGTTTTATTGGTCAAAACCGGGGATTCAAAAAATATTTATTAATTAGAGAATGAAAATTTTCACACTATGATATTTTTGTTAATTAATAAAATTCTACATCCATTTAGAGAATGATGTACATCAAATATATAAAATAAAAGAAATGAAATGAATTAATGATACTAAAAATATTATTTTTTGTACGATAAAAATAGATAAAATTATCTGAATTTATTAATTGATTTTTCAAATTTTAATTTAATAAATTTGAGAAAAAACAAACTATATATTACAACTTCTAAGTATCATTTAAAAAGATTATAATAAAAAATTTAGGCTTTAGATTGGGGTTAGAATTTGGTTTTTATGACTTCTATTACTTTTAAAAATTTGTAGGATACCATCAATAAAAAGATATATATATCTAAAAATTAATAATTTTTTCTTAAAATCTGTTCTTGGATGAAGAGAGAAACAATCTCATTGTTTAAGTTATTAACGTCATTTAATACTATTGTTTATAAAATGAGTGTTTAGGTTTATTTGTTTGTAAAAAATAGATTTTTATGTTTATTTATTTATAAAAGAATGAATCATTGAATGATAATTTAACTTTTATGATTCCATATTTTGTTATAAAATATAATAAAAAAAATATTCTAAGGATATATAGGTCATTTAAAGAAGTTTTATTTATCTCTAACTATTTTATTCTTATTTTTTTTAAATTATTCATTCAAGTCAAATTTTATTATTGAAATAAATATGATTAAGTCTTATATTTATAACAAAAATAGAGCTTCTATATTTATTTTTGTAACATTTTAGTCTTATTATTATTAAAAAATTATTGTACAAAGACAAAATAATTTTTTTATTTTATTTTTTTATTTTTCAACGCATTAGATAAAGATTCTTTTAACTTGAATAAATTGTAACTGAAAAAATTAAAGAAAAATTAAATAAATAAAAAATATAAAAATAATTATTTGTTATATTTAGAATAAAGTGTGAGAGTTATATAATTAACCTCCCTTTTATTATATTGATTAAATTTTTTTCCCTAATTAGTCTCTCGATTCTCTAAATGATCTCTAATGTAAAACTAACAAGTAATTTGAGTTAGTTTTATTGTTTAACCATATTTAATACTAACAACAATACGAACATTCAATACTAACAATAATATTCATTATCAAAATATTAAAAATTTGGATTACATTTTAATTAAACAAAGATTTATAAAACTATTGCTTCAAAAATAATTACAAAATATTTACATAGTTAAAATTCAAGAACAATAAATTTAAGACTAATAATATACATAATGACATTTGAGCCAAACACACCAGTTAAGCACATGATAAAATATAAGTCTAGTGAGTAAAAAAAAATCAAATTGTTAGAAATAATAATAGATAATATAAATAAAATAATTAGTAACAAAATAATGAGATCATATATTTTGATTTTATAAGCAATCTTTTTATAAATTGGTTTAAGATATGCCATGAGTTAATGATTTCAATTAAGAATTGAATCAGAGACACAAACAGATGTGGTAGTTTATTCTTTTTTGATATAATTATTTAAAACAATGTATACTTTTTAATTATAATATCTTTTTTATCTTTAAATACTCTCCTATTTTTATAAAATGATATGTCTTTCACAATATTAATAATAAAATATTCATAAAAAAGTAAAATTATTTTTCGATTTCTCATTTTTCAAAAAGAAAAGGATCTAAAAGTATGTTTTTATAAATTATGGTATTAAATGATACCAATGGCCAAGGATCAAGTGAAATTTTTCCTAATTTTAGTTTGAGTAATGATTAAGATGAGTAGCGGATCGAAAATGTTTGTTGTTGGCCAATCTAAATTTGATCTCATTCAAACAGATTTGATAATTTTCAATCCAAATCTAATTCGATGGTATAATAAATGCAAATCAATCTGAATAATTAAATTTTTTAAGATGATATAAGTCATATTAATATTGAAATTTATTTATGAATTATTGTCATAAATAAAATATGACACACATAAATTTAAAATTTAAATAGATATTTTTGTAACAAATGTTATTATTTATAATTACAACTAAAAAAATCAAAAAAATAATAAGTATGTATGTACAATTATTAATTTTTTATAAATATTTATATTTATTTTTAAAGTTAAAATAATAATTTAAATAATTATGATATGCGTTTATTTATAGTTTAACATGTTATAAAATAAAGTATATATTTATTTATAATTTAATAATAATTTAGTTCGGATTTGATACACCGTATTATAAAATCTATCAATTCGAATCTGAACGGATTATATAATTTTCAATTCGAATTTGATCTGATTATAATATTTATCAATCTAATCTAATCTAAATCAGGTTGATTGAATCAAATTTCTCAATATAAATAGATTGATCGAATTATTTACTCACTTTAGTAATTATATTATCCTTTATAATTTTATTATTATTACAAAAAAATTATATGAAATATTTATTTTAATTTTATTATTAATTATATATTAATAACATTATAATTTAATAAAATTATTATTAATTAATTATTTTACTAACAATAATTATTTTACTTGTATCAATATTATTACTCTAATTTTCCAACAGAAAATATTGTTATTAATTCATTGCTACTTATCTTGGGCAACTATATTTATCTTTTTTTATAGTCTTATAGTTCTTATAAATGATTGAGATTGTACTTTCATATGAAAATGATCATTCCAATCCTATACGGATCCGAACCAACATTCTAATAAACTCCAATCACAAGAGTTATCGAAATCGTTTAACTGTCACTTAAAAAGTTAGCACAATAACATGAATAAAATGTGTGTTCTAAAACAGATTAAACAATAAAAAATCATATCTATATAATTTAATAAAATAATAGATAAAACCAAAATCACTAGCAAAACTTATAATTGATTATTAAGCACATGATCATATATAAAATAGGCTTGTTAATCAACCAACCATAATCATAAAATATTTGATAGATTAATCAAAAAAAGAAACCTAACAAAACATGATTTTGTAAAACAAATTGAAAGATAGCTTATGGTCAAAAGATTAAAAGAATTATGGTTGAGAGATTAGAATGCATTAGGCTTTTTTTAAATAGAATTATTGAAGCCCTAGGTCAAAGGATAATTACCAAACTATCCAAAAAATCATTTGATAAAGCTTTAAGGAATGAGGACAATATAATAATTAAAAGGTTTAACTCGAGTAAATAATTAGGTTAAAGTTGAAGTCTTATGCACTCGATCGATCTAAGCCGAGCTCCATTGATTGAGCCAATAAGACCGATTGATAGAAATATTTTTCGATCGATCCAAGCAATAATTAAAAAATGATTAATCAATTTAAACTAATCTTGATTGATCCAGACTATAAAAAATAAAAACTCGAGATCGGGTAGATCAAATGTGGTCGATTCTCGATCGATCTTGTCCTCGATCAATCGAACCCAGAACTTTGATCAATCTACCTAAATTTTAAAATCAATTCGAGAGAACTTAAGATTGTAGTAGATCGATACTTAATCAATCTACCTCCTTGATCGATCTAAATATTACTCAATCGATTAAGTAACTTATATACTAAATGTTCATATGTGTCTAATATAAAATCTAATGTATATAAGAACACAAATATACCTAAAATATGTTCATTTGAAGCTCATTAGTTTCTTTAACTTGAAAAGTGATATTGAAAAATGTACCTAGAAATTAAATTATATTTAAAAGTTTTATTCACAAATATCGCTAAAACTCATAAACCTTACAATTTCTTCATTTGACATAATTGTGTAACAAAACCTCTCTCTTATTATATCACACTTATAGGAAAATGAATTTTATATAGTAGAATTATCTTATGATCAAGATAAACTATCTTCGCTTGAATCTTAAAAACTGATATGTACACTAAAAAATAAAAACATAAACACATAAACTATCCTAAAATAATAATAATTTGTTAGTTTAGTGTATAAAATAATAGAAAATGAAGAAACAAACATAAATAATGAGTAATAATAGATATAATATTTAAGTATTATTCCCCCTACATGAAATCTCTCCCAATTAATTTTTTTCAATTAACTTTCCCTTCTAATTATTACTTAATAATTATTGCCTTTTTGTCATACGAATAAGTAACACAACAAGAAAATAATGACAAATAGGTTAAGGAAACATACAATGTATTGAATGATTGAAGAAAAGTACATAAACATATAAGATTCCATTACACTTCAAAACTAAAATTCAAATGCATAAAAAATAAATTGATTTCCAAATGTAAAGAAACAATACAATGCAAATAAAATACAAAGGGATAATCATTGTCCATGAGGTTGAAATCTGTATTGGAGTGCATATCTTTGATCAATGAAAATATAGCCTCTTATCATTCATTCATGGAATTTACTTTGTTTTGTAGACCTACCATTTGAGTTGGCAATGTTTCCATTATTGTTCTTAATTCATCTTCACATAAGTCCTGATTAAAGGGTTCAGAAGTAGCATTTTATCATCTCTAAAAACATCATCACCTGCTTCTTCACTGGTTCCAACATTAACGACTCCTCCGTTATTGGTTCCAACATAGCGGATCTCTATCTCTTAAAAGTATGGGTAGAAGATCTTGAAATGATTGACTTCCTAATGTTACCCATACATTAAATAGATCCAAAATCTTTCGTGGTTGGCACATCAGCAATGAGAATCAATTGGATAATGAGACAACCATAAGGAAATCCAATTCTTGGGATTATGCCTTAAGATTGGTTCACAATCATCTTGAATGACTATTCCCACATTTAAGGCCAAATCTTTTCCAATATACTATAAAATTTTAACATGTAGAAAAACCAATCTTTGAAGAATGTTTGGATGATAACAAATTAACATAGATCATCTTATTCAAAACGAGTAAATTAACACAGGATATACATTAGCATTGAGATATTAATGCATATATTGCAAATAAGTAAAATAATATCAAAATATATAGTTGTTTTGATATATGTGGAATTTAAGTGTTTTGATTGATAAATGAAGCTTTATTTAATTAATAAAATTAAAATTTTAAAAATTATTGAATATCATTGTTAAGTATGAGATTAATCCTCATATTTTTTCTTTATCTTATTTTTAACTAACCACTTTGATTTTGAATTTGAATTTTTTTCTTTAAGTATTTTTGACCTTTTAAGTTGATAATTTTACAAAATCAATAGAAATTAAACATTATAAGCCTAAGATACCAAAAAACTAAATGAATAACTATTAAACTCTATATATGATTAAATGTAATATTTTAAATTAAATTTTTACATAAAATACACATTTTATTAATTTGTATATAAAAAAAGATAATATTTTGGTAGCTCTTAATTTTTTTTAATTTTCTTAGTTTTATAACTTCTTTTTGCTTTTAATTTTTGTTTGATTTTTCTCGTATAACAATAAATATTAAAGTGTTATTCTAATAAATATACAAAACTCTTATGAATAGTGATATTTTATATTTTTATGGTGTATAAATCATCAAAAAAATTTGTTTTTTTTTGTCCATCACTAAATACTAAGAATGCTTATATAATAAATATATCATAATTATTATGGTGTTCGATCCATTGTTGTATAAATGTGTGATATCAATAATAGTTCAAATATAAAAACGATCATATTCTTACTATAATGTTTATGATTGTCATAATAATTATATATAAAACTCCTCATATTTTATATGACCTAGTTATTCACATAATTTTAGTTTTATTATCCTCTTAAAAATATATATTTTTACATTTTCAAAAAAAATATCACATTTTTGGACATGAAAAACATATATATATATATATATATATATATATATATATTTGCATTATTTAAAAAATAATAAAAAATATTATAAAACTAATACTCATAAAACTCATAACAATAAAAATAATGTCATAAAACTTATAACAATAAAAATAATACCTCTTAATATTAATTCATATCTAAATGCAAGGTAAAGGCATTATTTTTACTATTATGAGTTCTATGGGTAGTATTTTAAGAAATTTTATAAAATAAATAAATATATACTACATGCAAAAAGGATAAAAATAAAAATTCATTTATAAAATAGAGTTAAGCCATGCAATTAAAGCTTAAGTTTTTTTTATAATAAAAATAGAACCAAACATGCTCCTATGTTAAAGACATGAGATTATTAGGATATTTTTCTCTATTATTTTGGATGTTTATCTAAAGTAAATACATTTTAAAACTTACATTAGCAAAATAAAAGCAAACATTTGTTTCTTACGATTAAACTAGAATATATATATATATATAATAATTTAAGAAACAGTTTTAATAAATTATTTTTCAAAATCAAATTATTAGAAAATATGTAGTTTTTGTTTGAATTTGATTAAGTAATTATTAAATAAATTTAAATTTTAAAATATCATATCATTTACGTTATTGATTTAGATTATCATATTATTAAAAATATTTGTTAATATGATATAATTAAATAATTATTAATTGATTTTAGAATAAATAATGATATATTAATATATGTCAATAAAATGTAAATTTAATATATACATTTTTTAAAATATAAATAATTAATATTTTGATTAAATAACGTGTAATTAAATTATGTGAGAAAATACGTCACTAATAATAAATAATAATTCATTCACCATAACTTAATCTTTACTATGACATCACTTATTATCGATTTATCTTAATTCTAATTCATCATCAAATTAATGATCATCTATTATCTATTTATTAAATCGATTTATGATGGTAGTCTTCGTAAATTTAACTTATAACTTTATTTATATTTATTATTTTAAAAATATGTGATTTTATATAAAAAAAATTAAAATTAATTACCATAACTACTAATTAATAGGAATTAATGTTTATCATTTATTTATTTTATTTTATTTTTTTACTAACCGCGCTATTATTATTATTATTATTATTATTATAGTCTATATAATGGAGTGAGAATGAGAGTTTTTGGATCTAACATCTGATTCCATATCCCATAAGCTTATTATATTACTACCGAATATCTTGGATAGCTCTATCCATATCTATTCATATATTTCGAATATCTTACCTATAATTTTTCAACTTAATTTAAAAGGAATTAATTTTGTTGTACTGTCTGTTTTTGATTTTTAAACAAATAATGTAAAATAAATTAAATTTACAAACTGATAACCCAAACAATATGATAAAACGTATTCAATAGAGACATGAGAAAAATAGTTTAGCTAAAATGTTTGCGTCAGCTCATGGCTTTAAGTTAAGTCAAATCTCCTCCCTTTTCTAATTTTATATAATTCATTCCAAACAAGTTGACAAAACTATAAGAGACGTGTTATATTGTAAAATTATACGACTATGGCAAAGACCGCCTGACGCTTAAAAAAACAAATAGTGAAAACATGACGTGACAAGTAACCTAATTATTTTAATATTTTATATACTTTATATCAAATACAATTGACTCAATATTTCACATATTTTATATTCCCATTTTGAATCTCATGAACATAAATAATTTGTTATTCTTCTTTTATTTTGAATTATAGGCTGTAATGATTTTATATCAATTAGATGTAACTTTCTTTTACATAAATTTTTACATAAATCGATAAAAATACATTTATATTTTATTAATTAATTATAATTTAATTTTAATTAAACATTAGTCTAATTTAATGGATCAAAATTAAACGATTTTTCAACTTGTAGGAATTTGGTTGTCCGTTGATCTCATTTGTTGGAACTAAGTTGAACATATGTCTAACTGAATTAGACAGTTATTTAATTGGTCAAAATTTGGTTAATTAATAACCTATTTGTTAGAATCAAATTGAACACATGTCCAATAAAAATAAACAATTATTCAATTGGTTAAATTTTGATCAGAAGATAACTTAACTTATTAAAATTAAATTAGATACATGTTCAATTAAATAAATAATTATACAAATGGTAAGCATTTAGCCAGCTTGTGACTCTACTTGTCAGAAACAAGTTAGACAAATATCCAAATGGTTATATTTTGATCGACTAGTATCCCACTGACGGAAGCTTAATTGAATATATATATCAACAAAATTTCTATCATCAAATGAGACTTAACCAATAAGAAGAACGTAGAGAATAAAGCCACAGGACTATGCGTATGCTTTGGAGCCGTCACATCCATGTCAAAAAATGACTTTCAACATTGTGTATATTGGAGTACCACAAGCAGTGTGAAGTTTTATTCAAGAAAATTAATGACTTAGATTCCCTTTATCATCAAGAGAACATTCTAAAGCTCAATGTCTCAATGAATAACTCCATTATGGTGACAGAAATCTAAAGATGAAACCAATTGTTGAAAATACTTCCTTGATACGGATTCTTTTAATCTTCGATGACTAAGAAAAATCTTTGATAAAAGCTCAAAGTTCGTGTTGAATTCAACAACAATGTAGATCTTAGTTTCGGTGGCTATAACTTTATGGATTTTGATTGATGACATTTAGGTGGTGTTAGAGTCTTTTCATAGCGAAGATTTCTATGATCTGAGGCTCCATATCGATGTCTATAGTCTTAAAGACTTTACCAAAATTACCTTAACCTAATGACAAGGTAGAATATGAATTGGATGTAGGCAAAGAAAGAAGTATAGGCGTAACGAGGGTACGAGAAGAAATGACATAATTAAAATAGTATTAAAATTGCATGTTAGGATCCTTGTAGGATAAAATAATGATAAGGGTTATTTGACTTATCTTGATTAAAATCATTAAATAATATTAAGTATTAAAATTTACATTACATAATATTTTACTTTTACAACACATATTTAATGAGAATATAAATTTATATAATTTTATCCATATATTCATATATTTTTCTCAAATATATTAGTATATTAAAATTATATTTATTAACATATTAGTAATATATGCACATTTTTATCAATAAATATCATCCGTAAATGTTACTAAATATTTGTCATAAAACTTGAATAATTTTATAATATTATCTACGATAAATACATTTTTAACCATTAAAAGAAATAAATAAAACCCATTAAAAACATATGAATTGCATGACAAATAAAATTTAATCGAAATAAATATTTTAACCTTTTAGCCAAATTAAAATACTATCTTCTAATTTCCTTACACGATATAACTTTTAGCAATTTGAGTTGCTTCGTCACAATCGTGAAACATAATAAAGCACTTCGAGAGAAAATCATGTGCATTTGACAAAACCAAACGAATATAGTCCACAAAAGCCTTGTGGCTTCAATAAATCAATAATTAAAATATAAAGATTTCAATGTTAACAAATTTGAATAATTATAAAACACTTTCAGAGAACACACAACATCAATGTAAATAAATTTGAATAAAAGACTCATTATATTATATTAATTTTTGCATTAATTTTGTACCACCTAAAATTAGTCCCTCATCTTAGCTAGTTAAAAATGTCATTTAATTATTTATTTTATTTTTTTATATACTTGTAATTGGTCAAGATTGTTTATTTATTTATTTATTTATTTATTTATTATTATTATTATTATTATTATTATTATTATTATCATTATTTATGTAGAGTTTTCTAAATTAAAATTAAAAAATGGAAAAATATAAGATAATATCACTTCATCACTTGATGTTGGTTTATTCTAGAATCTAGTCATCTCCTACTATTTCACCCTTCTAAACTTCTTTACTTTGTATTTTGTTCATGTAATAGAGATTATCAAATATTACGAACACATCATTTGGTATTAATTTCTCATATAACTTCGTCATATCCTAATTCCTATTATTTGATGCGTCTAAGCCTCTTAACTTATAGACATAACAATGATAACATTTTTTATTTAAAATGTATTTTAATTTTATACAACGTGAATTAAGTATATGCGAGTATAACAAACTATTTATTAAAAAATTAATAAATATACCAATAATTATTATATAACATGTAAATTTAATTAAATATGATCAAAGTTAAAATCCTGTTTAGGGATAAAAAAATCCTCTTAAACAATGCATGCAAATTGAGACCAAAATAAAGTTGACAATGTGTTAGGATAATTTTTCTTTTAAATATTAAATGGCCCAAAAATAAATAATATATTTAGTTCACATTTCTTATTTAACAAGTACCCCATGACTTAATACAAGTATTAATTTGATTCACATTCAGAAGTTATTGTAGTAGCAAAAAGAAGAGAAAATGAAACTTATTGACATTGAAGTGTCGTATTAATTAACCTGTGATGTATTATGAACTTATACTTTCTGACTTGCCGTGGCCAATCAGCCTTACTTGCTAGCTTAATTTAAATAAATCAGATACATTTTATGAGTTCATGTGTTCCAATAATTTCATTTGAGATTTTGATTATTTTTTTTATGAGGATATTGAACCAGTAACCAAACCCTAAAGTTGGTATGAAGTCCAAGGCAGAGACTTGTAATTTATAGCCTAAAAATCACTAAATAGTAATTATGTATAGCAGGCATCGATATGTGTATTTATTATTAATTAAATTTTATTAAAATATACAAAACCGTTATATATATAATATATAGGTAATTATGAATAGTTTAGTGGTGATACAAAGTTTTTTTCAGCTATAAAATGTACTCTAATTAAAATCCTAGCTAAACACAAATTAAAAGGCGTTTATCCTTAGAACACTTTCAATAGAGCATCCAAATGCACTCTAATTAACTTGAATTCAAGATTAAAGATAGATAGTTCGTCTCATATCAATAGAGAAAAGGAGTAATAGTTTTAGAGAGATGAAAGAACAACTTAAGTTGTCAATGTCAAGATTGTATTTCTTTTATACAAGACAAATAGTAACAATAGATAGATCATTTGAGTGATTTAATTTGTTAGTTTAAGGTAACGTTATTTTTAAGAAAAGAATTGAGTAATAATATAATCAATTTTTGTGTATTTTTTAAATAAAAGTTATAACATAACTTACGCATGACTTCATTAATAAGGATTAAAATTATTATTTTAATCATTATTTTGTACATTCAATAATAACTTCAAAATTACAATATCATATTCCCTCTTTATTATTTATTTTTTAATTTTAATATTTATTTTACTATTATTTAAATAATATTTTAATCACATATATTAAATAATAACTTGAAAAAAAAAACTTTTATATTCTTAAATTACTTATAACTTAACATACACCAAGAATATATATATATATATAAAAGATTAGGGTGATTTTGATAATTATTTTTAGTTTATATTTGAAAGATAGAAGGTAAGAAATGGACGTGTTGTCATGTCGGTCTTAATTAGTATTCATACAGTTCCTACTTAAAGGGTTCATCGCTATAAAAAGTTATAATGAGGACAATTCATCACTACTACAATATGTGATTTTTGCCTACGTTTTAAAAAGCTAAGCATGACGACACAAATTAAATTTTGCTTGAGTTTATTATAGAATTCATACAAATTTCTGCTTGAGTTTTACGGTTTAAATCAGACAAATTATTGTTTGAATTAAAAAATCTACTCATAATGTTATTTTTTTTAATTTTAAATTTACATAATTCATAATAAATTATATATACATTTTAACACGTAAATTCAATACATTTCGTAACAATCATTGATTATCAAATTATTTATATTGAAAATTTTAACTACAAATTTAAAACATATAATGAATTCAAAAATTATTTTTTAATAAGTTAAAGTATACAAAATGCATATATATAGCTCCAATGCATAAATTAATTACATAAAATTTAGGTATAATTATTTTTTTTACGTGAGTTTCATTATATATAGAAATGCATGGATTTTAGTAAAACTCACACAAATTCTCTAGTAAGGATAATAGGGTAAAATAGCTATAATTTCAAGAATAATATTACAAAACTTATGATATATATCACAAACAAGTTGTGTGATAGGATTGGATAGTTAGTATGAGCCTATATATAGATTTTATTTTGGCTAATATATAAATTTTCCACTTATTTGTGATGATCAAAAATCCGTGAGATAACATTTTTTCAACTTAAAAACTTTCTTTGTAAATTTGTATTCAAAATGTTATTTCCATCTTACCCTTGGAATCTTTTTTTTTTCCCCGAACCTAAACATTTTCTAGTCATGACATACAAGTAAAGCTATGAGAGCTTGAATAGACCGAGCTTAAATGTCTTAAAAAGCCTAGACTAAACTAGTTTTGTTCCGGAATCGAGAATCCGTTTTCATTCATGCCTTTCAAATTATTTTTTCTAATAAAGATTTCTAATCTAAAAAATACAACAACATTATTTGCTAAGAAAAAACTTATTAATAAATATTTGAAGATTAAGTAAACACAAATCAGGGAAAAATATACTTGGAAAAATTACAATTATTTTATTTTCATAAATAAAATATATTGATAATTTTAGTTTTAATTTGTTTAATTTAATCATCTTATTATTACATTTGTAGATATTTTAATAATTTTAAGCAATTTCTAATAATTTTGATCACTTTGTTTTTTTTTTTACTTTTTTAAGTTTTTGATATTTTTTTCTCCAAATATTTATTAGCCTCTTGCTAGTAAGATTTGATTCTATCTAACTTGAGTTGTTTCCACACAAAAAAAAAATCCAAAAAATTCAAAATTACCAATAAATGATTAAAGTATCCAAAAATACAACACTAAGATGATTAAAATGCATTAATTTTATAAAAAAAAAGTGATTAATATGTCCAAAAATGTTACTAAATGTAATGAGATCAAAATATCATGCTACCCAACATAATTTGTTAAGAGTATCATCACATCATGATGAGTTTCATGATGTTGCTCACCTTTAAATATCTTTGCTACAATCATGAATTTTTTTTAAAAAATTATTAATTAAACTTTATGCTAAACAAAATATATGTCTTGAGAAATCTTTGCAAATATGATAGTCATAAAAATATACAAACACTTTTATAGAGGATAAATGTTTAAAAATTATTAATATTAAGTGATTTATTTGCTCTTAATTGTTATAAATAAATTAGAATATGTATGATTTTATTATTATTTAAAGTAAATCTATATTTTTTAAATCATGTGTATGTTTTATTATTTTTCAAATATTTTTAAAGTTTACTTTGATTAAATTGATCAACATATAAAGAATTATATCTAAAGTACTCATTTTTAATTTAGAATATTAAAAGAACAAGCATATAAAACTTACATGTAATCTAACCAGTTTGTAAGGAGTGAAACAATAAAGTGGAAACAAGCAACGTGGGTTAAGACATCGATTACAGTGAGCTGTGGTACACTTCATTCTATTTGAAATCAAATTCAAATAGCTTGGCTTGAGCCGCAACGTGGATAAATATTGGCCGCAATGCAATCTCTTATGGACAAAACGAGATGAATCAAAATGAGACGTGAGTTATAGTGTGGATAAACAAGATGGGACATGCAAAGATTTTTCTCTTATGATTCACTTTTCTATCCCATTTTTAGCTATATATTCATTTTTTTTCTTTCTTATTTAGACATAACAAAAATCTGATTAGAGCATTAGTTTTCATATAAAATTTTGTTCTTGTTTACTTTTTATATACAATTTAGATTAAGTTATCACAAATATTAAGAGACAATAAAAGAGACTTATTTTAGATCGGTGATACGAAATCATTGTTGTAATTTAGGAAATGTTGTGAAGATTAATACCTCTTCGGCGGAGCAAGATACATTTGTCTATCAAACTTTTGGGTATAAATCTAATATGTATTTTTATTTCTTTTCAATAAATAATGTTTTATTTCTTGAATTTGTTATAAAATAATTTACTGATCCTTCATTATTTTTAACATGTCTAATTGATTGTGATAATAAGATTTTAGTTATGTTGATATGTTTGTATGAATTATTTTAAGTAAATATTTTTAATTAAATATAGATTATTTTCTATGTAAATATTTTTACAAAGTTTATTATTAAAAATATACTAACGACATATTTTTTATAATAGATTTCAAATATAAAAATTTGATTTCAAATACATTAATTTAGATCTAATTTAGACAACTTGAATCGAAGTTTAAATTGTGATCAAATCGAATGTGTTAGTCAAATGGTTTATTAATTTCTTAGATAATAAGCATAAATTAATTAAGTGTCCGATCAAGGTATCAAGTGATTTAATTAGCAATTAACAAAAACTAAAACAAATATTTTTTTATACTAATTGTCACTTTTTTATTGTTAAAAATTTGTATTTAATCATTTGAGATAAAAATCATTAAAATATTATATTTTGTTCTTAATTAGCTCTTTTATATTAAATGATACAATTTTTAATATAATAAACAAGATAACACAATATTTATATAAAGTGTGCAGTCTATATACCTTATATTAGATCATTGGTGTTATATGATCTTTTATATTATAAGTTATATCATTTAGTTTTATTCCTTTGAAAAAAGATCAATTAATTATAAAATACATTACATTAATGATTTTTTATTAAAATAATATTTTTTATTAAATGATTAAAATACGATTAAGACATAAATTGTTAACAAAGATAAATGTTAAATTTAATATGAAAATATTTTAAAAAAATAACAATAATAATATTTATATAAAAAATTATTTTAATATATATATATATATATTAAGTTTTTTTTAAAATAAAATATTATAGTAAAATAGTGGAAATCGTGAAGTATTAAAAAAAATATTTTTAAATTTTTTTTATATAAATCATCACCTTACAATCTTAAAATATTTGTATTTTAGTTACATTTTAATGGTTAATTAAACAAAAATAATAATATTTTAATATAAAAATTATTAAAATAATATTATTTATATTGATAATTTTTTTCTTAACTAAAATACTAAATATTATCAGAGTAAATAACACAAATAGTTGTTATTAAACAACTTGTAGATACATGAAATGAAAATGATGTCAATCGGATTTCATAACTAATCTCTTAATTTTATGTCGCATCCACACTCATCCGAGTACTTGCTTCAACTCCTCCAACGCTATTTCAAACTCCCAAACCAAATCAAACAAATACATTCCCTCGTAATTACACAAGGTTACCTTGTTTATAAATCAAACGTCCTCTCAACTTCTAAATGGACGAGCACTCTTCTTTACAACACACTGATCAGATCCCACCTGAGTTTTGGACAAGCCAACAAGACCCTTTTTCTTTTCACCCAAATGTTAGCCCACCAAACCCCACTCAACAGTTACACCTTCCCTTCCATTATCAAAGCAGCCTCTTCTTGCTCTCCCTCCTTGGGCACTCCTCTTCACAATCAAGCCTTCAAACGTGGTGTTCTCAGTGATCTATTTGTACAAACGACCTTTGTAAGCTTTTATGCACAATTTGGTAAACTGTGTGACGCCTGTAAGATGTTTGAAGAAATTACTGAACCGTGTATTGTTGCGTATAATGCCATGCTTCATGCCTATGGAAGAAATGGGGATATGGGTTCTGCTCTTTTACTCTTCAAACAAATGCCTAAGCTAGATGCGATTTCGTGGACGAGCGTGATCAATGGTTATTTTAAAAATGGGTGCTTTACTGAAGCAATCCAGTTTTTTAAGAAGATGATGACTCATATGGAAGTCCTGATGAGTTCATTGGTTAAGCCTACTGAAGCTACGTATGTAAGTGTACTTTCTTCTTGTGCTAATTTGGATAGACGTGAAGCTCTTTATGTGGGAAAACAAATACATGGTTATATTATTAGGCATGAGATTGAATTGACTGTTTTCCTGGGAACAGCTCTTTCAGATTTTTATGGCAAGAGTGGTTGCTTGAATAGTTCTGCAAATGTTTTTAACCAAATGATAGTTAAGAAAATATGTACTTGGAATGCAATGATCTCAACGTTGTCTTCCCATGGCCGGGAGAAGGAAGCTCTTGCCTTGTTTGGAAGGTTGAAGGAAGAAGGTTTACAGCCTAATGAGATTACATTTGTTGCCCTTTTGACAGCTTGTGCGCGTGGCCGACTAGTGGACTCTGGTATGGAGTTGTTTAGGTCAATGAGAATTGATTTTGGGTTAATGCCAATTATGGAGCACTATGGGTGCATGGTTGATCTCTTGGGCAGAGCAGGGCTGTTTACAGAAGCAACTGAGTTGGTAAAGGGTATGCCTTTTGAACCCGATGCTTCAGTGCTAGGGGCTCTTCTGGGAGCTTGCAAGATTCATGGAACTACTAAGCTGGGAAATGAAGTGGGCCAGAAACTGATTCACTTGCAACCACAACATTCTGGACGATATGTGGTTCTATCAAACATTAATGCTGGGATGGAGAGATGGGATCATGCTGCTCATCTGAGAAAGTTGATGCTGAATGATGGAATCCGTAAAACTCCAGCATACAGTATGGTTTCTTAAAAGAAATTTTGATGAGAGTTTATATCCTCCATTGCTGTGAAGTTGGTGATGGTCAGTTGATGCTTGCGTTTTTGGTTGGAATTTATCGTCAATACTGGAGCTTACTGGGCTTTGAGGTCGTTTTATTGAATCACACGAAAAGATCAATCCTGCATGTATCTCAGTTTGGTTGTTGTAACTTTGTAAAACGTACCCGCATTTTAGTGAACATAACATGTATGGGTGTGAAGCTTGCTTTGTTTTCTCTGGAGTTGTTGAACTTGTTTTTCTGTGTAATTCATTTTGTTAACGAACATTATGATATTACTAATCAAGTTAAACAAAATCAGATAAAGAAAGATAAAATTTCTCATTTGTATCACTGAAAAGCAATTAACACGCCAATATTTGCCCAGATATATAGCTAGGCAGGCATGAAAGTCCAAAAAATCAGACTAAAACAGAAAAAGGAGGGGAAGTAATATATGTGCGCGTCCATGCATAAGAATGCAACATCAACCCATTCTTGCTAATTTCTATCATGATCGTAAAAGAGCATAATCTACTATGCTTCCTAGAGAATACATAAATAAATGGGACTACAATACACGTCAAACAAATGACGTTGCCTGCCAAAACTTAAAAACTTTATAGGTAGTGGTCAGTATTGAGTAGATGAATTTAATTTGTCTTCCTTAGGAGGGATTGAAAGATTGCTCTCGAGCATAAACGACAGGTCATGCATCTGCGATAACAACATTTCAACATCATTTGCCTTGGACCCAACTTTCTCACTTGAAGCGTTTACCCCTTCCTCAGTGTCACCATAATTAGCATCAACCATCCTAAAATATGAAGAGATTTAATTAAAAAAATACCACACTCAATAAGTTCCAAATTTAAAGGTTAAGGCCAATCGCGGATCTAAGTATTAGCATTAAATATAGGATTTAGCATGAGGGTGATACCATATAAAATAATTAGTAAGCAACTTTTAAGAAATTTATAAGATAGGGGTCTAAAAATCTCTATATAAATACATTCTTCAAATTGATTTCATATATTAGATCGTACTATGCAACTTGAGTTTTTACAGTGCAATTACTGACAAATTTTGCTATTCAGCAACACTTTCTTTGTGATAAGAGAAGAGAGGAAAATTGTATTACCTTTTTATAATCTAAGGATGCTGTCTTTTATTTATTTTAAATTGTATCCTTGTTAAGTTAATAGGTACATAAAAAAATGAAAAGGATAAAATATGTATCAAAGTTAATACGTCTAAAGTTGCAATTTAGGAGGTGTATAACTCATAAGGCTTCAGAATCAGCGTACATAAGCTAAGATCATATCCAAGTTTCAGACAAAATGAGCAACGACTACTCAAGAATGAAATCTCTGTATATGGTTGAAAATTAAAATTGGTTGAACGCCTAGCCTGCTTCTTCAACTACAAGTATAAAAACATGAAAGAAGTGCATGCATGACAGTTCTCTAACATTCTCAACTTTTTCACCTATAAATTGTTAGAACAAAAACAAGACTCTTTTCAGCCAGTGGCTATGGTGGTGGTGCTGGTGGTGGTGGTGATTATTTTCAGATGAACCAGGAAAGCAGCATATTACCATCTGGCAAGTCAATATAGTTTAATGGAATAACATACCTAGTTTAACACGAAAAAATCAAGTACAAACCTGTTCAAAATAGAAGATTCCAGCTGCATTTTCTTCCCTTCAGCAGAACCATTGGAATTGCTAATTGCTCCTGAAAATATATCTGGTTGTGAAAAGTTACCAAAATCTATATCCTGTGAGTTGTCAATTGAGCTGAACAAATCTGTGGCTGAGATCTGATCATTGGAAGGCATCACAGTTTGGTTTTCACGACTAGTTGATGGATCCTGCGCACTAGTTGAGCTGGTAAAATCATTCCAATCATCAAATAGGTTCTTTCCCTCATTATTAGTTTTATTGCTGAGACCACTGTCGCTACTGCTTTTCAATTGATTGTCTTGGAAAAAGTCGAATTCATTGGGAGAAGAGTTCACACTTTCCACCACTCTTGCCTCTGAATTGGCAATCCTTTTAAACTCTTCCGGCTGACCAGTTGATCCTAAGTTGGGGTTACTCCAAAGATCATCTTGAGACCAATCGTTTGCCACAGATGCAGATCCAATAATCTCTCTCTCTTTCGTTTCATTAGATTTACTTGTGGCTCCAAATACTTCATCAATGTGAGAAGAAAGATCAGCTGTAGAACCCACAAACGGGTCATGTGATGTTGATTCATTTTGAAGTGATGCAGAAGAAGCAGACCGAAAATTTGTTGCCCAATCGGAATCAGAATAACTGCTGTAACTTCTAGTAGACACCACAGCATTCTCCGAAGGCTGAACATTCTCAAACAAGTTAATCTTAACTGAAGACTGGGTACTTCCTTTGCTTTCAGTTTGTTTGACATTCACAGATGACTCTTCTAATGTATTAGAAGTATTATTTCTCTTTCCTTCAGCAAAAAAATCCTCAATATTGGCTCCTCCTAAATTCAAGGGACTTATGCCTGGAACTAATGTCTCATTTGAAAGATTAGCCCCAACTTTCTCCGACTTGGAACACCATTTTATCTCTAAATCTAAAAGGTTAGATAATGGAAACTCATCTTTTGGTGCAGCTTGTCTTGTGCTTAAATTATTTGATTCAACCAGTGGCCCCACAGTCTCCTGTAAAGAAATGTGCTTGGATTTACTATGCATCCAACATGATGGAATGCAATTAAATGAGATGCAAAGTGATGTGTATCGTGAAGATATAGGATAGAGAAATAAACAAAAGGTGGAGAATATCAAACAAAATTAAGTTTAGGGATTTAAAGAATAAAGATTAGGGTTGAAGCAAGAAGAAACAAAGTTCATAGAATTTCTATAAACTCAGTGAAGAAGAAGAAATGAGCTCTTGGGCCCAATTCATTAACAGAGAGAAAATCACCTTCAAAGAAGCAATACAAACATCAAAATTCAACAACTAACCTCAAATTCCTCACGCCTCTAGCTATATGCTAGTGTTAGTTACTCGAAACGCTAGTGAACATGCGTTTTGGCTAAATGTTTTCAAAAGGGAATTAAACAAAACAAAAAATAAAAGGAAATACACGAAATGCCACGAACAACAACTACCAACCTTAAACGACAACAAACTCGTAAAGGTTTTAAAACAGTTTTAACAAAAAAGAAAGTAGCACTTGCTGCATTGATCATTTAGCTCCTACATCAGCCCCTCGTTCTTCAAAAGAATTCATCTCAGAATTCATAAAATCAGTGACTACTTCATCAAGTGGGTGATAGGCTAAATGATCTACAACGTTGATAGTGGATACTTTCCAATCCTTTGGTAGATCAACATAGCAATTGTCATTTATTTTCTGCAATGAAAGGATTTTGTAATTTGAAACAACTATGTGACAACCTTTGTTTAACTAGATGAACCATCACTAAATCTCCAACCTCAAAAGTTTAAAACCTCTTCTTCTTGTCTGCATGCATTTTATACTTGTCATTCATTCTCTGAATGTGTTCTCGCACCCCTCGATAGAATTCTTCAGTCTTTTACCCAAACACTGGTAGCCTTGCTTGGCATGCGTGGCAAATGAAATAAATCAACAGTAGAATTGGGTTGTTTTGTATAAATAACAAAAAATGGAGTCACACCAGTAGTTTTGTTAACAATGCTATTCATAACAAATTGCACTTGTGGTAGAACTTGATCCCACTTCTTTGGATTATTACTAACAAGAAACCTAAGCATATTACCAACAATTATGTTTATAGCTTCTGTCTGGCCATCAGTTTGTGGGTGATGGGCACTATTAAAGTTAAGGGTGGTGTCAAGCCGCTTCCAAAGTTCCTTCTAAAAGTAATTTATAAACTTTACATCCCTATAGACTAGGGTATGCCATGGAGCTTCACAACCTCTTTAAGAAAAAAAAGAAATACAATATGGTTAGCATCATTTCTCCTTGCAAACAATCAAATGAACCATTTTAGAGAATCGATCAACCACTACCATGATAGAATCAACTTTGCCTTGAGTGATTGGTAACCCCATTATAAAATCCATGCTTAAGTCTTCTCATATTGAATTAGGAATAGGCAGTGGGGTATACATTCCAGTGTTGTTAGTTCCCCCTTTAGCAGTTTGACAAACATGACACCTTTGCACATACCTTGACACTTCTTTCTTAGGATGCGGCCAATAGTACCTGTCTTCCAACAAAGAAATTGTTTTATATCACCCTACATGGGCTGTTGGTCCACCTTTATGCATTTATTGAATGGGTTGTTCCCTGAGGTAGGTGTTTGAAATATAGTTGATTGCTTTTGAAAAGATAGCTCTCCTAAATATGAAACTCACCAGTATTATCAAAACTGTGACACTTGTGCCAGATTTCTCCAAATACATCATCTCCTTCGTACTGTTCATGGAGGTGTTCAAAACTGGTTAGTTCAGCTTGTAGGACAGTTCGGAGAGTGTGCATCTACTGCCTTGTTAAATTGGCCAACCCTGTGCTTAAGATAGTGCTCCCATTTTTTGAATGCTCTTATAATAGCATACAATTCCTGTTCATAAACTGTCCATTTCTGCCTTGCCTCACTCATTTTTACACTGAAATATCCCACTGGTCTCCTATCTTGTGAAAGGACATCCCCAATACCCACCATAGAATAGAGGCTTTTGTTTCTACTTCAAATCCTTTACTGAAGTTTGGTAAAACCAAAAGTTGAGCATAACTCAATCTGTCTTTTATCAATTGGTTTGGTCATGTTCTTGTCCCATTGGAACTTGTCATGTTTGAGACAGTCGGTGATGGGTGCTACAATCGAACTAAATTCCTTGATGAACCTTCCGTAGAAGGTAACTAAACCGTGGAAGCTCCTTACCTCAATGATACTAATTGAAGCAGGCCAGTTTTTGATTGATTCAAATTCTTTACTGAAGTTTGGTAAAACCAAAAGTTGAGCATAACTCAATCTGTCTTTTATCAAAATTGGTTTGGTCATGTTCTTGTCCCCATTGGAACATGCCATGTTTGAGATAGTTGGTGATGGGTGCTACAATTGAGCTAAATTCCTCGATGAACCTTCTGTAGAAGGTAGCTAAACCGTGGAAGCTCCTTACCTCAATGATACTAATGGAAGCAGGCCAATTTTTGATTGATTTACCATGCCTTCATCAGTTGCTATTCCTTCAAAAGAGATCATAAAACCCAGGAAGATTAGTTTTGTAGTAGCAAACTCACACTTCTTAAGATTGAAATATAGCTTGTTTGCCCTCAGAGTTTGTAAGACTTAACTAATATGTTGTATATGGTCTTCTACATCCTTGCTATGGATAAGGATGTCATTGAAATAGAATACAACAAAGCTATTGGTGAATGGCTTGAGGATTTGATTCATGAGCCTCATGATGGTACTTGGAGCCCAAAGGGCATCACAATCCACTCATACAACCCTTCTTTAGTTTTAAAAGTTGTTTTCCATTCATCCCCTAACCTAATGCATATTTGGTGGTAACCACTCCTGAAATCTAGTTTAGTAAACATGACTGACCCTTGAAGCTTACCAAGCATGTCCTCAATTCGAGGTATAGAAAATTTGTATTTAACAATTATCTTATTTACAGCTCAACTATCTACATACATCATCATTGACCCATCCTTTTTAGGCATTAATAGTGCAGGTACAACACAAGGACTAAAGCTCTCTTGTACTATGTTATTTTTGAGTAAATCATCTACAATATTCTGCAAGATCTCCTGCTCTTAGGGACCAAGCCTTTAACGTGGTAAATTGGGTAGGTTAGCCAATACGATGTTATATGTCCCTCATGAGAGGTAAATCAGATGGCAACTCATCAAGAGATAAGTCAAAAAATTCATCTAATAAATTTTGAACCGACAAAGGATGTGAAACTACCTCTAGCACTTGTTCTTTGATCACAAGGGCATAAATCAATCGATCTTTTTGACTGTCTCCTATGGAATTCTTCATAGTTGACATGAGTAGTACCTTTAGCTTGACAGAGAGAGTTGTTTCTTTCTTACGATCATGTGGAGCAGGGACAAGAGCAATCTTTCTACCTTTCCATTCAAATAGATAGATATTTAGCTTATCCTTGTTAATGACATTGACATCATATTGTCATGATTTACCTAACAATATATGACAAGCATTCATTTCCACTATGTCACATATCACCTTAGTAGTGACTGCCTATAAAGAATGGAATTTTGCATAGTTCTGTAACTTGAATAGCAATTCCCTTTTGGATCCACCCAATTTTGTATGGGTGGGGGTACTTGTTAGTACTCAAACCCAATATAGTCACTAACTTCTTGGACACAATGTTTTCAGTGGAGCCATTGTTATTGATAACCTCACACAACTTGTCATTGAATGTGCATCATATCCTAAATAATGAGTGTCTTTGTGTAAGTTCTTACCGTTTAAGGGTGAGTAACAATTTTTGAGTTATGAAAAAGTAGGCTAATTCCCCTTCATTGCCCATAGTAGTATCTTTCCCTTCATAGATCTCTTCTAGCACTTCGTTTTCCTCCAAGTCATCTTCACAATCTTCCACCAGATATGCAATTCTCTTCTGTGGACATTCATGGGACATATGTTCTGGTTGTTGGCACCTGAAGCATTTGTTTGGAAATGGCTTAGCATAAGGATTAGGTGTATGTCTATTTGGTGGTTGAGTTGTGGGGATTGGTTTGGGAACTATTTTGGTATTTTTGGAGCTTTTTGTTTGGGATTTACTAGCTAATAGGTTGTGTTTGGCTTTGTCATAATAGGACTCATACGTGGGTTTTTTGTAAGCAACTGCCTTCTTGTACCTTGAAAGTTGTACCTCAACCTTAAGGACTCTGCTACCGGCTTGATACATAGTCCAACAAGTATGATCCATCTCTAGTCTCTCTCTAATTAGAGAGTTCAAGCCTTACAGGTACCTCGATATCTTTTAGGGTTCTTTCTCTGTCATGTTGGCTCTTATGCCAAATCTAAAAAACTCTTTAGTGTAATCAACAATAGATTTAACTCCCTGATGGCATTGGTGATACTTTTGATACAAAAGATGCTCTTAGTTAGTAGGAAGAAATTGTTTGATGAGCTTTCGTTTCATTCTATCCTTAGAGTCAATTGAAGGTTGGTTAGAGAGTCTCCACTCATGTTAAAATTGATCCCGCCATGCTGATGCACTCCACTAAGAGCTGACAGGCTATCAACTTCACTTTCTTCTCACAAACTATCTCAAAATAATAAAAAAAAAATCAACAGAATTAAACCAGTCCAAAAAATCTTCCACATGCATATGGCCAAAAAACTGTGGTAGCTCAACATTAAACTTATAATCAGCTCGTTCATTAGGTCTATAAAATGGTTGAGGCCTATCATACTTGTGTTCCTGTATTGACAATAGGTTATTACCCACACCCTGAGGATTAGTTTCAACTTCATCTTCACTACCTGATCTTTGCTGTTGATTATTTCTCACAAGATTCACATTAGGGTGAATGGGTATTGGGCTGCAATCATTAATTGGGGGTGCGTTACGAATATTCACTCAACTTTCATGAAGAGCTCCTGCTACAATGTCATCAACTGACGAGTGATCAATTCAAGTGAATGTTGAACTGTCTCGAATCAAGAATCGATCCTAGCTTTCAAATCATGCATCTATTCATGGGTAACCAGAGTAGATTCATGACCTTCGTCATTAATAGGTCGCTTTCCATCATTGTTCCTCAATATCATGCTCAGGGAAACCAAAGCTGTAATCCAAATCTAATGCAGGAAGAAGCAAAGTTCACAGAATTTCTATAAACTCAATGAAGAAGAAGAAATGAGCTCATCGGCCCAATTTGTTAACAAAGAGAAAATCAGCTTCAAAGAAGTAATACAAACATCAAAATTCAACAACTAACCTCATATTCCTCACACCACTAGCCATATGCTAGTGATAGTTACTCAAAACGCTAGCAAACATGCGTTTTGGCTAATGGTTTTCGAAAGGGAATTAAACAAGACAAAAAATAAAAGGAAATAAATGAAATGCCGTGAACGAGAATTACCAGCTTTAAACGACAACAAACTCATAATGAATTTAAAACAGTTTTAACAAAAAGGAAAGTAGCACTTGCTGCATTGATCATTTAGCTCCTGCATTAGCCGTTTAGAATGATATTTATCCTAATTCCCATCACAAAGCATAAATCACTAAACAGACAACCAAGAAATACAGTCAAAGAAGTGGTTATCACAAATACAGAGTTCCTTGTTTCTACAATAAAAAATGTTGCAACATCTGCAAATTCACAGTACTTCAATAAGGAGATAAATTACTCAAAATTTGCTCCCACATAGAAAATACTTTTTAAAATAAGGAAAGTTTAGAAGAAAAGAAAACTCTAGAATTCCAGCATCCAGGCAGCAACTACCAAGTACATAGTGATGCAAAAGCTTGTCCATTACTTTACACAAATCGTAGAACTGGCTTCAAAGTTAACTATGTCTCCGGTCGAAAACAAACAAAAAGCTCTAGAATCACGGAAAATTCAACAGTAGCACATGAACTATGAAACTTCAAAGCTTCAAAGTCAATCACCCAACAAATTTATACGTACGGTAAACATGGCATAAATAAAATCGACTTGAGAATTCTAAGGAGCAAAGAAAGCCTAAAATTTCTTCCAAGCACAACTAAAAATCTTATCTTTCTCCACTTACTCCAAACACCCTCAACTATCCAATACAATTTAACAAACATATTAAGGCGAGAATGGAAAGCAAATAAAGCTGACAATAAAGCATACCGATCCATCTAAATCCAAAGAGTCGAGTAACCAACGACAGCCGAGGGTGTCATGGAAATTGATAGGATCGGGAGGGACGTCCTTGCAAGCTTCTTTACCACAGAAGACGCAAATCAAGGACTGAACACCCCTCAGCAATCTTCCATCACAATGCTTGCAACGTAGGTACGATGGCGAAGGATCGAGTGCAGCTATGGCTTCTTCAACCGAGGGTAAACTGGGGAGCGACGTGTCGCCTGGGTTGTACGACGATAGTTTTGAATTATTTCTAAGAGAGATCTGTACCTGCTTTATCAGATCCATTGGGATTTCCATTGCCACTTCTCAAATGCTTCTCTATCTCTTGGAATCGTGTATCTGTTAAAATTCTCTTTGGTTGTTATAAAAGTGAAACCGATGATTTGTTAGATTTTTATTTTTCTTTCTTTTTTTTGTTTTATTTTCCTCAGACAATTTAGCTAGATTGATGAACGGATTAGTTTTTTCCAAAAAATTATCTTAGTTTAGAGTGAGTTGCAATAAAAATTTATTACATTAATAGTTGATATTGTTTAACTTTTTAAGATTAAAAATAATATTATTTAATTTTTCAATTTTAAAAAATATTAATTAAAGATTATATTACTTTAAAAAAATTATATTTAAAATATTATTATTTCTTATCAAATAATTAAAAATATTAAAATATAAATATATAAATTTAAATTTAAAATAAAATAATATAAGAAAAAAATAATCGATAAAAAATTTATTGAAAAATGTTTTTTAATTTTTAATAAAAATTAAAAATTAATAAAATATTTATAATTATAAAATATTAAAAATAAATATTTTATAAAATTTATATGAATTTATCATTAAATATTTATATTTTAATCTCATTTAATTACTTGATAAAAATAATAATATTTTAATAAAAAATTATTAAAATAATATAATTTATCTATAATTAATTCTTTTTATAAAATTAAGAGATTAAATAACATCATTTTTTTATTTAAAATATTCAATAATTTAATCTAAAAATTTTTAAAATATTTTTTTATAATTTATTTATTTTAAATAATACACTTAACGTTATTTTTTTAAGAAAAATTAAATAAAATAATATATTCTTTCGTAAAAAGTTAAATTAACTTATAAATGATTTTTTGTGCGACTAAAAGTAATTTGAATAAAATATATTTTAAAAAAATTAAATAATTTTTAATATATTATTAAAACTTATTAGTTTAAATAACATTACTAACAATAAAAAAAATAATATTATAATAATTAATTTTTTAAATAAATAATAAATTAATAACTCGTTCATGTAACAAAATCTACGCAAAAAATATAACTCCTTAATGTTACAGAAACTAATTAATTAAAAAATAAGAATACTAATAAACATAAAGTTAAATAAAGTTAATTTTTAAAATAACAAATATATTTTTAAATAAATTTGATAAAGATAAACAACATCAAAATTCTCTAATATAAAAATTAAGGATCGTTATATTTTCATGAAAATTTACCGTTTAAATAAAGAATTTTAAATTTTAATAAAATTTCATCTAATTAATAAACAAATAAATATATGCGTAAGATTAAATAAAGAATTTTTTCCGATTATTAAACAAATAGTTCAAAAGATCACATATTAATTTCTTTATATTTTTAATTTTAAATAAAATACAATGCATAACTAAAATCTTTAAAGAATTATCTTCATTATTTACAAATGACTCATATAAATAATGACTACTTATAATATGATTTTTTCCACAACTATATATATGACACAATATATACCTACCAATAATACTCTTAAGTTATTTTAAAGATGTATCGCAAAATTATAATATATTGATAATATTAAATAATTTTATAATAAGAATTTATTAACAACTTATTCTTCTTTTAATTTTATTTTAGGTTAATGAGCTGGTCTAAACCAAACTTAATTTTTTTCGAGTTATTTGAATTGGTCTGAATTTAATTTGATTCAAATTCTACTATTTGTGTTCGATTTGATAAATAGAATTACAATATAAATTATCACCAATACTTTCAAAGCTCTTTTTCCCTTATTTTATCAATTTTTATCTCTTTCATGGTGATATTATCACAATTAAAATTATTATTTATATAATATTTATTTATTAATGATATATTTATTGAATAATAATGACTTTTAAAGTGTAATGAATTATAAGGATAAAATAGACGATCTATATACTTTTATTACAATAATAATAAAAATAATTATACTAATATCAATATTCTTTTTTTTGTAATATTATGTTCATTTTATTTTAAAGTTCTATTCATTTATTAATGTATTAATTTTAAAAATTAATGAACTAAAATTAGTAGTAATATTATTATAATTATTTTTGTTATTATTATAATAGTATGAGATATTAATTTTATTCTTATTATTAATTATACATTAATATTATTATTATTGGATAAAGTTATCATTAATAAATTATTATTATAATAATAATAAATTGAGTTGTAATAATATAACATCTTATTAAATAATGCAAAAATAAGTCAATTAATACTTTAATTTTTATCAATATAATATATTATAAAATATTTTTTAAATTGAATTAAATATAAAAGATACAAATATCTTTAAAAAATAAAAAAAATTAAGGAGTTAAAATGTAAAATCTCGTAAAGTTTAAAAACCATGTATAATTAAATCATCTCATTTTCATTCGGCGTGAGCTAATTAAGTTGGGAGCATAATTGAATTCCACAAAAAAACTTATGACATGGTCAGGTGGTGTAAAAAATTATATTTTATTATTTATTTTATTAATTTATGAAATAATTATATCTTATTATTTATGTTACGAATTTACAAAATAATTTTGAAATTAATATTTATAAAAAAATATTTCATTAAATAACCCGACTAAATTCCATCCATCAAACGCCAAAAGCTCGTGCTTGACTTCAAAAAAGACTATGTATATTATTTTATTTATGATTTAATTAGTTTGATTCCATTGTATATTATTTTATTTATGTAATAAAAAGTAGAGTTAAATGCCCCTTAATTTTTTTTTAAATAACTTCTATATTTTTGTATTCGCGTGCTTTGTCGTAAATTTACAATATAAATAAACGTTGATATTCACATGATTGCCTTTTTTTCAAATTGCATAACAAAACAATTACCAGTAAGATTTATTACAGCCGTTACAAAAATAATATCCAGCAATTCTAATGTACATATGCATAAAATATTAACTTTTCCATGATTCACAACACCAACACTACCAACAACAAAATTAAAGGAAAAAAAGAAGATGGTGCTACCTTCCTTACATTAGATTGACAAGAGTTTGACTGTCATGGAAAGAGCCAACATCCCAATCTTCAGTGGAGGGTGAAATTGTCATTAGAGCAACTACAATAGATCTCATACTTGGCCTTACTTCTGGATTTTCATGTGTGCATGCTTCAGCAAGTTTAGCCACCTGCAAACATATATATTAATCACCATGCCTTTCTTAAAATAAGAAATCGTGAAACTTATCACTAATTAATCTAGGGTATTCTTATTGGTAGAGCAGATTTTGTTAATGTCATAATTAACAAATATTATGTTTCTGATAATTATCATTTCTATTTCATATTATCTGTTCTGTTTCTATACAAGAGTTAAGATATATGTATATAAGGAAAACAAAATTAAACAATAACCATAATTCCTGCACATCCATGTTTAATGGCTTTACTAATATTATTGTCTGCTCCATGTTTTGCTCCACTGAGCATTGATGTCTGTCACTGTTGCAGCATGCACCACAACACATAACAACACTCCCCCTCAAGTTGGTGCATATATGTCTCTTATGCCCAACTTGTCAAGTGAGTTGTAGAAGTTCTTTGTAGACACAGATTTTGTGAGTATATCAGTCAATTGATCTTCTGATTTAACAAATAGAAGCTGAATAATCTTTTCTTCAAGATTTTGTTTGATGAAGTTCCGATCCATTTCAACGTGCTTCGTGCGATCATGTTGAACTGGATTGTGAGAGATGACAATGACTGGTTTGTTATCACAAAACAAGCTCGTTTCAGAGTTAGGAGCAACACCAATCTCAATTAGAAGTTTTTCAACCAAAGGAGCTCACATATTCCCTTGACCATTCCTCGAAATTCAGCTTCAGCACTAGATAAGGCAACTACCTTTTGCTTCTTGCTCCTCCATGTAACAAGATTGCCCCCCACAAAAGTAAAGTACCCAGCAGTAGATTTCTCATCCTTCATATTCCCTGCCCAGTCTGAATCTGTATATCCAACGACTTCTAATTGACCATTCTTTGAAAACATAAGTCCTTTCTCAGGGGAGGATTTTAAATAACAGAGTATTCGCATGATGGCATCCATATTGTCTTCACTTGGGCAGTGCATAAACTGACTCACGACACTCACAGCATAAGCAATATCAGGTCGAGTATGAGATAAGTATATGAGTTTACCTACTAACCGTTGATATCTCTGTTTATCTACTGGTACTTGATCCACATATTCTCCAAGTTTATGATTTTGGACCATCGAAATATCGACAGGTTTACAATCTAGTAATCCTACCTCTGCTAGTAGATCTAGAGTATATTTCTTTTAGGAAAGACATATACCTTGTTTTGATCTTGTTACCTCAATGCCTAAGAAGTATTTGAGCCCTCCCAAGTCCTTCATTTCAAACTCATTTGACAGTTGTTCTTGAACCTAGAGATTTCTTCTTTATCATCCCCTGTAATGATCATGTCGTCTACATAGACTATAAGGGTTGTTATTTTTCCCAATCGATGTTTTAGGAAAAGAGTATGGTCAGAGTTGCTTTGTTGAAACCCATATTTTATCATTGCTGAACTCAATCTGTCAAACCATGCTCGAGGTGATTGTTTTAGTCCATACAATGCTCATTGTAATCTACATGCAGTTTCTTTTCCTGATGTAACAATATATCCTAGTGGGATATCCATGTAAATGTCTTCTTCAAGGTCACCATGAAGGAAGGCATTCTTTACGTCAAGTTGGTGCAATGACCAATCTAAATTTGCTGCAAGAGATAACAAAACTCTCACAGTTTTTAGTTTAGTCATAGGTGAGAAGGTTTCTTGATAATCTATCACATGTTTCTGTGTATATTCTTTTGCTACTAGCCTCGTCTTGTATCGATCAACTAACCCATCTGCTTTATACTTAATGGAGAAAATCCACTTGCATCCTACCATCTTCCTCCCTTGAAGCAACTTGCTTAACACCCATGTGTTATTCTTCTACAATGCCTCAAATTCTTCTTTTATAGCTTGAGCCCATCTTTGATCAGATAAGACTTCTTCAACGCTACTTGGGATTTGACATGAAGAGAGTGTTTGTGCAAACGCCTTGATAGGTTATGATAACCCTTGAGTAGATACATAGTTGGCTATTGGATACTTGGATTGTCGTTCTTCTCTTTCTGGAGAGTATCGATTTGGAGGTTTCCCCTGATTGTGTTTGAAAGGTAGAACATAACCAACAAATGTATCTATATCGTTAGTTTGTAAAGGTGTGATAGGATAGCTTACCTCAGGAGTATTCTCAGCAGGAGGATCATTGGGTACTAGAGAGTGGAGAGGTGCATCAACCACTTCATCTTCTGGATATTCAGTTACTACTTCAGCTTCAGTTCTTGAAAGTTCAAGGTCTGGTCTAAGTATTGGCTCCTCCATATTGTTGGCATGATCCGAGTATGCTGGATTGTTACTAGTATCTAATATTTCAACATCAAGCCAATTTCGTTCTTCACCATAACTCTCCCCCTGAAGAGGGTAATTGGATACCAATGATGGGAAAAACCATTCAGACTCTAGGAAAGTGACATCCATAGTAATATAGGTTTTTTTAGTAACCGGATCGTAGCATCGGTAGCCCTTTTTTTGTACGCCATACCCTAAGAATACACATCGAACAGTACATGGATCCAACTTAGTTCGTTGATTTTTGTGGAGGTGAACAAAAGCAACACATCCAAAAATTCGGGGCGGAAGCATCAAAATAGTAGACAATGGAACATGATCAGATATCACCTTTAATGGAGTCTGAAATTGTAAGGTTTTTGTGGGCATACGATTCAGTAGATACACAGCTGTAGTGACAGCATCACTCCAGTATTTATTAGGCATATGTGCACCGATTAGTAAGGCTCGAGCAGTTTCTAAAATATGCCTATTCTTCCTCTCCGCAGTCCCATTATGTTGTGGGGTTTGTGAACATGAGGTTTCATGGAGAATACCATGGTTGTCCAAGTATGTTCGGAATTGTTGATTAACATACTCCCCTCCATTATCAGACCTAAGAATCTTAATTTTTTCAGAAAATTGTGTCTGAACCATGGTGTGAAACAGGTGAAATGTAGAAAATACTTCATCTTTATGTTTGAGAAGGTAAAACCATGTCATTCGTGTACAATCATCAACAAAAATAACAAACCAACGATGAGCCGATGACGTAGTGATTGGGGAAGGTCCCTAAACATCAGAATGTACCAAAGCAAAATGAGTCATACTTTTATTCATGCTTATAGGATAAGACGCCATATGACTTTTTGCTAGGATACAAGTATCACACTTGAAATCTGAATGTGTGATATTTGAAAATAAACTGGAGAGTAGGTGCTTTAAATACCCGAATGATGGATGCCCAAATCGACGATGACATAACCAAATCTGGCGTTCCTTGTTACCAACAGTGTGTTATATGTGATTGGCTCTTCCTAAACTGAGGTCATCCATATAATATAACCCTCCCCTCTTAGCACCACGCCCAATGATCTCCTTTGTGAAAATATCCTGTAGAAGACAAAAGGTAGAATACATCAAAACTACACAGTTAAGATCTGAAGTGACCTGAGTGACAAATATTAGTCTATTTGAAAGAGAGGGAACAAGTAATGTATTAGATAATGATAATGAAGAAGATAAAGTCACTGTTCCAGCCCCTGTAACTGGATAGGTGACCCCATTGGCATTGGCAACACGACTCCGTCTCGGTTGGGTTGTATTGGAGAGATCTTTTGGGTCAAATATCATATGATCTGTAGCTCCAGAGTCTAGAATCCAATCGTCATTATTAGGGATGGGCAAAAAAACCGCGGGTTCGGTTATCCGAATCGGCAGTTCGGTTTTTAACCGTTAAATTTCGGGGATGGTGACGGTTTCGGGTAAAAACCGAATATGAAACAACGGTTATGGTTCGGTTACGATTATACTAAAAACCGTACCCGTCCGTACCCGAAATTAATTATATTTAATTAATTAAATTATATATTAAATTATAAATAAAAAATTAATTATATATATTTAATAAATTAAATTATATATATATTTTAGTTTTTTTTCGGGGTTTTTTTTATAACCGTCCTGAACCGTTACCCGCGGGTAAAAAACCGTCCCCGAACCGTAATGGTTTTCGGGCGGTTTCGATTATAGGTTTTAAAATTCGGTTCGGGGACGGTTATATCAAAAACCGTCCCCGCTCGTCCCCATGCCCATTCCTAGTCATTATCACTACGAGTAAAGATGTGAAATGCTTTACTTGAAATACCTGGATCCTGGGAAGATTCGGCCTGAGGAATAAAGGATAGTGATGCATTATTGGTAGCCACAGTGGCTCACCCAGTGGTTTCCTGTTTCTTCCGTGCTTGAAGATCATTCCACAATTCTGGATACCTATGTAGTTTGAAGCAGTTTTCACGGGTGTGTTTGGAGTTTCCACAATGGCCACATTTCATGTCAATAGACGGTGGATTTCCCGTGGATTTCTTGTTACCCAAAAAGGTTCCTGGTTGGGTGGCAATGGATTATGGTGTCCCTTGATCCCTTTGAAAGCCATAACTGCTCCAGATGTCGTATCTGCACCCGTGATCATCACGGTCTGTCGGACCTCTTCCCTACGGATGAATCCATAGGCTTGTTCCACCGTAAGGAATGGTTTGATTTGAAGCACATCACTTCGAGTTTTATCTAATTTGTCATCAAGTCCATCAAGGAAGGTATACACTCGATCTTCCTGTACGATGAAGTTGTATTTTTGTATGTCATTCGCACACTCCATTGGATTAGGACGACGGAAATCAATTTCTCGCCACAACCCTTGAAGGTCATTGTAGTATTTTTCAATGGATCCACTCGTCTGCTTCATACGAGTAAATCGACGACGAAGATCATACACTTGAGACGTGTCTGTCCCATCATAGTAGGTGGTAGCAGCAGAATCCGAAACATGTTTCGTAGTTGGGAATCAAATAAAATTTGCAATCAAGGAAGGGTCCATCGAATTGATCAACCATCCTTTGACAATGACATTTTCAGTACGTCATCTCCTGAATGAGGGGTCAGTTTCAGTAGGTTGAGGAAAATCCCCATTAATATATCCTAGTTTGTCTTTGCCAGAGATATACATCTCCACCACCTGGGACCACAAGGCATAGTTGGATCCTCCCAACTTGATACTAATGGGAGTAGTCGACGCTTCAGTTAGCGGAGGTTGTGAGGTGATCTGAGCTCTAGTTAGAACTTCCGTCATTTTCGCCATCAAATCTTCCAATATGAAATTGGTGGTTAAATCTCTAGATTCTGCCATGAAATCTAAATTTTTTTTCTTCGCGCATGAAATCTAAAATCTAGATTCTGTCATGAAATCTAAAAATGTAACCCTAATTTCCCATTCGCGCAGTGCTGCCCTTCTTCTTCTGATCTTCTTGCACTAATTCAGAAAGATGGTCGAACACTTTCCTCTTCTCTCAGATCCACCGAAATGGTGCAGCTGGAGGTTCAGACGGTTTCAGCCCTCCACTTGGTCCTTTGTCTCCGTCTCTGTGAGAGTTCATACATCAACCAATGGACACAGCTACAACTACAACTACAACCTCATCGTCGTTTATCGTCGCAAGCTATGAGCTCACACGCAGCTACAAACTGCGACCTCAACGTCGTTTTTTCTGCGAGCTCTAACCGAAAAGTCTGAGTTGCATTCTGTTTTCTGTTTTTTTTTCTTCTGGAAAATAAGTATTTTTGGATACTAGATCGTCCTCTCTGTCTTTTCTTCTTCTTCTTCTTTGTTCGTTTCGATTCAGATTTCCAGAACACGAAAACGTTTTTTTTTTCAATATTGCAACTGATCTGTTTTTTTTTCTTCCAACCAACTATACGCATAAACAAGTTACATAGTGACGTCAAGGGGCCTCTCGCCTAAAAGACGTTCACTTTGAATTTTTTCCAAAACCACTTTTATACCGCGACACTGTTCATCTCTACAATTCACGTTTCTTTGAGAAAATAGAATTGGTACAGTTTCATGAGTAAACCAAAATTGCCACACCAGAAATCAGAGATCAAAAAACAGAGGGTAAGTGTAAACTAGAATGGTCACACTAGAAATTAGAAACCAGAAATCAGGAATCAAATGGTATGAGAACAGAAATCAGCATAGCAGGTAATTCTATAAGCAATAACTTGCTCTGATACCATGACGAATATTGTGTTTCTAATAATTATCATTTCTATTTCATATTATCTGTTTTGTTTCTATACAAGAGTTAAGATATATGTATATAAGGAAAACGAAAATTAAATAATAACCATAATTCCTGCACATCTATGTTTTATGGCTCCACTAATATTATTGTCTGTTCCATGTTTTGCTCCACTGAGCATTGATGTCTGCCACTGTTGCAGCATGCACCACGACACATACCAACAATAACAACATTTCCATTTTTAGAAACTTTAGAGAATTAAATTGTGATATAAAATATTTAATTGTTCTAATATTAGTGTTTTCTACTCTAGAAATATTAATCCCCTAAATTTAATCTCTAGAAGAAAACAAAGTTTTAACCTTGTAAACTGCATCGAGAGGGTAATTGTCTTCAAGTCTAGGGTCAATAAGTTTGCAGAGGTCATCTCTTGTATGAGGTTCATTGAGAATATCCTCAAACTGAACAAAACAAAAGCAAAGAAAGACAAAGCATCACTTATAAAAGCAAAAGCTGAGTTGATAAGGAAGTTAAGCAAATTGAGATACGACAAGAAAATTAACCAAAGCGATAAGGCCTTTTGATTCAGAAACCGAACTATCTGCCTTCACCACAGCTTCCTTAGCAGAAATAAGCTCATACAAAACAACCCCAAAAGCAAATACATCTATTTTTGGAGACACTTCGCCGTATTGAGCATATCTGCGCAAGAAAACTACAAATTAATCCGTGTTTTCAAATGCAATAACACAGAAAAAGGCTTTTCTCATTCCCAAAATGTGACTCAGAAGACTGTGTTCCTGTAAGACTAACAACCACAACATAGTCACTCAATTTTTTTGTAAACAAATACCAACAAAATTAACATACTCTGGTGGCATATATCCAAAGGTTCCCACAAGACGTGTTGGGATTGGAGAACTTCCAACTTCTGCCAGTTTTGTTAACCCAAAATCTGCAACCTGAAATGGGTAATTTTTTTCTAAAGCTAATAGAATGCATTGTAGTGGCTCATAAGAACAATGGAAGAAGAGCTACCTTTCCATGGAAATTTTTGTCTATCAATATATTGGCTGGTTTTATATCACGATGTATGTAAACAGGAAACGTATGCTCGTGAATGTATTCAAGAGCTCTTGCTGAATCCAGGGCAATCTGCACCCTAGAGGACCATGTTAAAGGCTCCCTTCCTGGGTTCAGTCAAATTATAACCATTAAAATTACCAGGAAAGCATTACCACACAAAATCTCATAGAGTATGTGTATTGTCTCACCTGCACCACGCAAATGTTGACTTAAATTTCCATTTTCAATGTACTCGTAGACTAGGAAAAGTGAGCCCTCAACACAATATCCAATCAGCCGCACCTGCAGTATTTTTCAAGCTAGAGTCTGTCTGCTTCTGAAAATAAAAATGCATTTGAACTAGACAAAAAATATTCCCAGTAGTGCCTTTTAAGCTCAGAAAATCTCATTTTGTACTTTTGACAGAAGCATACAAAGGTGCTCATTCCTTAAAGCACTTTCTTATGAAACCACTTACAAACAAAACACAAGCAAACAAACTTTAATCCTTCTTAAAAAACCCAATAGCTATTTAAGTAGCATGGTGATTAACAAGATCAACAAAGTGGTAAGTTCTATGAATTCTATGATAAAAAAAAGGAAGTACTTAGGCACATACTAACAAACATCAGAAGATGGTGGTAAAAGTTTTCTTTTTACCAGATTCAAGTGATGGACACGAGTTAAAACCTTCAATTCGGCCAAAAACTCTCTTGAAGCTTGCATATCCATCTTCTTGATTGCAGCTTGCTGTAGATAAAGTTGGATAAGAAAAGGAATAACTACTTTCCAGTAGTTAAACAGATATTTTGTCACTTAGGACACTTTAGCTCTCAAGCTTAGAAGCAGATCACTTTAGTTCTGTAATTTATAAAAACTAGTGGAAACATTTGCAAACTTATAGGATTAAAATAAAAAAATTTTAAGTTATAGAATTAAAGTGTCCCAGGTGGAAAAAGACTCTGAACGTTACATCAGTCATGTAGGAAATAAATTGAGATAGTTGTGCCACAAACCTCGCCTTTAAGCACAGCATAGTAAACAGATCCAAAACCACCTTGCCCAATCTTGTTAGCTATACTGAAATCATCTGTAGCCTTTGCAAGTTCTTCATATGAAAACTCCACCGACTTGTCAACGGTTATGCCAATTATGCCTCCAGCAGGAGGGGCAGTAGCTTCTGTATCTTTATCTGAGGCATTCCCAAGGTTGGATCCAAGGGGCATAAAAAATTATTGGATTCATCCATTTCATTTCAGACTCTAAGAAGATTGAATACATATTGCTAAAAGATAATAAGAGTAAAAAGATGTAGAGATCAAACATATTGCCTCTAGAGAATGTAAAGATGCAAACCATTTAATAAAAGCCTCACAAACACGCACAAATTGAGTAAATATTATTTTGTGATATCCCCATGCCAGATTGATTAACTTTTCTTCCTTAGAATTAAATCAGTCCCAATGCAGCAAGATGAAATGAACTGATAAGTTACTGACAAAATGCACCGAAAGCTACTCTTATTTCACTTGTGGCAAAAGAGAGAGAGATAGAGAGAATGCAAGAAGAAGGTAAATGAAGCATACCAAGTCCAGAGTGAGAAGACTGATCTTCAGATGCTGCAAGCAATCTTTTCTCTATCTTCTTCTTCCGGTAAAATGTGAGATATACACAGACAGCCAATGCTAGCACCCCAGCAATTGCTGCCACACTTAAGCCAGTGATAACTCCACCTGTCAATCCTGCTTATGAACATAAATATGAGCTCGAAATTAAGACAGCTATCACAATACTTTTGCAACTCAAATATCAAATCAACTTGTGGAGAGAGCAAACCACCTGAGCTGCAAAGAGACAAGAAGTACTGAAACATGTAAATGCTAGTAATTCAGAAGACTCACAACTCAAAAAGTATGCAGAGGTTCTTTAAGAAATGAAGATGAGTAGTAGGAGATTAAAAGTTACCTTGACTTTAAAGGCGGATAGATACCATTTAGATCTGCAAATTACAAATATATAGAAACACTAATGAGACAAGTAGGGCAGGCATATCATATCAATCCTAAAATATGATCTATTTTTTTAAAGATGAAGAACAGTATATATTGTTCACCACTACAGTTCAACCCAACCCTTCCTCTACAGGTATGTGAAGACATTCAAAACACATTAATGGTCATTCTAAACATAATACTAAACTAAACTATTCAGATACATAAGTTACTTTGAATGCAAAAAAATAGGTTAATTGTCAGAGTGAAAAGTGGCATCCAACTAAAGTAATAATTCATACTGAATTTTTGACATCAAACTCACAAGTCAGAGCCAACTTCTCTCTCTGTTTTCACTGCCTTTACATAGCAGTTCCTGAATGAGCATAATCCAATGACACAAACAGAACCGCTCTTCTAACAAACATCATTCAAGTTATATAACTTATAGTCATTTACATATTGAGTAATCGGAGTTCGCCTAGAAGAAAATGCCACCAGAGTTTATTTCTAATCAATCCTAGTATAAAATGCTTCTAGTTTTTTTCGTATCTAGATAATTACCTCGAACATAATTGCTTATCAATTTGACAATGTGAGGGCCCGTTTGAACTATATGTATTGGAAATGCTTCCAAATGTGTTAATTGTTTCTACTAGTATGTTGCAATCTGCTACTTATAAAAATACACGCCTACTTTTGAAAATAATTAATGAAGTATCAGTCAAAAATCTTTCTAAAATATCTACCACAAACATCCCATACTTCCCTTTAAACCACTTTTAAGTTTTAATAGGATATGATTTGGATGATTTTTTTACAAGTGGCTTGAAATAAAATAGCTTTATAAAAGTTATTTTAAAATAAGCATTTAAATATTTGTCACAAAATTATTATAAAGTAGTTTTAAGTGACTTTTTGGTAATCATTTAAGACTTACCATGCATTAAAAATTTTAAAACTATTTTCAAGATACGGACAAACACCCTCAAATTATTTTATTCCATTTTTAATCAAATAAGTTTGGGCATAAATAACATGTAAAATATATGTATAATTGAATTAATTTTAAAATAACTTGCTAATTATATAAAATATATACGTAAAACATATATACACATAGTTTATAATTTATAGTGTACACAAAATATATATATATATATTTCATGTAAAAATTAACATGATATTTTATAACCAATTCTGTTATTTACAAACTTAACATGCTAAAATAATATCAAAGTAAGAGTCCGCTGCAAACACCCTAAATCACTTCTAAATGAAACACGTCCAAACGGCCCTGAACTTAGCCGAGCTCTAAAAGTAGGTATCAAGAACTAATTAAAAAAAAAGCACACGAACTTTCCAATCATAGACAAGAAATCGCACCTTTGCCCGGAATGAAAACCAAACCGCTTCCATTACTAAAACCCCGACCCACGTTGTAACTCTGCAGCAACTGTTTGTCGAGACCAGTGTTCTGTGAAATTGAATCCAAATTGTCCTCAGAACGAAGTGGGTAAGTTATAAACAACCCATACTTCTTTGAAATTGCAGTATCGCCGCAGAAACATTTCACCGTCACATTAACTTTGGCATTTACATTAGGTATATTATTGGGATCGTAGCTGTTCGAACTTTGCAACAACTGGATAGTAGTCAAATTGGAGTAATGTTCCCCAATCAATCCGTATGTATCCCCACTAACAACATCATACTCAAACATATGTCCGAGAAACTCGTCTAATTTGTCTTTTACGCATCCACATGAGAAAGGAATATTGATTCTGATACCATATAGAACGACGTCCTTACTAGGTATCCGTGCCTTGTTATAATTGACAATGGTATCGGCGTCTATGCCGAAAAGATTGCCTATGGTTGACAAAGTCGATCCCCTTGGCACGTAATACGAAGCTAAAGCTAAATCGCAACCTTTGCCACACTTGGCTTTGACTCCCAAGTATAGAGATACTAAAACTAAGAGCGACAATCCAGTTATGGGTTTCATCTGATTTGCACTTAAGCGAAAAACCTTTTTTTCAGTAATGATTTTAATCTGAAAACCCAGATGAACAATTCGGTTTTTGGTTTCAGATTCGAGCTGAAATTGTTAACAACAGAAGAAGAATAGTATATTTGGTGTTTTTGAACCGTTGACTGATTTCCGTTTATAATTTTTCTTCATTTTACGATCCATGAGTTTGATTAACATCGATGATGAAAAATGATTAGAGGTTTTTTTTCGCCAATTCATGCTGATTATTATTATAATAAAATGATTAGAGGCTGATCTTGACTTTTTAGTATCAAATCATAATATTGAACAACGTAGGGTATGACTGATTATTCTAGATGTTGACTTTTTGTTTTATTTTTTTTGGTTTACGTAGGTTTTTAGGGTTTGAATCTACTGCTAAGGGGAAAAAAAACCTTGTTGAGCTTTATTTGAGCTCTAGATCTTCACCGTTAATATCACAAAAACATATCTAGTGTTCGAGAATTTACCACGTCAGTTTATTATTCTACAGTTCTTAGTTTTTAACACTAAAAAGACTGACATTAAGAATTATTTAATTTAGTTGATAAAATATATATTTATTATATATTATAAATGTAGTACAATTATAAAAGTTTATAGTTGAATTTTATTTTTGAAGTAAAAATTGTAAAAAAATTTATAATTATTAATATTTGATAAGAGGGATAATATTTTACACATGAATGCCACCATCGATCTTTTTATCGAACTTATTTCTCTCATCATCTGCTTCTTTAATCTTTACCAGAGTCCGAATTACTTCGTCTTCTATTAGGTCAAAATCTTATTAACACTTTTTATACGAAATGTACCGAGTTAGTTGTACATAAATACAATCCTCTTTGTTGAAGTATTTCAATAATTTATTATAAAAAAATAAAAAGAGCTGCTATTGAAATTGAAATTATTAACGCTAATATTTTAAATAATATAATTTATTATATATATTAATTTTTGATATTTGAATTCACTTTAATATCTTAAATAATATAAACTTAAGGAAGAGGAGGATTCCAATCTAAAACCGCCGGTGACTTAAATTCAAAGCTAAAAAAATAAACAAATTTTTAAAAAATTAATTTTGTGAAAGGAAAATACGTGGCAATTTCTAGGACATTAGATGTGCTTAGCGTGGTATTAACCGTTGAGGTTTATAGCTCAACAAAGTTTGCTCATCAGAGGATCCAATCTCGTTTGCCTAACAGTTAAAAATGTTCCGGAGGTTTTCAATTTAGAGTGTCGGAGAAAATAGCCTAGTCAATGTGCTTACATATTATAGATCTAAGGAGTAAACTAAAAAATTATTACATTTATTTTATTTATATTATCTAATTATTTTTTATTTACTTAAGTCAATCAATTATTACCTTAATTTTATTCATATAATTTTTTTAGTCTTAAATAATCAAATAATATATTATTTCACATATATCATTAAATTATTTAAATTATTCTAAATTTATCATGTAATTATCTACGTTGTTCGTGAATACCGTTAATTAAAAATTAATAGAATAATATAAATAGAACAATTATAATAGATATATGGTATAAAATGAAATGAAAAATAAATTGGTAGATTGAATACAACAAATACAATGACTCAATGATATTTTTGTAATTTTACCCTAAATCTAATTAATTTTTTAATATTTTATTAAAATATAATCTATAGAAACACCTCTTCGTTAGATTAACGTCTTCTTATTTTTATTGTTTTTAATAAAAATGCATACGTATGTTTCTTCGTTTAGATAATAATTTATGGTAATCTTTTAATATAGTTATTAATCTATGATTATTTATGTTATGTTTATATTCATTTTTTTTATATTTCATCAAAAAATTAAATCTTTATTTAGATGTATTATGTTCAAGATCTTAAAGTTTACAAGATAATATCAAAATTCAATTGATTACAAAAAACATCAAATATATCAATTGAAATAATCAAATACTCAATTCGAGAACCTAATTATTAAAACTTACATGTGTCAACTAATATCTTATCAAAAGTTAATTATTGATATATTTAAATGAATAAATATTGATATAAATTGTATCTTAAACTTTTATTAATAAAATTTAATTTTATCTTAAAAAGAATCTAAAATGTTATAATTCGTTACACAATTTTTTAATTCACACAGTTTAACCAAACATTTTTAAATTTAACAAAATTAACCTTTCATTTTCATATAACACTTGTGCAATTTATTTCATTTTTAATTTGTTTAGCATCTTATAAACAATAGGTGTTTCATATATAAATATATGTTAAAGATATATTATAACATATGTTAGGGGTTAAAATGAAACTCTAATATTTCAACTTTTGTCAAATTAGTTTAACACCATTATATTTAATCATCATATTATTAAATGTTTGAGAACTAATACATAAATTTTAGATTTAATTACATGATATAATTTTCTTTATCTATGAAATTTTATTTTTAACTCCTTAAAAAAATATGTTCATTTTTATAACATAAATGAATATATGTCTTTTTAATATTATAAGAAAATAAATATTTTTTTTTATTGAGAGAAACTAAAAGTAAAACGAGTTGCATAGTTGAATTATTCATATATAAGAAGATAAATTTTATCAAAAATAATAAATAAAAGAATATGCTAACTTAACCTCTTTTTGCTATTTTTATTCTAAGGTGACCCGTATGTTTAAAATATACAAGTAACGTGTTAATATATTAAAAAAAATAAGATTAGTGAGATGATGTATCGAGTTATAAGTTGGAAAACAAATGAATTGAAAGGTAAAATCGTGAAGCTAAATGACGACGGTGATCTGAACCAGCTCCATTTCCAAATGAGTACTTTTCAAAGCTTGTAATCTAAACCAGCTCCATATTTCCAAGCCTCAAGGCGTCGCCTCCACTCATATTTCATCTTGGATGGAAGTGCACTTAAAACCGGCCTTCCATAAAAGTATGAAACAAGTGAGATACATGCAAAGCTGAAAGCAATTAACCATGAATCATGACAGTTGATATGGACCCAAAAACAAAGCATCACTGTTGTTGTGATGTCAAAATATTGCTGCTAAGCCTATTTGGAAAGTAAGAGAACTTATCACTTAATTTTACCTCATGTCTTTCTCTTTTTTATATTTCACATGTGTTAGTGTTTACCTGATTAAAGGTTCGGAAAAGGTTGACAGAAATGTATAGTAGCCTAGCATGATAAAATGCCCAGACCAATCAAGAAGAACAGGAAAACCAACCTGAAATGACAAATATATATATATATATATAATGCAAGTCCGTTAAGGAAATTTCTGCCATGGAAGTATTAGTACTATATTGCAAACAATACTAAGAATACAAAATACATAATTTGTGATGAGTCACAATTTGTCAGTGGCAAATCATATTTTGTCCAGTCACTTGAGATGAATCACAAATTTGTGATATCTAGCATTGCTCTAATCTTTTACAACTCAGGGTAGGTACCAAGTATAACCAATAATCATTATGGTTTGTAAATAAGGTAATAAGTATTTAAATATCTTTGAGTTACTAATTATAACCTGCTTGATTATGAATGGGATAATCTGAGGTTTAGTTAGCATCACTAGGCCTAATGTCTTTGCTAGAGGCCCAAACTGTACAACATCCTGCAACACTATACAAGTTAAAGGAAATTTTTTAAAGAAAAATGGAAAAGGCAAAAGCAAGTCATATATAGAGCATTGAAAGAAAAAGACCTGAAGAAATGGCCTAAGCACTGTATCCCCCAACCTCTGAAATTTTGTAACCATGAATTAGTTCGAACTGGGAAAGAAAGACATTAGAATGCCAGAAAAACACGTGTACCTGCATACTCTGAAAATTGACATGGAGCAACTCATTGATAAAATCTGGTGGAACATTGGAATGTTGTTTTGCTGACATAGCTCTTTGGAACAACCAAGAAGCACTTAAGTTAGGCTGCAGCATTCAAATTCCAATTGAAGTTGTTTAGAAAATTAAAAAGATAAATATCAGGAACCACCATGCCAGGAAACAATTGTCACCATGTATGGATTCAACATGGATAGGTTGTATGAATCAAGAAAATCGCCACTGATTGCTTCATATATTCCTGTGTAAGTGAAACAGACATTAGTTGCAGTCCTCATGATATCCACATTCTCACCTTTCTACTAGTTATCAGTGTATCATGAGAAATTTTTCTTAGAAAAGCAGAAGAAAAAAAATTATTTGCTTTTTAAATCATGCGATAGTAAGCCTTTGAAGAAAGAAAAATTAACTGATGTTCCAGTCAAAACACATTGAAAATATACATACCATCAGAAAGTCTCTCAAGGTGCCTTGTCAAGCTCCCAAAACCGCCGAATGAAACAGGTGACTGTATGCCGCTAGCATCACCAAACTGCAGAGAGTGATTGTGATACATTCATTCCTTGAGGTATGCAAGTATAATCTTATTGGATGCACTTTAAGTGTAAAATCTATAGCACCTGTAAAACACGGTCAAAAGCAGCTCGCAATGGACTGCATTGTTGACCTTCCATTGTTAAGATAAATGTTCGACGAAAATGAGTGGATACGTTTCAATATTCATTTAGTATCAAAATCCAATTGTAGTTCAAGAGATATATACAAGTACCTGTCACGATATGTTGGGAAAATGCCATATATAACCCTCAATATCTCCAAGTCATCAAGAAAGACCCCCTATAATTAGAATTTTACGTAAGTTGTGTTACTAATTCCATGGGAAGAAAAGAATTTAAGAGATGAAACAATGATTTATCTTAAAACTGGAGATTCATGACCTGATACTCCTGCACTAATTCCCAATACTCTTCTAAAAGTTCTTCCAATTTTGGCAATCCAGGTTGAGGATCAATGTAAGTGAACATATATGTAGTACGATCATTTGCACCTGAACCAGCTGGGAATGCCTGTGAATGTTAAGGTCAGGTGGATAATTCAAAAGGAAAATAAAAGTTCTATGTTGATATCACCAATGTTTTAAACCTTACCTCCCAAAAACATTGCACTTCTGAGGTTCCAACCTTTTTTACAGATGAACTGCTATAAATGATATCACTGGTTGAATTTTCACTAAAACCACGAGCACAAGAGCCTACAACAACGCAAACACCATCTGGTTTTCTTCCACGTCGTATCTGCAAGTTAAAACTTATATAACTGAAAAAACAGATTATTGAAAACTTGTCATTTCAAGAGTCGTTGTTCTCATCATTCGAACAACTAATCACCTAGGCAAAAGCAGACATGCTGACATCCACATGTCTATATGCATGATCAAGATGAATTAGATATATTTGACATCATTTATCAACATATTTACAGGAGTCAGTATTCCTATCAGAGTTGAATATTTGTAAAGGTAGGTGAGCAAATATGTGTCATTATCAAAAAGAGCAGGCCTACCTGTTTTACCACTGGTGAAAAGTTCCCCATTGCATCAACGATGAGGCGACATGACAAAATCTTGCCTTCACCGAGTAGGGCTACCTAAGTGAGAAGTAGCAATTGGATGTTAAGCTATTGAAAATAAATTATTTTAAAAGAAACTCAAATATCTTAAACCTGAGTGCAATAAATCAAAATACAATGATAGCAGTAAAATGGAGTGTTGAAAACTTACAGCTGCATCATCGTATATGCAAATGCTAGACAAACTATAGCCTTCAAAGATGACTCCACCAAGCGAAATGAACCGATTCTTCATAATCTCTATAAGCTTCACTGGCCTGTTGTCATTGAAAATATGAATCAGAATATGACTGAAGAATTAATTCTAAACATTATCTTCCTCTTCCTGTATACAAGCCATATAATTATCAATACGTGACCAGTGGTATATGCTACTTAGAAACCTATAAGATGAAAGAAAAAATTCACAAAATGTAACAAAGTAAACAAAATTCTTGATTTTCCCAAAATTTTGGTTAACATTCATTCCAAGACATCTCTCATCACAGTGAAATAAATAAAAGTACACAAAACAACAGAACTTATATAAATTATGTGTTGAAAATCAACACCAACATAATAATTGAAGAAGTAAAGAAATAAATGAAGTAATTGAAAGTTGTAGGAATAAATGAAGTAGTTGAAAGTTGTAGAAATAAATGAAGTAGTTGAAAGTTGTAGAAATAAATGAAGTAGTTGAAGGTTGTAGAAATAAATGAAGTAGTTGAAGGTTGTAGAAAAGAGAAGTGTGTAGATAAGATTTGTGTGGCTAGGATTATTTCTTAATTTTATATTTGTGTGGTGTAGATTGCATGGTGAGGACTATAAATAACCTACCTTGTATTTGGTTTCATCATCTCATCAAAAACAAATAAGTCTTTGTATTCTTAGTTTGAGTGTGAGTTGAGAGCTTTCTCTTTAAGTGTTTGTATTTCTCTTCAATTTGTGAGTTGCCTTTGAAAGGTGTTATAGTGAGTATAATACAAGTAGTTTGTTTACTTGTTTGGATCTAATATTAGAAAATTTAGAGTTGTGTATTCTAAATTTTACTCAACAATTGGTATCAGAGCGGGACGGTCAAGGATCGTTCTTAGTGGAGTTATCTTGAGTCGTGAGGAGTTTGGTACTCTGCAAGTTTATTAGTCAAGCTTGTTCGGTATAGTCGAAGTCTTGCCGACACGATGGGTGATCTTCAAGTAGTTGGAGGAATCAAGAAGCTTAACAACAAAAACTATAACACATGGGCAACATGTATGGAGTCTTACCTACAAGGTCAAGACTTGTGGGAGGTTGTTGGTGGTGATGAAGTTACACAACCAACAGTGGAAGATGCAAACGGCATCTTGCGGAAGTGGAAAATTAAAGCAGGCAAAGCGATGTTTGCTTTGAAGACCACAGTTGAAGAAGAAATGTTGGAGCACATTCGGGATGCAAAAACACCAAAGGAAGCATGGGACACTCTTGTTACGCTTTTTTCAAAGAAGAATGATACAAGATTGCAACTTCTGGAGAATGAGTTGCTATCGATGGCGCAACGCGACATGACGATTTCTCAATACTTTCACAAGGTAAAGTCGTTATGCCGCGAAATTTCAGAGTTAGATCCAAAAGATCTTATTGGGGAAACGAGGATAAAGAGGATAATTATTCATGGTTTGCGACCCGAATATCGAGGGTTTGTTACCGCTATACAAGGATGACCGACACAACCATCTCTTGTTGAGTTTGAAAATTTATTGACCGGTCAAGAAGCTATGGCTAAGCAAATGGGAGGAGTCTCACTGAAAGGTGAAGAAGCGCTCTACACTAGCAAAAGCAAAGGCACTTTCAAGCGGTACAATGAAAATGGATATAAAAATGATGGCGACAAAGGAAAAATTCCTCAAGGAAAGGGAGGCTTTCGTCCAGGGGGAGCTTGGAAGAACCGCAATAACAACAGAAATTTTGACGGTGAATGTTATAATTGTGGGAAGATGAGTCACATGGCAAAAGATTGTTGGAGTAAGAAAAAGTCTGTTGAAAGCAATACAGCTACTTCCAGTTCTAAGGAACATAGCGAAGATGGTTGGGATGTCGAAGCATTATTCGCTACAGAGGAAGAAGAATTGGCTCTTACGGTGACAACATCAAAACAAATTGACTACAAGAATGACTGGATCGTAGATTCGGGCTGCTCAAATCATATGACAGGTGATAAACAGAAGTTGGAAAACATATCTGAGTACAAGGGAGGTCGTGTAGTGGTGACAGCTGACAACTCAAGGTTACCGATAGCCCACATCGGTAAGACAATAATTACGCCTCGATATAGTTCTAACCAAGTACCACTTCAAGATGTTTATCATGTCCCAGGAATGAAGAAAAATTTGCTATCTGTGGCTCAGTTAACATCATCAGGCCACTATGTCTTGTTCGGTCCCCAAGATGTGAAGGTGTATCGTGATCTCAAAATCTCAGAAACATCGACAATGGAGGGGCAACGATTGGAATCAGTCTACGTAATGTCAGCAGAATCTGCATATGTAGACAAAACAAGAAGAAATGAGACAGCAGATCTATGACATATGCGGTTAGGTCACGTTAACTATTCCAAGCTAAGTGTGATGGTGAAGAAGTTGATGCTTAAAGGGCTTCCTCAATTAGACGTGCAAACAGACACGGTCTGTGCAGGATGCCAATATGGTAAAGCTCACCAATTGTCATATGAGGAATCAAAGTTTAAAGCAAAAGAACCATTAGAGTTAGTTCACTCTGATGTATTCGGTCCTGTTAAGCAACCATCAATTGGCGGTATGCGATACATGGTGACATTTATTGATGACTTTTCAAGGTATGTGTGGATTTTCTTTATGAAAGAAAAATCTGACGTATTCTCTAAGTTTAAAGAGTTTAGAGAGTCAACTGAAGGAGAAGTTGGAAAGAAGATCCGATGCTTACGCACAGACAACGGCGGAGAATATAGCTCAAGCGAGTTCTCTCAATACCTAAGGGAATGTCGAATACGTCATCAGTACACTTGTGCTAACACGCCACAACAAAATGGTGTAGCAGAGAGAAAGAACCGTCATCTTGCAGAAATTTGTCGGAGTATGCTACATGAAAAGAATGTACCTGGGAGATTTTGGGCTGAAGCGATGAGGACTGCAGCCTTTGTGATCAACAGACTTCCTCAACCAAGGTTAGAATTTGTTTCACCCTTTGAGAAACTATGGAATATGAAACCTACAGTTAGCTACTTTCGAGTATTTGGCTGTGTGTGTTATGTATTTGTTCCTGATCATTTACGGAGCAAATTTGACAAGAAAGCTGTTAGATGTATCTTTGTGGGATACGACAGCCAGAGAAAAGGGTGGAAATGTTGTGATCCAACGAGTGGAAGATGCTACACTTCACGAGATGTGGTGTTCGATAAAGCATCTTCTTGGTGGTCATCAGAGAAGGAAGCATTGCCAGACTCAAGAGAATTTGGAGATAAGCTGCAACAAAAGATGGAGGAGCATACTATTCAATTCCAACCAAGTTTAGATGAATCCAAAGATCCAGACGATGATGGTGCCGAACAAAGAGTAACTCTAAATCCTTGGCAAACTGGCATATATCAACAACTAAATGAAGAAGATGGGCCTAGTGAAATAGAAGAATCCACTCCACAATCTCAACTCCGTAGGTTAATAAGAACACGAAGGCCAAATCCCAAATATGCCAATGCAGCCATAATTGAAGAAGCAATAGAACCTGAGACGTTTGAAGAAGCATCACAAAGATCTGAGTGGATGACAGCTATGAAAGAAGAGATCGATGCACTTCAGCAAAATCAAACTTGGGATCTGGTGCGAAAGCCAAGAGATGTGAAACCCATATCCTGCAAATGGGTTTACAAAATAAAGCGCAAACCAGATGGGTCAATCGAGAGGCACAAGACACGATTGGTAGCTCGTGGTTTCTCTCAACAGTATGGACTAGACTATGATGAAACGTTTAGTCCAGTGGCAAAACTTACAACTGTTCGAGTCCTACTTGCACTTGCAGCCAACAAAGATTGGAAGTTATGGCAGATGGATGTGAAGAATGTTTTTCTTCATGGAGAGTTGGATCGGGAGATCTACATGATCTAACCAATGGGTTTTCAGAGCCAAGATCATCCTGAATATGTGTGTAAGCTGCGAAAAGCACTCTACGGGCTGAAACAAGCACCCAGGGTATGGTATGGTAAGATTGCTGAATTTCTAACACAAAGTGGTTATTCAGTAACACCTGTAGATTCCAGCTTGTTTGTTAAAGCCAATGAAGGAAAGCTAGCTATTGTACTAGTATATGTGGATGACTTAATCATAATCGGTGATGATGAGGCAAAAATTCTTCGAACTAAGGACAATTTGTCAGTCCGTTTCCAGATGAAAGAACTTGGCCAGCTCAAGCACTTCCTTGGTTTAGAGGTTGATCGCACACAAGAAGGAATATTTCTTTGTCAGCAAAAATATTCCAAAGATTTAATAAAGCGATTCGGAATGCTTGAATGCAAACCAATTTCAACGCCGTGGAGCCAAATACCAACATGTGTGCACATGAAGGAAAAGATTTGGAAGATGCAACAATGTATCAAAAATTGGTAGGCAGCCTGATCTACTTAACCTTAACTCGGCCTGACATTTCTTATGCAGTTAGTGTAATGAGTCGGTACATGCAAAATCCAAAGAAGCCACATTTGGAAGCAGTTCGAAGAATATTGAGATATGTGAAGAGTACAATTGACTATGGTCTTTTGTATAAGAAAGGTGGAGACAATAAGTTAGTTGGTTACTGTGATGCTGACTATGCAGGAGATCAACAACTGGGTATGTGTTTAAGCTTGATTTTGGAACAATTTCTTGGTGTAGTAAGAGACAGCCGACGGTATCATTATCAACCACTGAAGCTGAGTATCGAGCAGCGGCAATGGCAGCTCAAGAGTGTACATGGTTGATACAACTAATGAATAATCTACATCAGCAAGTAGATTATGCAATACCGTTGTACTGTGACAATCAATCGGCAATTCGTTTGGCAGAGAATCCGGTCTTTCATGCAAGAACTAAGCATGTTGAAGTACACTATCACTTTATCAGAGAAAAGGTTCTGCAAGAAGAAATTGAAATGAGGCAAATCAAGACAGATGATCAAGTTGCAGACTTGTTCACAAAAAGCTTAAACGTTGGCAAGTTCGAAATATTTCGTCGTCAGCTTAACACAGTAAAAATAGTGAGAGTTGGTGTTGAGGGGGAGTGTTGAAAATCAACACCAACATAATAATTGAAGAAGTAGAGAAATAAATGAAGTAGTTGAAGGTTGTAGGAATAAATGAAGTAGTTGAAAGTTGTAGAAATAAATGAAGTAGTTGAAGGTTGTAGAAATAAATGAAGTAGTTGAAGGTTGTAGAAATAAATGAAGTAGTTGAAGGTTGTAGAAAAGAGAAGTGTGTAGATAAGATTTGTGTGGTTAGGATTATTTCTTAATTTTATATTTGTGTGGTGTAGATTGCATGGTGAGGACTATAAATAGCCTACCTTGCATTTGGTTTCATCATCCCATCAAAAACAAATAAGTCTTTGTATTCTTAGTTTGAGTGTGAGTTGAGAGCTTTCTCTTTGAGTGTTTGTATTTCTCTTCAATTTGTGAGTTGCCTTTGAAAGGTATTATAGTGAGTATAATACAAGTAGTTTGTTTACTTGTTTGGATCTAATATTAGAAAATTTAGAGTTGTGTATTCTAAATTTTACTCAACATTATGTTGTATAACGAGCTTTTTAAGCACTCAATTCTATTTGAAGAACTCGAAATAACATGCAATGAAATACATGAAATCACAATTGAAATAACTCACGAAATACCAAGATTAAGGATGTCTTCAACCCATATGTCACCCTTCCCTTCAAACCCACATCTGTTCTGCACAATCCATGCAACGGAAAACATATTAAAGGATAAGCAAGATATGAGAGCATGGAGGTCTCTTTCTGGAGTTGAGGAACTTACGGGATTGAATTGCATTTTAGTAATTTGTTCAATGTCCTCTTCCACTAGGATTCCTACTTTTACAAGCTCCAAAAGCTCTTTCCTTGAGATATTCCATTCCTGTTCCCTCTGATCATTGATTATAAAAATATCACCAACATCACTTAAATTTCTTTTGGACAATCCAGAAAGTATAACGAACTTCATAATCTCCTTAATTTATTACCCCTTTTAGTATATTTTTCTCCACGATTCCTACTCGAAGACCTTTGGAACTCAATGCTGTGGCAATGAAGATTCCTAGAGTCCCTCCACAGACTAGTACATCAAACTTATCAACCTCTTTGTCAACTATATCAGATTGGTCAATAGAACCAGGAAATCTAGAAACCACTTGAAGGGGTTCTTCCATTACTAAAAAGGATTAAAACCATCAAATGTTAATTCCGAAATTCGCCACAAACATATCGTAGCATCTCAATTTAGAAGAGGAATTACTAATTTCAAGAAATGGCAGGGGAAAAAGAAGAAAAACTCAACCTGTTTGTGCAGAGCATATGCTAGACCAAACTTGGTCCAACCTCTTCAAGGCACTATATGAATATGCGCCACCAGCACCACCAACTTCTTCACTTACTGATATTTTCTCCATTATTCTCTATCAAAACCATCAATACAAACAATGGTTCATCCAATTTGGCATAACATTCACCAATTTAATCTCTAATTTTGATAAAAATGAGCAAACACAAAACTTTTTATGGAAAGGTCACCTGAGTTCTGGACACACTTTTACAAGCTTTAACTCCTCTTCCATGAGCCCCATAACTTCCTTTCGGCTTTGGGTACTTGGATAACCCATTGATGGGTTGAAGCTGGAATGACATCAGAACCATGAATGATTAACCCAAAGAAATTCTTCAGCACTTTGCCAAATTTTATCTTTCTTTCTTCATTAAGTTGGGCTCTCATTATAGCATTGAGCTAATTTGGTGTGCGACCATTATTCGGACACGTCAATTATTTCAATCTTTTTCTGATATTCTTAAGTACTATTGGACCAGCATCGTCGGTAGAAAATAGAACTTAAGCAATATTTATTTTAGTAACAAGAACAGTAACACTAACACTAACACTAACACTAACTATAGTACGATATTTTGGTATGAATATATTAATAATATTTTTTAAAATTTATATACTTTAATTATTTTTTTTTAATTTTATATATTTTAATCATTTATCGTAATTTTTTGTGATACACTGATCATTCTTCTCTTGCCCCTTCTTCCTTTTTTTTTTAAGAAAAAACTTAAATTAAATAAAATATAACTTTACTAGCAGGGGTTTAAGTGTTTGAACAGAGAATTATCTCAAAAAATTAAAAAAATTAAAAATAAAATAATTGAAATCATCAATTTTTTTTAAAATAATTAAAGCATCTTAATAAAGTAATTAAAAGACACCAATATAGTGAAAATAACTGCCTCTTTTAAAATAAAATAAAAACAGAACAAAAGACCGGGAGATCCAATTCTTGATCAATAGAAAACCTGCAGCTATGAATGAAGAGAAGACGTCATCAAGATTTTTGAGCATATTGGTCCTGTAATTATAGGTAAATGATATTTTAGTTTTGTACTTTTCGGTATGTAATTTTAGTTTATTAATTTAAAAATATGATAAATTTAATTTAAAATAAAAATTAAAAAAATTGAACTTGTAACAAGCAAATGCATTTTTTAGAGGATAAAGTTTTCAAGTTTTATCTATTTTTTTTAAATTAGATTTATAAAAAATTAAGAAAAAATTTAAATTTTAAGTTTGATCGAATTGACTAGAACGAAAGCAACTTTGGGTGACGAAGAAAATAGTTTAAATAAAAAGTTCAAAATAAAAGGAGTTCGATGTTAGTAGCTTTTTCGTAAATTAGTTACATGAGATTTGTGAATGATGTTTGAAAGAATTCGAAAACTTTATCCCGATTTTCATAGAGAATTTCAATGACATACCATAGAGGGGTCACTTGGGTTATCCCAATGGTGTTCTCTATTGTCTAACGTGATGACAATAATGATAGATGACAAGAAGGCGGTGCAATAACATATCAAATAGAATTTTGTTTATTGATGGTGGTTACTCCTAATACCTTTGATGAAAACAGTGACGATGGATGTGTATCAGTGATGGTAGTCTGATTTAAAAAATACATGTGTCTATCAAATGTTTAATTTTTAATTATTTTGAACTAAATTGATCATATTTTAAATTAGTAGACTGAAATTACTTATTTGAAAAAGTCACGGGAGTGACTTAATTATAGTTACAACACCAATAACTCAAAAATTTATTATGTGTAATTTAAAGCAATAAGAGAAATCCTTAGGTCTTAGACTTAAGATATAAATGTTACTATTTATTAGTTTTGCTAGTAGGTATTAATACTATTTATATGATTTTATTTTTAATTATTTTAAAATTATATATATTTTTTATATTTTTAAACATGTAAAAACATATACAAAGCAAAAAAAAAATACACCATGTAAATGATGTTAAAATTAAAACTTCATTTGTGAAGGGATTAAAAGATTATGATATATAATTAAAATTTTCTTTCTCCCTTTTAACTGCTCATAAAATCCCAAAGACCATTTGAATTCCTTGAGCATAAGGATTGAAAATCTTTCACCCATTGAAGTCATTCAATTAGCCCTTTTTTTGGGGAAAGCATGCTGAAATATCATAATCATGTTTGCATTTCTTTCCCTACACCCAAAATACAACATGATATGAACATGATTCATGAAAGTTCGAAATGTGATGATCAAATGATGAGTTAAAATTATGACTCATTAAAATATCTAATCAATCTAAAAAATCTGATCGAATAAAAAATGGATTAGTTTTCATCCAAAATCGTATTAGATTTGAATTGAATTTGGATTAAAAATATTTTTATCTGTATAATTTAATCTGATCCGATATATTTATTATATTATTTAATATATATAAAAAGTTATAAGCTGAAAACCTAATCATCAATTTCTATTTTCTTAGTTTTATTGTCTCTCACCTTCTCAAGTAAGGGTGTCCATATGTCTGATTTTGGAAAAAAAATTAACCGGATTGAATCATTTATATTATTCAGACCAGACCGTTTGATTTATAAAACCGTTCGGTCCCATCTGATTTTTGGACACCTGTAATGAGAAATAATATGAAAATTTTAATATATTATTAAACGGTCCGGTCCGGTTGGAACGATTTAAAAATTAATATAATCGGACTGTTTGAAAAATAGTTTTAATTAATACAAATCAGACCAAACCGTTTGAGTTGTAAAACTGTTCAGTTCGATTCAGTTTTCTGATTTAATCCAATTCGATCCAATTTATGGACACCCCTACTCTCAGGTCTCACACTCAACTCAGCCCTAATCATCACATTGTAATAGGCATTTCAGAATTTTTGATTTATCTTCAGGCTTGAGATCTTAGTGGTGCTCGATAACCTTTCTTTACTGAGTATGAAGTCGTGTTTGAATTAGGGTATTTTGGGTGGTGCTGAGTATGAAGTCATGTTTTTGATTTTCCATCTTTTTTTATTCTAATTTATTTGTATATGATTAGTTTGATAGTGGAGAAAGATGATTAATTTTGTTACTTTTCAGTTTTAAGCTCCAATCATCTTTATTTTAGATTAATTTGGTATTTTTATCTTGTTATCCTTTTTTTCTAACATGGGTATGAAAGAAAAAAAATAGTTTATATGTGCATAGAAATTAAAAAAATGTTTGATTTCTTTTGCATATTCGATTATGGTTTTAATTATTCTAAAATTAATCATGGTCAGTTTTTTAGATTGGTATTTTATGAATTTTGTAAAAACCTAGATAGATTTTATTTTAATCTCTGATAGATTGTTCTTCTCTATTTTTCTTTCAACTTGTTCTAGAAAACTTTAGTTTTTTTTTAAATTTTATTTCTTTGTTCGAAAAATATATTGAGATTTACTTAAGGAGTCTTACAATTTTAATTAATGATAACTCTTTCTCATTGTATTTTGCAGGATTTTCTTGTCATAAAACCTCATAAGAAATCTCTCATTTTATTAAGAATGGAAGTATTAATGTTTGTAATGCTTTTCGAAATTTATATATGCTCAATATGTTTTAAGCATATGAACATCCAAAATAAAATGAAATTTTAGAGCATCCAAGTTATTGAGACCCCTTACCATGATATTGGGGTCAAACTACTCGAAATTTCTTATGTACATTACCCAAATCCCAAATCTTTTAGGGAAAAAGATGATTATTGTTAGGATATATTCGTGGATCTTGTACTCTATTGTGGGAGGGTTTGTAGACTCCATCTTCAATCCAAGGTACGTTAACGAGTTCTTTTTACCTTTCCCAAGACGATGGAGTCTACAAACCCTCTCACGGTAAAATACACGGCCTACGAATATATCCTAACTATGATTGGTTAGTTACTTTTTATTTTTCCTTCTAGTTGAAATTTATTTAACATCCTTCTTTTATTTACTGTTTCTATGTCCGTAAATTCGTCAAGTGTCAACCTTTTCATCTATTAACAAGTAATTGGTTTCCTTGCATTTCACTTATATGCTATATATGCTATCCAAAGTAAAGTGATTATTTAGTTGTTCTTTTCTAAATATAGAAGATCTTATTTTAGATAATTTAAGTAAGGATGTTGAAAAATGCTGAGAGTTATTCTTGTTACGAAAGAGGTCCACCATAACATATATAAAGTGGATCATTTAATGAGATTGTAATTGTAGACAACCTGAATTAAAGACAAATAGATGAACAAAGGTTGTTAAGATTGAGCTCATACTATATAAGAATCAATCTAAAAATACTTAAAATTAAAGGCAAGCCTATTAAAGCTGATTGGATACTTGTTTTTCTTTGTTATACATCTTGCAGGTGTCACAGTGTAAGAGTTGTCTCATAGTTCCAAAGAACATAATTGTATATTTATATATCATGACATTTAGGTCCGTGATAAATTAAAATTTATATTGCAGTCCTTTCTATGGACAAAGACGTCTAGTGCTTCAATGTGGTGCTAAACTCTCATGCGTTAGTGACTTATTTTTATTAGGAAGGGCAACCATTAAAGAAGCTCGTAGTCTTTTGCATTGGTTAGACAATAAAGAAGGTTTTGCATTGACTAGACAATGAACAAGGTTTTGCATTGGCTAGACAATGAACAAGTATAACATTCACAACCTTTATGTTGCGACCATTCAGTTAAATGATCGGGATTTTAAAACTCTATTTAATGAATCATCTCATAACCAACTCATATTGAAGATTTGTAGTAAACAACATTTTAAAAGTTTTATTTTATTTTGATGTAATTTGAATTTTAATATTTTTAAATTTTATGTTAAAACTATGGATATTTTGAATTAAATTATGTAATTAATATTAAACTTTTTTCTTTTAGATCATTTTTGTTGAACTATTTTTAATCATGTTGAATTTCTATGGAAAATATTTTAATTTTAATTTTTTCTTTAATTTTATGTAATTTTTTTATTTTATAGATTAAAATTATAATTTTAACCCTATTTGATCCGATCAATCCGATCGGATTCAGATTTGTTCGGGTTGATATTTATAGTAGATTCAAATTGAATAATTCATAATTTGTTTAGGATTGGATTTGGATTACCTTAAAATTGTCGAATTTAGAATTGTTTGGATTAGCATTTATAGCGGATCAGATTCAGATTGAATAATTCATAATTTGTTTAAGATTAGATTCAGTTAGAATGTAATTTTGTTTAGAGGTTTTTTAAAATCAGTTTTCTGTTATGAAGTTTGTTAACAAACTTCCCTCATTTTCTGTTTTGTTTAGTTGCTCTTCTGTGTATATAAGAGGACTCTCCTATTTGTAAAGATTCATAGAATATATACAGACCATTTTTTTGTTCTCTTTGTTTTTTTGTTTTCACAACATCTCAGAAATCTATCTTGGTATCAGAGCAACCTGGTTCCTCTCTCAAATTTTTCTGGGCGTCTTCTTCTTCTTCATGGCAAAGACAAGCAATCGCAATGATAACAATGGGGCTGGATCGGATTCCTCTACACTCAATGGTAGTGCTCACCCGACCAATAATGAAGATCCTATGAGATCTATCATCAACCCCCTCAGCCAGTTGATCACAATAAAACTTGAAGAAGACAACTTCCTCATATGGAAATTTCAGGTAGAAAACATGATTTTGGCTACGGTCTTCGAGGATTTCATCCATGGAACCCGCAATGTTCCACCTAGAATTGTGGATGGAGAATCAAATCCCGCTTCATTTGCCATCAAAGACAGGACAAATTACTTGTTTCCGGCTTCTCGCTCGATCAACACCCGCTATCTTCCTCACTTGATCGGCCGTTGCTCTTCCTCTCAACAGCATTTAGACTACCATAGAACAACTCTTTAGTTCTCAATCCATCGCTGCTAAGGTGATGTTTTACAAAAAATGATCCAACTTCTCAAGAAAGACAATCATTTTACGCAGAGAGTATATTCAAGATGAAATCCTACTTTGACATTCTTTGGAGCCGCTAATCATAGTATGACGTATATTGATCAGATTCTTGCCCTCCTCAATGACCTGTGGGATGAGTACGAGTCCATAATTACCATCATCCAAGCCAAGAGAGATCCCTTATACCCTCCAACATGTCAATAGGCTTCTTTGTCTCACGAAGATCAGATATTACAAAACACTACCGTTTAATGATCTTTCTCAGAATCTTGCTAACAACGTAAAAAAGATACAATGGTACTTCACAACAACCATCAAGCGAGGAAGAGGATACAATGGATATCGTGGCGTAGGAAGAAGGGGCAGATCCAACAACGGTATCCTCAATGCCAACTCGCGGCAAGATCGACACACAATCATTAAATGTTACTATCGCTTTTGATCAATTTCTGGCGAAGGAAGTGAAGGCAAGAACTCCTCAAGTTCTTCCAAACAACTACAATTCCACTCAAAACCATGCCAATCTTGCTCACACACAAGAAGAAACTCTTTTTATCAAGCCCTCATTGCCTTAATTGCTACCGTCAAACATCACATCGACAAGAATTGGTATCCTGATTCTGAGGCCACCAATCATGTGACCAATGACATCAAAACCTGTCATGCGAGACTAACTACAATGGAACTCAGAAAATTCATATGGGAAATGGTAAAGGTCTATCAATCAAACACATTGGGAAAACTACTATCTCTTCCCCTTTCTACTCTCATTCCTTATCTCTAAATAATATTCTTCATGTACCCTCAATTACTAAAAATCTTCTTAGTGTCTCTAAGTTCTGTCTTGACAATAGAGTTTTCTTTGAATTTCATCTCTTTTTCTATCTTGTCAAAGATCAGGTTACTAAGAAACTTCTACTCAAGGGGACTTTGCATAAAGAACTGTACCGGCTTGACCTCTTGTTGCCTACCAAGACTCCTAGTCTGAACTGTCAAGCCTCCTTCCAATCTCTCATATCAGAAACCATTCCTTACAAAGAAAAACTCTCATTTCTTGACCTTTGGCATAGAAGGCTTGGTCATCCTTCTTCTCAAGTTGTTAACAAAATTCTAAATCATTGTAATATCAATTTTTCAGTGAATAAAATGCAACATTATTTCTGTACGGTTTGCAAATGGGCAAAAGCCATAAACTCCCTTTTCCTACTTCTCAAACTACTTATTTCAGACCTTCATGTACTGCGGAAAGTCGATATACGGCTAATTCATTTCCCATTTTTTCTACCACTAGCCACAAATTCTACATTACCTTTGTAGATGTATTTTCAAGATTCACATGGATTTATTTCCTCAAACGCAAATCTGAAGCTTTAGATTGCTTTATTCATTTCAAAACACAAGCAAAAAATCAGTTGAATACAAAACTCAAGATTTTTCAAAGTGATTAGGGTGGTAAGTTTTGATCCTTTTCAAACTTTCTTGATAAATATGGCATCATTCACAGAGTTTCCTGCCCTCACACCTCTCAACAAAATGGTATTGTTGAGAGGAAGCATGGAAATGTTGTTGAACTTGGGCTTACCCTCCTTGCTCAATCCTCTGTCCCTAAAACTTATTGGCCAGAGGCCTTTTCCACTGCTATTTTTCTTATCAACAGATTGCCGTCTATAGTTCTGCAGCAAAAGTCTCTTCTCCAAGTTCTCTTTCAGGTAAAACCTGACTATAAATCCCTTCGTGTCTTTGGCTGTCAATGCTTTCCTCATCTAAGACCCTACAATTCCCATAAGTTTGATTTTAGGTCCATTCCCTGCACCTTTCTAGGCTATAGCAGTAAACATAAAGGTTACAAATGTTTAGATAACAATGGAAAAATATATGTTTCAAGACATGTCATCTTCAATGAACATATCTTTCCTTTCCAAAACAATACTTCTCAAACTTCCAAGCCATCCTCTCCTATCATATTTCCTCCACTTATAGTTGCAAGTCATCCACTTCCAATTCCACAGAATTCTCACTTTTCTGGTCATATATCAGATAATACACCTGAAACAGGTCTTACACCTGTTAATCAGGCCTTGTCCCATCTTTCTATCTCACAAAATAACCTTTCAAACAACTCAAATCAGCCTATTTCTCATTCTAATCCAGACTCAGCCAATGAAGTCTCTGAAACTATCCTTCACAATGTCGTTCCCGAGGTTACTACCACTAATCACTCTATGGTTACACCTGGCCCAAAAATGGCATCTCTAAGAAGAAAGTTTTTACCGCTAATCTTTCAGATCCTACTAGATTTCAAGACAGTGTGCCCTTCTTCATGACGTATGGAAAGAAGCCATGCTTGGAAGAGTACAATGCACTTCAAAGGAATCGTACATGGTCTTTAGTTGAATCGCCTCCTAACAAGAAACCATTGGTCATAGATGGGTGTTTAAGGTCAAAGAAAACCTGCATGGCTCCATTTCCAAGTACAAGGCAAGACTTGTCACAAAGGTTTCAAGGAAAGACCTGGTTTTGATTTTAATGAGATATTTTCACCTGTTGTTGAGCCATCCTCTATTAGAGTTGTCCTCACTGTGGCCCTTTCTCGTGGTTGGTATTTGAGACAATTAGATGTTAACAACGTTTTAACGGAGATTTGAAGGAAGAGGTCTATATGGCACAACCCTTCGGTTTTGAAACCAAAGAAGCTTCTCACATGGTTTACAAACTCAAGAAATCCCTTTATGGTCTAAAGTAGGCTCCCTGTGGCCTGGTTTGAAAACTCAAGCGGCACCCTTTTTCACACGGGTTTCTCCTCCTCTAAAGCATACCTTTATTTCTCAAGTTCTCTACCACCTCAACCATTTTTCTTCTTGTCTATGTTGATGACATAATAGTTGGTCAAAGTCGTAAACCTCGAATCCTGACAACTTCATATCGCTCTCAATAAACTCTTCTCACTCAAAGATCTTGGAAAATTGAATTACTTCCTTGGTATCAAGTCCTGGTCCACAGATAAAGGTATCCATTTGTCTAAAAAGAAATACATTTGTGATCTCCTCAAAAGGTCAAAATGGATCAAGCCAATCCTCTACCTACTTCCTATGGTAAGCAATAAACTCACCGCTACAAAGTATGATCCAATTCCAAATGTTACCGAATATGGGGAGCATTGTCAGGAGTTCTTCAAAGACATCACCATCACCGACCCGAGATTGCCTATTGTGTAAACCGTGTGCCAATTCATGCAAAACCTCTTGATCATCACGAAAGCAAGAAAGAGATCCCAAGCACTGAAAGGACTACCGATAAGGAATCACCTCGAGGAAAACAAACAATGCCGCTCTAATAGTGGCACCGTGATGCCGGGACGTGGAAATGATTTGGATAATAGAATATCCACTAAGCATTACCGTATTTTCCTTAGAGATAGTTTAATTTCCGGTCTTCAAAGAAACAGAATGTAGTTTCTAGGTCCACCATCAAGCTCGAGTACCGCAGCCTCAGCTAATGCTACTCGTGGTTGTTCGCTTCGCCTCTTCTTAGCGAACTCAGAATTGATGTGAAGATTGCTCTTGTTCTTTGGTGTGACAACACCAGCACCATCTTCTTATCAGCTAATCCTATACTTCATTCGAGAACCAAACATATGGAGCTAGATCTTTATTTTGTCAGGGAGAAAGTTATATCAAAGCAACTTCTTGTTCAACATGTTCCTTCTACTGATCAAATTACAGACATTCTAACCAAACCCTTGTCATCACAGTTCTTCAATAGACTCAAGCTAAAAATGAGTATTTGTTCACCTTTTCTGTTTTGTTTAGTTGCTCTTCTGTGTATATAAGAGGACTCTCCTCTTTGTAAAGATTCACAGAATATATACATACCATTTTCTTGTTCTCTTTGTTTTCTTGTTTTCTCAACATCTCAGAAATCTATCTGATTTGGATTGTCTTATAAATTGGTGGTTTCGAAACGATGTTCAACCATAGTCAAAATGTGATAACTCTAGCATTAAAAAAGAAGAACAACAACAAGAGGCGTAATATAGGTGCCCCCGTATTGAAGCATGTCAAAGGTGATTGCAACCTCGTTCTTCAGCTCCTCTTTTAATAAAAGCAGCACCGCCTACAAAGTGTCTAGTAGAACGACCAATGGGTTCTGTTATGGCTAAAGGCAATGTAGATATAGAAGCCTCTAGAGGAACAAATTGGATAGGAAACTGTCTTAAGAGAGATTAGAGAAACTAGGGCTTATTTAACCGAATAACTTAAAAATAATTTTTAAAAATTGTTTTTATTATTAGAAAATACAAAATTGTTTGGTCGTAGTTTTCAAAAGTTGTTTTGGAAAACAAAATCTAAGAAAAGATCTAGACATAGCGTTTGGCAAAATTATTTTTAAAATTCGTTTTGATAATGAAATATTTTCTAATAATTTTATAATATAATAATACTTGCTAGTTATGTAAGCGTAAAATATTTACATTATTTTTTATTTTTTAGTTATTTATTACATATTTTTAATTAATATAAATATATTTATGTAACAATAAATTTTTTTTAATCTAATTACTTAAAATAATATATATTTAATATTAAAATTATCTTTTATTATATAATTATATGTATATAAAAAAATATATTATTAACAAATATTCAATTTTAATTAACAATAATTTTAAAATTACAATAACTATTCATCTTTGTACTTAAATCGTTACCAGGAGAAGCAACGACCAATTTGGTTAATTATTAACCTATTTTACAAATCGATTTTATTTTTGTCAAAACCTTTATAGACCTTTATAAATTAAGATCGGTTTAACGGTTTTGGACTTAATAGTTTTTTATCAAAAATTATTTCACAAAATATAACTTAAAGCTAAGATATTCGAAAATGTTTAACTTCGTTAAAAAATAAAGTCACTTAAAAAATATTTCAAAATAATAACAATTAAGGTTTACAAAAAAAATTTCAAAATGTACATAATTAAATTTTCTTAAAAAAAGTTTCAAAATGTGCACCATTAAAGTTGTCTAATTTTTTTTTAAATGTGCATTATATCTCAAATTAATGAAATGAATAATGAGAATAATGATATATAAAATAGTTAAAATTCTAAAACAAATAACCATAGAAATCTCACGTAGATTTATTGCTATTATTATTTTGTTAAAATGTGTTTATTTTTTCCTTTTTCAAAATAAGAAATAATAAAAATGACTTAATATGTATAAATATAATAAAATTTTAATACTATAACCATAAAATAATCATAATTATTATAAATCAATATTTATTGAATTAATATAAATAATTATTAATTTTAAATTTTTTGAATACATTTTAGATAGTTATTTTTATGCTACTATTAGCATGTAAAGCAGCTAGTTTACATCGAGGACAGAGAGGTCAGAGTCGTGCCTCAAGAATGCAACCTGTTCATGCGATTTGTTGCCGGAGATCTTGTCTGTTATCCGAAGTGGTACAAAGCTTATCTCTATTTCAATGATCCATACCAAGAACGATACAGTTTCAGAGCAAATGGTGATGACTAAATAGCCCTGCAAATGGGTATTGGTTTGAAATATTTTCCTTGTTTCCATCTTGCTAAAAAACCCGCATTTATTGCTCAATTTGCTCTGTATTGATCTCAAATGAATCAAGTTTCAATGATTACTCCATTAGTGAGGAAATCAAGCTTTCAAGTTGACTTGTAACTGTTAGTAACAGCAGGAGCAGAAAACAAGTGTTTCTCTTGTTATATTAGTATTTGTAACTAGGGGTGAGAAATCGTGCCAATTTATGTGTTCCAGGTTTGTTATAGTGTCAAGTTACTGTGTTTATCGTCCCTGGTTATTGCATTTTGTGATCCGGAAAACAATTTTGCAAAAAGAGAAGCCAAGTCAATGTATTATACCCACTTTAGCCGATTGGCCTCTTCCGAAGATAACTCGTACAGGTTCAAACCTGGCACAAAAGAATACGACGACGAATTTCTAGTTGCGGCTAATTGCAAGGTTTTAAAAGAAATTAACAGGGCAAAACAATAGATTGGATGCTATATGAAAGAGGAAAATAAAGTATATTTTCTATCATTATACAAATAAATATTTTCTAGAAAACTAAACTATATCTATAAATAAAATCCCTTATATTCCCCTATCAGAAAACAAGAGTTGCAATTTGGATCCACTTCTTACCTCAACCATCAATATCAGCTTATGGCTTTGAGGCGGCAGCAATGGTAAGAGAAGAGGCAAACCTAGAGACAAGAACACCCTCATTACTTGCGGCCTTTGAAGCGGCTATGTCTTCCAAGCGCTTCCATGTTGACTCTCGCTTCTGCTGTGTTTCCCTTTCTTTGACTTCAACTTCTTGGAATCTGGTTAAGCACTCCTCATATAATGCTGGATCAACATCAGAGAATATCTTCCTCACGTTCAAAGTCAAACTCTGAACAGCTTGATTCCAATGACCCCTTGTGTTCTTCTCCAGAGCAGGGAATATTATAGGCAGAATTACTTGGCGACTCTGGGTGATCAAATTTCTAATGTGATCGTTGTTCCAGAAAAACAATGCACGTTCAGCTACCTGCCACAGGGAAACAAGTTAAAATAGATTCTAATTCAAAACTGGTGTTTCAAACTTCATAACAGTCCAGCAACTGCATACTGAGGTAGGTATCAAAGGAAGGACAAAGGCACACCACTGCCCATAATCAAAATCGGTGATTGACTTTGTGCCAATTAGTAGACAAAAATTGAAAATTTGCAGCCATGTCTTCCACGAGCGACTAAGACTTAAAAATTGGGAGGAAAAAAAAACTGCAGTGTAGGGACACATGGACTTCTCCTTCAAGTATAAATATTTAAATAACAGTTATGATGTAAGTAAGATATATGTGATCTGACCTTGACCTACAGACAAAAACATTATGGTTTTCTTAGTGCAGAAGATGCATGCTGCCAGACCATTCTACAAAATATCAGGAGAAAAAAGCCTAATGATATAATGAAAGTTAAAGTCTATATTTAGAAGACTATAAAATCCTTTGACCCATAATTTTTCCTTTTCCTATTAAAATTCAAAGAAAAAATTGCCAGAGGAAAATGCTTAACTAATACAGTCATTCATATATGATTTGGGCCGATCCGCATCCATTCAGCTTGCAATATATGTGCAAGGCTCAATGCAACCACATTCCTTATCCTTGCCAAACTAGATTCACGATCAGCTGAATGTACAAAAAAACAATCCATTTGCAAAAAGAATCTGCATCAACTAAGCTATAACCAAACTATTCTTGAGCCTCTTCTGGATCCATAAAAAAAAAAGCGTTCTTATTCATCAAGATGTATATTTTGTATAGCCCTCATAGGCCTGTCTTCCTCAGCAAAAGTGTATGATATTCAAGCGGTCCAAGAAAAAGGATTTATGAAACCAGTTTATGTACAGCACAAACATTAGTGCGAATGGTTTTAGCTAGATAAAAACTAAAGACGTCAAGAGAACGGTAGTAAGCCGCACATGAACCTATAAAATAGTTCTCTTTGAAATTCTTACCAAAAGCAAAGCCTCAGGCTTTGCATATACAAATAAAATTTACAAAATCATATTCTAAAGACCAACTGTGCAGACGTGGATGAACAACAGATGCAAACACATATTTGATGTGAATGAATCTGTATGTTAATTGCCACTTAATACGTGGTTCAATAAGAGTGTAAACAAGGATGAAAGAAAAATCACCTGAAAATGTGAGCTGTTAAGGCAAAGACCAATTTGATGGAATAACGGGACCATGCAGCGCTGAAACTCTGCAGGCAGTGTAGCTTCCAGAATTTCCTCCAGCTCCCCAAGGAACATTACCTCCTTTGAACTGTTGGTTATGGGCCAATACTTTAGAAGACCTCGAATAACAGTATCAGCCAGCTTGGCATCCTTTTCCACAAACTGAATAATACAATAGGAAAGCTGTTGATGGTACATTGACAAACATTTGGGCTTGTGAAGGGGTATCAACGCACGGCCGAGGAAAAGCTTGTGCTCTTCTTTCAAAGGCAAAGCAAACCCGTTAATTATACTTCCCAATATCTCAAGCAACTCAGAAATACCATTGTGCCTCTCAGTCTCAAAAATGAAACCATAGAAGATATTGTTTATGGCCTTCCTAATAAAAGGTCTATGCACCATGAACTTTCCATAAATACGGTGAAGAATGGTCTTTAAGTAATCCCTTTCTCTTTGGTCCTCTGAATCAAACAAGTCAAGCAACCTCAAAACAAAGGAATGATCAATGTATCTTTTTGCTAATTTGGCATCTGTCTCGGATGAAGCCACAAATCTTAATAGTAGTTCGTATACTATCTGAAGGTGAGGCCAAGCAGGTTCCTTAGTCTGTTCTTCATCTTCAGCTTCATACATTTCAAGAACCTTATTCTCATGATTGGAAGATGGGAATGTGCGAAATAAATTGACTGCAACCATCTTTGTGATCTCTTGCATAGCCACCTCACTGAACTTAGAATTCACAGATGAGATATAATCAACAAGCTCAAGCAAAGTCTGGCGCTTTACATCCTTCTCCTTAAGGTTCTTGGAGGGATCGCTAAAATCAAACACACCACAGCACATACTCAATTTCTTAATGAACAGACTCTGCTTCTCTGAGCTAGGGACATCTCGAAAACTCGGCAAAGCCTCGTAAACTGCAGAGACCGAAACTGAACCCATTGGCACTGCAGCAGTAGGATCTTGTTTGTTGCTATGATTCGATTTGTTTGCAAGCAATGCGTTTGGTGCAAGAGCTCCATTGCCCAAGCGAGAATTACCCGATTTTGAAGAAGCTGGATAGGACTTTGAACTGTACACTGAATTGGGACCATTAGAGGAGTTCAATGACGAATATGCATTGACCCCTCCGTCACTGTTCGAATTCCCGTGTGATGATTTTGAAGGCTTTCGAGGTATCTTACCGAGAATCTGTTTGATCATGACTACAAACCCTAAAAACCCAACTCTGAAACCTAATTTGCCTGGTATGATTTATTACTCGGAAAGTAGCTTAATTATGTCATTCTAATAATTCGTAAAAGCGAGATGGGTCATTTAAACTTTAAAGTAAGCCCTAATCGAAAGCAAGTCTGCTAGATGATTTTGTGGATGCAAATGCCTCATACTTTCGAAGCAAGCAAAGTTCCGATTGGGACAAAAAGAGTTCTTTTTTCTTTTTTTTTTTTGAGAAATCGAAAAGATGTTGGGGGAAAAGTTACATACAGATACTGAAAACAAAAGAAACGACGGAAAATGGGAGAGAACTCTGGAAACCTGAACTGAAACTTGATCTCCAATCGACAATCCCTGCAGTGCACCAAATTGATCTGAGAGCTGAGTGGGAGACAGACAGAGAAGCTAAATGAATTTATAGAAATAAGGAAAGACAAAAAGAAATTAAAATATAATTATTGAGAGGAAACACCTTTACTTTTCTTACGCGGCTTCGCCTAAGCAAAGGTTTTACAGAGCAAACTGTGATTCTAGACCCGTACTCTGGTGTGGTGATTGTAAAGTCTAAAGCCGTCCAACGGTTTGTGTGTAAAGTGAATTTGGGTGTTTGGTGAAAAGAAGGAAAATAACGTGAGTTTGGGGCTAGTTTAGCCAAGGGTGCGCTGGATTGATTAGGGTTTTAAAAAAAAAACTCAAATCAATCTTTGAAATATAAAAACTCACCAAATTAATTATAATCGTAAAATTAATACAAAGCGAATGAAATAACTGTGATTTGGGTTGAATAAATCAACATTTTAACTTCTTGTTTTTTACAATTTATCGTGTGAAGTAATTTTTTTTTTTTTTTGAATAACTCTATTTCAATATAATGGACCTAATAGTAGAATGCTATAGTTGTGTTTTGTTGTATAAGATTTATAGTCTAACAATTGGAGGTATTGAAAGAGACACGGTCAATTGGTCAGGTATGTTGGCCATAACTCATTAACTAACAAGCCATGACGTGGCTCTACTCTTGTCCTATGTGCTTTGCCTGGACACGTGTTTAATGGATTGATATTAACCATGTCTTATTTAAGCCATTATTTTAATATAAAAAATTAATGCTTTTGGGAGTGAAGCCCAAGATTTTAAGGTTATAGATATAATGCATATCCATTGGATCATTCATGTGTTTAATAATATAAGAACACATTTATATATCCAACATATTTTAGTTTTGAGAATATTGGGTCTTTGTGTTAGCTCGATTTGTAATTAGACAAAAATCGTGTTGTTTTTCTCTTTTATATTCATGTGTTGTGTTATATCATGATAAAATTTTAATAGATCGTGTCGTGTTAATCATATTGTTTGATAATCCTAATAAAAATATAAATTTATAGGTTGTTAGGTTATAATACTGATATGTATATAACATTCTTATTAATAATAGTTGATTCATTGTATATATAAGGATGTGTAATATTCTCACTTTGATCATCATTAATAATATCGATAATATAATTTATCTTCTTGTTTTTGTTTACAATTTTCCCTATAATATAGGGAGAATAATGCATTAATGGCTACACTTATTTCTATTCCTCTTAGAGTCGTTGATCAAAATGTTTATGCAAGTAGATCTATAAACTCAATTGATAATCAATAATTTGTGTTGACTTTGAGTAATCAATCTCACTAATAAATACGAATTTTTCAACCAAGTTAGATCAAATTAACTTTCTTTTAACAAGAACAAATATTATCTCTTGTTATACCTTATGGCTTTGAAAGGATCATATACCTTGATTTCCTATGCATTCTTCCTTTTCTGGTTGGAACTCAAGTTACTAACCTTAATTTTGAGAATGATCTTGTTTAAATGGCATTATTTAGAGTTAGATTTTTGCATTAGTCTCATCAAGTGCTTATAATTATCTTATCAAACCCGATAAATATGCTCAATATTAATCAATTCTTGAATCAATCTTTTCTATTTTTTCTCACGCTAGAATTATAGATCTTCGACTTCAACTTCAACTTCAAATCATACTAAGAATGATTCACAATTGATGATTATGTTATAAGGATTAATAATATAGCTGATCATTTGGCTATTCCAAGTAGTATAGTACCATATGGTGATCTAATATTACGTGTTATATGTGATTTGGATCCTAAGTATAAGACATTTATTTCTTACATATCAATGTGTCCTAGAGTTCTCACTTCTCATGAATTTCAAGCTCTTTTATCCATACATGATCGTATGTTAGAGCATCAAGCTCAGTTCTTATATGTCAATCATCTTCTTCAGGCTAATGTAGAAAATTTCTCAAATATATCATTATGAGGCTCTACTCGTCAAAGTTTCTTTTCTCTTAGGCCTTTTTCTAAGCCTAAATAAAATTTCCATGATTTCTTAAGTCAAAATCAATTTTAATCTTCCAAAACTTCATCTAACTCAAATTACAAAGGAAAGAAACCTACATCTATGTCTACTAATCCTCAAGCATCACATGTTTATTATCAAATGTAACCTTGTGAAGGCCATGAATATATTACAATAGTTAATGGTACTTCTTTTCCTATCTATAATCTTGGCTCTAGTACTATTGAGTCAATGGTGTCTCTTTGAGTCTTAATTAGGTTCTTCATACATCTCATGTCTCTAAGGTTATTAAATTACAATCACTTTATTCTCTTCTCTATGAAAAATTGCATGATTATAAGTTCCTTAGGGTATTTGGTTCCTCTTGTTTGGTGTGTGTGACCTTATAACAAACATAAGATGCTTTCTTATTTTGTGCACTATTTGTGTTTTGGGTTATGTACCTCAACAAAAGGGGTTATTTGTACTTTAATTTAAATGCATTTGTCCATTTAGACATGTCATTTTTAATGAGTCTCAATTTTCTTTTAATTCCTTATTTTCATTTAGTATTTTTGAACATTTTGTTTTTAATTCTTTAATGACTTTTATCCACCACTTCCAACTACTTTTCTCTTATCAATGTTTATGTTCCTTCTAGTGATCCTCTTATGTCTAACTCTACAATTCATTCATTATCTTCCTTCCATGTTCGTAGTGTTCATTTGTTAATGTTTATGCTCCTCCATCAGCACTTCCTCAAACATCTCAAAATACCAACAATCATATTATGGTAACGCCTAAGGTTAGTATCTATAAGCCCAAAATCAAGTCTTGTTCGACTAATGTTATAATACTTAAATCTCAAAATTTAAAATAAACAAAAGAGATTATAGAATGAGAAAGGGTTACGAAAGATGAGTGTGATGTATTAGTAAAGAATAAGACATTATCACTTGTACCTAAACCTAAGGGTTGTAAGCCAATAACATGTAAGTGGATATTTAAAGTGAAACTTAAATGTGATAAAACCCTTGACAAATGCAAGTCTTGAGTTATGGCTAGAGAGTACGAACATATATATGACATAAATTATATTGAAACATTGTCTCCTATTATTAAGCCATAAACCATTACCCCATGTTTGGTCGGAGGGAATGGAATAGAATCAGAATTGATTCTTTTCATTTTGTGTGTTTGGTTCGACGGAATGGAATCGATTATTAAAAGAGAAGGAATTACAATTCCTTCTCCCCCCTTGGTAATCATAATTTCATTCTCATCTAAACTTTTTTTCCAACTTTACCCTCACCTAAAACATAACCTTAAACTCAAATCCTAAATTCTTAAACCCAAAATTCCAAAACCCTAAACCCTAAACCCAAAATTCCAAAACCCTAAATCCAAAATTCCAAAACCTTAAACACAAAATTCTAAAACCCTAAACCCTAAATCCAAAATTCCAAAACCCTAAACCCTAAATCCAAAATTCCAAAACCCTAAACCCTAAATGTAAAATTCCAAAACCCTAAACCCAAAATTCTAAAATCGTAAACCCTAAACCCAAAATTCTAAAACTCTAAAACATAAACTCTAAATCCAAATCCTAAAACCGTAAACCCCAAATCCGTAAACCCTAAAATGCTAAACCCTAAACCCTAAAACATAAATCCTAAAACCCTAAACCCTAAACCCCAAATTCCAAATCCTAAAACCCTAAACCCTAAATCCAAAATTCCAAAACCCTAAACCCCAAGTCCCTAAACCCTAAACCCCAAATCCCTAAACCCTAAACCCTAAACCCCAAATCCCTAAACCCTAAACCCTAAATCCTAAATCCCTAAACCCTAAACCCTAAAACATAAATCCCAAAACCCTAAACCCTAAACCCCAAATTTTAAATCCTAAAACCCTAAACCCTAAATTCAAAATTCTAAAACCCTAAACCCTTTTTAGAAAAATAATAATTTTAACCCTAAACCTTAAGCCACAAATATAACCCCAAATCTTAAATCCCACATCCCAAACCTCAAAACCCTAAATCCTATTTAGAAAAATAATAATTTTAATAATATATTTCTTTTTAATTAAGTAGTAATTATTTAAAAATAATAATGATTTCAATAATGTATTTTGTCTAACGAAAAAATAGTAATTAAATGACATTATTTGAACTTTACAACATGTAGGGGTATTAAGGTCATTTATAGCTTTTTTCATTCTATTCTAGTGGCAAACCAAACACTGTAATCCTGATTCCGAGTTTGATTCTAGTGGTCAAACCAAACATAATTGTTTCCATTCCACGAACCAAATGACATCTTAGGGTTTTTCTTATTATCACATTGTCCTTAGATTGGACCATGAAACAGCTAGATGTTAATAACGTTTTCCTTAAGGATGATTGAAGATGAAATCTACATGTATCAACCTTCAACTTTTAAAGATAATTTTGTTTCTTATTTTTTCCAAGTTACATAAAGTAATATATGGTTTAAAATAGGCATCTTGTACCTAGTATCATAAATTGTCTTCTACCTTTCGTTTTTATGGATTTTTACAATTTTAAGGTTGATTCTTTTATGTTTGCTTTTTAAAAAAATAGTTCTAATATGAAATGATATTAATTTAAATGGATGATATAATAGGCAATGATCATATGTATTTGGATGACCTTAGCTTCTTTTTATGTATTGCGATCACTCAAAATTAAGACCAAATTCATCTTAATCAACATAATTATATTTTGGATTTGTTATCTAAATGTGATTTGGAGTCTATTAAAGCAACTAAAACTCCTCTAAATTCTTTTACACCTTTATTCAAGTATAACATACAGGTGCTTGATGATCCAACCATATATAGGAACCTTGTTTAAGCTCTTTAATATTGTGTATTCATAAGATCAGAGATTGCTTTCTAAGTGAATCAATTGTGTTAGTTTTGTCATGCACCAATTAATACTGTTGTTAAGAAAGTGTCATGATATTTGAAAGGTACCTTTCACTATAGTCTTTCATTATATAAATCAAATGTGTTTATCTCATTAGATTCTTTGATTCTAATTGACTAATTCCCTTGATGATTGTGAGAATATTTAAGCATATTGTGTCAATTTTATAGATAGTTTAGTGTCTTGATCTACTAGTATACATAAGGTTATAGCTCGATTCTCGATAGATGCTAATTATATGGCTTTAAGAATGGCATCTTCTAAGGTTTTATAACTTAAGTCGTTGTTGCTAGAATTACTTGTCACATTAGCTCATCCACTAGTTTTGTCTTGTGATGATCTAAGCATTAAACATATTGATGATAATCCCATCTAACATACTTAAATGAAACATGTTGAAATTGAATGACAATTTTTCAAGAACAAGTTGCTTCCAATAATTTGGAAATTATATCCTCTTAAGATTAGTTTTTTAATCTTTTAACCAAGTCATTGCTTGAACCTTAATTTTGTAATCTCATAACCAAACTTATAGTCTTATTTCTCTAATTCATTTTCATAATTCGCATTAATTTTTTTTCTTAATTTAATAAAAAATTTGTCGACCACTTTTAAATAACAATATAATTAAATTTTAATAAAAAAATATATTAAAATAAAATTGAGATCTAAGTATCTCTTTTACAATAAAGATTAGTTATGATTACTTTATCTAAGCTAATGAGTTTGGAGATGTTTTGATCAATTTTATGAATTAAAATTATCATTTATATAATACAACCTCTTCTACTTAGAATTGAGATCAAACATGGAAACAATTATTTTAGATACACGAGTGCCTTTGGGATAGTGATCATTAAAAATTAAATCTAATTGTAACGTTGCAAAATTATCATCTTTTGATGGTGTAAAGCTTCATGACCACATATATATATATATCCCTTATTCTTTTTTTCTTCTTCGAGAAAATTGACTATCAGGTTAAAATAGTACAAAAAATCTATCAATTTAATATTATATAATGTAATGAGATTGTTGATGATATAACTAACTCTCTAGATGTTAAGTATTAAAACATTTCTACTCTATTCCTAGTTATATTATTTTTGATTATTTTTCAAAAGATTAAGATAAGAACAATAATCTAAAAATAATTATGCCTAATAAATATTATTTTATAAATACTTTTATATATCAATCTCTTTACATTTATATATATTTTATTATTATAGTAAACTAAAATTATTTATTTTATATTCATCGATAAAATATTAATTTTTAAGATTTTTTTAAGATTTTTCTAAATTTTATTTAAGAGATGGATTAATTTTAAAAAAAATCGATATATTTTACACTTATCTTATCTTTTTAACTTTTAACCATCTTAACTTAGCCTATTTGATATGTGGTACACATTAATTTTATCTCCATTAGAATATCTACAATCTTAGATATATCATTATTTGATTTTTATTTCTTATAAATATAAAAACAACACCATATAAAATAGAAAAAATTAAGAGAGATTGAGATACAATTTTAAGAATAAGAATTAAGAATAATTTTCAAGATACAATCAAAAGAATTGAAGATCATATTCGATAACATAAATTATAAAATTTCTTTTTCTTTTATTATTATCATGAATAATATTCTAAAATTTATTATTTTCAATTTTAATCTTTGTATAATTTTTTTTATTATTTAAATATATAATTTAATAATCATATTATTTTATCTTTATTAAATTTAATTGATTAAATAAGTAATCACTTAATTAGTTTAAATATTAATATTCTAAACCGAACTTATTTTTTAAACTTATTCAATTTCGTAAAAATTAATACTTTTAATAAATTAAATTTAAAAAACTTATTCTAGTTTGTATATTAAAAAAACTTACTTAAAAACTTATTTAATTCAACAAATGGATAAAAAACCAAAATTTTTAAAAAATAGAAAATTAAGATATGATTTTATTGATTTGTAACGCATACTAATAAAAAATAATCTTACAATCATTCTTTTATTGATATCTTTATCGTAAATTTTTACATTTTATCTTTATTAATATTTAATTATTAGATTTAAATTTCAATTTTAAAACATAAATTCCCTTTGATTAATTTTAATTAACTTCCTAATAAACTAGTAATTAATAGTGAATATTTTTACTAATTTTCATAGGTGCGATAAACCTTATTTTTTAAATTACTTATCACTTATATACGATCAAATATACTTACTACTTTTAGTAAGCATAATCCAATAATAAGAACATTACAAGAAATCCAAGTTTCATCCTAAACTTTTAGTTAAATCCGTTCCAATGGCAATAGGTCCTGCAAGTCATAAGATTATTGTGCTTTTTTCCTCATGCTTGCAGAGGCAAGGTTGATCACAAAGTCATTTCCTAGGTCTAGCACGCACACAATCATCTGTCATGATAATAATTATAAAAAAAGCCTTTGGTTTGTGCAAGCACAGTTTTTCTCTGCACTGTACATTTCCACAAGAACGCAACAATCGAACTGACGTGAAAGAAGTTTGATATACCTCCACGCATTGCCAATTCGATAGGTCATCTCTTCCTGCGTTTTGTCTCCACCTGCAGAAAATTTGGGACACAAGATCCGATTACGATTTACTATAGGGTTGAGTATTTTATGACCAACTTATCCAGCATTGATTAGGGAACCGAAGCATGCACAAAGAAAGAAAGAAAAAGATGCTACCAGACAACATTAGTAGCTGTGAAGCAATGACAGTTTCACTTGATTCATACAACTATACAAGGTAACACAAAAAGTAAGCCAAATATTAGTAGGTGGCTCTATCAAATTTACCAAGTCATTTTTCTCCATAACCACCTGTTCAACAAAGTTGCATATACGATTTATGTGATCAATAAAAAGCAGGAGCTTTTGTTTTATTAGATCAAATACTACTTAGTGTAGGTCGAATAGGTAACTTGAAATGGTGCTACAAACTTATTAAGATTCTATATTTGACCAGAAATGTTATTCAAGAGAATCAATATGCAGATGTCAGGGCACAACAATCCAGAGCACATAAACCTAGATAGTTTAGATGTGGTAATCTCATTTACATTTTTTTTTCCTGATAAGTTGGCATTAGATGACCATGTAAAATCAAGGCATTCGTAAATGAGCTAGGCATAAATTCTAACCTTTGTTTCTACAGATGATGAAACCGGAAATGCATTCAACGGTCTTTTGGCATCATCGTCAGAGGAACAATCAGAACACAAAAAGTTTTCCGACTTTTTTGCTTCTTCAATGGTCATACCCATACAAGAAGGATGAAACCTACATGCATGAATAAAAAGACGAATACCAGTTATCACTACCATCCAGAGTATATTTAGTAGAGAAGGTTAGTTTGTAAAATAACCATTAAATACAACAAGGCTGTAGATAAGGAAACTATAGAGATACATATATGGTACATTTGTGCTGCCATCCATGTAACATACAGCTTTTTAAGATTTGTCGTACCCATACTAGTGCAAAAGAAAAAGACACAAGTTTTAGCCGAGGCATGTCAAAAGCTAATATATTTAAAGTCTTTATAAACTAATGGATTCAAGATATTGAGCCTGACTGCAAAATTGGCGCTCATACATGGAAATCCAATAATACCTGCATATTTCAAACTTCAACAACCATTTAATGTTTTGAAAAAGCAAACCAAAATTGCTACTTCATGAACATCCTCAACCATGATAAAAGGTAAATCAATTCGACAAACCCCATATATCCATACCTGGCTCTCACAAGTTCATGACCATAAGACAACAAAATAATAAATGAATTCTGTAGATTATAGGATGCCTAATATATAATGTGCTTGAATTGTATGTTCAGATTATAATTATTATTATCATGCAGGGCAGGGAAATGCTTATTAGTACTAGGGAAAAAGAAGGCTAAGACCTTAGTTTGAAAATTACATAATTTGTCCAAACAATGATAACATCCTGACATGTCAAGCAAGTAATAAGTGAATCCCATTGCCTCACAGCAAGATCTTCCAGACAGTAATAGCAGTAACTTGTTATCTCCAAGTACAAGCCAAATATGAATGTGTATACTCCATGTTAGGCCTAAGTGGATGCTTAAACTGTTAATTGGTTGATATAAGACAAAGGAGAGTGAACATGGAATTTGTTACCTGTAGTGCTCCTACACAAGATCAACATGACGATTGGGAAAACAAACACAGAAAATAACAATATAGTGATATTCATCTGATTTACCAGTCCTTGCATCCCTCACATTGCACCATAAGGTCATCTGGGTTGTATGGCATCTCACATTTACAATACCTTCAAAACAAAACCCAAGAAACACGTCTTCAAAAATCAATTAATGTTAATAGACACTATAAAATCAATATAGAAAATGCCTGAAAACAAAAGGAATCCAAGTCTTACACGGCCACACGATCCGGGGTGAACCCACCAGTGGCAGCCTTGTATTCAAATCTACAAAAGTAATCTTCAGCTCCCACATTCTCAAGCTTGGTATAGTTCTTGAATGAGTGCACAGTACACTTGCCTTCTATAGTGTGCGCACTCTGTACATCAAAGTGGTCGGACAAAAACAACTCCTTTGCACCATGGAACTGTCTCCTACCACCAATAGACTCCTCAGGTCGGTAATACCATCTAACCCGAACCTTAATGTTATTGCGGTGATCCGCTTCTATCTTCTCAACCCGAGCCACGTACTGAGGCTTATCAGTGTCCGATGGTCGCATCAATACACAATCACCAGCTGAAGTGCGCAAAATCAAATCACAAATTCAATGCGAGGCCAGCTCACACAAACACAAACTAGTTTCGTTGAAAAAGAAATTAAATCAGTGCATCTATTCTTCTAATCTTATAATACAATCCTTAGATTTCGGGTTTTCAAGGCACAACATCGGCAAAACAAAATATGGGTTCTATATAAATCTGAGGAACAAATTGAATAGTATATACAAGATGTTAAACTAGTATATTGAAATAACTAAAATTTAAAGTACAAAGGATAACAAATTTGTGCATTTCCAAAGCATAATAAGATAGTTTTTTGTCGTTTTTTTTTTAATTCCAGAGAGGAAGAGAGTGTACGTCGGACGACTTTATTAGTTCCCTTGATGGTGTAAGAGTCAAGGTCCTTTTTTCCAGGTTTAGTCTTGGCCATGAACGAAATTGAGCTTCCAAGATCTTGGTGAACGATTTCAAGCTAGCAGAAAAGGACAGACTAAGTTTCACACTAAAATGGATATTGAATGTGGAGAAAATGTCAGTAACTCAGATTAAGATGGTTTTGTAAAGGTAAGGTTTTTATTTTGGGGATTTTGTGGACAAGATTAAAGGTTTGGACAGTGAAGGTTTTTGGGGAGCAGATAGAAACCCTAGAGATTCAAGGAAATAAAAGGAGGGGTAGCTGGAATTTTCACGGGCTCGGACAGGATAGAGAGAGAAAGGGGGGAGCGGAAGGGGAAGGGGAAAGAGAGAGAGGAGAGCTTTTTTGTTGTCGGGATGAATAGGTGGAGAACACATCATGAAGCGCATCATACCCTCTATTTCATACATGCATGCATGGCCATAGCTATACGTATAGAGTATAATCGTATTACCGTATACTACTTTAGTACTATATATGTTACTTTTTTCATTTTTTCATAGTTAAGTCAAGCATTGTTCTTAAATAAAGTCAAACACTTATTTTGCGACAATGGTGAAATTGATTGAACTTGGTTTTTCCTTAGCATGTATACATATTTAAGAAATTTTGTTTACATATACATAACTTGAAATTTTCAAGAAAATTTATAATAAGATCTTATTTATTAATAAAAATCAATTTTAATTTTCTATTTTATTTTAACATAATAAAATTTGATTTAAATATTCTTGAATTAAGCATTTAGTCTTTGATAAAACTAATACTCTTAGTAAAATTTATTTCATCTACAACTATATTTTAATAAAAAATATTTATCTAACTTTATTTGATAAAATAGAATCGTTTAAAAAATAAAAAAATATGTATATAATATCATCTAAATTCTCGAATTATAAAATTATATATATATATATAATTCAACATGAATTTTAAATTTTTAACATTTGTATCACAAAAAACTTCAATAATTTGAATTTTTTTATTAAATTCAAATATATTGAACATCTTTTTTTAATAAAAAAATAATTAATAATATTTTTTCCATGTATACGGTATAATAAATTTTAAATAAATAAATCTTAAAAGTTAAAAGAAATAGCAATTGTATACCCTACATGCAGTGACACTGCTCCCCTTTTCAAAGAATGTATTTGAAAAAAAAACACTAAAAATAAAGGTATTATTATATTGTAATAAAAATAATTATAGGAATGTACTTGACTATTTTCTAAATTTGATAATGATTTTTTTGCAGTTTTTATAAATTTCAGGACAATGTAGTAATTTTGTCTAGTTGGTAAATGACTAATTCAACCATTGGACTCGTGCATTCAAGAAATATTTCCTGTCTAATTAGGAAACAATTAACGAGTAAAAGTTTGTTTTACAGTCAAATAAACGAGTTAAAAGTATTGAACAATAAATATTAAGATAGCTTTAGTTGATGATAAAGTCTTAATATTATTATTATTATCAAATAAACATATATAGAAAGATAGAGTACAAATTAAGTATACATTGAAGGAGTGGAGAGAGAAAGAGATGTTGAAATTTTGTAGATATACATCGCATCCGTCAATTACTACAATAATTGCAGAAACAGGAAAATAATCGTGAAATTGAAAAATTGAAAAATTTGTACTTGCACTCCATGTGAAAAGCAAATTTCCCTTGTTCTGATACCTGAGTGAAGCTTTTGGTATTTCTTGCAATAATAATAGAAATCAGAATAGATGGTAAATTCTTTTTTTTTTTGACACACTAATATATTACAAATATAAAAGGGGATAGCGAATAACAATTTGCCATTTGAGAAATATATTTAGTAATTAAAAAATATATATATTAAAATTAAAAAAATAATCTTAAATTTAATATTTATTTATGTCATCTTAGTTATTAATAAATTAATATTTTTTTAAAATATTAATCTTTTATTTTTAATTATAAATAAATAACACCTAGAATATTAGGTTCCAATTTGTGGGTAAAATAATGACCACTGAAGTCAAAGGCTAAAAGCTAGGCCGGTCCTTTTCAATAGCTTTACTACAACTAGTATTTGCCACTTGGTTGGTCCTGCAACAACCAGCAATGTGAAAACCTCTATCTCCCCTCGAAGATTCAAATAATCCCAAACGTGCACAAAATACGAAAGGTAAATTTATGCAAAAAAAAAAATTAATCATTCCATTTGAACCAACCATATATAACATAATTGAAAAGCCTATATTCATATCAAATTCGTAATAAATTATAAACGATGTAACACTATTATATCATGCCCACAAATTTATATCATGCAATAAACTTCACGATGCTCCTTTAAAATATAAAAAATAAAAAATTTGTTTCAATGACATTGATAAGAATATTTATAGCCATTGATCTAGGAGCTTGGCCAAATTCAGGTGACATCAGATAAAATATCCAACTACCTACCCCCAATGTTTAAAAATATTAGGTAATGTGCTTCTATGTACTCGAGGTTTTTTTCTGGATGCATCCAGAATTGCCCCTAGGTGTTTTGAGCAACGTACGGGCTGAGCTGTGCAATTTGAGGCGAGTAGTTCCCCCAAGTCAGAAGTCTCTTTGCACGTACACAGCTGAGCCCATAGAAGAAATGCTAAAAAATAAAATAAAATAAAAAAAGCACCCGAAGTTCCAAATCAATAAACTTCAGCATGTATGCTGATAAATTATCAATTTATACCATTAACACTGTTCAAAAGGCCTTTGTGAACCAATGGAGTAAGCCTTCCAAGTATAACATTAACTTAGAAACGGAAATACAAATGTTTTTAGCAAATATATAATCAATGTGCCTTGAACTGAAATTAATGACAAGCTCCTGCTAAAGCCTTTGGATCACAACTGAATTGGCAATGCCAGCCTGTTCTATAGTTTGGTCCAGCTCAGTAAGTTTTTTGGGAGGGAATCCCATTACCTGCAGTTGGTAACTTGTAGGACCACCAGGCCTTGATGCATCAATAAATGCACGAATATCTCTTATTGTATGGTGGTTGTTGAAGCGAGAAACCATGCGCGTACCATCTGCCAACCTCAGTTGAATAGAGATCAATGGCGATGACTCGTCCAAAACTAAACGCCTTGATGGCAATGGAGCAGAGTTAAGAGAAGTGACTGCAAGGGTTGGTTCTGAAGCAGCTGAGGGTGTTGAGCTGCTACTACCTAAAGTCCTCCCAAGACCCTGAAAAGCATCCCGTTGTTTAACTGGTTCCTGCAAGAAAGCGATAATTTAGAATTATAAGAATCTTAGTTGAGTAAAAGGAATAAGCTATTGGTTCAAAGGGACTAAGCAAATACAGGGTAGTCTTCATCCAGCTTCACCAAACTAACATGGACAGCAGTCCTCCTATCTGCTGGTTCTAGCTCTTTTGGGCATTCAGATCTCTTGATGCTCTGCAATAAGATATATCTAGCAATAATCACAAGATGCCGCAAAGGAACTAATACAACAGTTTCTAACTATATAACCAGATGGTTAAAGAGTAAAATCCATTTGATCATACTAAGAAGTAACTTTTCCAACCATGTAGATGTAATGCATTTATCATTGAAAAGGAAAGATTGTTAAATGTTAAAAACCCATGTAAAGAAGGAACACGGTCATCCTTCCACAAGAACATGAAATGTTGTTGAGTTGGCTCACAGATCCCTAGTTATCAAAATCAACTAAACATCATGGTCATCTCTTAAAAACAAATGTAGGAGAGGAACACAACCATCCTACAAGAGCACGCAATATTGTTGAGTTGGGTCATGGATCCCCATTAAGGGTGGCAAATTGGACTACAACCATAAAACAAACCCAAAAATTAATTTTTAGTTAGAACTAATTGTTTATTCTTTTGTACTTGTAAAGATATTTAGTTTTTACAATTATAAATAAATAACTTGGTATAAAATAAATATTTTTTATAATATTAATAAATATGTGAATTTGAGCAGGAAAATACAAACAATTACGAAACGAACACGCACAACTCCAGTGTCACCCCTAAATTCCCTATATATCGGATACAGTCTGAACTAAACATCACTGTAAGACCTTACCTCTAAGAATGAGGCATTTTGAGGATCATCCATCCTTCGCAATGGACCATCATTCACAGAAAACCCATTCCTCCAGAAAGTAATTGAGTGAGTTACTGACTCTAGAGGCTGGGGATCACCAGACACTGTCTCTCCAGATAGCATTCTTGCTTTACCAGTAAAAAATTTTGAGTTAGAAGAGGGTTGCAGGTGCTCAGTAACTTCTCGTGCAACACCAGACTGTGCAAGTTGATCGAACATTGAATCAACGTCGTTATCTTTCCTAGGAAAATGAACAAGAATTCCACTGCAATCAACAGTAAAGTAGAATAAAGTGCTTCTCAATTAGGAGAAACAATCAAAAGAACGTAGAATAAAACTTCAGTACTATATTATAATATATTATGAAATATTCAAAAAATTGAATCAAGAGATGGTGCTTGTTATTGTAGATACAAACTTTGAAACAAGTACTGCAGGCTAACAATGCTTACCGATTAAAACATAATCACACGAGCTTAGCAGAGTTCTTCAGCTCTACACAACTATAACCAGAAATTTTAAAAACTTGATGTCAAAGACGGTGCTTGATTTTCTATCAACAGGAAAGAGACTGTTGACAGTTTTTTTAAGAATGAAATGCATTCCATTATACAAGAGAGTATACATAAAAGCACCTCAGTCTACAATTATGTAACAATTCATCTTTAGATCGCTAATAAAAGAAAATCCCATCATTTATATAAACAACACCAACCCCATTTACCTCCAATTTACTAAGAACCCAAACGTTAGGACTTGGGTCAATTTAACCACAAGTAGGAAAAGTAGAATAAAATACAGTTCTATTTTACTGTTTATACTTTATTAGCATCAGCGAAGATATTGATTAATTTTGTATCGAACGAACAGGAAACTATTGATAAACCCTCACCAACAATCAAGTGCATTCTAGCTTCTGGTTATACATGCGTTAGCGTTCAATTGTCAATTTTCGTAAAAAAAAAATTAAACTTTGGGCTTCGTAAACAAGGTAAAGCACCAGCTTTTAACACTATCCTAAGTCAGGTATTCAATCTCCCGATAAGTTTATGTTTTCTAAGGACTTTCATTAGCATTCGCATTCGCATCAAACAAACAAAAATTCAGGAAGGAAAAAAAAACAGAATGAAAAAAATATACCTTTCATCACCACCGGCGTAAAGCTTCTGCGCGTCATCGGAATCACTGTCGGAGCTGGCCGGCCGGTTCAAATCAGCAATAGTACGGACACCTCGAGAACGGCTAGATGAGGTTTTCTTCGTGGGCCTCTTATCAGTTCGCCGGGATCGAAGCGCGTAAGGAACACGAGAAGGAGACGGTGACGGTGATCGAGATCGAGACGGAGATTGAGAAGGAGTGTAGTCAGGAGAGTGTGCTGGTGGCGAAGAGCGAGCGGCCGGAATTGGGTTAGAAACGGCGTCAGTGGAAGGTATAGTGGCCGTAATGGAGGCAGTATTGTCGTAGAATGTGGTAACGGCGGAGTCGAGATCCCAGTTGTGGCTTTCCAAGAAGAAAAGGGCTTCTTCTTTGGTCGAAGAGGTGATCTCACAGAAGGAGACAACCCTTTCAGAATTCGATTCTTGAGCATCGTTTTCCATGGTTTGCTTGGACAATTGGACTCTCTGGTCTACCTTTGTTTTTTGCACTTTCGTTTCCTTTAAACCTTCTGGTTAGTGGAGACCTTTCGGCTCTTCGGATTGGATTTGTATGATATTTATTGCGATTAGGGATTAGAGAACTCTTATTGAATAAGATACTTCAATTTTATATTTTTATTTTTGAAAAAACAAAAATAAAATTATTAAAAATTTTAAAAATAAAAGTAATGTTTTTATATCTATTTTAAATTTTTTTACTATTAATACACATATTAATACACGTTATTTTATTTTAAATATCATTTAAATTAAATTATAATTATTTAAATATATTTAATATTAAATAACATTATGTAAATATAATTATTTAAATTTATTTAATATTAAATAACATTACATAAATATTATTTTTATTACTATAAGTTTTATAAGTATTATTTTTTTCATTTATAGGAGATTAGTTTATTATTTAAAAAAACATTTAAGTTAATTTTTAATGTGCCAAATATCACGTTAATTGTGTGTAAAACGTCTTTAGGTTTCTTACGTGTGATTAGAGGTTATAATTTATAACATAATTCGATTGGTCAAATTGAACCCAAATAAAAAAAACACAAATCAAATATAAATATAATTAAATTCGATTCAACTCAACTAACTCAAATTCTTTTAAATATTGTTAAATTTGATATCGTTTAAATTAAATTATGATTATTTAGATTCATTCAATATTAAATAACGTTATAACATACTACTTTTATTATTATATATTTTATAAGTATTATTTTTTTTATTTACATAAAATTAGTCTAGTAATTTAAATAACATTTAAGTTAATTTTTGATGTGGAAAATATCACATCAATGGTGTGTAAAATATCTGTAGGTTTCTTATTTGTAACAAGAAGTGACAATTTATAACACAACTCTATTAAACAAATTGAACCCGAAACAAAAAACACAAATTAAATATAAATATAATTAAATTTAAATTAACTCAAATAACTAAAAAGTATTAATTGATTTCAAGCTAAAAAGTTAGCACGAAATCAAATTAAAAATATTGTAATTATGTAATATATATTTAAAATATGTTAAATGATATTATGATTTAAAATTACCAAAATTTGAAATATGTTATATATTATTTTGAATCTTAAAGTTTGAATGATGATGTAATATGTTATTATTAATGTATTTTTTTATAATTGATTAGTTGTTGTAACATTATTTTTCTTATTTTTTTTGTTTCATATAATGATATTTATACTAATGAGTTTTAATATTATTAAAAATATTTTTAATTTATAAAAAAAAAATTAATTACAAAAATCCAATCAACAATTCAAGATAGATTGAATCAGTTTCAATTTGGTTTTGAGTTCATTTTTATTGGTTTGAATTAAAATCGATTTAAGTTAAGGTTAAACAAATTTGAGTTGGTTTAATTCAGGTTATTATTAGAATTTTTACTAATACATCTATTTATGATTTTAAAGGTTTAGTTAATTTTGGATATTTTTCTTTAAGAAAAATCAATTTATTAAAAAATATTAATTTTATAAAAATAAAATTATAGAGAAAATATTTTCAATGTGTTTTACTTATTATTTATAATATTTTAACCATGTTATTATAAAAAAGTCATCGACAAAGCTATTTTTTTACTATATTTAATTTTTTCAATTATATTAAAATATATTATGTTATAACTTAAATAAACTATAAATGAATGAACTAGAGAAAAAATAGAAACAAACAAATAAAAACATTAAAAAATAATTATTTGTCATTTACAGTCACTTTTTATAATAATATGATTAAATTATTGTAAAAAAAATACACAATCAAAATATCACTTTTAAAATAAATATATGATATTTATAGTAACATTCCTAAAATTGTACTACTCCTAAAAATCAAAATAAAAAAATTATTTTAAAATATTTTTTTCTCTCATCTTATTTTATTTTATTCTTTTTCCTATTAATCTCATTTTATAGTCTTAAACTTTATGTTATCTCAATCTCTCTTGTTATTTTATTTGTGTAGTTCTTGAAAAAATATACGACCAAGATAAGAAGATATAAACTTTTAAAATAGTTATCATTAACTCGCAAGGAGTAGAACTGTACAACACTTATATAGTTCACGCATCATAAACACGAACAATATAATATCAAAAACAAAAAACTTTAATAAAAATACAATATATCAAACATAAATCATGTAAATAATAAAATGTTTTTTAATCAAAGTTTAAGTTAATAGTATGTTAAAACATACACACCTTAAACTTAGATTGTACTAACACAAAGTCAAATCATGCATAACAATTGATATAATAAGGTAAACACATATAGAGATTGTATTTATATGGTAACATTCTCGGGTTGCTTAAAGTAATCTCTTAATAATAAATAATTTATTAAATAGTAAATATGTTATAATACTAACAGATAGTAAAACCATAATTACATCTATCAATTAGAAACTCCGTCCAAATCACCTATTGTTGCTCTTTACTTGCTACTTTTGCAATCGTTTGGTTCAATACTCAAATTCGACCATCTTTCATAACCAACATTGTCCAATGTGATGTGATTGGAAACCAAATGATCAGTAACAATAAGTATATCAACTTATAACCTCATAGGACACATAATCTACTACTAATATCAAATTACGTACGAGAGGCATACTGTCAAATAAACTCTCCAAAATAGTTTTGAAATCAAATATAAATCTCAATGTGTATTTTGGGAGAATTTTAGGTCTTGAACAAGGGATAAAGAAGAAAGAAATAAGTGGGGTATTTATAAGGCTTGGTTTTGCCACCTCATTGGCCATCTCATTGCCACTTTACCAAATGTGATGGCGAGGTGTTAAAAAGTTACATTTTTTTTGTTTCCAAAAATGTTGAGTGCTATCCATAAATACCCTACACCCAAAACATGCCAAAAACCAAAAATAAAAACATCGGCTCGCTCGCATCTCACTCGTTGAAAACCAACACTTTACCTAGCATGCATGCAATTAATGATTTTCATGCCTATAGGAACTTATCAAGACATATAACAAAAGGTTATATGAGATGCCTTATTTGTAGTGATGACACTTCTGCAACTTATCTTATTCATGGATGAAGATGTCTTATAAATGACATAAAAGATTTTTTCCATTTGGACACAAATTTAAATACTAAAAGAACCTTTCGATGTTAAAGAAGTTCATGATCTTACACCAAGACCTTTGCGAAGTATTGAGATATTAAGACGATTGAATGGTATGACATTCAAACGATATGGAAAGATAAAAAAAAGAATACTCACTAATGGAGGGAAAAGAAATAGGTCAACTAATAAAAGAGGTAAAAATGAAAATGTTACTCAATTAGTAGATCATGATTGTTGGAATAAAAAATCAATATTTTGATAATTGCCTTATTAGAAAGGCTTACATATTCGTCACATCTTAGATGTCATACATATTGAGAAAAATGTATACGAGAGCTTGATTGGTACATTACTTAATATACCTAAAAAAATGAAGAATAAAATTAAAGCAAGACTAGATTTAAAGAAATTGGGCATGTGACTTGAATTGACACTAAGGGTGAAAAATAATAAGAACGAACATACTTATCACAAGTATCATATACAATGTCAACAAAAGAGAATGATGTATTTTATAAATGTTTGACGGGTGTGAAAGTTCTTGATAATTATTCATCCAACTTAAGAAATTTTGTGTCTATGACATATAAGAAACTTTATGGATTGAAATTACATGACTATCATATCTTAATGCAATAGTTATTATCAGTTGCTATTAGATCAATTCTTTCAAAACATGTACGATTATCAATAATTCGTTTTTGTTTATTCTTCAATATAATATGCAAGAAATTTATATCAATTGGTGAGTTAAACTTCTTACAAAAAGATGTTGTGGAGAATTTGTATCTACTTGAAAAATATTTTCTTCCTTCTTTTTTTGATATGATTCACTTGTGTGTTCATTTAGTTTGAGAGGTTCAATTGTATGATTTTACTTAATTAAAGTGGATGTATCCTTTTGAAAGATACATGCAAGTCCTTAAAGAATATGTAAATAATAAAAATCGTCTTGAACAATGCATGGTGGAACGTTACATTGTTGAAGAATCCATTGAATTTTGTTCCGAATACTTTAATGGTTGTACTAAAATTGAAAATCTTATGCACAAGTTATTCTTAGAACGTGACGTGATCCAAGTAAGTAACCCTATATTCGGTGGAAGTAAGAATATGTTCATTGATCGTACTCAATGGAAAAAAACACACCCAATCATTTTGATAAATAATAATGATGCACAATCAATTGTACATGAGATATAATCATCCTCTCGGTCCATTAGGCATATTCATGTTGGCTACTTGTTACCTACCAATATATGCTAGGAAAGAGGTTGGTGATGCTTTTGGAAATGTTTTTCTTGCTAGCATCGGTGCTTGTTATTTTGAATCCTGAGACTATCCACATATATGTAGTTGATGCCGGAGTCTTTAGGGTGTCTAGTTATTTCTCTTTGTTTTTTGTCTGTGTTTGCTTGGACCGTGGGTTAATAAAATTTCTCTATTTTTGAAACCCAAAAAAAATAAAATTTACACAGATAGAATTCACTGCAAATTATATAAAAATTACTTCATTTTTTGAGGGGAAATGGTATTTAAAAAAAATAAATTAAAGATGAGTAAATAATAGGGACAACTATAAATGTAAATGCCAACATAAATTCACAGGGTTTATACAAAAGTATGCAGCAGAACTCGATTGACATGAAGAGTAGTAGTTACTGTATCACAAAGCATCATATGGTGCATTCCTCACAAAACAAAATTTAACAGGTTTCCTAAAAGAAGAACCAGTGAAACAAGGAGATCGAACTAAATATATCAAAACGAAAAAAGTTCCAAATCTGAAACTCCACTGGCCAGCTCATTATATGCTGCGCCCCATCACAATTTATAATTTATGCACTGGCATGCTGTTAATCTGTAAGCCAATATGAAGCAGCGAATCAGTAGAACACTAAAGAGGAGAACATCAACAATTCATCATGATAGTACACAGTAAAAAGAACTGGCTCGATCTAATGTCAAACAAAATGATTCATAACTATATACATAGACAGGTAGTGTGCTGGTGAACTTCGGTCCCTCATAAAGAGAGCTCTATAGGGAAGAAAATCAACAGATACCCTAAAATGAAAAAGGAAAAATCTATGAATGAAAATATAAATCCTAACTTGAGAAGGTTATATCCTAAAATTTAACTAAATTATATTCAAATTTGTAAGAGATTATTTTGGCCCCAAGGTGCTCACCTTATATACATTGTACCATTTCTGTGTTTGTATATACATACATACATGTATATTTATTTCTGATGCAGATAGAAAGTTGCTGCAACTAATTACTAAAAAAACTAATTTCCCTTTTTATTTTTTGTTATAATAGAATAACAATACACATGGTGGCAGCATGTGTGTGAGTGATAGGTGAGACACATGGGAATTACTTAGGTGAGTGCGCGTGAGTGTATGAAACGGTTAGATTTGAGGCCTATAAAAATTCATAAATAACTACAGCTAAATATCATTCAGATTTTACCCAATTCTTGATATTTTTCACGATAGTAATTTGTAATTCACTCCAAAAACAACCGAAGAATTGCTCTAATTTATCAATACAAATATAATTACCTTTTCTTATTCTTGTTCTCATTCTTGCACTGCATCAGAAATTGATATTAGAGCTTAGTTTAAACTGCAAATAGATGGAGACATCCAACAATCAGACCAGTGGCGATGGTGGTGAAGACACGAGGAACTTGTGGCTTGTAATAACTGGCTTAGAAAGCCGGTTCGAGCAGCGGGTCGAGGAAGTGTCGCGAGACCTTCACCAGTCACTTCTACAGGTCACCACCCAAATTCAAACTACTGTTTGGATGGGTAGCAATCGGGAGAGAAGATTCGAGAAACACTGTGTTGGAAACGGGTGATTTGATAACGCGAAGACTTAGCACACAAATTTTGGTAATTATCCCCCAAAGCGTTAATCCTATGGTAAGCAGGACTATCGGCTTACCATGGACTTGCCAATTTTCGCAGGTCACTCTCACATGGAAGAATTCTTAGATTGAGTGACTGTTGTTGAAATTTTTTTCAATTATACGAAAATACAAGAATGAAAAGTAAAATTAGTCGCTTATAAACTCAAATGTGAAGGCTTTGCTTGGTGGGAACACATGAAAAATGAAAGAAGGTTGAGAGGAAAGGCACCAATTACCTCTTGAGAAAAAAATGAAGAAATTGATGGTGCAACAATTTTTACCAATTGATTATGAACAACTTCTTTGCCAACAATATCACCAATGCAAGCAGGTACACTGAAGAGTTCATGAGGCTTGGCTTGCGAGCCAACATGTGGGAAAGAGAACCCCAGAAGGTTGCTAGATATGTGCAAGGTCTAAATTCTCCTATCAGAGAAAGACTGGAGTTGAGCCAAATCTTGTGTCTCTCAACCAAGCCAATAGCATGGCACTGAAAGTGGAAAACCAACTAGCTAAACACAGAAAATCCACACCATTTGGGTTTCGTTTTAGTGACTTTTCTGCCAGTAAAAACCCAAGTGGTTTCACCTCAAAATTCACCCCACAGGTCACCACAGAACCCACACCAGTTCCAAAAACATCCACCCTTAAACCCAATAACCCAAATAACACTTTTAAAACCTAACTCCTATGTCAAACCACCACCTATCAAATGTTTTAGGTGCTATTAGTAAGGGTACAAATATAATGAATGTCCACAAAAGCACACAGCTAATTTGGTCAATGAATTTGAGTATTTAGATGATAAGTTTGACTCATTATCTCTAGATGACTTGGAAGGAGCACAATCCACTAAAAGTGATGAGGGTTACAAGGCTTTGAGCTGCATAGTGAAGAAGGTGTTGATATCACCAAAATAACCACTACCATCACAAAGACATGTCATTTTCAGAACAAGATGCACAGTCCAACATAAGGTATGTGACGTTATTGTTGATAGTGGCAGTACTGAAAATATTGTTTCACACGCACTAGTGAAGTCTTTAGGATTGAATACACAACCCCACCTCATCCCTACAAAATAGGATGAATTAAGAAAGGGAGTGAGGTTAAAGTGCAAGAGGTGTGTAGGGTACCATTTTTCATTGAAATTTTTTACAAAGATGAGGTGCATTGCGATGTGATGGAAATGGATGCCTGTCAAATTCTTTTGGAAAGATCCTGACAATATGACGTAGATGCAATACACAAGGGTAGACCAAATATCATCATCTTCACTTGGAAAGGTACCAAGATAGCCCTACTCCTTACAAAGGAAAACTTCCCCACCCCTACCAAATCAAAAATACTTCTTAAGTGCAAACCCAATGAATTTGACAATGAAATCAGAAGAGTTAAAGTAGTACTAGCATTAGTGGCTATGAAACAACAACCAGTTACTCATGTCATCCCTGATGTTGTTACAGAATTACTATCTACCTACATTGACCTTACACCAATTGACCTACCAAACACCTTACCACCATTAAGAGATATTCAACACTACATAGGTTTCATACCAGGCCATAATCTGCCCAATTTACCTCACTATTGAACGAACCATAAAGACCATGAACTCCTACAAGAGATAGTAGAAGACCTCTTGAATAAACATCTTCTCCAGGAAAGCAAGAGTTCATATGCTGTGCCTGCACTGCTTGTACCTAAAAAGGATGGCACGATGAGGATGTGTATTGATAGCAAGGTTATTAACAAGATCACGGTCAAGTATAGGTTCCCTATTCCTAGATTGGAAGATATGCTTGACAAGCTACAAGGTTCCACTATCTTCTCTAAGCTTGATTTTCGTAGTGGGTATCACCAAATTTGCATAAGAAAATGAGATGAGTGGAAGACAACTTTTAAAACCAAAGAAGGCCTGTATGAATGGTTTGTCATGCCATTCGGGTTATGCAATGCTCCCAGTACCTTCATGAGATTAATGCATCACGTTTGAAGCCTTTCAATGGTACTTATGTGTTTCGATGATATCCTATTCTACAACAAGAACCCTAACGAGCACCTAGAACATTTGCAGGCTATCTTAGAAATATTGAGGGAACACAAGCTTTTTCTCAACCTCAAAAGGTGCAAGTTTATGACCACCAAACTCCTTTCTTGGGATATGTTATTAGTTGTGAAGGTATCTCAGTGGATACTAAAAAGATTGAGGCTATCTAGTCATGGCTTAACCCGACATCAATACATGAAGTCAGGAGTTTTCATGGCTTGGCAACGTTCTACAGAAGATTCATAAAGGATTTCAGTTCAATTGTAGCACCCATAACCAATTGCCTCAAGTAAGGATAATTTATTTGAGGAAAGGAGCAAGAAGATAGTTTCCAACTCATTAAAGAAAAACTGTATACAACCTCAGTCCTAACTCTGCCAGATTTTTATAAAGTATTTGAGGTTGAAACAGATGCATCCATGGTGGGAATTGGAGCAGTACTATCCCAAGGTAGCAAGCCTATTGAATTCTTCAGCGAGAAACTCGATGAAGCCCACCAGAAATGGTCTACTTATGACCAAAAATTCTACGCTGTCATTCGAGCCCTCAAACACTGGGAGTATTATCTCATTTCAAAGGAATTTATCCTTCACAATGATCACTCGACACTCAGATGGATCCATTCCCAGAAAGACATCTCAAGAACCCATACAAGGTGGGTCATCTACCTACAAAGGCTTACTTATGTATTTAAGCACAGAGAGAGACACTTAAACAAAGTCGTTGATGCACTTAGTCAGAGATACACCTTGCTGACTACCCTCTAAACTAAAATTACCAATTTTGACACCCTTTCTGAACTATATACGACAGATGAAGATTTTGCAGCTATCTGGACCCAATGCAACAACCATGAACCTGTACATGATTTTCATTTGCAAAATGGGTATCTCTTTAAAGACAACAGATTATGCATCCCAACAGAAGTACTCAATAGAATCATCGGCAGTATGCCTAGTTGTTTGACTTATGAAAAACCTCAAGAATGGGATTTGCATCTTCTTCAGATTGAGTTTACTCTCAATAGTATCACAAATTGCACTACCAATCACTCACTCTTCTCGATTGTCTACACCAAAGTACCTAACTTCAGTATTGATTTGTAAGTCATACCCAACCAAAAGAGCCAAGCTGCTAGCGTATGGGCTGCTGATTATACTTAATTTCACTGAGAAATCCGAGAGCATATCGAGAAGACGAATGCATAGTACAAAATGCAAGTTGATCAACATCGCCGACTTATGCATTTTCAAATTGGTGAGGCATATAGGAGTTAGTTAGGTTGGGTGAGTAAGTGTGAGTGTATGGAACGATTAGGCTCGAGACCTATAAAAATCCATACATAACCACAGCTAAGCATCACTCAGATTTTACTCAATTCTCAATATTTCTCACGGTAGTAGTTTGTAATTTACTCCAAGAACAACCGAAGAGTTACTCTTGTTTATCAATACAAATATAATTACCTTTTCTTGTTCTTGTTCTGATTTTTGCACTGCATCAATTTCACCACCATAATAAGTCCATAAAGTACACAACTAACATAATATTTTCTCTACAATAGCCACAAAGAGAAAGGAAAAAAAGAGAGAATATTTTCTCTACAACATTTTCCAAACTTCTTGTCGATAATCAAAAATCTTTTCATCTCCCTGGGAAAAAAGGTTCAGTGAGGGGGGCGCGGAATGCAAGTTGTTATGCAATAACAATTGAAGTATCAAACGATAATAGAATTGAGGAAAGCGAGTCCATCTGTCTTATCTAGTTGTTGTTTGCAATCTCAAATGTTGTTGCAAACAACTTGAAATTAATAGTATTGCTCTTTGTTATGACCATTGAATGTTATTTTCTATTTGTGTCTTTGATCTGAAAGGTTGTATTATGACTATGATATATAAAGTAATGTAACTATGGAAGCTTACAATTATAACCCACTACCTTTTATCATAGGAAGGCCAAAGTAAATTATTGAAGTCTTATAAGTATTCAAGTATAGCGACGAACATCATCACCGATATTTGAAAGCCGAGGAACCACTATAGGTCCACCCCTAACTTTCTCGAAAGCAAAGTTTATCCTCAAAGGTCGACCCAACAATGCCTGCAGCAGAAATCTAAATAAGATTATGCTTGACTTTCAAAAGAAGGAAACTTTGAGACATGGCACTTATACTCGATTCACCTTTCCGTCCATGGCATCTTTTGCACACTTGGCATCTTCTTCCTTCAAAAAGTGAACAAACCCAAAGCCTCGACACCTACCAGAGTCTCTATCATAGACAATCCTCACTGTCATGTGAACATGAGAAGGATTTAGCAATCATACTGAAGTCAGTTAATAAAAGTTCAACTTATTTTCTGTATCTCATTTATTACCAAACAGAATCAGCCACAGCTTATAATTCAAATTAGGAAATATCAAAGGTAATCCCTGCTCTCAAAACAAAATTTCAAGTATAATCTCGATACAAAAGCATTAACCATACTCCTAGCCGACAGTCAAAGACCTTTCCAGCTCCAGGCAAAACAATAATTATGATTACTGTGGAAGTTGTGGCAGGATAACTAGAAATATTAATATCAGAAATACTGTGTTTTTAACTTTACGAAGACGGGAGCTTCAAATTTATTAGCATAATGCCTGCAAATAATAAAAATGGGAAAATTCACGACGAAGGCGCAAGATAGCTAAAAATTTACAAGCATATCACAATGTAGAATTTTTAATTCAGTTAACATAGATGTGTGATTACACAAGTGTGTAAATGATTTCGAAATTCTTCATTGTAAAATATGTCCATCTCAAAATATATTGTCAATTTTTTGCATATATCTTGCCTATATTGGGCGTTTACCATAAATTTTTTTAACTTGTTTTTAAAAAAAGCTTTTAGAGCCCTGAAATATAAAAAGCGCTTTTATAGGGTCCTAGAAGCAGAAACAAACAGATATTAAGTCACCTGAATCGTGTAGTTGGATTCACTGAGAGTGCTATTCAAGCGCCAACCAAGAGGTAAGGCCGTGTGCTAATAAAACCAAATGCTAAAGGAGGTGCAGGTGAAAAGGTGTTTTGAAGTCTAAAGCATAACATTCACATACCATAATCACTTGGGCTTTTCATCGAACAGGTATCAGTTGAGTGACAAATATAAAAATGGGCAATTTTGCTTTTCACTCCAGTAAATGAAGTAGAAGGGTTTACCTTCAGAAACCTCGCCAAAAGAAGAGAAAGCATCTTTCAAGGATTTCTCGTCCACTGACCATGACAAACCTGCAGACTCAGAAACCATTAAAATAAGAGTAAACCAAAAGTAGGAGATTCGAAGCAGTTACTGGTTACATTAGTGTGGTTAAAGATAGAGAGGGATGTGAATCATGGACCTCCAACAAAGAGTTTATTATTTGCTGGAGAAGATGAAGATGAGGAAGGTAGGGAACAATAGCATCGCCAAGTTGGATTTGGGCTTTGGATTGTCGATAAGGCTCTTCGTATTAGTGACTTCATCAATGTGTTGCTCATTTCTCACCACCTTCTTTCTAATTCATATACTATTACAGCATTAAAAGAGAAAATGTGATTGAGAAAATAACCGAGGCAGGATTTATTCGCACCCTTCCTGAAGAGAAAGAGGAGTAATTTGATCAAACCAAAAGATAAGGGATTAAAGTGAAAAGTTAAAAATAATTAGGGGTAAAATTGACAAGTATTCAATAAGCTCTACCAAATTTTAAAAGACATTACCATCCATCATCAATCGCAGCCAAAAATCAGTCTTTGGCTTTTGCGACGCAACTGAAAGCAGCAGATTTGAACATCGCATTCCCTTCTTTCTTCAATCCTTGCACGGCCAAGCGGGTTGCTCTGTAACCTGTATGTTGCAATACGTTTTTCTTAATAACTTATTTATATTCTTTATTCAACAGTTTATCTTTGCTCTTACGTTTATCTCTGTTCATCTACAGCACTTTGTATTAGTTCTAACTTATATCCCACATGGAAGGCACACTTGGATGCATTACTGAATTTTGATTTTCGATGGGATTTTCTTGTTTTGGTTTTATATTATTTTTGGGTTGTTGCTTTTATCCTTAGATTAGTTAGTTAGTCTCTGCGTACTACGTGTTTGATAAATGTCTTCATAGACTCATTTTTTTGTTTAGCTCTATATTTGTGGAAGATTATCGTTTAGCCATCATTTTGTTATTTGTAGGTTCCAAGTTGACGACATGAATGCTTTCAAAGCTTTCAAAGCATGCGCCCCAATTGAATGGAGCCCTAATTTATACATCACTCTGGTGAGAGGTATTCCAGGTACAAGGAAACTTCACAGGCGTACTTTAGAGGCATTGCGCCTTGGCAAGTGCAACCGAACTGTCATGCGATGGAATACTCCTACTGTTAGGGGAATGCTCCAACAGGTCTTGCTAAGATCTTGCATTTTATTGCGTGAAATGGCTCATTGCATTGGTATATGATTGTTAATATTTTGATTCATCTTCCTGTCAGGTTAAGAGATTGGTTGTCATCGAGACCGAAGAAATGTACAAGGCTCGCAAGCAAAAGGAGGCTAACCATCGAGCTTTGAGTCCACCATTGGTCATTAGTCACTCTGCTGCACCTGCCAGTGCTTCTTCTTAGTGGTATTTGTTATTGTTCCTAGGTCAGGTCCGAGCTATACTCACATGTGCTTGTTTCCTAATCCAGTTGCGTGTTAAATGTCTGATTTTGAGTATGAAAGACGTGTAATAGTCTAATCGTACTTGCCTTGTTTAAATTTTGTTTCTGGAAGTAATCTGAAACCAAGTTGGCTTCTATTTGTCTAGGCCATTCGTTAAATGATTTCCGGTCTGCACCATGAACATATTTTTGTATTGTATCAATACATGGCATTTTAAATATACAACTTCATCGATACATCATGACATAAATCACTCAATTTTTCACAAAGCTGTCATAAGTAAAAGGATGGTTACACTTATTCACCCAAGACTGAATATGACTACTAAACTCCCTCCCCTTTCACTTGGCTTCAAGATGAGTACAAATCCTTAGGACCATAGTAATTCAACATATGAATTTCTAGGACCAATATGATAGCACTGGAATTCTTCTTAATAGAAAACATACTAGGTAGATCCATTGCCTCAATGCTTACTTTCTCGTCTATTTTTTCAGCTATTACTCCATTTGAACCCTTAATTTCCTTTTCAATACTGTCCATAGGATTTGTATGCTGGGCTTTGTTAAGACAAGAGCAGATATAGTATTCGGCTTTCAATTGATATGGTTCAAGTATTTGAGCATGCTTTTGGGTCTTTTCTTCCTTGAGCAACTGCATTATGCAAAGATGTTACTTCAATACAGCTTTGAACAATATTAAAATCATGTAGTATCAAACTATAATTGCCAATTTCAAAAGAGTTATGTTACACCTTCTAAGTTGGGATTATTCTAAATTATAGGTGCTAGACTATCATTTGACAGTTTTTTGCATTTGTGGATAATTATTTTACTTACACGGGAACATGACACGAAGAATACCAATAAATAAACTTGGGCATTTTGGGAGCATTTAGGACTTTGTAAAGACTCAAATTGTGACAAGTAGTGCCTTTCTCCTTTGTAACATTAAAAGTACTGCCATGCAAAAACATCAAGTCACATGGTTTATCTCTGAAGTAGTTCTTTTTATTTGTTTTTTTTTTCTCTGCGCTTATGAAAATTATAATCACCAGTCATGTGCCTTTATTAGAGATTATGTCATACACCATCTTTATATAAAGAAGAATGGTTTAATTTCAAACTTGCGTTATTATTCAATGTTTGTAGATAAGAAAATGCAAGATCCCAACCGAGAACCCATTTTAGACATTTGATTAAAGTAGAAATTAGAGACACCAAAATTACTATTGAAGTCAGATGTTGAGACCAGCATACTTAACATCCCAGCTGAAGAACTCTGTCAATAAAGCACTTTAAATACTCTTCATTGTCGGTGGCTTTGTATACCCGCAAAGTTAACAGCTCATCTCCCACGAGATGTAATTTATAGTTTTAAGTTTTAAGTTGAATCATATCAAATACTATTTCATTTAAAAGAAAATCTCATATATATTTTTTGGGTGGAATCTCCAATATATTTTGAGTCATGCAAATTTTAAAGTAAACTCTTTGCAAATATCAACTATTCTTTTTTACTTAATTATTTATTTGAGAGTCTCTTGAGTTATAGTGGTTGAAATAGCATGAAGTGTTGAGTCGTTGACACATGATAAAAACCAATTGGTAAATATTTAAATTGTTTTTTGGACAGTGAGAGAACTAGGTTCAAATATTACATTGTATGTATGTACGTGTGAATATTCGAGTGTTTAACTGTTATTTCAAAAAAAAAATATTATGAAAAATATTACCATATTTTCAAATTATATATTACTTCTCCATTTCAGCGTGCACTCAATTCAAATTGTTTCGCTATGTCATTTAATTTTTATTTGGTTCGGTTTTACAAAAAAAAAAATTTGTGAAATAAAAATAAATATATATATTAATTTTAATTTATTACTTGTCATAATTGTTTTTAAAATAATTTTATTTTTAAAAATATTTTACAATCTGTCATAGTTAATTGATATGAGCGCAAAGTTCTTTAACAATTTAAAAACTGACCAAACCTAACTGGATCCTAATTGAAGTAACATACAATTCTTGCAATACATGTTACGGCAAAACGGTTTTAGCATTCCCTAATTCCCTTGTCTTAGTTCAACATATTTTATCTATAAGTCAAAGCCGTCAAATTCAAAGAACATTAATGTGACTTAAATTTATATATATATATATATATATATTAATTATGATATAATACATATTTAAAATTTTAAGAAATATAATAATTTTTCTAAAATTATTTAATTATATATCATATTATAATTAATATAAATATAAATTTACCTAACCCTATCGTTAATCTTTACTTAAATTTATAAGTAATAAATTTAATAATTATAATATTAAATTTTTTGAATTAAATAATTATATATTTTTATACATAAAATACGATAAAAAATTCTTGAATATATAAATAACTATTTATTTAATATGATTTTATTTTTAATTTTTTTTAATAATTTATATATATATATATAGTATACAAAATAAATATATAAAACGAGGATTATACAAATCAATTAAAAATAAAAAAATATTCCAGTTTAGATCATCGCAAAGTCCATGAGAACCAACCATTGGGTCCCATCCCATCTACCATCCATATGTTGCCGCGTATGCTCACCACCCACAATCTTGACCGTTTACCCGTCACTCTCCAACGAATTATGGTAATTGCTAGTCTGAGTAAAAGTTCAGGAAATGTGTCTCCGGCTGCTCCGAGCGAATTAGGCTCTTTTCGTAAATCAGATGCGCGAAAATGACCTCGACGGAGAAAAGAGACGACACCAACGTGGTGGAACTGATCGTGCGCGACTCATCACTATCTGAAGCTGATGCACCATCTCTAGTATCCGAGGAGATAACCCCTCTGCTAACTCCGTCTGCGATCCCTAAAATTAACATCTTCACCGTTTCTTATCCACGGAAAAAACCTAGGGTAAAGCAATGGCCTCATTCTCTTATGTTTTTATTGAATCTTGCTTCTGTAGTTTGTTTCTATTTTCTTATTGTTACATTTATTTAATTTAATTTATTATTTTTGTTGAGGTTGCACTCAAGTTAGTGATAACTATTTGGAATGATTATATTTATAATGCTCTCTTTGGTTGCTGGAAATTTGGGGTGCTGAGTTTCTGCCTTTTAAGTTCCTAGTTCTATGATATCAGAATCAGATGTGTGGTAAATACCTCATAAAAATGATTTCAAGTGTTTAATTATCGCATATCAAGTATAGGAATTAGGGAAAAAGAGAAGAGCTCGTATTTCAGCTTAATCCAGTCTATTAAACTGGAAATTTTGATTTAGGATGCGTTTTGAACTGCTTCTCCTTTAGATTAAAAGTGCTTTCGTCCTTTGTGTTAAAAATGCTTTCGTATGGACGAAAGAACTTTCAGTGGTGTTTGGTAATACATAAGTTCTTATGGGAAAAGTTAGTAATAATGCGATCCCTTTCTAAAAGCGCTTTTAACACTGTTATGCCAAACAAATGAATGCTTTATTTGAGACCCTTTTTGACCAACTCATTTTATTACATACCACTTCTCTTATACCACTTCTAGGGATAATATCCAAATGGACATTTAGTTTTGTTGATCAAATGGCGGTGATCTGAATGTTGCTCTTATTACACGAAAGATGTAAGCTGTAAGGGGAGAGGTGGTTGTGCATTTGCAATTTGCTGCTCAAGTCGTTGCTTAATCTCATGCATGCTGTTTAGGCAAGAAAGAGAGAATAAGAACTACCATCTTCTTTAATACACGGTTTTAGTTATTGAATTAAATTTTGGTTAACCAATTGCAGGAACAAGTGACAAGATTAACTGAAGCTGAGACATCTTCAATTAGTCAATTTATTTCATGGGTATGGAGTGGATCACGATACTCTGGTCTGCTGTGTATGGTTGTGTCATCTACCATGTACTTTATCATGGCTGTTCTTTCCAATGTTTTCTCTGGTTAGTAAGTCCTATTTCTTTTTTACTAATCTACAACTACATGATTTTTGATGAACATTACTATATATAGCCTACATTTAATGCTAATTAAAGTCAAATACTTTTTGGATACTATCAAAATGAATTTGAAGAAAACTGAAATTTTATTCTTATTGTATTTTCATGAATTGCATGTTTCTGAAAAGTGTTATCAATATATCAGTTGAGCCCAAGTATTCTTCTTTATTTCCCTTAATTTCCCCTATATTTCCTTTAATTTTATACAAGCTACAGTCTCGATTTTTGTAATCTGAATGTTATGGCATAAGGATTACATATACCTATCATCAACTTATCTTGACATTTATAGTGTTTGGTTTTCTTGCACAGCTACCTTTGTTGTAGATTAACTGAGTTTATCCCATTACAAAAGATACATAATGATTGAGGTTTTGTCCAATGTCATAAGCATCCATCCTTTTGAGAAAATTTCTAACTTCCTGTTTCCATTTTGAATTTTGATAATCAGTTTTTGGATTCCTTTGTAAGTTTTGCCGCTAATATTTAGGGACAATTCAAGTCAATCTAAGGGGGAAATCTCCCTGAAAAGGTCCTACACCCAATGGTCAGAAAAGAGGAGGTCAATAATTTTTTCTTGAAACAGGAGAGCTCAGTATAATCAAAACTAAATGCAACTAGTAGCCTACTATTTACCTGATGTTTAATCATTTTCAATTATCTTCTGCATAAGACCCCTGTGCTCTCACTTTGGGTTCTTACATGTGTAGCGGCCATTTCATCAACCTTTTCTTTCCTCTTTGTGACAGTTCAGACCATTCCTTTGTTTGAGACTGCATTTGCAAGATGTATGGTAATCTTTGTGGCTTCATATCTGTGGTTAAAAAGGAGTGACCATCGCATATTTGGGCCAGAAAATGTTAGAAAACTTTTGATCTCAAGAGCGATTCTAGGATATATATCTCTAATGAGTTTTATTTATTGGTAAGTAACATTTATCTACCTCCTTCCTCTATGAATTGTTTTCTTCCTTGATTAAATTGTCACAATGACTGGAAGCCAACTCATTTTTCATTTCAGCATTCAAAAGTTACCTTTGTCTCAGGCTAATGCTTTAAGCTTTACAACTCCTGTCATGGCTTCATTTGCTGCAAGGATCATTTTAAATGAGAAGTTGAAAACTTCAGAAATTGGAGGTATGTAGTATTTTTATGTTTTTAATAGTTGTTGCTCAAAATGATAGCAATGCATGTTGCAATATATATTATCATCAAATGTTTCTGAGCTTTACTATTTAATGAGATTTTTGAAAAATTCACGAAACAATAAAATTCGAAGACACTTATTGCTGATATTTTGTCTTTGGCCACTGTGCACTTAAGGTAAAATGCAGCCATGTGTCGATGTTAATCATTATATTATTAATGGCAATGGGGCAGAAAATGACAGGAGTATCTTTCTCCACCCTCTATCAATGCCTAGGAGCATACCTGCTTGCTTCCCTTGTAGCTGCTTCATTTTCTTGATTAAATCAGCTATGGATGGTTGGAGGAGAAGATACCATAAAAAATTAAGTGGAAAACCAGACAAGTGAATGTGAACTGCTATAGTCATGCTTGAATTTAACCATGGGGTAGTTGTTGAGAAGATTGTCCCCATCGAAGTTTAGTTAGAATATGAACTTGGATTAAAAAGCTCCTTTAAAGTTCTGGCAACTTGAAAATTTTCAAATTAAACTTAAGAATGCACCATAAAACCCAAATCTAAGAGTTTGGTTTGTTATGTGGAGCTGGTTAATGAGTCATGCTTACATTTGTACCCTGTGGTGTTGTGAACTTGTGATAGAGCATAATTTTATCTTTCCATGTGTTTCTTGTAAAATGTATTGCAGTTGTTGCTTCTCTCTGCAAATATAGAGAAGGTTGATGGTCATCAATTTTCTTTAATCTTCCAGGTTTAGCTTGCAGTTTCTTCGGTATTCTCTTCATTTTTCAGCAAGTATTTACCACAGAAGGTACAGAGTGAGTTAACATATCATCCTGCTATTAGAAAATAAAAATATTTAAATTTATTCATTTTCTCACATTAATTTTCTTTTACTAAATATAGAAAGTTGTCAAAACTTTCTAAAAATATTAACATATCCAAAATTTCTAAAAATAGAAAGGTTAACAATTTTTCTAAATATCAAATATGTCAAAACTTTATAAAAATTGAAATTTTTCATAACTTTCGAAAAGTAAATTTTAGAAAGTTAGAAAAAATTTCTACTTTTAGAAAGTTTGAAAAAAAATTCTATATTAAGAAATTAAAATAAATCAATTTTTAGAAAGTTTTAAAAGATTTCCATTTTTAGTAAGTTTGAATTTTTTTCTATTTTTAGAAAGTTAGAAAAAAAATTATATTTTAAAATTGAATATTTTTTCTATTTTTAAAAAAAGTGGGAATAATTTTTCTATTTTAGTTCAAATTTTTTATTTTTTAAATTTCCATTTGAAAATTTTTTGAGTAACTTTTTTTTTTAATTTGAAAAAATCCATTTTTAAAAAGTTTAAAATAGATTTTTTTTGTATTTTTAGAAAGTTTGAAAAAAAAATTTATTTTAAAAAGTTTAAATAAGTTTAACTTTTAGAAAGTTTTGGAAAAAGTTATATTTTGAAAATTTGATAAAATTTCTATTTTTAGAATTTTTTTTTTAAAATTGATATTTGTAGGTAGTTTGCATACTTATGTGAGTATGAAAGATGCTCTCAACTTTTCACATGGATTCATGCAGGAGGGTCAACTAAGATTGGAGAGGAGGGTAGCAAGGAGAGCAATCATATATATGCAATCTTAGTGGGTTTAATTTCATCCATAACTGGTGGAATAAGCTACTGCCTTATAAGAGCTGGTTCAAAGGCATCTGATCAACCGATGTATGAATACTGAAGTCATAAGAATTATTTTATTTTAAAGTGTCTTAAAGATTTTTCTGCCTTTAATTATAAATGACAGCTTACGGCTATTGCTAGACTTGAATGTTTCCTTCTAAAATCTCGCTGTCTCTCTCTCTCTTTCTTTCTCTGCCTCTGCTTTCTCCCTCCAATTCACTGACACATAATGCAGAATTTTAATTTGTTATTTTATAACCTCTGAGCGTATCCTCCTGTTCTCCTCCCACTCTTGTGCTCCACTCGTATTCTTCAGATTCTTCTCTCTTTGTTCATATAGCTGATTTTTTTCTTTCTTCTGGTTCCTTTTCTGACTACATCTAGAGGTTCATAAAAAATAATTCAGAAATAGATCCCCTTATCATACTATCTAGCAGTGGAGCTGTTAAAGAGTGTCAACAGATTAGTTTTGCATAACTGGGTCTGTGAATTATCTTCCCCTTTTTCAGGGTTACTGTATTTTCATTTGGCATGCTGGCTACCCCTGCGGCTGGAATTTGTTCTTTTGCCTTTGAGGTAAGCTTTTGATATTGTCATAATCTCTTTACTCTCTGTTTAATAAGCTTCTGTATCTTGAAGTTTTTGAACTCAATGTTTGCCTTACTACATACTATCATGATGTTATCATTAACATCTAATGGATGAATATGAGTTTAGAAACTATTTCTTATTTCATTATTGACTGGAAAGGTTTGTTGGTATTCATTCTGAGCTAAAATGTATCCAATTGTCCTTCAAATTGTTTCCTGTATCTATGTAATAATTAAAATTATAGCATCTATTAGCTCATTTATCAACATCACTATAGCCTGAACTTGTAATTAGGAACTAGTATTTGCTATATATGGCGTCTAGGCTAGCTGAGGAAACTGAGCAAACAACATTGACTCACTTCGAATTTACTTAAACCTAAACCTCTCCGTGTCTTGTGCACTCTCAGAGATGAATGCTGTTGGGTCATGATTATTAAAATTAAAAGGGAGGAATTTTTCTTTTGTAGTATTGTTTTATATTTGTTGTTTTTTGCAATTTATTCTTTCTTAAAACTAAATCACCCTTGTTTTTGCAGGATTTTGTCTTTCCAAGCATCTATTCATTTTCCATTATGCTTGTAGTTGGTGCTCTGGCCTTTTTTGCAGAGGTTGCCTTTTTAACCATTATATTGCCTAATCTATAGTGCAAATGATGAGCTAAGAGCAATCATTTTTTAGTTTTAATGTGCTCATCAGGCATATTTGAGTGTCTAAACCTGCTGAATTTCAGGTATTTTTAGCACGTGGACTTCATCTTGAGAAAACAAGCAAGGTTGTAAATGTTCTATATCTTGAGGTATTATTTAATCTTTTAATTATGTTATGCCTTTTTCTTTAGTTTCAATGTCCATGTTATTGTTACATCGCATTCTTCTTTGTTTTATGTTATATTGCCTACATAAGAATAAAGCAATGGATCTGCAGAATAGAAAGAACGACCTAAGATACATACCTCCAACTTACTACTGGACAACAGAATTTCATGAATTTGAGCTAAAGTCAAACAAACATAAAATGCCTCGTAAAAGCTAAGAGTAGTTCAATTTATAAATACAATCTTATGGCAAAGAAAAGCTACTTCTGTCTACTAGCAAATGGAGATTGAGAACTTGTATGCGAGAGTAACATTAAGCCATCGAGCAAGAATATAGCAGGAAATAGGAAACGGGAAAAGGAAGATATTGGGACGGACATATTCAAATGTGCCTCATAAAATGTCTCTTTAATCTTTCATTGAAAAATATATTGGGAAAATAACAAAAATATTACCTCTTTAAACTTATAACCACAAAAATAACACTTTTTATATCCATTTCATTTATTTTCTATTGAAAAAAAGGTCGGTCCATCATTTCACGTTGAATGTTGGCAAATTAGATGCCGTTCAAATTGAACTATTATTTAGATCGTTTAGAATTCCGTTCAATTTGACATGTTTTAATATTATTAGGATGTTATTTTTATTATTATAAGTTTTAGGGATATTATTTTATGTAATTTTCCAAATATATTTTCTCTAATCTTTGTTGAAAAAATGTCCTTGATCAGAAATAAGATGTATAAACTGCATCACAAACATCAAATATCTTGAATATTTGGAAACTGTTATGCAGGAGAGTCGTCAATTACTGAATATTATCGAGTCTTTTTTCAAAATACTGAACAATATTTATCAAGTGAAATCATTGCTATGATTTTTTAAATTCATTTATCGCATAGTAAGATAAATTAGCGCACTAGTCCCTTCCTGAAAAATCTTTTTTTCTGTTTAACCTGTATTTTTTGCAATCACCAATAAGTTTTACAAGTTTAAATTGGATTCATCTCAAAGTGGCTCATAACTTAGTTTTTCTGTGATTCATCCTTATATGGTGCAATTAGTTAAATTGTTAGTCATGAGACACTGCAACGTCTTTGTTGTATCTTCTCCGCTAAAATACCAAGCATTTGTTTGATTTTATCTTACAGGCTGCTCTATCACACTTATGGGGCATTGGGTTGTCAAGTATAACTCCTTTTGCTCGACTTGTTGGCTCTCTCCTTATTGTCATTTCGGTGAGTTATACAATGTATATGGGACCCGATAAAGAAATGGAATGAAACACAGGCATATTAGCCTCGATTATTTCTGAAAGTATGCACGTTATTTGTTGCTTCTAGTTTTTTCTTGTACGTAAATGCGAACCAATGTATCAAATTTTATCATAGTAGTTCATGCATTCTCCACTCTCCAGCTCATCGGCAGATTGCAGTGCCAGTGGTGTTGATTAGTCTCCTACCCATTCACATATTGTAAGATGGAGGAATGCTAATTGCGTGCACATTTACATGCTAGGTTCAGCAAGTAGAGAGAACGGCTAATATAGAATCCTGAATAAACTTTCCCCCCTATGATTTGAGTGCTAAAGAAAAATTGATTTCACTTGGAACAAGCATTTTTTCAGCCCAGCCTCCCAAAAATTTATAGCATATTACTTTTTGGAAAATTTCTTTAGTTGGTTGTAGTGTTGGTAATTCATGTGGGTTGTGTGTATATGTGACGTGTTTATTCGTTTTGTGTGTACTTTGTGTTTTCGTGTGGGTTGTATTTATTTAAATATTATTTAATTTTTTAATAAAATTATAAAAAATATATAATTTATGCGTAATTGGTTATTTTTTCGGATTAAATAACATTATTTCTAATATAAGTGATTAAATGATAAATAATTTAATCTAAAAGAAATTATGACATTTTTCTTTAAATAATATTAATACTATATATTTATATAACTTAAAATAAAAATATTTTATTAATTTAGTACTATACCATTATTTCCTCGTGCATATCGGTTGGTTGACATCAATATCAACTTTTTTTATCACTACAAGAATAGGTAATTAATAAATAGATAAATATTTTACTTGGTCAATTACCAACCCTTAAGTCATTGCCATATCCACAAGTCGGTTTAACGTTAATTTGTCAATTCTCAACCGTCCAAAAATCTTTTGCCTTAGCATCCTAAAAATTACCCCCTTCCTTTTCCAAAGACTCAAATTTTCCCAACATATTCTTTCATCTCTTCGTATCTTTCACCAGCTCTTTCAACTTTGTTGACAAAATGCCAAGAAGCAAGTTAAGGAAGGCAATTGGGGCTGTGAAAGACCAAACAAGCATTAGTATTGCCAAAGTCTACAACAATAATAGTGCGGCCAATCTTGAGGTCACAATTGTCAAAGCCACATCTCATGAAGAAATCCCAATTGAAGATCGCTATCTAAATGAAATCCTTCAACTTGTTGCCTTCAACAAAGTCTATGCAGCATCTTGTGCTCAAGCCATTGGCAAAAGAATAAGAAAAACTAAAAATTGGATTGTTGCCCTTAAATCTCTTATACTTGTCCTTTGTATTTTTCAAGATGGTGATCCTTATTTTCCTAGAGAAGTCCTTCATGCAATGAAATGTGGTGCAAAAATTCTAAACCTTCAAAATTTCAAAGATGACTCAACCTCAAGTCCTTGGGATTTTACATCTTTTGTTAGAACTTTTGCTCTCTATCTTGATGAAAGATTGGATTGTTTTCTAACCGGAAAACTTCAACGTCGATTTACAATTCAAGATCAAGAAATTCCCATCAAAGCACACAAAAAATGCAACAACAAAAATGTTAGTGACATGAAGCCTGCAATGCTCGTAGATAGGATAACTTATTGGCAAAAATTGCTTGATAGAGCAATAGCAACAAAACCAACCGGTACTGCTAAGACAAATAGGTTGGTTAAGATTTCATTATATGCAATTGTGCAAGAAAGTTTTAATCTTTATAAAGATATTTCAGATGGGTTAGCTCTTGTTTTAGATAGTTTTTTCCACCTACAATACAACTCATGCGTAAATGCATTTCAATCTTGTGTTAAAGCCTCAAAACAATTTGATGAGTTATCTGAATTTTATGCCATGTGTAAAAGTATTGGAATTGGAAAAACTTCTGAATACCCAAGTATTCAAAAGGTCTCTAAAGAACTCATAGAAACATTACAAGAATTTTTAAAAGATCAAACTTCATTCTCAAATCAATCACAACCTTCTTCAAATTTAAGCTACCCTCCAATACCTCTAAATAGATCAAAGACATCTAGTTTGTCTGGGAGAAATCATGAGTTAGGTTCTACATCATGTACTTCATTAGATGATTTAATGAGTTCTAATACTTTAACAAGTCCAACAAGGTCAATTGAATTTGAGAGGTACTCATCTCATATTGAGGATTTTGTAAGTGCTTATGATATAGAGTCAAACAATTCACAATCTAATGATCAAGCTTCAAATTTTATGCAAAACTTTGTCTCTTTTAATGATCGGTCAGAACCAGAAGAAACCCAAAAACAAGGAGAGTATAATGTGAATGAAAAATGTGGACAAGTTGAAGAAGAAGCTTCAAGAGATGGGTGGGAACTAGTGCTATTTCAAACTACAAATCAACAAATACATACTAGTAATAGTAATGTATCGTTAGATGGTTTAGAGTCTTCTTCAATTGTTGACACTCTATCTCAAAAGCAATACAATCCATTTGTAGATGACCTAGATAATATTACCCCTCAAGCTATAAGTGCTTCAACTAGTACTAATGATTTGAGTGGTTTTCCTGGTGACCTTTTGTTTGCATTGGATTCTACATTTCATTCAAACGAGTCCAATAAGGCACCAACATTTGAATTACATGATTTTAGTTCTGAGGTGAACTTGGCAATGACATTGTATGAGGGAAATACTAGTGAGACTACAATGTCACCAACATTTTGTGCTCAAAATCAAAGTGAACCAACATTTAGAGCAAAGAAGGATATTGAGATGTCAATTGTGCCGAGTCTTATCGGGCAGAGTCCAGACCCTAGAAATGATTCGTTTGAATGTAGCGGATCAGTGAATCAAGAAATGTTGTTGCAAGAACAACAATTATGGTTGGAGAACCAAAGTAAGATTATTGCTAAGAATTTCAAATGATTTTCTATACATTTTTTTTTCATATTCATTTTCATTAAAGATCTTTCACATAGATTACGAAAGAGTATTTTCATCCTATAACTCTTTTGGATTGACAATTGTAAATTTACTATGCTAATTGAGCATGTATATTACTTGTTCTAATTAAAAAAAATATTAATTGTATTTCATTTTAGTAAAAATGTATTCTAATTTGAGTTTTTTTGAGATATTAAGGATTAAAAATTTAAATAGGACATAGTTTTATTTTATACATATACTTTGATCATAATTTTATAAACATTATAACTAAGAAATTTATTTATGAAGAGTTTAGGTGGGAGATGTATCCCTCCTCGCCTCCATATAAACCCTCCATTGTTTACCCACGTACTTTTTTTCTTCTTATTTTGAACTTTTATTCAACTTATTTGGAATTATGTTTGAGTATGTGTAGGGAGAGGCATGGGTACAGACGAGTATTGTTTTTGATATAACTGTTCTTGATCTAAATTATAAAAGCTATATCTAAATCGTTCAAAAATTGTTACAATTTTAGAACGATTTTTTTATTCACAAGTAACGGTTCGAGACGGTTTTTTATTTACAAGTAACGGTTTGAAATGGTTATTAAAAAATACTCAAAAAATTTGTTTTTTTCAAATTTTTTAATTTTTTTTAATAAACCTTAATTATTAATTTATATATAATTTAATTTAATAAATATATAAATTAATTAAATAAATATAATTAATTTCGGTACGGACGAGTACGGTTATCAATATAACTGTATTTATTATTTTATGTTCAATTTTTATCCAAAATCGTGCTTAAAATTTATCGAATTAAAACCAAATCGATAATACAGATAATCAAAACAGCAATTTATTTATCTTTTAATAAGTATGTGATTTAACCAGCGATAATCTTATAACTTACAAGTTACAACCGAAAAAAAAAGGTAAATATATGACTTGGGAGCCAAACTTAAAGTACGTAACCCTGAAATGACCATTTAATGCAAAACCTAACACAGGTAACTGTACAAACAAACTGTGCAACTATGGCGGGAAACGTAAGAAACGAACAACCATAAAAATATTAAGTACTGATTACTACAATCACCTATTGTGAACAAAAATATATTTTTATAATTTATTATATTTTAACATCACAGTTATTTGATAAAAATAAAAAATATTTTTGAAAATAGCAATTTAATTTTTAATAATATGGTAACTGAAAAATATACTAGAGTTAAAAGCATTGGCCAAAATAAATAAAAATAATAAAATTACTAGAGTTACATATAAGAGGGGAAGGACTATTAAGTGTTTTGAAGCTTTACAGCTACTCTTATTCAGTTGCTTTAATGAAAATATCAATATATACGTGTATATATATAGTGGTAAAGTGAAATATGACCCGAAAAAGGAAAGGAAAAAAAAAAGTCACTAACTTTTATTTTGGGGTAACTGAGAGTGAGATGGTGTTAGTGGTGGTCTTGTGGGGAAACCAGCAAGCAATAGCATGTGAAGACTGTAGCCAGAAATGGACCTCACATCATCACATATAATTCTAAAACACTAAAACCAATCCAATAATCTATAAATAAAATATTCGCAGCGAGAGAGAGAGAGAGAGTGAGTCTACCAATTAAAAGTACAGACAGATATGGGATTGGAATGGGGCAAAAATCAAAATTAGGCTTTTGGGTTACGCAAATTTTGCAATATGAGTTTCAGCAAACTAGTGCAAAAAGAGAAAATAAGATAAGTTATATTTATGTATAGATTTTTTAGTAATAAATTGTTTAAATCAAATAAAATGAGTGAATATTACCAGTTGAAATAAAGGAAGGCAGTATCTTATCACATACTACTAAGTTTACCACGTATAAGTTGTAGGTTTTACAAGAGAAGTATACGGAAAGTAAAAAAAAATAAAAAAAAATAAAATTACTATGAAAACTCTAGTTTCCTTTGCCTTGAAAATATATCTTTTACATGTGAAGTCACTATTACCTTCTGCTTGGGACCCTCACCTTCACCTTCCCAACATCTGCGCTGATTCTCTCTCTCTCCTTAATCACATTTCTTTATATTTCTTTCTTCCTACTTTTTCAGATCATCAAAAACAGTAAAGTCCACAATTCTCCCTGCCCAACATGTACATGAAACCCACATTACAGTTTTCCCTGTTACTATATAAATGTCTATGAAATTTGAGGCTGGTTCGTATGGTTATGGGTTTAAAAGCTGTTCTTTTGACCATCATGAATAGTTGAACACCTCGTACAGAAGCAAGAGAACAAACAAGGACCCACTAAGCCATCACCATATCCGATGATAGTGTCATCTCATCATTTTACATAAACATAAAACTTTCATCATTGCCATTGATTTCCATAGTTCACAATCTCAAAATTTGAGAGATGGAAACTAGATTTTAAAAAAAATAAAAAAAATCGGGAAAAATCAAAGTCCTCGATTATCTCACTTTTCACAATAAAACAAGCAAGCCAGACTTCTATTAGAGAACGATAAACATTTGCACTCTTATAACTTATAATCAATGTCCATTACACATATGATTAAAGAAAAAGGATAAAAGAAAATACAAGCACTCTCTAGAATAGAATGTATATTAACAAACACACATAATTAATTGGTGAATAAAAAATGACATTCTCTCTCAACTTCCCTGTAAACCAATGTAACATTAAAAAAAACAAAACATCAAAAGGTCAAAAAGCAAATCGAGGATACTCCCTAAAAAACGCATCCATGCTTTTTCTTTCATTTGTCATATATATATCGTTATAAATAAATATATAAAGATATGTAGAAGATTATAATATTAAGATAGAAAAAAAAAACTAAAAAGTGAAAAAGTTTGAAGTATACGAAGTGTATGTTTGTTGGTTGTCCAGTGGAGCAATTTCTTACTCATCAACGGTTAGAAAAATCCAAATGAACTCTTCCTGCACAATTCCACACAACAACAATGACAATTATTAAAACAATTAGTCAATAAAATAAAGATTTGTGTTGGTAATTCGGTGTGTCTTTCAGTCTGTGATTAAAGACTAAAGCCAATGCTGCCTCTCAGAAGTCACTAACTTAGCAAATACAACAATTATTTTAAATAACTCTTTATATACTCATTATATATATAGAGAGAGAGAGAGAGTTTAATTTCTGTAACCCAACACGTCAGGCCGAAAAAATTAGACCCCACAAGGCAGTTGGGGCCAAGATGACAATCAAGTCTGCCACAAAATATCTATAACTAGATCCTTAGGGTTGAAACAACATCGATGGTTTAAAATTAGAAAAATGCTTTTTTATCGCTATAAGTTTCTCTCTCACAATTGACACTTATTAATAAACTGTTATCATAATTATTTAATGATATCAAATTTCAATCAAATATTCAATTTAATAATTAATATTATAATTAATACATGCATATACTGTGGTTTATTTTCACAACCTACCTATTTTGTTGTTTCGATATTTTATTTATTATTATATTTAAAATTATCAAAAATATCATTTTGTTTTTAATATATTTATTATATAACAATTAAAATTTATTAAGAATATTTTTGATAATTTTTAAAATTAACAATAAATAAATTATGGAAACTATAAAATGTGATGTGAAAATACACCCTTTAAAATTATACAAATCATTTACCCAAAGGGTAGTTCTATAGTTTACACTAGAAGTGTCAGAGCTAACTTAATTGGGTTGAGTCAAATTCATGTTAACCGAGTTGTAACTCACATTTACTTTTTTATTAAACTTTTTTCTGAAGTAGATTGATTTTTTTTTTTTTGCATGTTTGTGATATTTATATTATAATTAATTAAATAAAAAAATTAATAGTCCAAGTTTCTTCATCAATAAAAAAATTTAATTGTTCAAAAATAATTATGTTTTTTAAAAAATTATTAAATGTGTTGGTGAAATGTTCATAAATTAAAAAAAAACTGTTAATTCAAATTCATCTGTAATATAAATTAAACTTTTTTTTAATTTATGAAATTAATGGCAGTGAGCCGCTTGTTAACACCTTAGTTTACAGCTCCACCGACCAAAAGAAATAGCCAAATGGGCCTCCCATGTGGCTAAGCACATACACAGTTGGCTCTGCGTCATGGCTTAACCAACACATGTCATGGTCAAAGTCATAAAGAACAAATAGTCAACCCAAAACATAAAACGCAATTCCAATAATATCCCTAACACCTAAGGTTACCTTTGTTTTGCGGGGGTTAGTATCTTTGTAAATTATTCCCTCCATGTCCTGCTGAATATTTTCTTCAATCTATTCCCGGCTAGTCTCTGCAACGCCTTCTTAGCTCCGGCAACATCCATTTCCGATAACTTTTGCAAATGAGCGTGAATTCCCGCAGCTAATAGCCTCTTTCTACACCCATTGCTCCCTCCACTCAATATCGCCGAAACAACCATTATCGGGAATTTCTTGGCCACCATTTCGTTTTTGGGATCAAGCATTTGAACCAGCCTCATCACGCCCTTCTCATCCCTCGCCAATTCTTTTCGGTTTGATCTTACGCTCAAGAGTGATACAAGAGCTTGTGTCGCCGATTCATGTAGACCCACTGGTTTTGGTGACTCCATAAGCTTCACCAATGAACCCATACAGCTACTGATGGCTCGCTTATTTCCATCGCTAATAAACAAATTGCTCAACAACGAAGCCGAGAGTTGCTGTACGAGTGTGTTTCCATGTTTTATGAACTCACCGAGTTGAATCACAAATATGGTAGAAGAAGACAGGATCCGAGTAGTGGGATCTGAAGTTGATAGGGAAGTGATTGCTCGCAAAACGTGCACTAGAGTATCTGAGCTTGATATATCATGAATCAAATGCATTAATCTATGCAACCCGCGTTCTTGAATTATCAGAGATCGAAAATAATCACCGGAAGAGGCTAATATTGCTATGCAATTTGCCGCCTTTTCTTGTGTAGCACCGGTGCCTGAAACGAGTAATTGGACTAGAACCGGAAAAGCCCCTTCCTCAGCCAAAACCTTCTTGATATCTTCAACGTTTGCAACGTTTCTAATCGCACCAACGGCGTGGGTTTGTGTTTTCGGTGATCCGGATCGGCAAGCTTCAATTAAAACCAAAACCCCACCATAAGCCGAGACAGCCCAAGCGTTTTCGGTATCGGAAGTGATGGCTTCCACCGCAATCGCGGCCTTTTCTTTCAAAGCCGACGAACCACTTTCCAATATCCTCAACAATGGACCCAAACCCCCTTCTTCAAACACAATTTTTCTAGACTCATCATTCGCAAAAGCCAAGAGAGAGATAGCAAAAGTAGCATGTTCTCTAATCGAAGGCTGGTTGTGAAAATCAAGCAAATGAATCAAATAGGGGATATTTCCTTCCCTAGCCACCACACTGGCGGATTTCTCGTCATCGTTGAGAAGCTGAAGCAGAGATTCCAGAGCCTTCTTCTTGAACTCAACCCCACCAATTTGTAACCTCGTAAAGAGGTCTCTAATAAAGAAGCCCAAGTCTTCTTTTGCCGAACCAGGTCCTGGGTGCGAAAGAACAAGGGCACTGGATTGACGGAGGACCCCAGATCTAAGAAGCAAATCGAGGTCTTGAAGCTGATTGGTTAGTGAAGCAGAGGCCATATCAAGGTCGCTCTGCATGTGAAGCTTGCCGCTTGAAAAGGAAGAGTCCGTACATTGATCGGAGAGGGCTTTGAGTCTTTGAAGAGTGGAAAGAAGGTTGGGGAGTAGAGTATGGAGAAGAGGGTTTTCGGCCCAATGAGGAGAGTCAGAAACTTCAGAGATAGATGACTGAAGAGAGACAAGTTTGGAGCGGAGGACTTGCCATCGTCCGATGAATGATCGGACAGCGAGAGAAGAGAGGAGGAGGAGAGAGAGAGTGGTGGTGATGAGGTCGAGAAGGGTTTGAAGTGGGGTTGTGGAAGACGGTGCTGGTGTTGTGGCTTTGGTGTTGGGAGGCTGCATTTGGGTTTTGTTTGGTTATGACCAATATGGGTTTGCTGAATACATTAGAGAGAGATAGAAATCGTGGGTGTTCAGGTGTTGCTTGGTTGCAAAGAAAAGAGAGGGAAAATGGAGATTTCCGAGCACTCTTCACTTCTGACACGAGGATTTTGAGGAAAGGAAAAATAAATAAATAAATAAATAAATAAATAAATAAAAAGTAGAAAACAAAAGAAAAGGTTTAAGCTATCGAGAAGGGAGTGCGGGATAGAGTAAAGGGTTGCAAGAAATATGTGAGGAACTTAAAGGTAGTTGCTGGTTGGTTTCACGCTTTCACTAAGAATGTCGCGGCAAAAGAATCCGCGGGTAATGTGTGTTAACCGGACCTAATGGGCCTTAATAATGTGTATTTGCCTTATTTGGGTCCAACATCATTTTGGACCATAGTTTGCTTTTTTATTTTATTTATAAATATATTTTTTTATTATAATTTAATTCAATGATATAATTTTTATTTATATATAAAAATTTATTTTTAAATCATTAAAAAATATTTTTTTTATAATCTAAATGAATGTATATTTTAAGGGTAAGAAAATATTTTACTAAGTGTTTGAAATTTAAATCAATTAAATAATTATGTCATTTATAAATAATAATCAAGTTTAAAGTATGTTTAATGATAGATAATTCTTATTCATCTATTCAATTTTATTTATTACTTAGCTACCTTACTCATAGACATGTGAATGTTGATAAGAGCTATCTAATTTATTGTGAGAATAATGAAAACTTGGTGTTTGTTTTTTAGTACAAAGAACAAAAAAAATATGATTATGACTATGATATAATAATGCCTTCAAACTTTAGGGATACAAGGTAATAATTTAAAAAAAAAAAAAAGTGTTCCAATACTTCAAACAAAGGTCTGATGATTACGGTGATGGTGAGAATGGTTTGTGTTTGATGGTACATACAATTTAGTTTATTTAGAAAACACCATGTGATATTGTATTTAAATAAGTTCTTTTCTTCCAATTTATTTATTCTTGGAACTAGAAGTGTTTTTGGGAGTTTATATTCCTTTTTAATTATGACTTTAGCTTATTTCTAGTTTAAGCCTAATGGTTGTTTTTATTTTATGATAGTTACACATTTTTATCTTAGATTTTGTTTCTTTTAAAATACTTAATTGTACCAGATGTTATTGGTATTTGTTGTTATAATTAAATAAATGGTGTAAAACTTTATGAGTCATGCATATAATTTTTAATAAAAATATACAAAAATTATATAATTATCAAATAATACACAAAATTTCTATTATTTTTTAAAAAAATGTACATTGTTTTTAAGAATATTACATATAATTATATTTTAAGAGTCATTTTTAGAATTATAAATTAATAAAAAAAATCAACTAATCTCTAATCCATTTCGTTATCTCCCAACCATTATCCTCAGTCTTACCCCAAACTTCGTATTTTGTTACTTTTTTATCTAAAAATGGAGAAGGTATTACCACAAAAAGGAACATTAAAATCGGTTAAAAATTGACTTTAAATGAAACGACTTAAAATTTAAAGTCGGTTCAAGGCATGAACCGACTTTAATTTTTATTTAAAAAAAAATTATTCATTTTCTATACTCAAATAAAAACCTGTATTCAAGCAAAAAAAAACCAAAATCAATTTAACAAATAGTTTAAATAATACAAATATTTGAAAAATAAAATATTAATTAATAGTAGAAAAATTACCATCGTTCTGTTCTATTTTATTCAAGATCATCATATTTTCCTCCTTATGTTATAATACAAACCTACATATATAATACAAAAATTTATACACATAAATAATAACACATAATAACAAAAAAAAATATGAATAATAAGTGCGTAAAATTAATAGAAATACTTACAAAAGTAAATGAAGTGATAAAATGAAGGAAGGGAAGAAAAATGATGTTTTGTAAGTGAGAAATGTGTATAAATTTTTTGAGTATTTTGCTCAAAAAAATAAGGGATCTAAAAGATTAGTTATAGAGGAAGAAAACTCACTAACTGGTGTTGGAAATGGTAGTCGTAGATAGTTGAAAAATGAGAAAGAGTGGAAGAGGTTTTGGGTTTTTAAGAGTTCTGCAACGCTTAAAATAGTTTCTGTCTAAAAAGAAATAAGAGAAAAGAATTTATCCACGTGAATAACGTCGATTTTACGTGTCAATCAACGCTATGCTACGTGGATATCATCGGTTCCAGGTGTCAACCGACGCTACGCTACGTGAATAGCATCGTTCTAGGTGTCAGGAATGGATAGGGTTAGTGAAATTAGGTTTTAAAGGGATGGATAGGGTTATTAATTTGTGGCTTTACTTATGGGGAAGTTATTAACCAAGGGGTTTAGGAGTTGGGGGATAACGAAAGAAAATTTAAAATTAATTAGATTTTTTATTTTATTTATTTATAATTTTCGTATGCCCTTCAACAAATAAAATATATGTTATTTTATTGTATATTTTTTAAAAATATATATATATTATTTTATTCAAAGAGATTAAGAGAAACTTATATCATACAATGACATCACGAAAGAGTTCACTAGTGACATTTTTGGTGTATGAAATTTTTATACAATAAATATTCATTTTTAAAATTAATTTTATTTATATATCTATTGTATATTAATAACATATAAAGTATCGTTCAAAAAGTGGTACAAAAAAAACTCGTGACATCACCGAGTAGACTTTTTGTTGTTTTAACTTCAAATAAATTGTGTGAAAAAAAAACCTTCAAAAAAATTGATTGATTAGTGATCACTACGTAAATCACATCACATGACTAATTCATTTATTAAAGAAATTTTCTTTTTTAATAGGATTTAAATAAGAATGTTAATTCTTTTTTTTTTAATTTGCTTTGACTGATGCGTTTAATAATGTATAATGAAAATCAATTAAAATAAAAATTAATTGAATTTTAGAGAAAAGATACTGTAAAATTTATTTTATTTCTATGCATTTACTAGTAGGATTAATCATAATAAAAATCTTATATATTTAAAACTTATTACAAATATAATTAATATTATATAATTTTATTCAATAAAATTATGTAAACTTACCTGTAATATCAAATTAATGTATAATTGGGAAAAGATTAGGGAAACAATGGAAAAGGGAAAGAAAACTAGCTCTAAAACTAACGCTGATGATTTAATTTAATCATGGACTTAATAACTGGATCAAAATAACAAACTTCATAAATAACAAATACTTAATAAATTATAATTTTTTTTAAATAACATTACATATATCACATACGTGAGATATTAAACTCTTGGTATTATATTTACATCTTTCATAAGTAAGTTGTAGTATGGCTAAACTAAAATATATCGCACACAAATTACTCTAGATGTCCTTTTTTCATGCTTTTTATACAATTTTTATTTATGCTTGATTTTGGTTGTTTAAATTTGCTCTTTATTTACTCACTTGTTCATAAATTAGGAAACATTAAATGCAAGCAATTTGTCATTATAAAAAGTAAGATTAATAATATCGTATAATTTTTTTTATATATGAAATTTTAATTTTAATTTTTTTAAAAAATATAAGTTAAATTTTCAATAATATACATAATTATATATTTTTTAATATTATAAAGATGTGAATGTATGTTTTTTCTTTTAAATTTAAAAATAAAATTAATTTGCATAATATATACAATAAAGATAATAATAATAATAATAATAATAATAATAAATTAGCATGACCCACGTTAACTTTAAGGCATAAGTTGCATCAGAAGTCATATGGATTGAATTTGACACTTTTCTAAGAAAATTCCAAAGAACGTATGATAGTATTATTGTTAAAAATTATTACAACCATAATATTTATAGCACAATAATTTAATTGAATTAATAAGAATGAGTCTTTGTTTTGTTATTTTATAATTAATTTTGACTGGTCTTATAGTTTGCATTCTACATATACCTCTCATTAAAGCCGCTCATTTTTAACAACCAATGAAATAAATAAATAAAATTGATGGTGTTTATCTATTAATCAAACCCTATTAAATATATATATATATTTTTTTCTTAAGTCAGAAATAATAAATAAATAAATAAATGTTATAATTACCTTTAGTTATATTTTTTTAAATACGTTAACATTCTCAGTAGTCAGTACTTATAATATACATGATCACATCTTTATTGAATGACTAAATTTTACAATAACTAGGCTGCGATATATAAACTAAATTTATTACAACTATTTTGTTGGCAAGCGTAGATTTGATGATTATATTCCTCATAATTTTAATTATTATTTTCAACGTAAAATCCACTTCCACCAGTAATAAAGAAGGCAAAAGGTTTTTGGCCTTTTTTAAAGGCTCATCAAATTGATCTTATTTATTTATTAAGTCAGAATTTTTTTATTTTTTATAATACTAGATATTGCTTAGAAGACTTTTTTTATTTTTATTTTTGCTAAACTGTAGTTGTGTATACGACGTCGTATAAGTTTATAACGTTTTGCAATAATTATAAAATTCAGAGTTTGAAGGAAAGATAAAATAAATTTAAATCCCGTCAAATTTCTTTTTATTTGAAAATTAATAACCATTTTTTCAAGAGTCGCCGGCTTAATGTTTAGATTAAAAATTATTAATAAATTTAATTTTGTCTGATTTAATTTATTATTATTTTAAATTTTAATGTAATAAAAGAATTAAATCTAAAACATATGTATTTATATTTTTAAAGATTTGGATTGATTAACTAATATATCATTAACTAATTAATAGATAAGAAATATAAAAAAATTTAAATAGATTTTTAAAATTAAAATTAAAAATATAAGAATGATTTTAAATTATGAAAGTGATTTAATGTTATAAATAATCTAATGATCACATATTTTCAATTATTATTGTTTAATTTAAATTTATTATTTCAAATTATTTTTATTTTCATCACAATCAATCAAAATCTTATTTTATTAACTTTAATTAATTTAATCAACCCATCATCATCTTTCACCTATTACAAAAATTATACTTAAATTATTTATTTATCTTTTATGATAAATTATTTATATTATTATTAAAAAATGATTACACATAATAAATGACTATTTTTTATTATTTTTATTTTATATTTTTTAAATGTATTAAATAAAGAATTGTTAAAAAAGATAATATAAACCTTCTTTTAAGTTTATTTTTCTTTAGCTTTTATATGAGTCACTTAATAACATAATTTAACTTTTAATACCTATATAAAAACACACTTGTTTTAAAAATAAAATTTTATTTATAAAATGATTTTATGCTGGGTGATGTATATTTTTTTTATATATAAGATTAAAAATAATTATTTTTTATATGTTTAAAAATATAGTGTATATTTTTTTCTTGTAAATTAAAATATATATTTTTAGAGGGTTTAAAAGTGAAAATATGTCAATATTTAAATTATATAAAAATGATAGAAATAATAAAAATTTAAGAATTTTTTTCTTTTCAAAAATTTTTTAATTGGAGAATCTTAGAACTTAAATCATGTTTTCAAATACTAAGTGCAAAATTAGTAAATAAAAACGGTAGCTCTAGAGACGTGATCAATAAGAAGACACCAATTTTAGGCTTTAAGGCACATGAAACCATGTGAATTACACTTTCTTTTAATATTATATATATACGTATGTTTTCTTTTTCTAATTTAGACGGCGGTTTGCAATTGAACCATTTTTTAAGAGAAACATAAAGTTATATTATAATATTATATTTAATTAATATTAAATATTAATTCTTACTAGATACTAATATCAAAATAGCTAATAATATTGACAAAATAAAATAAAATCAGAATACTAATTTATTCCCTCAAACAGCTTTAAAACATGTGTTGTTAATCAGTAAACAACAGAATTAATAATTCTGAAATAAAATTGAAAATAAAAACTCCTAATTTATCTCAACCTTACCAAAACACCTCTTGCACGTTATTTAGGTCCAAGAAACCAAAGGAATCTGTAGAAAATTGAGATTTCTCATAGCATTAGGCTAATTAATCACCTTTTTTTATAAAAATGTCCAAAAAATTCTCTATATTTTTCGTATATTTATCTTTAAAATTAAATACAATATATGTACAAGTAAATAATCATTTGATTTAAATGAATTAAAAATAAAAAAGAAACAAATTAATTAGATTTCTACGATCATATTATCAATTATCAAGATTTAACAATAATCAAATCTTAATAATATTATGAATTAATAAGATTTGACAAAAAATAATTTTAACATTTTGTTAAATTTTTCAAGCAAGTGCAAATGTATGAAAATTTAAGATGATTACTATTTGTGACAAATAAATAAATAAATGGTAATATTTTTTCATAAACAAATAAAGGGGATTATATTCTTCCTAACTATTATCTTACATGACTATATAAGAGGAAGAAATTGCATGACATGGGGTATAATTATATTATACTTTTAGTCTCTTTTATAACCATTAATGTCAAAAAAAAAATTCAAAAATTAACTTTTGTTATACCATACGTAATATTTTCTCATATAAGAGACTGCTATTTAGAATTCATGGATCTTATCAAAGGATTATGTTTATTAACATGAAAAATTTATGCGTAAATTGTTTCTAAATTTTAATTACAAAAATTTCATTAAAAATTACATAATTTGATATCATAATATGTTCATCCATACTATGATATTATCATAGAGTACATTATGCGATTTAATCACGAAGCAAGATGGTATGTTTCTCCTTAAAATAATTTCCTTTTAGATAGCTTTTAACCAAAATGATTTGTAAAATCAATATTTATAATTTTTTTTCAAAAGTTATAACCATAAATATAAATATATTCAATTTATATATTTTTATTATAAATAAAAATTAATATTCAAAAATATCATACTAAACATAGTCAAATTAAACTTCTACTAATTAGAATTAAAATTGAATTTTGATTACTTAAATTCTATTTAATGTTGTTATAATTTTATTTATTGTAATAAATTTCATTTTTTTTTGTTAAAAATATATTTTAAGTGTATTATTTTATAAAAAAATTAAACTATTTAAGATTACTAATGTTGTAACGATGCCATATTAGACAAGTTAAAGCAATTCCATTAGAGGACTTGAGATTCCTTTCTGAAGTTGCTTCTTTTTCAGGGGAGAACAAATGAAATACAAAATGCTAAATATTATCGGTCTTATTTTATTTTTAAATATATATGTAAATTTATGTATAATTAATATTTTATTTTTGTTATTGTTTATTTTTTAAAATAAAAAATTTAATATCAATCAGTCCCCGTGTCCTGTCCCGTATGTCCAGCCAAAGATTCGTTCATGAACCACAATAAATATTAAATAAACATATTTTCAATAAACAGTAAAATTATAACCACATATATAATTAATTCATATTTGGCTCTAAAATTTAGCCCACAAAAATTACGATTTTTTTTTAAGGATGTGACACAAAACTGATGAAGGATTGGACTGGTCAGACACACGTATTCATTTACCTTAATTTGTGCCAATCATAATTATTTTGGCAAGGCATGTGCAATAAATAAATAAATAAATAAAACCCACTTGATCAAACAGGGTTTTCATAGCAAATTACTTAACATTCATGAAGATTTTTTTTTTCTTTTTTCTCCTTGCGTCAAAATTCAAGCAGATTGGGCGTCGGGACATTTAAAAAAAATTATTATAGTATTCGAATGAAAAATTACAATAATTTATTGTATATTTTTTTTGATAAAAATTAAATTCAAAATCATATTTTTTAAAAGGATTTGATTTTGGATGATCATAATAATTTACGAACACATACATTAGTTTCAAAGATACTTGATTTTTAAAAATATTATAACTTATCAAAGAATTATAACTCATTGTTAACGTGTGCATATCATTTTATAAATAATTCATTCACTTAAACCATTTGTATAAAAGAAGAATGAATGTTATCTAATAATTTAAGCCACTATATATATATAATTAATGTTCTAAATATTAGAGATTTAAAATATTAATTATCTTGTATGTTCTTTAAAATTAAAAGTGTTTTTGAATTGTTTTAAGAATGTATATCATAGATAATAAAAGACTTTGTTGTATTTTGAAGGTGTATTTGATAAACCTTATTATATTATCAAATTGATAGGGCAAATAACGTCTTAAGAATAATAAATTAGAATCGTACTTTGAAACCAAAAACCAAAAATTATAATTTTTAATATGATTTTATATTATCACAATTGAAAACCTTAGAGATTCAATTTGAAGATCACGTAGATCAACAATCAACAATAAATTCAAGAATTTTTTTCCAACAATTTTAAGACTCTATTTTACTAAGTGAAATTATCATTGACTTTAAGAACAGTAATAAATTTCTAATTACTTAATATTTTATTTACGAAGCATAATTATGAATAGAAAAATCTCCATGAATAAATACTTATATATATATTTTATATTATTGGTTTCTTATATATGTATACTTTGAATTTAAGATATGCATATATTTTTTTTAATGGAAAACTTGTTATTGATTATAAAAGTATAAACATATTATACATTTATTTAGATAATGTATTTGAATTTATACACGAGTTCTAAGTTACATAAAAATTGATAAAAAATATAAAATAATTATTCTATATTATAATTGGTGCATAATATACATGTAATATGTGTGTAGTAAATTATCGTGACTATTAATGAAGTCGTAATTTTTGGTAAAATATTATAAAAATTAATAACATATGTTAAATAGTTTTAACTTTTAGTGAAAAGTCATGACTTGATAAAATGTTTGTGACACTTTATGATAAGTCATGATATTTAGTGAAAAGTTATGGCTCTTGATGAACGGTCATGACTTTTAGTAGATGGTGGGTTGTGATTCTTAAAAATTTGTGACTGTTGATGAGGTCATTGACTATTGATGAATGATTATAACTCTTAAAGGGTTATAATTCTTGATAAAAATTCATGATTGTTGGTAAAAAGTCACGACTCTTGGTGAAAAGTCATGATTCTTGGTAAACAAATCGTAATTTTTAATGAACAATCGTGACTTTTGGTGAAAATGTTAACCCTTGGGTTTTGACTTTTGGTAAAGGCATTCTTATGAAAGATAATTTTAATATCTTGAAAATAATATAAAAGAATGATATAAATTCTTTAATGTTGATAGATTATTAAAAAAGTAATCGAGTTAATATTATAAGTGAACTATGTCGTGGGATCTTACCAAAAGCAAGCTTGTATATGCATATGCTTTACCAAAAAAATTAATATGTTTATCCTAACTTCTTCTAATGTAAAAGTTGAATGATTGAGAATCATGTTTGCAAATATTCCTCTATGATCTAAATTAATATATCTTGTATAATTATGTATGTATATTAACAATATGAGTTATTTTATTTGGTGCATGTAACTAGATATAAAATAATATTATTAATAAATGAATTTATGATATAATTATGTATGATTGATATTCGTTGAAAGAGCATTATTTTATGTTAATTAATAAAAAATCTTGATGACCCCTTATGATAAAAAATCTAGCCAAGAACATTATTAATAATCATGAAAGGTAGTGGCATAAGAGCTATACAAATAATTAATGATGGAAACTAAACTAAATATTTGAAATATCAATATCTTGGGTTTAATAAGACAAAGTATATCATATCTTTGTGATTGCAAGCACAATAATAAACAAAGAGGTGTCTTAAAGAAAGATGTATTTGATACATATAATAAAACGAGAATGATAACTTATTTAGCTTTTAATAAACTTATAAGATAAGTATGTGAGATATTTTAGTTACGTGAGTATCCTTAAGTATCCTTGATATGTTAATTTATGTGAGTTTTGGAGATGATGTCATCTCCTATGTAGTTTGGTTGGCTAATAGTGCACTAATGAAAAACCAAGATATAAGGCATTGGACCAATCCACGTGTCAACGAATAAAAAAATATTATAGATGAAGACAATTTATGTGTGAGACATATTCGTCATACCAAATAAGCTTATTGGCTCAAAGACTTGCATAACATGACACTTTGGTTAACTCTGAGGTGTTTTCACCTACTAAAGGTTCAAATGCAAAATACATTTTTATTTAAGTATAGTCTTTGGAACATAATCATGATAAAAAAGTTCAAAACTATTTTCAATATTGTAATTCTTTTTGAAAATGGTGAGGGAATGTTGGAACATTTTCAAAATAAATTATTATAGCATTTGGAGGAAAAGTTTCAATGGTGTAATTCTTTACAAAGTTGAATGTTATGATTTATGTTGAAAGGTTGCATTTTGTAAAGAAACATAACTTTTGGATAGTTGTATTAATTTATAAATAATTATATTAGTTTCAAAGAAATATTTGAAAAAGTCACAACTTATTAAAAAATTGTAACCATTTGTGAATCATTTGTGAATAGGTGTATATCATTCTACAAAAAGTAGAGAAGAACAATACATATTTTCTAACACTTTCTATCACTACTTATATATATATAAAAGTAATATTTTTAATATTATAAATTTAAAATATTAATTATCTTAAGAGTTTTTAATAATCAAAAACATTCTTAGGTGGGTTGTCTTTGTAAATGTACATCATAGATAACAAAAGGTTTCATAATATTTTGAAGACGAATATATTGAACACTGAGTGCATCATCAAATTAATACGGACAAATAACATTTTAAAGATTATGACTTAAAATTGTCTTAAACTTGAAATAAAAAATTATATTATTTAATATAATTTTACGTTACGAAAATTAAAGATTTTAAAGATCATGATATCAACCATAAACAAAAAAATTATTAAATCCCTAAGATTTGCCATTTTAAAAGGAAAGTAAGTTTAATTAATTTATAGTTTATATGCATCGATATTTATTTTAACTAATATAATGGAGTAACCAATTGGATAGTGACAACATCCTAAAGGTAGAAGTTCTTTTTGTTAAAAAAAAAATTCCATGCTAAAGTTCCTTTACCTCACCAAATGCTAATAATTTAGATTATATTTATTATCAATATAATTTTAAAATTACATATAATTTAAATTATATTTATTATTAATATAATTTTAAAATCTCATAATTAAACTGTGAAAAAAAATCTATGCACTGAAAAAAGATTACCTTTATCTCTTTTCTTGAAATGTGCTTTAAGCTTTATTAGCTTTTTGTAAAGTGCCTTTTACTTCGATAAGAAACAATATTAAACTATATAATATGTTCCATTTGAAATCTAAAGGGGAACATTGATGTTATCACAAAGTATTCACTCTTTCATGTTTTCAGGTCAATCACTTTAGCAAACTGAAAATTTTCTTATCCTTCGAATTATTGATGATATCTTAGAAGGCATAAGAAATGTAACAAAAATTTGGGAAAGCAATCCCAACTTATTTTTAAATAGAGATGTAGCCAACATGAATAATAGCCACTCACTTGTTTTATTAAGTGAAATATAAAGTGGTCAAATATGAGATTGAAAATAAAATCAACACAATCTATGCATACCGTGTTATTACAATCAAAATGGTAATTTCCACACTAACGTTACCATGTTAGTGTAATTTTTATACCATCTTGATACAAAAATTTCATTAATTTTTTTTTTACATCAAATATTATAAGAAAAATATATCTTTTTACAAAACAGAATATCACCTTTATTTTTTAATTAATTTCTTAATAATTATTATATGAAATTAATTTACTCGATTATTACGTTTGTTATTTTAATTTATATTATATTTGTAACTCTTTGTTATATTTAATAATATTTTTATTAACTTTAATTTATTATATGTAATAGAAAATTAAATAATAATAAAATATATTTGCAAAAAATTTAACCAAAGATATATAATTAGAGTAAAATATAAATTAAAACAATATATTTAGATTTTTATTACTACATCAAATAAACAGTATTACATTAAATTTAACATGAAATTATTTATTGCATTATATTTGAAGGTGTATTAGAGCAACTTTTAATGCAAAAATTGTACTATTTTAGTGCAATGATGTTGGGTTGGAGATTTCGTTAATATGTCATTTTTTTTTCCATTTTCTTATTGTTATCCTTCTTCTGGAGCAATGTTAACCCAAATGGACTTTTACTAGATTTATTCAGACTCAGTCAAAGAACTACGTTTTCAAGAGATACACTAAAATCTAAACACATTACCATCAAAATTTATGTGAACATTTCATTTATAGTGTTATGTCTAACATTTAAGGTCATTCCATGAGTGCGGTCCATGCTTAGATGATGAGTCAAAAAGGATAAGTATGGGGGCTTTATTCTCTAGCTAGAAATATATGTATAAATTGAAATGCAAAAGAGAGTCTTCCTTAAGGTAAGGTGAGGTGGGGTGGGGTGGGGATCCTATTTCTCTATAATAAAGCAGTGGTGTTCACACTCGATGTTTCTTTGTAGTCCCCCCACAACAAATTAAGACCATTTTCACAATATGTTACTTTTGTGTAAGGCACAAGATGAGTAAACAATGTGAAATTGTTGCCCCTGTCTCTGGCTACTGCATTATTAATCCAATTCTAATAAAGATTTCCTTTTTACTTATTTTTCAAATATATAATATTATTCAAGTGACTTGTGCTATCATTCAAGTGCACCCTTTGAACTATTACTATTTTGTTTTCTAATTCATTTAAAAATGAAAACCCAAAAACTCATTTAATAAAAAAATATTTTTTTTTTCATTCTCTCTTGAGTAACAACATAATAGAAGTAAAGTTAACTAATAAAAAGAAAAAAAAGAATTTGAAATATTGTTTTCAAAACCTATTTTTTTTTTAAGTTTTAAAAAAACGTGCCTAAGAATATAACTGAGTTTAAACTCAATTATGAATTTGAAAATAAAATTAATTATCAAATAATATTTATTTTGAAATATTGAGTTTAAAAACTAAATCTTAAACAAAATTGTAACTGTGATTTTCATGAAAGGTTTCTTAACTAATATTAATTTATATATATATATATGTTGGGTTTTCCTCTTGATTTGGAGGGCTGAAAAGGAAAATGTGGCTTAAAGCGTGAAGTAAGAAGAAGCGGTGTGTCGTTCATTCTTTAATTAATAAGCGTTTAGGGTTTGTTGTGAAGTTTTCTGCGAAGGTGCGAGTGCGAGTACGTAGCGAGAAAAGAAGCGATTTTCCCTCTCGGCCAGTCTTAAAACCGTCAAGTGCTCCGTCGAAGGTCGTTTGTGGTCCGATTAAAATTTGAAATTTTGCAGACAGGTTCACGACTCAAGACTCTTTAATGCGTGCGGTGGGATTTGGATTTGGCTCACCGGTTTGAGAAATTCTGGGCAGTGAACAGTGGTACAGATTGGGTTAGATTTCTCCATTTTCTTGAAATAATTGTTAGTTTCCAAGAAGTGTATTCTTGATGATGTTGTTGATTGTTTGCCTCTAGTTTTACCTAGAGAGAGCTGTTGTACAATTGTTTCTTGATAGTGGAAGTTTTGGAGAGGAGTGTAGTGGTTGTTTCCTTCTACTGTAGGGAAGGTTTTCCACGTAAATTGGTTGTGTTGATTTTGTGCATGTTTGATTTTAAGCTCTATTTATTTGTTTCCTAAAAGATTCACACAAAGAAGGAGAATAGGTTTAATTCATTTGTTTAGAGCTTGATTAAGTTCGAATTGAAATTGTGATTCTCAATAAAGTGGTATCGGAATTGTGGTTATTATTGTGGAATTTCTTGTGTTGAATAATGGAAGCAAATTTAAGTAGAATGATTACTACTGAATGGTTCTAATTATCATACTTGGAAAGGAAAAATGGAAGATCTCCTTTATGTCAAACAATTTCATTCTGGGTATTTGCCTGCGAAGCGGAAAAATTATCGAAGAAGAATGGACTTTGTTACATCGACAAGTCTGTGGGTATATAAGGCGTGGGTAGATGATAATGTTTTGAACCATATTAGTGGAGAAATACATGCAGTCGTTATGGAATAAACTTGAAGAGTTGTATGCTCGGAAAACGAGGAAATAATAAAATGTTTCTTATAAAGCAGGTTGATGGCTTTAAGGTGCAGATGGAACTCGTTGACGGATCACTTGAATACGTTCAGGAATAATCAATCAGATTAGGCTTGGAATGGGTATCAAGTTTGATGATGAGATTCGGGGGTTGTGTTTGTGGAGTGCGTTCTTGGGACTCTTGGGAAACATTTAGAATGTCGTTAAGTAACTCGGCTCCCGAAATGGTGTAATCAATATGGATCGGCTAGAAGTAGTGTTACGAATGAAGAAATGAGAAAGAAAGTCACGTAGGGTCTTCTCGGCGGATCGGAAGATTTTGGTTACGAGAAAGAAGAGGGAGGAGTAAAGCGAGGAGGTTTGAAGCGAAAAAAGGAAGAAGCGAGTCAACGGGTTTTCTAATGTTGAGTGCCATCGTTGTGGCATGAAAGGGCCTGTCGAAAATATTGTAGGCAGGTTGAAGCGGGATAACAAGAATAAAGACAAAGAACGAGAGGGTGATGTTGGCAAAGAAAATAATCGAGTTGCCAAGCTAGTTGGAAGACTTTCTCGTTGTTTATAATGAAGATGTTGTCAATGTTGCGTATCACGAGGTTAGTTGGGTTATTGATAGTGGAGGCATAAGATTCGTACTTTACGTCTCGAGAGGACTTCTTTACATCTATCTGACGGAGTGACTTTGGGACGGTGAAGTTGGGTAATGATGGCTTGGTTAAAGTCATTGGTATTGGAGATGTGTGTTTGGAGATGAATAATGTACCAAAGACTACTTCTTAGAGGGTAAAACATATTCACGAAATTCGTTTGAACTTGATCTCTGCTGTAATAAACTTGATGATGAAGGATATTGCAATACCTTTAGTAATGGTCGATGAAACTTACTAAAAGGTCTTATGGTTGTTGCTCGTGGGAGCAAAGCATTCCGGTTGTATATCTGCGGCGAGACTCTTGAAAGCGTTATTAATCTTTGTGAGGATGAGCTCACATCGGATTGTGGCATAAGAGACTTCTTCGCATGAGTGAAAGGGTTGGCGATATTGACTAAAAAGAATCTTAACTACGGAATGAATGATGTTTGTTTAAGAAGATGTACTCGTTGTTTGGCGAGGAAGCAAAATAGAGTTTCTTTCAGAGTTCCCTCCTTCAAGAAAACAATACATACTTGATTTGGTACGATTCGGATGTATGTAGTCTATGAAGACAAAAACTTTGGGTGGTGCAGTTATTTTGTGACCTTCGTAGATGATTGTTCAAGAAAGTTATGGGTGTACACTTTGAACAAAGATCAAGTATTAGATGTGTTTAAACGATTTCAAGCCTTAGTGGAAACGGTAGGAAGGAAATTGCGGTGCATCGGAACGGATAATGGGGGAGAGTATTCGGGTCCTTTTGATGAGTACTGTAAGCGTCGGGGGCATTCGACATCAAAAGACACCTCCCAAAGGGCTCCTCGATTAAATGGGTTGGGCGAGAGAATGAGCAGGACATTGGTTGAAGAGTAAAGATGTCTTCTTTCGCAGGCTCGGTTGCCAAGATCTTTACAGGAGTGAGGCTTTGAATACGGTTGTACATGTTCTTAATCTCACGCCATGTGTTCCTCTTCGGTTTGATGTACCAAGCGAGTTTGAATTTGTAGCAAGATGTTTCTTATGATCATCTTCGCGTTTTTTGGTTGCAAGGCATTTGTCGCATATACCAAAGATGAGAGATCTAAGCTCGATGTGAAGACACGACGGTGTATCTTTGTTGGTTATGGTCTGGATGAATTTGGCTCTGATTTTATGATCCGGTTGAGAAGAAGCTGGTAAGTCGTGATGTTGTGTTTATAGAAAGATCAAAGCTATACTGAAGATGTTGAAGATAGATAAGAAAGGAGTCCATCGGTATAGCGATGATTTGATTGACCTAGATCAGGTTCCTTTATCGGTACGGATGGAACAAAATGTTCAAGATGACCCGACGGGGTTTAGATGATGTAGATATGCGAGGTGAAACGGATCACGGACTGCGATCGGTTGCGGGAACCGGGAAATTCACCCGGGAGGTCTACGAGCACGGCGTCCTTCCACGCGGTATGATCTGGATGAGTATGTGTTATTGACGGATGAGGAGAACCTCGATGTTATGTAGAAGCGATGGAAGATGGAAACGAGCCTGTGGGTTGGTCTTATGGAAGATGAGATGCGATCGGCTGTATGATAATCACACGTTTGGTGGTAAAGTTGCCTAAGGGTAAAGAGAGCTTTGAAGAACAAGTGGGTACGGGGTGAAGCGAAGAACACAATTCCACGACCACGATACAAAGCTAGGGCGGTCGTCGAGGATTCGGTCGGAGAAAAGGTATTGACTTTGATGATATTTTCTCTCTGTTGTGAAGATGTCTTCCGTACGTGTTGTTCTAGGTCTAGCGACGGCTTGGATTTAGAAATTGAGCAAATGGATGTGAAAGCTGCCTTTCTTCGTGGTGAGTTGGAGGAAGAGATTTATATGGAGCGACGGAGGGTTTTGTGGTTAAAGGAAAAGAGGATTACGTATGTCGGTTAAAGAAAAGCCTATACGGGTTGAAGCAAACGAGCACTAGACAATGGTATAAGAAGTTTGAGTCGGTTATGGGGGAGGCGTAGTTACTGAAGACTACTTCGATCATTTGTGTTTTGTGCGAAATTTTACGATGATGACTTTATCATTTATTATACATGTTGATGACATGTTGATTGTTGGTAGAAATTCTTCAAGGATTGATAATTTGAAGAAGCGATTGAGTAAGTCCTTTGCCATGAAGGACTTGGGGCCCGACAAAACAAATTCTTGGTATTCGAATTTGTCGAGACAAGAAAAGAAAGAAGTTGTACATGTCGTAGGAACGGTACATCGATAAGGTACTTGAAAGGTTTCATATGGATAAAGCTAAAGTGGTTTCTTCTCCTTTATCTAATCAACTTTAAGTTGAGATCGAGTCGAGCCGTGACGGATAAAGAGAAGGAAGATATGGAAAAGGTTCATATGCCTGTGATAGGAAGCTTAATGTATGCAATGGTGTGTACGAGGCCGGACATAGCTAAATGCGAGTTGGAGTTGTTAGTCGTTTTCTTTCGAATCCGGGAAGAGAACATTGGGATGCGATAAAGTGGATTATGAGATATCTTGAGAGTACTTCCAAGTTAACACTTAGCTTTGGAAGTGGAAAACCGATGTTAGTTGGATACAACGATTCGGATTTGGCAAGAGATGAAGATTCTCGTAAGTCTACGCTTCGGGTTATCTAATTACTTTCTGGTGGAAGCGGTTTCTTGGCGATCGAGATTGCAAAAGTGTGTTGCACTTTCTACGGCTGACGAGTTTATTGCAACAGCAGGCTTGTAAGGAGTTGTTGTGGATGAAGAAAGCAGTTCTTGAGGGAACTTGGTTTCAAGCTAGCGAGAAATATGTGTTGTGCACGTGATAATCCAGGAGTTCTATTCACCTAGCGAAGAACTCGGCATTTCACTGAATCAAACGTATTGATGTGAGGTATCGTTGGATAAGGGATACTCTTAACAATAAGTTGCTTGAACTTGAGAAAATCCATGCTTGATGAGAATGGATCGGCAATCTGACAAAAGCGGTGTCGAGAAAAACTTGAAGTTTGTTGTTCAATTCTTAGGGATGGCGGATCCACTCAATCTAATCGGAAAAGGGAGATTTGTTGGGTTTTCCTCTTGATTTGGAGGAGCGGAAGCGTGTGGCTTAAAAGCCCGTAGAGTAAGAAGGCGATTGTGTCATTTCATTGCTTTAATTAATAAACCCGTTTAGGGTTTGTTGTGAGAAGTTTCTGCAAATTGCGAGTGCGAGAATTGCGTGGCGAGGAAAAAAGCGGTTTTTCCCTCTCGCGTAGTCTTCATCAAGTGCTCCGATCGAAGGTCGTTTGTGGTCGATTAAGCTGAAATTTTGCAGACAGGTTCACGACTCAAGACTCTTTAATCTGTGCGGTGGGATTTGGATTTGGCTCACCGGTTTGAGAAATTCTGAGCAGTGAGCAGTACTGCAATTGGGTTAGATTTCTCCATTTTCTTGAAATAATTGTTAGATTTAGAAGTGTATTAGCGATGATGTGTTGTTGATTGTTTGCATACAGTTTCGCAGAAGCATTGTCTGATTGTTTTAGCTTGATAGTGGAAGTTTTTGGAAGAGTGCAAAGTGGTTGTTTCAGCCTGCTTTAGGGAAGGTTTTACGCGTAAATTGGTTGTGTTGATTTTGTGCATGTTTGATTTTAAGCTCTATTTATTTGTTTCCTAAAAGATTCACACAAAGAAGGAGAATAAGTTTAATTCCGCTGTTTAGAGCTTGATTAAGTTCGAATTGAAATTGTGATTCTCCTAATAATATATATGTATGTATATATTTGAAGAAAAATGGATAACAATTAAACAGCTAGTGATGTAATAAAACAGAGGGAACCGAGAGAATGTTAATAGAATTATAATTAAGGAATAAAATCTAGTTATTTATTTATGTATCAAATATGTACGTTAGTGCAATAATAGGGTTAGTTTGACAATCTAATCAAATCTCACGTGCAACTAATACATTCCAAAAGGATTTATTTTGTTCAATTTGTTTGATACAAGACAAAGGGTAATGAATTCAATAGACAGAAATTGCAAGTAGGGTAGCCTTAACATGTCAATGTCCCAAAATAATAGTCAATAATGAATGGATGTGAGGCATTGTTTGAACTTTCAAATGTATGATTTGGGTCCTTCCGAGACATTACCTTCATCAATTTGAAAATAACAAGTAAAAAATGGAAAATGCGTGGAAATAGAAGAAGAAGGAGGTGGAAGCGATTTCCAGCTGGTCAAAAGACTCAAAACTGAATATAAGTGAATCAGTCATGTTCGAAAACTCCAAGGACTGACTTAATCGAATTGAAAAATTCAATTTATCACAACTATATTATTATAATTAATATTATTGAAAAAAATAAATTTTACTATTTTAATTAATAATAATTTATTATATATTATACCATAATTTTTAATATAAAAAAATATTTAATTAAATATCGATAATTTACTATAAATTTAGAAAAAAGTAAATTTATCACAATTATATAACTATAATTAATGTTGTTGAATAAAATAGATTCTAATATTTTAATTAATAATTATCTTTTTTATAATTATACCATAAATTATAATATAAAAAAATATTCAATCAAATATCTATAATTTATGATGAATTTAGAACACAAAGTAATTCAAATATGGTCACCATTTGTTCAGAAGGAATGCAAACTTGATTCTAATAATACTTGTAAATATTCAAATTCACAGCCACCTAGTCTATGCTAATAAATAAATAAAACAAAATATCAAATCTTCTAGCCACCAAAGTGGTCCAAAACCCCCATTAAATGGGAGAGATGGTTATTGAAGGCAAGACAACCTTTAGCCCCAGCGCCTACCAAAGATATAAAAATATTATTGAACCCACTACAATATTTTATTTAATTAGGGTTGATATTTTTAGAATAATAAAAATTAATATTAGAGTAATTTAATATTCTTTTTTACAATTTAATGTTAAAATGTTTTTAAAGATAAAAACTTTATTATAGTATTAGTAAAAATAGCTCTGAAAATAAAACTACTTTAATTTATTATTATTATTGCTAATTCTGTTTAATCTGTTATTATTATTATTTTGCCTTTTCTTTTCTTTTCTTTTTTTTTTGTCCATCCTTTTCTTTTGAGTAATAGTAATAATTTCCCAGCAAATCCAAACCCAATCCTTACGCACTTAAATGTGCCCCAATAGCATATTGAACTCCTATAAATAGCACAAGATCTCCAATCCACTTAACATTAAGAAACCAACTAAAACTACTTGAGAAAGCAGAGCAAAGAGTGATCAAGAGCGATGGAGAACTTCCCAATAATAAGCTTGGACAAGCTCAATGGTGAGGAAAGAAAAGCCACAATGGAACAGATTAAAGATGCTTGTGAAAACTGGGGTTTCTTTGAGGTAATTTATAATCAAATATACTGATAACTTAATGTAGAATCATTGCGCTCATTTTAGTTTTGTAATCAATTTCCTTATTAATTTGTATATATATGGAAATTGTGTAGCTTGTGAACCATGGAATTCCCAATGAGATGTTAGATACAGTTGAGCAAATGACAAAAGGGCACTACAATAAGTGTATGGAGCAGAGGTTCAAAGAGCTAGTGGCAAGCAAAAGTCTAGAGGGTGTTCAGAAAGAGGTGAATGATATGGATTGGGAAAGCACTTTCTACTTGCGACATCTTCCTCTTTCAAACATATATGAAGTCTCAGATCTTGATGATGAATACAGGTATATATACATATTGTTGTTTTTTCCCTCATGCAATATGACATATAATATTCATGGGTCATGACTCATGAGCCTCTCAATATTCTAGACATTAATCAAAGTTCTGAATTGCCTTTACAAAATATGAATATTCAATCCTTTAATTTGGGTTGATAACTTCATATGGACCTCTGTATATTCTCAAGAATAGCTAGTTTTATGAATTGTTTGCTTCTACTTTTAGAACCTTAAAAAAATACTTTATACATTAGAAAAACGATTCTCAATTAAACATAAAAATATTAATTTATTGTGGATAACTGATTTTAGGGAGTAAAAATCATATTTTCTTCTCTGATACGTTAAAGAGTATAAATGAATTATACTATTAGAGAATTTGAGTCTAACGTTTCTTTATTGTATTAGAACAACAAGTTTTGAAAAAACAAAATTAATTAAAACCCTAAGTTGATGGGATTTGTATAAAAGACAAAAAACCCAAAATTTAAAAAAGTATTAAGTAATTAACCTCTACAAACTTAAGATTTTGTGATAATTGATGTATGAGAGTTTTTAAAATTAAACTAGTTTAAGAAGAAATTCCACATTAAAACAACAGTTTATAATTGATACCATGAATGATGCAGGAAGGTGATGAAGGAATTTGCGTTCAAATTGGAGAAATTAGCAGAGGAGCTTCTAGACCTATTATGTGAGAATCTTGGACTAGAAAAAGGGTACCTCAAGAAAGTCTTTTATGGATCAAAAGGTCCAACCTTTGGAACCAAGGTCAGCACCTATCCACCATGTCCAAAACCAGATCTAATTAAAGGTCTCCGAGCTCACACTGATGCCGGTGGAATCATTCTTCTCTTCCAAGACGACAAGGTGAGTGGTCTTCAGCTCCTCAAGGATGGTCAGTGGATTGATGTGCCTCCAATGCGCCACTCAATTGTAATCAACATTGGTGACCAACTCGAGGTAAACCCACTAAACCCAATCTTTTTACAACCTGTTCCAAAATTATTTTTTTACAATAGAGCAGATATTGAAATAAATTAACAAAATGATGACTTTTGAGTAATTGGATGTGTTTAGGTGATTACCAATGGAAAATACAAGAGTGTGGAACACAGGGTAATTGCACAAACAGATGGTGCACGTATGTCAATAGCTTCATTCTACAATCCAAGTAGTGATGCTGTTATCCATCCGGCACAAGCAATTTTAGAGAAAGAAGCAGAACAGGAAAAACAAGTGTACCCAAAGTTTGTTTTTGAAGATTACATGAAGTTATATGCTGGTTTGAAGTTCCAGGCTAAGGAACCAAGATTTGAAGCCATGAAAGCTGTCGAAAACAATGTCAGTTTGGGTTCAAATCCAATTGCAATAGCTTAGAAGAAAACTAGATTAAATTTTAAATACAGAAAAAGGGTATTTAATTTATAATGAATTCTGTTTTGTGTTTATACGGTTCTGTATTATTCAACTGGTTATGTAGTTCGTTTTCTTTCGTTTGGCTCTTAGAGAATAATGTAAGTTTCACATTGATAATCATAAAATATTTATAATATTTATATCTTTTCATTTCCGTAATTTTTTTTTTAATTATCGTAATTTTATTTATGAAGTTTTATTTTTATAAATAAAAATAAAATAAAGCAAATGAAAGAAGGCATAGGAGAGACTACAATTTTGAGTGGTTAATGTTCCGCCATAATTGGAATACTTGTACTGAATTACAAACTAACACTTTGCCTGTATTGTTTATGAAATCATTTTAATAAAATTTACCACTCTTTTATGTGGAAAAATTTATCACTTAAAATCACATTTAATAATTTTATTTAAAATAATTATTTATTATAATCAATTACTTATACCCAATCATAAATATATTTGTACCAGTAGATTACTTCCAACCAAGGTGTTTATTTATATTTATTATTATATAAAAAACTTACTTCAAATTATATGGGTTTACAACGATCAGAAAATATTAATTTATTTTTTTAGTAAAAATAGATTGAGATGAAAATATAATAGATAAAGTTTTTCACCATTATGTGATTAATTCAGTTGAGTCCACTTCATCTGTATAATTAAGTTATATTATAATTCAACCATTTGTACTTTTTATGGAAGAAAATCTGGCGTTGGTGATAAAAATAAATAAATTTATATATATCACAAATTTTTTAAAAATAATAAATTATAAGTAATGTATTAAAATATTATTAATGAATACGATAATATTTATATAATTATATTTAATAAAAAATTATTATATTAATTATAATCTAGATAACAAAAGGTTGCCAGTGAATTAACTAGATGTAAAAATTATTAGATATTACAAGTAGGAGAAAATTATTTTAGGTTTTAAATAAAATAAAAGGAGGTGATATGTCTGATTAGATAAGTACATAAAAATACTGAAAGATTATTTAAATGAAAAGAACTTACTAAAACGAAAAGGAATGGTTGCAAGTTTTTTTTCCCCCTCCAATATGGGACGCGCATTAAACAACTTTTTTTATTTATTTATTATTATTTTTTAAGAGCTCTAGTTATAACCTTGAGCCAGGGGGGGACTCATTTATTGTAATTTGGCTCATTAGTATATTTAATCTCCATTTTTCCTAGGTTTAATTAATGATAATTTGGTATAGAAAATAAATTAATAAATGAATAATAATGGACTATAGTGGGCTTAAAATCACCATTAACTCCTTCTTTTTCTCTCTGTTCAAACAAATTCGCCGTTACTTGAATTGTCCTTAATCACTTAATTTTATACTAGAAAAAACAATGCAAGCATGTCTCCAAACCCAATGGTTTATATTCAGAACATAATTAATATTATGTTATTAATTTAACGTTATATTTATATATAAATAATTTAATTATATTTAAAAATATTTATTAAGATTTAAATAATTTTAATTTTAATATTAGTAATACAGTATGTGTTTTTAATATAAAAATTTAAAAATAATATATATTTTATTTTAATGACGATTAAAATAGATATATAGTTATTTAATTATATTTATATTTGTTATGTTATCCAACAAATCATACGCGTTATTATTCTTTCTTGTTATATGATATTACATAGTGTATAGATTTGAAAAATTGATTAATTAATTAATAGTTATTCTTCTTATACTGTACGGCTGCCGGCTGCCGGCTGAGCGTTGAATTTGGCTGCAATAACTTAATAGAAAGAAAAATATGTCAGTCAGGGTTTTGGTAAAGGTTATAAAGAGAGCATTTATGAAGATCTTAAATGTGGCGTTATTTGAACGGCCATTGATATTGAGAGTATATTTTCTGACTTCCAACCGCGGCTGAAGTGTAGATTAATTAGGATTTATTTTTGTGCTGTAATTAGTGTTTTATTTTAAAATATAAACAATTGCTTGTAATAATTTATGTGAATATTAATCAACTTAAAAGAAGTTTAATATTAAACATAATTATATATATATATATATATATATAATAAATGCGTAATAATTATTTAATTTTTACATGTAAATAATAATTCAAACGAAATAAAAATTTATTATTCGACACGTTATTATCGTTAGTGTTTGATTATTACATCAAAATATTACTTCTAAGTTAATATTATTATCTAAAAACAATATTAATGGAGTATATGATATCTTATGATAAAATTTATTTATTTTTTTGATTTTGAGGCTTATATGATTTTTTTGTTTGCTTATTGTTTTCTAGATTTAATTATAAATAATCCTGTTAATATTATTATCAATATCAACTCTATTCTTATACTAAATGGTACTAACTTCGAGTCATGATAAACAAATATCTTGATAGTTTTAAAGTTATAAATTTAGACCTTTCGATTAGGGTTAATTCTTCTACACCCCTTACAAATAAGAGTATTTATAATAAAAAGAAAAAAAAAACAAAGATGGGAAAGATCAAATTACATATGTATGATGATAATGGAGATGGTCATTTTGGATGCATTCAAGGGCACAATATTTGAAAGATAACTAATGTTAAGAATTTCCTTACTGAAAAGAAGTTTGTAAAGAACAAAAAAGCTTAAATAAGTATGCTTTTGACAAATCTAATTTGAATGAGGTATAAAGGCAAAGATAATATTTGGGGAGTACATTATAAAGATATCTCATCTTGCTTCTAAAATGAGAGTATTTAAACTAGAACTCTCTAAAGACTTATTGGTGCATCTGGTTTTGATATCTCTTCCAACACAGTTTAATGAGTTTAAGGTGAGTTACAACTGTTAGAAAGAGACTTAGTCTCTGAATGAGCTCATCTCATATTGTGCTCAGGAAGATGAAAGTCCGAAATAAGAAAGAGTATTTACTTGGTCTCAGCTTAAGTACAAGGATAAGGAAAAGAAAATAAAAAAGAATGAGGAAGAGTCAATTAAGTAACAAGGTATAAAAGGAAAATTAACAAGTAAAAATTTGACTATTTTATGACACAAGAGATTAGGTCATATTTCCAAACAGAGAATAGAGCGACTTATGTCTGCCAAAATTTTAAACTATTTAGATTTTACAAATTTTGATGTTTATTTTAACTGTTTAAAGGGAAAACACATCGATAAAAGTAGATTTGTAGCCAACAGGGCATTATAAATCTTAAAACTTATACATATAGACATTTGTGAGCCATTTCCTACATTTGCTTGGAATGAGCAATAACATTTTATAATGTTCATAGAAGATTTTTCTAGATAGGCCAAGTTATTTTTCATTCATAAAAAGTCATAATCATTAATTATGTTCAAAAAGTATAAAGCGAAAGTTTAGGATCAACTCAACAAATTGATCAAAAATGTCAAATTTGGTCTTAATGGTGAGTACTATGATAGATATGGTAGTTCAAGTGAACAATGTTTAGGACCATTTGTTAAATTCCTAGAGAGATGTAGACTATATGTTAAGGAGTATGATTTTGGTATGGTTTGATCTCACTAAGGTTTAAGATTAGATTAGTTGAAAATAGTCATCTTAAGATCATATTGCATGAAATTTTCATACTATACATCAACATTATAATTCATGTTATTCAGTCTTGTTGATATATATGATCATTAATGGATCGATTTACGAAAAATGTAATGAAGGTTGCTTTGATCTTATGTTGGTATAATTAATGGGCTGGATTAATTATAGATACATTTTGGTAATGACACCAAAGTTGAGCTAATACAGTTATTTTATAACATATAATCATAAAGTTACACATATAACCCAAGTAAGAGATTGTTGGATTCTTAATCCAACATAATGTGTATATGTGAATAATTATATATTGTGGATTGTCATATAAGGTTAAGTACATTTAAAAATGATTTACTAAGGTTAAAGTAATTTAGACTTTAATGTATCTAATAAGTCATGAGCCTTTAATGTGTAGAGACCTAAAGATACTATCTATTTTAATAATGAGTTAAAAAAATATATAATTATTAATTATGTATACAGTGTTTTCGGTCTCCAGATCATATATATTATTATTATTCTTATTTGATATCTAATCGTTAGAGATAACATAGAGAAAAATAATTTAAAAAAAAACGTGTAAATCTGAAAAAAATAATGTCTCAACTATATAATTAATTGATAGCTATGGGTTTAGGTATGCTATCATAAATTTATCTTTAATTCTTGGTAATACAACATGAATATTCTTAAGTTATTTTTAGGTAAAAGTTTTTACCAAAGATTATTTTGTTCTTACAGTTGATCATTTACTTACATCCTATTCTTTTTTATCAATAAAAAATCTCACTTGACAAGTAGTAGTCATACTATTCCAGATCATCAATTAAGGTTGACAAATCACACTACCATTACGGCAACCCACAAATAGTTTAACCCAAAGACAAGATTAGAGATGTTATCACACAACTATGTGCAAGAAAAATCACACATCACGTCTAATACAACACTTAAATCTACACTTTCATTCATATTAATTGAGTTGTGACACCAACTTGACCAACCCATTATGGATTATATCCCATTTTTTTGGAAAATACATTACGTGAAAGTTCAAAAAGGTAACTTAAACTTTTTAATGTAGTTGATTTTTTTTAACAAAAATTGAGTAACTAATGCTTTTCAAATTGCATGTACAAAATCCACTTGAAGGAAAAGAAAAGGAAAAAAAATCCAATCAACATTAAATAGTTCAGAGTTCAAGGTATATTTTCGTTAAAGTTATCAGACTTTGACAATTTTTCATCTCTTTGTTTTGTTAAATAGTTTAAGTTTAATGATTTTCACGTTAGTTGTGTATAATTTAATTGGGTTAATTTTTCGTCAATTTTAGAAATATATGATCATATTTCTTGATTTTTTTCTTATTTATTCAAACTTTTTTAGATGATAGAGAATCGTAAATTTTAGATACATTTTTGAGTGTCAAATATGTTAATTTTTTTATTTCTTTTTTAAATTTACATTAAATTAGAGTGTACATTGGTTTTTTTTTCCTACTTTTTCTTTGAGTTTAATAAAACTTTGATCAAACCTTTCATTGAGAATTTTCCATTTTGAGAGAGATCCGGGAGTGTTTTACGCTAAGGACCTGAAGAGATCCAATAATTTTTTTGGGTTTGATAGGTGAGAGTGAGGAAAGAAAGAGTAATAGGTAATCAATTTCATCTTTTTCTTTTTGCTTTTTTTTTTCTTTATTCTTTTTTACCAATGCAAGAAAGTCGACAAACTTCAAAGAATGACATTCCTAATAAATCCGATGGCAATATTGAATGTATAACCTACTTTTCATGCAACTTTTTTTGTAGAGCTGAGGATGGTGGTTTTGGCCCTTTTGGGAATATAATTTGATATGTTGGCTCTGCAATTTGGTGATCACTGATCATGGTTCTTTTTGTTGTTTCTTTTTACCAATATTCCAATAATCGCATATGTTATAGTTTGGAAATCAGTTTTTTTCTTAATTTCGTGATTTATCATTAATGTATGACGATGTGTGGGTTTTTGTACTTTGGTACAGTGATAGATAATTATTTAATTTGATAAAAAAAAGAATTAGATAGAAGATAAATGAATATTTATACTTAGTTTGTGATTTTTCATCTTGTTTGGATGTTATAATGTTTACTTTAGGATCCTTAGGAGCGTCAATTTTCATTTTTGAACAACGCATATTGTTTTAAATTTAGTGTATATTTGAAGTAGTTTTTCTCTTGTATGGAAGTTGCAACTGCAAATTGGACATGGGAAAGAATTTTTTTATTATTTTTGAGAAATTTTACCAGTGATTTTAATGTTTTTGACCTTGTGAGATATTGTGACATGGGCAATGTTGTCAATTTTTTTCATATCAATGAATAATTGTGAAGAAAATCCGATTTTTCAGTGACGAGGAAAACCCAATGGAGAAAATTACTCTGTGAGATGGGTTAGAGAATGACATCCCCACCCTATCAAATCACCATTCGAATGTTTTATCATTTTATACCATTTCTTATATTTATTTAAAAATACATTTTATTTTGACTTTTTAATAATTATTAAAATATGTAATTTAATTATATCTATAATTTATACATTACATGTAATATATATTAAATACAATATAAAATTTATTTTACTTTTAAATATAAATTTTATTAATTTGTAACATTAAATATATAATTAAATGTATATTTTTCGTTAGTGGAGAATGTTGAATATTGGTTCTAAAAGTAACAAATTAATGGCATAATTTAGGGAAATTAGTGGCCTAATTTGTGGCATGATTTAAGGAAATTAGTGACATAATTTAAGGAAATTAGTGGTCTAATTTAAGGCTTAAATTATGGCACAATTTAGGGAAAATGAGTCTTGCTTCATCTATAAATAGGGAAGGGTTCATGCATTGAAGAACAAGGCAAAAATCAGAAAAATCAAAGAGAGCATAAGCAAACTGAAAAAGAGAAAATACTTGTGAGTTTGAGAGTTTTCTATAAATTTGGGGAAACACTTGAGAAATATTATTAGTGAGGAAATCTGTATCTGTATTCTGTATATTTCTTACTCAGTTCAAATAATATTTGCTGCCTCCCGTGGACCTAGGCGAATTGCCGAACCACGTAAATTCTGTGTGTTCATTTTATCGCTTTGATATATTCATACACCGCTATTTATTGCTTCCGCCCACAACAAATTGGTATCAGAGTCAAATATAGCAGTATTATATATCAAATCGAAGCTCTCGACGAGACGAACACAACGGTGAAAGAATCGCTCAAATCGGAAGTCAGAATCGCCGCCAGAAGCTTCCGGAGTGTTGCTGCCAGCACTGAGTCAACTCACCGAGTTGGACCGAGTCAACTCCGTCACTAGTGATATTTGGATCGAGTTGGTCCGTTTTTCATCCGTTTTCAGCTTAGTTGGATCTATTCCTAGCTAATTGGACCATTCCGGATTCAACTGCGGACTCCGTTTTTTCAAATAAGGTATAAAATTTGGAAAAAACACTGTTTTAAGTTGTAAGTGCAAAATTTCTGTTATCTGCTTGTACTTATGGCTGATAAAAGAGAGATCGAAGAAGGTGAACAAACTGACCTTAGAATTTCTGTCAAACCAAGTTGTTCTACTCGAAGAACTATGTTTTCCAACGCAAAGTTCGAGGTGGAAAAATTCGACGGCACCAATAACTTTGGCATGTGGCAATGTGAAGTATTAGATCTATTGTTTCGAGAAGGATCTAATATAGCCTTGGAGACCAGGCCAGGAGATTATTCAAATGAAGATTGGAATTATGTCAACCGACAAGCTTGTGGCACAATTCGACTGTGCTTAGGAAAAGATTAGAAGTACTTTGTCATGAAAGAGAATGTGGCTGCAGTTCTCTGGAAGAAACTAGAGGACAAGTACATGACGAAAAGTATTGAGAATAAACTCTACTTGAAGAAGAAACTTTTCCATTTCCAGTACAAGAAAGGTACCCCTATGATTGAGCACTTAGATAATTTCAATAAAATTTTGGCCGATCTACAAAATTTAGATGTTGAAATTATCGATGAAGATAAAGTTTTGTTGTTGCTGAATTCATTACCTGAGAGCTATGAGCATTTAACCACAACCCTGTTATATGGAAAATATGAGATTAAGTTCATAGATGTTTCAAATGCTTTGGTAAATAATGAGTATCGGAAGAAGGATCAACATGATCACAGAGACTCAATATCAGAAGCATTGACGGCAGCCAGAGGTAGGACGAACAACAAAAAATCTGGCGGATCAAATAATAGGGGGCGATCCAGATCAAAGTCCAGGGGAGATTCATCCAGAAGACGTCCTGCAAAGGATGAGTGTGCCTATTGTCACCAGAAAGGGCATTGGAAGAAAGATTGCCCAAACAAGGACAAGTCAAATGCAAATGTTGCACAGAAGGCCGATGAAGATGAAGAATCAGCCTTTTCAGTTTCATCATCAAAAACCTACTCAGATAAGTGGATCCTTGATTCTGGATGTTCTTATCATATGTGTCCAAACAGACATTGGTTTTCAAGTTTTGAAGAGCTCGATGGAGGAGTTGTGCTTATGGGCAACGACAATGCCTGTCAGACAAAAGGGATCGGAACAGTACGACTAAAGATGCACGATGGTACAATCAGACGACTTACAAATGTAAGGTATATTCCTGACCTAAAGGAAAACCTTATTTCTTTAGGTGTTCTAGATTCTGATGGTTACAAGGTAACATTGGAAAATGGAGTCTTGAAAGTTGTACGAGGTGCATTTGTAGCGATGAAGGGTACTCGGAAGGCGAACTTGTATTTCCTAGATGGGAGTACGATTCTGGGAAGAAGCGGAAATTGTCTCAAGTAGTTCTGAAGAAAAGACAAATGATTCTTCCCGCCTGTGGCACATGCGCTTAGGGCATGTGGGTGAAAAGGCTTTGCAAGGCTTAATGAAGCAAGGTCTTTTAAAAGGTGCCAAGACTGGAAAGTTTGATTTCTGCGAACATTGTGTAATGGGAAAACAAACAAGAGTCAAGTTCGGCACTACCATTCATCGTACTAAGGGATCTCTTGATTATATTCACACGGATGTCTGGGGACCTTCAAAGAATGCTTCACTTGGAGGTAAACTTTGGTTTGTGACTTTTATTGATGATTTCTCTAGATATGTCTGGATATACACTATGAGTCACAAAGATGAAGTTATGGATATCTTTCTTAAATGGAAGAAAATGATCGAGACTCAGACAGGCAGGAAAATTAAAAGACTCAGATTTGATAATGGTGGCGAGTACAAATCAGATCCCTTCTTTAAAGTTTGTCAAGATGAAGGGATAATCAGACATTTTTTAGTTCCTCGTACAGCACAGCAGAATGAAGTTGCAGAACGAATGAATCGAACTTTGGTTGAGAAAGTTCGATGTATGCTATCTCAATCAAAATTGAGCAAGGCATTTTGGGCTGAGGCTTTGTCATATGCAACTCATATAGTCAATGGACTTCCTACGACCGCATTAGATGGAAAAACTCCTAAAGAGGTATGGTCCGGACAACTCACTCGATTATGATTCATTGCGAATATTTGGATGTCCAGCATATTTTCATGTTAGTGAATCCAAACTGGATCCTAGAGCAAAGAAAGCTGTTTTCTTGGGCTTTAAGGAAGGAGTTAAAGGATTTTGACTTTGGTGTGGTGAATCCAAAAAGATCGTCTTAAGCCGAGATGTTACATTTGACGAGTCTGTTATGCTGAGACAGACAAATTCAGAGAAAGAGAATGAAAGTCCAAATACTCTTTCTAAGGTGATGCTTGAGACTCCAGAAGATCCAGAAAAGATTGCACCGACACTGATCGTGGTGAAGATGAAATTGATGATCAAGAAGAGATCTCAGTTGAGGTGGAGGTTCTCTCACCATCACCACCAATCAATCAACAGCCAGAATCTATTGCCACTACTCGATCAAGAAGGGAGATTAGAAAGCCTACCAGATACACAGACATGGTAGCATTCGCACTTCCAGTAATTGATGATGATGTCCCATGCACTTACAGAGAAGTCGTGCAGAGAGTTGATAGTATGAAGTGGAAGATGGCAATGGATGAAGAGATGAAGTCTCTACACCAGAATCAGACTTGGGAGTTGGTTCAACTTCCCAAAGGAAAGAAAACTATTGGTTGCAAATGGGTCTATGCCAAGAAGGAAGGTGTTCCTGGTAAAGACAACATCAGATACAAAGCCAGACTGGTAGCAAAAGGCTATGCTCAGAAAGAAGGAATAGATTACAATGAGGTATTCTCACCTGTTGTTAAGCATTCATCTATTCGGATACTATTGGCTTTGGTAGCACAGTTTGATCTCGAGTTAGCTCAACTCGATGTCAAAATAGCTTTTCTCCATGGTACTTTGAACGAAGAAATCTACATGTCTCAACCGGATGGCTTCAAAATTCCAAGACGAGAGAATTGGGCTTGCAAGCTGAGCAAGTCAATTTACGGTTGGAAGCAATCACCGCAAAAATGGTACAAGCGCTTTGATAGCTTCATTAGAGAGCGTATACACACGTGATCGGTTTGATCACTGTGTATACTTCAGAAACTCCAAGACGGTACCTTCATTTATTTGCTCTTATATGTTGATGATATGTTGATTGCATCTAAGAGCAAGGTGGAGATCGACAAATTGAAGGCTCTGTTGAGTTCAGAATTTGAAATGAAAGATCTTGGAGAAGCTAAGAAAATTCTTGGGATGGAAATCACAAGAGATAGAGTTCTAAGCACGGTCTGTTTGACACGGACTCGATCTGAAGAAAGTACTACAAAGGTTTGACATTGATGAAAAAACCAAACCAGTAAGTACACCGCTTGCTCCTCACTTTCAATTGAGTGCATTGATGTCACCTAGCACCACCGATGAGAAGAAGCAAATGGAACGTGTTCCATATGCAAATGCTGTTGGTGCCTTGATGTATGCAATGGTTTGCACCAGACCTGATATTTCTCACGCTGTTAGTATGGTGAGTCGGTACATGCATAATCCCGGTAAAGGACACTGGCAAGCAGTGAAGTGGATTCTACGGTACATCTATGGTACTGTGGATATTGGTTTGAAGTTTGAAAGAGACAAGACTGAAGGCAAACAACTAGTTGGATATGTGGATTCTGACTATGCTGGAGATCTGGATAAGCGTCGATCTATAACTGGTTATGTGTTCACAATGGCAGGAGGACCAGTTTGTTGGAGATCAACATTGCAGTCAACTGTAGCTTTGTCTACTACAGAGGCAGAGTATATGGCTGTAACAGAAGCATTCAAAGAAGCTATATGGCTTCTCGGGTTGACTAAGGATTTGGGTATTGTTCAGAAGAACGTGGAGGTTTTCTGCGATAGCCAGAGTGCCATTTGTTTGGCAAAGAACCAAGTTCATCATGGTCGTACCAAGCACATCGATGTTCGATTTCATTTTGTTCGAGAAATCGTCGATGAAGGAAATGTTATACTCCAGAAAGTCGGAACTGCAGATAACCCCGCAGATATGCTTACAAAGGTGGTTACAGGGATCAAGTTTCAACACTGCTTGAACTTGATCAACATCTCTCGAGCTTAGAGCGCCTAGGGCGCATTTGGAGGCAGCGTTATGAACTTTTTCGCCAAGGTGGAGATTGTTGAATATTGGCTCTAAAAGTAACAAATTAGTGGCATAATTTAGGGAAATTAGTGGCCTAATTTGTGGCATGATTTAAGGAAATTAGTGGCATAATTTAAGGAAATTAGTGGCCTAATTTAAGGCTTAAATTATGGCACAATTTAGGGAAAAGGAGTCTTGCTTCATCTATAAATAGGGAAGGGTTCATGCATTGAAGAACAAGGCAAAAATCAGAAAAATCAAAGAGAGCATAAGCAAACTCAAAGAGAGAAAATAATTGTGAGTTTGAGAGTTTTCTATAAATTTGGGGAAACACTTGAGAGATATTATTAGTGAGGAAATCTGTATCTGTATTCTGTATATTTTCTACTCAGTTCAAATAATATCTGCTGCCTCCCGTGGACCTAGGCGAATTGCCGAACCACGTAAATTCTGTGTTCATTTTATCGCTTTGATATATTCATACACCGCTATTTATTGCTTCCGCCCACAACAGAGAATATCCAATCTATACAAATTTTTTGAGACACGACAGAGAATATCCATTCTATCCCCACAAACAATTAATGTGGTGATTGAGATATCAAACTTGACCCCATTCATCCCATTGACAACACTAGACATGAGTTAAAAAGTTGAACAATTCTAAATTTTAAATTTATATTTTATTAGTTGTGATACAAGTCAACTATATATATAAAAATGACAATAAAAATCTATTTTGTAAAGGTAATAGATTTATGATATCTCATTTTTTGTAAATATAATAGACTTTTGTTATTTTTTTTTTTGGACTTAAAGGTACGAAACTAACGTACATTTTGATTAAAGGTGGCAGAATTGTAGTATCCATTTTGCTTGTTTGTCGTATGGTTCTCTTTATAAAAATTCTTGATAATCATGGAATGCTGCTTCAATCTCTGAATTCTTTTGATTGTAATTTGTTATTTTTATTGCTTGAATGCAATGCAGAAGCTATGCAGCGGTTGAAAATAAATGACTATCGGGATGCTGGTTGTGTTGCTCAATCAAATCCATACCCTAATCGCCTGGTGAACCTGAGTGCATATGTTATTTGAGAACTAGGTTGAGAGGTTATGGAAGTAACTGTCGCTTCAATCACCCTAGTTTTTTTATCACAGGTAATCACTTTTGTAAGAGTTATATATCTTTAGATAAGGAACTTTTTGTGATGGAATTATGTTTTAAATTCTTGGCAGACGGCAGTTTAGTCTTAGCTTGAAGTTATCACTAACTTTCAAGTGAAATAGCATAGAATCAATTAATCAAAACCTTGCCATCTTAATGTTTATGCAGGGTGCTCAGTACAATGGAGAACTTACTGAGAGAGCAGGTCAACCTGACTGTGAGGTAAGAAGTCGTAATCTGTTATATTGCTTCTGCAGACAAAATATCTTTAACTATGACCTCTTTAAATTACGAAAAAATGGTAACAGATATCTACTATTTTTAATGAAACTACATGTTGAAAATGCAAATTTTAATAAAAACAAATAATGTTAATTTGTGTCTTGTCACACATTCCTATTTTACATCGCTTAAAAGATGTATAAATAAAAAAAGATTGGTTATGGGTGAACAATATGAGTTTAAAATACTCTTTTGTTAAAAGTAATGGACTTAGATAACTACTCGTACTTAAATTATTATATGCAGCCAAATTCTATTTGTCATGTAACGAATATTAAATATATGCATAAGTTCCAATTGCCTGATAATCATGTCTGTAGAATCATCAAATGACTCGTAAGGGAGAAGGATTTGGCACAGGTGAAGCCATGTCAGCCTGTCAGGTATTGATTGAATAAGCAATGTCAATAGAGGATATAATATTAAGTTTTCTTTTGTTTTCATCTTTTGGATATTAGTTTGATTTATCAGGATTTTACTAACTGCTAAGTTGTGGCCTTTATTTGAACATTTTCTTATTTTCTTTCATCAACTTAGCCTTCTATGATGTTCTTTTACATCCTTTATGTTTGGTTAATGGCACCTGTTTGTACATCCTATTACTAGTGTTCTCATGTTAGTTTATTCTTTTTTCTTTTCAAATTTTCTCTGTCTACCGCCAAACATTTTTGTTGTCGTACGTATTTTCTTAAAGACTGGAACTTGTAAATATGGCGCAACTTGTAAATTTCACCATCCTTGCGCGGGATAGACATGGTGTTGTACCAGTTTCGTTTAACATTTTAGGTCTACCAATGCATGAGATGGATACATTCCTTTCTCATTTGGTTATAAAATTATATGTTGGTTTTATTTCCATGATAAATTTTAAGTGCCTATTCTTCTAAAGTAGAAGAAAAATCATGTCTTTACTAGAAGTGATGCAGCTCTTGTAGTGTTGTACATTATGGATTTTAGGTATCTTTGATCATGTAAATACTTGTAGTACTGCAGTGTAGTACAGGTAGTTAGTTACTTGTAGTACAGCTGATCCAACAGCCTATACTACATGAAAATTAGCTAGTGAGCAGCTTAGGAGTTAGATGGTAACAGCTGGTATGCTTAAGTGTGGTGCTTGGTACACACAAAAGTATACAAGACATTGTAATTGTCTTTTATTCATTCATTCAATCAAGTGATTTCTTGATTCTCTTTAAGTTTCACAACCTTTTTATTTACTATATACGAACTGGATCATGTAATTTTGGACGAGCCTGCAAGTTTCATCACCCTCAACCTGCATCACTTAACTCTATCCTGCCTGTTTCTGGCTCCACTTCTTTTGAAACACCATGCCCAACGATGCTAACTTCTACAAGTCTACCTTATTCTGGAGGACTATCTACATGGTCATTGTCAAGGCATTGCATCTTCATCGGCCTAGAATACCTATGTGGTCAGTATGTGATAAATTGAACAAAATTTTGAGTAACTTTTTATACCTTGTGTCTAGGGACTGAGACTGACTGAGGTAAAGGCCTTTGGGAACACTCATGACCAATAATATTTTTTTTTATATTTAATATGTAAAATTATTTTATATCTTTTTGAGAGGCTTCTATAATTGATATCTTTCCGTGTAATATTTCATTAAATAAGTTAAAAATTCTTTGTAATATTATATCTTATGTTCACAATTCTTTTGGTGTTTTATGCTGGAACTGAATTTGCTTTTTTTGTTAGTCCCAACACCTGCTGTATGCAGTCTAGTAGCTTAGGTGATGAAGGCATTATTTCAGCTTGATTTTAGAGTTTCATTCATACGATGGTTCTTGATGCAAGTGCATAACAAACCACTATATATAATTTACAGATTTTAAACTCACACTTAATTAGAAATATTCGCATATGTGCAGATATTTTTTTTATAAAGGTTTAAGAATTCAGGGGAATCAGGTTCCAGTCGACACCTTCCCTTGTTATCAAATTTGAGTACAAGTCTCCCAGCTGAGAGAGCTGTTCAGCCAGAATGCATGTATTTTACGAACACTGGGACGTGCAAATATGGAGCAGACTGCGAATATCATCACCTAAAAGAAAGGATTGTTACACAGTTAGTTGGAAATTGTATTAATACCAATCATGAATTTTGATTTTTTTTTTAAGTTTATGCCTCATTTTTATATAGCAATTAAGTTTTATTACATGCCTTTTCTGTAAAACCAATGAACAACTTTTTACTTGGTTACATGTAGGGACATGCTATATACTCATACTACAGTATGTATGGACTCTGCAATTATGGACCAACTTGTAGATTTGATCATCCCGTTATGACACATCCTTATAACTACAATTTGAGCATGCCTGCCATTTTTGATGATCTCTTCTAAGTTACGCAAGAAGCTTTCCTCCAGCCCATTTATGAGACTTTTCACTCATTGTCTTAAAAATCTATTGATATGGTTCGGAATACATACATCAGAACTCATATAGGAGGACCACATAATGAGGCTGGCTCTTTGCTTCAGTCTCCATCTTCCTCGTAAACTTTATAAGACAAAACTGATTGAAGTCATCTTCTTTTATTTTTGATATTCTTGTTATAAATTGTGTCTTCATCTACGTATCTAATATTTTCATATACTAATATTCTCTCAAAATGTAGGTAATTTGATCCAATATTTTATATTTTTAACTTAATTTTATATGAAAAATTTACAGTAAAAATTTTATAATTATTTTAAAACATTACTTAACTAATATACTTAATTTTTATATCATTTTAATACATTTTATGAAAAAGTAACTATATGATGATAAATAATTATTTTTTATGTTTTTATTTTTATTTTATTTTTTCTTTAATTTTTTTAGTTATAGTTTATTTAAATTATAAAAATCTCTATATAATGTAATTGAAAAAATAAAAAAAAGTTATATTTGTCTTTATATGGTTACTTTTTTATATGGTCTCTTTTTTAATAATATGATTAAAATGTTACAAAAATAAGTATAAGATCTAAGTGTCATTTTTATAATAAATATAGGACCTTACAATATTTTTTCTTTTTATATATTATAATTCTATTGGAGTAACTTATCTTCTTCTTTTTTCAAAGTCCATGTATTTTTTTTTAGGGGGATCCATTTTTTTTTTGTTTTATTGATCGATTGAAGTTATGATAATATGTAATTTTGTATAGTGTATAATAAACATTTAATATTCAATCATGGATCCACTATTTTTGTTTTGTTTTATTGATTGATTGAAGTTCTGATAATATGTAATTTTGTATAGTGTATAATGAACATTTAATATTCAATCTTAAAATATTAATCTTAAAAAAAGATAAGCTTATATTACTTGTAAACACAACCTAATATCTTTATTAATTAATATATGACATTCTTTTTATTCAATAAATTAAATTTTTTTCAAAGAATTTATAAACCTTATTGAATGAATATGATAAAATTATATAGTAATTGTATTATCGAGAGAAAACCCTAATATATTTTTTATATGTAAGCCATTTTACCTATATCACTCTTATCTTCTTCTTTTATCTTTGCCTTCTCCATTTTTTCATTCTTTTGATAAAAACTTAGCCCCTTAAGCAAAGATTTATTCTACACCAAGCAAAAGACGATTTTTTTTTGCCTTTCTCTTGTTTTGTGATTTTTTTCCCTTTGTTTACACAACAGATTTATGGCGTATTTTTTGCCTTTCATTTTTGCTCTTATTTTTCTTTTTCTCTATATTTATAGAGGTTTTTGTGGACTTTTTCTATATTTTATCTTCTTGTCTTTTTTAAGTTTCATTGCAGATCTTTCCCTCGTAGAAGATATCTTTTGTTGTCTATTTTGTGCACCATTTGGGTTTCTTTGTGTTGTTTGAGCATTTTGTGTGCTTTATTATTTAAATTTCAAGTACATTCAAACGATGAAAAAATTAATAAATTAAATCAGTTCTCACTTAAGAAGGTCTTTATTTATTAGTAGGGATGTGATTTGCTACTTTTAAACACAAGAGCCTTGCGAGTAATCTTCTCTAACACCCTCTGCTTCAAGAATTTGGCAAATTTGTATAGGTCATCCCTTTTCTCCTTGTATTTATCCCATTGAATGATTACCCTAACCAATTCATTATGTGTTTCTTCTAACTCTTGTTCCATGGCTTCCAAGCGAGTCTTTAAGCAACATAATTCTTGGTCAACAAACTTGGCGCTTTCTCGACATAAATATTCTTTTTGTTCTGAATCCTTGGCAATAGATATTGCCTGTAACAAGTAAAAAATGAGGTTAAATTACATATTACCAACATTATAGATTACTAAATGCCCTAAGAGGTCGCTCACATCAAGTGCCTGTCTGGCCCTCAGATGCCAGATTGTCCATTTCTCAAGTTTACAAGCTATATAAATGGTAAACCAATCTACAAGGTGATTATATAACTCTTCTTGAGCATTGGGATTATCAAACATTCTACTCCTAAAAAGACTTCTCAGACCTCTACTTTCACCTCGTTCAAGTTTAACAAGAAAAATACTTTGCAACAGGCTAATGTCTTCTCCCAATGGAGATAATTCTTTGATAAGGATAGACTTTGTCGACATATCCCTACCTACCTTAAGGGTAGATAATAAGTGCTTAAAAAACACTAAAATTATCATGATTTTATGTAATTTAATTGATTAAAAATATTTATATTTATATGATTTTATCATATTTTATATAAATTTGTCTTTTTAGAATCATAGGTATTTTTATTATTTTTTCTTCAAAAAAATAACTTAAAGACTCGAAGAAAAATACTGGAGGCAATACATCATAAATATATTGAGAAAATAAATGAGAAAAAGTAAAAAAGATGAAAAAATTGGACAAAATGGATCAAAAATGTCAAGAAGGACAAAATCATGCTTGAAGTCGCATATCCGCGCCAAAAAATGCTTGCAGCATGCCATACCATGCCCAGTATCTACCTGTGCATCTGCGCCCGTCTGTGCATATTCATCTAATCAACATCGAACTAGCGCATGCCGTTGCGCCCATCTACGCCCTATCATGCCGAATTTGCATGCATCACTACCTGCATTAGTGCTTACATCAACATCTGTCCATTCTGCATCAGTATTGATGTCAACATCCATCTATTACATGTTTTTTTTCATTTTTTTTTATAATGTTTCTCACTTTTTTACCTTCTTTTCACTTATAAATACTCTCATCTTCTCCATTACACAACATACCAAAAAACACCTTAATAAATAAGTTTCTTAGCTCTTTCTCTCTATTTCTTAGTTATGTTTTTATAAATTTCTAGCTTTTTGATTCAATAAATAGAAATACAAATCCTTTTTGAGTTTTTCTAACAACAGAATTAACATCGAAGTATTATAAAGATTCTATTTTCTTACAGTTATTTTTTTTTATATTTTATTCTTTTATGTTATATTTAAATTGTTTGTAAACATAATATAATAATAATAATGTTATTATGCTTGTGAAATATTAAATAGATAAAAATCTCTAAAATGAATTGATTTTGTTTTTATTCAAGATTTTATATTAAGAATGTTAGAGAGAAATATATTATTTTTCATTACAAACTTAAATTCGAAAATTAAATTTTAAGGTTTAATTATATGGTCTGATTTAGAGTAGTGTTTTTTTATTTATTAGTATAATTGCCTGATAGTTAGAGTGAAACTCTATTTCAAAAGTTTTTATAAAAACTATTATTCAAAAATGTATTGACAACATATTTTCAGTAACAGTTTTAAAACTTGAAAGTTAGTACTCGGATAATTAGATTCTTAGGTTTAATTTAGATACCTTAAATAAAGTTTAAATTGTCTAACCCCACCAAAGATGACATTTAAATGGTTCATTTTCAATATATTAGAAAAAAAGAATTAATTTAATTAACCAAATTAGTTATCGACCCCACCTATAGGTGTTAATTGAGATTTAATTTTGTTTTTAAAAGTTTTAATAATAAATTAAAAACCACACATATTCCTTCCTTAAATCGATCTAAGGAACGGTTAGGTTCAGCTTCTTGACCTAAGTCTTGAGACTATTTACCACAAACCCACCCCATTCCTATAAGCTATGATACACTCCACTTTTAATGCCTCCACCATGTCAGACAACAAGCTCATTTGGTCCCCTAATAAGCTCTTCTTCTCTTCGGCCTCCTTCACCACTTGCTCAAAATGGTTTACCCACTGACCTTGCTCAAAGCAATAATTGTTTGCTTTTTTTAGCTTCTCAACCTTGTTAAGTAGGTCACCCCCCATTTTAAAGAATTTTTCACTATACTTAACATTTAGGGCATTCTTATCCTCCACGGCCTTCTAGTACATCGCTATTTGCAAGCGACTTGCTTGAACTTTGTGCTTATAGACCCTGAGCGATAGCTCACCTTTTCTAGCCAATGATAAGACTTGTAACAAACATATGGATTAGTAAAATATCACAAGTGAGAAATAAAGAATACATCCTTAACATATATGAACTCACCTCAATCTTATAGTTAGCCATCAGTTCCTCGTTGGACCCCCTTCCAATTTATGGGCTTCTCTGACCCTGGTTCTCTCAACATCACTTATGAAGTGATGGTAGAGGTCCCTTTTTAGTTTAAGTCATCCAAAATTCCTCATCAAAATATGTCACCAAGGTGTGTAGAACCATAACATCCTTTAGAACAACTTTGTCAAATTCGAAGTTATCCAAATTCATTACCTCAATCTTGGGAGTTGGATCCTCAATGACCTTCCTCTTTTTAATAGCCTCAGTTCTAAGGGTAAAAAGGAAGAGCTAAGCATGCTAGATTTCGAAGGTAAAAGGCACATTGACGGGCTCATCTAGAGGAGTAGAGTCCCTAGTGAAAGATGGCAACGAAGGGATAGGTTGATGGTACGTGAGTACCAGGTCTTGGATACCAGAGGTGTCAATCAGGTCCTTAAGATCCACATTCGTGTAGTCCATGCCTGCAAAAACAAGTAAAAATGATTAGTAGTAGTATGAGTTACAATGAATGGTATTAACATTGTTACAAAATGACAATATGAGTACTCATTTGTATTGTCTTTCTAGACCCCAGATTTTTTCAAATGGGTTATAGTTAAAGTTCTCCTGTAGCTCTCGTTTGAGGTATTCTGAAGCTCGATCCTTCTTATCTCTTCTTTGCCATCTAAACCCAACTTGTTTATTTATTCACTTGCACAGGGTTGGGACGTGCTGCAGTGATGGTTCCAAGTACAATGGATTAATAAGTTGACCCCATCGCCTCAAACATCCCTAGCAATATAAAAATACTTGTCTTTCCAAGGTGAGGTGCTATCGGAGAGTTTTAGATGTACCACGTACCCAATAACACACGATATGTACACCTTTTCTTTATCCAAGCCATTTCTTTTTAAGTAGTACATACATTTGATTTTATCACTTGTTAGATCCACCATGTGTTCACCAACGACAATGGAGGGACACAAGAGAGTCTGCCATTGTTGGGATTGGCCTGGGTAGGATTGATGCCAAAATTGTTGAGGGCACAAGCTATCATTTTGAGGAACGAGCACCAGAGTCCAATTTTGAAGGGAGTCAAGTGTACTACCCACCACTCTGTTAAAGGATCATAGGCTTTACATAAATGATAGGGTATTAGAATCAGACTTACATGGTGTGAGATATCATATTTATGTATGATTTCAATTAGGTCATTAACGGTTGGAACATTGGGTATCTTTTCTATCTAATGCTTGTCCTTAATTCGATGGGTAGGTTTACGTCAATTATCATGTTTCTTCTTGAGATGGGGTACCATAGCCGCTATGGATACAAGGAAGAGAATGATAGGCACCATGCCCCGCAAAGATGAAGAGGAAGTAGGACGAGATCCAAATGAAGCGAGAAGGGTTAAAACACTCTCCTTGGTAGGTACCCCATCCGTGCTAGTGGGCCTTCTTTCATGATCTATGGAAGTTTCAATAGGTCATTCAATTTATGCCAAACTTATTGCTAAGCGAGCTCAACCTTAAGATCCTTCTCAAGATGTATGTATCCTTAAAAGAACACTTTTGGTATGGTCTGAAGGGACGTCTTTGGAAGATGATGAGTGGACAATATCTTTTCCTTTGTTAAAATACATGGTTACTAATAAGTACAAGAGGAAGAAATTACCTAATGGGTGAATGTCGTAAGTCTGATGAAGAATGACTTGGTGATAAAAATGGACTGGTTTTGAAATGAAGTCATTAATATGACGGATTGAAATTCAAACCAAGTATTTTTTAAACTAAATGGTAACGAAAAAGAGTAGTATAAAACGGTATATTATGCTAAGATCATTTGAAGAAAAATTTAGCTAAGTTACTTGAATGGATAAAAAGTAAAAAAAATACTATTTATAAGGGGGTTGGAAGTTGAAAGATTTATCCATTAAAACCTAGATTAATAAAGAGAATAATCCATAGACTTTATAGAATCCTAATAAGTAGAAGAGTTGATGTCAGGTATAACACGCGTGAAGGGGTCGTTATCTAGACGACCTTAATGGTCTCACTTATTAAGAGCCCGCGATATTAAACTTCTTATTAATAGTGGCCTAACCATGTGGATGCAAAGGTCAAATAATGAAGTATTCCCTTAACTTATAAAAGTTTAGGAAATATGAGAATTAATGTTTCGTACTTTATATGTAAAAGGTACATCGCTTTAGCGACTTAAGTCACATTTTTATACAAGGCCTTAAGTAGCCTGTGTGTGGTGACTTGGATTGATTATCCAAAGACATCTCGTAACTCACGACCTCTAAAACATGACCTCGTGATTCAAAGTAAGCGGTATGACATAAGGATTGAATAACCTATTGGTAGCCCTTTCAAAGAGTTCTCTATTCTAATAAGGGACAACCTAATTCTCTGTAGAACTACTCTATATATATACTACTATAACTTAAATGGATCATTTATCTATGTAATTTTAACACATGTTTCTTAGATGCTATATAAATTCATTAGTAAGATGAATAAAAGATGATCTATTCATTATTATCGTTTTATAATTCTTTTTAAAAATCTTGAAACATTAGAATATGTCTAAATAAGTATTATATATATATAAAGTAAGGATTAAATTAAATAAATTAAAAATATAAAAGGGTAGAATATACAAATATAAAGATGAATTGTATGGTTAAAAAAAATAAAGAAAATAGGCTATTTCATGAAAAAAAAATAAAGAAAATGAAAAATTCCCTTTTAATAGCAAGAAAAGGCAAAATAATGGAGAAGCAAAAAGGCCGCTGAATTTCTTCTAGACTAAGAGAAAAAGAAAATCAAACACAAAACAAGAGAGAGAATCAAATAATGGAGAGAGAAGAGCATCAAGATTATGGAATCTACAGCTGAAGAAGGGAAGGAAGTGATGGTAATAACCCCATAATTTAAAAACCTAACCTCCAAACCCAATATTCACAAACCCACCTACCATTTCCTTCTCTCTCCTTCATCACTCTCTCTCTCAAAGTCTAAGAGTCCCTCCCCATGCGTCGAGGAGGCAAACCCACCACAGATCTACCACCATCATCAAACCCTCGAAAATCCGATTTCAAATCCCCGGTTCAAGAAACACGATTCAGAGGTGTCCGAAAACGTCCTTGGGGCCGATTTGCAGCTGAAATCAGAGACCCTTGGAAGAAAACCCGGGTTTGGCTCGGCACTTTTGACTCACCCGAGGACGCCGCTCGAGCCTACGACGCTGCCGCTCGCTCCCTCCGTGGACCTAACGCCAAAACCAACTTTCCTTTACCCGATAATTTGAACCACAACCCTGCTCTCTACCAACACCAGTTTCATGACGAACGGGTTTCTTCTAAGATTGATATTATTCAGGCCAGTCGGCCTACTTCCAGTAGCCTCAGCAGCACCGTCGAGTCGTTTAGTGGGCCGCGGTCCAGGCCCATGGTCTCTGCTTTGGCCCAAGATCGGACCCGCCGCAATGACATCGTGACGAAGATTAGCCGTCGGTCGATAAATCCCCAGCCATTCGCTTCACCCGATGATTGCCACAGCGATTGTGATTCTTCGTCTTCTGTAGTTGATGATGATGATGATTGTGTGCTTATGTCAATGGTTCGTACAATATTACCGTTCGATCTCAACTTACCGCCTCCTGTGAACGGTGACGAATTCGCCGATGATGCTGATGATGATCTTCTTCGAGTCACTGCTTTGTGCCTCTAATATTATTGCTTGGTCATATGGGTGTTTTTAATGACGCTCCCTTGCCTCTTTTACTTTATATATATAGTTTTCCCATATTTCTACCGTTTTTTCATCATATTTTCTCGGGAAAATGATCAAAAAAGAAAGAAAAAGTTTGGTACTTGGATACTATATATTTGTGGCTGAAGAGAATTGGGTTTCCTTGTTTTCCTCCACTTTTAAATGATTCAACCCTCTTAGATTGGTATGATGTAGAAATAACATCTGGGTTTTTCATGTTTGTTTTTTATGGGCATCTGAATATTTGTGTGTGACGTTGAAACTAATAGATCTTGTTATCAGCCAGTGGAATGATCTGGGATTTTCCCCTTGATCGGATTCACATCACCTATTTTCCATCACTTATCTAAGTAGAAAATCAAAAAACAGCTTTGGTTTTTCTCTTTGCAACTATATTCTTTTCTATATGAATTTTATTATCTTTAATTTTAAGCTGGAATCTGCATTTCATTTGGTGTTGCATCACATGTTTTATGTTCTTGAAGTAGATGGCTTGATTTTAGAATTTTTTTGCAGCGTGATTTTATCTTATTTTTGCAGCATGAAGAGGGTGCTTTAGTTTGGAAAGAAACTAAGAAAGAATGGGCATAGATCTCAAAAACTGGAGGTGAAATTGCAAGAAGAGAAAATGGAAGATAATGGTTTTTTGATAAGAAGTTAAGAACCATTAATTGCACATGTGACGTTGATTCTTGTACACAACATATTTCCCCAAAACCCAAGGTCTGCAAATGCACTCTTCTCAAGCATTCATTGCTATCCCACCCACATGCTGCGCATATTCAATTATTCTGTCTATCACCATAAAAATGAGTAATTAACCGATAAAAATGAAGATGATATACACTGAATATGAACGATGAACTGTGCTTGATTTCTTGGTTCTGTTACCAAACTTACGATTCGCAATTCGATCATGCCTAATTATGTATTTTCTTTTGTTGCTTTTAGATGATTATGTTTTTCTATATAAAATAAAAAAACCTCAAAACGAAAAGATTGATTTTTCCAATATTTTGTGCCTGATTATTATGTCTGTGCGTAATTTGAATGTGTACACGCTATGTTGTCATCGTAAATGTCAACCAAATTGCTTTTTCTCCTTGGATTCGCAGTATTACTTACATTTGGTAGTTGCTTCTTGGTGGGTTCTGATGTTTGATGTTTCGGGAGACGTGGCTTTTGTGAAATCATGTTTTGTTTTCAAATGATTCTTACTTCCGTCTTGTTCATTTTTATTATCACCCTTCTTAATATATATATATATATATATATCTTTATTATATTTAAATAAAGATGCATTAAATATATATTCATATTATAAAAAACATATACTTAAATGAAATTAAATTTTATTATTTAATGTTTTTCCATTACTTTCGACATAATTTGTGGATATTAAATTATTTTTTGGGTGTATCGTATATTTATGGTGAAATGCTCATATGGTCACCTTTATTTAGGTCGAAGGTGCAATTTAGTATCATAGTTTAGAAAATGTATTTTATGTTCTATTGTTTGTAAACAAAGTGTATGTTAGGCTCATTTTTTGTAAAAAGGATACTGAGGTAAAAAAAATTTAACTTTTCAGGAATAATATATGTATTACAAGTATATATTTCTCTATATATATGTAACTAGTTAATATTTAATTAAAAAATTATTTTAAGAAAAATTTTCTATTGAGCTGAAACAAAATTTTTAATAAAAATTAAATAATTTTTTTGTTGTTTAATATTCAAAATTATAAATTAAATTTTTTTCAAGTTAAAGAATTTCTTAAAAAATTGAGTAATTTTTTAACTAAAAATTATTTTATTAGATATATGTTTATCAAAAATTATTTTATTAGATATATTATTTTGTTATATTTAATAAAAAATTTATAAAAATTTAAATTTGTTTTTGACTAACATCTTTTTTTACAAGCAAGAGGCTAGAAATACATGTTAAGGTATTTAACAACCTCTAATGTCTAAATAAAAAGTATTTAAGGCCTAAACAATAAGATTTACGCGACATTCTTCTCAATATTTTACTATTATGAAGTTGTGATTTTGAAAATTGGAAGGTGATATTTGATTCCTAAAAATAAAATCCAAGCGAGACTTATTTTTTGATTTCTAGTGAGTGAGATGTTCCAAACTTTCAAAGTTCTTGGAAGTATGTATGAGCCTACGAGGGAATGTTGGAAATGTTAATGCTAATTTGAATTTCCTTCGATGTAGATCGTGAACATCTAAAAATAATAATAAATAATAAATAATTCTTCTTGCTTTGGCAATGTGTGATAACGAATAAAGAAAAATATAATAAAAAATTTAAAATTTATAACTATAAAAATAATTATGATTAAGTCTTATAATTTTGATATTATTATTATTATTATTATTATTATTATTATTATTATTATTATTATGATTTTTAATTTTCCAAAAAGAAGGAAGAAATGGTGTCGTATTGCCTAAAGACATATTTTTACATAGAGTTAAAGAAAGATTAATTAGGGGGTTCCTTGATTTTGTGTTATTAATTATTTCATTTTGCCTTGCCAATAAATGTCTGCTGTGTTTAGACTTGAGAGTACGAGGCAACTCCACATGTTGAAGAAGCATTTATTCCCACAAATTTGATTTTAAAATAAATAACTCATCCATAGTTTCCTAGTGAAATCAAAATATAATTGTTGTGCCCACTATATCTCTAATATTTAAATTTGTGTAATTAAGCTCTCCATGAGGTTACGAAGCATAAACGAGAAAATCGTCTAATTTTCTTTTAATAATCGTCCAGCAAAATTAATGGTGATTGGTGAGTAATTAATCATTTAATTTAAACATTGCAATTAATTATACAAAATTAACGAATATTTTTTTTAAAAGATGTTTTAACAACTTTTATTATTATCACAATAAAAATACATAAAATATTCATCTTATTTTTAATATTAATTACAATTTAATATCATATAAAATTATTATTAATGATTTATTATCATGTTATTAACAAATTATATTGTAATATTATCACATAATTTTTAAGTGCATAATCACTTTTTTGATGCGTTATAATGACATTAATTTTACAAGAACAATACAATTTCATTGATTTAACATTAATAAATGATTTTACAATTATTTAATCATTTTACATCACCAAGTTTCCATTTAATCAAATGATTATACATAAATTAATTGATAATATAACATTATTTTTAATTTTATATGCTCATTCAACAAACATGCTTTGTGAATTTTGTTTATAGCTTGGGCTAACGTGGCTCTCTCCTTTTCCTTTTCTCTTTGTTTGTTACAAAGAATTCTATTTTAATCATGTTTGAACAACTATTGTTCTTATCCAAATTATGTATACAGGCTGTATAGTTATAAGAGCTTCGGTTGGGGTGATTAATTATTATAAAAATGCTCAATTTCTTGTCAAGTATGCTTTTTGTTTGTTTTCTTTTAAATACAAAATAAGCTTCTTTTTTTTAGCAAAATAATTTTAAAAAATACAATAAAAGAAAGTTACTTAAATATTTTATATATATATAATTGATGTGCGATATTATACATACCAATATCAACTTTGTTATCACTTAAATAATTTCAATTGGTCACACAAATATGCTCATTTCATGAAATAAAATTCAAAGACTGATTTGGTCATTAATGTTACAAATGAGTACATTGGAAAGACGATGGTATAGTGATATAAGATTCAATCTTATTTTGAATCATAAATTCAAATACACCGATTAACACTTATTTATTAAAGGTATGTATTAGATATACAAGGTAGGTCATATTTAGGTTGATCATGCTTTTCAGATGCCTTCACTAGTTTTAATTTAGGTTGTTTGAGTACGTGATTTGAAATGAGACCAGATTGAGCCAAAAAAAAAAAATAGTAACATTTTGCATAAATTATATCATGTCCTAAAAAGAGGACGATGAGAAGGACGAGAAAATAAATAAAGAAAAAAGAAAGAAACTTGTTGATGCATTAAAATAGGAGATAAAGATGAAATACCAATTAATGTCTATAAGAGATAGATGTTTGGCCTAAGAGAAAAATGTCTATGGGCTGCAATGTGAGCGACGAGAAATGGATTATGATCAGCAACATCATTAATATAGTTTTCAGAACCATGATGACCCTTTGAATAGAAAAGCTCATCACAGTGAATGGCAGATGGAAGTGATGAGTTTGCTACGCTAGTGTTTTGTTGATCATCCTTCTTAGCTGCTACTATATTAGCAGAAGTAGATTTACAATTAAACAACATTTTCTTCAGCTTTTTCATATATTTGATAAGCTTCTCTGCCATATTAAACTACTCTGTATTACACAAAGTGTTTAGGTTTTGATTTGTGTAAATGTTTTTATAGTACTATGCAATTAGGGTCTTGCATCACATGGAATGTGAGTAGGGACTTGTTTATTTCATGAAACTTTTGCTTTCAGTTAGTGTTCCTATCTAGATCTAACTGAATGTGTTGTATACGATATATATGCCTTTGTCTTTTTTCTTGATTTTAGCTAGTACGGTTTTATGTTTTTCGGATTACATTCATTTTTTTTTCTTAATTCAATGGCAGCCATTATGTATATGTAATTAGGGATTCTTAAAATTCTCATTATTTTTATCAAAGGAATATATTAGCTTTATGATTATAAGTTTAAGTATTAGAGATCTATAACTTTTTAAAATAAGTATTTTAGTTTTGTAATATGTAAATTAGGTATTATTAATCTTATTGTTATTAAAAATAAGTACTTTTAATCTATCAAAATTATTAAAGTAAATATTTATAGTGTTTAATTTTCATAAATAATGAGACTATAGGTACTTAATTCAAAAATTACGAGAATAAAGTACTCATTTAAACATAATAATAAGAATACGTGACCTTTTTTCAAAAATTATAGGACTTTTAATATAAAAAAAAGTTGTTGGTTTAGGTTGAAATAATTTAATTATGTAAAATTAAGTGAATATGGATTAAAATAACTTAATTACTTGATATGGGAGAGAATTACAAAGTGTTACAGAGTTTAGAGATGATCAATTACCTCTTTTAATAGGTCGTACATGTCTACATATATAGATATCACTACCGAATGACCATTTATGACTTGCAATTGGATCCACTACCATATGATAAGGTCACATTCTTGTATTTATACCATTCATATCTCTTTGTCCTTTTATCATATATTATATCTCAAGTACCTCGTTAGGGTCATTCACCTAAAGCTCCTTGTGTACTAGTACATCATGTGTGTGATATACATCACATACATTGTACACCTCATATACTCAAAAAACCCTATGCAATTTTGCTTGTGTTCTTATACACATGCACCTCGTAACATCTTGTGTGATCCGTAATATCCAAATATTAAGTCTTTCATTCTTTTAGTTTGAAGCAAGATGAAATAATCACTCTTCCTTGAGCACTGCTTTATTATGTTTATTTCTTGGGAGTGCAATATTTTCAACTTTGCATTTAAAACTATTAAATTCTTCGAAGTAAATCTTTCAAATTCTTTAGTTATCAACCTTTCAACTTCTCTTGGGAGATCCAACTCCCTCACTCACTATATTAAGAGCCTTAGTCCCTCATTCTTTTCATTATGCTCTTTCCTTTAACAAACATTAAAAATTTCCTTTAGAGAATTCTAGATCATGTGAAGATTTTCAATCCATATTTGAAGAATTTTTGATCGTGCTAGAGGTGATTCAACTCTTGCCTTTGAAATTTTAGCTTGTGTGAAAAAAACAATTTGCCTACCTTCAAGTGCTTTTGCTTAACCCTTATTTTAATTTTTTGTGGTTATTTATGGCTAAGTAGCCTGATTCCCAACCAAATAAGGTTCTACCTAAGTCCATCCCCACCTCAAAGACTGAAAACATTCTACCATCATTTATCAATAAGTATAATTCATAGGGTAGAGAAATACAAGCAAGGGAACCCATAATATAAAGTGGGGTTCTAGCATAACCCATTTCCACCCAAGGTCCAACCCACGGGGTTCGTGTGAAGGAACCACATAGTTTAAAACAAATCATTCTAGGGCCTCTAAAGTAGGTCAAACATCCTATGAGACCACCTCGAGCCATATTGAAATGAGTGATACTCAAGTTCCTAAATCGAGAAACTCGAATTGTAACTCGACCTCCTATATTCACCAGTACCCTGGTTTCAGATCCATTAAGTGCTTCAACTTCAAGATTTGTACATCCCATTCATCTCACCCTCCTTCAAAAGGTTCATCAAGAAAAGAAATCACATCTTGAGCTAACCATAGAGCCCATGAAGAGGAGAATCCCTGGGAAGAAAATTTAAAAACTTTCCACTAGATTGAACATAGAAGACATGTATCACTTAAGGAGGATGTCTTCAATTCCACCCCATATAAGTCTAGTGTCGGTCCCCTATCAACTTCTTGAACCCATTATGTGCTACATCTGTACATACATCGTGTGGATAATGTAAAGTTAAAAATATCCAAGTAAATAGTAAATCGATGACCATATTTGAAGAAAGGGATATTTGGGAAACCTGAGATATTGTTGGAAGTATATCACCACTTTAGGAGTGAACAAGAATAAGCTCAGATCTAATCAACCATGAAGGAGCCTTATACTAATCCATAGGAAGATAGCTTCTAGTCATATATTAAAGGTAAATAATAAAGTACAATGCTTTATGCGAAGTTCCTCGTGTTTACAATTATCACGTGTTTGTTACAGGATGTTTCCATGTTGAGGGAAGGAGAGATTACAAACAATGTATATTATACTTATGTCTATGGGGCTGAATCCCTAGTTTCTCGATTCTAGAGTGCTCTTAAGGAGAAGAATAAAGAGATAGAAGGGTGTGAGAAGCTTCTCAGTTATGAAAGGCTAAAATCTTTGACTTCGATAATGAGTTGTTAGATCGTACCAAAAAATTAAAGGTAGCATCAACCTTTGCTTTAGAAAGAGACATCTTGGCCAAAAAAGCCAAGGAATGAGCTTAGTTGGCCAAAGAACGGGCAAGGATGGTTGAAGAATCTGATAAGCAAGCTAAAGATGCCACATGTCTTTGACATAACAAAATGCCTCTCTAAACGTGTTGGTTGGTAGACTTAGGGAAGATTATACACGTGACTATCATGAAGGGGTATCCTTTGTGATGACCAATTTTAGGGCTCAAGCTGTGAAATCCAATACCATTTCCACTTTCAAGAGTTATGTATAAGGTTTACAAAATGTATAGAAAACCTCTAAAACCTAAGCCACATCACCAGTTGGACTTCCTAAACCTGAACACCTAGCGAGACCTAATTGGGGAGTTACACTCTATGACGAACTAACCAAGTCCTTATAGTACTTTTATTTCAGTTGTATTTTTCCATTGTACTTATTTCTTTAGTTTTTTTTTCATTTAATACTCTCAAATTTTGGAATGTATAAATATATAGCCATTTGGGTCTTTTGGAATAGGAATTCTCTAGTTTCCCTTAAGAGAAATCTAGCTCTTTTCCTTTAAGTTTATCCTATACTTAATTATTTTAGTCCTATTTTTAAACAAATTTTGTGTGGATATGAGCAATATGGTGCCACACGAGTCCATGTGTGAATGAAATGATTCATTTTTCATACATGGGTAGGATATAGACTTTAAACGGGAACGAAGTAGACTTTAATATGATGTGGTATCCATTAGGGGTGTTCATAGACCGGTCCGAATCGAACCAAACTGGAAAATTGGATTGAACTGGACCAGACCGAACGGTTTTACAAATCAAACGGTTAGATCCATTTTGTATTAATTAAAACTATTTTTCAAATAGTCCGGTATGATTTGTATTAATTTTTAAACCGGTCGAACTGGACTGGACCTAACGGTTTTATAAATCAAACGGTCCGATCTAGTTTGTATTAATTAAAACCGTTTGAAATGGTCTGGTCCGGTCCGAGTAATATAAACGGTCTAGTCCGATTAATTTTTTTTCCTAAAACCAGACCGGACCAGTAAACACCCCTAGTATCCATTGTGGTGGGTCTTCTTAGCGAGATAGGTTCTAATTTTATTAGGGATAACAGAGAGCACCTTTTTCCAATAACTTCTTTCATCTATTTAGGATACGCTATGACCTTGAGTCATCAGGTTACCAAGTGAAATCCCACCCCGAGTTGTCCTTAAAAATTCCAAACGTGGTACACATCAAACTTTAACAACTCTTGTAGATGAAGTTGAAGTACCTTATGTGGTGTATCGTGACAAGAACCTTTATGTACTCTCTGAAAATGGTATATTTGGAAATACAGTGAAACAAGATTACTTGTTCATGACTTTGAGAGGTCTACTTGACAATTATATGAAATAGGCCACAATATTGAAAAAAAAATATTGAAGTTAAACATGCAACATACACAGAAGCATCGCAAGAGCTCGAAAGTCTTCGGGGTGAAGTCCATCTTATTAATGAATGAGGTAGTGCAATTCTTCATGAGAATTAAAGCTTAAAAGTCAAATGTGATTAACTACTTGAAGAAGTTGGTACCTTAAGGTTTAAACTTGATGATTCGAGTGGGGAACATCACTCGTTACATCTAGAAGTAGATCATTAGAAAATAAGCTACTTCAAGACACAGGTCGTCATGTGGTCTCAAGAGAAAGGTGTGAATTCATGTATCTTTGTAATCATGTAATAAAATGAGACCTCTTTTATACAACCCATTTATTTTTGCCATTGTGATTGATATTCCTATGGAGAGAAACCACCACAAAGTTCTTGATAAAGCTTATATGTCACAAGTAGAAGCAAGTTATCAAAGTGGAGTTACTAGTATTAATGAAGGTGTTAATGGCATAGTAATGATCATGATGGAGAAAAATAATTATTTCATTAATTATGATAATAATAACACTATTGCTACTAATATTCTTATAGATAACAACCACCGACAAATTCTTGATAAAAATAACTCTTTTCAAAGGCAATTGGTTTCAAATGGAAAAAATTGTACCATGATCGATTTTGATCTTTTATGTATGACTTTGTATGAAATTAATGACCTTATGGAATCGATCATCCATGTATGACTTTGTATGAAGTTAATATCCTTATAGATTCAATTCCTCTGATACAACAAGAAAATGAAGTTCACATTCAATCTTATTCTCAAACTACAAAAAATGATGATTCTTGGATGGAGTTTCCCAACCTAATTGGTGAAATTTGAAAAGTTAGATCAAGAAAATATTGTAATGACTACAATTAGATATCTTTATTCTTTTTGAAGAATTTGGATTAATTGTAATTAATTATTATTACTTAGAATATAATGTAAAATTCATCAAATTCATAATTTATTATTAAAAGGTGTATGTAATACTTCTTTGGGCTATGATATTAAGTGTTAATCATATGATGTATGTTTAGTTGTATTTTTCTTTTATGTAAAATTTGCATATTTTTTAATTGAGGAAAGTATCATGCAAGTCACAAAAATTATGTCTTAGTGTAAATTTAGTTAATTAACTTGAAAAAAATAGTTCAATTAATATGAAATAAAATCATAAAATGTGTATTTTAATATGTATGGTTATTATTATTATTTTATTATATTATTGATTTGTTTTAAAATAAAAATATGTATTTAAATTATTTTATGTTAGAAATCTATCTTTTCTTAGAAAGTGTTTGAGGGATGCTATGGTTTGACTTACCTGTCACATGGATTTGGTCAGTTGACTAATCTTCAAATATTGTCAGAATTTGTATTGAACAAGGGAAATGGCTCTGTTTTTGGGCATTTTTTATGCTGAGCTAAATGAGTTAGTAGGGCTAAGCAACTTGAGGGGAGAGCTGAGAATTAAAAATTTGAGACGTGGGTTGAAGTCCAAGGATGCAATCTTGAAGGAAAATAAGTATATTCCTTCCTTAATGTTAATTTGGTATATTGATATTGATATTCATGTAACAGAGGCTAGTTTCTATGAAGTGACATTAGAAGGCCATGAACCGCATCCAAATATTAGTGAACTGCTTTTTTATGGTTACGGGGGTCTTGAATTTTCAAGTTGGCTTCCCTCCCTTACAAATATTGGCAAACTTTCATTATCTAGGTGTATGAACTGCCAACAACTACCGTTGTTGAATAGGATGTTTTCTCTTAAGGTGTTGATCGTGGATGAAATGCCTAATTTGGAATATATATATTTCAAACAGTGTCGAGGATGATATTCTATCATCAAGAACAGCATTGTTGCCATCCTTGAAAGAACTTAGGCTAACAGATTTGCCCAAACTAGAAGGATGGTGGAGGGATGTTATTAATGTTGAACATCCTGGTCCAGGAAGAAAACTATCATCAACATGAGGGAAGTATTTGATGCCTTCAATTCCTAGTCTTTCCACATTAGTTGTTGAGGACTGTCCAAGCTGTCATCCATGCTGCTGTTCCCAAATATAGAGGAGATGTTTTTGAATAATAGTGGCTGGAAACCAACCAAAAGTCTACAACGAACACTATCAGATAGTAGCATCCATCGATTACAGAAGAAGGCTTCCAGTAAATGGGGTTTTCCATCTCAATAGTTAATGTCAATTGCCGCAAATTATCCTCTACCTTTTGCATTTGGATTCCATGCATTTTCTTCACTGCTGTGATTGATCCTTACTAGGAAGTAACTTGTCAACTGCCTGTGGGATTTCCATATCTGGCATCACTTTACTGTAATGGTTATTCCACAGCATTTACCAGTCAAAAGAATGGAAAATCTACCTATGAGCCTCACATGTTTATATGAAGCATCATTTCGCTGTATGCATGTGCTTGACGATTGTTAGCCTGTTCAACAATGTAAGTCAATTATCAATCACTTGTCTCCTCTCCTTCTTGGTTTACATTTGATACTATAGTTGACCGTTATATTTATACTAAAAGATAATGTTTATACATGAATATTACTTCTTCCTTTTCTCTTTTCTTTTTGCTCCTAGAACACCAAGGGCCTGTTTGTAATCGTTTCCTTTGTTTGAAAATGGTTTCAAATAATTTAAAGTAATTTTAATGATGTTCGATGAGAAGTAATTTTAAAATTTTGAGAAATATTATTTGTGTTTTTAAAAAAAGTAAATAATCTTTATTTTTTATAAAAATAGTTTATAATGTATGTTTTTTTCTTAAATTAATTAGTAAAGTATCACGTTAAACTATTTTTAACAATTTTATGCAAAATACCTTAACGAAGCACCTTTAAATCATTTTAATCCAAACCATTTCATTTTAAATGATTCTTAAAATAAATACATCCAAACGATCCCTAAAACTAGGTTAAAAAATAAAATAAGTTTTTACCATATTTGGTAATTTTCAATAATAGATCCATTAATTATTAAATTTTTTTTATTTGTGCCCTAACCGTACTGATAGAGCTTAGTTAAAAACTTGTTAGATATAATAATCACTTTATAACTTAAGGTATTGGTAGGAATCTGGTATGTCTAATTAGATAGAAAATTTGCTGAGAACATGAATTACTGATTAAGATATGATATCTAAACCTTGCCAAAACTGTTTTGTCCACTCGTCAAAACTGAATTTATGATCTGTAGATGAGGAATACTCTTTCGTCTATAAGAATGGAGGCATTTTTTATTGGTTTCGTAGAATCAAGTTTCAATATTGAAGGGTGCTTACTAGATTTATTATTATTTATCAAAAATTATTTTTAGGAAAAGATTTTTTATTAGATCCTAGAAGAACAATAAAATTATAGTAGTAATGTTGAGCCGGTGCAGAATCACATCTAATTTTGTGTTACAATATAATAATTATCTTGTTACTATATATATTTGCCAATATGTTTCTTTTTGTTGTCCAACTTTTTTGCTTTAATTGTAAGTATTATTATTATTGTAAAATATAAATATAAAACAAAAGTTTAATAATGTAATTTACTTTTATGATTTCTTTTATAAATAAGACTTTCTTAAACCTTTTCTTTATTCCCTCTTATTTATTGTTTTTTTTTCTTTCTTTTGTATTTCATTTTTTGAATGCATAATTATCATAAAAAAAAAATTAGAAGAAAAAACTAATAGAATTTTAATAGATATCTAAGATGCAAAGTATATGTATACATTTGTAATGTTATCCTTATTTTTGTATTTTTTTTATTTTAAATAATTTTATATCTGAAGCGGATTTTCCAATGAGATATAACAGTTTTGTATTGACTGAATTATTTTTAGTTTTTAATTTTTAGAAATTTTCATCATTTTTATATTTTTTTCTAATAAATATTTTAATATTATTTAATGATTATCTACTTCTACAATATTTATCTATTTTTTTTCAACTATAGCATTCATCTCAATTTTTCTAATTTATAAGAGATTTAATTTATCTTTTTTCCCCTTTAATATAACTGATGTTTTTTCGGTATAACCTAATAGTTCCTTATTATATATTATATCAGTCTTAAAATTATGAGTAATTTGTTCAAAATATGAGTTTTTTTTTCTTAATATTTATTTTACTTTGTTAAATATATTTTTACCATATATAATTTGTTACCTTATAAGCTATCGATATTTCTAATTAAATACAAATATAGTTTTAAATCTATTTTTTTTTGTCTAATATACAATTCATTATGCAATATATTTTTGGTTGAATTATACCAATGGTGCTTAAAATTATTATCACTATCAATTATTTACGCTTTAAATTAATTTTATTATTTAATATATAAATAGATATATATGTAATATTTATTTTAATCAATAAATAAAAAATTTAAAATAAGCACTTCAAATATTTAAAATAATAATCGACATTTTATTAATATTATTTTACATTTTATTAATATCTAGAACCATATGATCTAATAAAGTTGAGTTTTCAGTCTACGATGAGCAGATTCAATGTTAAAAGGGTTTCATACCATCTTGGTATTTGGCGCTGACAAGGATAGCCCAATCCCATATGAAGGTGCAAGGACTGCTTCTGCAATTGAGTCATTTGGTCTAGAGCAGCTAGAAACAAATGTTGCACCTCCTGAAGTTACTGAGCTAACTGGAAATGTAAGCTTATTTTCTCCCTGTTTTACTTTAACTTCTTGTAGAGCATTTTCATGGGGAGTATCGAGCTTAATTTTTCCATGCAGGATGTTATGGAAGAGAAATGTGGTCCAGCTGCCATCTGCTTCGTGGCATTCCTCCCCGATATCTTGGATTCCAAGGCAGAAGGGAGGAACAAGTACATCCAGCAATTATTAGCAGTTGCAGAGAAGTTCAAAAAGAGTCCTTATAGGTGAGACCTCTCGTTCCCTCTTATAGGAATCCTGCATCTATACAGATATTTCTGACTGATACCCATATCCTTGAATGCGAGAATGACGAACTGAAATCATTATTCATTTTATTGCAACTATGCCAAAATAACAAATAAAAAATTATAAATAAAGTAAAAACAAAAAAGTTATCCTATTTAAAATGAAAAACAAAAATTACAAAACAAAATTATGTTAATTAGGGTTATCAAAATAGCACTCGAACAAAAGTATATATATGAGTTTTAATAAACACACAAATCTACGTTATATATATATCAACTTTAAAAATTATAAAAAAATAAATAAAGATTTTGCAAATCTATAAAAACACAAATCTACATTATATATATATCGACTTTAAAAGCTTAAAAAAATTAATAAAGATTTTACAAATCTATAATAATCAAATACCCTTATCTTTTATATATACAAAGGATTGCAAATGCAAGCCTTTTATTTTATGCATGTACATTGAATGCTTGAGAAAAATAGAAAAAAATATATATATTAACAAGAATATTAGTTTAGAAAAACTTGTTTATTGTTATTATATTTTCTTTGTTCAATCAATATCATTATCAAATATGTCTACAAATTTGATTCTTATTGGCTTCAGATTCAATCCTACAGAAGAAGAATTGCTTTTGTTTTTACGTTATAAAGTTGAAGGTCGTCAACTTCCTCCTGATATTCCTATTACTCACGAAGATGTTTATGCATGTGAACTTTGTAATCTTTTATGTAAGTTTCTTTATTTTATATTTTTAGTAATTTAAACATGTTTTTTAAATTTGTTTGAAATTCATGCATTTAAATTAATAGTTTATTTATCATTATATCCACTATTATAATTTGATGAAGTTTATACAAATGTTTTCGTATCAATTTAACTTAATATTAAGATAGTCTCGGTTCTTATTATATTTTTTTTATTAATTATCTTTTTGCCATTGTTTGGTTTGAACTTTTATGATAATTTATGAACTTATATTTGATATTTAATTTTTACACATGTTTTTCAATTTTCTTTAATTTGATAAATTTAATTATATTAGAGAAGTTTGATTCATAGTTAGCCATTTTAAGTACGAATTAATAAAAAAATCATTCTGTTTTTTGAATAATTTTTCAAACCTAAGGAAAAAATTTCATAATCTTTGAGCTAAAAAAATATTATTCAAAAATAATACTTTTTTCAAATAATATAAATAATAAATTTTTATTATTAAATATATTTTTTCCATTTTCGTAATACTATAACATGTAATAAAAGTAATTACCAATTATATTTAGATTATAATTTTTTATTGTTTATCGAAATAATCAAAAAAAATTATTATCAATTTATACACATATATAAATAAGAAATCTTTTAATATAATTGAATCTAAATATATAAATTAAATATTTAACTATAAAACTATTAATTATAAAGCACATATTAAAAAAATAATAAGGTTAAATATGAATTTGTAAGATCAAGCGATAATAACTAATGTAATTGAAACTACACGATTGAAATAAGTGAGATAAGTCTTATTTGTCAAACATTCGACGAACCATAGCAAAATTGAATTAAGTTTAATGTTAGAAGTTATTTTATCTTCAATTATAATGTATTTATATTAAATATATTACTATAAAAAATCAAATAATATCTTAATATATTTCTCATTATCATATTTTTAAAAATTAAATGAACTATATTCATATTTTTATGTTCTTAATATTTCTATCATGTTCGTATTTTTAACATATTTTTATATAAAAGAAACACACTACATCTACGTAACACCCGTTCCATATTTTGTTAACTATGGTTTGAATAACAAATAATTGGTTAAATATTTAAATTTGAAAAGTTAATATGCATTCCACCGGAACTATTTTTGTCAAATTATATACATTTGAATACAAAACTGATTGTTTATAAAACTTGTCCCTCTAATCACAATTTCAAATAGCATAAAGTATCATGTCATCTTAAAAACTATTTGGGATATTAAAAATTTTAGTTAATTAATAATGTAGGGTGTCAGGACTCAAGATTGAAGGATAATGAAAGATATTATTTTGTGATCAGACAACCAATTTCCTTAAAAAAATGAGAAACTCCATAAAAAGAGTAAATTAAATTGACGTATAAAAGGAAAGAATATAAACAAAAAAAGGTGGAGAGTAGGACCACCAGGAAAGAAAATTTTTAATAAACAAGGTATTCTTATCGGCGTCAAAAATGTTCTTACCTTCTTCAAAACCAAGACGACCAAGAGTGATTGGATTATGCATGAGTTTATACTTCTCGATGATAATATAAGTCATAAATTTAATTTATAATATTGTCATTTTATTACTAAATCATGTATATCTTGTAGAATAATGAAAATAGTATAAAAATGTTCGCATTGGAAGAATGTTTACATCAACCAATTATATTTTTATGAAAAAAAATTTATTTATAAAAGCCTTTTACTTTTAACGAAAGTGATATCTAGTTTCCTAGTTATTAGCTAAGTGGGGTAGTAAATGTATGATATCTCTTATGAAAAGGGTCTTCAAAGTCCATAAAAAAGATTAAGACTAAATTTTCGATGATATAATTGAAATTTTGTAAAAGAGTTAATAGAATTATACTATCCCACTAAATAACTAGCAGAGCAGAGTGCACTATTATCGCATATATTGAACTTTTGATTCCTTTTATCCAATAAACAACTTATTTAAAATTAATTATTTTTATATGATTTTTAAAAATATGTGAATTTGGACTTAAAATAAAAACGTATCCAATACAAACAAATGATGATTAACAGCCCATTAAACCCGATAACATGTGTAAAACAAATTGACAAGCACATAATTTAATATTTTTTTCTTGTAATTTTCACTCTAATTATTTTTCTTAGTTTCTTAAATTTCGAAATTGATTTAATAGTCAATTAATATTCATTTCCAAATTGTTTTGCAGTTTCAAGAATTGGCAATTTGTCGCATAAAAAACAATGAGAAAGAAAAAAACACAAAAGAGAAGCAAATCACTACTAACAAACGAAGCAGAGAAGATTTCGAAGATTATATGGCACAAGATTTTAATAAGGTTCTTGAAAAGTCACCACGAATTAATTCAGAACAATACATACCACAACAAGTAGAAGCAAATTTTAAAAGTGGAGTCACTAGTACTACTGAAGCTATTAATATTGCTATGGAGAACAACCATCAAGTTTCTGATAAAGATTGCATGCCACAACAAATGGAAGTGATTTACCATAGTGGAGTCACTAGAACCATCGAAGGTTCTAATAGTATAAAGTCGAACATGCCGGAGAACAATAATTATTTCATCAATTCTTATAATAACAACACACTTGCTATTGATATTCCTACGGAGAGAAACTACCACAAAGTCCTTGATAAAACTTGCATGCCACAAGTAGAAACAAGTTATCAAAGTAGAGTTACTAGTATTAGTAAAGGTGTTAATGATACGGTACTGATCATGGTAGAGAAAAACAATTATTTCATTAATTATGGTAATAGTAACATTATTGTTATTGATATTCTTACATAGAACAACCACCAACAAATTCTTGATAAAAATAACTCTTCTCAAAGTCATTGATTTCAGAAGGAAAAAATTGTACGATGACTGATTTTGATATTTCATGTATGACTTTGTACGAAGTTAATATCCTTATAGATTCGATTCCTTCGGTAACAAGAAAATGAAGTTCATAATCAATCTTATTCTCAAACTACAGATGATGACAATTCTTGGATGGAGCTTCGTGACCTAAATGATGAAATTTGAAAAGATGATCAAGAAAGTGTTGTATTGGCTACCATTAGATATTTTTATTTTTTTTAAAGATTTTGGATTAATTGTAATTAATATATAATTATTATAATATAATGTAAATGTTCTCAAATTCATAATTTATCATTAAAGTGTGTATGTAATACTTCTTTGAACTATATATAATATTAATTGTTAATCATATTATGCATGTTTATTTGTATTTTTTTTATATAAAATTTACATATTATTTAATTTTAAAAAATATTATGAAGTCACAAAAATTAAGTCTCGATTTGCGCTTAGTGATTAACTTCTAAAAAATAGGTCAACTAATATAAAATAAAATCACAAAATGTAAATTTTAATATGTATGGTTATTATTATTATTATTTTATTATCTTATTGATTTTTTTTTAAAAAATAAAAATATATATTTAAGTAGTTTTATTTTAGAAATCTATTATTGTTTATCTTTTCTTAAATAACTTCATATGTTTTGAATATGGTTTCACATACAATTTGTGAAGGAAGCTGGGCATGGAGGAAAGGGAAACTTGCGTCTGGAAGGCACCCCAACGATCACGATGACGGAACCATGGGATGGTAAAGATGGAGAGATTATTGAAGAGGATGAATATTCCCTTGAAGAACTAATGGACGAAGATTCTAAGAACAAAGATGAGCTGTGATCAATTAGAGGTTATAGTCTTAAAGAAGGAAAATAAAATTTGGGAAAAGCACTAAGTATTGTATGATTTGAGTGGCGTCTGTGTTCCCAGTCATTCAAATGCTGATGTATTTAAAGTACTCTTCATAGTGTTTTCTCAAGAGTGGATCATTGGTGATACCTGGTTTCAAGGATTAATTTAAAGATATTTAGTATAAAATGGTGTCTCACTTTTTGTTAATAATAAAAATACACAAAAATCGTATAAAAATGTTATTTTTATGATTATAAATTTTAAAAATATTATTTTTAAAAGAATTATTAGCATTTTCAAGAAAAGTTTATATATGTTTCAGTGTTAGCATTCAGAAAATGTGCTATTGACTGGCAAAAATGTTCTTTATTTGGTTGCGCTTTTTTCCAATCAAAATCACTATATTACATTTTTCTACGAGCATAAATATACAGAACCTTCGTTTATTATGTTAAAACTCATTTGACTATTATTGTCATTTTTTTTTTACATTTTAAAATTTAACGTAATATATTTGTATAATCTTACTTGCATATTTTTATATGTTAGTATTTAATACCAAAATTTGCCACATTTTTATACTAAATTAATATTATACCATACGTACAATTTTTTTTAATACTAATAATTTCATATTTTGTCAATTATATTTACTCCAAATGTAAATTGAAATATCATATGATAATATTGTAGAAACATAAGTGATGAACATGAAAAATAAACGCAAATCACTTTATCACGGTTCAAATATCAATTCTTAATATCATTTCCTTAAAAAAATATAACAGACAAACACAACATAAAACGTGTGGTTATTATAAACTAGAGACAGCATTAGAATCAAACTTGTGGTTTAATTTATATAAAGATCCCTACATGAGTCGAAAAGATAGAAACTATATGTGGTGAGTATTCAACAATAAGCTTGCTAAGCGTTATCTCAGTTTTTTTTTTTTCCTTTACATTTAGCAAGAAGTTACTACCTTGTATGTCCTTAAGACCAGCTCAAATAAAATAAAAATAAAAATAAAAAGAACTTCAAAACCAACGAACAACATCTTATTATAGTAAATCACACACACTTTAAATTTCAATTAATATCTGCTGGTTTCAGTACATAATTAATTAATATCGTTATAAAACACTACCCTAATATATTTTAATTATCAATAACGCACAGAGTACTAAACCAATAATATTCAACAGTTTATAGCATTTTTTATCATATTGCCTTATTGAAAATGGCAATATCTAGAGAAGTACTGCTTCTGTTTTGTATTGGTACACTTTTATTTAACTCAGTTTTCATCAATGCAAAAAAAACAAAACATGAAAATGGATGTGAAAATGGTTCAAATTTAGAGAAAGGAAATCAATGCCAAGACAAAGAAGATGAATCAGAATTTGACGATGATTTCGACGATACTTACAAGATTGTCAACAATATTAGGGTTTCTCTTTCACCTTCAGGAGATAAGGTTCCTCATGAAGATTTTGTAACATCAGAATCTTCTGAGGAAGATGGTAATAATCACTCTGATGATGATGGCTCTGGAGACCAAGATGATCCAAATGATTTGGATATGGATCGCAATGACCGTGTTATTGTGGTGGGACATTGATTAAGATCACTTACAATTTATTTAGCTTTAATTAATGTTATTTATTATGTGATCATAATGTTTCAATTTCGTTTGTTAATTAATTTCATCTCACAATGTTTCAATGTTGCTTATATATTTGATCATGTAATAATCCGTAGATGATTATTATCTGCATTTTATTATATGTTTTTTTCTTCAGAGATCTATGGAGATATCCTGATTCGGACATTTTATTATAGTTAAGTTTGTGAATTGGGATTATAATTTCTAGTGTGTTATGAATGGTTTTAGAATTAATGAAAATAGTTCCTTGTACTTGGTCGTTTCATCTTCTTCTTCATTTTGATTTTTTTTTAATAAAAAGAGATATTAAAGTTTTTTTTATTAAATAAAAAAGATATTATAGGGATGACATTAAAACTTAAATTCAAATTGATGGAAATAAGAAATCATACTGCATAGAACACAAATCAAACCCCATAATTTGTCTTCCTTATTTTGTGAAATGGATGTTTCACCTCCCATTTTCTTTGTCCAGGTAATTCTCTAAGGGAAACAAATAAAAAAATTACAAAAATAAACAATCTAAATCTCTAAGCAACAAAAATAACATTTTATTATCTTTAATTAAATATTGTTAAGATACAAATATAACATATAAGACATTATAACCCTATTTTTAACTTTTAAGAAAATTGATTGTTAATACTCTTCTTTTTTTAACATAATAGTGTAAAATTTTGTGCTCCAAACTATTCTACTCCAAAAAATTTAGTATTATACATCGACTAGGAACATAAGCAATAAAAATGTTTATAAATTTGGACAACCCTTAACTTAATAAGATTTTATTGAGTTAAATTAGGCCTGAATTTCTAACATGGTATCAGAGCTAGACCTAGTCTCTATGTGTTTGGACCTAATTGGGCTCTATCACAGTCTCACCGTGGCACTAATGTCCATCTTTGTCTGCCGTGTGGAGGAGGCTGTTAAGTATCTTTGTTCCACATCGATTAGAAACAAAACAGCAAAACTGCTTATAAGCTTGAACAACGTTTAACTTAATGAGATCTTATTGGGTTGAATTAGACCTAAATTTCTAACAATACTAATTATTCAATGACTATTTTCTTTCATTTCTATCTCATTTAAAGACTCTACGTGATTGATACTACCTGATGAATCCTTCAAAAAGCAATATATTATCTCCACTTGACGAATATACTCAACTCATAATAGAAAATCAATGGCACTCCTCTATTAATATACTATATATCTTCTCAATTCATAAGTTAAAATCACTAGTTTATTTTTTTATACAATTGATTATTAACTCTACTCTTAACAGATATCATATAAATTAATATGAAGTGTATTATTTTTATTATTACAAATTTTAAGATATTTAGATTTTTTTTTCTTTTCTTTTTCCTTGTAAGTCATCTACAGCTAGCAAGGCAAGGAACCCTTCTTTTTTATATATCGTTAATCCAAAAGCACAAAGTATAGAAGCCGGCCTTTGAAACGAAGTTTTACAAGGCATAATGTAACTTGTCTTCAATAATTTTGTTTCTTTCATGAGCCTGGCCCCTATAAATAGAGCCTTGCATATACTTACCGAGTCATTGCTCATAACAAAAGCAAAAGAAATTGAAGTATATTATAGAAGGCTGAATTTCACCATGGCTAAGCTCTCTATTTTGGTTCTAGTCTTTTCTCTACTTCTCATAATCTCCATTTCTGAGTGCAAAACTCTTTCGAGTAAGTTCATACAAATCACCAATCACATCCTAGTTTTGAAGTTTGAGTCAAACATATAAGGCCTCACGTAGTGAAATTCGTTATTTTAATCACATTTACAAAAATATTTGTTCTTAAATTTATGTCTTTGATATAATTTAGTCTCTAAATTATCAATTGGTATATTTTAGTACCTGTATTTTGAATATTGAGAACGTTATGTAAAAAAATGTCTCTTAAATTATATTTTTTTAACATTTTAGTCTCTTAAATTTACTAAGATATAATACTTTAGTTCAGATTTATAATCTAAAATGTTATATCTCAGTAAATTTTAGAGATCAAAATATATTAGTTGATAATTTATAAATTAAAATGTTTGAAAAATATAAATTTAATAACTTTAGCGTCACCTTATATTTTATTTTATTTTTAAAATTTTTACTGATTGATATTATTTAATACCAAACGTTAATATGATTTAAATTTGTTATAAGTGAAGTTTAGTCTTATGGTCGCTACTATGTTGATTACAAATAATATTAAATTTTTTTAGAACAAGTTTATATTAATTGAACATGTATATATATGTGATGATATATTGCAAATTGCAGTCCGGGAGATAGAGACTGGCAAGTCTCAAGTAGAATGTGAAAAAGTATATAGTGCTCAGGCAGGAGATATTTGCAACTCTGTGGCTCAGAAATTCCAATTGGCTTCTGAATCTTTCCTTGCCATCAATCCTAACATCAATTGCGACAGTTTCTTTGTGGGTCAGTGGCTCTGCATTGAAGGACAAGTCAATTGATCTCTCAGTTTATCAATCACTAATCCATTCTGTTCCAGTGAGCAAGGAATTAGAAAACTCAGGATTATAATTAATTAATATTACGTATCAATAAATTGCAGTGGCTGCTAAATAATGCTCCTTAGTTCTTCTTAATGGTGTCATTCTTAAGGTTTTTTTTTTAAATGTTGTTATTCTTGTCATTTTATTTTCCTGACACTTACAATTGTTGTTGGTATCATTCTTTAAACATTATTGTTAAGTCATAACTAAATTTACAGACTTGCTCTTATAACTTATTAATATAGAGATTAGAGAGTTTTCTCAAATATCACAAAAACGGACAAAATCATATTTATTCAGGTGAATGTGTCTTCCATCGAACTAGATGAATTTTTTAAATGCCGAAAATACTTTGACATCCAATGACTGAATAGGATCTTATAAAATATAAAATCTATGTGGAGAAAAGGTTGATAAGTATGCTATGATTTTATTATTTATATATCTAGTTTTATTTTTAGCTACCTTTAATAAAAAAAATTTATTTTTTTATATAGTAAATAAATATATATCAGTTGAATAATGGGCTAAAAATTTACGTAAGTCGGTAAAGAAAGCCTAATGTACTTTCAAATATTTAACATTAGAAATATTGAATATAAAAAGAAAAATAATTCTTTAAGGTAAAAAAGGTTTTTTTTTTTTTTTTTTAGGAATTCTCCAAGACAAAACCGAATACATAATCGAGCTTCACGACCTAAACATTAATTTAGAGGTTAATAACCGGAAACAGTATCAATTTAAAGCGAGTTGGTGTTTTGACAAAAATCGCGGTACATCCCCTTTTTTTAAGCACGATGTTACCTTTATGCCCTTTACTAATTAATCAAATTATTTTTAATTATTAGAGATCATTTAATGCACCGAAATGAAATAAAATCAGTTCATTTGATTGGAATATAATAGAATCAAAATTGATTTTTTTTTAATTTTATGTATAATTGGACTAAAAAATAGGAATAAAATAAAATCGATTCTTAAAAAATAATAAATGATAATTCATTCTCCTCTTAAGGAATCATGATTTCATTCTTATCTTTTTCTTTTTCCAATTTTATCCTAACTCCAAATATAATCATAAATCCTAAATCTCAAAACACAACTCATTTAGTAAAATAATAATTTTAACCCTAAACCTTAACCTACAAATATAACCCTAAATCTCAAATCTCAAATCTCAAAACATTAATCCTATTTAGAAAAATAATAATTTTAACATACAAATATAACCTTAAACTCTAAATCTCAAATCCTAAATCATAAAATCCAAAACTCAATTTTAAAAAATAATGATTTTAACCCTAAATCCCAAAACTCAAAACCCTATTTAGAAAAATAATAATTTTAACCATAAACTTTAACCCATAAATATAACTATAAACCTTAAACCTCAAATGTCAAAACCCTAAACTCTATTTAAAAAAATAATATTTTAAACATAAATTTTAACTCACAAATATAACCTTAAATCCTAAAAATTTAAATCTCAAATCTCAAACCACAAAATTTTAAACCTTATTTAGAAAAATAATAATTTTAATAATATATTTTATTTTTAAGTAATAATTATTTAAAAAAATAATAATTAAATAATATTATTTAAATTTTACTAAATATAAAAATATTAAGATAATATTATTTTAATTGTAAATTAAATATTATAATAATAATTACATGATAAAATTAAATAAAAATGTTTTATTATCATTATATTTGTGCAAAATATTAGAGGGTATATCAGAGAGATTTGCTAGAATCGGTGATCCCGTCGACGTTCGGTGAGTGATGGAGAATCGGATAACGCCAAGGCTCCTCTTCTTGCGGCACCACTCTTGTCGTCATCTTCGCCGTCCAAACGCTTTCACTTGGCGTCGGATGAACATTTTCTAACAACTTGTTTTCCCTTAGAACCCATGATTAATGACCTTAGGAATTGTTTGCGAAAGTCATTTTTGGGAGTGATACGATATATTGGGAACTAAATAAGGTGTTTGACTTCAAAGGAATTGTGGTTAATTTTGCTTGGATTTCAACCCACGATAAGCAATTGATGAATTCCGTTGATTTGTATGCCTCTTTCGATTAGAATTCTCTTGTTTGCCATTCCCATTTTCTTAATGTGTGAGATTTCTTCCCCTGTTTTTCATTTTATTTTCCTTTGAATTTGGGATTTTTCTTCTTTATTTTAGTTACTTGTGCTTCAATCAGTCTGGATATACTTTTTATTTCACCTCTTTTTCTCACTTTGGATCTAGCTCAGACTTCATTTCTGGTGATTTTTTCCTTCTTACATATTGTATGTATTTTGCTTAGATTTGTTTGATAAGTCATTACAGGTGTACTAGAGAAAAGTTTAACATGCACCTCTTAACTCTTACCCAAGACCTAAGTTTGGGACCTTCTTTTTTTCTTTTTTACTTAGATTAGTGCTATAAATCTAAATTGTCATTTATTTTAGTATAAGCTTTCATTTCCTAGATGAAAGCAAATGGTTTTAATATGCAGATGGATTTTTACCTTTATCAATGTATAAGTGAGATCTAATAATTTAATGCTATTTAATATCTGTTTTACAAATAAATGGGATCTCTAGCTAGGCATAATGCCTCTACTACTTGATTTGCAAGAGCGTTTTGTTTCTCTCAAATGTTTGAAGCTGAGTTTTATTAACGATGAGATAACAAATCATGAAAAATGAGAAAATATTTGGATGAATAAATTATCATTTTATATCTTTATATTTAAATGTAATATATTTTATTCAATTTTATAGTTTTATGTAATGTGTTATATTTATTTTTGTCTTTAAATTTAATATGTTATATCACTTTGTGTCTTTGAATATATTGGATTAATTTTATCTTTTATTGTAACATGTAACATCATTTTTAACATATTGATGTAATATATTATGTTAACTCTAACATGTTGATGTAACATATTACATTATCTTTATCTTTGATATAACATATTATATTATCTTTTATTTTTGGGTGTTATATGTTATATAATATAACATTTCTATATTTTGAAGTAATATGTTATATCAGTTTTAGTAAGTTCATCGATGACCTCACTAAAGCTCGGATGAAGTCATCGGTAGGTGATCAGAACTTCGATGAGTTTATTATCGGTAATTATTAGAGAAGTGATGTTGTTTTATTTTACTTTTATTTCATTTAAATTGTAAAATAAGAATATTTTAATTAATTAAATAAATAATTTGATTTAAAAATAAATTTATTATTATTTTGGAAAAAAAATTAACAATTCAGGCCATTTACCGCCTAATTTAAGCCGTTAAGTTCGGATTTTAATTTAAGCCCATTTAGACTGAAGAGAAGGTAAGCAAGTTGGGCCTGAAAACAGCGAGCAGATCCGTGACTCTGATAGAAACCCTAGGCTACGCAATTTCGGGTTTCTGATTCTCTCGTCCGAAAGTATTAGAGAATCTGGGCGTGTGTTGGCTTTGGGGCGTGCGTGGGGACAACGCTTGATTCCATTGATTAGAGCGATAATCAAAAAGGCATAGACAGCGGTGACAAAGTTCCGTCAACTCCTCAGCATCACGTCATACCATTTTCTGCGACCACAGCTTCAGATCGATTTTTTCTCGGTGTTTGATTGATCAAAGTTATAGGTAATTCCATAATCACAATTATTCCCAGCAAGATCACCTGCATTTTCATTTATTTCTTTATGGTTTTGTTCTTTTTTTATTTTAGCAAAAAATCTATTTTGAATGTGTGATTGAGATAGTGAGAGAATAACAGGTAGAAAAATGTCGGATCGATTAACTCGTATAGCAATAGTAAGCTCAGACAGGTGCAAGCCCAAAAAGTGTCGCCAGGAATGCAAAAAGAGCTGCCCCGTTGTCAAGACTGGTATAAGCCTTTCCTATTATCTCTCTCGTTTCTTCTTTTTCCATGATCATAAAGGAATCTCCTTTAGTTTGGTGGTAGTTTTTCAATCTTAGGCTTTCATTGGCATGCATTTAAATTGTGTTCGACAGTTTGTGGATAACAAATGCTCTCCTCTCTCTCTCTCTCTCTCTTCTTATTTGTGACCCCAAAAAAGTGCTCATTTTGGTAAAAACTCAATTTTGTTTTATAATTCTTGTAAAACGATTTTCTTTTTGCTTCCCTACAATCTAAAAATAAAGCATGTTGCTAATACAAGTTATGTATGATATAAATTATAGTTTACTAAATATGATGGCTTTGAACATACAACTCCCATAATTTATGAGTTAAGTTCTCTACTGAATAATGCTATTGCGGTTGGATAAAGATGCAATATAGTGGGTTCTGTATAACAGAGGAAATTGAGGGTATAATTACTAAAATCTTATTGTAATTTCAATTTTAAATAACACTGCTGATGAATTGAGTTTCTAGACATTGTTTTCTGAATTACATTACACGCACACCCACTCACATATACATTGACGGGTTCGAACCCATGCCCTCTCAATACTTACTAAGAGCATATACCATTACACTACAAGGCAATTGGTGAGTTCAAGACATCATTGAGTATTTCTTTATGGAAACTAAACTTACTATGTATGTATATATATATAAAGGTGTGATGTATGTTGTACCCTTTTGTATGTGTCTAAGGACACTCTGGTTTCATGTCCTTTGATTGTTGGAGCTTTAATTATTTCAAGCAAGTTTATGTGATTGATGTTCCCCAATAGAGGGTTTTCTGGTTTGCACCACAACTTTAATGTGCATCACTTTAGTCTTGAGCATTTCTGATGGTTAAAATCTATTAAATGCTGGCTTGACTGATGACTGCTCCTGTAGCGAACTCTCTTTATCTTACTGAGCAATATATTTTCTTCTTATAAGTTTTCATGATCCATATGTACAGGTAAACTGTGTATTGAGGTGACCTCTGCATCAAAGATTGCTTTTATCTCTGAGGAGCTGTGCATTGGTTGTGGTATCTGTGTTAAGGTTTGTAAAATTCTGCTTATTCTTTAGCTTCTGTTTCTTAGGGTCCATTAATCTGATTCATAGTGACTTAGTGATACAGAAATGCCCCTTTGAAGCAATTCAAATTATTAACTTGCCAAAAGATCTTGACAAAGATACAACCCACCGTTATGGCCCGAATACATTCAAATTACACAGGTTAGTAGTTTACTATATTGTCTTGAGATGCCTGCTTCTGTTTTATCTGGTTTGAGGTTGCCTGAAGTTACAATTACAGGCTACCAGTCCCAAGACCGGGTCAAGTTCTTGGTTTGGTTGGAACTAATGGCATTGGAAAATCAACTGCTCTCAAAGTTTTGGCTGGCAAACTGAAACCCAATTTGGGTCGTTTCAATGTAATATTATTTGGATATCATGTTTCCCTATGTTCTTTTATTCTCACTTAATTCTTACCTTGTTTTGATTATTCTTTTCAGAACCCTCCAGATTGGCAGGAAATTTTGACTTACTTTCGAGGTTCTGAGCTGCAGAATTATTTTACCCGTATCCTTGAAGATAATTTGAAGGTATTCTTGAATTTAAATAGTAATCGGTTTATTCACAGAAGTTTACTAGTTGCATTGATTTATTTGCCAACATTTCAGTTTATAATTGTTCCTTACCAACAGTATTTACTATGTTTGTGATTGATTATCTCTACAGGCTATTATAAAGCCTCAGTATGTGGATCACATTCCAAAAGCAGTTCAAGGCAATGTAGGTCAGGTGCTTGATCAAAAAGATGAGAGAGAAGTGAAGCAAGAACTTTGCGTCAATCTTGATCTAAACCAGGTTATAGACCGCAATGTAGGGGACCTATCTGGTGGAGAACTTCAGAGATTTGCCATTGCAGTTGTTGCTGTGCAGAATGCTGAGATCTATATGTTTGATGAACCCTCGAGTTACCTTGATGTGAAGCAGAGGCTCAAGGCAGCTCAGGTTATCAGATCTTTGCTCCGGCCCAACAGGTTTTATTATCTTCTCCAATTTGTTCTTTTCAGTTTTTTCATCATTAGCTTTTATTTGCTAAGTTTCTTGTGATCTCAATATATTTTTCTTTCTGGTTTTTAGCATTTTGAAGTATAATGTTTTTTGTTTTGTTTTGCAGCTATGTGATTGTTGTGGAGCATGACCTCAGTGTTCTAGATTACTTATCAGACTTTATATGCTGTTTATACGGGAAACCGGGTGCATATGGAGTTGTTACCCTTCCCTTCTCAGTCAGGGAAGGAATAAACATTTTCTTGGCTGGCTTTGTCCCCACAGAAAATCTTCGGTTCCGAGATGAATCTCTTACCTTCAAGGTAGGTTGGTAAGATTTTGAATTTATTCCTTGATCTATTTGCAATGGTTTACTCACTTGGGTTCCTCTTTTAGGTTGCTGAGGCTCCACAAGAAACTGCTGAAGAAATTGAAAGATATGCACGATACAAGTACCCAACCATGACGAAAACTCAGGGCGGTTTTAAGCTTCATGTTGTTGAGGGAGAATTTACTGATTCTCAGATTATTGTTATGTTGGGTGAGAATGGAACTGGGAAGACAACATTTATCCGTATGCTGGTATTTTTTCTGTCATTCTTGCCCTTTATAACTTTATACTGCAATGAATTTTGAGAGGTGATTTTCATTGAAATAATTTGAGAGGCTTTTCTTTCAACCTGCAGGCTGGTCTATTGAAACCTGACTCTGTAGAAGACTCAGATGTGGAGATACCTGAGTTCAATGTTTCCTATAAGCCCCAGAAAATCAGTCCCAAGTTTCAATCTACCGTCAGACATTTACTACATCAAAAAATACGTGATTCTTATACTCATCCCCAGTTTGTGTCTGATGTGATGAAGCCTCTTCTAATTGAGCAATTAATGGATCAAGAAGTTGTAAATCTTTCTGGAGGGGAACTACAAAGAGTTGCATTATGTCTTTGCCTCGGAAAGGTAATGAATTCTATTTGCAGTGCTCTTGTTATTTCTGGAATTAGAATACATAGATTAGGTAGTTTCATATGGTTGGACAGGTATCATGAGTCTCTGAAATTTTATTTGCAGAAACTTCTGGTTTGATTTATAAAAATGAAGTCTGGAAATTTCTTTTTATGCTCTTGGATAGATTTTATAGCTTGAGGTGTGAATGCTTCTAAAATAACATCTACTAGGCACCAAAGCTGTACTTTCGCCAACATTTTAGTCTTAGTTGTGCTGATATGCATTATCTGTTTTCTCCATCGATCTGCATCTTGTTCTTGCTTAATTCAGCTCCCATCCAGCACTAGTTCCTGTAAATGTAGTTTTGTGAACTCTTAATTAGTTTATTGCTATGGATCTATTTATACTTGCGATCAATCTGGTACGTAATACTCCACTCTTTTGTGCTGTGGCACATTAGTCATCATTTTTCTCGAAGCTCCATTAGATGCTTGGTAATGAATCCTGACTCCTAAGAATGGGCCGTACAAAGCCATGTATGTGGTTTGTCTGTTCTGCTGTGTGCATTTTTGCTTCTTGGTAAAACTATAACGGCCTCATTGATATTAAAAGGGAATTATAACATTACTTTTGATGATTGTTTTAAATTCCAAAGTCATGAATGTTCTTTACTTTTAGGTTCTCAACTTTCCTTCAATGTGTTTGTTTCAATTGCTTATCATCTTGTTTCCTTTTACTTTCTTAGTAATTTGATTTTCTCTCTGGACAACGAGATATGTCAGATTAAGTTCATATGAGGGTACACCTCTCCTTCAGCAATTCTTGAATTTTTTGTTTCTCAAACATGGATATATTGATAAGTGATGCTTTAATCTGGGTCTAATTTGAGTTTGGTTGGATGGATGCAGCCTGCTGATATTTACTTGATCGATGAACCTAGTGCGTATCTTGATTCTGAGCAGCGTATTGTTGCTTCAAAGGTCATTAAGAGATTCATTCTCCACGCAAAGAAGACTGCTTTTGTGGTTGAGCACGATTTTATTATGGCAACTTATCTGGCAGACAGAGTTATTGTGTATGAAGGAATACCATCCATTGATTGTGTTGCCAACACTCCACAATCATTATTGACCGGGATGAATCTTTTCTTATCTGTAAGTCCACTTTTCATTCCTTGGTTGCTCTATATCGGGATCCATTTTTATCCTTCAGTATCTGTTGTGTTAGTGCATGCGATGGAACAATTCTTGCTCAAGTATCTTGTTTTCTGATTGCAGCATCTTGACATCACATTTAGACGGGATCCCACTAATTTCCGGCCTAGAATTAATAAATTAGAGTCGACCAAGGACAGGGAGCAAAAAAATGCTGGGTCTTACTATTACCTGGATGATTAATGGTGCAAATTAGGTATATTTTATTTAGTCTATTCCCAACCCACATTATTCATTGTAGTACCTGTATGACCTGTCGATGGTTACTGAGTTTCTTTTATGGTGCGGTTGCTTAGCTTGAAGAAACTTTGATAGGCCATTCAATGAGTTTTTTCTATGTGATGTCTGAGGGTTCCACCTATCTTCAAAGATGAATGAAGACCCTGAGTTAAAGAGGTCTTCGTGCTCTTTAAGTTGACTTTCAAAAGGCCTTACAATCCAAGTGATTCTGCATTAGAATATTTTCTCATATAGTAGTAGTGTGCTTACAGTTCTTCAGTTTTGGTGCGACACAAGGTGAGGTAATTGAATTGAGGTACTTAAATGAACGTTTTAGTCTCTTGCTATTTTTTTATCGAATTTTCTCGTCTCTTTTTTCCCCCTGATTGTTGAGTACTCTCGTACTATCAAGCATCAAGGATCAACCATTGTGTTTGACTAAATGTTATTTGCTAGATTTTTTTATTTTTTTTTGGATAATCGAAGGTTTTGCTACTGCCTCGTTTTATTTCAAAGAGGATTATCGTCGTCCTTTTACAAAGATAGCAGATGTGGCTTGAGAAATAAAGATGAATATTCAAATGCTCATAATAAACTACTGGCGAAAGATTGATGGTTGGTTAGACTTTTAAATTTTACCCGAAAACTAATAAATAACACTGAAATTGATCATTACAATTTTAGTTACATTCCATCCTTGCAATATTTGGTTTCAACTGAATAGAAAGGGAAGGTATGAGCATAAATTTTGTAATTGTGACATTAACCTCGTTACTTTCGTTAGCTTCCTTCACAAAATATGGGAAATTTTATATAGCAAAAAAATTTCTTAGAAGTTTGTATCATTTATATGTTATTTAGTTATGAAAAAGGATTAATAAGAATAACTTAGATTATTTAAATAATTTTTTTTTATTTTTATATAAGTAAATAAATACAATTAAAATATAACTATTTAATGATAATATAATCATAATTAATATGAAAAAAATTTCATCTTAATATTTGTTAATTGTTATTGTTTTATTGATTTTTTAATTTTTATTAATATTAAAAATCAAAAAATATATTGAAATATTTTTTTAAATATTATTATTATTGATTTTTAAAATTAATTTCATATTAAATTTTACTTTTGTTGTTAAAGATTCATATATTAATTATGTTTTAAAAATAAAATATTTTAATAAAAAATTTATTAAAATGATATAATTTTTTATTTTTTTTAATTAAGTAATTAAATGATATATTTTTAATTTAAGAAATTAACTAATATAAAGTATTTATATTGTGTATTGTATGGCATCTCATGTTATAATAAAATTGAAAGCGGGTGAAAGTTTAAGAACAGTCTGTTTTAGTTTAAAGTTTAGAGTCCTTCATGAGATGTAATTCTCTTAATCTAAATTCTATAGGCTATTTAACAAAAACAAGCCAATAAATACACTTGTATGTGAACCCACTACTATCTTTATTATTTATTAAATTAATGTTAATTTTAAACGGAATTTAATGTATGATATTTACTAAAATATAGAATTACCAATTATTTATTGTCAAAAGGTGTCAAACAAACAAGCTTTATCATCTTATGGAAGAAAATAAACTTGGTATCTCTAAGAAAATCACTATTTATGTTCAGTTACGGTAAGGAAAAACTAAATTTTAAAATTTAGTATTGAACTTAATTTAACTTAAAATTTAATTAATTAAAATTATTTAATATTAAAATTTAAATAATTAAATTTATTTAATATTATTTAGGTGTTATTATAAAGAAACTTGAATTTCAATCTAAAAATACTAAATAATTAGTAACAAATAAGACATATTGTTACTAAAATGAAAATAGGAATATAATATCATAGAAGTACTAATAAAAGAAATAAAATCCATTAAAAAAAATTAAGTTTGGGATAATGATTTTAATTTAAATTTTTTGATTAAATAATTAATTTTAATTTTTTATTTTTTAAACTAATTATGAATATATTTGATAATAATTTAAAATTAAATAATTTTTAAGTTAAAAAAATCACTTACAAGTTATATTATATGATAATTCTTTTTATTTATAAATTTTTTATTCGTTAAATATTATTTCTTATAATATTCATACTTATAAAAGTAATAAAACTTAGATATGTTTTAAAAAAAATATTTGATAAAAATTAAAAATAATTAAAAAATCAAAAATATAATTAAAATATTTTTCACATTATAATATTCTAGCGATTTATTAAAATTATAAAAATAAAAATAAAAAACTCATTACCAAACATAAAAAAAATTAAAAAATTACTTTAAACCATTAAAATAAATCAAAATTATTGACAAATATACTCTAAATAAAACAAAGTTTTCGAAAAACTTCAGATATAATACTGTTAATGCCAAACCTAGGCCCATAAAGCTGACAACTTGACATCATGGTTCCCCTTCTGGATTTCAGCCCTATTCGTCTGCCCCATCGCATAAGTAATCGATCGATATAATTATTATTAAATTTAATTATATTTATTAATAATATTACGACTTATAATTTATTAAAAATAATATTATAATCACATATTTTTAAATTAATTTTATATTAAATTTAATATAAATTTTAAAAATTAACAAAACAAATATTCTTTTATTTTTAATATATTTATTTTATATTAATTAAATTATTTAAAAAAAATCATAAAGTTTTAAATTTTATATTAAATAAAATGTGAAATAAATAAATAATGATGCGATACCACACCCTTTATTAAAAGTTTTTGATAAATAAACTTTTTCTCAGTAAATTACACCGCATAATGTCTTTTACTATAAATAGATACCCTTTTTAGTTCCGTCATTTAGAATTCCGCTGATATTTGCACAATTTTACCAAAGTAACTATCGAAATATTCGCTTCGAACGGAGACAGATTAAAAGAAGAAGATCGAATCCGATCAGAAGAGGAGGTATGCCTTTTCATAATCTGAATTGGATTTCATTCAATTCAGAGTAATTCTAAAAGTTAAGGTCCATTCAGTGTAAGAATTGATTGAATTATCATTGCAATTTTTGTATTTTCTTGTTTTCATGTTTCAACTCGATTTCTTGCTCCTCAGGTTAGAGGAAACCTGGGTTGCTTGTTCTTAAAATTTTTATCATGCTCGTCCATCTTTTCCGTAAATGAGCGTAATTTCTTTGAAATATGTTCTCAACTAAATTTAGACTTTTATCTGTCTATTCTTCTTCTTCCATGAAAAATTGGCTGGTGTTGTTTGATGCTTGTTTAATTGTAAATTCTGTGTGGATAGTTTCTAAATTGAATGTGGCGTTGAATAAAAGATCGAAGTTTGATTTCGTGACAAGGGAGAACCTCTATTTATCTCTCGAATGGTTTCATCTGAAGATTCATGTGTGGCTTGCTTAGTTCTTTCGGTTTCTGAGCTATATTTGAGTTTGTGCATATGCATAGTACATGAAATGAGGGTGTTCTTTTATGTGTTAATGGAATTTTTTTCTCTATCTTTTTTTCTTGAACCGCCTAAAGTTCCAACTAAAAAGTGAAATGCTTCTTCATTATCTCCATTGAAAGTAATGTGCCTCCCCATATTTCTGGGCTTTGGGAAAGACTGCTTTCTGAAGCTCATCTTATTGTTAGACATAGTCTCTAATGAGATAATTTTTTTTGTTGTGTCTTTTCTCTTGTAAACAGTCACTAGGGCCCAGTTGTTTCTACAGTTGTTTTTACCTTCGAAAAATGTTTTCTTTTAGTGCATTTCTTATTTATATGCTTGTAGATCTACTGCTGCATAATCAAGAATTGTCTTCTCATGTTTTGCAGAATAACATGGAAGATCGTCAGGATGTGCACGTCGTCTGTGTCATTTGGAGAGGAAAAACATTTATTGTGGAGATGAATCCATTTGCAACCCTCAGGGATCTTGGGAATAAACTGCAAAATTTGACTTATGTCAAAGGGGATACTATGCGGTTTATTGTTCCTCAGTCTTTGAACCAGAGCTCCAAATTGTTTACTCCCTTCTCTTACGAGCATGAACGTTTGAACTTAGAAGAAACATCCATCATTGATGTATCTACTCAAGCTTATATTTCAAAATAATGATTCTGAATCACTTTTTATTGTGATACATTTTCCAAAGTATCGTTTCTTATTAATTTTGGGCACTTAAAAGTAGTCTGAGAAAGTCAACTGATTAGTTGAATGGTAGAACCTAACTATTTTATATATGTTGCCAGTGCTAGTATTTATTTGACTTAAAATTTGAGTGTAGAGAGGACATTTTTCCTGGCCTGCTTAATTTCAATTGGTCAGCGTATGTCTCTTTTGGCCCATAGACCAGTGAAGTTTATTTGTCTCTTTAAGCAGTTTGAATTTGCTGCGAGGAAAGAATAGAATCTGACTTCTCTAAATATAAGCTGATCAAGCTAGCAGAGTTTACTTTCATAAAAAAAGGAGCTATAAGAATTTATGTTGATGAATTAGATTGTAACAAATGTATTGTGGGAGATTAGAGTTGGGTTTGCAGTTTGCACAAAAACTCAATTTCTTTTTTTCATTTCAGGCCAAGTCTATCAGAATGATGGGAGTTCCTGAGAAGGAGATAGAGGAAATTTTACAAGCGGTCAACACAAACTTTAGGATAGCTGGATTTGATGAAGAAGAAAAGAGATTGAGGCAGCGAATTTCAGAGAAGCCTCATTCTTCTCTGAGACTTCCACAAGGGCCTTATATCTTTTGTGATTTTCGCACTCTTCAACTTCCAGGAGTAGAGGTTTATTAAATTTCCTAATTTTAATTAAAACTCATTTATTTAGAAGATCCTGAACTTTCTGTTATTTAGTTTGAGCAGGGTAGGCTATTTTTAATTAAATTCATTTTCAGAGTGAAGTTCTAGTGACGATGAACTTTTTTTCCCTCCTTCCTCCTTTCCTAAACTAATTACTGGGAAGTCTCATGTTTGCTACCTACTTAAAATTGATGTTGCTAAGAAACTTATATACATCCTTATACATTGGTTTTACACGATATTCAACCTCCTGCTTTATGTGCATCTCTAGTGTACCTATTTTCTCATATATCTCTAATTTATATTACTTTATATCTTCATATTTTTTTCCGAAATTACGCAAATTATTAGCTCCAAGACAAAGTATTTACAAAATCAAATTTGAATGAATTTTTGGGAAAATAAATGGTTTGGTGAGCTGTAGTCAATCATGTTGATATGAATTCTTGAAATTTTCTTATTCAGCAGCCCTTTGACTAACCTTGTTGCTATCTAGCTGAACCCTCCACCATCAGAGGCTTTGAAAAGGATGCACATGCTTGCTGCAGATCCTGGAATTGTCTCTATCATGAACAAGGTACATTTATAGGATGTTTTATATCAAGCTATATATACCTTGCTCTTAAGTTTGTTATCCTATCAATTCTTATAAATGATTGCTTCCTTTCTTCTATAAAGCACCGCTGGCATGTGGGAATTATGACTGAAATGGCCCCTGTTGGTTATGTTGGCATTAGTCCAAAATGCCTCCTTGGCCTTAACAAGGTATGGCTGCTATATAAGCATCAGGAATGGATCGTGAAGTATAAATGATTTTCTTTGCTAATTATTTTTCCCCTGTTGGCCTGTGTTGGTGTTGCAGAATCATGGAGAGGAGATATCTCTGCGTCTTCGAACTGATGACCTTAAGGGGTTTAGGAAGTATGAGAGCATCAAGAAAACTCTTCTGCATGAACTTGTAAGCTTAATTATTTTTCTCCTCCTCCTCCTCCTTCTCATCCATGCTTTTTTATCTGTTAACAAAATTGTGGGGCTCATGCTGTTCTTTTGTTCATACCAGGCTCATATGGTGTTCTCCGAACATGATGTCAACTTTTATGCTCTGGATAAACAGGTAACAAAATATGCAAATTTGGTATTTCTGAACAAATCTATTTCCCTCCTTATATATAGTATTTACTTGGAGTGTTCTTCCTTGATGTAATATTAATTCTTGGTAGCTGAACCAAGAAGCTGCCAGTTTAGATTGGACAAGATCTAGAAGCCACACCTTGAGCAGTGTGAAGCACTCAGAGGATTTCCATGTTGAAGAAGGTAATTATTTTTCCCATAAGCTTGGAGGAAATATGTTGGATCAGTTAGCAAATGCTCGCACATCTTCAGTTGCTGCTGCTTATCAGCGTCTGGAAAACGCTTCTGTCAGTAATTTGGAAACTTCTCAGGTCATTGAAGAACCAGATCCTGATGATTCTGAGTTCCAAAGATATGAACAACCCAACTGTATTGATTGTATAATAAAACAAGACACGCACATTGACAGCTCAAACCAGGTTCAGGGGAATTCTTATCAGGAGCCTAACCCTGATGATCATTCTAATTATCTGAAAAAGTTTGAGCCTGATCCTGATTCTATTGATGAAGTTTGTGGATATCCTTATAAAAATTTACATGAGTCAACAATGCTGGAAGCCTTGAATTCTTTTGAAGAATCTGATCCTGATGATTTAGAAAGTTTTAAGCATTCTGCTGCACCTGGATCTGAAGCTGAATCTGAAACTTCTAAATTTATTATGGATATTTTGGGCAGCACAGCTCTAGCTGAGAAGAAAACAGATGAACCTGATCCTGATGACATGGAATTGAGGAATCTGAAACATGGAAATGAGGCATGCCTGATAGAAGGTGGCTCCTCAGTTAGCAGAGTACCCGATGGTCAATCCCAATTAAGAAATGACTATAGAGATTCTGATTCTGAGTCTCAGGCAAATGGAGCAATGCAGGCTGAACTCTATCCTGGTGACAATGCGGTACACCCTCTTGAAATGTCAAGAATGCAGATTGACGAGCCAGATCCAGATGATGAAGAATTACAAAGAATCCAGGACCCTGTCACAGTTGTTTGCACTCGACTCGAGAAGGCCATTGACATGCTGCAAGCTGAGGTCAATTCCAAGCAAGCTACCACAGTAGTTCAAACTCTTTTTAAGATAATAAGGTCCATCTATTACTTCATTTATCCCAATTTATGTCATTTTGGATATGTTTTCGAGTCTTGGGAAAAATAGTTATGGTTGAGTGCCTTATCTCAAGTGCTACAACTTTAGTCATAGCCCAAAAAAAAGAAGTAATTTAAAAAAAATATTTGAAGGGTAGAAAATACCTCATATCAATATATAATAAGACCACAAATAAATAAATAAAGCCGTGTAAGAGAGTTTGTAGCCCCCTGCGTTGTGCTTGATGTAGAATGAGATGAAACAAATAGAAAGCGGTGGTAAAACTAATAAAACAATACTCCATTTACTCCCGCTTTAAGAAATACTACAATACTAAGTCTTATTTAGAGGACAAAATTATCAACTAACTAGTAAAATCCCCAGTGATAACTTACTAACTAAATGATAAATGATAGAATTCTAAACCTAAATATTTTTACTAGATTTGCATTAGTATATTCTAAGAGTTCAAAGAGTAAATGCTAGTGAAAGCGGTTTGTCTCTGAAGGTGTTTATTTGTTGTCAGGAATGTGATTGAACACCCATCTCAGATGAAATACAGAAGATTACGCAAGGTACAAGCATTTTGACTTGATTTGTATTACAAGATTCTACGTTGAATCTTCAAGATTTTTCATTTAGCGTTTTTTATATTATCACATATATGGATGGTTTATTGCAGAATAATCCCATAATTCAAAGTAATGTTGCAAACTACAAAGGTTTGTTTCCTTTCCTCTTTAATTGGCTTCAATTATGCGTTAGAGAGAGAGAGAGAGAGAGAGCGGGAATAGCTTTGGTTGTTGATTATCAATTTGATACCCTTGATGATTGGTGATTGCAGCTGCCATGGAGTTTTTGTTTTTGATTGGCTTCAGCGAAGACGTCGTGGCAGATGAAATTGGAAAGGCAGAAACTTATCTAGTGTTGAAGAGGAATGATCCTGGTTTACTATGGCTTGCGAAGTCTTCCCTTGAAACACTTATTACCTACTAATCTTTGGATGTATATATACACTCAAGGTGAACCGTAAGAGTGCTTTCAGACCACTGTATCAAAATTTGTCATCGTCTCTTAATTTTATGAAATGCTCGTCGTTTGTACGCACATTGAACTGTAAAACTGGAGTTCAACAATATATCTAAATAAAAACTGTATTTTATTATGTAATATATTTTTGGTTGAATTATAACAATGGTACCTAAAATTTATGAAGTTTAACATTTTGTTGGCTTCAAATTTTATTTGTAATATCACGTTTACTGTCTTTGTCTTTTTAAACTTAACAGTTTTAGTCTAAATTTAAAGATAATAAATTAATATATTAAACTTTAATAGTTAAAATATTAAATAATACAAAAAATATAGTCTCAATCTAATTGTTACATTATAAGTTAATATAATTTTTTTAACTTGAATTAACAGTAAAATTCAAAAATATAATGGAAATAATATTATGAAAATCAAATCGTTAAGTATTATAAAATTTATAATATAGGTTAGCTTTTATTTTTGTATCTTTAAATAAATATTTTTAAATTTTTGGTTAAAGAAATAAAATACTTTTCAATTTTTCAAAAATATATAAATTAACCTTTTTAATTACACAAGAAAAAATACTAAATTTTATTTTAAATTATTATTTTTTTCTTTAGATACTTTTTATTGAAGCTCACGGCCGTAAAAAAGAGAGAGAGAGAATAACAATATTTTTTTTAACTTTATTATGAAAATAAACTTTATTAATCTTTTCCTATTTGAAACAAAGATTTGTTTATAAAAAAAATCGTCTTTAGTGAGTAAAATTAAAATAATATTGTAGTTGATTTATTATCAATATAATAAACAGTTATTTGTTAAATCTTATCTTACTACATAACATAAATCATACTTTATTTATATCATGTTATGTTAATACGTCAAAAACTAATATATTTATTTATGTATGATATTAAAATGTCAAAATAACAAATAAAAAATTATAAATAAAATACAAACAAAAAAGTTATCATATTTAAAATGAAAAATAAAAATTACAAAACAAAATTATGTTAATTAGCTTAAGGTTTAATAAACACAAAAATCTACGTTATTTATAACACACAAATCTACATTATTTATATATCTAAATTTAAAAGTTTGAAAAAATAAATAAAGATTTTGCAAATCTATAACACATAATTCTACGTTATCTATATATCCAACTTTAAAAGCTTGAAAAAATAAATAATTTTTTTACAAATATACTAATAATTGTTATTAGAATATATTAAAGGAGGATGAAACCTATGACACCCTAGAATCAAATACTTTATATTTTTTATACATGTACATTGAATGCTTGAGAAAAATAGAGAGAAACATTTATAGTAACAAGAATATTAGATTAGAAAAACTTATTTATTGTTATTATATTTTCTCTATTCAATCAATATCACCATAAAACATGTCTATAAATTTGATTCCTATTAGCTTCAGATTCAACCCTACAGATGAAGAACTGTTTTTATTTTTACGTAATAAGGTTGTCAACTTCCTCCTGATATTCCTATTATTAATCACGAAGATATTTATGCATGTGAACCTTATAATCTTCCCTGTAAGTTTCTTTATTTTATATTTTTAGTAACTTTAACATGTTTTCTAAATTTGGTTGAAATTCATGCATTTAAATTAGTAGTTTATTTATCATTGTATATACTGTGATATTTTGATGAAGTTTATACAAATATTTTCATATCAATTTAGTTTAATATTAAGATAGTCTCGTTTGTTATTATATTTTTTTATTATTAATTATCTTTTTGCCATTGTTTAGTTTGAATTTTTGTGATATTTTATGAAATTATATTTGATGTTTAATTTTTACACATTTTTTTCAATTTTCTTTAATTTTATAAATTTAATTAAATTAGAGAAGTTTGGGTCTTAGTTAACCATTTTAAGTACGAATTAATAAAAAATCATTTTGTTTTCTGAATAATTTTTCAAACCTAAGGAAACATATTCGTAGTTTTTGAGCTAAAAAAATATTATTCAAGAATAATACTTATTTCAAATAATATAAATGAAAAATGCCCTCTCATAGTAAATTTTTATTATTACATATATTTTTACCATTTTCTTTATACTATAACATGTAATAAAAATTAATTATCAATTATATTTAGATTATAATTTTTTTATTGTTTATTGAAATAATCAAATTTTTGTTTTTCAATTTATACACATATAAATAAGAAATTTTTTAATATAAATGAATCTAAATATATAAATTAAATATTTAACTATAAAACTATTAATTATAAAGCAAAAAATAATAAGATTAAATATGAATTTGTAAGATCAAATGATAATAATTAATGTAATTGAAACTGTACGATTGAAATAAGCGAGATAAGTATTATTTGTCAAACATTTGACGAACCATAGTAAAATTGAATTAAGTTTAATGTTAGAAGCTATTTTATATTCAATTATAATGTATTTATATTAAATATATTATTTATATTTTATATTATTAAAAAAAATCAAATAATATCTTAATATATTTTTAAATATATATATTTCTCATTATCATATTTTTAAAAATTAAATAAATTATATTCATATTTTTATGTTCATATTTCTACATATTTCTATCATGTTTGTATTTTTAAGGCATTTTATATAAAAGAAACACACTACATCTACATAACACATATTCTATATTTTGCTAACTATGGTTTGAATAACAAATAATTGGTTAAATATTTAAATTTGAAAAGTTAATATACACTTCTTCGAAACTATTTTGGTAAAATTATATACATTTGAATGCAAAATTGATTGTTTGTAAAACTTGTCCCTCTCTAGTCACAATTTCAAATAGCATCAAATATCGCATATAAACTATTTGAGATATTAAAAATGTTAGTTAATTAATAATGTAGGGTGTAAGGACTCAAGATTGAAGGACAACGAAAGATATTATTTTGTGATCGGACAATCAATTTCATTAAAAAATGAGAAATTTCATAAAAAGAGTAAATTAAATCTACCTATAAAAAAAGAGAATATAAACGAAAAAGAATGGAGAGTAGGACCACCGGAAAGGAAAATTTTCAATAAACAAGGTATTATTATTGGCGTCAAAAATGTTCTTACCTTCTTCAAAACTAAGACGATCAAGAGTGATTAAATTGTGCACGAGTTTATACTTTCGGATGATAATATAAATCATAAATTTAAATTATAATATTTTCATTTGATTACTAAATCATATATAACTTGTAGAAAATGAAGATAGTATAAAAATGTTGGCAGTGGAAGAATGTTTACATTAGCCAATTATATTTTTATGAAAAAATTTAATTTATAGAAGTTTTTTACTTTTAAAGGATCTCCGAATAACTAGTTTGCTAGTTATTAGTTAAGTCTGGCAGTAACAACTTTGTATTGACTGAATTTTTTTTAATTTTTAATTTTTAGAAGTTTTTATCATTTTTATATTTTTTTCTAATAAGTATTTTAATATTATTTAATGATTATTTACTTTTACAACAATTATCTTTTTTTTTCAACTATAACATTCATTTCAATTTTCCACTTTATAGGAGATTTAATTTATCTTTTATAACACCAACTTTATCTCTCTTTTTTTCCTTTAATATAGTTGATGTTTATCAGTATAACCTAACAGTTCCTTATTATATATTATATTAGTCTTAAAACTATGAGTTTTTTTTCTTAATATTTATCTCACTTTCTTAAATATATTTTTATCATATATAATTTGTTAATTTGTAAGCTATCGATATTTTCAATTAAATATAAATAAAATTTTAAATTTAATTTTTTTTGTCTAATGTACAATTCATTATGCAATATATTTTTGGGTGAATTATACCGATGATGCCTAAAATTTATGAGGTTTAACATTTAGGTTATTTCAAATTTTAATTGTAATATTATGTTTATTGTGTTTTTAAACTTAACATGTTTAGTCTAAATTTAAAATAATAGACTAATATATTAAACTTTAATAGTTAAAAGATTAAATAATACAAAAAATATAGTCTAATTTTAACTATTATATTGTAAGTTAATCTAATTTTTTTAATTTGGATTAACCGCGTAAAATTTAAAAATATAATGGAAATAATATTAGGAAGTAATTAAGGAATCAAATTGTAAGTATTATAAAATTTATAGAATAATAATATAGGTTTGCCTTTATTTTTTATGTTTAAATAAATATTTTTAAATTTTTGATTGAAGAAATAAAATATTTTTCAGTATATTAAAAAATGTATAAAATTAATCTTTTTTAACCACACGAGTGAAAATACTAAATTTTATTTTAAATTATTACTTTTTCTTTAGATACTGTTTTATTCAAGTTCATAAGCTATAAGAAAAAAAGAGGCTAACAAGACTTTTTTATTATTATGAAAATAAAATTTGATAATGTCTTCCTATTTGTAACAAAGATTTGTTTATTAAAAAAAATTGTGTTGAGGGAGTAAAATTAAAATAATATTGTAGTTGATTTATTATAAATTTAATAAACAGTTATTTGTCAAATCTTATCTTATCAAATAATATAAATCATATTGTATTTATATATCATGTTATGTTGACATGTCAAAAATTAATATATTTATTTATGTATGATATTAAAATGTCAAAATAATAAATAAAATACAAACAATAAAGTCATCATATTTTAAATGAAAAATAAAAATTACCAAACAAAATTACGTTCATTAACTGTAGGGTTATCGAAATAACACCTCCAATAAAAAGATATATAGGAGTTTTAATAAACACATAAATCTACATTATCTATGTATCTGACTTTAAAATTTGAAAAAATAAATAAAAATTTTACAAATCTATAAATATAAATCTACATTATCTATATATCTAACTTTAAAAACTTGAAAAAATAAATAAAGATTTTGTAAATCTATAATAATTGTTATTAGAATTTTAATAGATATCTAAGACGTAAAGTATGTAAACGCTTGTAATGTTGTCCTTATTTTTGTCTTAATTTTTGTCTTATTTTTTTTTTAAACAATTTTATACTTGGAGTGGGTCTGGGATATAACAACTTTGTATTGACTAATTCTTTTTTAATTTTTAATTTTTAGAAGTTTTCATCATTTTTATATATTTTTCTTCTAATAAATATTTTAATATTATTTAATGATTATCTACTTCTATGACATTTATCTATTTTTCTTTTCCAACTATAGCATTCATCTTAATTTTACCACTTTATAAGAGATTTAATTTATCTTTTATAACATTAACTTTTTTTTCCTTTAATATAGTTGGTGTTTATTAGTATCACCTAAAATTCCTTATTATATATTATATGAGTCTTAATATTTATCTCACGTTGTAAAATATATTTTTAACGTATATAATTTGTTAACTTGTAAGCTATCGATATTTTTAATTAAATTTAAATATAATTTTAAATCTATCTTTTATCTAATATCCACATATATATAATTCATTATGCAATATATTTTTAGTTGAATTATACTAATGATTCCTAAAATTTATGAGGTTTAACCTTTTTACTGGTTTAAATTTTATTTGTAATATCACATTTGTTGTCTTTTTAAACTTAACAATTTTAGACTAAATTTAAAGATAATAGACTAATATATTAAACTTTAATAGTTAAAAGATGAAATAATACAAAAAATATAATCCAATTATAACTGTTACATTGTAAGTTAATCTATTTTTTTAATTTGGATAAACCGTGTTAAATTTAAAAATATAATGGAAATATTATTACGAAATAATTAAGGAATCAAATTTTTAAGTATTATAAAATTTATAGAATAATAATATAGGTTAGTCTTTATTTTTTTTTAATGTTTAAATAAATATTTTTAAATTTTTGGTTGAAGAAATAAAATACTTTTTCGTATATTCAAAAATATATAAAATTAACTTTTTTTATCTACACGAGAGAAAATACTAAATTTATTTTAAATTATTATTTTTTCTTTAGATACTGTTTTATTCAAGCCCTTAGCTATAAGAAAAAAAAGGCTAACAAGATTTTTTTTAGCTTTATTATTGAAATAAAGTTTTATAATGTCTTCCTATTTGAAACAAAGATTTGTTTATTAAAAAATATTGTATTAAATGAATAAAATTAAAATAATATTGTAGTTGGTTTATTATCAAATTAATAAATAGTTATTTATCAAATCTTATCTTATTAAATAATATAAATCATACTGTATTTATATTATGTTATGTTGATATGTTAAAAATTAATATATTTATTTATGTATGATATTAAATTGTCAAAATAACAAATAAAATATTATAAATAAATTACAAACAAAAAAAAATTCATATTTAAAATGAAAAATAAAAATTATAAAACAATATTACGTTTATTAGCTGCAAGGTTGTCGAAATAACACTTTCAACTTATGGATATATATGAGTTTTAATAAACAGACATATCTACATTATCTAGATATCCAACCTTAAAAGTTTGAAAAAATAAATAAAGATTTTTCAAATCTACAAACAAATAAATTTATATTATCTATATATCCAACTTTAAAAGATTTTACAAATCAATAATAATTGTTATTAGAATATATTAGATGGGGATCCAACTTATGTCACCCAAGATTCAAATACCTTTCTCTTATATATATATATATATATAAAGGATCGTAAATGCAAGCTTTTTATTCTATGCACATGCACGTACATTGAATCTTGAGAAAAATAGAAAGAAAAATCTATAGTAACAAAAATATTAGATTGAAAAAGTTTGTTTATTTTTATTATACTCTCTCTTCAATCAATATCACCATAAAATATGTTTATAAATTTGATTCCTATTTGTTTCAGATTCAACCATATAAATAAAGAATTGTTTTTGTTTTTACGTAATAAGATTAAAGGTCACCAAATACTTCATAATGTTCCTATTATTACTCACAAAGATGTTTATGCATATGAGCCTTATAATTTAGTAACTTTAACATGTTTTTTAAATTTAATCGAAATTAATGCATTTAAATTAGTAGTTTATTTATCATTGTATATACTATTATAGTTTGTTGAAATTTATACAAATGTTTTCATATCAATTTAAATTAATATTAAGATAGTCTCGTTTGTTATTAAAAAAAAATTATTAATTATCTTTTGGCCATTGTTTGGTTCGAACTTTTGTGATATTGTATGAACGCTTAATTTTTACACATGTATTTCAAGTTTTTTAATTTGATAAATTAAATTAAATTAAATTAAATTAGAGAAATTAGGGTATTAGTTAACCATTTTAAGTAGGAATTAATAAAAAATCATTCTGTATTTTGAATAATTTTTTGGACCTAAGAAAAATACTCATAGTTTTTGAACTAAAAAATATTATTCAAGAATAATACTCTTTTCAAATAATATAAATATAAATGAAAAATGCCCTCTTATAATAAATTTTTATTATTAAATGTATTTTTACCATTTTTGTAATACTATAACATGTAATAAAAATAATTACCAATTATATTTAAATTATAATTTTTTATTTTTTATTGAAATAATCAAATTTTTATTTATCAATTCATACACATGTATAAAAAATCTTTTAATATAACTTACTCTAAATATATAAATTAAATATTTAATTATAAAATTATTAATTAAAAAATACATATTAAAAAATAATAAAATTAAATATGAATTTTAAAGATTAAACGATAGTAATTAATGTAATTGCAACTGTACGTTTGAAATAGGCGAGATAAGTCTTATTTGTCGAATATTTAACAAATCACGTTAAAATTGAATTAGGTTTAATATTAGAAGCTATTTATAATGTATTTATATTAAATCTATTATTTATATTTTATATTATTATAAAAAAATTCAAATAATATCTTAATATTTTTTAAAAAATATATATTTCTTATTATCATATTTTTAATAACTTATTTTTAAAAATTAATTAAATGAACTATATTCATATTTTTATCTCGTACTTTGTGCAGTGTACTTTCCTTCTATGCTATCTTCGTCCACTTCTCATATATTTAAAAAAAAAAAAAAAGGTTCAGAACACCATTATTAAGTTGGAGATACCTTTTATCCACATTTCCTTCGTGCAATCTGATGAGAAGGCACATAAGGTCTTCAATACCACAAAATCAGTGTGAGGTGGACTCTCCTTATATGTTGTCCTGGTTTTTTTCATTCCCCTTCTCATCAAAGAGAGAGAGATTTGATACAATTAGTGTATACCTTATGCAGCTGAACCTGTTTGGGTGCATAATTAAAACTTTTTTTTGGTCATGCAACTGAATATAAATGTCAGGGAGCTGTTGGTCATCTCCTTGGAGCTGTTGAAGCAGTATTTTCTATCATGGCCATACATCATGTGAGAGCAGTTTCACTTAACCCACTGTTTTTCGTGTGTGCAATCCTTGCACAAAATTGCAATGTCAACTTAATATGTATGTTTGGTTCTACAGGGAATTGCACCCTTAACACTTAATCTCGCCAAACCAGATCCACTATTTGACAATGCTTTCACGCCTTTAACAGCCTCAAAGGAGACGTCAATCAAGGCAGCCATGTCAAATTCTTTTGGGTTTGGAGGAACATATGCTTGTCTAGTGTTTACTTCTACTTCTTGACAAACTCTGTTGGTAATGTTTTCTTTATTCATGTGTTCTACATTACTATTTATTATTTCCAAAAGCCTACATTTAAGGTTCAGTATCTGGAGATGGATTCAGTAGGCTGCCATCAACCCAGCATAGTCCATGATTTTCATTACTATTGTTATTAGAATGATTTGTATTCGCAGTTTTACAGGATTCTTTGTCGAAGGACTTTGTCCCAGGAGCTGATCATCAGGGTCAACAGAGGAAAAGCTAGCTGTCTGCATAATTAATGTGTCAAATGAATAGGGAAGGGAGTTTCCGGTGGAATTTTTTTTATTGTCCACTCATAACTATATGAATGTAATCATCATAAATCCGTAATAGAACAATTTTCTTAAACATAAGCTTCCATCTGAATGCTTATATTTACTTTCCATCTGATATAATTTCTTATCTTTCTTGTTATTTACAACCCCAAGAGGCAGAGAGGGTAAGAGGACCTGCATTTTAAATTTACATCTTGAGTAGAAAGAACAATTTTACAGAGAGACGAAGGCTACCATTGTGTAAATAAGCTTCGTTATGGATGCGTACGTTGATTTAAAACCCTCTGTGATAGGACTTTAGGTGAGATCTTGGCCTGCAATTTTGAGACATCTTGATGAATTTCCTGCCGTTGACATAGAACTATGCAGATTACTACATTATTAGAGAGCTATATTACATATTTATATAAGTGTTCATTTATAGAAGTGTTCATGGGTCGATATACAAGTGCAACAACAAATAGATCACTATAAGCCAAGTTGTTTGCAATGGCAAGATATGCACTTTATGTCTTTTGATGGCTCCTAGTTTTTATCGGGTGGTGGAGTCTGAGTATTAAAAATAATATGTAAATAAAAAAAAATTAAAAAAGAAATTATGATGCAGTTGTAAATACAAAATAATTTTTTATTTAAATTTTTGTATTGTTTAATTTTTATTAAACTATTTTATATTAAATTATACATATATTTTTATTGAAGACTTATATTTTAATCATATTTTAACTATTTAATACAAAATAGTAATATTTTAAAGAAAAAATTATTAAAATAATATAATTTATTTATATTAATATGATAAATTAAATAGAATAAATGAAGGAACGTATGATCCTAAAATAAAAGATGGAATAATACTAGTTGACGTGTAAATTTTTAATTGGTTTCTAGCCCTCTAGCTCGCTTACCACATAAGGCCAAAATGGATGGCACTTTTCTTCTCTGCGTCGAGAGGGTACGGGTTCAATGTTTCGAGCTCTGACAATCTCTTATTTTTCTTCCTCATGTTACGTTAATATGTAAAAAATTAATATATTTATTTATGTATGATATTAAAATATTAAAATAATAAATAAAATACAAACAAAAAAATTATCATATTTAAAATAAAAAATAAAAATTGTAAAACAAAATTAAGTTTATTAACCATAAGGTTATCAAAATAACACTTCCAACATAAGGATATATATGAGTTTTAATAAACATACAAATCTAAGTTATCTATATATCCAACTTTAAAAGTTTGAAAAAATAAATAAAGATTTGACAAATCTATAAACACATAAATCTATGTTATCTATATATCTATAAAAACATAAATCTATTTATTTATGGTTGAGCTCTTTGCTCCATGGTGTGGGCATTGCCAAGCACTAACCCCAACATGGGAGAAGGCAGCTACTGTTTTGAAGGGTGTAGCTACTGTGGCAGCTCTTGATGCAGATGCACATAAATCAGTCGCTCAGGTTTTTCATTATCATTTCTGCTCTCACCTTTTTTACTTGTCATTAGCAGATACAGAATGTTCCTCTGGCTTTGTGGTATTTAAAACTGATTTAATCATTGCCAATGGATTTCATTCCCGTGAAGTATATGAGAAGAATCAGTGTTACTTTAACATTTCCTGGTTCAGAATATTGTAACAAGCAAGAAGAAACATATATTATGAGGAGTGCTTTCTTATTTCCAGATTTTTTTCCTCCTCCATTAACTATTTATGTGATGAACCAAAAAAAGAAAAGAAAATTGTACAATTTTTGTAAGATTTAACTATTCTTATTGCTTACTTTACTATATCAATTTATAGTGAGTGAACATGCCACTTGATTCTGTTTTTTTAATATGTATAGAACTCTTTAAGGGCATACTAATATTTTTTATTTATTTATTATTATCGTGTGCTTGCTGGTATGACTTGTTGTTTAATAGGAATATTAAAATTATAGTAAGTAATGTTGAGCGGTGCAGAATCACATAATATTACACAAAGAATATAATAATTATCTTGTTACTATATATATTTGTCAATATGTTTTTCTTGTTGTCCAACCTTTTTGCTCTAACTGTAAGTATTATTATTATTATTATTATTGTAAAAGATAAATATAAAACAAAACTTTAATTATGTACTTTATTTTTATGATTTCTTTTATAAATGATACTTTCTTAAACTTTTTCTTTATTCCCTCTTATTTATTGTTTTTTTTTCTTTTTTTTTTTTGCATTTCATTTTTTGAATGCATAATTATCATCAAAGAAATTTAGAAAAAAAACCAATAGACTTTATTATGCATAATTTACATTATTTTTTATATATCTTTTTATCTTATTATATTATATTATGTATATTTTTCTATGTGTAATTTTCTATTTTAGATAATTTTATTTTTGTTAATTTATATTTTGGATAATTTTAAGAAATTTTCAATTATTATATAATAAGTAGAACTCTCATGTTATACGTAAAACGAAAAATTAATTGATATAGAATTTTAATAGGTATATAAGATGTAAAGTACATGTAAACGCTTGTAATGTTGTACTTATTTTTTTTAAACAATTTTATATTAGGAGTGGATCTATCGATGAGATATAACAACTTTGTATTAACTTATTTTTTTTAATCTTTTATTTTTACAAGTTTTCATCATTTTCATATTTTTTCTTATGTTTTTTCTTCTAATAAATATTTTAATATTATTTAATGATTATTTACTTTTACAACATTTATCTATTTTTCTTTTTCAACTATATAGCATTCATCTTCTTAATTTTCCTACATTATAGGAGATTTAATTTATCTTTTATAACATAATTTTATCTTTTTTTCTCTTTAATATAATTAATGTTTATCAATATCACCTAAAATTCCTTATTATATATTATATCAATCTCAGAACTATGAGTACTTCATTCACAATATGAGTTTTTTTTTCTTAATATTTATCTCACTTTATTAAATATATTTTTACCTTATATAATTTGTTAACTTGTAAACTATCAGTATTTCTAATTAAATATAAATATAGTTTTAAATCTAATTTCTTTTGTCTAATATTCACGTATGTATAAATTCATTATGCAATATATTTTTGATTGAATTATACTAATGATACCTAAAATTTATGAGGATTAATATGTTGGCTACTTCAAATTTTATTTGTAATATCACGTTTCATGTCTTTTTAAACTTTACATTCTTAGTCTAAATTTAAAGATAATAGATTAATATATTAAACTTTAATAGTTAAGAGTTTAAATAATACAAAAAATATAATCTAATTTTAATTGTTACGTTATAAGTTAATCTATTTTTTTTAATTTGGATTAACCGTGTAAAATTTAAAAATATAATGAAACTAATATTACAAAATAATTAAGGAATCAAATTGTTAAGTATAGTAAAATTTATAAAATAATAATATGGGTTAGCCTTTATTTTTTTATGTATAAATAAATATTTTTAAATTTTTGGTTGAAGAAATAAAATATTTTTCAGTATATTCAAAAATGTATAAAATTAATCTTTTTTAACTACACAAGGAAAAATACTAAATTTTATTTTAAATTATTACTTTTTCTTTAGATAATGTTTTATTCAAGCCTATAGCTATAAGAAGAACAAAAGAGGCTAACAAGACTTTTTTTAGCGTTATTATGAAAATAAAATTTGGTATTGTCTTACTATTTGAAACAAAGATTTGTTTATTACAAAAAATTGTGTTGAGTGAGTAAACTTAAAATAATATTGTAGTTGATTTATTAACAATTTAATAAACAGTGATTTATCAAATCTTATCTTATTAATAATATAAATCATACTGTATTTATATCATGTTATATTGATATGTCAAAAATTAATATATTTATTTATGTATGATATTAAAATGTCAAAATAACAAATAAAAAATTATAAATAAAATACAAACAAAAAAATTATCATATTTAAAATAAAAAATAAAAATTACAAAACAAAATTAAGTTCGTTAACTACAGGGTTATCAAAATAGCACTTCCAACAAAGGGATATATATGAGTTTTAATAAACATACAAATCTACCTTATCTATATATCCAACTTTAAAAGTTTGAAAAAATAAATAAAGATTTGACAAATCTATAAACACATAAATCTACGTTATCTATATATCCAACTTTAAAAGCTTGAAAAAATAAATAAAAATTTTACAAATATATAATAATTGTTATTAAAATATATTAGAGGCGGATTCAACTTATGACACCCTAGAATCAAATACCTTTGTCTTTTATATATATAAAGAATCGTAAATGCAAGTCTTTTATTCTATGCAGATACATTGAATGCTTGGGAAAAATAGAGTAAAACATTTATAGTAACAAGAATATTAGATTGAAAAAGCTTGTTTATTGTTATTATATTCTTTTTGTTCAATCAATATCACCATTAAACATATCTACAAATTTGATTCCTATTGGCTTCAGGTTCAACCCTACAGATGAAGTACTGTTTTTGTTTTTACGTAATAAGGTTGAAGTTCATCTACTTCCTCCTTATGTTTCCATTACTGACGAAGATGTTTATGCATGTGAACCTTGTAATCTTCCACGTAAGTTTCTTTATTTTATATTTTTAGTAACTTTAACATGTTTTTTAAATTTGATTGAAGTCATTGCATTCAAATTAGTAGTTTATTTATCATCGTATATACTATTATAATTTGATTAAGTTTATACAAATGTTTTCATATCAATTTAGTTTAATATTAGATGGTCTCGTTTGTTATTGTATTTTTTTTATTATCTTTTGGCCATTGTTTGGTTTGAACGTTTGTGATATATTATGAACGTTGTGTTTGATGCTTAATTTTTACATATATTTTCCAATTTTCTTACTGTCCATTCAATGTACATGCATAGAATAAAAAACTTGTATTTACCATCATTTATATATATAAAAGATAAAGGTATTTGATTCTAAGGTGTCATAAGTTGAATCTCCCTCTAATATATTCTAATAACAATTATTAAAGATTTGCAAAATCTTTATTTATTTTTTAAAGCTTTTAAAGTTAGATATATAGATAATATAGAATTGTGTATTTATAGATTTACAAAATCTTTATTTTTTTTTTCAAGCTTTAAAGTTGGATATATAGATAATGTAGAATTGTGTATTTATAGATTTACAAAATCTTTAATTTTTTTTTTCAAGCTTTAAAGTTGGATATATAGATAATGTATGTTATAAACCCAGGTCTAACTCAACCCACTAAGATCTTATTAAGTTAATGAGTTGCCCAAGTTTATAAACAGTTTTGCTACTTTATTCCTAGTCGATGTGGGACAAGGATACTTAACAGCCCCTCTCCACACGGCGGACAAATGTGAACATTAGCGTCATGGTAAGATTGTAGTAGAGCCCAATTAGGTCCAAGCACATAGAGACTAGGCCCAGCTCTGATACCATGTTAAAAACTCGCCTAACTCAACCCAATAAGATCTTATTAAGTTAAGGGTTGCTCAAGCTTATAAGCAGCTTTGCTGCTTTATTTCTAATCGATTTGGGACAAGGATACTTAACAGCCCCCTCTACACGACGGACAAATGTGAACATTAGCGCTACAGTGAGACTGTAGTAGAGCCCAATTAGGTCCAAACACATAGAATCTAGGCCCATTTTTGATACCATGTTAGAAACTCAAGCCTAACTCAACTCAATAAGATCTCATTAAGTTAAGAGTTGTCCAAGCTTATAAGCACCTTTACTGCTTTATTCCTAGTCGATGTGTGGCAAAGATACTTAACAATATAGAATTGTGTGTTTATTAAAACTCTTATATATCCTTTCGTTAGAAGTGCTATTTGGAGACCCTTTCATATTTAGGATAAATAAAATTCAATACAAATAAATGATGATTGACACCCCCATTAAACTCGATAACATGTGTAAAATAAATTGACAAGCACATAATTTAATAATTTCTTCTTGTAATTTTTACTCTAATTATTTTTATAGTTTCTTAAATTTTGAAATTGATTTAATAGTCATTTAATATTCATTTTTAAATTGTTTTGTAGTTTCAAGAATTGATAATTTGTCGAATAAAAAACAATGAGAAAGAAAAAAAATACAAAATAGAAGTAAATCACTACTAATAAACAAAACATAGAAGATTTTGAAGATTATACTATACAAGATTTTAATAAAGTTCTTAAAAAGTCACCACAAACTAATTCAGAGTAATACATGCCACAATAAGTAGAAGCAAATTTTCAAAGTGGAGTCAATAGTACTACTGAAACTATTAATATTGCTATGGAGAACAACCATCAAGTTTTTGATAAAGATTACATGACACAACAAATGGAAGTGATTTACCATAATGGAGTCACTAGAACCACTGAAGGTGCTAATGGTATAAAGTCGAACATGGTGAAGAACAATAATTATTACATCAATTCTTATAATAATAACACACTTTCTATTGATATTCTTATGAAGAGAAATCACCACAAAATCTTTGATAAAGCTTACATGTCACAAGTAAAAGCAAGTTATCAAAGTGGTGTTACTAGTATTAGTGAAGGTGTTAATATTATAGTACTCATCATGGTAGAGAAAAAATAATTATTTCATTAATTATGGTAATAGTAACACCATTGTTATTGATATTCCTTTGGATAACAACCATCAACAAATTTTTGATAAAACTAACTCTTCTCAAAGTCAATTGATTTGAGATAAAAAAAATTGTACGATGACCAATTTTTGATCTTTCATGTATGACTTTGTATGAAGTTAATGTCCTTATTGATTCAATTCCTCCTGTGTAACAAGAAAATGAAGTTCACCTTCAATTTTATTCTCAAATTACAGATAATGATAATTCTTGGATGGAGTTTCATGACCTAAATGATGAAATTTGAAAAGTTGATCAAGAAAATATCGTAATAGCTATTATTAGATATCTTTATTCTTTTTGAAGATTTTGGATTAATTGTAATTTATTATTTTTAGTTATAATATAATGTAAAATTTCTCAAATTCATAATTTATTATTAATAGGTGTATGTAATACTTTTAATTATATTATGCATGTTTAGTTGTATTTTTTTAAATAAAATTTGCATATATTTTAAATTGATAAAAATATCATACAAGGCACGAAAAATTAAGTCTTATTGTGCGTTTAGTCGACTAACTTCTAAAAAATTGGTTGACTAATATGATATAAAATTACAAAATGTGCATTATAATATGTATGGTTATTATTATTTTTAAAAAAAATAAAAAATTGTATTTAAATTGTTTTATGTTAGAAATCTATTATTGTTTATCTTTTCTTAAATAACTTTATACTAAATTTTATTTTTAGTCCACTTAATAACCCGTATTTTATCATGTTTTAATCACTTAATGGTAAAAAAATATTTTAATAAAAAAATTATTAAAATAATAATAATTATTTATAATTAGTCATTTTTTAAAAAAAATGAGACTAGAAACACATTTTAAAATTTGAGAGATCAAGCGACACAAAATACATATCTTGATGATTTTGACTCTTTTTTTATTAATAATTATATTGGGGGTCATAGTTGTGTGATGTTAGGTTGTCTTTTGTGTTACCTTTTATTTAAATTTTGTTTAGTATTTATTGATTGTTATAATTTTTGTTTTAATATTTTTATTTATTAAAAAAAACTATATATTTAAATAATTTTTAATTTTAATATTATTATTGTTAATCTTTTTAAAAATTCATATTAAATACTTACGTTAACTAATCATGCTTTATTGTATTTTGATTTGAATAAAAAAAAATTGATCTACCTTAAAAATAAAAATCAATTGTGAACTTTGGAGACAATTATATTTTTCATAAAATATTAGAGATAAAATAATTTAAAAAATATAAAAGATAAAGTGAAAATAAGATGGATGTGATTTTTTTTTGGTAATCAAGAAAATAAAATGGACTCAATTGAAAATAAAAATAAAATGGACTCAATTGAAAATGAAAATAAGATGGAAGCGTTATAAATGAACAGCTACAATTTAAGCTAAAATAAAGAAAATAAAGTGCACTCAAGTTTACCCATTTTATTTTTTTATTTATTTTGTTTTATATTAAACTTTTAATATTATCATAAACGGAACATTTTAAATATATTTTTACCATTTCATCAAACTTTTTTTCATCTACCATTTAAGATAATTTGGATTTAATGATATTAATTTAGAACCGTTTGTGTATATTGTAACATATTTTAAACAAAATGTTTATTTAACATAAAAAAAAAATCACGTTGAGTGAGTAAAATTAAAATAAAATAAAATTTTATTGTAGTGTGTTTCTTCCAGTTTTTAACTTTTAAGGGAACTTCAATGTAACATCCATTGATTAGTAGAATCGTGCATAATTTGATCATAATTAGTTGGTGTACCATTCAGCCCTTATCAACGATCGCCACTGATATATGCTTCTCAAATTTGAAGAAAGAAACTTCTCAATTTGGTAACGCGCCATTACCTACTGCCTTTTGCTGCTATGCTCTCTCTCTTTCAGGGACAAATCTAATCGCTTTTGTGTTTTGGGCATTTTCTCAGTCACTTTGTGAGCAATGACTCGCCTCATTAGGAGTGGCTTCTACAGCCCCTCTCATTTCCTTACTATTCGCCTTTTCTCTTCATCACCTGCTTACGAGGCTCTTGACCCTCCACCTTTTGTTCATCCTCGGAGAGTGGTCGTTACAGGTAAATATTATGAACTCTTTATATGTTCTTCTTCTTCTTCTTTTTTTTTTTTTGCTAATAACTCTTTATATGTTTATGCTTCTATATAATTGTGCTTGTGTTTGCATTTGTATATTGATGAATAAAAAATAATTTGTTTTTAGGTTTAGGAATGGTGACTCCATTGGGTTGTGGTGTGGAAATTACATGGAAACGTTTAATACAAGGGGATTGTGGGATAAGAGCTTTAACACCTGAAGATCTCAAGATGAATAGATTTGATAGAGAAACCCAATTGCATGTTTTCGATCAGCTCACCTCTAAAGTTGCTGCTATTGTTCCCTCTGGAACTAACCGAGGAGAGTTCAATGAGGATTTGTGGCTTAATTGTAAAGTAAAATATACTTACCTCTGTCTTAATTTGATGCACCTTACATTTGCACTTTTGTTCTTGCTCGGGCACACCAGTACGCTTCATCAGTGGAAAGTTCATTAAGACTATAGTGACTTTGTTTTGGGTAACTAATTTTGTTAAGGGAAAAATGTTAGGGACCATTTTTACAAGTATTGTTTATTCCTTTTAACTTTGAAACGGTGTTCATTAGTCATTTTACTTATAAAAAAAAGTAATTATTCATCCTTTTATTTATAAAAAGTTACTCATTGGTCATCTTATTTATAAAAAAGTAGTCACAAAGGGACTTTTATTGGTAAAAAAGTTTTAAACAAATATTAATGAAAGTATTTTTGTCATTTATTCTTATCTTATCAAATCAAAAAATTACACGCATAATTGATGAGTGTATTATAGTCTTTTATCCCTATTTTATGACTGAAATATCCTTAATAATTTTTATTTATTTTTAAATAAAATTCAAATTATTAAATGTCTCTTTTTGGTACCATTTTTATAAGTAAAAGAACTAAATGTCACTCTTTCAAAATTAAGAGATTAAATGATACATTTTGTACAAGTAAAGAGACAAATATGACGTTCCATATTTTTGTTAACGTTACAACAAAAGTATATTTAGACTGTTTTAACTCTATAATTAATTACACTTTAACACCTTTTATTGGATAGGATAGAGTTGTCGTTGATGGAAAAAATTATGACAATAACAATTTGAGTGGTGGTCATCTTATTTGATAGTGTTAGGAAACATCATATTTAGGCATAAATCTCTAAGACGAATTTAAAAAAAAAATTCTTCATTTTTTTGCTTTTTCTGCACTTAATTTGCATTAAGTGTGTCAGGTGTTAAATTTGACATTGATCTTATAACCTTTAAAGGAGCATTTTAGAGCCAAAAGAATTAAGGAGCAGGGTCGTCTTTTTGGAATTAAATTTGTCTCTCATTATAGCTAGTAATTGCTGGTAACTTTACATGTTTATCTATGTGAATATTGCAATTTTATGTTAATTATAAAAAAATGTATATTTCAGGAGCATCGTTCAATTGCAAAATTTATAGGCTATGCACTATGTGCTGCTGATGAAGCTCTTAGAGATGCAAAGTGGTTGCCCACCGAGCAAGAGGAGAAAGAAAGAACGGTAAGCTTATTTCATACGTCATTAATACATGACTATATTTCTATTTTTCCTTGATTCTTTGGTAATTAATCCTCTTTAACTAAAAAGAAAACCAGGGAGTCTCCATTGGAGGGGGAACTGGAAGCATCAGTGATATACTCGATGCAGCACAAATGATTTGTGAGAAGGTATGTCAGTTATGGTCTTTCATAAGATGATCATAACACTTTTTCTCCCCCCTCTCTTTCCGAAGACTGTAGTTTTGGCTGGAAATAATGAACTTGCAATGTCTATTTTTTTAATTTTATTTATTCTGACGCAGCGCATTCGCCGACTTAGTCCGTTTTTTATCCCACGGATATTAATTAATATGGCATCTGGTCATGTGAGCATGAAATATGGATTCCAGGTAGTTACTGCTCTCAAAATATTGAACCTCTCTTTATGATGATAACCCATTGTCCTGAGAAGTTTAATTGTGGAATAGCTTGCTAGTTGACTTAAATTTAATGGAAAAAACCATGGGATCACTATGATGTTTTTCTTCTTAAAACAATCACATGGCAACTAAAGGATGTATTTTATAATTTTGTTCTAGGGACCAAACCATGCAGCAGTTACAGCTTGTGCTACTGGTGCACATTCAATTGGTGATGCTGTGAGGATGATTCAATTTGGAGATTCAGATGTTATGGTAGCTGGAGGCACAGAGTCGAGCATTGATGCTTTATCTATTGCAGGATTCTGTAGGTACTATTATATTACAATAGGGAAAAACCAAGTTATTCACCACAAACTAAATTCCAATATTTTTTTGTCTTTTTTCCCTAAAATTATTTGACTACAAAAATTTTTTCCATCCTTATTTGCTTTTACTTGCTCTGTTGTATATATTTTTTGATTCTATCGTTAGGAGCCAAGTGAGTAGTTTGGAGAAAATAAGCAAGAGAAGAATCATAATCTATTAATAAGCTAAAATTTCAATGTACTGCATTCTGAATTCATCCTACAGCTCTGAGAAACTTATAGAACCTTAGTCTACTCCATGATCAGGAAAAAAAATCACATCAGTCAATCACACTGATTCCATAATTACATCAATCATTTGAATCAGTTACCTTACTGATTCAATTATAACATAGTATGAAGAAAAAAATCCTTGTCAGTCACCCTAAATTAAGATAAACCACATTGCAATAATCATTCGCCAGATCAATTGGAGTGATTCCTAATTGAATATTCTATAATTAAGGTCACAATCACGATACGTCTTCATATTATCAGTGGCATTAAATGCTAAAAGATTCCACATTATAAGCCCAATTCTCCTTTAAGACGACACAGTGGGTTCTTTTGTAATTCATCTGAAATGAAACCGGCTCTTCTCACTTACAGGTCAAGGGCTTTGACTACAAAGTATAATGCTGTTCCACTAGAAGCTTCCCGGCCTTTCGACTGTGATAGAGATGGCTTCGTGTAACTACAATCTATTCATTCTTAAATCTTAGGATCTTCATTTTGATGGGAATACTGATTCACGTCACATTATTTGTTATCCGTGCTTTTGTCTCATAATCTATATTGTTATCTCAGGATAGGTGAAGGTTCTGGTGTCTTGGTGTTAGAGGTGAGTTGGGAAATGTACTTAATTGAAATTTTTCCTTATTTTTTGTCCTCATTTAGTGGTTGCTTCTTGCTGATTTTTCACACGCGTGAAGGAATTTGAGCATGCAAAAAAGCGAGGTGCAAATATCTATGCAGAGGTTCGTGGTTATGGAATGTCAGGTTGTTTCCCTTTATTTCTGGTATCCTCTCCTTAAATAATCTGGTCAACTATTGTATTCTGAATATTTTGATTGTTCCAGGTGATGCACATCACATTACTCAACCTCATACTGATGGAAGAGGTGCCATTCTTGCAATGTCACGTGCCCTCAAACAGGTTCTCAACAACTTCTGCAGTTAGCTTTCTTAATTTATCATTTGGAATGTCCAATGTCCACAGCGTAGCTGACTGGATTTTTTAGCCCTTGGTTTACACCAAGTTTCCAATTGACTCCAAAGCTAATTCTTTTATGGATTGCTTTCAAGTCCTCTGGAAAAATTGCTTTAAATGATATTATGTTCATGAGGCAAGCAAGCTGGGGACAGTAACTGGTATTATGTGCCTATATTGTTGGTCAGCCTTGTTTCCTAGAAGCTCAAGTTTGTAATTGTAGGAGCAATGCTAGGTTTGTATTGACCTGACATATTTTAATGCCCCTTAACACTCTTTACATTTATAATTGAAGCTTTTTTGCAAACTCTCCAAAAAAGGAGGAAGTAAATTATAGGAATTTGTTTTACAACCATGTTAAATTGCACCTATTTGCAACTGCTCCTAAGAGCTCAAGCTGGAGGATATTTCTTTATTTGCAGTCTGGTCTTCGCCCTGAACAAGTAGATTATGTAAATGCCCATGCTACATCAACACCTTTAGGTACATTACCTGGAATTCATATACATTGGTACTATTTGGGCTCTGATTACTTTAGGGGGTTACTATGTGCTGAAAATGGAGAATTTATGGCTCATGTTTTCATATGTTCTTATTCAGGAGATGCAGTAGAAGCCACTGCTATAATAAGGACCTTCTGCGAACATGCAACATCAGGTGCTTTAGCCTTGTCCTCGACAAAGGTAACATTATTTATTTATAGCCATTTAGATTATTGAGGTTTGACTGTTTCTTCCCATCTCAAGTCAGCTAGCCTTTTGGTTGTGCAGTGGACTTTCCTTCTATGCTATCTTCGTCCACTTCCCATATATTTAAAAAAAAACATGGTTCAGAACACCATTATTAAGTTGGAGATACCTTTTATCCACATTTCCTTCTAGCAATCTGATGAGAAGGCATATAAGGTCTTCAATACCACAAAATCAGTGTGAGGTGGACTCTCCTTATATGCTGTCCTGGTTTTTTTCATTCCCCTTCTCATCAAAGAGAGAGAGATTTGATACAATTAGTTTATACCTTATGCAGCTGAACCTTTTTAGGTGCATAATTAAAACTTTTTTTTGGTCATGCAACTGAATATAAATGTCAGGGAGCTGTTGGTCATCTCCTTGGAGCAGCTGGAGCTGTTGAAGCAATATTTTCTATCATGGCCATACATCATGTGAGAGCAGTTTCACATAACCCACTGTTTTTCGTGTGTACTTTCCTTGCACAAAATTGCAATGTCAACTTAATATGCATGTTTGGTTCTACAGGGAATTGCACCCTTAACACTTAATCTCGCCAAACCAGATCCACTATTTGACAATGCTTTCACGCCTTTAACAGCCTCAAAGGAGACGTCAATCAAGGCAGCCATGTCAAATTCTTTTGGGTTTGGAGGAACAAATGCTTGTCTAGTGTTTACTTCTACTTCTTGACAAACTCTGTTGGTAATGTTTTCTTGATTCATGTGTTCTACATTACTATTTATTATTTCCAAAAGCCTACATTTAAGGTTCAGCATCTGGAGATGGATTCAGTAGGCTGCCATCAACCCAGCATAGTCCATGAATTTCATTACTATTGTTATTAGAATGATTTGTATTCACAGTTTTACAGGATTCCTGGTCGAAGGACTTTGTCCCAGGAGCTGATCAGGGTCAGCAGAGGAAAAGCAAGCTTTCTGCATAATTAATGTGTCAAATGAACAGGGAAGGGAGTTTCCGGTGGAATTTTTTTTATTGTCCACTCATAACTATATGAATGTAATCATCATAAATCCGTAATAGAACAATTTTCTTAAACATAAGCTTCCATCTGAATGCTTATATTTACTTTCCATCTGATATAATTTCATATCTTTCTTGTTATTTACAACCCCGAGAGGCAGAGAGGGTAAGAGGACCTGCATTTTAAATTTACATCTTGAGTAGAAAGAACAATTTTACAGAGAGATGAAGGCTACCATTGTGTAAATAAGCTTCTTTATGGATGTGTACGTTGATTTAAAACCCTCTGTGATAGGGCTTTAGGTGAGATCTTGGCATGCAATTTTGAGACATCTTGATGAATTTCCTGCCATTGACATAGAACTATGCAGATTACTACATTATTAGAGAGCTATATTACATATTTATATAAATGTTCATATTTGTGATTTATAGAAGTGTTCATATGATAGAGCATGAAGAAATGGGTCTATATGCAAGTGCAACAACAAATAGATCACTATAAGCCAAGTTGTCGAGTTGCAATGGCAAGATATGCACTTTATGTCTTTTGAAGGCTCGTAGTTTTTATCAGGTGGTGGAGTCGAGTAGTTCTATAATTATACAATAGGATTGTATTCTTATAAATGTGTTTATTTTTAATGGTTATAAATAAGATGTTATTAAATTAAGTGAAATCTATAATAATTAATAAAATATTTAATTTAGTATTGAGATAATAATAAAACCTTTAAAATTTTCTAATTGTAGTATGTGCTGCTTCTGATAATTTTTATTTTAACTTTATGTTATCTCATTTGTGAGGTGAGGATTAACTATACAAATTACAACTAAAGTTGCAAAGTAGTCCTTTTTTTAATCAATTTATATTTGGTATATTTTGAACATACAATTTAAAATAAAGAGGAGAATAAGCCTTATTCTTAGAAGATTTGGATGAAACACACGTTGGCTACTTTAAACATAGATACGTAGTTTATTTTTTCATAAATGCATAGATATGTAGTTAAACATGTGTTATAGCATGAGTGAAATTGTTTCACACCATCTTCTAAGCTTCTTAATATTAAATGGTATTACCACAAAATAAAATCTACTTATTGTCTTTTCATTATGATTTTTTCCCTAAAAAATAATTATAAATTTTTAATTTAAAAAGGGAAATATAAGGTAGATGTGGACAAATAACTCGATCGAATTTATCGGATTCGAATAGGATTAGATTAATAAATTTTATAGTCAGATTGAATTCAAATTGAAAATTATATAATTCATTTAGATTTGAATTGACATATTTTATAATTTACTGTATCTTATTCAAACCGAATTATTATTAAATTATAAATAAATGCATATTTTATTTTATAATATGTTATATTTAAATGTTATGTATATCATAATTATATTAGATTATTATTTTAGCTTAAAAATAAATATAAATATTTATAATAATTTAATAATTGTATAGATATATTTCTTCTTATTATTTTTTATTTGTGATTATAAATAATAATTATTATTACAAAAATATTAATTTAAATTTGTGTATCATGTTTTATATGTGACAATAATTTATAAATAAATGTTAATATTAATTTGATCTCATTCGATCTGAAAAAATTCGATCTATTTGGATTCAAATAGATTATTATTATCATATCGAATTCAAATTAAAAATCTTCGAATTCGTTTTGATAAAATAAGATTCGAATTGATAAAAACAAATAATTTTTAATCTATTGCTCACCCCTAGTATAAAAAGGTGAAGAAAGGTCATGTAACTTTTGATAATATAACACGTTAGTTAAAATAATTTCAAGTGAATCAAATAATTTCTATAATTTTCAAAAAAAAAGGCACAAAGGTTTTGCATTGACCATTTATCGCTTTTTTTTTGTTAGAAATCATCATGTAACTAACACATCATTAAATTTTTAGGAAAATTATAGAATAAAAAATATAAACATGTTAATTTTCAACTCTAATACGCATAGAATTACAAAAAAATAAAAGATGAAACACATAAATTTTTAGCTCTTATATGCATGATTTTTATTTTCTAAAAAAATGGAGGGAAATTGAATAAAGCAAAATTTTATAGTATCATAGTTAGTTGATGATAGAGGTAATCAACCTAAAAAAATATGTAAGTTAGAGTATTAGTTGTGGAGGATGAATGGTGGATGAGTGAATATTGTTTAATAAAAAAATATAATTCCAAAAATAATGCTTCAAGTATATGGTATTTTTCAATACTAAAAAATATGTTTCTATTTTTGTAATCACATAAAAGAGCTAAAAATTAACATATTTTTTCCCCTAAAGTTGCCCTTGGGTATAGGTTACATGTTTATTTTCAACCAAAAGTAGTGGTAAATGGTCAATACATAAGCTTTGTGTTATTTTAAAAAAAAATTATAAGACTTATCTAGATTACTTAAAAATTACATGCTTTTTTATGCTCATTTCTCAAAAGTGAGATAAAAATAAAATAAAACAAAATCATTCCATACGGTTCGAACCTTATGGGTTTTTATTTTCTGAGCCAATAAGCCCATTATGACCAGTAAGGAGGAATTCATACAAACCCTACATTGGCTTCTGTACATACTCGTCTTCTCGCGCCGAAACGCAAAACCCTAATTCGTTTTTGGTAGGCCTCTCTCCGTCCTCTCTTCTCCTTTCCCCTCCTTATAATTTTCAGATTGAGCTAAGTTTTTTCGATTCTGCATTCAAATAGCTTATTTTCTTACATTTCGCTTGATCCATTTTTCAGGTTGTAGTATTCAAGTACGAGTTTCAAGCAATGGCTCCTAAAGGTACTCTCAAATCAGTGTGTATAAGGATTATAGGCTATATATTTTGCATCCAGTCTTACTTTTATTGATGAAAAGCTCTCATATTATTTTTAAACCCTGTTTTTCCTTGTGCCCATCAACACCATATATTAGTTTTATTGAAGTTGTTGAAGACAGTTACGCTGTCATTGGATATTATAGTAATACTTTGTGTTCGAATTCTTAATTTTGACGTGAATCTTGGTGCGTTATTTATGTGTCTGATTGAATGTTTTCAACAGCTTTTATTTCTTAATATACCTTTTTAATTCCTATTGATGAACTTGATGTTCATTTACAAGCTTTTCTATGTTAAAGAAACTGGTTGAAGATATTTAGATGCTTATCTTTCCTACCGTAATCGACTCTCCATGTTTCCAATTTTACTTGGTCTTAAAGTAATCATGTCATTTTTAGGATGGATGGCAATCCAGATTAGTATTAGACTCTTCCATTACCTTCTTTCTTTTTTTCATTGGGTCTGTAGTTGTTAGCTATAGTTTTATATTTTATTTTAACTTTTGAAAAATTGTTTGTATACTTGGTACGACAGAACCTTTGAACTTTACTAGTGTATAACTGTGGTATTGTTACTCTTTGGAAAGTTCGATATTAAAGGTTTTTCCGGCAAGAATGCTGCCTTTGTCATAATATGAAGAGCTTATTGTTTGGATAGGATTTCGACTGGCTTAATTTTGAAAATTATGTTCATTCTCAGATTATGATATTAGGCAGGCTTTATGAATTTTGCTTCTTGTTCGGCAATCTGTTCTCTTAAATTGTTACCTTATAACCGGATGCAAAGTTTTTGTATTTACCTAGATCTTTCATTTTTGTTCCAGCTGATATTTCCAAGAAGACTGATCCCAAGGCTCAAGCCTTGAAGACTGCAAAGGCTGTGAAATCAGGTCCAACATTTAAGAAGGCGGCAAAGAAAATCAGAACAAAGGTTACATTTCACCGCCCAAAGACATTGAAAAAGGATAGGAACCCTAAGTATCCCCGCATCAGTGCACCTCCAAGAAACAAGTTAGACCATTATCAAATTCTAAAATATCCACTTACTACTGAATCTGCAATGAAGAAGATTGAGGACAACAACACCCTTGTCTTCATCGTTGACATTCGTGCTGACAAGAAAAAGATCAAGGATGCAGTGAAGAAGATGTATGACATTCAGACCAAGAAAGTGAATACTTTGATCAGGTAATTGTTAGTTATATTCATTGAAGTTTGAAATATGAGACTGAGAAGTTTTGCTGACAAGAGTTCACTCCCAATAAATGTTGTGATAAAGACTATAATGAGATTATTTGCTGATGGATCAACTTCTGATTGAAAAAGTTGTGATAAATTTATGATAACTGATTAGGATAATCAAATGTCAAATCTGCATTCATGATCTAGTGGCTTCGTTAACTTTTTTCAATCCCATTGTTTATTTACTTGCATTAGCAGTGCACCAATCTATTGACCTACATTTAACATTACCTTGTGCAGGCCTGATGGAACTAAGAAGGCATATGTTAGGTTGACGCCTGATTATGATGCCTTGGATGTGGCTAACAAAATTGGTATCATCTAAAAGCTGTAGTATAGACAGTAAGGAAAAAGAAATATTTTGTGTTTAGGACTCCTGTGTTGTGTTCTTGTTTTCTTTAATTTGTGTTGGGGACTATATTCTCTTTACTGTTTTGTTTTGTGGATTAGGATCAAGTTACTTGGTAATGTTATGGTCATATTTTTGGTCTTAATATTATATTTGTTTGGCCATCATATATGATGTTTCCGTTTGCGGGGTTCCTCCATCCATCAAATGCTCAACTTGTCTTGTAGGCTAAGCATAAATTAGAATGGTCACGTGGCCTACATGAAATGCATGTATTGAAATGAATTGGCTTGACCTGTCTAACGCAATTTTTTTGGGGTCAGAAAGCGAATCGTTTAGGTTTGTAGTTCATTGAGAGATCTATACTCAATCTCACTAGCTTAACCAACACTACTCTAGTGATCCACATCTCTTATGAACAGAACAGATCAAAGTAAAATGTCTCCCAGTATAATGAAAAGTGAAAACAATCTGGAGTTGTCTACATTCCCCATTATAATTATACAAGGAAAAAAGCTTTTTGTCAATGCGTACAGATTATGTTTATTTAAAAATTAAAATTATTTAATAAAATATTAGTACAAATTATTTAAAGTGTTTATATTGGGTACCATCACTCCTCTATCTATATATATAATTTTGTATATATCATATGCTACTTGCTATGTTGTGATGACTGAGTCTTATCTGTGGCAAATCTAAAATTTGAACTTAAAAAGGGCCTTACAAAATGTAAAAAATATATATATTACTAAGAGTTTTTCTGTTATTTTTTGTTTTATATGTATATTATTTTACTATAAATATATTTAATTGATTGAATTTATAATGAATTTTTATAAATAATAAAAACTTAAAATTTAAAATCTATCACATGCATAAATTTATGTACAATATTATATCTAAAAATTTTCGGGAAAAAAATGAGAAAAGTGACGTGCCGCTGTTTGTCCCTCTATACATCACCCCTTATCTTTACCACCAATAAATGAGTATTTTCAATGAATAATAATCGATTTGTTAAACTTACAAATAAAAATGAATGAATATTTAGTTTTATCTAAAAATAATTTAATTGAAATTTATACTATCACTTAAAATATAATTAAAATTATGAATATTTTTTAATAATTATTTCTATAAAATAAAAACTCATAAATTAATACTAAATCAACGAGAAAATAATAATTTAAATTATAAGGGTGTTTTTATAAAGTATTAAATTTGATTTCATATTTATTTTACATTTCAAATATAACATGTTTCTAGCTCATTTCGATTCTAATAAAGTGTTAATAACCATTAAAAGAAAATCAACCCATTTATTATGGTTCGTTCCTTCTTAGTCTAATTCCTTTCTTCTTCTTCTTTTTTTTAACTCTCATTACGTTTGAGTCTTTGAGTTCATACTTCATACTACAAACTAGAAAACGCAACCTGAGCTCAATACATAGTGAAATATCTAGCATACTAAGGAATATGAGGTAGGTATTAAATGCCAATACAATGTGTAGGACGAAAAAAAAAACCCACTAATAATACAGGTGGGACAAGAATCTAACTCTATTTTACTATAGTACAAAAAATTAATATGGGACAAAATTCGAATTTTATTTTACTATAGTATAAAAAATTAATGTGAGACAAGACTCGAACTTTAAACTTCAAGTTGATAAAAATATATCTAATAATTAGTATTAGAATGATGCATTATAGATAGAATGAAAGAGTTTTATTAATTTTTGTTTTTTTGTTTAGACCTAAAGCGTGCTTACTTTCAATTTATCAAGCTAGACTCAACTAATTATTTTTTTTAGCATTTTTTTAATACAGTTGGTAAATGATAATATATTGATTCAAATTCTCATATATCATTTCATTAAAAGAAATATTTTTTTAACATATTAAATAATAATTAGTCTGAATCTAATTTTTGATTCAAATGTACGAAAGAAAGTTTTATTACCATCCACAAGTTAGGTGACTTAATCAATTAAAACTAGGAAAAAGAAGAGTTTGACAAAGCAAATACTACAAATCAGCGAACACATTTCACACTTTTTCTCCGTACCAAAAATTCTTTCCAAACGATCTAAAAGAATTATTAAACTATTTATATATTTGGAAAGTTCCTGAAATTAAGCTTTTATATAATAATATAATATACGATAAAGGATTAAAATTATCGTTTTATTTAGATTAAATGTGTTATTTAATCTATTTATTTGTAAAAAATATATTAGTGAAATAATTTTGCTTGCAAAAACAAATTACGAAGTAAGGATAGAGTTAACTTTTTATTTCATTTTTTATTAAATATAACAAAATAACACATGTATCACATGTATATTTATATTTTTCAATAGATATATATGTAAAAAAATAATACTTAATTAAAAAAATTACTCCAACTTTTTATGAAAAATTTTCTTTTTAAATAAAACAAAATTTTCATTGTCTAATATCTAAATTTACGTATTAGACAATAAACATTTAATTCAAATTTATTCAAAAGATTTGTTAATTTTTTTGATTGATTCTTTAATTAAAAATTAATTCATTGGATATATGTCTATCGAAAAATAAAGACATACATGCATCATATGTGTTATTCTCTTACATTTAACAAAAAAAAAGATGAAAAGTTATTTTTATCATTTTCTATCATATTTTTTACAAACAAATTTTTTAAATTAAAAAATTAAATAATGCCTAAAATCTAAATAAATAAAAATCTCTATTACCCTTTTCAACAACATAAATAGCATATAGCTTGCTTGAGTTGAATTAAGGAGCCCAAAAGTCCAAAAGCATGTTGTGGAAGAGAAGACAAAATAGAACAACCCCAGCGTGTGAAATAATCTTCATATTAATCTCTCTAATTAGTTGGCTTATCGCCTTACCCTCTCTAGACTGATAATCATGTAATGTTGTTAGTGATATATTTGTGTATTAGGTTAGTGTTTTCTTGTGTTTATATTTATATATTGGTTAACATAATAAAAAAAAATTAGATTATTTTTTGATAAAATTATTTATAATAAAAATTAATAGAATATCTAAATTTATAATACAATTAGTAATAAATTTTAATCTAATCTTATTTTTATCATGTTATAAATACTATTTGCGTTGATGTTATGTTGCCGTATTGTGTTTGATCCATATCCTACCTTTGAATTTTTATTTTATTTTATTTTTTAAGTTTTGAAAAGTAGAACATGCATTAACGTGAAACACTCGTCATCATCTTCTCGGGAACAATTTCTTCTTCTTTTATTTGTATTGTGATATTCTCTATTCTTCTTTTTTATTGTTACTTTGAAAAATGATTTTTACTACAACTTTATACATATAATGATTTTTTTAATAATAATATAAACAACAAAAAATTATTATAAAATCCTTTATAAAAATATCCTACAAGTTTAAAAAATATATAAGTAATTAATTATACATCTTATATTGTCGTTTTATTACAATATTATTACTTAAATTTTTTGGTAACTTTTATTAATTTTGTTAGAGATAATTCTTTAAAAAATTAACAAATAGTAATAATAAGAAAAATATATGTTATTTTTAAAACATATGAGCTCTTTTTGATATTTTAAAAAACCTCAATTGAGATATTTGTAATTGATTCTATAAAGAAAAAAATTAATATTATATATCATATAAGAGTGTATTATGAGTAAAAAAGAAGAAGAAGAAGATATTATTATTTCAATCAATAATTATCACTCGTTTCTCGTATAAATAAGCATATATCTTTGTATTTAGTCAATTGGCAGGTCTCACAAAAATTAATCACGCAAACTGTTAAATCCCTTGTAAAATATATATTTAAAACAACGCCATCACTCTCTATGCCTCTGGTTTCTGTTCCCATTTATTTATTTCTTCCATTCATATTACTCTCTAGCTAGCTAGCTAGCCTCATGGTTGTTCAAGCTAGCTAGCATGCAAGAAAGATAAAGGAGATCGATGATGGCCATGAAAAAGAAGAAGAACAAGCTAGTATGCATGGTAATAAACTTTTTTTTTCATATTTGATAGCTGAGTTTGTATCTCAGGATATATAGTCTTAATTTCTCGGCACTTTCAAGATCATTTTGGTAATTATTGTATCTCTCTATGAATCATCTCATCAATATCTTTTATGGGTACTTTTCTCGTGCCCGTTGGAACGTGAGTAAAATTTTGGATGAGTTTTACCGTACGTGAAACGTACTAACAGGTGAGCCACCCATCGGAGAAGTCATCGTCTACAAGAAGATCAATTACGTGGCATACATGGGAAAGCCAGGCATTATTTAGTTATTTTATGTTTAATTTACTTGTTCAGCTTGTTCGTCTTTTTTTTTTATTTATTTCCTTTGATATATATATATATATATAGTGAAGAAAAAAGCAGGAGGTGTAAAACTATAGTCTATTTGGATACAACAGTCCTTGATAGAATTTGATGTGATGAATTAAGATTCGGCTGGTTTCCCAAATCATATTTATATGTGCAAGCTTTCATCTTTTCCATCTTTTCCCTTTAAGGAGTGTCATTTTATATTTCATACAAAAATATAAGAAAAATATGCTATTTCATAGGAGCTAATGTAAGTCGCCTATTTTTCATCATTCAAAATTCTATTAGATTGGATTGAAGTTAAATATTGAATTAATCGATTTAAATTATTGAGATTGTAATGTATTTATAAATTATTTTTATATATAAAACTTAATATATATAATATTTTAATTTTAAATTAATATATCTTTAACTAAATTTATTATTTATAGTAAGAGAATTGTAATAATAAAAATTATTACTTATTAAATTATTATAGAAACTTAAAATTTATTTTTTATTTTTAAATTATAATATTAATTTAATGTAATTATGTTATGTAAAATATTTAAATAAATAAGTTTTAAAAAATATATTTATTTATTTATAATTTTAATAATAATTACATAGTAGATTATAAAATCAAATAAAATAAATAGTATATTTTTTAATTTAATTATAAAATTTATTAATCTAATTCAATTTAAATTTTAAAATTTTTATTTAACTAAATTAATTGGATTATTTGATAAAATGAAACTTAGAGGTAGATTTCATTGTTTTGACGTGTAAAGTTGTTCGTTCATACACTTGTACATCGACATTCATGTTTATTCTTCTTTTATTAGGATTTGGGTAGTGTGTCTCTGTTTTTTTTTTTTTTTTTTTTAAATCATATCATTGATTTCTTCTAATGGTGGTGGGTCGCAGCTGACTATAATCTATTATATATTAAAATAATATATGTAAATTAATTTGTACCCGTAGAAGGAAGGGTACTTGATTTGAAAAAAGTAATTTGATGCCCTTCCATGAATTTTTTTTTTATGCCTTGGCTTCTATAAAAACAAATGAATATTGACAAATTATAGGGGAGAAATTTTTTCACGATATTTCTAACCATAAGTTTTCCGGCCATTCATACAATCTTTTTTAATATCGGTAAATCTTTATTGATTTTATAAAATTTAAATTTCTATATTTTATTGTAAAAATACGTGGGTACTTTTAACTATGGATAAAATGAAAAAAAAAACTTTAAAATTTATAACTATAAAAATAATATTTATTGTGTCTATCTCATATATTTTTAATATTAAAAAAAATATGACATATAATTTAAATGTTATTTAAATTCAACTATATTAGATAGATCCGTTCAATATTTAACGTCATTTTATTAAACCACATTAAATGTTATTAGATAAAACTAAAATACTCTTAAAATATTTTATTCTTGTGAAAGAAATAATGAAATTGACAACAACAAAAAAATCATAAACTAATAAACACGAAGATTTTGTAACTTGTAGTCATACATTCAATTATATAGTCGTTTTGATAAATGTAAAATTTAAATTTTTTGAACAATAAATAAAATATCATTTAATTAACAAGTTTTAAAGTTACAAAAATTATTGTGTTATTATTTTTATTTATGATTTTATATGTTTTAGTACAAGATTAACTATTTTATATATTTTTTATTTTTAATACTTTGATTTAACTTGTTGAATTTAAGTTGTCATAAAATCTAAAGAGGTAAAATTTTATAAATCTAAAATAAAAAAATACCAAATGATTATTTATTAAACTCAATATTTTTAAAATAAATTTTTATATGTTATTTAAATTAATTTTAATATAATATGATTAATTATAATATTTTAAATTAAAATTTTCACATAAAACATATATTTTTTACTAGTATAATTATATGTACTATAGTAAAATACTAGTGGGTAATTTTGTATATCTTACATGATAGTTAAATAGTGATCATAATCATCAAATAACATTGTAAGTATAATTTAAAAAGTGACCAATCAATATAAGTGTGAACTTAATATAATTATTTTAAGATAATATGGTACTCAATAATTATCATGTAGTTATCTTAAAGATATAAATATCTAAAGATTATCTTTTATCTATCTTAAAGCATAATCTAACAGATATTTATAGATAATTGTTTAACAGATAATTATCTACAAAACTATAACATCTCAATTTTAATCAAACAATGACAAGCTATCAATTTTATTTTTTCTTCTATATATAATCACATATCCATAATATAATATCATACATCTCATAACAAATGATCACAATTAATTTCTCTTTTTTCATATAATTATTAAAGAAAGATTGAAATATTTTCTACCATTTATTTTCTAGTTATTGACTTAAGGGTTATAGGGTCGAATACTACCCCCACAAGGTGATCTAAAACTATAACAGTTTATTCATCTTATAGATTTTACGAAAAATAGTTTTACTTATTGTTAATAAAAATCGGTATCAATAAATACTAATTCGAAATGAATTCAAATGACATTTATATGCTAGTTACATATCTTTTAGAAAAAAATGATAGATAAAAATTAGAAAAAAATTTAAAATTATGTTTGAATTATATATCACTATTCAAAAACTAACTTTCTATAAAAAAAAAATTGACTTAAGTTAAGTTGTTTTATAATTTGTTTAAGTCATTATTATATTATTATTCACCATTTTTTTCAATCTTTATTCACACAAATGCCGTATATTTTTGTAAAAGTTTCATATATTTGTAATCATTACAATTCTATTTGAAATTTTATACAAATACATAAAAAAAATTCCCACTCAATTGTATATTTATGACCATAATTTAAAATATATATGATACATTTTTTTTAATTATGACTTATTTATAAATTTTATCTTGTTAAAACTTACAAAATCGTTGAATTAACCACCGGATGAAAAGAAATTTACAAACACAATTAAGATATAGTTTTTAAGGAGTGAGTCTCATAACATGTGAAATTTAGAATGTCGATTTTTTTTTTTACATACGTGTGAAATATGCATGTAGATGTATAAACTTTTTACACTTAATTCAAGTGAGCATAAAAAGTCTCACATAGTCATGTGATGTGAAAATATGAAGATCGGAAAAAGAAATAATTATAAACAGTGCTACTAAACGGTTTTAAAAATATATATTAATTTAAATTAGATTATAAATATTGATATAATTTGATATTATATTGCAAATTTAAAAAAAAAAATTGATTGATTTTCATAAAAATAAATAAGTAATATGTTACATGCATATTTTACTTCTATCATAAATTAAATTTTAATATCAGTATTATTAATAAATTAATTTTATAATAATAATAATTTAAACCTTAATCCAAATAAATAAAAAATGAGTCTGATAAAGTGTGTACAGGGATAATGTAACATAAATTTACATTGACATCATTTCTCCCACGAAATTTACACTGTTCAATCAGATTGTTTTTAAGTTGGTGATCATATTTTTGAAACAGATCAATTACATCCCACTTTACATCTTTGGAGGTTATTATGTAAACTTAAAGTCTAACCTAAGATTAAACACTTTTTACTTTTATTTTTAGAACTAGTATGTTATTTTTGACCTAGTAGAAAACCAAACTGAGGAAGATAATCTCATTGTATGTTGTTGTAATTATAAATGATCTTTGAAGAATTAAAAAAAAAATCGTAATATTTTAATATTTAATTGTGTGTTTTGATTTTATATGATTTATTTTATCTTTTGTATATTTATAGTGTGTAATATTAAGTGAATTTTAAATAAAAAAAGATAATTTATTGAAGTATAAATAGAATAATTAATGTTACATAAATTTCCAATTTTGTGCAGCTTGCATCACGCCCGAGACTGCTTCGTGTTTGTTGACTTTTTCTCTCAAACGTACCATCATAAATAATAGATGTTTGTTTATGTATTATTATTTAGATTTAGTTTAATAATAAAGCTTGTCTTTGAGATTTTTTTTATAAATTAGTTACGTAATATGTCTTAATAATTTTAAAAGTGTATCATTAATATTTATATAAAATATAATATTTTATGTTTAAATAAATACATATATTAAATTAATTGATTAAAGAGTTCTAGATTATTCACAAGATTCACTTATATAAAGATTTCTCCTCTTTCACATACTTATACGTAATATATATCAGCACATTAATATTATTTGGGTAATTTTAATAAAATATAAACTTATAAAAAATAACTTTTTAATCTATAATAATAATATTTTAATAAAAGATAATTATATTAATACTAATTTTTTAAAAATAATTTATTATAAATTATGGTATTATCATATAATACTTTAACTGATATTAATATGATATTATAAGCAATTTTTTTTTATTATTTTAACTAATAATTACCTATTATATAAATTATAATTATATAATAATTTGTTGACATAATAAAGCTCTCCTAATATATTTTTAAAATTTTATTATGCATGTACTATATTTAATAAAACAGCTATTTACGGGAACTTTATTAGCATTAGATTTATATTAAAAACAAATAGTAATATATCATTTTTAAAATTTAATAGTAATGTAATTTTTTCTTTAAAAAAATAAATATAAATTAAAAGATAGAGAGAAAAAGCAATCTAAATGTTAAAAAATATGTTTAAATAATAATAAATAGATAAATTATATATGGGTTCTAGATTATTAATGATGTGGTGTTTCATGACAATGATAAAAAAAATAATTGCAATAATTTTTTTTTGGTAAAGCACAATAACTCACCGTTAATTTTCTTGGTCAACAATTAATAATCAATAATATTAACGTAGAGTAATATATCATTTAATATAAAAAATAATATATAATTTCTCAAAATGAATAACACCTCCACTTAATAGTTATACATGTTAACTATTTTATTTTTTTAAGGGAAACATGTTAATTAGTTTGGAATTATTAACCTTTATTATTATTTTTTCAATAGGAAGAAAGGTCCTCAATATAACCTCATATATATTAAATAAAGTTAAAGTAGACATTTGTGTGGACTCTTGAGGTCACGAGGTAGAAGTAATGTTCACAGTAAGATGAGAAGAAAAATAAACATTAACTAGCTAGTTAGTGTTTACCAAATGTTGTATCTACTAGCTAGCTAGTCAATGATTTTTTTTTGGGATAGCTAGGGTTTAAGAATTTTCTATTTTTGTGAGTGCTAAGATGGGATTTTGAAGAAGAAGATATCAAGTAATTTTTTTTTCCTTTCAAATTTTCAAACTTTTAACTATGCACTTGAAAAGCATGTGCAACAAGTTTAACATTTTTTGAATTTATTCACATCAAAGAGATATAATGATACATTTTTAATTTTTTTTAAACTAAAAAATAGTGATACATATGTAATAAATGTGATATTTTGATGGTAAAAAAAATGTCATTTAATTAAATATATAAAAATAAATAAATTGGAGAAATGACAAGAAATGTGTTATATACTCACGGATTGCAAAAAGATGGAAATTAAGACAGCCCATGTGCCTTGTATTGATTAGTTGAAATATTTTAGTACTAGCTAGTTGCTTCTTCTTCTTTTATTTTTTTCTATGAATGTGTATCAATGAACACATTTCAAAAGATAAAAAGAAATATAGTTTGGAAAGTAAGTAAGACCATTTTTGTATGTATAAATCTAACTAATTCAAGTTATAAATATTTCACAATATATCTCTATAAGTTATATTTTTTCCATAATAAATCTTCAATGAACACATAATAAATCACAATATTTCACAATATATCTCTATAGATACATTACACACAAATATAATTTTTGTCAAATTATTCTGAGTTTATTTCTGTAATTTTTGTTCTTCTTTTCTGTACAAAAAACTCCTCTTATGTATACTAAGGAAACCGAATATAATTCTAACCCTAACAGCTATTCTACTTCCCTAATTTATGATTCATTAACAACATTGTCTGCCATTTCCTAACTCCACTAACTTTGTTGTCTTCCACTTTTACTGCACACGCCAACACTCCTCCTCAAGTTGGTGTATATATGTCTCTTATGCCCAACTTGTCAAGTGTGTTGTAGAAGTTCCTTGCAAACACAGATTTTGTGAGTATATCAGCCAATTGATCTTATGATTTAACAAATGGAAGCTTAATAATCTTTTCTTCAAGATTCTGTTTGATGAAGTTTCGATCCACTTCAACGTGCTTCGTGCGATCATGTTGAACTGGATTATGAGAGATGGCAATGGCTGCGAGTTATCACAAAAATAAGTTCATTTCAAAGTTGTGAGCAACACCAATCTCAATAGAAGTTTTTTCAACCAAAGGAGCTCACATATTCCTCGACCATTCCTCGAAATTCACCAAGACTGGATAAGGCAACTACCTTTTGCGTCTTGCTCCTCCATGTAACAAGATTGCCCCCCACAAAGTAAAGTACCAAGAAGAGATTTCCTATCCTTCATATTCTCACCGGTCTGAATCAGATATCCAAGGACTTCCAATCGACCATTCTTTGAAAACATAAGTCCTTTCCCAGGAGGATTTTAAGTAACGGCATTCGTGACGACCGCATCCATATGGTCTTCACTCTCGTGGTGAACCGACTTACGACACTCACAAAGATAAGCAATATCGGTCGAGTACGAGATAAATATATGAGTTTACCTACACAACCGTTGATATCTGTTTATCTACCGGTACTGTCCACATATTCTCCGAGTTTATGATTTTGAACCATTGGAATATCGACAGTTTACAATCTAATAGTCTGCCTCGTCACAAGTAGTTCAGAGTATATTTCCTTTGGGAAAGACATATGCCTTGTTTTGATCTTCATATCCTCATACCTAAGAAATACTTGAGCCCTCCCAAATTCTTCATTTCAAACTCATTTGATAGTTGTTCTGAAGCTTAGAGATTTCTTCTTTATCATCCCCGTAATGATCATGTCGCCTACATAGACTATAAGGGCGTATCTTCCCTAATCGATGTTTTAGGAAAAGAGTATGATCGAGTTGCTTTGTTTAGGAACCCATATTTCTTCATTCTTTGAACTCAACCTACCAAACCATGCTCTAGGTGATTGTTTTAGTCCATACAACGCTCGTTGCACTAATCTACATGCGTTTCTTTTCCCGATGTAACAAGATATCCCCGATGGGATATCCATATAAATCTCTTCTTCAAGATCACCATGAAGGAAGGCATTTTTTACGTCAAGTTGGTGCAACGACCATCTAAATTTGCCGCAAAGAGATAACAAGACTCAACGGGTTTTTAGTTTAGTCACAAGTGTGAGAAGGTTTCTTGATAATCTATCCCGTGTTTCGTGTATATCCTTTTGCTACAAGCCTCGCTTGTATCGATCAACTAACCCATACGCTTTATACTTAATGGAGAAAATCCATTTGCATCCTACCATCTTCCTCCCCGAGGCAACTCGCTTAATACCCACGTGTTATTCTCAGTAATGCCTCAAATTCCTCTTTTATAGCTTGAGCCCATTTTGGATCGATAAGGCTTCTTCAATGCTACTTGGAATTTGACACGAGGAGAGTATCAGGCAAATGCCCCGATTAGGTTCGATAACTTTTGAGTAGATACATAATTTGCTATTGGATACTTGGATTGTTGTTCTTCTCTTCTCGTGGGAGTATTGATTGAAGGTTTGCCTCGATTGTATCCGAAAGGTAAAACATAACCACGGATGTATCTATAGCATTAGTTTGTAAAGGTGTCTTTGGGATAGCTTACCTCAGAGTATTCTCAACGGGAGGATCATCGGGGTACTAGGGAGTTCGAGGGTACATCAAATCCACTTCATCTTCTCGGAGATTCAATTATTACTTCAAATCTTCAGCTTCTTGGAAGTTCAAACTCGGGTGTAGATACCGACTTCTCCATATGATTGGAACGATCCGAGTATGTTGACTAGTGTCTAATATTTCCAACATCAAGCCACTCGTTCTTTCACCATAACTCTCCTCCCGAAGAGGAATTGGATACCGCGATGGGAAAAACCATTCGATTCGAGGAAAGTGACATCCATGTAATATAGGTTCTTTTAGTAATTGATCATAGATCGGTAACCCTTTTTTGTACGCCATACCCCAAGAATACACATCGGACAACACATGGATCCAACTTAGTTCGGGTTGATTTTTATGGCGAGGTGGACAAAAGCAACACATCCAAAAATTTGCAGGCAAGCATCAAAATAGTAGGCAAGGGAAAATGGTCGATAAAGACCTTTAATTGAGTCTCGAAATTGTAAGGTTTTTGTGGGCATACGATTCAAGAGATACACCGTAGAAAAGAGCATCAACTCCGCATTTATTAGGCATACGTGCACCGATTAGTAAGGCCCGAGCCGTTTTCTAAAATATGCCGATTCTTCCTCTCCGCAAATTCCCCATTCGTCAGGGGTTTGTGAACACGAGGTTTCATGAGAATACCACTGGTTGTCCAAGTATGTCCGAATTGTTGATTAACATATTCCCTCCATTATCGACCTAAGTATCTTAATTTTTCGTAAAATTGTGTCTGAACCATGGTGTGAAACAGGTGAAATGTAGCAAATACTTCATCTTTGTGTTTGAGAAGGTAAAGCCATGTCATTCGTGTACAATCATCAACAAAAATAACAAACCAACGATGACCTGATGACGTAATGACCGGGGAAGGTCCCCAAACATTAGAATGTACCAAGGCAAAAGGAGTCATACTTTTATTCATACTCATAGGATAAGACGCCCTATGACTTTTTGCTAGGATACAAGTATCACATTTGAAATTTGAATGTGTGATATTTGAAAATAAACTGGAGAGTAGGTGCTTTAAATACCCGAATGATAGATGCCCAAATCTACGATGACATAGCCAAATCTATCGTTCCTTGTTACCAGCAGTGTTTTGCATGTGAGTGGCTCTTCCTGAACTGAGGTCATCCACATAATATAGCCCACTCTCCTAGTACCACGCCCAATGATCTCCTTGGTGAGAATATCCCATAAGACAAAAAGTAGAATACATCGCTTAGACACATGGCTTAAGATCTCAAGTGACTCGACTTAGACATTAGAGGTTCTGCAGTAGGTACAAGTAAAGTATTAGATAATGATAATGAAGGAGATAAGGTCACCGTTTCTAGCCTCCTCAGAATCGGATAAGTAACCCCATTTGCATTGGGCAAACACTCCGTCTTCGTCGAGTTGTATCGGAGAGATTCGGGTGTCAAATGTCATGATATGTAGCCTGCAGTCCAATCCAATCCTCCTTATCACTACGAGTAGTAGACGTGAAATGCTTTACTTGAAATACCCTCGGATCCTGGGAAGATTCGGCCCGAGAAGGTGCGGATAGTGAGCAAGATGTTGTAGCCACACGGCCGCCTGGGTATCCCGTTTCTTCCGTGCTTGAAGATCATTCCACCATTCTCGGATACCCATGTAGTTTGGCTCAGGTTTTCCACGAGCGTGTTTGGAGTTTCCGCAATGGCCACATTTCATGTCAAGAATGGTGGATTTCTCGTGGATTTCTGCTACCCAAGGTCTTGTTTTGGTGGCATTAGATTATGGGTGTCCTCGACCCCTTTAAAAGCCATAACTGCTCCGGGTGTCATATCTACACCCGCGATCATCACTGCCTCCGTCGACTCTTCCCTACGGGACGAATCCACAGCTTGTTCCACCGTGAGGAATGGTTGATCCTAAAGGCCATCACTTCGAGTTTTATCCAATCTATCATCAAGTCCATCGAGGAAGGTATACACTCGATCTTCCCGTACGATGGAGTTATATTTTTGTATATCGATCGCACACTCCATTGGATTAGGACGACTAAATCAATTTCACGCCACAACCCTCTGAAGCGTCATCGTAGTATTTTCAATGGAGCCACCCGCTTGCTTCGTACATTTGTAACCTCGACGACGAAGATCATACACTCGAGACGATGTCCGTCCCATCACAGTAAAGTGGTAGCAACCGAATCCCAAACTTGTTTTCGCAATGGGGGAATCGGATAAAAGCTCAATCGAGGAGGGTCCATCGAATTGATCAACCATCCTTCGACAATGACATTTTCAGACGCCATCTCCTAAATGAGGGTTTTTCAACAGGCCGAGAAAATCCCCATTAATATATCCTGGTTTATCTTTGCCGTGAGATATACATCTCCACCACCCTGGGACCACAAGGCATAGATCCTCCCAACTTGATACTAATGGGAAAGCAGTCGACGCTTCAATAAGTGAGGTTGTGAGTCGATTTGAGCCCTAGTTAGAACTTCCGTCATTTTCGCCATCAAATCTTCCAACATGAAATTGGTAGTTAAATCTCTAGATTCCGCCATGAAATCTAAAATTTTTTTCCTTCCTTTTTTCCTTTTTTTTTTTTTTACAAAAACGCCACTATATAAATGAAAAAAAAACACAACTCGTAACCCTAACCCTAATTTCTCTCGCAAGCGGCGCCTTTTCTCTCCCCGTGCAGGCTGAGGCAGTCCTCGCGCAGCCAAGGCCGCGCCCGCCGCAAACCAAGCGCAACTTTCTTCTACACGTGAGCGGCGCCGGTCTTCAGAACGAGCCAGCCTAGGTCAAGATGGCCGAACCTTCTGCCGCTACAATCCATACAAAGTTAACTCCACTCGTCCTCCGTCTCTCGAAAACCTCACCGACCTCGGCGAGGAGTTAGCCTCCAGTGAAGTTGATTCGTTTTTTTTGTTGTTGTTCGAGCTATATCTTGCACTATCTCGATTTGTCGCTGTTCGAGCCATATCTTGCACCGTCTCGATCCGTCATTGTTCGAGCTATATCTTGCACCGTCTCGATTTTTGTCCCGTTTTTTTGTTTCAAATGTTGCAGAGAAACAGACACCTAATTTAGGTCAGCAATCGTTTCCATCTTTTCTTGGTTTCTTCTTCTTTTTTTCCCAGGGGGGAGGTAGATTGAAGATGGTCGCAATCGCACCCTTGTTGATTATAATATTCAACATAATCAACTTTGCACGCACAGAGACACTCGAACTTGAATTAAAACTAAGAACCTTGAACTCCAAAAGGATATGAAGAATCTGCAGAGACAGGTAAAATGTTGACACACAAACACCCATCTGCTTGGAAGAAGCTGAGCAAATTGAAGAAGCTGAGCAAATTGATCAAGATGACAGTTCTTGAAAAAAAATGGATATGGGGTATTATTGATGTGATCTCTGGATTTAATAGATCAAACCAATGTTGAGGAGAACAGGTAGCAACGTAGGATTTTTATTTCTTTAGAGTCATAATCTGCTCTGATACCATGTCAAATTATTATGAGTTTATTTCTGTAATTTCTGTTCTTTTTTTCTGTAAAAAAACTCTTCCTATGTATACTAAGGAAACCGAATATAATTCTAACACTAACAGCTGTTCTACTTTCCTAATTTATGATTCACTAACAACATTGTCTGTCATTTCTTAACTCCACTAACTTTGTTGTCTTCCACTTTCACTGCACACGCAACAGTTTTTTCACATAAAATAATTACAAATATACATATACGATGTATATTTTTTTAAGATGTTATAATTGTTTCTCAAACTTTAAAACTACATTATAAATTAGCCTTCCTCTTGACATTTTTCAAGGTGATTTTAAAAAAATTCTAATAAAGTATCTAGCCTTAAAATTGATAGTTGTAATGTTTAATAATTAATAATATAAAGTTTGTATGAAAAATAATAAGTAAAAAATAAATTAAATAATATGACCAAAAAATTGATAATTAAATTTTGTCTAAAAAATTATCAAAATGGTAACAGTTTTAATAGATTTTAATTAAAAAAAATCCAATTTATACATTAAACTTGAACTTAAAAATTTCACTTAAAATATGAATTTAAAATAAAATTGAGATATAACATTACGTGTTAAATATAATTCAATTTTATAAAAATTATATTTTATCGAGTGAGCGGGAACATTTGCCTTCTAATGAACATTATTAATCCACTTCTAGGAATATGTTTCTATTAAGGATAGGGTTTTGATTGGTTGGATCGAGGGCCCCTTCCGATTTTTCATAAAATATATAATTAATATAAGTTTAAAAATATAATATTTATCTCTATTCTATCTCATATTTAAAATATATAACTTTACTTTTTATTTTATATTCTATACTTTTATTATTTTATTTTTTTCTGTAATTAGATAATTCTCATATGAAAATGTCCCATCATAAAAAAGGAAGAATCCTAATTAAAGATTGTTATTTTAAAGGGAAAAATATGATTTGGATGGGACTTATGAACTCATTAATAGCCAATAGCCCAAGTAATTAATGGCTTCTCTACTTAAATTTAAATAAAATATCCGTAACAATAATTAATTTACAAATTTTTTTTCCAAATAATATACCGATTAAAACCTCTCCATCTCAAATATCATATGATAGAAAAAAATAAATAAATAAATGGTCTAAGTAGAATTGCAGAAATGTGTGTAATCTGTACTTTAATAAATAATTTTTTAAATAACAACTTGTTTGCTGTGCTAATATCTTATATGTGCGGACTGCGGAGTATAACAAGGCCGACAATAAAATAAGGATAGAACGGATATTTAAATGGGTTATTTTTTATTAAATTATGTTTTAGATTTATATTTATTAAATAATTAATATAAATTTGATATTTTTATAAAAAATATAGTAAAAATTCCATAATAATGAATTTATGATGTTGTCTATGTAGAAACCGAGATAATAATATAAGTTTATTATTTTATAAAATAAAATTTTATTATTATTTTATAAATATAATAAATTCATATTATCGTGTTTAATAGATAAAAAATTTAAATATATTTTTCTTAAATTTAATTGAATTAATGAGACACTTTTTCAATAAAATAAAGTTAGAAACACGTATTACTTACGGTACGGTACGGTACACCTCAATGGAAGTATGGAACCTCCATGAATAGTAATGGAACTTTGCTTGAGCTTTAACCCTTCTATACATAAAAAGCTATGGCGGTGTGTCTTTGTAGCAAAGGTGGCAATGTTGGTGAAATCACGTCGAAATTTATTGTTTTTATAAAATTTATTCATATTAATTAATTAATTAATTAATAACAGGGAAAGTTCTACTAACTTTTTAAAACAAATTTATAAAATTTATTTATATGATATTGAAAGTATTGAGATTTTAGGGAATAATAATAATAAATATACTAATTTATAGAATTTATATATATTAAATTATATTATATAATATTTAATAATAATTTGTATAATATAATCGAATAAAATTAAATAAATATTTTAATAAAATATATATTTTTAAATAATATTTAATTTTTTTTATGTAGTTTTGTTACTTATAAAAAAAATTCTGTTTAAAAGTTTTTTGAATACATATTTAATTTATTTTTATTATATTTTTATTATATTTTAAAAATAAAATAATTTTAGTTTAAAATGAAAAATGAAAAATACATAATTTTAAATTAAAAATTAAAAATTTAATATTTTTAATACTGTATAAAAACATACCATAATTAATATACCAACTCATAATTCTATTTACCAAAAAACAAAAAGCAGTCATAGGTGTAAATGTTTAGAAAGAAAAAAAGAAAAAATAATTACATATCATGGTAAAAAAGGACTATGTAATTATGAGAAAAAATGACTTTGTCAGGTGAAACATGAGAGTCGAGACATTTTGCCTGGAAGGTCAGTAGCAATTTTAGGGGGTAAACGGTGATTTACTGTTTTTTTATCGAATAATATTTTAATTTAAACCGTGCTTTAACTTTTTTGGTTAGGAAATGTAGAGTTCTAAATATTTTGTTAAAAATTAATAAAAATAATATTTTTAAAATTTAGAATTATTAAAAAATATCTTTAACATCTAATTTATATATTTATAATATTTTTAAAAATTTATTTTATTTTAAACTTCACTTAAATTAAATTATGATAATTTATATTAAACATAATTTAATATTATTAAATTTTTATTTTTATTATTATAAATTTAAAATTTTTTACTGTTTATAATTTTTCATATATTTTTATGAATTATTTAACCAACTTGATTTAAACATTATATATATTTATAATATTTTTAAAAATTTATTTTATTTTAAACTTCACTTAAATTAAATTATGATAATTTATATTAAACATAATTTAATATTATTATATTTTTATTTTTATTATTATAGATTTAAATTTTTTACTGTTTATAATTTTTCATATATTTTTATGAATTATTTAACCAACTTGATTTAAACATTATATAACATCCTTAAGATAAAAACATTTTTTAAAAAGTACATATTTATAACGAATTAATTAAAAGTATAATTAAGGTGAAATACAAAAAATTGATATTTAAAAATAAATCATAATAATTTAAAATTTATGTAGATAATTACACAAGGATAATCCTATTTTTATAACTAGTTTTACCATTATCAGAACAAATTTCATATTTTTGAAAACATCTAATTATTAAATTATAAAAATAAATTTTATTTTATTAAGGTATTAGTTTTTTCTCTAAAAATAACAATTTTCTTTAATAATTAAATATTTATAAAAGAAAATTTTACTTTAATAATATCAAAAACTGTTTGAAATATATAATTTATCATTCTTTTTAAATCAACGGGTATTATTTATTATTTATATTGTTTTTTTCTTAATCTCTTATTATATATTTATTATTTTAAATAAAATTTATATTAATTTTAAATTTTATTAATATAAAATATCAAGTGTTATTATAAAAAAAGAATAATTATTTTACCAATACATCTTATTATTTTTTTATTAAATTAAAAATATAAAAAAGAAATTAATTTATTAGTTCAGAAGTTTTTTTTTATTAAGGGAACTTTTTTATCAAACATGAATATGATATATTTATTTTATCACGTAGCTTCTTATATCATTTATTAAATTAATATAATATTATTTGTTTTCATTATTTTTGAATAATTTTTTTATCCAAATTATTTGGAATAATTTTATTTAGGTCTAATGGGTTACATTTTTTATTAAAATGTTAAGTTTTTTATATTACTATACATGATGTTTGCTATTAAATAAATTTAAATTATAATTATTAATAAAATATTTATTTTCTTTTTAAGGAAAAATATTATTAGTGATGATATTAATAAATACATTTAAGATGAGATCATTAATCTCTAATGAAATCATTTAAAATCGGAATAAAAATTAATAATATTAAAAAAATAATAATAATTTACTGTTTGAAATCAAAATCAAAATATTAATTTTCAAATTTATATTATTTTAAAAATTATAATAAAAATATAGATATTTTAAAATTAAATATTATGAAAATACATAAAATAATTAATTATTTTATTTTCAATATTAATGATATTATTATTATAATAATAAATATATGAATTATATATTTTATTTTTAATGATTATAGTATTGATTAAAATAATTAATAATAATAATAACAATAATAATAAATTATATTATAAAAGTAGTGCTACTTTATTTTCATTCTATCTTTTTTTAAAGTAAATAATTAAATAAGTATTACTTCCTTTTTCACTCATTCTAATTATCTTTTCCAAGCGATAAAAAGTTATATACTTTAAATTTAATATAAATCGGCAATGATTTAGCACAATAATTAAAGAATAATGAAATTATTGTAATGATTTTATTATTATCACGTTAAAATAATATATAATATTTATTTTTATTTTTATTATTAATTATAGTTTAATATATTATTATTAAATAGATTTTTTATTAATATATTATGTTAATTTCGTTACCGTAATTAAGTATAGCTACCTGGTAGCTATTATGTATAACTGTATTTTTATTTATATAAAATATATTATTTATTTAACATAATAATTAAATATTTATTTATACAAATGATATATCATTTAATTTATGTTTTTAAAAGAAATTTTCAAAAAATATTTAATAATTTTAAAATTATTTTATAAAATATTATCAAAAATATCTTTGTTATTTTACTTTTCATTATGTAAAATTATCTACTTATTTTCTTTAAAATATTTTGTTAATATTATTTATGTGTTTTCTTATAAGTGAAATAAATAATAAATATTTTTTATAAATATAAAAATTAATTAATATTTTCTAATGTAAAAAATTAAACAAAAATTTTTATTAGAAAAAATTTAAAACATTTATTCCTATTTCATATATGTTATTTCCTTTTGAAGTGGAGCAGTCTAGAATCTACCACTAGGATATTTTTGACTTTTACTCACATCGCCGCGTGTAAGGAAATAATTGAGATGTCCCCATTGTCTAATAATGATAATTACACTGTAACGCTTTATATATTACAATCAGTTTAAATTTAATAAATATATAATAATATTAATTATTAAATAATAATGAAAAAATTAAAATTTTAAATATAAATTTTTAAGTTATTTTTATTATAATATAGAAAATAATATTAACATATTTTAAGTTGTGATTTAATTAAAAAATTTCGTAAAATATAAAACTGACTCGCCCTCTACAAGACAAATAAAATTACTCATTGCAGAATGTGATCTTAACGCCAGCTACCATTCCGTACATGTGACTGGCGAGTTACCGTCGAACCTTCTGGATCACTATAGCATGTTAGAAGTGAGGAAGAGAATATGATGTATAATATGTTATTATACCTAATTTTTTTCCCTCTATTTGGCATTTAATCTCCATCTTGCTAATGTTAAAAGAAAATATTTATAAAAATAATTTGAAAGCTAAAGTCAAAAGTGATATTTAAAATTTACATCTAAAAAAACATCATGCATATTATTTAATTAAAAAATACATATATCAATATTATTTTAATTATTAATTTTTATAAAATTTTAAATATTATTTTAATTAAAATATAATCTGATGGATATTACAATTTGAGACACTTGTATAAGACAATTGATGTCAGTTTTTGTCCGGACAAATTATGGAGATATCTGAATTTTATTACGAACATCGCTTTAATTCTAGAAAAAATTATATTAATTTAAAAGATAATGTGAAATTATCAATTTACCCATTAAACATTCAAACTTCCAGTAAGACTTTTCACACTTAAAATTTTCTTCACCCAAGCAATTCTCTTTATTAAAAATTTAAGACATCATTCACTCTTCTTTACCACACTTACTACCTACCACCAACATGTCCAATTTTGATATCAAAAACAAAACTCAAATATATATATATATATATATATATATATATATATATATATATTTGAGTTTTGTTTGTTTTAAAATTTAAAATGTCTCCAAAATTTCTCTTTTTTGTCGATAAGAAACCAGAGAGAATTATTTCGGACAAAAAAAAAAAAAAACAGAGGAGGGGAGTGCCCCGCACATCAACAATTTACCCGTTGTGTGTTCTTGACGATCTCAGCTTAAATTATCCCCAAAATTTAGGACTTTTCTCTATTCTGGTACTTGTAAGTTGTAACTCTCATATGTGCCGTGTCTATTCCAAGCATCATTTTATTTTTCTTAAATTATAATGTTTTTGGTTTCTTCCATCAAAGCCATCTCGGGTAACCAATTTCTTCCCTCGTTTTCTTGTTGGGTTATTACATTGTAAGAAAGATTTTTTTTTTTTGGGTTTATCTCTCTGATTTCTTCCTTCCACATTTCTTTTATCTGGGTCTGATGTTTTGTTGAAAGTTCACTCTTCTCTTGTGAATATTTTTGTCCAGAAGTACCTGGAAAAGAATCCAAAAAGAAGAGAGAGAAGATTGTTTCCTTTGTAAATTCAAGTTATTTTCTGTGCTGAAAGGCGACTTTAATGGCCGTCAGAATTGTAAGCTTACTCTGATGATTCTACCTCCATGAAATTTTGAGGTGTCATTTGTGGAAAACGAAAGGTATGCAATTCTTGTAATTCAATTTTAAGGTTTTTGGGGTTTAATATATATCATTTCATGGTTTTTAGCTGGTGGGCTTTTCGTGTTTGACAAGGGCCTCTGAAATTATATATAACTACCCCTCCTTTGGTCAGACTTTGTCTTCCTGGATCTATCACCATAAACCCCAGAAATGTATGGAACTCGGAGTCAAGGAGATGTTTCTTTAGATTTCCAAACCCAAATTCCAGTTTTGAGGCCTAGCATTTATACTAGAAGAGCCAATCTTACCGTCAAGTTTCAAGACCTTTATGAGTTTACTGTAGAAGGGAATGTGGATGATGTCAATGTGTTGAATGAGGTGAGGGAGAAAGTGAGAAAACAAGGTAGGGTTTGGTGGGCACTAGAAGCCAACAAAGGTGCAAATTGGTATCTGCAGCCTTCCATATCTGAAGGCCTAGCTTTGAAATCATCCCTTAAGTTTTCAACTCTTGCCAATGCCATTACCTTGAAGAGGTTAATTAGAAAAGGAATTCCACCTGTTCTTCGCCCTAAGGTCTGGTTTTCATTGTCCGGGGCAGCCAAGAAGAAGTCCACGGTGCCAGAGAGCTATTACAGTGATTTGACAAAAGCGGTTGAAGGCAGGGTAACTCCAGCTACGCGCCAAATAGATCATGCAAGTCTCTTGTCCCTCTCTTGGTGCATTGCAATGGTTGAATCATATATGTGTTAAATCTAATTTTTTGATAAATGATTTTTGGCCTCGTATTGGTAGCTGTCTTTGAAAAAGATTTTAGTTATCGACAATGCTAGTTAACTACTGGAGGATAAAAATTCACAATTATCCTGGCTTTATTGGTTGATGACTTAGATGTTTGGATCCTGATCAAAGGAAATCTTTTTAAAATTTGTATATTTACTATTTTTTCTTATGATATGAATTGGGCAGAACTTTTTAATTTACTGTGGTGGATTACAATTGATTTATCTTTCTGGTGATGATTATTTTTGTGTCAATTTTGACTGGCATGTATTAGCATTAGAACTGTTAAGCACCGTGTAGTTATTACGTGGATAATTGATAGAAATGTATTGATATCAGAAAACAGGTAAATAGTCTCAGAAGACGAACAAGAGGAGTGCAAGATAATTCTTTGTGAAATTCCTCATTCTGTTTTATAGAAATGATTTATTGACATCATGATGTTAGGTGACTCCATACTTGCCAAGACTTCCTTTACACTTTGCATTTGGGTGTAATAGCCTTAGTCAACTGATATGTCAATGTTCTCAATACATAGTAAATAAGGTTAAAGCTAAAATGTGTCCTTTATTTATGTGCAAATTACAATGTAGTTCACTGTTATTTTTTATATGGACATTCAGGACTTACCACGGACATTTCCTGGTCATCCATGGTTGGATACTCCTGAGGGTCATGCTGCTTTACGGCGCGTGCTTGTTGGTTATTCTTTCCGTGATTCTGAAGTAGGATACTGTCAGGTAGCCATGTTGTCTCTCCTATAACTCCGAAATAGCTAATTAATTCTTAAAATTATTGTTTTGCTTGCATATTTCTTACTGTTCCATGACGAAATATATTAACTTGCTGTATACTTTGCAGAAAAAAATTATCTTTTACTTATTTCTGCAGACATTAGAAGCTGAGAAATGTATTTGTAAATTTGTTTAGATTTTTTTGGCAGGTTCCTCATAACCTTCAACTTTTAAATCCTCTATTTCTTGAGTCCACCTAATTTTTGCCATGGCATGTGACGTTTGTAATTAATTGTACATTCTTTTTTGTCTCACCATTGCAAGTTGCCACCCCTTAATATCATAAACTTCTATTCTTTGCACGGGTGGAAATTTGGGTTACAACTGATAGCACAAACACGACATGACAATCTTTTTTTTTTCTTTATTTATTTAGAATTAACTGCTAATTCTATCATGCTTGTAAAGATATTGGGTTTACTTACTATTATATATAAATAGCTTGCAATATTAAAAAAATATGTAAAATTGGACCAGAAAAGAGCATGCATGCACAATACGACATGATTGACACCTCTGATTCTTTGATCCCTTTATACATCATCTTCAAGAAGTTTTTATTCTAAAACATGCAGAATATATTTGCTGAAAGTATGGGAATAATGAGATAACTAATGCTCTTCTATGCTGAAATCTAGTTTCCAAAGCCATTTCTTCCATGTTTCATATACCTCTTTGATATAGATGATTGTCATAGCTCTCTACTTGCTACTGATTGCTGATGGAATTATTTCATTCGATTATTATTACTTAGGTATTTATCTTTTTTAATACTTTTAAATTTTATTGGTGCAGGGATTAAATTATGTAGCAGCTTTACTGTTGCTTGTAATGAAAACCGAGGAAGATGCATTTTGGATGTTAGCTGTTCTTTTGGAAAATGTATTGGTCCATGATTGCTATACTAACAATTTATCAGGATGCCATGTTGAGCAAAGGGTTTTCAAAGATTTACTTGCCAAGAAATGTCCTAGGTATATTTTCTTTGAAAGTTTAATACTATTTTTCTTTGTAATTTTGTTATTTGGTGTCCCCTAAAAATTGGAAGGAAAAAAAAATGCAGGATAGCCACTCATTTGGAAGCATTGGGTTTTGATGTTTCTCTTGTTGCCACAGAGTGGTTCCTCTGCGTCTTCTCTAAGAGTTTGCCTTCAGAGGTCAGAATTACACTATTTTTTGCTCCTTCAATAATAGAAAATAACCTGAATATCCTGTTGATTTTTTTTCCCACTCTTTTAGACCACCCTAAGGGTTTGGGATGTCCTGTTCTATGAGGGGGCAAAAGTTCTCTTTCATGTGGCTATGGCAGTCTTTAAGGTACAAAAAGCTTTGAATTAGGCTTTAATAGTATTGACCGGGTTTATTTTAACCAATTTATAATGTTCTATCCTCAAGCATGTTTGATGCTTGACATCAATTCTTTAACAAATGAAAATTCTATTGCAGATGAAAGAAGATGAGTTAATCCTTACCCACCATGTGGGCGACGTAATTAATATTTTGCACCGAACTACTCATCATTTATTTGATCCTGATGAGTTACTCATGGTAACAAATATTTTGGTCAAGTATCCTGTATTGTTGATGCTCCTTGTTTATCATAACCTTAATCCGTCACTTCGACGATAATTTTATTCACTCGATCTTGCAGGTAGCATTCGATAAGATAGGATCAATGACAACTGGAACTATTTCTAAGCAACGAAAGAAACAGGAACCAGCAGTAATGGCCGAGCTTCATCAAAGGCTGAGAAGACTGAATTCCTTGAAGTTGGATGAAAAATAGCATTTAATAAACCCATCAAAATGTTGGACATGCTTTTAGATGCCTGTTTATCCTCTCAAGTATGAAACATGGGTTTTTGAATCATGGGAATAACAACTAAGAAACAAGAGTGCCTGTTGTTTCAAGATAATGATTTTTTTGACGATGAATGTAAATTACATGTTGTGTCATAAATACTGAGTTCAATGCAAATTTGGCGTGGTAGGGCATGTTTGCATCAACCTGCCCTGTATTTTTGCTTTATATATTAGTGTCTTACTTTAATCAATGATAACAAAATCTTGATTTTACAGCCTATTAGTTTAACCAATCCTCCCTGTTATTTGCTCAACGAAAACTCGAATAAGTTTGTTTGCCTCAGTTACATTTACAAAAGTTATCTATTTTGTAAAGAGTTTTATTACTTTATAAAATAGATTTCTACTTATTTTTTTTTAATTTAGCAGACTTTATCTCACCTAATAGAATTTTTAGAGAATAAAATATACTTTCTTTAAATTATCAAATTTAAATTACATTTATTTTCGATTTATAAAATTGTGGACAATTTAAAATATATAATTTAAATCTGATAAATTTTGTACCTTTTTTTATATGGGGTAATATAAATTTATTGCATTTACAAAAATTCCAATGATTAATAGAGATGATGTATTGTGCGTACTACTGCCCTTTTTGTGTATCTTAAATATATTTTTATAGAAAAAAATTAATTATTTCATTAGCCTTAAATTTATTGAAAATTTAATTTTTATTTCTTATAATTTAGTTATTTTTTATAATTTAGTTATTAAACTTATAAATTTTAAACATTGGTTTTAGTTTGATTGTAAAATGTAAATTAATATTTTAAGGTATAATTTAAAATTTAAAAATTTTTAAAAAATATATATGAATTTAATTTAAATTTGTATAATATAATGGGTTACCCCCTATTTAAAAATAATAACAATTATCCTGGTTGCCTAGTAGTCAAACCAAATAGGAATCAAAGAAAACTGACAGAGCTTTGTTGAAACGACCAAACTCTCATCTTGCCAATTTAAGCCGGCTCGTGTTAATTTAATTCGAGGACGAGGTATTATCACCGTACTCAATATAAATGTTTTTAATATTTTAGGGAGGAAAAAAAATTAATAACATTGCATGAAAATTATAACCATAAAATTAATATATATTACTTCAATTTTGTATATTTTTATTAAAAAAAATTATTTAAAAAATTTAATATTAAATAATATTTAATTAGATATCATTTAAATAAAATTTCAATCAATTAAATCTATTTAATATTCAATTTCAACTATTTATAACATAAATTAATGAAACAGTTTAAGCTTTAGATACAATGACATTTTTAGTATCATAAATATTAAATATATTATTTTATGTAATTTAAAAAAAACATTGTTTACTAAAATTTCTACTTCCCAAGTAGTTATATATATATATAATAAATATGTTTATATATTTTTACTATTTTTGAATTAAGATGAAGCTTCTTTCTCTTCTTTTGAAAATTATTTAAAATTATATTTTTAAAATTTATAATAATTAGAATAATACACAATAATATTAAATAAGATTTAGTTTAATGATGTTCAACATTTAAAGAATCTAAATTATTGTAATTTAATTTAAATAACGTCTAATTAAATAACGTTTAATTTAAAATAATATTTTAGATTATTTTAATAATAAAAATATATGATTGGACATAAAAAAATATTATTTTTATAATTATAAATTTTAAGTATGTTATTTTTGTTAATTTTTATGCTAAATAAATTAATTAAAAAGAAGAAAATGAATAAGGAATAAAATTTGATGAGAAAAGAATTTAAACATTTAATATTTGAGATATATAGTAATGATAAATTATGGATAATGAAATAATTTAAATAACTTTTTTCATTATAATAATAAAAGTTAATAAAATATTTATTTTATTTTTAATTTTATTATATTTTAATAAAATATTAAAAATTATTAATTTATGATGTGTAAATGATATTAAGTGATGTATTAATGTTAGCCTCTCATAGTACCATTGCTTTTACATACCGTGAATGAAAAATATAAATATTAAAAAAAGGGGGGGAAAATCATTTCAGTCATTCTTTTTCTGTTAAGGCCTTGAGGGTTCCTTAGTTTCAATATTTTGAGACGAGTCGTCAATGGTCAGATTAAAGGTTTCAACAGACAAAGCACTTGCATCTTCACCATCCCTAGTAGCAGAAGGGGAATCTAACTCTCCACCTGGTCGCTGCAGGCTCCAGAACATAATGCTTGCAGTCAAAGTAAGCATCATTTTTTGGTTTACCTGCAATAAAGTGCAAGTGACACTACAGTCGAAGTCATCCATTGTATGCCGTTTAATACATGATTAGAACCTCAAGTGTTTCCAAAATGAGTAAAATCCCAAACAAGTTAGATAGACTGCCTGTAAGATATTTTGAAATTAATTCACTTAAAAATTTAAATTTACATCATATAGATAAATATTTATAATTTAACAATTAAAATTACTAGTTTTTGAATATAAGAATTCAAACTCTCATATATCATGTTATAAATAGTTAGAAAACTAATTTTCTTAAAAGTTTAAGTTATTAAGAAGTATCAACTATATTTTTATATATTTAAGATTTACTTCATTAAAATTATTATTATCATTATATTTATTCATTTAGGTACCAAAAAGCAATATGTAAGTGATAATGACTTCTCTCTTAACTTTTTGATAAAGGTTTTTTATTTATTGTATTTGTAAATGTGTCTTTTTGTTTTATAAAAATATATAACAATACCTTTCTCAAGTTTATTATTTAAATTTTTCTACTTTTTGTTATATTATATATTCATTTACATTCTCCATATATTTTTACTTTTATTATATTATTATACAATTTTTACTTAGATTCTAAAAGGGTGATAATTTTTTTTATTATATTCTCATAAATTACATATAAAACTTGTATATAATAATAAAAATAACATCACAATAATATTTAATAAATTCAATTAGATGAAGTTTAAATAACTGTTGTTCAATTTGAACATCATATAGTAAAAATATATGAATTGGACATAATGAACATTATTTTGATGATTATAAGTTTTAAAATAATAATTTTGTTATTTTCCTTAAAATTTATCAATTTAATTTTTCTAACATTTTCTTACAAAATAATATATTTTATCTCGTATACATTTTAACCATTTCATATTATAATACATATAATTATATAAATATTCATTATTATTTATATCATGTAATATTGATCTGATCTATTTTTTTCTCACGTACTTAATCTTTTTTACATGTTCATTATAATTTATGTTGTTTAATTTTTTTTTATCCATCTACATATATGTTAACTTACATATTTAGTCTTGTTACGATTTAATTTATGTAATTTTAAGTTTTTATTTTAATTAAATAAAAATATATATTTGATATATAACACTTGTGGTATAATATTCAAAAACTTTAAAATTTATAAATTTTTGAAACATTAATCATTATTTTTTTATATTATTTTATAATAACTCGATTAAATATCTACTATAATTATGCAAGCAATGCTAAACTATTTATTTTTATTATTGAGTTTACGAGCTTTCCTCCCTCTAAAAATTAATCCTGATTACGTTCATCATATGTATCCACGTCGAAAGAAATAACTGACCTCGATAATATCCTCAGGTAACAAGAAAATAGAACATCCAAGTTTTCGAGCTACACTGATTATGTATGTGGCATTCAGCTTCATATCTTCCTCTGCAATTAAATATCACTCAGAGAAACTGTAACACTAAATTTCAGGTTATATACATACATTCACATATATAATCTATGGGAGCCACAAAGGTTATTTATATTGTTTAGATTCATTGATAATACAATGTGAAAATAACTAACCAGTTTCCCCCTTTGTGACAAGACTCCAATTGACCACCCGTGGCTCCACGGCACTGAGAAGCTCAAGGAAGAAAATTCCATTTGATAGATTTTTATCCTAATAACCACATGTTACAGTTTAAGAAAAGAAATTATCAGTGACAGTAATGGGTACCAAATGGTTATTGCAGGGGCCGGTCTTTGCTTACCCTGAAGCTCTCCATTTGAGAAGTTTTACCTGCTTTCTTCACCTTGTTGTTTGCCCAGTTTAGAATGTCAGTATCAGTGATCTCTTTACCTTGTTTACCTTGGGAGTGAGATCTCAAATTTTTCAAGAGTTGAAGCATAGTAAACCTCATCAGCTGCCATAAATATGCTGATAGAAGAGTGAAAGAAAAAGAGGTTTATACTGTTAATATTTTAGCAATTCTATGGAAAGAAATTTTAAACTTACCCACAATCAGCTTCTTATTTCCTTGTACTATATCATTCCCGGCTACGTTCACAAGGGAGAATTTTAGTTCCTTTCCAACCTGTATAACTTGATTGCAATTCTCAACTTTTCTAAATGGCATCTTAAGTGGAGGTTTTGTTGCCTGCTTCCAATTGACCGAACCTGGTGAAACTTTGTCAAGAACCTCTAAAAGAACCCATCTGTGAGCACAGGGCATACACAAGCAATCAATAGTCTGAACAAACCTGATACATGTTGAGATAAGTGAGGACTGTAAGAAGAGAGAATAAGAGACTCACCCATTTCTGACGTCCTCAAAAAGATTATTAACATAGGTCGTAGTTTCAAGACTGTTAATCCATAGTCGGAAACATCTTTCTTCACGAGAAATTTGGGGATCATCCTCCATCATCTCAGCATAGTTCATTTTTGTGCTATCGACAGTGATCAACCCGTTCCTGCAGACAAATGCAGATAACTTCTATTAGACCATATTACAATATATTATTTTTTTATTACCCAAAAGAGCAGAAAATGGAAAAATCAGCACTTTATTACTGTTGGAGATTGTTGTTATAAAGCTCCTTAATTTAAGGAGCAAATTAAGGAGCAAAACATGGAGTAAAACATGGAGCAAAACATGGAACAAAACATGGAGTAAAACATGGAGCAAAACAAGGAGTAAAACATGGAGCTTAATTCAAGGAGCAATTCAAGGAACCATTAATTTAAGGAGTAATTCAAGGAGTGAATTTTCCTATAAATAGATGTGTAATTGTAATGAATTAACAATCCAAAGTGTTCATTCCAATTGAGAGAAAAGCTTAGAGAGCAAAGCTTTTGTGAGAGAAAATTGAGAGTAATTTTCTTGGGTGTAATTAGGTTGTGGGTTGTGAGTGTTGTAAACACCTTGTGTAATTTCTCTCTTTCAGGTAAAAGATCTGATGAGATCAGGAGGCAGTAAGCAAGATTGGCCGAACTCCGTTATCAAATTTGTGTGTTATTTTCTATACTTGCTTTCTCATAAGTTTGGCTTATCGGGAATTTACGTTATTTTCCAACAATTGGTATCAGAGCTTTTGGTGGTGATTTCTGTCAATTTCTTGCAAGGTTACTATTCACGTGAATAGTGAATAGTGAATAGTGAAATTTGTTGTGATATTTGTTCGTTGTGAGTGAGGTGTTCTAATACACGGTGGTTTGCGAAATAGTCGAAGCTTGATCCAGGAGAAAGTCGGATTTGAGTGGGAGCGATGGCCCGCAGATGAAAGAAGAGTGAAACTCGAGAAATTCGTTGTACGGATTTCGGGTTTTGGAAAATACGGATAGAGGATTATACGTATCAAAGAAATCTATATCAACCTCTCTCGGGGAAGAAGCCGAGAGACTATGAAGGAAGAAGATTGGAATCTTACAGACGAATGGCTCTCGGAGTTATTCGATTGGCGTTATCCGTAATGTTGCTTTCAACGTAAGCAAAGGGAAAAGACCACGGCGGGTCTTATGGCGGCTCTCCAATATGTATGAGAAGCCGTGACCTCAGGCAAAGTGCACTTGATGAGGCGCTTGTTCAATTTGCGGATGACGGAAGCGCATCGGTAGCTCGACATCTCGATAGACTCTGACACGGTCCGTGACACGGTTGAGTTCGGTGGAAACCAGGTCGATGAAGGAAGTACGGCATTGATGCTTTTGTCTTCTGCCGGGAAAGGAATGCTCTTGTCACGGTGTGAGTAGCTCGTCGGGAAGCTGATAAGTTGAAATTTGGGGTGTGATGTTCGTGATTTAGTTCTCGGTGAAGAGATCCCAGAGCGTAGAGAGTCGGGTGAATCGTCGACCTCTTCGGTTTGCATACGAGTCGAGGAAGAAATTCAACCAAAGGGAATGGATGTGGTAGAACGGACTAGAGGTAGATCGAAAGGACGGGAGGTCCCGAATCCGGGAATCTTTAATAATTCCACGTAGCTCGAAGACTATCGAGTGTTAGAATTGTGGAAGAGCAAGAACCTTGCAAAAATCGGTGCAGAGTGCAGGAAGGACAAACAAGTGAAGGCGGAGGCAAATGTTACTTCCCACCTCGGGAGAAGATGATGCATTGATATGCTGCTTTGGAGAGCAAGGAAGAATCTTGGGTGTTAGACTCTGGAGCATCGTTCCGCTACTTCACAAAAGAATTCTTCGAAATATGTCCGGAAATCTTGGAAAGGTATATCTTGGTGATGATCAACCATGTGCTATTATTGGGCAAGGTGTAGTGAAGATTAAGTTAAACGAATTCTGTTTGGGCGAAGGATGTCGGGCGTATTCCGACCTCGGAAGGAACTTAATCTCGGTGGGGCGATTGGCCGGTGAAGGCTTCTGGTACGATCTTCCGTGGTGATGATTGGAAGATTTCAAGGTGCGATAGCGGTTGCTCGAGGCAAGAAAAGTGGCCTTCTTTACATGACGAAGCACGTTGTTCAATCACAATTACGGACGAGCAATGAAACACCAAACTTGTGGCACCGAGAGATTAAGCCACGCTGAGTGAGAAGGGAATGAAGATTATGCATTCAAAGGAAAACTTCGAGTCTACGATGCATAGAGATGGACATGTCGAAGATTGCATACTAGGAAAGCAAAAGAGAGTCGGCTTTCGGACAAGTGGCAGACCCGAAGAAGGAAAGGCTAGAGCTTATTCAACTCGATGTTTGGGGACCAACCAATGCAAATCCATTGGTGGGAAACAATACTTGTGACTTTCATCGATGATCGCTCTCGGAAGGTATGGGTTTACTTTCTAAAGCATAAGTACGGAAGTATTTGAGGCTTTCGGAAGATGGAAAGCTATGGTGGAAAATGAGACGGGTTTGAAGATCAAAAGCTCGAGATCAGATAATGGTGGTGAATATGAAGACACCGGATTCAAAAATTTACGCTGTGAGCACGGGATCGAGAATGGAAAGAGCTGCCGGGCACGCCTCGGCACAATGGTGTAGGCGTGCGTATGAACCGAACGTTGACGAAAGAGCCGAGAGCATTCGTATCTGGTCGAGTCTACCAAGCGGTTACGGGCGAAGCGATCGACACGGTAGCTTGCTTGATCAGAGGCCCATCATTTCCATTGGAGCGTAGAATACCGAGAGGAGGTATGGAGCGAAAAAGAGGTGAAACTATCACATCTAAAAGTTTTTGGTTGTGTAGCATTTGTGCATCGGTGATCAAGCGGGAATAAGCTTGATCCCAAATCCAAGAAATGCACGTTCATCGGCTATGGTGAGGATGAGTTTGGCTACACCGCATTTGCGATGACGAAAAGAAGAAAGTTATCGAACGAGAGATGTGATTTTCAACGAAAGGGTGATGTATAAGGATATCATAAAATGGCCTTGATGACTCGAGAGCGAATGAGCCGGTATTTGCGGATGCAAATGATGTCCCAAATAGTTAAAGTAACGAGAACCAATTGTAACAAGTCCTCGGCCGGAGGAACTTGTTGGAATGATAGTACCTGACATTCCGACACGCTGACCTGCCTCCGGCTCACATATTGAGAAGGTCTTACCGACCTCGTATGTAACGGGAGATACATGAACTATATGTTCTTGGTGATGGGAGGAGCACGAATCTATGATGAAGCTTGTCGGACTCGAGATTACAGCAAGTGGGAGCTTGCTATGAAAGAAGAAGAAATGAAATCTCATCTCAACCGGAGCATGGGAACTAGGCGAGTTACCTATGGGAAAGAGGCACTTCACATGACAAATGGGTGTACGGGTGAAAGAGGAGCATGTGATGGTTCCAAAGAGATACAAAGCACGCCTAGTTGTTAAAGGGTTTCAACGGAAGGAAGGAGTTGACTACATTGACATTTTCGCTCCCGTTGTGAAGCTCGATACTATCGAATCGGTGTTGAGTATTGTAGCCATTGAAGATCTTCATACGGAGAGTTGGATGTGAGCGCATTCCTTGTGGAGATTTAAATGAAGAGATATACATGTACCGGCCCGAGAGGTTTCTCGGAAAGAGGGAAGAAGAATATGGTGTACGAGACTTAAGAAGAGTTTGTATGGCCTAAAACAAGCCGAGACAATGGTGAGAAAGTTTAATGACTTTATGCAAGGAAGGTTTCCGGAAGTGCAATCTTGACCATTGTTGCTACTTGAAGATATAGGTCCGAGTTATATCATTTTACTACTTTATGTTGATGATATGTTAGTAGCGAGGTTCGAGATATGGATGATATTAAAGGTTGAAGCGGCAATTGTCGAAGGAGTTTGACATGAAAGACTTGGGTCCGACAAAGAAGATTCTTGGAATGCAAATCCTGAAGAAATAAGAAGAAAAGATCCTTGCATTATCTCGAGCGAGTACATCGAATCGTGTTTTGCGAGGAGAGATTCAACGGGCGATGCGAAGCGGTTAACGCGCAGCGGTCATTTTCGCCTATCGAGGATCGATCGCCTCGAGATGAGGAAGAGAGAATTCATGGCTAAGGTTCCTTATCTCGGCCATTGGAAGTTTGATGTACGCAATGGTGCATGCGAGACGGACATTGGCAAATGGTGGGAGTTGTTAGCGGTTATGTCAAATCCAGGGAAAAACTCATTGGGAAGCGATCAGTGGATTTTGAGGGTATCTGCGAGGCACGCGAAAAAGTGCTTGTACTTTAGTAAAGGAGAATTAAAAGTGCAAAGGTACGTGACCTTGAACTTTGGAGATGAAGTTGATCAGCGAAGAAGCATAGGTTATATATTCTTGTTGGAACTATGGTTAGTTGGATGTCACAAATACGAGAAAAATTGTCACTCTATCCACTTCTGGTGAGTATGTAGCGATAGCTGAAGCTAGTAAAGAGATGATATGGCTTGAGGTTTGTTAAGCTGGTCGGGATTCAAACGGGAGAAGAATGTTACTGCGTAGTGATAGCGAAAGTGCAATACACTCGGCAAAGAATTCAACATTTCATTCTAGAACCAAGCATATTGGACTTCGTTATCACTTAGAGATCTACATTGGAAGATGATGTGTTATCTTGGAGAAGATTCAGGAAGCAAAAATCGTGATATGTTAACAAAGGTGGTGACTATTGACAAGCTGAAGTTGTGCTCAACTTGATTGGTCTACTAAATAACAAAGACTAGAAAAGCTTTGCATTGATCGAGAGTGTGAAGGCAGATTAAAAATCGTCTTGAAGTGGGAGAATGTTGGAGATTGTTGTTATAAAGGCTCCTTAATTTAGGAAGCGAATTATGAAACAAAACATGGAGTAAAACATGGAGCAAAACATGGAACAAAACATGGAGTAAAACATGGAGCAAAACAAGGAGTAAAACATGGAGCTTAATTCAGGAGCAATTCAAGGAACCATTAATTTAAGGAGTAATTCAAGGAGTGAATTTTCCTATAAATAGATGTGTAATTGTAATGAATTAACAATCCAAAGTGTTCATTCCAATTGAGAGAAAAGCTTAGAGAGCAAAGCTTTTGTGAGAGAAAATTGAGAGTAATTTTCTTGGGTGTAATTGGGTTGTGGGTTGTGAGTGTTGTAAACACCTTGTGTAATTTCTCCTCTTTCAGTAAAAAGATCTGCAGCAGATCCGGAGACGTAAGCAAGATTGGCCGAACTCCGTTATCAAATTTGTGTGTTATTTTCTATACTTACTTTCTCATAAGTTTGGCTTATCGGGAATTTACGTTATTTCCCAACAATTACCTGTGCTGGAATATTTCTGCAACAAATGCCAGATTAAGATTTGGTGAACCTTCAACAATGTCCTTGGGAGAGAGGTATTTTTTACAGTCAAGTTTCTCTGCCTGCTCAAGAACCTTGTTTGCTCTTGCTGTGGGGTCTTTTGCCTCTAAAGCTGTAGGGCCTGCAATCTCTGGTGCAAGAGCATTAAGCAGGTAGGCATAGGCCTCTCCATCCTGCAAAACAACAGTTAATTAATTGTCATAAAGAGAAGATAAAAGGTACTGAAACAAAATGAACCCTGTTTTATACACTCTTTTACCATACTTGATAAGCATGCACTTAAAACACCTGTTTATATAAACATGTGGAGCAATCCGCATGTAGAGCAATTAAAACAACAATGACACTTTAGTGAACAGTTTCTGACATGCTGTAACAGAATAATAGAAACATGTTTGCTATAACAGAACGATAGAAACAAGTTTTCACAATTGGTGACTTTTCACAAGGCAAAAATAAATAAATAAATAAGTAAAATAATAATAATAAAATGAAAAGAAAAGAAAAGAAATCCATTAGTTATTAAAACAATCCTGGCAGCTTTCTTATAATTAGATGTTTTCAGTGACAATATTTGAACAGAAAGGAAAACTGCCAAAAACCAAAAGGAACCATTTCAATTATCAAGAGATACATTCAAAATGACTAAGCCAAGTCAAAACAAGTATCATCTTAATTAGTTCATTACCTTTAAAGATAAAGTAAAATGCCACCAGAAAACTAACGAACTTTCTCTTACCTTCACATCAGAAGAGAAGTTTGTAACTTGTTTCTGATACCCAGCTTTTTTGAGATGAAAATTCATCCATTTGAGCAACACCTTTTCAGGAGGTAAGCTCATGAGCTCTTCCACTTCCTGCCATTTTTTATTGGATGAAAAAAGCTATACTCTAATAGGAAAAAAGCAAGAAGGAAAAACCATCCAACCATTTTATTTTACAAAAGATCAAAGCCAAAGGCAAACCAGTTAAAGCTTCGTACATTGCTGTCATCCACCAGTTCCACAAGCTGTGGAGTATTCTTCAGATTGACATTGGCTAAAAGTTGAATCTGATACCCATAATTGAAAATTACAAGACGGTTATTTAAGCATCTGTGACAGAGCTAATAAATGAAGATGCTTAAATAAATTTAATACCTTAATTATTTGAGAAATCAATCCAAGTAGGAGATGAGGCTACAAAAGAAAAATACAGGGACATAGATGTTAAATGCGAAAGATTAATGTAAAATTTCAGAACATGAGGGAAACATAACAGAGAGTTCTTCAACAGAAGCTGGAAATTGGTCAACTTACTCTTGCCTCTACTAAGTCCTGTGTGCCAATGTTAACCACTGTGCAACCAATAGCCTTTGCAGAGTTGAGGCATAAAGTATGATTCTCATTCCTCTCCCATGGATTGAGTACCTTCTTAGTGTTAATTGCTCTTTCATCTATTGTGCCCGGAACTGCTACATTTATGAGTTTACTGGATCGAGCAACAAAAAGCATCAGCAAAACTTGAACATGTCTCTCTAAAGTGGGAGATTCATAACTTCCAAATAGACCCAGCAGAAATACCAGAGAAGGACTCCATCTTTGACAAGATCAAACATAGCATTGGTAGATGGATCTATTGGAAGATACTGCTTCAAAAATTTATCTTCGCCAAGATAATTGTTAATGTGGTTAACATAAGAAACTCTCTCAGATTCGTTAATTGCATGGCGGACTGTTGTTGTGGTCGCCTTGAGAAATGAGCAAGAATGTTTTAATTTTACACCATTTGATTTTGAAGATGTTTCAGATTGCAAATCCAAGTGCAACTAGCAATTACCAGTAAGAGATATTGTTATATTCCATTTCCATCATTAAAAATGAGAACGTAATGTATGAAGATTACAAATGTTGTCACATTCATTCACTTTCCATCTGCAAGTCCCACTACTGATTATTGTTTTGTCTATAAACAAAGGGGAAAAAAATGAGGACATTCAATCCTATCTGGGAAAGACTTACCCGGAGGAAGGACTCAAAATTAATCTCTTCATCAAGGTCTTTACCCGATGCCTCTAGAATGACCTTAATCTCTTTTTCAGTGATGAACCCAATGAAACCCTTCAGTTGCACAAATAGAGCAGGCAAATCACCTAGCCTGGTACGACCCGATTGATTTCTAAGGGAATCAAACTAAAACCAATGCAAGACATTCCACAAGTCAAAATACAGACATAAAATGAAACAATTATTAAGAAAAAAAAGGCAATGCAATGCTTACTTTGGATTTGAGGTTACGAAGCTCGACTTGAGTAAATTGGCTCTGCAGCCATGGATCAGAAACAAGTACGCCCACGAAACCAGACATCGTGAACTCTATTAACTCAGTATCCCAAAGAAAGTAACAAAACGAGCATTAAAAGCCTACAAAATCTATCCACATTGTACCCGATAGCCTTAAACATAAAGATATTGATAAGTTAGCTCGATGTTCAATAACCATACAAAACAATAAGACATATTTAGATCATGAAATCAAAAACAAATTTTAAAAAAATGCAAATGAGACAGAAATTATATGTATATTAAGAATATTAAAAAGATCATCAGATTTTTTTTAAAGGAATGATCAAAAACACGATTCAAACAGATGAGGAAATAAATGGACAAAGCCATGAAAACCCATGTAGGAAAACAAGGATTGAAATGAAGAAATGTCAGGGAATTTACCTAAAAGAATGAGTAGATTACTAAGACTGAAATTGCCATATTTATTTAGCAGAACTTTGATAGCACTCAAAAGAGAAAGAGAGTACGAGAATGAAAGGAATAGAGAGGGAAGAGCTGAGTCTCTGTTTGATTGAGAAGAAAAAGTGCAAATGGAGAGAAATACGTAGAGGGATAGGAGCCGCGTAGAGCCAGGAAAAAAAGGAAGTTAAAGGCGCCATGCTTGAGAAATTATTAATGGCCGGTGGTAGTGAAATTTAAAATTAGTATAATATTTTTTTATAATAATAAATATTTAATGTAGAGAGGTAGAGATATATAATAATAATAATAATAATGAATAACAGTTTATTAAGCTAACCAAGATAATATTTTGGGATTTGGGAAGAAAATTAAATGAAATGAATTACACACGCACTATTTCTCTCTCTCAAATATTGAAAATCGTTAATTATAAAAAGTAATAATATCATAATAATTTTTATTATTATAATAATAATAATATAAAAAAAATTATTTTATTTTTAATATTAATTAAATTATGATGTTATTATTACTAGATAAATTTATTATAATATAATAATATTAATATCTAAATATAATTATATTTTGTGAATTGCGGGAATAAGTTGACTGTGCTTGGAAAAGAAAAACATTAAATGATTGTTTAAATATACAAATTATTAAAACAATATTTCTATTACACTTTCTTCTTAATGAAAGAATTCGGTAACATTTTTATTTTTGAGAAGAGGTATCAAAGTTTTATTATTAAATAAAAATATATTAAAAAAATGAAATTTAAATTTAAATTTATGATAATAAAGTGAAAATCATATCATTTACGTGATAAACAAATCTCAAATTAAATTACATATATTTATATATAAAAGTTAGCTTTATATCCACGTTTTGTTTTCTCCCCTCTTATTCCTCTATTTGCTGCTTTTATACGTTTTTTTGGGGTTATTTTTTAGCTTTAATTTTATCTTTTTTTCCTTACCTATCTATATTGGTTATTTTTTACATTCACTAGTTAGCTACTTATTTTATACATAAATAAATGTTAAAATATTAAAATATTCTTAAAATATATTTTTTATTTATATACATAAATAAATGTTAAAATATTAAAATATTCTTAAAATATATTTTTTATAATTATCTATTATTATACTATTTCACTTTTTTTTATTCATATAAATAAATACCAAAGTTGATAATTTATTCAATGAATTTATTGCAAAATAAAGTGAAAAAAAATTATGATTGATATTGTAAAAATTTAACAAATTATTATTGAATATTACATTATTAGTATTACGTATCACATGTATATTTTTATTTAATTAAAATAAAAATATAAAAATACATAAAAAACTAAATAACATAGTAATATTTCTATGCAAACTAACAAAAATTTAAAATTAATAATAAAAATTGATGATTTATTCAATAAACTTATTGCAAAATAATGTGAAAAAAGTTACGGTTAATGTTGTAAAAATTTAACAAATTACTTTTGAATATTACATTATTAGTATTACATATCAAATGTATATTTTTATTCAATTAAAATAAAAATTTTAAATTTTTTAATTTATATTTTAAAAATAATTAAATAACATAGTAATGTATCTATTCAAACTAACAAAATTTAAAAAAAAACATTAAACAATATAAACTATAAAAAAAGTAAAAAAAATTCAAATATATGAAAGAAAATTAAATAAGAGATAGTATAAATAATAATAAATGGTGATATAATTATATACGTTATAACAAGATATAGGTAAATTATACGAGATAAATAAGATATGATTTTTAGGAAAATGGTAGGAAAATAAACTAGTAAAATTTAAAATAATAATAATAATAAATATAACATATTTAAAATTTATAATTATAAAACTAATATCATTTTATTTAGTTCATATATTTTATTATTAAAAAAATTTAACATATCATTTAACATTAAATTTTATTTAATTGAACGACGTTAAATTTAAAATATAATTATTTAAATTCATATAATATTAAACTCTATTTAATTAAAACAATACATTATTATAGTGGTATTATTATTCTTTATATATATATATATATGATGTTAAATTTTTATCAATATATAATAATAGTAGAATAAAATATATATATATATAATGTTAAATTTTTATCAATATAATAATAGTAGAATAAAAATAAAATAATATATAAATAATGTAAATGAATATACAGTGTAATAAAAAAATGAATAATGAATTTTAGATAATATAATAATATATTTAAAATAAAAAAATATTTATAAATAAAATCAAAATAATTATAGAAAAATTTAAAAAGGACCCGTATTCTCTCTACTACTTATATTTTGTTAAAAGAAAGACTTACATTTTGTTTTAATATAAAAATGAATATTAAAATAAGCATGTTACACTTTTAGCAAGAAAGAAATAAAGAAACAAACAAACAAACCAAAATAAATAAATAAATCATTTTACACATGTCATTTCTCTTCTGAGTTTACATGGAATCGGATCGACGAACATCGTCAAAACCAATTTTAGAAATAGATTATTATATATCAAAAATATATTATTATTTTAATTAATATATAATTTTCTATTTAATACAATTTAATCGATTACTAATTAATAATATTATTTATATTACGCATCAAAATTTGAGATATATAACATTTTTTTTTTCATTAAAATAAACAATATATTTCCAATCACATCGGCGAAGCAGAGAATGCCATTTTTGTTTGTTTTACCGATAAGTTTGTCGCTAGATGAAGAAAGGGTTTAAATGTTCGTCGAAGAAGACATCCCTCCCAAACTAACGGGTTCCAGAGCTTTGCAGCAGCACCTCTTCGCTCTATTACAGAGCTGTAACACCATCAGAAAGCTTACCCAAGTTCATGCCCATATAATCATAAATGGCTTTACCCAGAAGAATTTTATTCTTGTTAAGCTACTTTCCTTCTACATCACATCTGGTTATCGCAAATATGGTTTCAATGTTTTCCAAAATATACAAAAACCAAGCATTACTGTTTGGAATCAGATTATTAGAGGGCACGCTCTAACCGAAAAACCGCAAAAATCGGTTGAATGTTTCAATCAGATGTTGAAGGCAGAAGCCAAACCTGATGGGTTTACGTATTCGTTTCTACTATGTGCTTGTGCCAAGTGGGGATTGTTGAGAGAAGGAGAACAGCTTCATGGGAAAGTTTTGGTAAGTGGGCATTGCTTGAATGTGTTTGTTCAGACAAATTTGGTTAATTTGTATGCAATGAGTAGGAGTCATAGTGTTAAGTATGCACGTCATGTGTTTGATGAAATGTGTGAGAGAAATGTGGTGAGCTGGAACTCTTTGCTTGCTGGGTATACTAGGTGTGGTGACGTTGTTAAAGCTAGGCAAATTTTTGATGAGATGCCTGATAGGAATGTTATTTCCTGGACAATCATGATCGCTGGGCTTGCTCAAAATGGTAGGTGTAAGCAAGCTTTATCTCTATTTTATCAGATGAGGAAGGCCCGTGTGGACTTAGACCAGGTGATACTTATAGCAACTTTATCAGCATGTGCTGAATTAGGTGACTTAAAATTAGGAATGTGGATTCACTGGTACACAGACAAGGTACTGTGTGTTAGAAAAGAATTGGTCTTGGTGTCATTGTACAATGCACTCATTCACATGTATGCTAGCTGTGGTGTAATTGAGGAAGCCCATAAAATATTTAGAGAAATGCCTGAGAGAACTACCGTGTCTTGGACAAGCATCATTACAGGGCTTGCAAAACATGGCTTTGGGGAAGAAGCTCTCCATGTCTTTAGGGAGATGCTAAGCTTGGGAAGGAAGGAAACAAGGCCTGATGAGATCACCTTTATTGGGGCTCTATGTGCTTGCAGTCATGCTGGATTTGTTGATGAGGGCCGTAGTCTTTTCAAGCTTATGACTCAAAGTTGGGGAATCAAGCCAAGGATTGAGCATTATGGGTGCATGATTGATCTCTTGAGTCGTGCCGGTTATCTACATGAAGCACAGCAGCTCATTGATTCCATGCCCATGAAGCCAAATGATGTTGTGTGGGGTGCCCTCCTCGGGGGTTGTAGACTTCACAAGAATGTTATGCTTGCATCAAATGTTGCTCAAAATTTAATAGTTGAGCTTGACCCTGAGCAAGCTGCAGGATATCTTGTTCTATTGTCAAATGTGTATGCTGCTGCTAAAAGGTGGATAGATTTTGCCTCTGTAAGGAAGAAGATGGTTGAAATGTGTGCTAAGAAACCTCCAGGCCGAAGTTGGATTCAAATAAATGGAACTATGCATGATTTTGTGGCGGCTGACGTGACCCATGAGCATGCATCTTCGATATATAAGGCTCTCACTCATATTTCTAGGCAAGCGGAATGGGAAGGATACAAACTTGATGAATCAGTTTTGTCTACTTGTGTTTGAGTATACTTGTGTTCTCCTCCGCTTCAATTTGTAATGGTCGGGCAATTTTTCTCCCCTATTACTAACTTATTATTATTGAAGTTGCTGACAAGATTTTATCCCATACATACATTCATTGACAACAAATTCAAAAGGAAAAGATACCACTATAAGGAGAGAGTTATAGATTCTGATTCTTTTGTTGGTAACTGCTCTTCCTTTACAACATTTCCAACTTGTTTTTACTTCCAATTAAACTAATAGAATTTCAGCTAGGATGTCACTGTGTATTAATGAAAAGGAATTATTTATGGTTACCGGCTTTTAAAATACATCTTTGAGCATGTTTAAAAATTATTAGCCCAGTTTAATGGGTTATTATTTAATAATAAATATATAATTTGTTATAACAAATAACTTATCAAAATTTTATTATAAATTAACTTAAAATAATAATAACAAATTATAAAATAATTACAAAATTAATAATAATTATTATTATAAAATAAATTATAAAAACTGATCAAATAATTATAATAATATTATATTAGATAATATTTTTACACAAATTTTACGATATAATTTTTTATGTTTGTATTGTATATTGTAAAAAGTTGGATAGAGAGGTTTCACAATTTTTTTAATAATTATAATTAATATTATAATTATTTATTAAATATAATAATAATTAATATTATAATTATTTATTAAATATAATAATAATTAATATTATAATTATTTATTAAATATAATAATAATTAATATTATAATTATTTATTAAATATAATAATAATTAATATTATAATTATTTATTAAATATAATAATAATTAATATTATAATTATTTATTAAATATAATAATAATTAATATTATAATTATTTATTAAATATAATTATAATTAATATTATAATTATTTATTAAATATAATAATAATTAATATTATAATTATTTATTAAATATAATTATAATTATATTTAATAATAATAATAATAATAATGTATTAAATTATTTATGAATTATCAAAATATTTAGCATATGATTTTCAATATATGTATAAATTTATATTTATTTTACTGTAAAATAAATTATTTTTTATTTTTTAAAATAAATTTTTTAATATATGATAAGATAAAAAATATTTATGTATTTAAAATTAATTATAAATTTATAAGATGTTAATATTTTTTTATGTTTATAATAATTATTTTTTGTAAAATAGAGTTAATATCTTTTTTTAAATAAAATTGATTAAAAATTTTGCTTTCAAGTTTAAGGTAAGATCTGTCTATTCTTTTAAAAAATCCTACTTATGCCTATTTTTAAACTATTATCTAAAAATTGACTCTTATAGACAAAACCCTTTTAAAAATCCATTAAATTCTTCCTTCTTCTTATTCATAAGAATCATAACTATATATCAGAAAAAAAAAACATTTGCCTTGGCCTATTCATGTTGAATTCAGCAAGCCTATGGAGTCACAATGCAAAACGAACAGTAACACACCATTTGTTAAGACAAATATTTTTAATTTTCAGCTTTGCATACAGTTTTTGTTTGTGTACGTACATATTTGAACCATGAAATCTTGGTCAACAATGTTAAGCTTCTTCACATAGTCAAATAATATGAACAAATATTTCTATATGTTTATATGATATAGCCCACAGAATATGAAACTGCATAAATTTTTTATGTATATCATATATGTAAAAGATGCAGGAAGAATTAGGCTGAGCACTGAACGGTACAACCAATTTCATATATAATGATCAATAGTTCAAACAAATGCATATCACAACAGAATATCTCACATTCTCATACATAAATTCAATAGCAGATATGTTCAAAAGAATAATGCTTTAGAAACAAAATAACTGAAACAAAGCTTAATATACTCTCCTCGTATAAATTAAAGACTCAACAGACTGTTTCACAAAAACAAAGCCACAACACCCGCCGCCAATACCAAAGACAATTGGCCAAAAATACCAAAGCTGAGTAACCTGTTTGAAGAAGACTTTCCAGATGAAGACAAAGGAGAGTTACTTTCAGTCTTATCATTATCACTTGGAGAATCAGCAGCAGGGGCAATACTTTCTGGAGCTGGCGCAGGAGCTGGAGTTGGAGGAATATCAGTACCAAAAATCGCCTCAGGAAGAAGCAACTTATCAACTTGGAAAACCGAAACCGGGTCAGTTGAATGGACACTACTAGTCACCTTTGTGTTCGTCCAGCCTGAGGTTAAATGCACAGTCCCTGAAACATCAGTAAAATTCAAAGAGTACATTCCACCACCAGCCATTGTGTTAATAGGGCTCATTTGGCTAAGGTTCTTGAAATCAGATAGAGTGTAGTAATGTGGCAAAGCATGGAATAGCAAAAGGGATTTGAGTTGGTCATTAGTGAGATTGGATAGTGAAGGCTTTTTAAGTGATGAGAAAGCACTATCTTTAGGTACAAAGATAGTTACACCTTCATCAGTGTTGTTGGCTTGGTTTTGTAATGTTTCAAGCACTTTGGTTGATTCAAGGTAGGTTAGGAATGTGTGAAATGGGCCAGCAACAGAGAATAAGTCAGTTAGGTTTACATAATCCGGGGCTGGGGCTGGTGCTGGGGCTGGTGCTGGTGCTGGAGTTGGGCTCAGTGATGGTGATTTTGCAGTTTGAGCTAATGCTGATGAGGAACAAAGAAGCAGTAGTGTGCTGCTAACCATGAAAATTAAATGAGCTTCCATTTTTAACCTCAAAATCTATGGATATGCCTTTTGTGTCAGAGGCTCTCCAAATTCCTTCAAAATACAAATCCCATCCAAAATTAAATTATGGGTACAGTTCAATTTTATGAAAATATCAAATATACTATTTTAAGTAAATTTTACAAAAATAAAAATAAAAAAATTATACTAGACACGAAATTTTGGAATATTTTGTCATAAAATTTTGATATTTAGAGGTAACTTGAAAAAAAAAATTACTACAGATATTGGTATTATTTCGGAAATATCAAATATACTATTTTTTAAGCTAAAAATAACTAAAATAATCATATTACATTAAACACAATATTTTGATTTTTTTTTTCACTTTTCACTTTTTATATTTAGAGGTATTTTGACGGAAAAAAAATGTTTGCTTCCTTTATTGATCTTATTTCTTTTAAATATGGCGCATATATATTGAGGGCATTATTTATTTTAAATGTATTTTTAATCGTTAACTTTGAGAAAAATAGCTAAGGATAAATAAAATTTTATATTATTTGTTATTTTACCTGTTAAATGATCGAATTTTTGATTACTTAATTGGGAAAATAATTTTTAATATAAATATTATTAAAATAATATTATTTATACTTAACTAATCAATTTCTCAAAAGTAAGGAATTAAAAAAACATAAATTTAAAAGAATAATTTTAAAGTATGGAGACTAATAAGACAACTCTCCCATAATAATATTTTAATACATAATCACACCTAGATTCAGATCTCCAGTTGAAACGAAAAATAACCAAAAGTATAACATTCAATCAAATCACAATGCTGATGAGATTATCACATTATTAAGCAAACTTACCCAATTCAATATAGATCTTGATTAACCCAAGAATTACCCAAACCACGAAACCAATGAGAAAAGTAGAGATGAGAAAACCAATGTGTCTGATAACCGACCCAAAACTAGATCTTGATTAACACAAGAAAGTAGATAACTTTTATAGAGTAAGATCTGACTGAGTTCAGGAAAGCAGAGAAGATAATGTAGAAAACATTTAAATTTCATTGTTGAGATTTGACTAGTGAAACCAGATAAAAAAATCTCAATTCATTGACCAACATTTCTGCCCAAGCCTAACTACCCAAGTGAAGAAGATCAAGAACAAAAGCAAACAAATCCCTTGAGCCACAAAATGCATGAAAAACAGAGCAAATAATAAACAGATCTACATGAGCTCATTAACAAGTAACTTATGAAACAAACACGTTCTCATGAAATAAATATAAAGACTACATAAAATACCAAATCTAAAAAAAAAAAAAAAAACCGACCTCAGGGAAGAGGAACTCAGAGAGAAATGGAGGTGGGAAGACGATAATGCAATCAGGATTGAAATGTGGAGAGATTATATAAAGAAAGAAAAGAGCCGATGGTTATTACTTGAGAAACAAAATAAAGTAATAAATTAACAAATATGTGCTTTTGTTTTGTTTGAATGACTTTTCCAAGAAAAAGAAGGTCTCTTTGTATCGTAAGGTGGGATTTCTAAATCAATGCAACTAATTAGTTTTTTAATATCTCTGAGAAACACCATCCTTGCACTCTACCCTTCCATTATAATTAGCATCTTTCTCAATTTCTCATTTATAATTCTCATCTCACGAGAATTTTGCATTTTACTGGTTTAGCGTTTTATGCTTAACTCAGTAATTTTGCATTTGGTTGGTGTATTTAAATCAAAGTAGGGGACTAGAGAGACTAAAAAGGAAAGCAAAAAATCCGAGTAGTCATTATGAAATAAGGTTGCGAATGGACGCTATATACCCAACAAATAAAAAAATGGGGAGAAATAAGAGTGAAAGGAATTTTTTTTTAACGTAAATAGATTTTTATATTACTGAAATTTAAAATTATTATAAAAATATCATTAAGTTTTTATTTATTATTTTCATATAATTGAATTTTTTAATTTTTATAAAAATATGGTCAAATTTTTTTTGTTACGCTTTCATATATCGATGATATTTTTGTTACATTTATAAGTCTAATGATACGTAAATAACAAAAAAAAAATTAAAAATAATATTTATAAAATTTAATGGTGTAGAAATAATAAATCAAAATTTAAAAATAAACCCAAATTTCTGCCGTAAAAAGATATATTTACTCTTTGAAATAACAAATACCTAATATATACACATTTACGATAGCCTAAACTTACATATTTTTAGTATAAATAAAATATACATCATTGTAATGCAATTGATACCAACTATTAACAATGCATAGTTTAGTATTGACCACAAATAAATTTTATATTAGTTCGGTTCTCTTCATGGCGTGGTATGAATGGATATTTAAAAGTTTATGCCATTTAAATTCTTACAAGTTCAATTATGTTCGGTGTGATATGATTTAGTAGTCTGATATAAAACTCACTTCTACCTAATTTAAATCACGAGTTCAAATAAATATATATATGATGCAGCAGATTGGAAAGGATTAAGCCAACAACACCTCCGTCTCCTACTTTTCTTGTAGCCAATTGCTTGGTTTCTCGTGTAACTGCTGGTTTCGTGACTGTCGCCTGAAGGAGAGTTCTGTGAGTCTGGCGATGGAAATCCCAAAATGCCATGCTTCATAATCAATTTCTAGTTCTTCCCAACACTGATGGAAACTACCACTGACGACTCTTGGAAGGTCATCTCCGACTGTGGGTCGTCCTCAGTTACTTCTTAAGAAGCCTTTACCATCGTTATTAGTGGCTCCTAAGCGCCGAGACCATGAACTTTATTGAAGCTCAAAATTGGCGTGCGTTGATTCTAGATGTTTGTTGCAGTTGCACTTCTTGCCAAAATCAAATGAATGAGCACCTTCATTAATGAATTTGACTGAAGAGTTTCGGGTTACTTCTTGAGTGGCCTTTGGAATCCATGGGTCGTCATCATTGTCGCTCGAAGTTGATAGCTACATGGGGTTGTTTGGTAGACGATTGTTTGAATCTCGAAAATGGGTTTATCCCTCTATGAAATCTGACTTTTCTTGATGATAGATGGTGTGGGTATAAGATTCAAAGTCGTGATGAGGGTTTTCGATTTGGAGTAGGGTTTGGGAAGTGGTAGATTTGTAAACGGTGGATGGGTAATGGGTGTGTTTCTTGGTGAATCTGAGTTGACGATGAATATACAGAGAAGAAGATGACATCATATTCATCAGCTTACGTAACCTACTAACAAATATGACAACATAATATAAATAATTAAAAAATAACACAATAATAAATTAACTATTTTAAGATCTTCTTTATTTCTAGACTATTTGCCACTTATACATATTATTTCTCATAGATCACCGTATATGTAAATTTAATGGAATACATTTGTAATATTTTTTACCGTGTTAAATTATAATTTGTTATTTAAACTTTATCAAATTTAATACTTTATACTATTAATTTTTTTTAATATTACATTCATTATCTTTTTGAATTTAACTATAAATTTAAAGATAATTAACTAAATATATTAAACTTTAAAATTAAAATATTAAATAATATAAAAATAATTTTTTTAATACATTAATTTTAATTGTTATAATATAATTTAATCTAATTTTTAAATTTAGATGAAATATATTAAATTAAAACTATTGTAAACAAAATATCATTTTTAATAAAATTTTAATTTTAACTTTAAAAAAATTATCATTAAAAAAATGATTAAATTAATTCTATTTAAAAATTATAATACTAAATTTACCTCACATACAAAAATTTACTAAATTATATTCGTTAAAGAATTATATAACTATTATGACCCTAGTCCCTTGTTTGTCTTTCATCGTAGGGAATTGTTTCATAGTAGGGAATTGTCTTACAAATGGATGTGCTGTACACATGTTTGGTACGAGTTATTACTTGAAAATGTTTAGTATCACTTGAAAAAAAATTCTAAATATAAATTATCTTTATATTTATTAATAAAAATCTATGAGTTATTACTTGAAAATGTTTATAAAATATATTTATTACATAAAAAAAATTGAAATGAATTTGTCATCTCTTATATTCTAATCATTTTTTTATCTCCTAGAACATTTATTTTAATTTTAAATGATGAAAAATTGGTAGAAGTTTTGAATTTTAATTCCATATTGAAGTTTACAACTTAAAAAAATAGATTTTACAAGATCATTTAAAAAAATCTAATAAAATCATTAATCATTTGAATTAACTCTATGCGATACCAATCAATTAACTATGAGGATCTTAATTGTCCAAAAAATTTCAATTGGGATTCAAAGTAATCAGAGTATCCAATATTAGAAGTTTTTTTTTTTTGGGTAACAGGAGAGTAAATACTTTTTAAAAAAGAGAAAAATATAAAAGTAAAAATAAGAAAAGAATTTAACCGATATTAGATATATATATCTCATAAAAAAATACTTATTTATTGCTTTAAGATATTTGAAAAGAATCTAATATTTTTTTTTCTTCCTCTTTTCTTTTTTTTCTTTCATCTGAGGCTATGTGTTAAGCGTGAAACTGAATCAACTTCAGATGCAATAAATATGGTTTGGTTTTTTTACTGCCTCAAGTTTTTCCCTTTATTTCAATTAATTGCTTTAAGATGTAACGCCCCCTCTAACATATATGCCTTAGGGTCATTATAATAATTATTTTTTATTGATCACATTTCTAATACCGTTTATAATGTCTCGAAATTTGCAAACTTGATAAAAAAAAATTTCAAAAAATATCTAAATGAAAATATTGTAAATTTAGACTATTAATAATCTCAATGTTAAAATTTAAGAAACCCAACACCACGTTAAATGACCAAAAATTTCTTATACCTAACAAATTAAACTAAAGATTGAATGGGACCAACAATGTTTCCAAATCTTCCCTGGGTTCCTAAAATGCAGTGGATGGGACTTAGGTGGCGTTTGGTTCGTGAAATGGAATCGGAATCGGAATCGGAATCGGAATGGAATGGAATGAAAAGGAAACAATTTTGTTTGGTTTGATCACTGAAATCAAGCTCAGAATCAGGATTATAGTGTTTGGTTTGCCATTGGAATGGAATGAAAAAAACTGTAAATGACCTTAATACCCCTACATGCTGTAAAGTTCAAATAATGTCACTTAATTACTATTTTTTTGTCACACAAAATACATTATTGAAATCATTATTTTTTTAAATAAGTATTATTTAATTAAAAAGAAATATATTATTAAAATTATTATTTTTCTAAATAAGGTTTAGGGTTTTGAGGTTTGGGATGTGTGATTTAGGGTTTAGGGATTTAGGATTTGGGGTTATATTTGTAGGTTAAGGTTTAGGGTTAAAATTATTATTTTTCTAAAAATAGTTTAGGGTTTTAGAATTTTGGATTTAGGGTTTAGGGTTTATGGTTTTAGGATTTGGAATTTGGGGTTTAGGGTTTTGGGATTTATGTTTTAGGGTTTTTGGTTTTGGGATTTATGTTTTAAGGTTTAGGGTTTAGAGATTTAGGGAGTTGGGGTTTAGGGTTTTAGGATTTGGAATTTGGGGTTTAGGGTTTTGGGTTTTGGGATTTATGTTTTAAGGTTTAGGGTTTTAGTGTTTCGGGTTTTAGGATTTGGGATTTGGGGTTTATGGTTTAGGAATTTGGGGATTTGGGGTTTAGGATTTAGGGTTTTAGGATTTGGAATTTGGGATTTAGGGTTTAGGGTTTAGGGATTTATGTTTTAAGGTTTAAGGTTTAGGGTTTAGGGTTTAGGGATTTGAGGTTTAGGGTTTAAGGTTTTAGGATTTTAGGATTTGGATTTAGGGTTTAGGGTTTTGAAATTTTGGGTTTAGGGTTTAGGGTTTTGGAATTTTGGGTTTGAGAATTTGAGATTTGAATTTAAGGTTATATTTTAAGTGAGGGTAAAATTAGAAAAAAAAAGTTTAGATGGAAATGGAATAATGATTACCAAAGATGGGAGAAGGAATTGTGATTCCTTCTCTTTTAGTAATCGGATTCCATTCCGCCCTCCATTCCGTCCAACCAAACACACAAAATGGAAGGAATCAATTCTGATTTCATTCCATTCCATTCCCTCCAACCAAACGTGGGGTTAGTGAGTAATAACACTTAGTAAGTTAGCTCACATTCCTTAAAACATTAATCAAATGTAACTTACTAAATATACTTTAAATAGAATCAAATATTTATAACATGTTTATTTTTATAGAATAGTGCTTGTAATGCATTTTCATATTTTAAAAACACTTTCCAAAGCCTTACTTTTTATAAATCATTTGTCGGCTACTAGTATATATAAAATACATATGTACATTAGTCTTATTTGAAATGAACCATATCACTGTTACATGTATAAAAATGTTTAAACCTAAAGTAAGGATTCTTATGTCTCGGTATTTAATTTATACAAAAATCACATCTTACATACGATCATTAAACTTATCATAACTTATATCTTATCATAATGTAAAACTTATTTAAAAAAAAACTTTATGTTAATAAAAACTCTTTAAAAAAATATAATTATAATAAAATATATGAATAATACAATGTTAAACAATAATACAAAGAACGTTATAAAGCTTACGTCTAGTTCTTTAAAATATGTGAAATATTATTTCACACTAAACAATAAAAAAACACGTAACAACACATACATACAATCACATAAGAAAACATCAACAAGAACGACATGAAGGAAAAAAATCAAACTAAACACGAGAAAAATTAGATTCTAATAAGTTATATCCTAACTTGATAAGAAAAACACGAAAGGACGAGAAATAAGAAAAAAAGTTCAAGAAATTAAAGAAAGATAAAAATAACGAAAACAAAGGATAATAATCCAAATTCTTAGAGACTTAGTTCTTATACCCATTGATGTAAATCCAAAAAGATAAAGTCTGAAATTCACGAATATGATAACAATTAAACCCCAAAAAAGTTAAAAAATTAAGATTTTGATTGGACCTCGACCCAATGTTTATTGTTGAACCATGAACCTCCTATAAAAACGGTAAAACCTTGATCTTATAGTTATTATTAGGCCATGAACCTCGATATAAGGACGTCACAAAGGGTACCAACCTTTGATAAGTCTATAGCTTGGTGTAGGAACTAAGAACTAAATAAAAAGAACACTTAAAAAAACAATTTTCTCATATATTATTTTATCATGAAAAATCTTATATATGAACTGCTAACATATATTTACAATCAAAAAAATAAATCACTAATCCTAACTAAGGAATAACAAAAATTTTATAAAGAAAAAATATTCTAAAAAATAATGCAAATAGGTTCAAATTTTATAGTATAAATTACGAGCCTTTTATTGTCTAATAAACTTATGAGTTTGGAAAATCATATTTCTATACATAATGTATCCCATTACATAATCTTTCTATCACATTTTAAACCACCTCAATCATATATGATATAATAAATATAAGACATTTATACTCTTCGGGGTAATTTCTAAATTGAGTAATCTTTTAAATTCCTTGCAAGTTACTTCAAATCTAAAACCTCTCCCATAGGTCATGGTTTGATAAAATCTTGACATTTTTTTGGCCTTGTTTTTAGTCCTCTTGACATGTGCAAGGATCTTTGGATTTTCTTAGACCATATGACTTTATCATACCAGCCCTTACACAGCTTGATAATAAACATGCAAGTCTTCCAATCAGATTATATTTTTTCTAGATTAAACAATATTTACTGTGATTAGAAACTATTGCTTGAAATGAAAAATAGTGAATTTTATCACTGGACCATTAGTTGAACAAGTACCAAATCAGTGTATATAGATTGTAGAACTGGTAACTGAAGAACAGGTAAACGCACAGCGGCGGAAAAAAAAAAGAAGAGGTTAAGCTCATCATTATTAAAGACTAGTACCAAAAAGTTTCTTACTCACCCATTTCCTCTCCCTCCCTCTCCTCTATTTAGTTCTTACAATCCAATGCTTGTGAAAATGAACAAGGTCCTGGAAATCTAGAAATAATGTGTCATAATAGAAAAAATCACTAGATAATGATTAATGGAAGAGTTTGTTAAAAGATTCCAGCAAAGGAACATCACATGAATGAGGGGGAGAGATGTGGCAATGGCAGCATTTCTTGGCTATTCTTTGTTTTATGTAGCAGCCCATTCCTTCTTAATGTCAAATGTGTAATTGATTTCCAAGTAGCACCTGTTATCATCATCTACAAACTGCACATACAATACAAGAATCAGAATTCGAGAGCCAGCAGAAAATCCACAATTAATGAAATCTGTCGATGAAGTAGGCACATTATATGGGTAAAACTTCGTGCTGCTTTCATACACAGTGCTTTAGATAGAAGTTGTTTTAAAAATTGTGCTTTTTCAAAAGTAAATTGCTTACTTCTGAAAGGGAAAAAAAACATGTTATTAAAGCCGCCCTACAAACATTAAAAGCGCAGTTCAAACGGGCCACAATACATTTAGGTATTGTGTTTATTTTTTATTACAGTTTAATCATAAATTATTATAAAATAACAATACAAAGATAAAATTATTTTTCATTTTCAATTGCATTAGGCTAGTATTGTTTTGATTTGAATAACTGTAGTTGAAAAAATAAGTATGAGACCTAAGGATCTTTACAGTATTTTTCTTAAAAGTAATATATATGTTAAATGACAAACAAGGAATGATGATTCACGTCCCAAGATGATAAGGTGCAAAGTAATGAACACAGATGGTTTTCTGTAATGACCGAGTAGTCACAAGCCCACCATTCAGAGGATGAACACTAACAGAGAAGTTTAAAAAAATCAAAGCATAAAAACAATATAGAACTAAACTAATGTGCGGTTTTCAAGAATCCTTACGAAGCATTTAATTATTGGACAGTCCATGAAAAAGACTTCCTTTTTGAATTAAGTTTTGGATAATTTTAATCAACAAGTTCACTCTGAATGCATGCTGCTAAATAGAATGAATCCCGCTAAAAACTGTGAACTTTATTTATGATTTCATGTTACTAGACAACAGGGTCCCCACTGGAAGGAGGGTTACAGGTTGAGGAAGAGGACTTCCCTAGAAGTTTCTAGCTCAACTCAAAGGACCACACTAGCCTTTTTGGTTTGGGGAGGAGGGGGGGGAAGAGTTAAAGATCAAATGTTACTTAGTAAGATAACACTCTAGCTGAGTTATCTCTCAAAGTAAAGGGACCAACATCAAATAGACAAATACTATCAATCCCCTTCCCTTCCCCAAATATTATAGTTTGGCCAAAAAGTAACAGTATTTAGTGTACTTCGAATATGTGAATTAAAATCATCCACCATACCACAAAACCAACCACACCACATGTTCACTTGTTATTACTTGTGGATGTGCAATTGTAAGGGTGAAAATTTGAGCAGGACCTAAGTTATAAAAGACAATTTCAAGCAATTGGAGAGTATTTTAACTAGACCCTCTATTCTACCTAGCTTGTGCTTCATTCAATCATAAAGAAAAAGTATCACATTTATAAAGAATATGCCGAAGCATTCAAAAGAAGGATCTCACATACCCTTGATCTTGCAGTATATGATCCTCTGGCAAACATGCCAGCAGGGGTAGTCTCCTCTGGGATCAAATGTGTGTATGGCTCTGGCTGGGGACTGAAGGCCCCAATCATCTCTTTTGTGCTGTCCACTAAAGTTTTGAACTTTTAGTAAACAAGCAACTAACTTGGGGGTTTTTGTATATTTAAATGTTTCTGAAGAAGAATTAGGATACAGATAACTTACCCTTCAAACCAGTTTTCCAAACAGTGTTGGTGTATTTGAGACCAGTAACAATGTTATTGCTTACTTGGAAGGAGAATTTCAAGTTGTAACGACTACCTTCTTTCAACGTAAACCATGAACCTTTTGGTTTTCCATCTTCAGGAATTGGAAGAATGATGTCAGGCCTACCAGGTGAAACGATTGAGAGCTCAAGCATCTTCACTTCTGGCTCAAGAGTCTCTACAAAACGAAAAAGTCCAGAAAAGATCGAATTGATGGTGACTAGTTAGAAAGAAACACAATAAATTGCTCACAAGTGCAGCTAAGAGAGAGTCACATAGAGATACAAAGATGGAATCATTAAGCTACAACATGAGACCAAATCTTAATGTCTCAATGTACGTTATTGAAAACAACAACTTTAGGAAAGAAAGTAGAACTAAAAATAAGCTGTCAAGCCCAAAAAAATTTCAGCTACAAAAGGTGAACTCATGAACAATCATATGACATATCGGGGAAAACCCTGACCCCCCCCCCCACCCCCAAAAAAAAAAAGAAGACAGAACGTATAAGGGAATACGAAATGGGTTAATGACTGAAAATTAAATAGCAACTGTTTGCAAAATTGGAATCATTGAGCTAGCAAAATATAAGAAAAATAGCAGATTAGTACATGAATACAAAGGATATAATAAAGTGTAGGTGTAAAAAAGAGAAGCTTCATTATTCACCATCATTATCCAACTGGGTCATTGTCAATTATCAAATCCAATTAACGAAATTAATAAAAAGATGAGAACTCTTGAAAGCTATATCTGGGTTAAAAGAAATACTATTTAATCAATTGGGTAAAATTAATACCTCCAACATTGTTAATATCCACACTACCAAGGAGCTGTTCCTTCCACCTCCTCAAACTATCATCATCCTGAATTCCAAAGAACCAAAGGAAAAAAGAAGAGGAAATCAAAAGACATGTAAATTTATATATCTTTTAGGGCAAACTTAAATTGATAATTTGAAAAGAGGAAAGAAATTACCTTATCTTTCTCAAGTTGTTCTTTGAGAGTGTATTGAGGACCCAATTGCAGATTATTGGATCCTTCTTCATCATCGTCCTCAACGTCAGTAGCATAAGGAGAAACATCATTCATGGCTCCTTTACCTCCAGTCTCACCTCTTGCTTCATTCTCACTTTCTTCATTTGCATCCATCGCTTCCTTAACATTCTTGTCTTTCTTATCATCAAACCCCATTTTCTCCAGATCGACTTTAAACCACTCCAACAGCCAATGACATTCAATTTGTCAGGCAGTGAATGGGGTAAGAGTACCGATCAATAGAAATGCATAACCACATAGCCAAATCAAGAAACAAAGTCTTTAATTTTATTTTTTTTAAGTTTATTTAGAAAACAGAGAAAACGAGAAAAACCCACCGGGAAAAATTGACATGTAAAAGAAAGAAAGAAAGAAAATAAGGTTGGCAAAATGCGTGCGTAAAAAAACGAAAAATTGAAAGGGACAGTTGTCAGTATTTTAGAAAGGAGCAAAAAATAATAATAGATAATAGATAATAATTATCAATGAATAATTTCTATTTTAAAATTTAATGATAAAAAAATAAGAGTAGGCGTCACTTTTTGTTCTATTTATTCTCTTTTGTTTTATGATGATATTATAGTATTGATTGAAGTTTCATAATAATATCATATTATTAATTGCGAAAGAAAAGGGAGATTAAAAAAAAAGCAATAAACGGGATTTTGACTCCAAGCTTTTTGAGGTGGGTAGCATTTTTTTTATATATAATTTATATATTTAATGTTAAAAAATATAATATATTATTAATCAGGTATTATCAAATTAAACATATTTAATGTTTGTAGATTATTATTATTATTATTATTATAAATTTTTGAAAAATATTTTTTTTAATAATTTCCCCTAAATTTAGAAAGAAGTAGAGGGGTGGTTTGCGAAGTTCTTGTCAATATTGAATAAGAAAATGTCGTGTGGTGATCCGAAATATATCAGAGAGAGACAACGTGAAGGTCACTAAGAGTAAGAGGGGTTTTATTTATTTGAGATTTCAGTCCCTGAAAAAGCTTCCAACAGAAATGCTAAATGCTTTTTTAGGTTGGGGTGTTCTATAGATTCTTCTTTCAGTTTAGTTTTTTAATTAAAAATTATGATATATAACGTTAAAAAATATTTATTTATTTATATTTTACGTATATATATATATATATATATTTAATATGGTTAAATAAAATTTTATATAAAAAAAAGTTACATTATACAATTAAATTGTAATTTAATTCACTTAACTATAAAAAATTATATTATTTTAATATTTTTTAAAATAATTATTTTTTGTATTAAAACGTAATTAAAATACATATATTTAATAAGAATAAAACTAAAATTTAATATAAAATTATTTAAAAGAATCGATAATAATAATAATCATACAAATTTATTTAAATATATATTTTGATTTTTAATAAAAATTAAAACATTAATAAAAAACATAAAAATAAAAATATTAAAATAAATATTTTGTGAACTTTTTTATATTAAGTATCACTTTATTATTTTTAAATATTCATATTTTAATCACGTTTAATTACTTAACAAAAAATAATAAAATTTTAATAAAAAACTAAAATAATAAAATTTATTTTTAATGTAACCTTTTCATAAATAAGGGATTAATTAACACAATTTTAATCTAAAAGACTAACCGATACAAATAACTTAATTTAAAAGAGTAATATTTTTCTTTATTTTTGAATTAAATGTGTCATTTTTTTTATGAAACTATATAATTATGTTTGATTTGTCTGATAAAAACGTATAATAAAAACGTAATGGAATTGAGAATGATAATAGAAATAATAATATTATTATTATATTTGTTTAAGTAGTAAAATTAAAACAATTTATAAAATTAAAAAATATAAATTTTACTTTTAAATGAAATAAAATAATAAATAATAAATGATTATATAAATGAGAGAAAAATATAACATTTCAACGTATTCATGAAATGTGTTGAATAAATTACCATTCTTATTATTGTTAAAATATTTTATATTTTATTCTAAGTTAACCATTGTTTATTATTGTTAAAATATTTTATATTTTATTCTAAGTTAACCATTAAACAAGCATAAAAATATACTAAATTATCTACATTATTATTGTTATTAATGTAAATCAAATATGATATAGAGTTTTTAAAATAAATAGATGTATATACGGAATATATTCAAAGAAATAAAATGGTGCATAAAATGGTATGTAAAGAAGTGCCTTTACAATTGTTCATTGTTCTAGTATTAAAAAATGTTTTCACTTTAGTCAAACTATAATTTACAAGAAATTAAACTACACTGAGTTATATTCAATAACGCGTACAATGACAATTGTTAACATAGGTTTGAGATGCATTTCAAATTATTTTAAGTTAGTGAGAAAATTTGTTCAAATATTACATACTCATGTCAAAGTGAAGACCAACGCAGGTCCATACAATTTGAGGTAAACATCGAATTTACACGGATATTTATGCTTATTTTTTGGTTGTGAAATAACAAAACCAAATAAATTAAAATTAAAATTAAAATTAACAAATATCCATTAAATTGTTATAAAAAAATGTTAAATAAAAACTCTTATATTTATATATTATGTGATAAATTTTTTATTGATTTATTTTACTTATATTAAATCAGTACCTCAAGTTACACTATAATAACTTATTAGTGAAAGGTAACAATTTAAGCATAAACAGTAATAATAATAATCTTGAACTTAATCATCAATGATAAATATTTTATGAAAAAAATGAAAGAAAAATTTTTTTGAGTGAAAAAAGCAATAAAAATAATAATATTTAAAAGATAAGAAAAAAATAAAATATATGTAACAAAAAATACATAATATTTTTATAAATTTTTGTTACAAATTAGTTTAAAATAAGAACAATATATTATAAATAATTATAAGATTTTAAATTTTAAAAATTTATATAAATAATTAATTTTTATAAAAAAAACTAAATAAAATACAATTTATATTATAGATTACATAGTAAACTTTTAGTTTAAACTTAACTAAATTTATTAAAAAATTAAAAAATATAAATAATTTATATATTTATTTAAATAATATATATAATTTTAGAGAACATTGCAGTAAATATAATTTTCTCCTTTATTAAAACTCATATAATAAAATATGAATTCTCATTTATCATTCCTTATTTTTTATTTTATTGTTTGTACACTTACATTCAATCTAATAATTTTCGATGAGATTTACTCTATAAAAAAATAAAAATTGTTTTTATTGAAACCTAGGCAAATATTTACCAAATTAGACAGCATAATACAACATTTCCATCGCACATGGCTTAATGATTCAGAATCTGAAATAATACAACTTAGTTGTCATAAATTATAGCAATATTGCATTTGAAAAAAAAATAACAATGTTGAAATTAAATTAAAAAGGAGAAAAAATAATATTCTTAAAATTTATAAAAATAAAAATAATATTATAATAATATTAAACAGATTTTAATTTTATAATATTTAATTTTAAATTGATTTAAATAATCATAATTTAATTAAATAATATGTTATATTTTAAATAATAAAATATATTATATAAATATAAATAATATTATTTTTATAATTATAAATTTTAATATTTTTGTTATTAAAAAAATAAACAAAAGATTCATTAAGTAGACCCACTCCGATCAATCAAAGAGACCCAGCCACTGAACCACATCCCAGCACTCAGGCTTGGTAGTATGCTTTCCACGTGTCATAAGTCAAACGGGAAATGTTAGTTTCGGACCCAACGCTTCTACCACACAGGTATGCCACACACCCCAAACACTAAAGATGATATATTTAGATTTAAACGAGAATGATATCGTAATAGAAAGAAAATAATTTTATTTAATTTGATCATTATAATAAAAAAATAAATCAGTATTATAGTGTTTTATTTATAATTATAATATAATAAAAAATACTATATATTACATTAATATCTATATATTTAATAAAATTTAAATAATATCATTTAATTATTATATTTTTGTTAGATAAAATACATTATTTTTTTAAATAATTATTACTTAAAAATAAAATATATTGTTAAAATTATTATTTTTCTAAATAGGGTTTTGAAATTTAAGATTTTGGATTTCATGTTATATTTGTAGGTTAAGGTTTAGGGTTAAAATTATTATTTTTTTAAATATGGTTTAAGATTTTGCGATTTTGAATTTAGAATTTGCTATTTAGTGTTATATTTGTAGTTAATGTTTAGGGTTAAAATTATTATTTTTCTAAATAGAATTTTGTGATTTGGGATTTGAAATTTGGAATTTAAGATTTAAGTTTTATGGTTATATTTGTGGGTTAAGATTTATGGTTAAATTTTTTTTTTTTTTTAAGTAGGGTTTAAGGTTTTAAGATTTATGATTTAAGATTATATTTATGAATTAAGATTTTTGGTTAAAATTATTATTTTTTAAATAGGGTTTTTGAGTTTTAGGATTTAAGATTTAAAACTAAGGGTTTAGGGTTGTTATAAAATTAGAAGAAAAAAATTTAAAACGAAAATAGAATCATGATTAGGGGAAAAATAATTCTGATTCTTTTATTTTTAAGAATCGATTTAATTTTATTACCATTTTTAAACCCAACTAAACATTATGTAGTAGTTGTTTTTTCAAAAATATAATTTTTTATTATTTTTTCAAAATAACAGTAGATAAAAATTAATAAGAATATATATTCTTTTAGTAGAAAAAATAAATATTAATCTTATTAATAAAATTACATGTTTTTAATCAAATATTAGGTATTAATAATTTAAAAAATATAAATACGTTAAACTAACACTTTATTAACTTAATATATTAAATTATGAGCTTATTAAGTTCAAAAATAATAAATTATTTTATAATATATCGTTTTTTATTTTTTAAATATATTATTTAAAAAAATTATACAAATTTTAAATTTTATTAAACTCAGAAAAAATATACATAATTTTTCTTTATTTTCCTTGCCAAACGAGAAAGAAATTGGATGAAACGGCACGTAGTATAACGTGAAGATATCATATTCAAATTATTCAATCATGGCACACACATTCCATTCGCACAGCCCAAGGGACTTCGATTCAGTGCCTGTTAGCGTACGAAGTTTTCAGTCACCTGAGGACTGAATCGGTGGCAAGTATGTCCCTGAGTTGTCCCTCATATGTTATGCACTTTAGAAACTCGCCTCATTGGGTTTCCAATATATTTTGTATAAAACAATGTGGTTCTTGGAGATTTATTCATCGATTCTTGTTCTTTTTATTGAATCGTTTCTTAGTATTTTTAAATTATAATATATAGCCGTATTTAAATGCTATTTAATCTTAATATTAAAATAATTTTTTGTCATCTTAATATCTATTTTTCTTATACAAATATATATTTATAAGATTTATTCAGCTTTCCTTTTAAATCATAATTTAAATTATTTTAAATATTATTTAATTTAAAAAATTTAAAATTAAAACATATATTTAGAAATATACCCCTCAAATTTAGTAAAAAAAATATCTTTAATTCAAAAATTCATTTTTTTATTTTATTTAAATTTAAAAAAAAAATATAACAAAATACAAATTTCAGTTATATATATATATATATATATATATTAAGATGGATGAATCAAATATGACTGTTAGACAACTCAGCCGAAGAGAATCATGTGGTATAAAATCTGTCGCCTTGTTAAATTGGGGTCCACAAGTGACTAAGCTAAGCCCTTTCTACTTTGATATCATAGTTATGTCATATGTGGAGGCACAAGTCATGCAAGATAAGACGTGCCACATCAGTATTCTATTCGTTTCAATGAAGAAAGCTATTACTATTGGTCAGCATCACCGGCCTAGCTAGCTACTACTTTTATATCTCTAATTATTTGATTTTCATTTATGACTTTTCAAGGTATATTTTCGGTTGAATTTGCTAATTGCTTTTTATAAATATGAAATACCAATGTCTATATTAATTAAAGGTAAATATTATATTTATTTTTAACAAAATTATCAAAAAAATTAAATATTTTTTAATTTTTTAAATAATTTAACTATATATTATAATATAAATAATGTGAATATAAATACGATTATAAAAATATGTATTTTTTAAAGTAAGTAGTTGACAAATCATAAAAGCTTATATCGTCAAAGTTGGAGTGTCCAGCTGGCTAATTAATTGTGGCTTATGTTTGTGGTAAGATCACTCCTTCATACGTTATTATCGTAAAATAATTAATGTATGAAGTAATTATTGGGGGAGTGAATCATTTGATTTTTGTTAATATCTTTATTAAAAATTTATTTTTTATGATAAAAATTTATTTAATAATATATAATAATATAGGATATTATGATTATTTGTATAAAATGATGTGTATCATTTAAACCCAATTACTAAAAATATTAACAAAAAATCCCTCCTTGATTATTGATTTATATAAATATACATAATTTTTAAAATTAATAATTAAACGATAGATCACTTGTTATCAACACACAGATTCTTTTATTACGATAGTCGCCATCAATTCTTTTCGTGCCTTGAATACATTGTTTTCGAAGATTTGGTAAAAACCTAAAAAAATTTATTAGTCTTCAATCCTCCACCAACTTAAAATATAGGATTTTAAAATTTTAAATGAACAATTTTAGTTTATTAAAACTTTTAAAATTATATATATATCATTAAAAATTTGAGAATTTAAGATTTATGTATAAAATTTTAAAAAATTAAAAATTATATTATATTTTTAAAAAAATTATAAAAATAACATATTTAAACTTATAATAACAAAGACTTATCACCAATAACATTAAATGATATTTATTTAGACAACGTTTAACATATATTAAGTCTAAATGATTATAGTTTATTTTAAATAACGTTAAACATTTAAGTCTAATAATTTTGTAATGATAATTTAATATACTAATTTTGAAAAGTAACAACACAAATCGAAATGGTCATTTTTTATTTTTATTTTATTTTTTTGATTTTTAAAAATTTTATTTTAAAAAAATGTTTTAGTAAATATTTATGTTAAAACTTTCTTTTTCAAATACAATCGAAAAATAATTATTTTTTAAAAAATAAAATTTGATTAAGAATAGACATTTTAATTATGAGTTCGAGTGTTTACGGGTTATTCGCACAATCAGTTTGGTTTTTATTTGATTAATTTCAAAGATAGTAATGATTTCGGGTATTACCCAATCATAAATTAATATTTATAAAATGAGTACAATTATATTGATATTTGTCCCCGTCTATACCCGATATATATTATATTTATTAAATTAATTTTTAAAATTTTAAATATTGAATCTCTTACTCATATATTAATACTCAATATCAATAATACACCTTCATCTTTTGTCATTAATTTTTTATTAAATATTTTTTAATGAGTTTGGAAAAAGGTTTAATTTTGAGTATTATTTATTATCCGTCTCATCCTATTACTTGAGATAAAAATCATCTCTAAGGATTTTTGGATAATTTTTGGTACGTATTTACCACTATAATTTCAAAAATAGTTATATCAAAAACTGTTTCTGTCAATCCTGTACCAATTCATAAATTTAACTATTTAGATTAAATTATACTCGTGATTTATCTCGTATAATGAATACGAGTGAAATACATGTGTAAAGTATTAACATATGCTTAATGTACATGAGTCCTAGCTAGGTTTCGGTTTGTATATTTGGAATATCCGAACGGTATATTATCAAATCAAGCGTCTTAGAAAAATTTCTTTAAACATGCCATTTTGGTTTAGAAAAGTGGAGTTTATAATTACAACCGTGAAAATTGGTTGATGAAATTGCTGGTTATATTATGAACGATTGGTGAAAATTTTGGGTATAGACTTGTAAAAGTACATGGCCAAAAGAGGATGATGGTTTAGAATTTAAATCGAGATTGGAAAAGAATTACCTCAATTACTTGGCATTTTTCAACTTAAAATATATAAAACAACTATATATTACATAAAAGGAAAAAAACTAAAATAAAGTGTATTAAGTCCCTCGTATTGTTAGAGATTTTAAAGATAAATGATATTATTTTAAATAAATTTTATTTTTTTAATCAAATGATTAAAATATTATTAATTTTTTTTACAAAATATTTATTTTAATATTTATTAATTCTCATATTTTATTTTATTTTTTAAAAATAAAAAGTATTAAATAATTTTCTATTAAAATATTATTATTTTTAATTTTTTTAAAAATAATTTTATATTAATAGCTTGTGTTTTATTACGTTTTAATTAATAAAAAATATATTTAATTAAAAAATTATTAAAATAATATTATTTATTTTTAATTATTATTTTTAAATTAATAAATATTTTTATAATCTATAAACTGAACAACATCAATTTTAAAATATGAGAAATTATAGCCCATTTTTCCTTATTAAAATCATTGTATATACAAGTTTATAACATCATATTCATGATTATCTTTTAAAAATATTTTTTTATATTATAACTTATAATATTTATTTGTTAAAATATTATTACTTATTTTTTAAATCTATTATTAATTATTAGATCAATTATAATAATATCATAACTTATAATAAATAATTTTTTTTAAACATCGTTTGCAAATGTTAAAAGAGAGTTTTGAGCTCGATTCTTTTATAATACTCGTATTTTAACAAAATCTTTAGAAATTGATTATGTTTTAAAAGTATTATTATTTAATATCTATAATATTTTAAAATGTTTTATTAATTACGTATTCATAATGTTTACAAATTTTTGATTTATTTTTTTTTTAAAAAATAACGAAAATATCATTTTACACTATTGAAATAGCGATAAAATGTTCATCCCACCTCATTCTTTTAATTCATATTATTTATATCGTTTTTTATTATTTATTTTGATTACATTTAGCCCAACCTACCTATAAAACAACGAGAGATACTATCGCATGAGATTTTGTTTTATATGAAATGTAACTAGAGGAAATAAAATAGGAATAACTATTTTGTCAGTGCTCCAATAGTATCAAATGGTTTGGTTTGTTATTATTCAAAAATAATTAAATTAAAACTTTTTAAATAATATAAGTATTAAATAATTTTTTTTAAATATTATAGATATTAAATAATTTTTTTTTAAAACATTATTTTTTTATTTTTTTTATGAATATTGCAAAAATACAAATAGAGTGAGTTATGGTGTCAAATCCCAAGATTCCTCAAAGTGTCCCCACACCGCCACCCCCTTTGTAATATTTTCACACTTTTATGATCATTTTTAATCAACTTGTGGCCTTTACACATCTTTATAAACCTCTATGCCACTTACCAGTTTCTCATAGCAATAAGCAAGAAAGCCTTCTTAGTGTGTGTGTGTGTGTGTTCTCATAGCTCCTTCCTCTCTCATTAATCAGTTTGATTCACTCTACTCTCTTTTCTACTTCCATTTTAATCTCCTTCGTTTTCCATGGCTACTGCTCAGGTACTTAAACTAATCTACCATCTCCTTTATAGTTGTAATTGCTAATTGACTTGTAGAACCAGGGCCGGACTCATCTATGGGGCTTGTAGAACCAGCTCTATCATAAATTTTGAAAAAGAAAAAAATTTAGTTTGTATTATTTCCGTTAAATATATTTATAAAATAACATTTATTAATTAGATTTAATAATGAATTTAGTAAACTATTTTTTATCAAATTGGATGAGTTATGATATTAAATTAGTTAAGTTAAGAAGGTTGGAATATCAAATTAATTAAAATAGAGAAATTATATTAGTGAAATTAATTTTTTTAGAATTATAGCTTATGAGAGTTTGGTACTAAATAAGACATTCCATATATTAATTATTTTACGAGTTTGTTTTGTTTTGAATTATACTTGTAAAGATATAGTATATAAAAACTTTAGGTTTTAAGTATTTTTAAAAAGTAAATTTAATAGTTTTTTTCATTATTTTATAAAAGAAAATAGAGTTTTTAATATCTTGATTGTAATCTTATTTTTTTAATTAAATATATAAATATTTAATTTAAATTATTCAATTATTATGACTTAAATCATTAATATAAGATTTATTTACGTGTATGTAAATTATGGATATAATAACTAAAAATAAGTATTAAATAACATAAGTTTTTAAATGTTCAATTTGATTTTGTATTCTCGGATAGTATTAGTTATTTTAGTATAAAAATAATTTTTTTTTATTAAATTACCAATTATAATCGTATTGATCATGATGAATAATTTAACCATTAAATTACAACATAAATATCATAAATGAGGTGATTTAAAATAGATAATGTCTCAAAAATAAAATAATATCAGTTATTTGGTTTTATTTTTACTTGTTAAATCTTATCATAAATTGTTAATCTAAGAATTAAATATTATTTTCTATTAATAGTTTCAAATTCACCGTATGTATCGGATATAAAAATAAACTATTAAAATTTAAAAACAAGTACAATAAGAAGAGAAGCTTGATACTTATAAAAAAAACTGATTAAATTTATAATTTATAATAAGTATAATATAATAATTAAAAATTTATTAAAAAAAATTCTAAATCCTTTGTAGAGCAATGATATATGTATTGATTACATCGAAAACACATACATACAAAAATAAAAAAAGTTCATGTAGAATAAAAAAATCAACAAAAAAATATACACATAAAAAATTAACATGATTTGATAAATTAACTTAATCTATACTTAAAGTTAAAAATAAATTTATTACTATTAAATTTTGATACAAGAGCATGAGCCTAATACATAATACATAATGTATCTCGAGAATAATATTAAGAACTCAAAATAACATTTAAATCCAAAACTTCATAGCATCTAAAATCTTTCACACACAAAAGACAAAACAAATATAAACACAAAATTATCAAGAAGATTCTTTGTCTTGTGGTACCATAATAGAATAGACCTAGACACAAATATCATACAATTACACAAAACTCTATACTAATATGAGATCTAGTAGAAGGTACACATAACCTAAGTTCAAAGGGATAGATCGTGATAAAAAATTAACGATATTATTTTAGATTTATTTAAATTCTCAAAGTTTTGATTAAATTTGTATGAATTTTTTGGCTATTTTTTATCACACATCATGCAAACTCAACGAAATATAAATACTTGTTTAGATAATGCGATTAAGTGAATGTTTCTTAATATCGGTGAATGGTTGGAATCTAAGAGGTAATACGTTATCGTTAAATGATTAATTATTTAGTATGGTAATAAATTTTTAATTAAAAAAAAAGTAATAAGTTAGATACATAATTTAGATAAATTATTAACCTTCTATTTTATAACGAATACCAAACAATATGTTCATAATGACGCGAATTTGACTTATACGTGAGTCATTGTTTATATCGAAAAAAGAAAAAAAAATCTGTGAGAACTAATTGTTTATTCTATTATTGATATGAACATGTACAGGTTGTACTAGTGAACACAGCTCTACTTGAGGAGAAAACTGAGGTTCAAGAAACCACTATTACTATTACTCCTCCTAATACAAAAAATGTAGAGACTGTATCTTCTGAAGCAGAGGTTGGAACTAAGGAGGCAGAGGACAAAGTTGTAACACCAGCTCCTGAACCAAAGCCTGTTACCGAGGAACCAAAAAAGGAAGATGAGATTGTTTCCCAAGAAACTGATCAAACTCAAACACCAGTTGATGAAGTTAAGGAGACCAAGGAAGATACAAAGGAACCCAAAACAGAGAAGACTGAAGAAGAAACTGTTCCAAAGGTAGAAGCAGTAGTAGAGGAGAAGAAAGAGAGTACTGAATCCAATGAGAAGAAAGAGCCAGAGCCAGCAGTTGAAGTAGTTGAAAAAGAAGAGAAGGCAGTTGAGAAAGTTAATAAGGAGGAGAAAGAAGCTACTCCAGTTGAGAAAGCTGAAGCAGAAGTTGCAAATGAGAAAGCTGAGTGATTGAAGATATATGGAAAGTCTGATGTGGTTTTGAGTTGGGTTTAATTAGTTTGTATGTTTTGGTTAGTTGTGATAAATGTTGAATAAGGCTATATAGCTGCTTAGGTATATGAAGTGGAACCAATGCTAGAGAGAATTACTCACATGGGTCTCTCTCACCAATGACAAGATTTACTCACACTAGTCTGCAGTCTACAAGCATATGCATTGGTTTGGTTCCAACTTTCAAGTAAGCATGATATATGAATTCCCAAGTTAATGTTATGTTTTTATTAATAATATGATATGTAGTCATGGTATTCGTATGAACTTTAATTTTCATGAAATACACGTGATCAAGTGATGCCATATGAACATGAGCTTAATTACTTCACAGAAAATTTAAAAAAATATGTATGTCTGACATTAGATACGTAGATAAACTAAATATGATAAAGTTTTTAATAACATAATTTCAACCTATAAAGTTATTTATTATTTTTTTCCGTTAGTAATTGTATTGACGTGAAATAAAAAGTGATGAGTCTTGTTGTCAAACAAGTACGTAAATCATAGAAAAATCTAATTTCTAGACAATACAGTAAAGTAAAATATTGCAGAATTACTTTGATGATCTACAAAAATTCCAATCTCTTCACCAACCTTAAGCCTCCTCCTAACAACAAAATGTGTGACCCAACCAAGTTTAAACCCAAATACATCTCCATACCTGACCTTCCTAAATGAAAGCTGATGTTCTGTCCCTGTATCCAAATCAACCATCTTTACCCTCACATCTTCTCCTCTCTTAGCCTTATCAACTTTGTCAGCTTCCAAATTGTTGAAGATGTGATCTGCTTCTGTTCTCTTGAATTTGAATACACGATTTAGGGCAATGTCAGCTTCAATGAGGACTCTTCTGATCTTCCATTTTTCCAAATTAACTTCATCAAGTCGAAATTTTGCATTTCCTACATTCTTTTTGTGAGCTTCAATAGAAGTAGCCATGTTCGAGACTTTGTGCTCCTTTGCAACTTTGAGGTATAAGGATAGACTCAAATTTATTGCCCATTGCTTTTGTAAATGGTAATAACTTTATTGTAATTTTTCTTTCCTTTAGGTAGAACGACCTTTTAATGGTTTAATCCTTCTATGCACGTGAAAATCGTACCATAGACTTGAAATTTATTAGCTTACCAAAAAAGTCAAAAAAGATTATACCATAAATATAAAATATATTATGGTAGGAATTTTTTTTTGTTTACTACTTCCTAATTCTTTACAGATGAAAAAAAAAGAAGGAAAATCTATAAAGGGGCAATTATTCATACCTTCTTTCACATTTATTAAAATAGCATTTATATTGATTGTAGTGACTTTTTAAAACTTTTGACCGGAAGTGTTTGCAAATAAAAATAAAAATTGATAAAATAGAGAATATTATAATAATTGAGGAGATGTAATTTTCCCAATTATAAACCTAACATTTTTAAAGTCTAAAGAATAAAAATAATAATTTCATAGTATAATTCAAGAATTCAAGAAAAGAGTGCTAATACTATTATTGAGAAGAAACTTATATAACATTTATTTTTTATATTTATAAAAATGAAAGGCTAAGATTGATGTATAATACTATCTATTATGTTCTTATTTCATGTAAGAATTTCTCATTCTTTAAATATTTTGAGTGATTATTGGTGTAATTTAAAAAAAATTAGAAAAGTAACTTAGATATATATTATGAGGTTAATCTTGAAGAAACATTCAAAAGATCTTCTTAATAATTAACAATTTATAGATTATATAATACGAAATGAAACTATAGTAGTTAATAAATTTTTTTCTTATATTGTACAAATTATTTATTATTTATAAAGTATGTGATAATGTCTTCCTTAAAGTTAATAAAATTCAAAAATAATTAATAACAATTCACATAATACGTTACTCTTGATAAAGACTATAAAAATTTTATTGACAAAGTTGTTACCTAGTAAAAATAATTTTTTTTTAATTTTCGTCAACTAATGGCTTATGGTATATCAAGCTCAATGGATGACATAGTACAACAACAAAAGAGCATCGAGAGATCACATCATTTGCATACAACCTAGTTATATTAGATTGTATATAAAAAAATCAAACTGTAACAAACTAATGAGAATGTGTGTGTGCTGTGAAAATGAAATGATGAGAATGCGCAATTGTAATAAGTGGAATTAAAATATTGTTATTGATTTGTAGTTAGGTGAATATATTGTACATAAATACTAATATCACAATCAATTTTATAATTTAATAAGAATGAGTTACATCATGAAAACTCTTTTCTTCTTTTATCTTTGTATCTTAAATCAATCTTATTAAAATCTTTACACTTTTCATAATATTCTAGTTTTAATTAAATTAAATCATAACAATTTTACAATTTAGAAACACCAAATTCTTAAAATTCTTTGTAGTCTAGAACTTGATGCTTATGTTCTTAATGAACCTCCAAATCAACTTTTCTTAAATGTTGATGTTAATCCAATATATAAAAGTTGGAAAAAATAGGATGAAATGTTAGGTTATTGACTAATGTCTTGCCTCACTAAAGACATACTCAAGCTCATCTTTGGTTTTGATACTTCACGAGAGAATTAGATAAAGCTTGAATTTTTTTTGCATCTAAGACTCGTGCTTGAGCCATTCAGGTGAAGAAAGGGCTTCAAAATCTTAAAAAATTTAATCTCGCCATCAATGACTATATCCTAAAGATCAAAATCTTAGCCGATGAACTTGAAAGATCTGGAAGAGATTTTAATGAATGTTTTAAGGGGATTAGATAAGACCTATGACAATATTTTTTCAATACTCACTGAGAGAATGTTCTCTAAAACTGTTACCATTGATGATGCTAAAGCACTTTTGTTTGGCCATGAATGTAGACTTCAGCACAAAAATGCTTTATCCATCTCACATTTACCATCTATTAACTTATCTGCCATAAAACCAAAATTAACAACAAATTTTTGATAGTAATTCAAACACCTCATAGATTATTACATCCTCAAAAAATTACACTCAACTCAACTTTTCAGGGACAAGCACAACTTGAAAACAACAACTTTTTTGTTACAAATTAACAAAATGGTAAAGAACCTAGTTATGGTAGAGGGAGATCCAAAAGACAGTGTAAGTTATGTGGCAAAATGGATCACATATTGGCCAATTGTTGGCATCAATTTAACAAAAAAATTTGTCTCATCTTAACTGATTGGTAATATACCAAAGACACCACCTAAACTACCTTTTCACCTTGCATCTCAATTTCAAAATCCATACAACCCACGATCTTATCCCTCTCATCATTTCCATTACTATAACCTAAAGTCATAGTTCCAACTAGCAGCTATGCAATACAACCAAACTCTCCTTGGTCATCCACCTATGCCATTATCTAATTTCATTCATCTAATATCATTATCTTCACCACTTATTTCAGCACTTATATCCATCTCTAACAAACTCTAGCAAAGAACCTTACTAGTATATTGACTCAAGAGCCAATCATAGTGTGACATTTGAACCTAACAACTTGGTTGCTTCATAAAGTTACACATGACTAGATAAATTAATTATGGAAAATGGTAAGAGCATTGATATCTCATCTATTGGGTATAATTCTTTTCCTTCTACTTTACATCCTTAAGATCTTAAACAATATTTTACATATCCTTGATATATTAAACAATTTAATAATTGTCTCTCAATTTTCTAATGAAACATGTGTTTTTTGAATTTCATTCATCATTTTTCTATGTTAAGGACAAAATACAGTGGACTACTTTACTCATGGGTCATCTATATAATGACATTTATGTCTTTGATTTGAATCTCACAAAGACTAAAGGTACATCCTTTTTATTCCTTTCAATTTCATCTTCTTTAGTCACTATCACACCTTATATTTTTTCTTCCAATGTTGGCACTAGCTTGGAGCTTTAGCACTAAAGGCTAACATATGCTTCTCTTCCTGTTATCAAGAATACCTTAGGTCACTGTGGCATACCTTACTCAGAAAATAAACATTCACCTAGTTTACTTTATATTTCCTATCAAACTAGTAAAAGCCATAAGTTTCATTTTGTTTATAGAACAATTTATGCTTCTTTCCCTTTACAAACTTTGCACTAAGATGTTTGGATAGCACCTATTATATCAAAAAATGGATATCATTACTGTATTCATTTTACAGATGAGTTTTCACATTTTATTTAGATTTATTTTTTAAAGAAAAAGAATGATGTCTACAAAGCTTTCATTGATTTCAAACTTCAAGTATAATTACAATTGTCAAGAAAAATCAAAATACTTTATAATGATTAGGGTGGAGAATATCAAATTCTAAGTTTAGTTTCAATCTAAGTAGCTAAAGGGTATGACTAAACATCAAGCTTAGATTTTTCTGAAACATTTAGCCTTGTGGTGAAATAGGTAACCATATGCATTAGTCTCACTCTAGCACTCACCAATGGTTGGAAATTACATTAATTGTATGTCAATAATGCATTCCTAAATAGGCAGCTACAAGAAGAAGTTTTCATAAAACACCCCTAATTTTTTAAAAATGCCAACTATCCCTACTATGTTTGCAAATTACACAAGGCTATTTTTGACCTCAAGCAGGCTCCTTGAGCCTGGTTTGATACTCTAACTAAGGCTATTCTCACTCTTTAATTCAACTAATCAAAGGTTAATTAGTATATTTCTTATAAATTATAAATTTCATCCATAATTTATTTGTTAGTTTATGTTGATGACATAATAATCATAAGAGCCAATGAGAATGAGGTTCAAGCATTAATTACTATCTTGCACTCTCAATTTTCTTTTAAGTACATGGGTCTTCTCACTTATTTCCTAGGAATTAAAATTAATGTCCTACTAGATGGTAGTCTACATAAATTGAAGTTAACTCATTGAATATGATAGTCTCTTACTTACACAAGCAAAATATGAAAAAGAGCTTCTTACAAAATTGAGAATGACAGAAACGACTATTAGCATATGAAGGTGACATATTTCCTTACCCAACTTAGTATCATAGTGTTATAAAGCCCTTCAATATATCATATTTACATGCCCTGATATATCCTATGCTATGAATAAGGTGTCACATTTCATGCCCAAGCCTTTATACTTTTGGCGTGTTGTCAAACAAATTTTAAGATATCTCAGAAAAACAAGTTGTTATTGATTGGTTCTACGGTCATCCACTGAATTTTCTCTTTAAGATTTTGTATATGCTAATTAGGCTTCATGCTTAGATGATAGGAAATCAACATCAAGAATGATTTTTTATTTGGGAGTAAACCCAATGTATTGAGATAGCAAGAAACAACAAAAAAATCTCAAGATCAAGCATTGAAGCAAAGTATATGTCCTTAGCAAACACAAATATTGAAGTTGTATAGATTAAGTCTCTTTTACTGCAAATCCAGCTGCCTAGATCACCAGCTGTATGGTGCGATAATTTCAGCACGATGGCTCTATTTTTCAATCCAATCTGTCACTCTCACATAATACATGTTGCATTGGATCTTCATTTTGTTAGGGATAAGGTCCTGCAAAATAAGCTAGTAGTTTTACATATTCCTTCACACGAGCAATTAGTTGACATTTTCATCGAACCACTCTTAAGTTTCATTGTGATGACACTAAGTTTGAGGATACATATAAAGGTAAAAAATATAACTAACTCTCGACAACTAGTAGCTACTGGCATATCAAGCTCAATCGATAACATGTCACAACAACAAAAGAGTATTGAAGGATCACAATATTTACATATAACATAGCTACATTGGATTGTATCAAAAAAGGAATCAAACTAATGAGAATGTGTTGTGTCGTGAAAATGAAATGATGAGAATGTGCAGTTGTAATGAATGGAATTATAACATTATTGTTGATGTAATGAGCTGAATATTTTGTACATAAATACTGATATCATAATTAGTTTTATAATTTAATAAGAATGGATTACATCATGAAAACTCTTATATTATCTTCTTTGCAATCTTACTCAGATGTAATCCATTCTTATTAAAATATGTAATTACCAATTACTCAGATGAAAACTCTTATATTTTATTTTTATCCATTCTTCTTTGTTTTTGTTCAATTTTATTTATTTTGCAAAAAGTGTAGAGCATGCGAACGTAAATTCTTACAACTTTTCTCCATCATATAGCATGACTTTCAAATTGTGCGAGTCTAATTGGTAATTTTTGTTTAAAAAATCTAAAGATTCAATAATTTTCCATAAGGATGAACAATGAAGAGCCTTTAGTCTCAAATAAAAGCAAGACACTTTATAACACTAAATACTTACCCTTCATAAATTTAATGATTCTTTTAATTTTAATGAAATCTTATTAATAAACATAAATCTATTCGTTTAAGTGGTTTTGATGCACTAGTGGTACTATATAAAATTATTCGAAATAAAAAGGTCCAAATTGTGGAGTTAATTGATATTACATAATAATATTAACGTCAAAAATAATGCTAACAACAACTTCTATTTTAATTAATTCAAAAATAAAAATAATGTCAATATTATGTAATCAATATCGATTTATTCAAATAAAATTTTTATAATTTTTTTGATAAAAGATGATTTTTTTAAGATTTTTATAAATTTTTAAATACTAGACGATTAAATTAAATCATCTGTTATAAATGATTTTATTTCATAAACTTTGAATTGAATCAATAATAAAAAATATTAAAAAATAATAATAAAAATAAACAGTCCTTAAAAATTATCAAGATTAAGGAAAAAATTAGTAGAGATTTCGTAACTATAATTTTAATTAAAAAAATTAAAAGAATGATGATGAATTGAATCAATAATAGAAAATATTAAAAAATAATAATAAAAATAAATAATCCTTGAAAATTATCAAAGTTAAGGGAAAAATTAATATAGATTTCGTACCTATAATTTTAATTAAAAAAATCAAAAGAATGATGAATATTTATAAATTAATAAAAATAAATAATCCTCGAAAATTATCAAGATTGAAAAAAAATTAATAGAGGTTTCGAACCTATAATTTTAATTAAAAAGTTCAAAAGAATGATAAAAATTGGTAAGTTTTAAAAATCTTTTGAAACCAATGATTTATTAATTCACTCAAATTTTTAAGATTTCTATAAAATACCAAGAGTAGCATGATACTCTTTTTTATTTTATTTTTATAAACTAAATATATTAATTATCTTCTTAAAATTAGTATACATTAATCATCTTATTATTACAATTTTAATTATCTTATTATTACAATTTTAGATACTTTAATTATTATTTTTATTAAATTTGATTTTTTTAGCAAAACTTAAAAAAGAATCTATTTGAATATTACAAGTAGAGAGCTAATATATCTTTCACGACGAAAATGTCATAAGTTTGGAAAAACAAAGGGAAAATTAAGTTACCAAAATGACTATAATTGGAAGAAAAAAAAAGAGATTAAAATATACACAAATGCAACAATAAAATAACTAAAATATATTAATTTAAAATAATGTTATTTATATATTTAATTTATAAAAGTAAAATAATATTAGATACACTTTTTTAAAAAAATTTATATGAATACAACTAATTTTTATAAAATCTTTAAAAATGTTAATTGAATACTCATATACTTTAAAACTACATCAAAATCGTTAAAACGATTAAATATATGTGTCATATGAAAATTTAGCAGAATAAGTAATATATTTATTTTTATGATAATTATATTCATAGATAATAAAAAAATTAAGAAGGTTGATTAATTTTATAGAAACTGCTAACCACTCCACTCACTCATTACTGATATTATTACGCAAAATTAGGGGTGATAATGTTTAAGATAATATGATAATTTGACACGATATAATAAAATTTAATCAGAATTGATGAATATTTTTTTCATGTTATTAAAGATCTTATTATCCCTACCCAACAGGTCATTCTTACACGACACGACACGACACGATAACCATCTCCTCCCCTAACAGGCCATTCCTATTTAAGGTTTATCGGCATACTTAGAACTCTAAAGAATCCTCAAAATCTGTAGAGGGCACAAATATGGTCTAGTGACAACATACTGAGGTGTTTAAGTACTGTTTCCCTCTGCTTTATTAGTCAGCTTCTGTTCTTGTGACTGGTGAGACAGGGTTACCATTGAGATAAACCAGTGCACAATGATTTTCAACTACAAGGAAGCTTCTAATAGATTTGAAATACTTACCCAAATTGTGTGTCTGGCCTGAGAGCATGTATTTCATAAAAAGTCAGGACTATGTCGGTTGCTTAACCATATATTTTGACAATCATGTGTGATATGCCTACAAGTATAACATCTTAAATTTCAACCTAACCTTGAATTCATTTGAGATTGTAGCAACAAATTACCTTCCAAGAATTAAATATCTATTGCAATATTCAGAAAAAAATGAGTTTGAAAAGAAACAAAATAAATGTCTAAATAAGAAGCATATAGTATTACCAACGAACTTTTAATTCAACTGCATGTAATCCACTTAAACATGCAGAGTTCCAATTATAAATGTGTGAACAATGTAGTCATATATATAAAAAAATACATTATCTGAAGTTAATTTAGTAAAGTGTGTATTACATACCAATGAAGTTATGAATCCGATTGAGGCTACCAACATGAACCACAGTTTGAAACCAATCAGGCATCCCATTAAACTTAAGATCCTGAAATTTCCCATTTTGGGGATCATAAAGAACTAGAGCTCTACTATTATACTCCAACAAGATCTCGCCATTCTTCAACACACATACAATTCTAGCAAATTTTCCTTTACCTGCATATTTTGAAATCTTGAATGATTTATTTACTTCTTGCTTTAAAGCCTTGGGCACATAGCTTTCAATATTAAACTCCTTAACCCATGATTCCTCCACACCATATTTCTTCATAACCCAAACTGCCAATTTCCCATTAAAAAAATGAAACACTGCAGAAAGGCAATCTCTTATGACCACCGCATGACAATCACATCTCCTTAAGCCATTTCCATCAGGTTTTGAAATCTCCCTGAATTGTTCGTCTGCAAGATCGAACGAGACGATAGTGCGACCGTGATATCGTGTTCGCTGCCATGCTACCCAATGAAGTCTTCCATGAATTAGGACAGGTGATGGCCACTGATTAAGGCAATATTTAACTTTACCTAAACTTCTCCATTTGTTGCTTCCTAAAGTTAGTATTTGAATATCTGATCTAGGAGGAGAAAATCTCATACGGTTCCTGTAGACTCCTGATCTGTTTCCTTTCCCGTAATAGATGATCTTGACAACTTTGTATTCCTTTGTTATTTGATGAAACCCAAATCCAAATACTATCTCTTGATTTGGATACTGAATAGACTTGGGCAATTCTATGCAATCTCTGGCAAAGGGATTGTATATGTATAACCTATCATTGTATAAAGAATCAGATAGACATAACAGACCATTACATGAACCTACCACATCAAATTCAGAGAGTGAAGCAGAAAAAGGTGTGTGAATTCTCTTTACTGTGTCCTTTTCTTGGCTATTAGAAGGGAAATCTACAAAGTAAAGCTGGTTTCTTATGGGATAATCACAGTGAAAGATAAGACACGAATCATTTTCGATGGTTCTCGAGTTACAGAGCTCAATAATACTAGAATCTTGAGTCAACAAACGCCATGATCTGCATACATACTTAAATTGAACCAAAGATGAGATGGGCAACTTTGAAACTATGTCTGATATGATTTCAGGAGGAAGATTTTCCAACCCATTTGACGGTTGATCTACTCGGTTGCTCTTTCTTCTCTTGGCTTCATGTGAATCACAATCAGAGTCCATGGTAAAGTAAAGGGGAGCTTGAGAGAGAGAAAGAGAGAGAGAGAGAGAGAGAAGGAGAATGAATTCACAATACTCAAAGAAAAGATAACAATAGTAGAATAATATAATGGGAGTATTAAGACAAAGTAGCAAGCAAAAAGACGGAAATTACTAAGGAAATGGTCAAAGTATGGTGGGATCCAATATTGTATAGTGGTATACAGTAGAAAGTAGAAAAAAAAGGTTTGTTCCTTTCAAAGTAGAGAAGAGGACTTTATTATTACAAGTTACAACAATCTATGCCGCTAACTCTAGCATGAACAGCCATGATGTTCTGTATTGAAATTGAGTAATATGAACCAGGTTCCATGAAAGGATAAAGCTGAGCATATTGATGTTGACCCATCAACTAAAAAGCATTGAATAAGAACAAAATACAGTTCTTTAGTCATTACCACTTTACTGGCAATTTATGTGTTGCTCTATCTAATGGTTCAATATTATATTCATCAAAATACTAATGCACAAAGCTGACTTAGCCACAATGAATTAATTACAGTAATAAATAGGAAGATATAGATAGATGTTAGTATATATCAAGAAAAAGAAGAAGCAAAAAAAACTGTAAAATTTTCAATTAACACAGAGAAATAAAGATAATATGAAAAGTGACTGGACTTACTAATATTCATGGAGATGGAGATATGGAATCTATTTTAAATCACACAATCAAAAGAGGTTTGTAATGATTTTTTCTCTCTCTCTCTATTACTCTTATGAAAGTAAATTTAGCACTAGAAAATGCTTCCTCAGTAAAAACCTAGATAGGGAGGCATGAAATACTAATAAGTGCCTTCTAAGTGGAGTCTACTGTATTAAGTCTAAATTATATAGAAATCAAAAGTAAATACAAAACTTATCTTTACAAAATACAGTCGATTATAGCCATCAATTTCATCTACAAACTTGTAAACTCGACACGAACTTCAAACTTTTAAATGAGTTTATGTTTTTTTTTTCAAGAAATAAAAACTTAAATGAGTTTGTATAAGTTTGGTTATAAATGGGTCTTTTAGTTTTGATCCATTTATTCAATGGGTTAGGTCGTAAACAAAATTACACTATAACCTGCGAACTCAATGCTTTAAATGAATTTGGTTTGAGATTCAATAGATTGGTCATAATTGGGTTGGCCCGTTTTAGCCCAACTTTGATTCGAGTGAAGTTAAATAAATTTGGTCGTAAACGGGTAAACCCGACCACCAATTTGACTGTCATACAGTTGATCTAATAAGACTACAAAAGCGACCTGCTTTAAAGTTCTACTACAAATGTATATATGCACTAAGGTGTGTTTGTGTGTAAATGTTCTTAAAAAGAAGAAAAAAAACTCCAAAAGCGGGATGACTACTGATTCATTACCTCCGAATCTCACTGAAGAAGAAATTGATTAGTCGCTAAGGCATCAGAGAGCACGAAAATATTCGAAGTTAAGCTTTGATTTTGAACCGTAAGATCCACCGAAGCTGTTTGGCATAATCTGGGTTTTGGGAAACGTGTAGACAACAAAGTTAATTTTATCGTATTCGATAGGGCATCTTTCCGGAGAGATTCTTGTTGATAAAATTATAAGCACAAATCAACCTGATGTCATCATCATCATCATCATCTCATTAATATTAATTGAAATATTAATTGAAAATTTGTCTTGAATTATCTGATATAATTCTTTTATACATAATTGACTCTACAGAACCAAATGGGTGCTTAAATTTCAACTAGTTCTAAATTTTCCCCAAGTCATTCTACTCTAACTCTTTAATATGGATTTTTTAATTTTTTTTTGAAGTTAGTAGGTTTATTACGTTAACTTTCAAACATAATCATTAATTTTAATTTTTTAAAAATAAAATTAAACTTTTCTGGGAAAAAAAAATCAAAAAACTCTCTTGCTCCTAAAAGTATCACTTTTCCTTATAAGTGATTTATTACAAGTCATTTAAAAAAAAAAATAAACAAATTTACTTAAATTTATATTATTATATTTAAATTAGAAAAAAATACTCAAATAATAAAAAATATTGTTAAAAATCAACTAATGTTTTTCATTTTTTGTAATTATTTTTAAATTATACAGATCCATGTAGCTCTATGAAATTTATTTTTTGTTAAAAAAATTTGTATATAACATAATATATTTATGAACATGTGATTGTTGTGTTAAAAATGATTTAAAAAAAAAAATAAATAAATAAAATAGATTAGTTAATTTTTAACGAAACTCCTTCTCATGTACGTATTTTTTTATAATTTAAATATAATAATATAAATTAAAATAAAATAAAACAACTTAGGGTGTAAAACTCAAAAAAAAAAAGTGATTAAAGTGATCCATTTATAAAAAAAGTGACTCATGTACCCTTTATTCCCTATTCAACTTATTCGGTTAAAATTTTAACGATGAAAATGATATAACGAAACAAGGATAATAGAATTAAGACAATGATACAATTTTTGGGTTTAACTTTTAAGACACAATAACACGGGTATTATAGGTCTATAAATTGAAATGAAGTGTTAATGAAATTTATAAGATAATTTATTAACTTTTAAAATATATTTCATTGTATCTCACTTAATTTTTAATGAGGTCAAATAGTAATAAAATAATACTAATTGAGATATCTAATTATTTTTAATGAATTTGAATGAGACAAGTAATAATACAAAATAATAATAATTTATAATGTAAGTTTAATAAAAAAAATGATATAATATATGTTTAAAGTTAATCTTATGAATGCTACATTTTAAATGAGATGATATGTTATTTAAATAAAACGATACAATATTATAACATAAACTCATTAAAAATACTAAATTAGACATAAGATTAGATAAGATAGTTTATTTTGCATCTTTAATGAAACATATAGAAGTAAGAATCTAATTTGAGGTCAGGTGTGATAAATGTTCTAACTTAACTCTGGCGAAATAAATTTTTAGGTATAATATTTATAAAATTATAGATAAATTATATTATAAAATAAAAGTGTGTTTTACTTAAATTTTAAACTTGTAACCTTAAATATATCATAAAAACTCAATAATTTAAACATATTTTTTACTAAAATGAAATAAATATAACATCTTTTTTATATTAAAAACAAGTAATAACAGAAAAATAGTGTGTATACGGTATTCCTCTCTATATAAATCTTAAATACGCTACAGATGTTATAAACTACAAAATTTCATTTCCACGTAATAAAATTTATTGAATTCTACGACTACGAAGATTATATCTAGTAACTGACGAATTAAAATTTGAAATATTGTCTCCGACTTGTTCTTCATTCTCAATCATGAAATCTGGATCTTTTAGATTGTCTAAGCCATCTGATATCTCAGGGTCAACCCATCTTGACAAGTCTGCTTCGGTATCTGATTCCCAACACAACTCTGCATGTTTGCGCATCGCAGTGACCTCTTCTGTCAAGTTTTTAAGCATACCATAGTTCAACATTTCATAATCCCTGTAATTATTTGTCAAACACAAATATATTTATTTTAAATAATACACCTTCATATCAGGAAAAATTAAAAAGATGTTTCATTTCACTAATTTCACCTACTTGTATGTAAAGATAGCATGTAATGTCTGAATGATAGCAAGAGCAGCAAAAATGGACCTAACTAGGTTGATTAACCAACATTGTTGCTCGATACTATTTGTCGAATATCGAAGTATTGTGAATTCAATTAAGAATGTAACACACAGGCCTGCAGAGAAAACAACAATGTTTAAGATTATTAATTTTTTTTTTAATTTTGAGAAATAATATAGAACACTGCTGTTTCAGAGGAAGTACATACCAATATAAAGCTTGTGTCTTACTGTGTAAGTTTGCTTTGTACTTGTGAACATGTAAATGATAAATATAGATATAGAATATAGAAAAAAAGCTTTGATTAATCTTGATTCCAGCAACAAAGCATTGTGTAAAGCGAATAGCTTATCTAGAGCTGCAAACATGTTTGTCTGCTTTTGCTCAAAAGCTTCCTGCAATTTGTATAAACATCTAGTAAAATTTAGAATTAATAACTCTAAATTTATTAATATTAGATCCAAAAAAATAAATAAATTATTTGTATAATAAACAATAAAAGACGCTATAATAATTTTCAAAGACAACTCAGAAATTGAAGAGAAATACAAAATATTTAAAGAGAAAACTCTTAATTTACAATCAAATTAAGAATACAAAGATTTATTTGTTTTTTTTATAGGATGATTAAACCAAATGCAAGGTAAGTTATTTATATTCATCACCATGCAATCTACACCACACAAATATAAAACTAAGAAATAATTTTATCCACACAAATATTATTACATTCTACACACTTCTCTTTTCTACATCCTTTCAACCATTCCATTTATTTTTCTATATTCTTCAACTATTCTATTTTTTTTCTACATCCTTCAATTATTCAATTTTTTTCTACATACTTCAATCACTTCATTTATTGAGTTGGTGTTGATTTTCAACACTCCCCTTCAACACCAACTCTTCACGAAGAAAAGCGTTTTTTACATTCATCTATCACTTTGCATCTAATTTCCTCCAACTATTGGGTGTGCCTTTTTTATTCCACTAATTATTTTAACTCACTTTCCACTGCTTGTTTTCAAAGGTGTAACCCATGAAAGATGAACGATTTTCATACCAATTACCGTTCCATTCAGACTATCAATTGCATCCTCGGTATTTTTTCTATCAACAAACTGTACAAAGTCACATTCTTTTCCAACTGGTATTTTATTATGAATTAACTCACCAAATTGGCTAAATACTTATTTTAGCACGTCATTACTGACGTTTTGGATCCAAACAACCAATTAACTCATCAAGTAGTTCAGAGAAATGACACTTGCTAAGTCCTCCACCACAACAATTTTAGCCTCTTCACTCTTATACTTCTTCTTCACAGTATCAATTCTATTCTTACATTGAATATCAATCTTAGGATTCTTTGAATAGTCCTCTCTACTAGTCACAATATCAACGATCTCTTTCCAATGCTTTTGCTTGAAATTCCCTCTACTCATTTTCACATACCTTTCACCTCAAGCATCGATCAACACATTTGTAGCACCTTCACTCCAACAATCCTCTCTTCCACCTCCTCCACTGCCATTCCTCGCTTGTTGCTATTACGGGATTGGTAGGGCTAGGGTTAGATTATTCTGACTTTTGTTGTTTTAAAGGTACTGTTGATGCCACCATCACCATTATTATACCGTTCGACCTCTAAAATGACTCCGGAGATCTACTTTTCGACGAAGGATGTGACTGGATCTCATCGTCTTCCTCTTATGGAATCTCATAATCAGTAACATCATCCATTGCAACATCAGATCTTGTGCTATCATAACCTAATCTCCCTGTTGATCTATCTGATTTTCTATCACCATCAGACTTTGCAGAAGAGATGCCTTATTCATAGTTAGAATCCTTGTTACCCAGGTCTGTCCACCGATCAAATGACACATGAAGCCCTTCTCCAAATTTCTTCGTGTTTGAATTTTTGTCCAATGGTCCATCCTGCGGTTGTCACAAAGCTCTATATCTCTATCTTTTCAGCGATTTTTGTGCAAAGAGGAATTGGTGTCTCTTTCCTCATCACGCTATCGATCATGACTACTAGTTTCTATATCTAGTAAGAATGGCCTGAACACATCCTTTTTCTACTGGATATCATGAACCTTCTCACTATTTCCTAATAACTTCGTGATGTCTAAGCGATTTCCAAATGAAGGATTTGAGCTATGAGGGTTTCCCACCGTTGTTTTTGCTAGCTTAATATCTCCTAGCTTTGGCAGAAGCCACTGTGGTGAAAGCGGAATAGGATTGTCGGATCCCAGAACATCTTTGGCCTTTCTTCCCCAAGTAGAGGTATCTGTCTCTTTCCACTGATTGTTGGTTGAACCACTGGTAATTGTCTTTTTATCTTATTCAATATACAGATCATGATCTGCAATTTTCTCAAGAGTACTATTGTCAGCATTTTTCACAGTTGTAACCATAAAAACTAATTCTTCTTTTTCTGTAGCGAATAATGCTTCAGAATCCTAACCATCTTCGCTATGCTCCTTAAAACTGGAAGTAGTTGTATTAGTTTCAACAGACTTTTTCTTACTTCAACAATCTTTTACCATGTGACCCATCTTTCCACAGTTGTAACATTCACCATCAAATTTTCTACTGTTACTATGATTCTTTCAAGCTCCCCCTTGACGAAAGCCTTCATTTCCTAGAGGAATTTTTTCACCATCCTTTTTAGATCCACTTCCATTGTATCGTTTGAAAGTTCCTCTGCTTTTTCTAGTATAGAGCGCTTCTTTCTCATCTTTCAACGAGACTCCTCCTATTTGCTTAGCTATAGCTTCTTGACCGATCAATAAATTATCAAACTCAACAAGAGATGATTGTGTTGACCATCCTTGTATAGCGATAACAAACCCTCGATATTCAGGTCTCAAACCATGGATAATTATTCTCTTTATCCTAGTTTCCCCAATAGGAGCTTTTAGATCTAAATCTAAAATTTCGTGGCATAATGATTTTACCTTGTGAAAGTACTGGGAAATGTCATGTCACGTTGTGCCATCGATTGCAACTCATTCTCGAGAAGTTGCAGTCTTGTATCATTCTTCTTTGAGAAGAGTGTAACAAAAGTGTCTCATGCTTCCTTTGGTGTTTTGGCATCCCGAATGTGCTCCAACATTTCTTCTTCAACTGTGATCTTTAAAGTAAACATTGTTTTGCCTGCTTTAATTTTTCACTTCCGCAAGATTCCATTTTCATTTTTCGTTATTGGTTGTGTAACTTCACCACCACAAACAACCTCCCACAGGTCTTGACCTTGTAGGTAAGATTCCATACATGTTGCCCACGTGTTATAGTTTTTGTTGTTAAGCTTCTTGATTTTTCCAACTACTTGAAGATCACTCATCGTGCCGGCAAGACTTCGACTATACCAAACAAGTTTAACTAAGAAACTTACAGAGTACCAAACTCCTCACAACTCATGATAACTCTACTAAGAACGATCATTGACCGTCCCGCTCTGATACTAATTATTGAGTAAAATTTAAAATACATAACTCTAAACTTACTAATATTGGATCCAAACAAGTAAACAAACTATTTGTATTATAAACAATAAAAGATACTATAACACCTTTCAAAGGCAATTTACAAATTGAAGAGAAATACAAACACTCAAAGAGAAAACTCTCAACTCACAACTCACATTCAAACTAAAAATACAAAGATTTATTTGTTTTTTTATAGGATGATTAAACCAAATGCAAAGTAAGTTATTTATAGTCCTCGTCATGCAATCTACATCACACAAATATAAAACTAAGAAATATTTCTAACCACACAAATATTATCACATTCTACACATTTCTCTTTTCAACATTCTTCAACCACTTCATTTATTTTTCTACATCCTTCAACCACTCAATTTTTTTTTATATCCTTCAACCACTTCTTTTATTGAGTTGGTGTTGATTTTCAACATATTATATTAGTAAATTGAGAAAAATTTGTACCAAGATTAAAAAAATTGAAACACTGTAGTATGTATGTTAACCTGAGCTGTCAATATGGACTTTGAATTATCAACCAGATGATCGTGTGCTCGTTGTAGCTGCTTTTGCCTCTGAACAAGTTCTTCTTGTTGTTCATGACCAAACTTAGCTAATTGTTGCAGAACAACCCTGAAATTTCAAAGGGTTAAATAAAAGTAAACCACTTTGAGTTTTCTTTGTGATATGGCAGTGATATATTGTCTAACAGACGGCATGAACATGAGAGTGTGAACACTCGGACACTTCATGTGAAAATTTTAAAAATTAGAAGAAAATAGATGCATATCTAAAAATTTGCAACCCTTTGTTCTCAAAAAGTTCTTATAAGATGGATAATACCTGCTCTCTCCTAGAGCTTGAGACTGAAATTTTGCAAGTGATTGAAGGCCGTTGAGAGCCTCAGATTGCCCATGTAGAAGCTCTTTTTGCTTTTCCAAGGAAATCCCAGCAACATTTCCAATATCATCAGCCTTGGTTTGCAAGTTGCTCATCTTTGTAGACATAGAGTCTGCAACTGTTGCTAATTTTTTCTCTATCTGAACAGTCTCGTCTTGTAAACTGACTATTTCTTCACCCAAATTGTGATATGACTCTTGAATCATTGTCATTCCCAATTCCAATTTTTCCTTCATTCTCTCTTGCCCCTTCTGCAACTCTGATTGAGAAGCTGAAATTTTCTCTGAATTATCAAAAACTGCTTCTGACTGCTTAAGTATGTCACCAATGTGATCACTAACATTCTTAGAGGTCTGAACAATTTGTTTGGTTTGTTGAGTAATGGAATTTAATGAATCGTGAATATCTTTTGTGTCCTGCAACAAATGGTCTGACTTTTCTTCTATCTTTTCTAATTTTTCCTCTGCATAATTGGCTGATTTCTTCAAGTCATTCACCAATCTCTCTGTTTGGCGCCTAAATATATCAGACCTGTAACCAAACAACAAGTGAAACTTCTAAGTTATTTCCTTCAAAGAAAAAAAGAGACTAAGGGTCTGTTTGCTTATGAATCTATTAAAAGTGATTTTAGAAGAAAGCGCTTTTAGCAAAGAAGTACATGAGAAACCACAAAATGTGAACTTCTAATAATTTTTTCTTCCTCCTTAAAACTGTTTTTTTTTTTTAACCAAGCTTAAAAAAAGCACAAACAAACAGACTAACAATCTTTTTTCTGTTAGAAGCACTCTTTAGGTTATCAAAAAGCATACGCAAACAAACAAACAATAAAAGTGAGCTTATATAACAACTTAACTGCAACTGATGACAAATTGAGTTGGTTTCAAGAAAGAACTGACGATAAGTATGTATAGCATTGTTATCCAATTTTTGAAGGCAAGTTTTCATAGGAGAACTATTACTACATGAAGGAAAAGAGGGTCTTCCAGAGTCCTTTTGAAAACAATTGCTAAGACTCCAAGCAAATCTCTTCCTTTTCTCATTATCATCTGAAGTGATTTCAGAACAAGCAGTAAATAGGCCTTGGTATGCATCATACCAACATGATTTTGGCCCCTCTAATTTAATTTTAGCATTAACAACTCGCTCGATTCCTTTCTCATCTTGTAACCCATCAACAGAGAACTCGGCTGCAAAACCTGTTGAAATTGATAGCGTTTCTGAATTTTGAGAGTTGCTAGAGGAAGAGAACCAAGACCATGACTTGCAAGAGTTTGATAGTGTGAAGAATATCAAAAGGAAAAGCAAATAACACATATGCCACATCTTACACTTCACCAATACTAATGTATATCCTGCATAACAAAATTCCTATCAAGTCATTCTTTGTATGTATGAAGCATATAATAAACATATATAGGATTGAAAACATACTGGAGAAATGTCATCATCATCATCAATACAAAAATGGCAGAGTATAAATGAAAATCGAATGACTTCCTGCTTCCTAGTATAGAAATCCAGAAAAGGATGTTATAAAAATAAGAGAATTGCAATTTTCATATCACAAAACAATAATGCCATAATAATTGAATATTTTATTTAAAAATTTATGTTGTAATATTACTAAAAATAGAAATATTATTCCGACAATAAATGTCCAAAAATAACCATAAAAACACTAATAATATATATATATATATATATATATATATATATATATATATAGTTAATTATCGATTCAATTCAATTTGATTTTCATAACATTTACTCCATTTTTTCGCTATAATTTGGGGTAAGGAGAAAAAAAAAACATCAACAAAGTAATTTTGAGCGTGTCGTGGTGGTTACATGTTGAAGAAATTTTGCAGATGGAATTTGATAATTCGAATCAGTAAACTCAATAAATGTCAAGCCTGAATCAATTATTATACCACAAGGACATTAATTAACTTTGATAAGTCAGTCATAAATACGATTAAGTTCCAAATTTCATCATTAACGTACCAGACAAGTGCTTAGAGAGCAAATATATATGTGTGAATTTTTCTTCTTGTCAATATCTGCAACTAGCATAAGAACCGGTTAGAAATGATTTACAAGTTGATTCTAATGAAACATACATTCCAAACAGTTTGAACATATAGAAGTTCTGAGATTGAAATCCAGATACAAATAAAAATAAATAACGAAACATTGAAAGAGAGAGAGCTTTTTCTTATATATATATCAGTGACTTTTGGGTTGGAGTAAAAGGAGTAACTTTTATAGCAAGAAACAAAGAAATATATTTATATAAATGGCTTCGTAATTATATAAGATATGGAAAGGTCCGTTAAATTAAATTTGTATTAATAGTAGACACAACGATAAGTAACGATTCTGAAAATGAAGAGACAATTTTGGATATAAAGCATGGTCTTTAAACGAAGGAAACGCTTTGATGAGTACTTTGCTACTGGAAACATATCTTTTAAAGATTGCTTTGCCTATTATACATGCCAATTTTTATTTCTTACTCTTTTTATATTTCCAATTTAATTCCATATTTTCTCAAATTGTTAAATGTTTGATAATTTAAGAAACTTTGTTTCAATTGAGAAATAAAGGAAAGGAAAGGAAATTTGCGTGATAGAATTTCCCATTTTATTCTAAGATTTTTAAATATTATGAAAATATTAAGAAAAAGTACGAAAATTACTATACAAAGGCAGTTTTTTTCTTTTTTTTTAATATTGTGTAAATTCAATATAATATTTTTTGTTCAACATCATAATATTATATAATAAAATTTTATTTTTAAGTGAATTTTAAAATTTAAATTTTTTATGAAAAAGTATATTGATAATATATTCATTCAATAAAAAAAAGATAATATATATTTATATTTTCGTAATATCAAAAGAAAGCAATAAAATTTATGTAATTATTTATTTTAAATAGTTTAGTTTCGTAATTATTGTATTGAATACTAAAGGTCTCGTAATTTTTTAAAAAAATATCACAATAGTTTCGTTATTATGTGCAAATGAACACTTTAATCTCATAAATTTTAAATTTGATGCATATAATTTCGTTATTTATGAAAGTTAGACACCACATGTAAAAATTATAAGATTATAATTATTTAATTTTATTATTTTTAATGGACTATAAATACTCATTTTAATAAGTATAAGATTAAAAATACTTACTTTTTATAATAACATAGTTAATATTATCTAACTCATAAATTACGGGACTAATACGTTTTAAAAAATTAACAGACTTAACATGACTAACCTAATAATTATGGAACAAATATGTTCATTTACTAAAAATTACATGATCTCTAATACTTTTTACTCAATATCAAAATGTCTATTACTAGATATGTTAAATGAGTTCTCTAATTCCATCACATATCCCATTTAGTGTTCTTAATGAATTTATGGGTTAAAGTCTGTTACATCACATTTAAAAAGTTATTCTTAATGAACTCATGGTTATTATATATAATCATATATTTTTTTCTTTTTATAATTTTACTTGTCTTATTCGTTATCATTTGAGATAAATGATTATCTTAATTGACTAAAAAATAAGGGAGATAAGATTAGATAGACTCACAAAATTTATAAATTATACCATAAATTAATAAAATATCTCATCTCAATTAATACCTCTATATCATAACTATAAATATCAATATTTTAATATTTGGTCACAAATTCTCACTCATCAATTTTTTTTTATTTTTTTTTTACATATAAACTCTTTTGACAACTACAAATTGACTAATATAAGTCACATTAATATCAAGCTACTAAGTTTAGGTGTTTTAGATGATTTAGTTTTAAATTTTTCTATTATCACACTTAGTATTTAGGTCATATTTTTAGAAGAAGAAGAAGAAAAAAAAAATGTACTTAGTTTCTAAACGAAATAAAGCATTTTTTTCCTTTTTCTTTTTTTAACATAACGTCCTACATTTTTGAAGTATGGTAATTAAAGTATTCCAATTAAAATTTTAAAGACTAAAGTTATCAAAATAGGACCATAAAAATACATCTTCCTTAATATTACTCGCTTGACCTTTTTTTTCCCGCAAATATTATTTAATCAATTTATCTGCCAGGCCCAATCCATCAAAAGCTACAGCCCAAATGACCGATCAATTTGTCTTGAATATTTCGGCCATGGTCTTAATTTAAACAAAGCTAACAGCCAAACATTTAAGCAATGTAACCCACACAATGTTTGCTCATAAATATTAAATAAAAAAAAGTAATGATTCCTTTATTCGTATAAAATGAGTATTGAGAGACAGTCACAAGGGGACCAGGCTCAATATTAATGTGCACACAACAAAATTTTATACAAATAATTTTGCAAAATAAAACCTGATTATTCAGCTAATTACCTAAATGCTATGAAACTAGGATTAAACTTTGTAATATAAGGAGGTGAGTTTTGAGTTCCAGATGATTTCGGTTGTACATATTTGCATAGAGAAGTTATAATGCCTTCATTTCCATTGTATGTTAGATTAATGTCTAAAAGTTCCACATTCTCACAAGGAAAATCTTTGCTGGAAACTATCTTCTTTACAAGTGGAGTGTTAGAGCCACCGCCCCATATATTCTTGAAGCTCACATTCTTTACTTTCACCTTTGATGCTGCCTACAATAATAATAATAATAATAATAACAAAGAAAACCATATTAATACAAGATTGATAGTATGAATATAAGATAAAATAAAAACTAGGTTAATAATTATGTTGTTTTCTAACTTATACTTTAAAATTTAATAATTTTAATCTAATTTAATATGAAAATAAAATTTGGTTCTAATTTTTTTACGAAGACTATTAAATTTGATTAAAATTATTAAATTTTAAAATATTAGGGACTAATATATGTGAAAAAATGTTAAGGATCTGTGTTTAAACAACATGTCATGAATATGAGTATGGGTACTTAAATGTTATAATTTAATGTAAATTTACAAACAAACAAAATTAATATATCTGATGTATAAACATGTATCCAAAAAACATGTATCCAAAATTTAATGCTCTTGATTTTTTAAAAGATTTCGAATAACATGAAATAATTACATACATCTTTGAGGGAAAAATGAAATGGTTGCATATGTACGTACCTTTTTGCATTCATTCCAAGGGCAGTATTCTTGGTCAATGAGGATTGGATTGCCAACATTTTCAACAATAATGTCCTCAAAATACATTTCTGTAGCCAAACCAGGAAAAGAAGATGGCCAAGATTTAATTCTTATTCTATTTTTAGCATTGTTCAATGTGCAATTCTTAATTCTTATTCCTTCAATAGGCTCTTCATTTTCATACTTTCCAAGACTTCTGATACTTATACCATGACCATGTCCGCAATTAACTTTGCTGATTGTTACTTCTCTGCTACCATCACCAATAGATATACAATCATCACCATTACCAATGTTGGAGTCAGTTACGTTGATATTAGTTGAATGTGCAATATGGATTCCATTTGTGTTTGAACTCTTATAAGCAGGAGCAATAATAGTAACTTCTTGGAACATGACATTGTTACAACCGAAAACGTTCACATGAAATTGCTTGCTATTTTTTGAAGTTATGTCTCTAATTGTTGAATTACTGATAAAATTGAATCTAAGATTCTGTTTTATTTTGATTTAAAAAAAAAAAAAGTTAGCACATACATGAATTAAATTAGAAGTGTTAGTTAAAACCAAAATTCAAGTAACAAAAAATATTATTTTCAAAAATAATATTGTAATATGTAAAAACTACTAAATCTAAGTGATCCATTCTAAAAAGTTAGTGAAATTGTCCGATCACTCGCTTCAAAGACTAATAAAATATAACTTACAATGGGAAGGTTTGCGCAAAACTTGCCATTACAGCCATCACTTAAACTGGAACTATATTTGGCAATGCCATCAAAGGTTCCACCACCATATAGAGCGAGCTTGTCTACACGTTCGAAAGTAATCCAACTATCACCTTTGCCAGAAAATTCAGGACCTTGTAATGTGCCTTGAATAAAAAAATCAATAGGACCTTTGCAAGGGCCAAGAAAACTCATTTCCCTTAATTGGTAAGTCGCTGCAGCAATAATTATCTTACTGCCATTTGATGATGCACAAGCATCTTTCCAAGCATTCGAAACCGCCTATAAATATCATATTTAAATAGTAAAGAAATTATCAACTACTACTCAGTTGTTTATGAAAATGAAATAAACAATCTCAAGTAGTGTGTTACAACTACTATATATGTACCTGAGTGATATCAGAATCGGCCTTTCCACCATATTTTTGCACGTCAAAATCAATAGCTCTAGCAGTAGTACTGCATGCAATCAATAGAAATAAAGTTCGTGCAATATTTACTGAGTTTGATTTAACAGCCATTGATCTTTAATTTTTACTTCAATTTATTTTTGTTTCTTTTAATTGGGTAATTTTTTGTTAGTTTGGACAGTGATTGTGGCCATTAATTTATATAGTCCTAGCTAGCTAGTGGAAAAAGCCTCCTAATACGTACCTTTGAAATTTTCAACCATTTGTTTTAATTTCTAAATTTAGTCTTTGTAACTTGAGATATTATATTCACTGATGTAGCTAGTACTATATATATTTTCTTTTATCAGTAATTCATCAGTATTAAATGAAATGATATTCTTTCTAACCAATTCTATTTTTATATATTTTTACTTGAAATTAATGGTTGAGTTAAGTTCTAACCCTGATTTTGTTCTTACTGAGTTTGAGTTATTTTCATGGGCTAAAATGCTACCATTGGACATAAAATGAGGAATACCATACACTAGTTTTTTACACCCTAAAATTAGAAGAATAGTTACTAAAAAGTAAAGCATCAAAACTTATTTCAGGTAGTGATGTGCCTATAAATCTCACCCTTTTTTCCTTTCTTATATTTTAATTTAGAAATTTGAATCACATTGATTATCATTTTTTTTATGGAAAAATAAAACATTAAAACAGGATTAAAGCAAGTGGTTTCTAACTACATATATTTTTTTAAAATTTTTTTAGATAAATAGAAGCTTAGTTACTACTTAAAAGAATAAATCAAAAATCTAACTAACACGTAGATCACTTAGTTACTTAGAATGTCTAGAATTTAAGTCTTAATTAGGTGTATGTGAATAATATACTAATTTTAAAAAAGAATATTAAAATAAAATATACAAAGTATAAATAAAAATAATTCCTCTAGATGACTAACAAACATCAAACAAATTAATTTCATCTTATTTCTTTCCATCATGTTCCATCTCTTAGTTTTCTTTTAATTTTTTATTTTTATTCTTCATTTTCTTATATTTTTAGTCTATTTAAATAATAAAAAAATTATTTATTTTGATACTATTTTTTTCTATCATTTCTTACCTCTTACTAGTACATGAATTCTTTATCTTTATAATTAATTAGTACATAATCTTGTTAATATTTTATTATAATTAATAGATAATGAATCAATTTGCTAAAATTTAATTATACTTGCATATTATCTTTATAATTTTAATATAAAAGTATGATATTTATAAATTATTTTCTGTACTATTTATTAATTTATTACTAATTAATTTTTTCATATAAATGAGCTTTTTTGTAAAATAATCTATTAATTCACAAAAAAATACAAGCATAAAAGAAATTAGGATTCATATTACTATGATAAGTTTTTTTATATTAAAAAAATATATTTTTATCCAACATTTTATATTTTTAACTTAATTAATTAAATTTTTTTAATAATATTTAATTATTTAAAGTTATGATAAGTCTATTTACGAATAATGTGTTTTTTAATAATAAAAAAACTCTAAATAAAAATAAATCCAAATTTTGACTTTTAATTAATACAAATTATATATTTTCTAAGAAAATTCATGTGTAATAATCATAAATCTTATCTTAATTAAAAATATATTTAACTTTAACGTAATAACATAGACTCAATTTTACAAGTTGGTATAGATTAATTAAAATAAAAAATTTATAAAAATTAAAAAAATATATGTTTGTTTATTTTTATCAAATAATTTTTTTATATATTTATCGGTTTGTATTAAAGCGTTAAATTGACTTAAAAAAATTAAACAATTTTATATAACTCAGACGATATGAAGTAATTTTATATTGGAATGATATTTGTATAAAAATATTCATTAAGTATTTTATTAAAATTTAAAAATTTATTACATATAAATAAATAGTATCAGGGTCTAGTGTTACTCTAAAATATATATTTGGTACGCGATTGTTGTGACGTGGCTTTCCGTTATTTATTCCTGTCTAACAGTTTTATCTTTTTTCCCGTCATGCAAAAAGCTCCAATTCCAAAAAAATATAGAAGAAGCGTTCTATAATTAACGAGTGAGTTCATGTACCTCTTTCTCTTTCTCCATCGTTAAATTTATTCCAATATTCATGGCCTTTATTTCTTCTCCTTCTCGATCAACTTAAACCCTAGTTCTTAAAAACACAATAAAATGTATGTTAATTTGCATTTGTAACCCTAATTGCCAAATCGAGGTCCGAAATTGGTGGCAATGAAGGGGCTTTTTAAGACCAAACCACGCAGCCCCGTGGAGTTGGTGCGCTACGCTCGGGAGCTCATTATCTTTATCAATCACAACTCTAATGCTCGCAGTACCAAACTTGAAGAAAAGGTTTTTCTTCTAGATCTTTTCTATTTTCTAAATCTGTTTTTTTTCCTCAATCTAAAAACGAGTTGTTTTTTTTTTTCACCTTTATAAAACCATATTCATACTGTAAATTAAATGCTAATGCATATTAATATTGATAACTCCTTATATATTATCGTTCAAAATCATTTTCTTTCGAATGATGAATCTCAAGACAAAAATACATTAGTATCTGCAAATATAATCTAGAATTTGAATTTGAATCGCTGATAGTAATAATAAAATAAATAAGAATATGATCATCTGTTTGTGCTTTTTTTGTTGGTATGATTTTTAACCATACATTGTTAATCTAGTAAGATGTAAATAACTTCAAATTCATGCATTTGATGGAAAAGTAGAGGGTTGATATTTAAAAACAAGCTACAACAATTAAACAAGTCGCCCCCCCGGGAGGAGGGGGGAGAAAGGATTCAGATCCGAATATACTTGGTTGCTTAGAATGGGACGTTTAATTACAAAATACCTGTCTATAAATCATAAATGTGCATATATAGTTTTGTGATTTGTGCAGATGGGTGAATTATGCAAAACAATACTGGAAATAAGAACGCTTCTTTTTGGGAATGGGGAATCAGATCCAAACCCAGAGGCTTGTGCACAATTGACCCAGGAGTTCTTCAAAGATGACACTTTCCACCTTATTATTGTTTTCCTTCCTAGACTTGACATGGGGGTAACTGCCTAACTTCTCTACTATTTTTGTTTTTTCATAATAAAAATTGGGAAAACTTTGTATATCTCCATTACTTTTTCATCGATCCCATTATATGTCAACTTAAAAATAAAATAAATATTCCATTAATTATTGTGTGTTCTACTTAATTTCATATCCAAACTCATATATGAAAAAAGAAAAATGGACACGTTCTCGGCAATGAAGCCCCAACAAGTACAATATTACTCTAAAAACTGTATTGCAAACTTTTTAAACTAACTAGTTAATAACTTGCTACTTTGCTATACCTTTATTGCTAATTAATGATGATAGGATAATCAAACCAATATACTTTTTTTTAAATACTAAGCAATCAAAAAATACCAAGGAATTAAATAATAAATAATGAAAAGCTTTACGTATAGATAGTAATTAATTCATTGCAGGCTCGTCAAAATGCCACTCATGTGATAGCAAATTTGCAAAGGCAACGAGTGAATTCATGGTTGGTTTCCTCCGAGTACTTGGAGAAAAACCTAGACATTATGGATGTTCTCATACCTGGGTAAGTATTTATTTACACAAAAGCTTTAATTTTTTACACATCAGTTTGAATATTTTAACTAGTTATTATGCATGTATAGTTATGAAGATGACAATATTGCTTTAACTTATGGCGCGATTTCAAGAGAATGTATACGCCACCAAACTGTTGCTAGGTAAGAAGTTATATGGTATTATTATATAGAGAAAAGCATAGTAGAATTTCATAATATTAGATTATTTGTATCATTTAATCATTAGATTATAATGTAATTTCTACTATTATATAATGTTTTTCTATTTTATTTCATATACTTTGGTTTCTAGAAATTGAACCACGTTTTGTTAATGCTATATATATAAACAAATAAACAAAGTGATGATAGTAACAAAATAAATATAAGAAATGAAAGAATAATACAAAGATACATACATTGATTCTTCTTTAATTTGCTAAGAAACGAAGATACTTAAATTTGATGGAGTAGATAATTTTTGTTAATTGATATTTAGCTATGTGTTTTGTTGACAGATACGTTCTAAAATCAGAACATATGAAGAATTTTTTTAATTATATACAACTTCCAAACTTTGATATATCTTCAGATGCTGCGGCAACTTTTAGAGTTGAGTATGTTTTATGAAAACTTGATGTGGTTTTTAATTGATCGATGTCTAAAAATATTATGTTACTCATACGATTCGTTATTTAATATTCTTTGTTTTTCTTGATTTTGTTTGAAAAATTAAAAATTTAGGATTTATAAAGTATCTTGTAAATATAAGTCCAATTCTCATGTCACATTTTTGATATATTATTATATATATTATCTATATACAACAAATACATAATAAAAATGATTAAAAATATGAACTCTTGTTTTATAAAATGTATAATTTTTCCGTATTTTATTAATTATTGGTGGTATACAAAATAACGTATCAAAAATGTGATATATGAATTGATTCCATATATAATATAATGAAGTAAAGTGTAAGAACAAGTATTTTTTTATTTTTTATCTTGAATATTACTCTATCCTTTAATTATGCTTACAACATCCTTAGCACTTTTTTTTTTTTTGGTAAAAATTCAAAGCAACAATGGATTTAATTGGTATGGAATACAACCTCCTATATAGTTTTGAGTTAAAAACAAAAAATAACTTACAATTCATATTCCCTTCATTTGTCTGTAGGAGCTTATGACTAGGCATAAATCAACTGTTGCAGAATTTCTTACTAAAAATTATGACTGGGTAAGTACAAGATATAGTCACGATTCAAATTGTGATTTTTTCTACATTTATTCTGTACGCTTAGCTTATGATATGGTATAAGTTGAACTTATAATTACTGAAACCATTAGAAGAAGTGATAATTGACTGCATCTTTATGAATTTCTGCAATTTATCAGTTAAATTATTGAGACATTGATTTAAAGTTCTCCCTGTAATCTTTGATAAACAGTTTGTGGAAGAGTACAACTCAAAGTTGCTAGAATCACCCAGTTATATCACTAAACGGCACGCTGTTAAGGTGAGAGTACTCAATATATATGCGCAAACTCACGTGTAAAAACGTTGTTTGGATTAGGCCTATAAATTTTTGTAAACAATTACACATGCAGGTAATTGTTTTCAAATACAGGTCAAACTAGGTGATTAGCCTATATTATATTATGTGGAGAGTCCAAGATAACAGTTGCATCAAATTTTTTGCAATAACTATCCAAGTTGGTGTTTTAATTTTTTTTCAGCTGCTAGCTGATATGTTACTCGATCGCTCAAATTCCGCTGTGATGATTCGATATGTGAGCTCATTGGATCACTTGAGAATCTTGATGAATCTTCTCAGGGCATGCTATCTCTCTCTCTTACACATAATTAGTCAATTTAATTAATAATTTATGATAAAGGTCATTTCTTTTTTATTTCATTTCTCTGCAGGATTCAAACAAAACAATACAATTGGAATCCTTTCACGTGTTTAAGGTAAATTGAGTAGAATATATCAATCTCATATTAAAGTTTTTAATTTATAAATTATATATGTTCCAATCATATATTTTAATAGCATAACTTTTATACTTTGATAACTAATTTTTTTTTTAAGATTTGATCTCCTAATTTTTTAAATTTAACAAATTTAGTCCAAAAGTAGATATTATGGTGAAATTTCACCATAACACTTAAATTTAACATATTTAGTTCATTTTGATCCAAATTTGTGAAAATTAAAAAATTAGTTGACGAAATCTAACAAAAAAAAAATAGTTAAGTGATCATAGTGTTGAATTGATAAAAGTTAAAGGAACATAAATGTTTTTAGCATTTTTGTTATTAATTTCTATTTTAAATGAAACTAAATTTTTGATTCTTAATGTTGATTGTGGTAGCTATTCGTTGCAAACCAAAACAAGCCTCCAGCGATAGTTAATGTACTCGTCTTAAATAGGAGTAAGCTCCTGCGCTTCTTAGGAGATTTCATAATTGATAAAGGTACAACTCAATATTTCTTTATTTTTCCAAACTCAAATTTTCACAATATTATCTCAAAAGAACCAATAACTAATTAATGGTGTACTTTTTTTTCTCACCTGATGCAGAGGATAAGCAGTTTGATACAGACAAAGCTCAAGTAATGAAAGAGATTTGTGTTCTAGAACCCCAAGATCGTCCAAGTAATTTAGAGGATTGTGACCTTCCATGTTGAATCAGTCAAATATAATACTAGTACTTCTATGGGCTGGAACTATTCTCTCTCTCTCCCCCTTCCTCTCTTCTCTCACTTTCTCTCGTCTCCTCCTGAAATCGTTTGCCCTGAATAAATAAAGAGCACTAAATTGATATCAAAGATTGTACTAATAGCAGTGTCGATCAGTCAACTGTAAATAATATTGAGCCCTGCTACTAATTTAGAATAACTTCTTCAAAAGCCAAATTTTGGTCTCTGATTGCTCTGAGACTTGCAGCTCTATTGAACGAGACTCATTATAGTATGAGAAGAATTATTGGTTCATCCAACACAAAGCCGACATTAGAGGTATAAATTGTAATGAGATGTTAATAAAACTCTTGATATAACTCATTAATTTTCAAAACACATATCATCTTATCTGATTTAATTTTAATGAGATGGTAGCAAAACGATATTAATTGAAATATCTCATTTGTTCCTAATGAGCCTAAACGTGACAAGTATAAATAAAAAAATAAAAAAAATATGATACATGATTATTTATAATATGAGTTTAATAAGAAAAATAATACAATATATGTTTAAAGTTAAATCTATTAAGACTATAATCTAAATTATATGAAATGAGATGAGATGATATTTAAATTAAATAAGACAATATTATATCATGAACCTTTTAGAAACACTAAATGAGACATAAGATAAGACAATTCAATTTATATCTCTAACTGACATATCAACTTAGTTCTAAGACCAACTAATAATTTCTCATAGCATCATTATCTCAAACTTGGAGGCTACACAAAAGACTTAACTCTCATCAACTAAATCTTTCATTAGCTTTGATATTCTATAGACCCTCAAGAGCGTCGATAACAACTTGAGTTATATTCTCCATAGAACTCTTCATTTCCTAGGCTCAAACTACACCTTTTCAACCGTACATACTTACCACCCACCTGATGCATCCAGATCGCCTAAAAGCCCCTCAAAATTCTACATGATGGATTGCATGCCAATAAATCCAACCTAATATAATTATAGGGGTAATCTATAATTGTTTTTCACAATTCTATCTAAAGTATTGATCCAACATGTCTAACCAGTTACAACATATCAATGCAACCATGACCTCTCGACTATCATGTCTCAAACATATGTGTTGTTTTGGGTCCATTCAAGATAACACAGCAAGAGTTGATCATGTCTGGCAAGCCAAAAACTCAGCTTTAACGATATCCCCTAGGCGGCCCGACCTCATCCAACTTCATGGCCAAATATTCATGAACAGGAACAATAGATTTGCTAATCCCATTAGAGTAACAGTGAAGACTAAGGCTACAACTTCTGAAATAGTTCCTCATATTTAATAATTGTCACAAAACGTTAATATTCAAGTTAAAAGTGAATGACTATTTTATAAATACTATGTATCGTGAGATGACCAAACACATTGATGTCAGATATCACTTCGTTCCTGACATTGTGTCTGAAGGTATTATTGTTATCAACAAGATATCACTATAGAGAATTCATATGATATACCAAACCAATTTCAATTAACAAGTTCAAGTATTGTTTGAATTTGATTGGTGTTTGCAATAAGTGATTGCCCTTTAGGGGTTTTAGGCGACGACCATTTGATATTTCAAGGAATTTTGCATTTGAAGAATTAGATTTTTCGTTTTGTGTCAAGGTAGAAATTTGTTATTAAATAGATGTCATGGAACGACATCATTTAAGTTAAAAGCGAAAGGCAATTTTGTGAATATAACTTCATGTGATATACTCTTCGGTCTTTGTAATTGGGCTAATTAAAAGGAACCCTAATAGACAATATATATATATTGTCCTCTGCTCAAGGTGTGTTGAAGAGTTTTGAAAAGCCATCTACTCTCTTCACTTTGCGAGCCGAGAGAGATCAACTCATCATTACTAACCACAATCATCAACAATATTAATCACCACATCAACCACTATCCTAACCTTCTTTCTTTTGAATTAATAAAGCCCCTTTTTGAATTAAAGAGCTTTGGATCTTTGAAGAATGCTGTTATTTTCCTTCTTTTGGTAAGTGTGTGCAGGTAGATTTGTTATTTGTACGTGGTTTTGAATATTGGTATATGTACTCCCTATTCGAACTTATAGTAAATTTGAAACAGTAAATTTGATTCAACAGTAAAATAGATTTTTCAAATTGAAAAGTTAAACCACTTAAATCTTTGTCTACCATTTATTTTTTTCATTGTTTATTATTTTATCATTATCAATAATTATTTATTTGTACAATCAAATAAGACTTAAACTTCGTTTTCGTTAGTGCTAATTTATAACAGCTCCCTCAAAGTCCTAGCAGCCTGTGTCACCCTAGATCAACTACTACGCCATCTAATCACCAAACTTCTTAAACCAAAGGTCTTTAATAAACAACCAAAGAATATCAGCAAACAACATATGTGATATGTTTCACATGTCACCTAGCCAAATCGGATATTGTCATTACTAGAAAAGGTTCATAGGGATATTGTAAGAATCTACAAGATGCTCAAAATATAAGAAAATGTTCGTAAGTATAAAATAGAGATCCTTCAATAATGAATAACACATACGTTCCATTCCTTTCTAAAAAGTATCTTCTTTTTTGGGGGGGTCAAACTAAAAGTATCTGATTGCATTTCAGCATTTTCTATAAAATCCAAACTATGCTCAAGATTCTCATAACAAAAAATATATAGCAGTTTTTCTACATTTATGTTGACAGTTATGAATGCCTAACCAAATTACCCAACTGATGTACCAGCTCCTCGTGCTTGGTCTTTGTTACTTTTAATTCTAATGTCACCTGTAAAATACATAAAGATATTGTTATAGAGACACATCAACCATTGCGAATTTAATCGTCATATAATTAAAAACAAAAAAAAAGGGTGAAGTTTCTGTAGGCTTGATTTATATTCACATAATAAATGAAAAGGAGCTACCATTTATTTACGTGTATATCAAGAAGTATGTCGTTACTTTCTCTTCTTGGCTGCAAACGATGAGCACTTGATAAAAGTGAATTTTTTTTTTTACTAGCCTAAGGAACCAGGAGTTATTTTGGAGGGAGAAAATACTTCAGGACCAAGTATATGCCGTTAATATTTGTGGAAGTTCATAACGTACAATATAGTTCTAATAAAGGAAATTACTCTCACCTCTTGGAATATTTCACTATACGAAGCCTCTTCAAACCCCTATAAGAAACAAAATGTGAATTTTGTCAAAATTACAAAAGGAGAGTTTAATATGCAAGGGTTTACCAAGTTGGACCTCTCTTTTTGCTCGTAACAAATTAACATGCATTGTGTGAGAGAGAGAGAGACCAGTTTCCTGAACATATTGAGTGATGCTGCATTTGATTCCCCAATTTTTACACGGAAGATGTGGATCCCTAAGTTTTCAATTGCAAATGACATCATCATCAAAACAGATTCCTTCCCGAGTCCTTTACCCCGGCTGTGCTAGCAAAAACGGAAGTACAAAATTTAAAAAAAAAAACACACACACACACACACAAAACGAAAGTGACAATCTATAAAATTATTTTCAATTATGAGAGGAGGTAGAAGAAAGAGGAGATTATCATGAAGTTCTATAACTGAAGAACAGAAGACTTCATCTAGAAGAGACATCACTTTCACTGGTTTTGAATTCTTTAAATGCACACCCTTTAATTGTGCAAGGTTATATGAACCTAGATCAATGTACAGATATAAATTATGAACCCAAAAGCCAAAAGTAGCAAAAAGCAACAGATTGACCCACAATTTTCTTCTCAATATTTCTCAAATAAAAAATCAAACTAAAGCTAACAAAAACACAGTAATAGAAATTGCTTCAGATGGTCACCAACATAACCAGAACAATGAAAGAGCTGGTGAAAATAAGAATCAACAACTTAACTGCTGTAAGAAAGCAAAAGAGAAAATACCTTTTAGGTTCAGCGATCATTATTTCAACCTCTGCCATATCTGGACCATCTGGATCATTCATATAAACATTTACATCCCCTACCATGGCTACAAAAAGAGGGCAGACCATTACTCAACAAAAATCATAATAGATAAACAAAGCATGTCAGAAAACTAAGCTACTTCAAATAATAGTATGCGGCTTTCAAGATATTGTTAGCTAAACACCATTAGGAATTTAGCTTTTGGGAACATTGATCCCATCTGTTCTTCTGGTATAACCTCAAAGAAAGATTAAACTTCTAACAAGTCCAAAGACTTGACAACTAGTAACATATTTGTGATCTTAATGCACCACTAATACATGTTAATATCAACTCATAAACATGCACCAAACCCAAAAGAGAAGAAACTCCTAAGGTTGAAAATATTCCTTCTCTTATTCTTTACTTCCGTTTATTCCACTTTCCATCAATTTCAATAAACCATCCAAGTTCGAAACTATCTAGCTTGGCAGTTGGCAGCTGACCATTCAAATAAAAAGATACAAAGAAAAAGTGGGAAATATTGGAAGCTGAAGCATAAATTGTTAGAGGATATGTCATGTATTGATTAAATACAATATTATGGTAGAGTAATTTTTTTGATTGGAAAGCGAAAGTCCATTTGTTTTTATGGACTTTAACATGGTATCAAATCTCGAATGATCAACAAACCTTGGACCTGCTCCACAAAAGAAAAAAGACAAGTTACCTTATGTCAAAAATACAAAGTGATGGGCTTTGTAAAAGACAAAGACGCACACTTTGAGAGCTGTTAGAGTTAACGTAATTATATATAATACCATGGAATTCTTTATAAGAAATATGCCCTCCTTGACATTTTGGAATTGGAAAACCTTATATTGAACTTTGACATATTTATATTTCTTTCACTGATTAACTCGATAAACAAAGCGATAGTAACAGGTGAAAAGGAAAGAAATTTCACAAACCTTCATCATGGGGATCTCCATGAACAAATTCTCCAACAACCAACCGTTTATCCAACACTATAAAAGTCTGCTCTGAAGGACCATAACAAAAATCAAAAACAGTAGACAGCAATTGAAATAACCCAATACAATATACATATACAATCAAATCAAGAAGGAAATCAATCACGAAAATACACAAAACCATTAATATTTATCTAAATTAAGAAAACCCAAGACCCAAGTCACTACTTTCTAAGAAAAAAAACCATGAATGAGAAAACAGATATATTTACTAATTACTACGGTCAATCTCAGAAACCCAGAGAAAGAGATAGAGAAAATACTGAACGGGTCTTCGTTCCAAGAGAGCTGCATCTGGTATTCCTGATCGAAAGTGAGGGGCTCAGAGCCAGTCGCTTGGAGCAAAATAGGGTCTTGCATCCATTGATGGTATTTGGGCACATGCTCTTTCATGTATGGAACCAGAATTACCTTCTCTCCCACCAGACTCACTACCTTCTTCTTCCTTTCTTCAACTTGTCGCTGCATTTCTCCTTCCATTTTCTACAACCGCAGCGATCGAGGTATTCAGCGGAAGAGAAGCAGACCGGTACCAATAAAACGACTTCGTTTTCCGAAGTCGGGTCTGCAAATTACGAGTAACATTTTTTATTACACAATTAATAAATATCAATTAATATTATTGTTATGTTATTTATTATTATAAATTATAAAGAAATTATTTTACATGATTCTTTAAATAGATTAATTTTAAATATAAATTGATTACACAAATTATATTCTTAATTTTTTGCATTTTTATATTTTAATTTAAAAAAAATCTTTGATCTAAAACTTTTTGTTCTTTTTTTATTTTATATTTTAATTCCTTAATTTTTTTTATCATAATTTAACTTATTTATTTTGTTATTTTAATTTTTAAAAAATAATTTATAGTAGAAATTTAATTTTAAATTTATTTCAAATTTTAAAATAAATATGAAAAATTAAAAAATAAATTAATAAAATTATTAAATAAAAATAACGAGTTAAATATATAAAAATTAAGATAATAAGAGAATAAATCATAAAATGATAAAGATGAATAAATTACAAAAAATAAAAATAAAAATTTAATAACCATTTAACTATTTTAGCCTAAAATAAGTAAACTTAAATTACATAAAATGATTTTTTTTATAAATAAAATTTTCTTTTAATATCCTCCCTACCATCTATGTATTATTTTTGTAAACATAAAAAATATATATTGTTAACGTTTTTAAAAATGTAAATAATATATTTTTAAAAAAAATAACGTAAATAATATATTTTTTTAACTAAAAATTAAAAATAAATGATTTTATTTATAAGAAGGTATGATTTGGTCTCAAAAGAGATGGTGGACAATTGACTAGGTTCCGCCCCCAAATATCACAGAAAGCCTAAAGTTAAGGAAAAGGCAAATTTCCAACACCGACCAGAAACGTATCTTTTTGATTTCCGTGTCTCTGCTATAAATTATCAAGCAAACTAAAGCAGTAGACTTAAACAATAAATAAGTATTAAAATATTATTTTAAAAAACCATTATTAATGTTTTGATCAAAACTGCTGTCAACAAAATATTTTTATTAAAGTCAGACATGTACTGTAAAGTAAACATTATTACAAATAGGGTGTCAATCTTGTGATATTACAATACATACCTATTAACATTTAAAAAAAAAGTAAAGTATTTATAAATATGGAAAAAAACATAATAATTATTATTGTATCATACTCTTTCGGTTTACATTCAAATTATAAATATTTAAACTCAATTAAATATTGAATTAAATATTTTAATATTATTTTTATTCTTAAAAACGTGTTAAAAATTCTAAGAATCAGAATATGAGACTGAGGGGGGGCTTATTCATGAGGACCCTAGTTGGGTATCCCTTAATTGTTTCACACTATAAAAATCAATAACCTCGGTACTCAGATACAATCTGCCGAAAGCAAATCAAATTCATGGGATAAGAAGAATAATAAGAAAACCAAAAACATTCCTAACTTGAACACAAACTAAGCCAAAGACATTACATATAAAAAAAATAAAAAAAAATTATCAGTCTATCTTCTTCTTCTTCTTGTATTGCCGCCTCACCAGAGATGCATGATACACTTGGCTATATCCCGCAATCTGATTTTACATCTCACTCGAAGACCCAAAACAAAACCTAAAATGGTAACTCAATCAATCCTCAATCCTCAATCCCCAACACAAAATCCATGTAACTTCTTCTATCTCTAATTTAACTATCCAAAACAGACACTCCAACTAGCTCTTATAACCAAATCTGTTTAACTGACTATATTCACGAAGAAGGTCTGCAAAATTCACACTTCACCTGCTTCTTCTCAATATTTATCTTCACCTACGATGTTGTCACATCCAAAGTTATCATCTAAGTTGCAATTCCTGGAGTGATTACAAAAAGAAGCTCGTAAGTATAAAATATATGTTTACCTGTTTTAAAAGGAAAACAAAATTGTATACAATCCGATTAAACCATGTAAACAAAAAGAGAATGGATTTGCATATTCCAAGCATATTACCAACAATATTGGATTACAACTAAAAGGTTAACTTAGAAACCTTCGTAGATTGTATCCAATTAAACAATTATCCACAAGTGTTAGTTCTATGCACTATACAAACCAAACATTTATAATTCTAACAATTTAGAATAATGGATCTTGAACATAGAATCTGATATTATGTTAAAAATTGTTAGGAAACTAATTCTCCCAAAAACTTAATATAATAAGACAAAGTTCAATGATATTTTTATACATCTATTAAAATCAAGTCCCACGTTGTTCATTTATGATAGTAACATTTTTTTAGAAAATCAAGTCCCACGATTTATGATAGTAACATTTTTTTGGAATTATTTCAACTAAAAGATTAAATCTATCTTCATCCACCAAGTACCAATGGGCTAAGCAATTTAAAAAAAAAAATTGATTGTTGACGTCAGAAATATCATGAAGGACTATAGCACTTATATCTCTAAATGTGCATACATTTAGAGGCATCAAATGTGCTAAAACTTAGCCCAGCTCATACGTTGAGAACATGGAATAGCTTGTTAGCCTCATTTATTTTTTAAACCTATTCTTATATATAAATAAATACGAAAATATTAAAACTCTAACCCAAAACAATGTACCAAACTTTACCTATATGTTTTATTAGGGGTTAAGGTCTCTACAAATCATGTAATTCATCAAAAATTATACTTTAGTCTTCTATCTTTTAAGGTATATACATAGAGTTCTCTAATTCTTTAAAATTTTCATTCAATTAACATCTTTGGATGAGGTGACTTATGAACTAAGTAAGTCAAAGCTTTTTCAACTTACCGGCTTAAGCTCACTGGTGAAGAGTTAACAGAGCTCGTTTGACATCTTTGCACTTACAAATGCATGCACACACATGCACAAAATAGAGAGCACTACAGAAAAAAAAAAAAACTACTCATCTAACTCTACAACTAAGCTAACAACCCTAATCATGAATTTCAAGGGAAGCACAAGAGACCTCAAACATTTTAAAAAAATGAAAATCTTCTATTACATGCCTCAGTCAATCAATGAATTATTAACACTACCATGTCGTATGATTATCAACTAATTGCTTATGAGAACTTATCTAACAATAGTGGAAAAATCATGAATACCTTGACCGAGTAAAGGTATATATTTTACCGTATAATGCAGTATTTGTACATACTTCCATGTTCTCTTTCAGATACAGAATAATAACACAAGAACATAACCTATAAAGTATTTCACAAGTAATAATGAAAGTAACCAAACATCACACAGTAAATGGCAAAAGAGAAAAGCTCTAATCAGAGTTCGTTTTTAGCATATAAAAATGAAAGTGGATGACACCTTGATAACAAAACTGACATGCTAAATAAAACACTTCCTTAATTAAATTTATGAAAGAGAGTTTCATTAAGACATCACTGAACCTCTCTTACCTCGGTTGGGTTGTTCCTTGTTGACTCTGTAACCCCCAACATAATCAGGAGCACTTTTAGCAGAAACATCTGAAGCTGCACCATCTAGCCCATAACCGAAGGGACCATAACTCTCTCTTTCAGAATTGGATGAACGCCACGTGGGATCTCCATAAACTGAGCCAGTAGTATAAAAATCAGCAAAAGCCCCATCAAAACCACTATTTGAAGCACTAAATGATGATGTTGATGCCACATTTGTGCCAATGTTTCTGCCATAACCTACAGTTCCCAAACCATAATTATTTTCACCAGATCCATAACCAACATTTCCACTATTGTTGAGAGCATTGTTTCCTCCACCCTGGGCTGACAGTGTTGAAGAACCCCAATTAACTCCAGCATTGTTATAGGCGCTTCCTCCAATGCTCTCACTTCCTGCTCCCATGTAAGCACTGGAACTTGAGGAATTTGATCCATAATTAAGTGCTCCATTTCCCCACAAATTCCGAGTCACTGAACTGAAAAACGAGTTGCTTCCAGCATTACTGCCATCATACCCAATAGAACTCCCAAATCTGTTTGAGTTACCCATGTAGTAAGGGTTCAATCCCCTTCCATAGCTGAGATTTCTGTTAAAGTTTGCATTGCCTCCATAACCCGTTCCCAAACCAGGCTCAAAATTCATCCCCATACCATAACCAGAGCCAAATGGAGGAAACCCACTTCGAGTACCAGCAACTGGACTGAATCTACCAAGACCATAACCTCCAACTGCACTAGGAGTATATCCCTGAGTGTAGCCATTGAGGAAACTATTGACTCTGTTCAGACCATAATTGTATCCACCAAGTGGGCTGCGACTGGGACCAGGTGACAACTCCTTTGGCACTGCACGCTTGACCTCAACCATCTTACCATTCAGTTCATGATATGCCTTAAGCAAAGCCTTGTCGACTGCTTCCTCTGAATCGTAAGTGATGAATCCAAACCCTCTTGGCCTTTGGGTGTTGTGATCATACATCACCACAACATCTGTGATTGTTCCAAACTGCTCAAAATAATTCTTGAAGTCACTCTCTGTGACTGTAGATGCCAAACCTCCAACAAAAATCTTTCTAGTACGTCCCTGACCTGGAGAACCATGAATGCTGCCACTGCTTCTACTCAAAATGTTCTGGTCGTCTCTAGGAACAGCTTTTTTTGCCTCAACCTAAGGATGAAAAATGCAATTATTTAAGTAAATAAAATTCAAACTGCACAAGCTCCAGCAATTGTTTTATCAGCTTAGGAGAATGGAGTTTAACACTGAAGAGAGAAATATCACAAGGAAAATAAATGAGATAATAGATTACATTAATTACAGTTAGCTTAGTTTAAAAGAGAGAGTAACACACAGCCAGAATAAAACAAATCCACTGAGAACGATTTCGAATTCAAGATTCTAAAAATGAAAAGCACTTTTGTTTCGAAAATTCAGGAAGAAAAGAAAAACAAAGCTTAGATAAGGTATGAATCTGGGAGCATAAGAGGTTGAAAACTGACCATCCTTCCATCAATATTGTGTTTGTCCTTTATAACTCTATCTGCAGCGGATGGATCAGCAAAAACTACAAAACCAAAACCACGAGCACGACCAGTGGTACGGTCCTTCATGATTACAGCTTCTACCACCTCTCCATAAGCACTGAAATAGTCCTTGAGACGCTCCTCATTTGTGTCCCATGATATTCCTCCGATGAACAGCTTCCCATTATCAGATTGCATTTTTTTCTGCACAAAACAAAACTACTTTATCAATCCAAGCTCAATAAAATTCATGAATGCAAATAAAACTGAAATTCATTGGGAAATTATAATCAAAGTTAAGAACTTATTTTCAAAAGAAAAAAATCCAATTTGTGAGAAAAGATATACGTCTTATGATGGATCCAATACTAAGTACATAATTCAATTATAATTTCTTCTCCATCAGAGTGTCCGGGTCACTTAAATTGAATGTAATAAAACAAACACCCAACAAGATATACAATACCTTGTTTGAATAACAATGGCAAATCCCAAAGGATTTTATTCAGACGAAAAAGATGGTGTTCTTAGATTCAATTACTAATAATGGATCCTTCGCCGATCAAATAATCGACCCAGAATTAAGTATGCCTGAAAAAAAAAAGAGAAACAGGGTCCAATAAGAAATAAACTAAGATCCAAAACTTAAACCAATTTCACATATATCAAAAGCCCAAATCCAGATTCAGAAGAAACCCACCTATTACAAAACCCAGAAGCCAAATCTAGCGATATACTAAGATCTGAGAGGAGGCACTGTAAGGATAAGAACAGAGGGCATGCTCATCCTCCTCTATATGTGCCCCCTCCACCTCTTCTTTGTTCTTTGAATAGTGTTAACTTGTTTACAAAAAATGTAAATTCAGTTACCAAAACAGATGGGCAGAGATGAAAAAAGAGAGAGAAAAACAGTCATATAAAGTGAGAGAGAAAAAAAAAAATGAAAAGGAAGGTTACATTGCATTGGGGTGGGAAATATATAGAGTTGGAATATTTCACATTTCCCTTTTTATTTCTTCTACCTAGTCTTTTCGGTTTATTTCAATTTAAAACCCATTTGTTCTTTTAATACCTATATTATTCGCATATCTTATGATATTTCTATCTAAATTTTCTATATATTCAAATAAATTATATCAAAAATTCACCATTGAATATTTATTTTTTATAAATACATAATTTAATAACCCAATATATAAAAAAAATATTTATAAAGGTATGTTAAAAATCATGAAATATTCTCAACTTAACTAGCAAAAAAGTGCATTGCTTAATTTTGAATTTATGGAAATGTCTTACACTACAAATTCACATATCTCATTTTTTTTTAGGTATAGATGAATCACTAGTAAGATTACAATAAATAACTATTACTCTCTTTTTTCCTTTCCATTTTTTGTGATACTATGTAAAATTTTCTAATAACTTTTGTTCACGGGTATACTAATAATTAATATGAAAAGAAACAAATTTGTGCTCACACAATAAACCCACAAAATAATGGAAAGCGGACGACTTCTTCTTTCTTTCTTTCTTTCTTTTTTTTTCCTTCTTCTTCTCCTTCTTCTTTCTTTTATACTACAATGATGGACGAAAAGCTTTGTTATCTTCCTTTTATTTATAATACTTCTTTAACAAAATGTTCATTTGATTTGTTTTAAAAAGATAAAACATTACAGAAAAACACGAAGGGTTCATATATTTTATTATAACCCTTATTTATAATAATACATTTGGATTAATATAAAAAAATGTTACTTATAAATCTATTACGAAAAATATCATAAATATATATATTTTTTTACTTATATTAATTTATATTTATATATATTTAAATTATTTTAAAAAATTGAAATAATTATATAACTTGATACAAAAATAAATATAAATTTATTCCTCATGGTAGTATTGATGGACAGCTAATATCCTTTTAATTTCTAAATTTCGTTGGTTGAGTCAAGTCTACCTTAAAAGTGAACACTACCTAGGAGAGTTTTGCTTCTTAAGTTTGAGCAAATGGACACTTTTTTGTGATATGTTTATAATTTTTACATAATTTAATTATAAACGTAAAGAATGAAATAATTAATAGATAAAATTTATTTATTTTTTTATTGTTATAAGCGAAACCATGAACAGAAGTTAAGAAAGTTGAAAAAGCATCACATGCCATGCATATTTTATATTACTATATATTTTATCAAAAGGAGAATTCATTATGTCTCCTTAATTCTCATCATCAAATGATCATCTTCTTGCTTAATTGAAATCTTGCCTTTTTGTATTCGTTCATGTATGGCGAAAAAAGGGTGGAATTAATAGTAAATTCTTTTTAGTGGTTTAGTAATACGTGATAATTATAAGCGTTTAATGAAATAAATAAACTTGATATATATTAAATATTTAAACTAGGTATAGGTAGTATGAAAATGATAAGAGATAGAAAAAAAAATTGTCCAACGTGTTCTAAAAGTTTATTTTTATTTACTTACATAATATATATATATAAAAGAATGAAATTTTTCATTTTATTTATATTATATATAAAAATCGAAATCATATCTTAAATTAATGAACAATAGCAAATTAAGCAATGTTGTTCCTTATCTTTTTTTTATTTTTATTTTTCTTTTCTTTTTTCTTTTTCTTCATTTTCTTGTTTCGCTGGTTTAATATCTAGTAAGTGCTACTTGGTGGATCTCACACTTTACAAGAGAGACAAGGAAAAATAGAGAGAAGAACGTCATTTACAATTGAAGAACTACTCACCAAAATGAATATTTGCATGTGGTGGTGGGATATATATTGACGTTAGATACAACCTCCACCATAAATCTATAACTCTTCATTTAATATTGTTCCACACTTAGATAACGATCTTTTGATGAACATTGAATAATAAGTTTAAACTCATAAAAAGTATAAATGATAATTTTTAAGAAAATTGATATATGATAATTCTACTTAGTATCAAAACAACAAATTCTTGATTAAATAATTGTAACAATTCTCAAAATTAATTAAAAAATTTCAAGTTTGATAGAACGTACAAAAAAATAAAAAAATAAAAAAAATTCAAATAATTAACATTTGTAAAAAAAAAAAAACACATACTTGAGAAGGAGTGTTAGAGGATATAAATAAATCGTTAAATAAACATCCTACATACTTGTGTTTTTAGGATAATTAATAAAGGATATTTTTACATAAATTTATAAAAGATGAAAAATAAGTAATTTTAATACAAATCAACGACATAACACCAAAATTTAAATCATATCAATAAAATATAACAACTCTATTAAAAACAAGCAATGTATAAAGCTGCAACAAAAAATATAAAAAATCCTTTATTTGAGTCTAATTCTTCAAATTCTTCACATTATTACCATCCAATGCAATAAGAAAAGGATGAAGACACACAAATATCCAAGTTTACCTAGATCTTAAACATTAAACTCGTTATCAAAAATTATCAATTCTACATATACGATTATTATAACTATCATCAAATCAAATGAAATATGCTTTTGGTCAATTAGCCCAATGATATCTAGAGCCAAAACAAGATCAAATCAAGATAATATGTTTCCCACTATATCATATCCATAATTACAAACAAAATTCATATCAAAGTAGATTATAACAAAACCATTCCAACAAACAAATAGAATAAAAAAATAAAATCACACACAAAAGTGAAATAAGAGAAAATCTAGAAAGAACCAACGTTTCACGGATAGAATAAACTCAAATTGTGATGTGATACACTACTAAAAAATTGATCCAAAGAGAAAAACTCTTAGAATAAAACTAAAACTTCAGTAGAAAGGATTAGTCATATCCTAATCACAAGCAACTCGAAACTAGAATATAATGAAAGAAACTTCCATGCTAAAAGAAATCAATTCAACTTCATAACCAGATCGAATCAATTAGCATCTAATTTTGATATCACTCTCTAATATCTTGGTAACAACAACACTAAAATTTGACAAGTGAAAGAAATTCAAGGTGATGAAGATACCTAAACTCAATAGCAAGATACCTGATTTTTTGTGTGATTACCTTGAGATTTTCATGAACCCTTGGCGTTAAAGAGTTATAGTCAAGAGAAATCTTACTTCTTCTTTCTTTCTTTTTTTGGTCCAAAGATAGAGAATTTTTGAATTCAATCGATGAACTATGCAGACAATGATGCAATGGAATGACAAGGTGAACAAACAATGGAAGGGATTGGCTTGGTGCAACAATGGCGTAAGGCACGATGACAATGGGCTCACGTTTATCACCTTCTTCGATTTAGGATTTTTTTTCCTTCTAAACTCTTTATTTTTAATAGATACTTACTTGTAAGAGATGTTATTTATATAATCAATTAATTAGTATAATCTTTCACTCATTTTAAATTATAAGATCGAATAACGCAAACTATAATTTTATCTAAAAAATTAAAATTTAACTATTAGAAACTTTTAATTTAGTATTAATTAAATCAAATTACATCTTTTATCACATTATTTAAAGTTTTGAATTTTGCAAGAGTGAAATATATATATATATATATGCGAAAATTTATTACAAAAGACATTATTTGTTTAATCGCATTAATTATGGTACGTGACATGTTAAAATAATTTTAAAAATAATGAAAGTTTTTCATTTTATAATAATTTTTGTCATATAGAACATTATTATTAGTATGTATTTAGCATGTTTCTTTACGTATTAGATGTTCAGTCAAACTATTGAACAGATCATTATGATTATTGGTTGAAGTTCAAACTTATGCATTCGACATTTCTTCTCTCTTTTTCGGTGAAATCTTATCAAAATATCTAAATATTACAAACATCTGATGCATTTTGTTTTAATGCGGGGGACTATAGATGTGTATTAGCCACTTAAATTTTGTAGATTTTTTATGATAATTTAGTTTATTAGTTTTTAAAAAATGACACCACAAGTTTGAATAATTAATTTTCATTTTTTTTTAATTTTTAAAAATTGTTTTAAGAATTATTCTTTTTAAATAATATAGTTGGAAAAAACTTAAAAATTAATTAACACTTCAAATATATGGTGTATTTTTAAAAAATTGATAGATTAATCTATAAAATAAAACTATTAAATTTAAATAATTTAATTATAATAGTTAATGAATTGATGCATATTTTTACTATAATTTAATATTTGCCATTTTGGATTGAGCAAGATATGTAATAGGTAATTAATTTAATTCAAGTATATAAATTTTATGTTGATCATTAAAATCATGTTAATTTATTTGTAAAAATTATAAATTTCTAATAAAAAAAATTTCTTGAGGGCAATCATTCTATCATGTACGACATTTTACTTCAAAAATAAAAAAAAATAAAAATAAAGTCTTAAAATCATACATACGCGTATTAATTAAACAAAGTTTAATTCTTCGTGCTACTTTTGGTAGGTTCCCCTCGTAAACTAATCCGACATTTATACATGTTATCATTTGGTTTGATACTTTTTTTATTTTTAATTATTTGTTGACTTTAAAACACACAATTATCATTTAATTTAAAAAATTATTTATCTTTTCAACTAATTACAAAGTAAATTACATTTATAATTTTCATTTATACCCAAAACCAATAACTTTAATTCACGCTACAAGTCCATTATACATATGCTTTTAACAATAAATAGTTACAAAAAAAAATATTTATATTTGAATATTTATTTATATAGAAAGTATTTTGCTGATAGCTAAAATATTTATATGATATTATTTTTAATCCTCTTAAACACGTGAAAATATTGATACTTCATTTTCTTTGTAACATTTAAATTTAACAAAAAAATATAAATAACAATTAATTATAGTATTTTTATAATATCTTTAAAATTAAATATTATCTCATATTTTAATTAAATTATTAAATTATTTTATATTATAATTAATAAAAAAATGTTATATTTTATTTATGCAAATAATATAAAGCATAGAATTATAAATATATGGGATTTTTAATTAGAAAAATACAAATGAAATTATTTTTATAAAATAATAAAAACAAAAAAAATCTAATTCGAGAAAATAAAGAATGCTTTTTTGTGACGTTGAAACATTTTTTGATTGCATAAGCCATTACTTTAATATGTCATCTGGCAAGTTAACTGAAGTCCAAGATTCCCATTTGTGTAAAAAGAAAAAGCAACATTTATTGCATCTTGTCAAATAACCAATTCATCCCTTTAAAACTACTTTATTAAATAACGGTCAAACGAAATTATAGCTCTTCAAGTCTTAAACATACCTCTTTTGTGAACATTATTGACGTTCAAGTCATTACCATTGATTTTCGCATACCAATTTTATTTTTAAAAAAATAATATTATTAAAATTTATAATAATAAAAATAATATTTTAATAATATTAAATAAAATATATTATAATTTAATACTCTATTTAATAAATGAATAATATGTAATAATTTTTTATAATATTAAAATATATAAATTAAATGTATTATTTTTATGATTAAAAATGGAATGATATTATGATATAATTTTTTTAATAATATAAATAATGTTATTTTTATTATTTCTATTGAGCTAACTCTTTTAGCTGCCATTAGAGCTCCTAATAATCAAATTCTAGGGTTTCTACCCTTATTGTTGTATACAAAGGTATTTTATTTATAATGTTGTTTTGTGAGCGGAATTAATAAATAACGGTATATGAATATATCAAAACGATAAAATGAACACACAAAATTTACGTGGTTCGACAATTCGCCTAGGTCCACGGGAGACAACATATATTATTTGAACTGAGTAGGAAATATACAGAATACAGATACAGATTTCCTCACTAATAATATCTCTCAAGTGTTTCCCCAAACTTATAGAAAACTCTCAAACTCACAAGTATTTTCTCTCTTTGAGTTTGCTTATGCTCTCTTTGATTTTTCTGATTTTTGCCTTGTTCTTCAATGCATGAACTCTTCCTTATTTATAGATGAAACAAGGCTCCATTTTCCTAAATTGTGCCATAATTTAAGCCTTAAATTAGGCCACTAATTTTCTTAAATTATGCCACTAATTTTCTTAAATCATGCCACAAATTAGGCCACTAATTTCCGTAAATTATGCCACTAATTTGTTACTTTTAGAGCCAATATTCAACAATCTCCACCTTGGCGAAAAAGTTCATAGTGCTGCCTCCAAATGCGCCCTAGGCGCTCTAAGCTCGAGAGATGTTGATCAAGTTCAAGCAGTGTTGAAACTTGATCCCTGTAACCACCTTTGTAAGCATATCTGTAGGGTTATCTGCAGTTCCGACTTTCTGGAGTATAACATTCCCTTTATCGACGATTTCTTGAACAAAATGAAATCGAACATCAATGTGCTTGGTGCGACCATGATAAACTTGGTTCTTTGCCAAACAAATGGCACTCTGGCTGTCGTAGAAAACCTCCAAGTTCTTCTGAACAATACCCAAATCCTTAGTCAACCCGAGAAGCCATATAGCTTCTTTGAATGCTTCTGTTACAACCATATACTCTGTTTCTGTAGTAGACAAAGCTACAGTTGACTGCAATGTTGATCTCCAACAAACTGGTCCTCCTGCCATTGTGAACACATAACCAATTGTAGATCGACGCTTATCCAGATCTCCAGCATAGTCAGAATCCACATATCCAACTAGGTGTTTGCCTTTAGTCTTGTCTCTTTCAAACTTCAAACCAATATCCATAGTACCATAGATGTACCGTAGAATCCACTTCATTGCTTGCCAGTGTCCTTTACCGGGATTATGCATGTACCGACTCATCATACTAACAGCGTGAGAAATATCAAATCTGGTGCAAACCATTGCATACATCAAGGCACCAACAACATTTGCATATGGAACACGTTCCATTTGCTTCTTCTCATTGGTGGTTTTATGATTAAAAATGGAATGATATTATGATATAATTTTTTTTAATAATATAAATAATGTTATTTTTATTATTTTTATTGAGCTAACTCTTTTAGCTGCCATTAGAGCTCCTAATAATCAGATTCTAGGGTTTCTACCCCTATTGTTGTATACGAAGGTATTTTATTTATGATGTCGTAACTAATTTGATTTTGCCCTCTAAGTTTGAAGACTTTGATCTCAATTGATGTGCTTTTGAGCTTTGATCTTATTTAATTGCTCTGCCTTTTATGGGGAAAATATTGTAATTTCTGCCTACTATTTTGATTTAATTGTTGAGTACCAGGTTGAAAAGGAGAAAAATGAGCCCTTTTGTTTTGTTGAATTCACCTCCTCTGAAAATCAGACAATTCAATTCAATTATGTTTCAAGCTTGAAAATCATACTTACTAATTGCTATTAGTAAGTATGGTTCACTTAATTTAGCTGAACGCTTGAATTTGTTTTGAGCTCATTGTGAACCCACAATCAAGCTTGCCTACTTCAGAACATTTTTAAGTTTAGGAAATCCATCTTTCTCTCCTCTACGAACAACATCTTCCAACGCCTATATAATGGTTTTTTGTTTTTGCAAATTTTTCGTATTATTTCTCATAGATTTAAATCAGGTGTGCGTTCTTTTAGGAGTAAGTTTGACTTATTAATACTCTTTAGCTACATGAAAAACACTCAAACAACGAGATGAATAGTTTGAAAAATAATTCGTTGGATTCGAGGGGTTGAACCTGGCATGTAAGCCAGTCTTAAAAGGCATTTGGCTGGCTAGATGAATAGCTTTAAGCCTTGAGGGCATCCACACCCTGTATGAATGAATTACCAGCAAAACTTTGTTGTTTGACTTGTTGCCAACATATTCTGTTTGTTTCTCAGCAATTCTTTTGTCTCCCTGTTGTAATTTGCTCAAGACCATCTTTAACTCTCCATGCTGCTGAACTTTTATTCATGCGGAAGGCTTGCAAATTTTTAGTTCTAGCCACGATCTTCATTTATATTGTATTATAATTTTTTAACTTGATATAATTATAATTGTTTTCTTTTTGTTCAGTGTAATATGTAATTTGAATTGTTTGCTTTGTTTTTGACTTGGTTTCAGCCTTGCTATATATGTTTGGTGCTATTGTTTGTTTATGCATTTCAGCAAATAGTTTATCCATTGGAATACATGCCTGGTGCTGATCCAAGTCATAGATCTAATGCGGTAATGGTGTGCTGAAATGAACTCCTTATTCTCATAAGATTAGAAGTTGACATGGTTCTTTGCAGGGTAGAGGTAAAAGATGAATTAGCTTCTGATGAATCACAACAATGAGAGAATTCTATGAGTGGAGGTCTTGTATCAGAAAAGATTACGAGATTTCTGCATTGCAATCTGATCAAGAACTAAACCATCCACCCTTTAGTACCTGAAAACTACCACCCAATGTCAGAGTCTGCAGTACACGTACAGACATTGAATCAAGAAAGACAGCGTTCCTCTTTAATAATTTCAACTGAAAAGGTCTCAAAAACCCCTGAAACCCGTGTTCTGCCTTTGGAACCTATACCTGAAGAAAGTGCTCCCTCCATAACACCAGGGAAAGCGTCAGATGACGGATATAATTGGAGAAAATATGGTCAGAAAATTGTTAAAGGATAAGGAGTTATTACAGATGTACGTATTCAAATTGCCTGGTAAAAAAACAGTTGGAGCGTGCAAATGATGGGCAGATTACAGATATTATTTACTTTGGTGAGCATGATCATCCTAAACCTCAACGCAACATCCAAGTGCCTGTTGGTTTTTCCGTATCCATTGTTAATGAAAAACAGGATAAGCCTCCTTTATCCATTGCAGAAGGTAAGAAAAAAGCTATGATAATGAAAATCTACTTTTGTATCTTAAATGATAAGTGCTCGACTTATTTCCTTCTCTCTTACTTTAAGGTGTATCAATAGACAAGCATGACCAAAGACCTTTTGAAGTTGATCCAGTAGATACTCTTCAAATTTCAAATGTTGCAAGTAATGATGGTGCAAAGGGTGCACTTGTACAATTGAATCATATAGGAGACGAAGTTTGCGATCATCATGATCCAGATTCAAAAAGACAGTACGTTGACCAGCTTGCCAAGTGTCTTTTCTAGTTAGTAGTACAAAGATGAGCTCACACTCTGTTGTTCAGACTCCAAGCGAGGTTGACATTGTTAACGATGGAAACAGATGGCGCAAATATGGGCAGAAATTAGTGAAAGGCAATCCAAATCCGAGGTTTGTGTTGGTTTCATATGTACTCAATCTGTCATATCTTCACTGTCTTCCATGTTCAATGCTTCTCTGGTCATTGGCTTAGTATGTAGGAAGCAAAAAGTATGTCTATCTACCTTCTCTACTTGTTTGCTGGAGAAGATTTTAAACTTTAATTTGTTCCATTTTGTTGGTAAATTGAGCTTCAATTTAAGTTTTACATTTTGAGCTTAATGTTAGTATGTATCATGTATGCAGGAGTTACTACAGATGCTCAAATCCTGGATGCACAGTTAAGAAACATGTTGAGAGGGCATCTTATGATTCAAAAGTAGTCATAACTACATACGAGGGTCAACACGTTCATGATACCCCCAACAAGAACTCTCACTCATAAGACATCAGGATCAAGCTTGTTGACAACAGCCTATAATGATGATTCTGGTACTAAATCAGAAGGTTATGGTGTCAGTCACGATCCAGTTGCACATAACATGTTGGATCATGAAAATAAACCAAATGAACTCAAGTCGAAAGTTACTTGAGGAATGGTTAATATTACTGGTTCTTATGTGGTCAGTGAATTTCATTTATGTCCTGAAACTAAACCAAAAACACAAGGGCAGGTCAAATAAAGCCGAAACATGACCCATAAAAATGGAAACCCAATGTATTTCAGATGTCACCGAGACACTGATTGACTAAAAATCAGCAAAATGGTGATTCAAGGACATCAGAAGCCAATAAAGTTTGCCTCCGTGCGGTTGTTCATGACAACACCATAAGAGTAGTACAAGCGAGCACCAGAAACAAAATGCTGAACCCATTCAAAGCTGAGTATATGCTGGATCATCTTGGAAGACTCATTGTTGGTGTCATAATTTAGCCAAGGAAAGATGGTTTTGAAAGATGTAGGTAGCAAAATTGTACTAATGCCCAAATACGAATCTGAAGGGTATCCGTTTGTAAATTATTTATATGGGCCAATAAGTTGTAAGATGTAGATCTTCCAAGATTGCATAATACAATACTAGATTTATTCTTCCATGGTATATTTTCTAGTCCGTGATCAAAAGAACCAATACTTTTCCCAATGTCCCAAAAAACATTACTCTTCTATCTTTATCCAACTGATTCAACTTAGTTTCATCACTTAGTGTAATGAGAAGAAATCGTTGAATAGCTCTAAACGATTAGCATGTGTTCTCAAAACAATTTGATAGAAGAAATCTCAATGTAATGTTTCTCAACTGTCTGAATTCAACATTTCTTCTCCCATTTTCAGGAAAAGTTTAGTTTATTTATCAAAAGTTTGTGATAAATCACAAATTATATAACATAGTATTATTAGTAAGTTCATTTGGATCCACAAAACTATATCTTATAAACTGTCGTGTAAATTATGATTGCAATATAGTTATGATATATATAAACGCTCTTTTCAAAAACATGTTTTCCATTTTGGATCCCAACATACTGTGATAATATAATTTCAATAGTCAAAACATCCACGCCCAGCTATAATACAATGAATTGTTCGGCTTTAGAGCTGACGAACAAGTGGGATAATTTTGGCAACAGTATCGTAACGGATTTTTATCATTGAAGTCGCAAGAAAAAAAATTGATAAATGAAAAAGTAGAGCATCAAAAGTTACAGGAATATGTACAGATGACACTACCATTTTTTGGCCGCCAGTGGTCATTGCATTGTAGAACATATGGAAATTTTATAAGCTTCCAGTTACTCTCTATACAAGGGGGATACCTCAACCTTGCTCATGCTTAGAGACTCGCATTCCTGAGAAATTTCAAGAGTAAAATGGGTTAATTTTCATGAGAAGATGCCATGTGTCATGACCGCACTAATAGAGCAATGATATATGATTCAAGTGGATGTTGAAGTGATGGGGTTCGAACCCATCCAATGTAAAGTGCGTGAAGGGGTGTCAGTGACTTTATTTTAAAAATAAAAAAAATTACCATATAATTTGGAAAAGCCTCGTCAGAATTAATTCATCCACGAGCTTATACAGCAGTTACCCTAGTTAATAGTTGGATAACATAAAGCTTTGACTGCTAAATCCAAGAATAACTCGGATCGACCACTTGGCTGAACCACAATGAAGAACTACAGCGATGTTATTTAATCCTTTGTCAACCAGACTCAAAGAAAGGTGCTACTGCTGAATAAAGTTGTTCGTCTTCAAATGGTTTAGAAACATAATCATCCATCCCACACCTCATACATGCCTCATTTGAAGCCTGAATTACATCAGCTGTCATAGCCAATATTGGAGTGTGCCAATGCAGAACATTCCCAAACATCTCCACTGATGTTTCTCCAGATGCAATCCTCTCACTTACCTCACTCTCCATCGTGCGGATTATTCGGGTTGCCTCAAACCTGTGCAAACGTTGACAAACATTAAAGCTTTAATCAGTCATAAATAAAGGACTAAAATAGCAATTTCTCAATCAATTTAGGACAATGAAAGTTATAAACCCTTAACAGTGACTAAACAAATGTAAGCACTCCCATTAAACAATTTCTAGTAACAAAACATAGTGTTTGATTATTGTAAACGAGCTAGTAACTATATTTTTTGTCTGTGGAACCCAAACAATAAAAGAAGACATTGATTATACTAGAGAGTGATGAAACTTGGCCTTAGACATTAGAGTGAGGCCATTGTCAAGCATTCATATGCTACTACCTAGTCCTTCATCGCATGTGTAACTCAAACTTCTTTTACATATTAAAAAATAACTTAAAAAGAGTAGGTGAAGAAATTACCCGTCCATCTCTGGCATTTGAAGATCCATGAAACAGGCATCAAAAGCATGGGGTGGCTTAAGCATATTTATAGCAACCTTTCCACTTTCCACACAGGTGACAATTGCTCCGTATTTCTTTAGAGCTCCTTCTGCCACCCTCCTATTCACGATGTTGTCATCAACCACCAAAATCTTTTTTTTTTGAAGTAAATGCCCAAGGTTAGAGGGTTTCTTCCTATTGCCAACCCTCTTCTTACCCCTTCCAATTGCTTCCTGGAGACAACCGATTATGACACTAAACCGGAGAGGTTTCATCAATACACCATCTACAAGACCAGCAGATTTGAGCTCATTGTGCTCCATAGGGCTAATGGAAGTACCCAAAAGAAGAATCTTCGGCGGGTTTAACAAAGCCTCAAAGCAACTGCTTAGCATTTGGTCTTTTAATGATTGGTGAAATCTCATACCACTTTCTTTATCCCAAACATCTTTGTCAATGAGAATTACAGCCAATTGTGCAGACAAAAAGCTGAAAAATTGAACAGTTCATAAGCAAGACATTCAGCAAACAAATTCGACCAAGATCAGACGTTGCTCTCAGCCTTAATATGTGTGTGTGTGAATGTGAGTACAAATAATATACAATGCCATTATCTGACATACCATGGTTAGAATATTAGGATTTTACAAAAATGTTGGTGCATTTGACATAGGAAATGTTCATAACAATCCAATCCATTCCAGTTCATGCATATAGCATGCAAAAGATTAATCCTTCTTTCCATTGTTTGTATATGCAGTCATTTAAATTTTTTTGCTTCCAGAAGTATTAATTTATAGCAATTAGAAACATAAAATTTCCAAGGTTTATTTTCAGATCAAAATTTAAATTTCTCAGAAGTTGAAGAAAAGGGAAAGGAAATTAAAAAGATATATACTAACAGGGGAATCTATCTAATTAAGGGAGTTTGATAAAATTTCAATGGTTCAAACATATGCTATAAATGGTAATTGCACATAAGTAATCTTTTATTACGATAGTTTAACCATTTACTAAGTTTTGATAAATTGCTTCCTATTACTAAACCTTACATAAAATATGCTAGCAAAATAAAATCTACCTTGCATTAGAACTACAAAAGAGATGCGAGCATGCTGATTCCAGACTGGCAGCTCTGTCCACAATGATTCCCAACCTTTGCAAATGATATCCGGTGACTTCAGCACTGGTGACTCTTTTATCAATCACCAATGCTCTTAGTCCTTGGAACTCCGAAACAACTGGATCATACTGATGCCACTTTGTGTCCACAGCATTTATATCATCTCTACTTAAACAAGCTGAAAATGAGAAGGTACTGCCAACGCCTGGTTCACTCTCGAATCCTATCTCCCCACCCATGAGATCCACGAGACATTTACTGATACTCAAACCTATTCCCGTCCCACCATAGGTTCTAGATGTGGAACTATCAGCCTGCATAAAAGGCGTGAAAATGCGACTTTGGGCCTCTAAAGGAATTCCAACACCAGTATCCTCGACTGTAATAAGTAACTTGATGACATCTTCATCTATTGTGCTACTTGATTTTTTGAAACTGATCCAGCTTTTCCTTCTTTCAACAACAGGAAATCCACTCAATGTCGTATAAGTTCTGTCTGATGGGTCTCCAGCTAAGTTTAAACCCATTCTAAGAACTTCATCCATAACATCTGGTGGACCCATAACTTCATCTTCCAAATGAGCCGTGACAAAAATATGCCCTTTTTCATGGGTAAACTGCACTTTCACAATTTTCACTCAAGTAAAATGTTAAGGGACTGAACAAGAAGTTTTAATTAAGTTTGTTAATAATTCACAAGGTAATAGAACAGAAAGAAATGAGTGTCATCACAGATATTGAATAAAAAAAATCCTAACCTTAATTGAATTTCCAACAAGATTAGTGATGATCTGTTGAAAGCGTCCCGGATCACCAATGACAACTTCAGGCACCAAATTGGAAACATAAACAGCCAACTACTCTCACACAAATGAACATCCATGACCACATTCATGTGAGTTAATATAAAAAACCAAAAGATGCAAAAGAAAATTGAACAAAATAAAAATTTTCAGTACCTCTATCCCTTTTTCATTGGCTTTGCCTGAGAAAAGGGATAAAATATTATCAAGTACTGCTCGTAGATCAAAAGGTACAGCTTCGAGTTCAAGCCTTCCAGATTCAATTTTAGCCTGGTCAAGAACCTCATTTATCAGTGATATGAGATCTTTCCCACTGGCATGAGCAGTTTGGGCATAGTCCTGTTGGGTTGCATCAAGATCAGTGTCCATCAGCATCTGCAGCATACCTGCAATGCAAATTAAATTGGTATCATACCATTCATTCTCATATAATTTAACAATAGAAAAAAATTTACAAAATGACCCCAGGATTACCTAATACACCATTCATTGGAGTCCTAATCTCGTGGGAAACAGTTGCTAGAAACTACAAATCAGAGATACATTGAGTGTCAGGATTCTTCTGTTCAATATCATGCTTATGGTATGTAATAGAAATATGTGCATATGGAAAGAATAAAGATAAGGAAGTTATTGCTTTTAGAAAAACATTATAAAATCACTGGAATCATTAGAAATTAATGAAAGATAAGAACAACCCAGGTTTGCAGCTAAGAGGGGGGGAGGGAGGGAGGAGAAGAAGAGAGGGGGGACAACAAACAAAAACAAAGATGAACCTGAGACTTTGCAACATCTGCAGCTTCAGCACGAATTTTGAGTACCATCATCTCATGAAAATCTGCCTCCACTTGTGCTATTCGACAAATGGCTGCATGAAAGATGTGCCCAAGTAGCAATGTAATTACTAGAACACCAACTGCTGAGCTCATTGCAGCCCAAGGTAAAGGAGGTTTATGCTTGAACCTGAAGCAAAACTAGAATTTGAAACATATGTTTCTCTATCTATATGGCAAAATAAACGACTTGATGTCTTATAGCTTGTGGGATCTCACCTGCAATGCATTTCATGCTGGCGAAGTGGGTCCCCAAAGTCAAGGTAGCTAATGTGGAGCAAGCCAGTATCAATTGCATCAGTACCATACATGCTGATAGGAGCAGATGCATTAGTTGAATCATACACATTCACAACAATTGTTTGCTTGCTGGCAAGTTGATGCAGAAGCTTGTCTACCAGTGATGGGACATCATAAGACGCACCTAGATACCTATTGGCAAAATCACACCATAAAAAAAGTATCAATTTCAGTCTTTGATGTGTAAATGATTGACAGCAATGAAAACACAATTAAAATGCACAAGTAAAAGGAGACAGAATATTCCGTGGCCATTTGATATTACCCCACAGTAGCCTCAATGCGTTGCTGTGCTGTAGCCTCTGGTGGCAGCTCAGACTTGTAAACAGCAAATGTGAGTACAACACCAAGGTGATTGGATTTCAACAGCTTAAAAGGAGAGGTAAGAACTCCCTTACCGATGGCCCTTGCTCGCAAGATGTTCTCACGGTCCTCCTACACAGTAAGAATAGCAATTAACCACATAAGGATATTGAAAAATCATTGTAGAAATTAGATACCATAATCTTGTCGTGCCTGTTCAATCATATGACCATCAATCGGTTGCACTGAGTGCTAAAAGGACCTAAACAACCAATAGGTTCAAAAAATACTAACATAAAGATATCACAAGTTCTGAATAGTCCTCAAACCTTAGTATTTCATGACGGGGACCCATTTACATGGATGTATTAGAGCAGAAAATATCAAAGAACATCATCCAGCCAATATTAAGACCCATATGATCTGAAGATGTTTTTTTCCCACTAAGCATGATGAACATAAACTGCCACTCAACTGTCAAATACTGACATTTCTATACTTCACTTTACAAATATCACAAATACAGAAATTAGCTTGCAAATGTTAATAGAACAAACTGTCACTGAATTCTACACTGACCATTACTTAAGCATCAAATCTTAAAATCAGACCTTGATGGTTAAAACTTAAAAAAGGGTCTGCGTAAATAAGTAATAATTTTTGTCAATTTTAAGAAAGTCCAGCCATAAGTCAAATTCTATGCTTTTAAAATTTAAAAAGTTCCAAGTGGCCAAAAGTGAAAAGTTGAGTAGCAATTTCTGTACAGTGGCAAAAGACATTTACCGAAGTCATTATGAGCATTGCATGCCCTTGTAAAAAGAACACTAAATTTGAGAAGTTGAAAGCTAGTAAAAGACACACCTTCCCAGACATCATGTCAATTGAAACAATATGGGAAACAGTTTCCTGAGAAAATATCACAGGAGCATATTCATCTTGAATAGGAGCAGAATCCAATTTTTCTGGAATACAATCTTGTACAAGGGTCTGATCCTCACTTTCCATTTTCTTAATAGTCCATCCATGCTGCTTCTCAAACTGTTCTCTTTCAGAGTGAAGAACTTTTACAGCATAAGCAACACCACTAGTAAGTGGTCTTTCAAAAGATGTTCTCTCTGTATATTCCCCAAATGTTTTCTGCAAACAAAAGCACATGGAACTGTTGTTAGTCTTACAACAAAAGAGTTTCCCATGTGAATATAATTAGGGCTCAGACTTATTCCATATTATCTTCAATATACCTAAAAAAACTCAACGAGTCAAGTTACTGGAAGTTGCTGGATAAAGGGTAGATTGCATTTCCCCTTCCCATAAAATTATATGGGCATGTCCAACATGCATTTAAACCATAATGTAAAGGTCAAAACTTACATATGATAACCCCCTGAAAGTTGATTAAATAATTAAGATACCAGACTACTGTACGTAACAAATTCATTTTCATAGTAAACTCTATTTTCAAAGTTTTAGCACCCATAAAAACACTTACCAAGTGCACAATTTTTTTATGTTGATTTCTCTGCCTTTTTGAGTCTACAGTGTTATATTATATTAGGTAATTTGTTTCCAACCTTTGAGTTATGAATCGTTGATTTTGATTTACAAGTGAAGTGAACCAGAATATGCTTCAACTGTTAGTACAGATAATAAGGAAGATTAGGATATTACAATCCATAAATTTCTGCCAATTTAGATGAGAAAATTACCTGATCAATTGAAGAAGGATTTTTTTCATGGTGAAAGGTAGAGATAAGAATTGCTAAAGCATGAACATGGTTCATGCTAACATTAAATTGATCCTGCAACATCCGGGCTCGCTCATCACACATGTTGGCTAGCGTTTCTACCCTCCCCAAATTGTTTCCATTGTTCAAGAACCAAAATAAACAGATGGAACCGATAACCCCGGATAAAACAAATACAACAAGCAGCATCATTTTCCAGTTCCACTTCCCCACACCATTGGAAGGACCATGGACTAATTGTTGTAGTTTCTGAGGCTGCTTCTGAACAGGACCAAGAGGCCGTTCATGACCCAGCTTTTGGTGTCTAGCTACTGCCTGATCATGCAACTTCTGATTTTGGTTCCTCCAGAGTTTTGAAGGAAAAGCAGACGCTTTGTAGCTGAACATAATTCCAAGAAGGACCCACCAAGATCCCTTTACCAAACTCCAAAAGGTCTCACAATGCTTCATTGCAAATCAAACCAAAAAAGAAAATAAGTTTATTATGCTATGCCACCACCTTGTACTGCTACAGTCTTTAAATTTTTACTTTAATTCTTTCATTAGTAAGCCATCCTATCATAGTATCACTTACATAATAGATCTTAATTTGCAAATTATTCTATACTAGGCATAATAATCTTACCTTTTCACAAGCTATACAAGTGGCTGATAGCACTTCCAAGGCACGGGAAAAGAATCTGCCTAGCTTCCTGCAGACACACTTGTACTGAAGAATCGAGCACTGGTCCATGGATTTTAGATTTTCTGCAACTCCCTTACCCTGCTTTTCCAATTCCAGCTCTGCTGAACATTGCACCTTCAGAGCACAGGACACGCCATCATTTAGAGACATTTCAGACCTAAGCTCTTCGCTACATTGAAGGGAAGTCATCTGCCATATGCAAAGAGTAGTGAGAACTGAAGAACATGAATAGCAAATCAACATCATCTTCACTTGCAGATTCAATTATACTCTTTATATTGACTTCATTAAGTAAGCTCATGGAAACTCGGAAAAGTTAAGTTTCTTTAGTAGGAAATATTATCATCTAAGGAAAAAAGAAAGAAAATAACTCAGATAACCTACATAAGGATTTCTCATTCAGTTTAAATCATTATTATAAAGTATTCTTCAATTGTGCTCATATATTTTCCGGGCGAATTCTAATTCAGAACTGTGCCTAAAACTCCTGAATACTGCTAGTATTCTGTGGAATCATAGAAAAACTCATGGCCTAGTGCTATTAGAATTAAAAAATCTAAGACAAGATGCCAGTTTGATCTAACTGACACTCAGTAAAAAGTTCCACAAGTCAAATTGGACGATGATTGAAGCCATCCACAGACAACGTCTTTAGGCCACAACGGCTACTCCAAGTGAAAGAGACAGTTTTGAAAACCATTATATTCCTTGAAAATCAACATGAAGAAAGGTGATCTACTCTTTCATTTATCGGTTTCAATCGTTTATGGAAATCATTTTACAGTACTATTAATTAAATACAAATCATTTTCTTGTATCAGTCATAGAAATAACAGGATGACAACGAATTCATTTCTACGGAGAAAGAAATCCAGTGAACCAGATCACTATTGAAGCTACAAGTTTAAAAGCAATGAATAGAACACCTGGTCTGATTCTGAGAACAAGGAAGCTAAAGCATGAAGCTGCTTCTTGCAAACATTGAAATGCTGCTGCAAGATTTGACCTTTTTCTTCACCCGAGCTAGAAATCTCTTTCGTCCACCATGCCCCAAAAGTCCCAAAATGGAAATCCCATAACAACCAAAAGCTTACAAGTGCCACAATACCCAAAAACCAGAGGAAGACAAGCTTTCTTCTCCACTTTCTGACAGACTTAAACCCATTAATAGAATCCTTTGACTTCTTTAACTTGAAAGTGGCTGGTAATCTAGCATCAATGCCGAAGAGCTTGCAATTTAGAGACATAATGACCAAAAACCACCTGTTTATCTTAACAAGTACTCAATGAAGTTTCAGAAATGCTCCTTCTCCGGCAGAACAGCTCATAAAGAATAGACCACCATGAGACCTCCCCAACGAAAATTCATTTCAAAAGAAAATTTGCTGCCAGAAATAGTAACCTTTACCATACCCAACCCACCTATCTCAGAAGTTACAATAAGTTATGACATACTAAAGGGGTGAAATCCCACGAAAGTAACTTAGTTTATGAAGAATACAGCTCTAAATAATTACCATACCTAGAACAGCTAAAGGCCTATAACCCAATTTTGCCTCTGCTTTTTTTCCCCAGCTAACTTAATATGAAGTTCTCTTGATTTCCACTATCAGTGAAGCATTTAAATTTAAGCCCATCAAAACTGGTTGAACCACAACTTGGGCAAACAAACATGCCAAACTAGAAAGCTGAACCAAACCCAGTTACCATTTTTGCAACCTGTGAAGGAATCATGAATGAGATAAGAGAAAAACTTGGACTTTTCCTATTTCGAGTTCTTTCTACCCATACAGGTTTGTACAACCAAAAAGGCATCCTCAAAGGGGAAACATTTTCAATAAAACCCAAACAAAACATAAAATTTGGATTAGACCCAGTTGGTTTCTGTACAAATCCAACTGGAACCAATTATCAGAATCGGTAAAAAAAAAACTATAATAAAATCAAAATTAAAAAGGCAAAAAAGGTGACTTTATTTGCAAAACCCATCTCTCTTCCTGGGGTTTCTCCGTCCAGCAGTTGACATGAGGTTGGGGGCACATCATTACCTCATCATCTATTCATCTAGTAAGGAAGGAAGCTTAAGCTAAAAAAATAACTATTTATAACACTTTTTTCTATTTATTTTTATATCTTTTGGGTTCTGTTTAGTTTCTTAATGGATAGTTATTCTGAGTCTCTTTTGTGTTTTAGAAGGAAAAAAAAAATTAGCAAAAAAAAAAAAGAAAGAAAGTTGTGTTGAAAGTGACCGCACCAATCAATCACCATCGATGTCTAAACTTCCAACTTTATTTGAGTCAATTGTTTTGTTTTTTTTTTCCTGGATGAGTCAATTGTATTTATTAACAATGCATCTTCATATTTTTAAAATAAAACTCTTTGTTTAATAAAAGTACTTTCTTACATGTATATAAGTGGAAGAATAAATAAAATAATTGCATATATTACTCATTAAACAATCTCGTATATAACTTTCATTTAAGACCGCACAAATTATTTTTCAATCATAATTTGCAATTAATTATTAATTACAATAATAAAATATATTATTTTAATTTATAATTAATTAACAAATCAATTATAATAACATCATAATACAAAATTAAAAAATAATATTTAAATATAATGCCTTTATTTTTTTGACGCTGATTTCAGACATATCAATTTTTTATATTATTTGTCGATAACAGCTAAACAAAAGGTTATATAAATTTATAAATATATTTATATTAATTATATTAGAGTATGTGATTAATTTTTTAAAAAATAAATAATTTTTTAAAAGATATTTAAATAGATGTTACATCTTAATTAATATGGGTATAAAATTATATAACTGTAATATTATTTTTTTAATTATATAATATTCCAATAATTAAACATATACATCACAATTTTTTAATAAAATTATCATTAATTAAAATATATATCAAATAATAAATATAATCTAGATTCTAATAATACATATACAACCATAATATATCATACAAGTCTTAAATTAGTCATGCTAATGTCTAGTAACTTCTTACATATAATTAGACACCATAATCATGTAAATTTAAAAAATGAATGATATTTACAATTTTTTTATTAAATGTATGAATTTATATTTTTATAATTAATTATATTTTAATATTATTTTTATTAACAAAATTTATTATTAATAAATAATTAGTATGTTAATACTCAATAGTAATTCATTTTTACTTGTTTTATTTTAAACTAAATTATATCATTTTTAGCTGCTTAAATTTATAAATATTTCTTAAAAATTTAAAAAAATAAGATATAATTCTTAAATTTGTAAAATTTTATAAGTTTTAAATAGTACGATGTATGATCAAATTTTTTAAACTTCAATATATGTATTTGTTTGATTACAAAAATATATATTTGTGATTTAAAATTTTAAAACTTATACTTAATATTTTAAAAATTTAAGACTAAATTATAAAATATAAAACTTTAGAACTAATTTTTATATTAATGATGATTTTTTTCAAAATGTGATGTCATTTGTGGATGTACAAGATTAAACAAATCATTAAAATCTCTGACCACCGAGTGTGTGTTAGTCTTTGACCCTTCAAATAACAAGATGATAAACATTAGATAAGATCTAAGTTTTGACATGTGATTGAAAGGAAATATAGTATTTAGTTTTGTGATTATATGTTATGTTAAGAATGAACATGAGATGAATATGAACGATTATATTAATAATCATAATCATGCAATACCAATTTCGAGTATATTTAGGTAATAATCGTTAGTTAAAAATAGATAGTAATTTTTTCATAATTTAGTCACTTTTTTTTTAATATTTATTCAAAAGTATATTTAATTTAAAAAATTAAATGTTAACATAATTCATACTCTATTACGTTATTTAAAATCTTAATATGATTTTTATTTTTTAATTACTTATCAAATATTTAGAAATATGATAAAATATATAAAAATAAGAATAAATAAACTATAATCTAATTTATTTCAAGTTTTGTGTATTTTATTATTAAAAAGTATTTTTTATGTAATTATATGTATATTTAAGTAAATAAAATTATTAAAATTATTCTATAATACTTACGAACTAAATAAACTTTAAATATATTTTTTAAAGTAATTTACTTACAAAAATGAAATACAAGCTCTTAATTTCTGGTTTCATCTTCGTAGAATACTTGGATATTTTTCTTTTTCACATATGAATATAATTAATAATAATATTAAAATTACATATTATAATAATATTAATATTTAATTTTTTATTTTTTTTATAAAATACTATACACTTATTATTAAATTATGTAATTATAATTATATCATATATCTACATTAATTAAATTATATCTATATATTTTATTTATTTATTGATGATTAATAATAAATATTTATTTATATTATCTAATAATAATATTATAAAGATATATAAATAAATAAAATTAATTTAAAATAAAAATAAAAATTTATATGAATATATAATCTTTTAAATTATAAAATATAAAACTTCAATATAAAGCTAAATATATAGCTACTAATTATCAATAAATAAAATATATTTAATTAAATAATTAAAAACTTTATTATTTATAAGTTATTAAGTTAACTTTATTTTTATATTAAATTATTTTAAAAATATAATATTTAAAATATAAAATAAATATAATTTAATATTTAATTTTTTATAAAATATATTTTAATCATACAATATTATAATTTAAGTTAATAATTTTTATAATTTAGTGATTTAATTTTATTGATTATGTTTTTTTTAAATAACTAAATATTTATATAAATTATATTGTTATTATTACATAAATATTAAAAATATAAATCAATTTTAAAACATGAAGTACGTGCGACACTTTTTCCTTACCTAGTCTCAATTAACAAATATGGCCGTTCCGCCGAAGTACTATGGAGGGTCGTAAAGAAGAACGGAAGACAGTGGGACCCATGAGTCCACGACAGCTATATTCTGACAAATCACGTTCTCCAAATTTCTCTCACTTCACTGATTTATCCTTTTTCCTTTGTTTTGTTATGTTAACTAAATCCCGAGTGAGAATCAAATATGGACACGTTATCAACTACAAAGAGTAGCACAGGATGGTTCTTCACTGTCAAAGAGTAATGCTATTTGCGTAAGGAAAGGTCAAACCTACCAATTCCAATTCTTGTGAATTTTTTATTTTTGAGAAAAAATTATAATTTAATTTTTTATATTATAAAATGACTTATTTAAAAAAAATACATTATTTTAATTTTTTTATTAAATTATTATTATTATTTTACTAAAATATAATTTGTTAACAATATTAAAAAACTATAAAATATTTTATTTTAATACTTTATTAATTTAATTTTTAAAAAAATTTAAATATATTATTTAAATATTATATTCGTTAAGAAATGAGTAACGTAGGAAGGGGGATAGAAAGAGGATAAATAATTAATTTTGTAGATTTTTTTATTTTGATTTTGATTCTTAATGATCAAAAGATAAGTGTAAAAATTGATGAAATAATATAAATAAAATAATTTTATAATTTAATTATAAAAATACGATAAAATTTAATTTAATAACATAAAATAATAATTTGATTATATATTTATAGATTACATAGTAAGTAAAATGATAAATGTATCATAATAAATCTCTTTTTTATATAATATACCTTTAGCAGCTAGTAATTTAATATTACTTATGTTATTATTTTATTTATGTTTTTCTAATACATCTTAAAATTATTTATATTTGAAGAAAAATATCATCAATGTTTTTTATTATTATAAAAATAATATTTATATCATATTTTTATTTTTTGTGATATTTTACTCTTATTATTATTAAAAACGGATAACATAAGATCAAATTTAATATTTTTTTATTTTTATTTTTCCAAATTTACTAAATTTAAAATTTTATTTTTTATCCATTTTTTTTGTTTTTTTATCCGTTTTTATTCTCTTTCGTCTCTTTCAAACTTCTATTTATTTACATAAAATTATCTCTAATTTTATTTTTTATTAAACTCTAAACTCTATCCCTAAATACTAAATGCTAAACTCCAAAATCTAAAATTTTAAATTTTAAAACTTAAACACTAAACCATAAAATCACAAATTCAAGAAAAGAGAACGAAGAAGGGATTAAAATATATAAGAAAATGATAAAAAAGAAGGGAAGAAATAATAGTAAATTTTTTAAATGATTAAAATATCTTTCGATTTTTTATACACCTATTCGTTTTTTTTATCAAATATATACTAATCAAAAACCTATACAACAATATGTAAAAAAGAAAAAAAAAACAGCATGTACACTAATTAAGTACTACTTCCATTACTGTAGGTAACTTATTTTTACTTTGTAAACTAAAAAATATTTATTTTTTAAAAATATAAATTTAATTTATTTATTTTTAAATAATGTATTAGATATCATTTAATTTTTTAAAAATAAATAATTTAATAATTTTGTTTTTAAATAAAGCTTTAGAAACTCACTGTAATTTTTTAAATTAAATAAATTAAAAGGTTTTTAAAAAAAATTTGATGATTTTTGATATTCTATTTGAAAAATTAAGTGATTTTTTGTGCACAAAAGTAATTAGACTAAAATAGTTTCTTTAAAAAAATAAGTAGCTTTTAGTGCATTATTTTAAACAACGTAGATTCAAGTGCTCATTTGAATTTTATGAGTTAGTCCAATTGACTTTATAGTTAGATTAATGGAGGTGAGGTTGCAAATTCAAATGAATTTAGGATTTATTTATTTTAACTGGGTATTGATGATAAGCTTTTATCATGCCCACACAATTATACAACATAAATAATGATTTACAATAGTATAAATAAGCTATTTACCTTATTAAAGTATTTTTTTACTTCATTTGTAAAAAAAATCCCTTTTTCCTAATAAAATTATACATTTTTATTAGTGATGTGTATCTAAATCACTGTATAATATATAAAATTAAAATTAAAAAAAGGAGTTTTTTATGTAATTTTAAAGTATTTTTATTGATTTTGATATATTATAAGTTTCAAGATGATTCTTCCGTGCAAAATTCTTATTAATGTGTTAGAGTTAAGTAAGATATTAAATTGAGAATATCTGTTATTAAAGTAGTTAGAGATTAGCTTGCATTCTAGCGAATCACTACATTATCAGTGTGGCTTCAAGTTTAAATCTGTCATGGAAATTTTTTATTTAATAAAAAATATACTTTAATATTGGTAAAACTTGTAACTAATATGACTAATTATATTATGATACTTAAAAAAATACGTGTTTAAAAATGTGATATAAAAGCATTTTTTAGAAGAATTTATATGGACATTTGTTAATTTAAGTATTAATATTACGTGAAATATTTTTTTATTTAATAAATTTGATTGAAAAATTAAGAAATGTGTATAAAATATGAAGTTGTAATTTAATTATTTTATTTATAATACACCTTTATAATTTCACACGTAAGATTTAAATATTTTTATTAATTTAATTAATAATAATTAATTGAAATTTATTTCAATAAAAAAAATAATTTTTTTTATATATAATATTAATACCTAATTATTACTATTTCTATAACTTTAAAAAATGAGCACCCTCGTTACTTAACTTTTAAGTAGAATAATTAGTCATATAATTTAGTGTTAAAAAATATACTTTAATTTTTTAATTTTAAGTTTTTAAGATTAAAGTAACTATTTTTTAAAACTATAAAAATAAATAATTCAATTAAAAATAATAATATTATAATATATATTTTTTATAAAATTACTTATTTTAATTCTTATTATTATTATTACATAGCTAGGCTAGCTAAATGAATGTTTGCTAAACTTATTTTTGTACCCACTAATGCTGAACTGAACCGTCAGACATTGTTCCCCAACATTTGACTAATGCGCTCTCGCACATGCTTCAGATTTTTATGTTAAATTATCATATTATCCCTCATTAGATAATTAATTGTGTAATTATTCTTACATCTGACTTTTTTCAATTAAACATCCAGCTGCATGCATCATTAATATATAAGAAAATATGGGAAAATATATAGTAGACGGTCGAGGGGGTAATGTACTAATAATTTCATAGAATAGCAACTAAATATAATTTTTTGAGAACTTAAAAAAACAAAAACTTTAAAAATTTATTTATTTTAACATCTCCAGTTATTTTCTATCATTATTTAACTATCTGACCTTCAATTTTTCTTTCATTATTTCTATCATTATTTAACATCTCCAGTTATTTTCTATCATTATTTCCAAAATGCAACTATTCTACATTTTTGTTGCAATTTTATCATTTTATTAAAAATAAATGAACTTCTATTTTTACTACTTTGCAAGATGAATTTATTTACCTAAGTGACATAAATATGGCATTTTTGCATTATGTTATTATGTATAAATATATCTTTAAATTTTAGAATTTGTTTGATAATGATTTTGATTCTAAACTTTAATTTTTTTTCAAATGATTTTTAATCTAATAACAATTTTTTATTCTGATTTTTACTTTTTTAAATAATAATTATAAAATATTAGGTGATTTATACAATTTTAAAAATAAGATTTATGGTTTATGATTTATGATTTTGTTTTTCATTTTTATCATTTTTTTTAAAGAATAAACCAAGAATTACAACTTTTATATTTATAAATATTTGAGAAAAATGATTAAAAACATATAATTTATAAAAAAAAATTCTTTATTTTTTAAATTTTTTTAAAAAATAAAAAATTATTAAATATATTAATAATTATTTTAAAAAAAATTATAAATCATAAAATTAATTATTTAATCATAAATTAAAATTGATAATAACTTAGTTAATATTTATTTTTTATAATAATAGCACCCAGCATGCACTGTATATAATGATAGAGTTGAAATCACAATCTCTCGGTGCCTAAAAATATTTATATCATCACACTATAAGTTTATTAGTTATACACATATAAATTTAAAATTATTTAATAATTTAATTAAATTATTTTATAGTAAAATAATATATATTTTAAATTAGTAGGTATTAAAAATAGGTGATTTCATCTCAATAAAATGTAAATGAGTTTAATTGTATAATCATTTTTTTAAAGAAAATAATACAGTTGAAATATTCTATTTTACAATACAACAAACTTTTTTATTTAACTATGGAATGATATAAAAGGAAAATAATTACAATAATTTTTTTAATTTGGTTCATTTAATTTATTTTAAGACATATATTTACTCGCCAATCATTTTAAATTAATGGAATGGGAATTGAAACTTTATCCAAGATGCATGTTAATAGTAATGCTAATTTTACTTTTGTCTTTGAAAATACTTTTTTTTTCATCATCAAAATTCAATTTAAGTAGGATTTCGTTAACAAAGCTCAAAAATTAGATAAAAAAACTTAAATAACTAAATAGAAATAAATTCGACGTAAATCACATATAAGATTATTAAATAAATAAAAAATATCACAGATATCTCTTTAAAAAATAAATTCACTGACACTTTATTTTTATAAAAAATATGATAAAATTATTCTTCATTAATATTTTAAATAAAATGATATTATTTTTTCAATATTTTGTTTTATTAATAAGTAATAAAATAATATAAAATTTTACCATAAAAATTATTAAAATATTAAATAAATAATCAAATTTTTACCATAATTAAAATATTAAATAAATAATAAAATTTATTATTATTTAATATATTTTACAAAATATAAATAATTAAATAACACGCTTTATAATATAAAAACAATTAATATAAATCTCTTAATATAAAAAATATTTACCATATCCCATTCTAAATAATAACATCAATTAAACAATTATATATCACTATTAATTAATTAAAAATTTATATTAATAAAAAATAAAAAATCCATTAAATAAAATATTATATTATATGAATTAAAAAATATAATTAAGAATACATATACATTACATCTCATATTTGATCCAAACTAATGTGAATTTTTAAATAAACAAGTAAGAATTATATTATATTTTTATGTTGTATAAGTATTTTTTAATTATTTCGTGTTATTTACTTAATTTTAATTTATTATATGTAATAAAAAATTTAACAATATTTATAAAATTTTGATAGATTATTATTTTAGTTTATAATAAATTTTAACTCTATATTATATTAGTAATTTTGTATCATATATTTGATTTTAATTTTTTATACGTAATAAAAAATTTAAAAATATTTTTAAAAATAAAAAAATGAATAGTGTGAACAATATTTACAATAATTATTAGTATCGTGTTAATTTTGATACTACACTATTCATCACATTAAATTTGGTACATGATTTGAGGAACTCTATACTAAAATTTGTACCAAATTTAAATTTATATAATTAGGTTGGAGATGATCGAGCACAACAACAAAAAAATTACAGGGTTTGTTATAAAAAGTATTATAATTTTATTTTTGGTAATCTTACTTAATATCTTATTAATACTATCATTTAAACAAATATTAATTTAATATAATTTATAATTTAATTTAATTTTTTTAGATGTGTAATAGCGATATTAAAATATAATTTTTTAATAATAAATTAATTAAACGATAATTGATTAAATAAAAAATATATATCAAATGTGTATTTGATAAAATTTTTAATTAAATAAAAAATTATTTTAAATTGTTATTTAAAATAGGTTATCATTTCAAAAATATGAATAAAAAATAAAATCATAGTATAATTAAAATAAGGAACTCGAAATTAAAGGTGAAAGAGGAACATGAGAACTCTAGCATAAAAAAGGAAAGCAAAACTATAAAGAGAAATGATAAACTAAAAAAGAAACGCAACAAGATGAAAGCAAAACGAATGGAGAAACCAATGAAGGAGAAGAATAAAGTGAACTAAAAAGAAGGAAAGGAAATTCCTCCAAAGAGAGATTTTAATATTCTAATTGTCAACAGCAATGTTAAAATAAAAAGGAAGAAGAAAAGGCCACCATTTTTGGCTTGCATATGAATCTCAAGTTTATATATAACTAGTTTTGTATCCGAGTAAATTTTCGTCTATATGATTTAAATTTAATAAATATATATTAATATTAATTAATTACTAACACTTATTATTATTTTAAAAAAATAAAAAATCTTTAATCATGATAAAATGAAATATTAATGTTAAAATTTTATATATCGGAAAATAGTTAATTCATCTATTCATTTAATATAAAATAAATATATAAAAATAATTATTTAATTAATAAAAAGATAATTAATTATTAATTTAATGATTATGTTATGAATAATAAGTACGTTATTTTATAAAAATAACATATAATTTAAATATGATTGATATTTTATTTAATAAATAAATCAAATATAATATGACGTTATATATAATTTTAATACGATAAATAAAACTTATCGAATTTAATAAATATTTGTATGATAATTATTTTTTAAATAATATTAATTATTTATTAATCTATATTATATATAACAAAAGTAAAAAATATAATTAATTTAATATAATTATGATATCTAAAATATTAATTAAATGTTAATAATATAAAATTAATAAAATAAAGTTATTAAATATAAATTATATAATTATTATTTTTAAAATATTTTAATATTTATTAATATATAAGAAAAAAAACTTAAAATATCATAATAGCCGCTAGCTAGAGTACATTCAAAGTGCAAAAATATTGACTTTCTATAATGGATGGTTGAATAAAAAATTTTCATTTTGTTTTTTATTTCCAAAATAATAATAGTTTTTTTATAACAACGTGTAATAAGGTAAAAGTCTTAGATTTTAGACTTGAAAATATAGATGTTAAAAATCAACTAAAAAACAATACCATTTTTCTTTTCATTTTTATTTTTGTAATGTTTTTTAAAATGTGTTTAAAATACTTCAACATTTAAAAGTAACAGTTATGGTGCAAAGTGTTTAGTTTCTTATAAGAAAATATAATAATGTGAATCATTTTCACAAATTATAATTCAATAAAAAAGAGCGTTATAGTAACACCTTTTAAGGAGACATGGCCCATCATTATAAAAACTATTTGTACATTTAAAATATTTATGATTTAAATTTTAATTATAAATAATATAATTATTTAAAAATAATAATATGATATTAAATTCAATTATAATAAATTTAATTTTGCTTCTTTAGCGTTCTCTAGTTTAATATAATTATTATTTTATATTTTTTTTTCTCAAACTCTATCATTAAATGTTTCTTTTATTATTCTTTAACAAAATATAAATTTATTTTATTTTATATCGTAAAATTTCGTCTTAAATTTCATATTTAGGGTAAAATAAATAAATGATTCCTATATTTTTTATATATCCTATAGTTTGATTATATTATTATTTTTTATTTATTCTCTTTATTTTTTATAATTTTATCTCTTTATTTTTTAATTTTTACACAAAAAGATGAGATTAATTTGAAATTAAACCCCTAAAGTATAAAAAGTAATCAGAATAAAGTATACAAATCTAAAAAAAAATAAAGATACTAAGTTGTAAAAGAAAAATAAATAAGGTGACTAAAATATGAAAATTAAAATGTAAAGGGATCAAAAATCATAAAAAATAATAATAGGGAACAAAATATAAAATATATATTATATAAAAATCATTTGTATAATTTATCTTATTATTTAATTATAAGTAAATAAATTATTTGTAGTTGATACAGTAATAAATGAATAAAATCTCTGATTACATCACTGTTGATGGGGGTAACTATGCAAGGAAAAAGTTGGCATGATTTCAATATTAAATGACTACGAAATCATAACTTAAAAATTAAATGTTCATTTTTGGGGTCTCCTTTCCAAGGAAAGGTCTTCACATTCCTCATTTGGTAGGGGGGCGAACGGCTTTGTTTGCCCAGATTTGTGAATCGCATCCCATGCAAGGACATCTTGTGTGGCCTTATCGTTATTGCTCAGTGTTATTTTTAAAAAAATGATGTTTCTGAATTTAGTTTGTGACCTAAAATTAGAATTAGTTTGTGATTTAATTAGTATCACCATCCACTCTCACTAATTTAGATCTAAGTTCTAATTCTAATATTTTTTATTTAATAAAAAATAACTTTAATATCCCTCAAAAAAATTTAAATTATTTAAATTTCTATCTAATTTTGCAATAAATACAATATAATAGCACATATCTAATGATAAAATTTTAATTAAAAAATTACACAAATATTTTAACAAATTATTTCAATCAAACTTAAATAAAAATAGTGACTTTGATATTAAACAATGATTTTTTTTTTAAAGTTTTGTTAACATTTCGGCTATATATATTTCCAACGAAATAATCTCGTAACTCAGTAAGTTGAGTATACCCTCTAATATTAGTAGTAGATCGAACACCACAATTTACAACCCCTTCCTTTAATAATATTGTTTGGATTAAAAGAAAATCATACAATACATTTATAGATCATAAGATCCCAAAAGTCACACTCAACTCGGTGCAATGCAGAATAACTTGCTCTAGAGGCTAGACCAGGTGTAACATGGATTAACGTGTCAATGTCTACATCGAAGCCATAAAGCTAATTATGCAAACTCTAAATTTTCTTCTCTTATCTGTTAAAACTTAACAGAGAGTAAGCTTATGATCTACAGAACAGTGTTTAGTATAGAATGAAGTAGATCCAGCACAAAATGTCCAGTCATGCATTTCATTAACATTAGTTACCAACAAAGTAATATATTGTCACTAATAAAATTAACACAAACAACAACAGACAACATACTCATTGATTTTTCCTGAACGGGAGGCGTTCATGAGAGGGATTGTCTGCCTTAGAAGGGCCACTGTAGAGTACATCATGCATTTTGGAATACATCAGCATCTGTGAAGGGTCGCCCCCACTACTGCTTTGTGATGCACGAGAACTCTCTTGAAGCTTGATCTTCTCAAACAGGTACTGCTTCTCAGCTTCAGCCTCATTCAACCTTTGTTTTAAATAACTGCTAGCATATTCTTCCTCTGATTTATCTGACTTGGCAAGAGCAATCCTCTGGAGCCTCTCAGCCTCTCGTTTTGCCTCATTTGCTTTAAGTTGGAACATATCAGCCTCTGCATTTTTGAGTCTCACAATTTTCTCCAATTCTTCTATTTGTAGCTTCTTCTTTTGCCTTTCTATCTTTAGCTCTGCAACTTCCTTGGCTTTGTCCTGGAGCTCACGATCACACGCTTCAACAGCCGAACGGGCTTTCTTGTACATTCTTAACTTTTCCTCGGCTACCATTTCCATCTTTCTTACGGCCTCTTGAACAACTTCGGCAATTCGATTGCATGCCTCTTGAGGGGCTATCAGTCGTCCACCTTCCCCATTTTCAAGGCTCTTTGGAGAGTCTACCTCAAGCTCTTGATTGAGGAAATACATCAAACCAAATAAGGTTCACTAATAATTTGTCTTTTAAAGAATGCAAACAGTACTGACAATGCAAACTAATGAAAATGGAATCATATTAAAAAATCTAATTAATACAATAGATTATAGCTGTGCTTGATAGACAGTTGTCTTCTTCAGTGAAAGAAAAAGCTTTTGTAGAAATCTCACATCTTTCCAAACTATCGTACAGTTCAATTTTGGGGTTTGATCGTCATCCTTTAAAATCACACAGAAATCAGAGGAAGCAATCCACCATTATTATTTCAACGCTTTCACAATTGTTCCCTAAATCATTAGATTCACCAACAGTAAAAGTGAATTCAAGTTCTAGTAAGAAAACTCAAGTTGAAAATAAATATGTATAGTTCGAAAGCGCATAACAGCTAGAGTGAAGCATAATACCAAAGGGTTATTTTAATAGTTTCACTAATTTAAACAAAAACAGATATATACATTATATGAGAGATGAAAATGGTAGAATCTCATATGCATACCTCATTCTCATCATCTGGGCATGTGGACACATCACATAGTTACATCTATGAGTTTAATGTGAAATAATATTACCAGGATAAACAAAATAAATTTAATTCTCATAGTGCATGACACATCCACACAAACATACCTTGGAAAAACACCAATATAGCTCTGCAAGCTGCTGTTGCCTCAACAACTCCATTCTTCAATTTTTCTTTTAAATCATCACACTTCCAGTAGAGCTTCTTCCCTCGGGGATCTTCACTTCCAAGAAAGATCCTACTAACATAGTCAAGTTCCCTAGTAAGAGCATCCCGATCCCAGGCAGGTGCACAATGTTGGAAAACATCTTTCACCCAACCTAGCAGCTCAGATGTCCGAGAACAAGCTCGACATTTGAAAAGCATTTCAGTTAGGCCTGCTCCACTTTTAACAGGAGGACCCATGCATATTTGCCCATCATGAATAGCACAGTCAGTGTGAGTCCAATGAGAACACAAATCGCAACCAACCCAGCGGCAAGTATTCACTTCAAAATCAAACTTGTTACATATAACACACATGCAAAGATTACAAAAGCCACTCCTGTTGGTACATGTCTCACAGGTGCAGTCATCAGCAGGGATTTGGTTTTGGCATGCTATATTTCTGCATCTTTTGTAAACAAAAATCTCAATGAGGGATGTTTGAGAGAGACTGACATTTGGGTGCAAAAATGCAATGATCCCAGTGTTTATAGCAACAAGGATTTCAAGTTGCACCCTGTGTGATCTAATCAAAGTCTTCGCTGTTAGATCAGTTCTGCCCTGAACAAGCTTTTGTAAAATAAAAAACTCCTCTCTGTACTGTGAACCACCGTTTCCATCAAGAATAACTCTAAGGTTGTTTTTTAATTCTTCCAGAAACTCTTCAGGCAGACGATGCATCTTCTCAGCGATTATGTCAACTCGTTCTCTAGCTATGTCCCTGAGAGATATCTTATCAGCACTAGAAACACGGCGAATGACTGATTGTTCAGAACAATCATTATCTGCTTTCCCATTCTCCATCTTCTTTTGCATGATGGGTTCAGCAGTGGGCCAAGTTTCTTGGGAACTGGCACTCTCTGTGGGAGACTCCCGGATTTGATCAGAATTTGATCTGGGTTCCTCAGGAGACAACCTAGCATCCGAAGAAACAAGAGACAATGAGGTCTGCAGACTACCGGGGCGTGGTTGTTGACGTGGGGGCAACATTTTTGATGAAGAATGGTTGTAAATGTTAGAACCAGATGATGCACCCATTAACCAATTCTGCTTGTACGCAACTGCAATGAAGAAAACTAACAGATATTGCCTCATAATACTACTAAACATATGAAATCTTCCAGATATGAAGGACAAATAATTAACTTGAAATTAATAAATATAAAGAAGTCCCAACTGCCAATGTATGAGTCATGTTAGGAAGAAAGCACCAGAAAACATGACATCCGACTTACAAAGACAAAAGAATTGGAGGGAATAGAACAAAGCAAAAAATACGAAACCAGGAGTATAGACAAGCGCATTCAGGTAAATTAGAGGGCAAGTGACAATGTAGTACGATAACCATAAGAACAAACTGCCAAAGCAACCAGACTAAGATCTATATCCTTATTTAGTAGACAGGCAACATCAGTTTGCTTGTTTGTTCATCCCCCCCCACCCACCCACCCATCCACCCCTCAAATCTCTTTGCACTAGACTGTTTCATGAAGATTAAGATGGGAATAAAAAAAATAAAAAATTAAACCCTTAATTTACCATAGCTTCAATATAACTTTCCCAAAGTTGGTCAATATAAAAAGGAAAGGGGGAGGAGGGGAAGGTCATTCGCATAATATATAAATCAATTGCATTTCCAGCGTTAAGCCCATAAATTATCGAAATTAAGAAGCGGATACGAGCTAAATCAGGAAACGCTCAGTCTAAACATAACACGGTACACTTATAAAACTTGAGCTCAGACACGCACCCAACTACGAAAAGAAATAGCACAACTTTGTAATTATAACCAAAACAGTAGATCTCAAATAAAAAGGCAAGCCTCTAATTTACTCAGAAATGAAAAACAGAACTTAGTTATTCAAACATCAAAACATTTCAAATCTTCAAGGAAAAAAAAAAGAAATTCGTACAGTTTACCATGTTCAACTTCGTTTATAGCTACGAATTTAAAATAAAAACTAAAAAGACGGTGAATTGATTAAAAAAATTAAAATATCACCAAAATTAGTATGAATCAACCACAGATGAAAAGGAAACAGAGAACTAAACAACACAAAGACCGAGAGAGATAAGAGAACAAAGTTACTCAAACCTGAGAAAGACGAAAGAGAACCCAAGGAAAACCAGATCGATTCGAACACAAAATCAAAATGGAAGGCGAAAACCGAATTCACGAAGTTACCCAGAACTTTACTTGTAAAAACAAGCAGAATTTGTTCCCATTTTACCCTTGAATTATTGGATCATTTACCCGCAAAAGCCCCATATTAAGGTCCACCAACATTTAGAGTCAAAGAACGGCTACGAATTCTTGTTTCCAAGTAATTCCAACGCTATGATTACCGGATTATCCGGTAACAATCAAGGGTTGACCGATATTTCACCCGAAATCTGACCTGTAGCGGCTAGCATGCATCACGACGTCTTGACGAGGACAAATTTTTTCATTTGGGACGTGTGTTCTTTTGACTTTTTAGTAGTTAATGATTAATTTGATGTCTTGTTTAATTTTTATAATTTTAACTTATATATGTATATATTCAATTTTTTATTAAATTTATATCTATATTTTTAAATTTTCAAATTCAACGTATTAATTTTAAAATTTTAAATCATAAAAATATATTTTATTAATAAAATTAGTACTTAGATACGAAGTTTTAAAAGATTTATTTTATTAGATACGAAGTTTTGAAAATTTAAAAAATAAATCTTTAATCGAAATTTTTAAAAGTATTTGAATTAAATCATATATTTTAAAAATTTAAAAATTTATTTATGAATTTAATAAAACTTTGGTGATTAATTATTAAGTAGTTAAATTTTTTTATAATATAATATAAATTAAATTTTTGTACGTATATAATAATAAGTAAATATTATATTAAATTTAAATTATAAAGATAACGAAATATTGATAATTTTTACATGATTTTAACGTGTCATCAAAAAATTTAGAATAATTATTTATATCCAAGTTATCTGACCGTGATATTATTTCTAGGTTTGGTCTTTTCTTTTATTTATTTTTCCTTTAAATAGGATTATTCATAAAATTAATTATAATAAATAATCAATATCATGGTTTTTCTTCTTCTTCTTTTTAAGTTGTTAGTGTATAGTTGAGATATAGCTAGATAGTGGCCACTATCATAGCCAGATAGTGACCGCTTCTTCTTCTTATAAGCCCGATCACCTTTTATGAAGAGAAATATAAAACTGATATTAATAACATGAATCGTCTCAAAATCAATAAAGAAAGCACTCAAAGGAGTATCAATTGAATCAAGTCAATGAAGTAATTTATACATCGATCAGGGTTAATTAATCCTTCTGTTTTTTCATAGGTTTTATTACTTTTAACAATTATAAATATTCGTATAAATATAATGATCGTTAATTATTGACCCAAAAACTAATTTTCTAACCCAAATTACAAAACCTATTTGCTCTTAAACTCTCAATTTTTCTATATTATATATATTATATATATATATGTGTGCGCTTTGTTCCCGAGAGAGCTGTGAGATAGCAGTAGCTGTCGCAAGACAGAAATCAGAGAAAACTTCAAATCTGTCAAATTAAAGAGTGAGAAGAAGAAGAAAAATTTCAATTGTGATTTTTTCATTTTCAACCAAAGAATCTTCTATTTTTTTCTCAAATTTTGCACAAAAGATTAGAAAAAAAGCAAGTTTATTTATGTGATAATATTTGATTTAATAGCAAGTTTATTAATTTATTTTGCTATATATTACCAGTAAATTAGAGAGAGATATTTTCTGAATGTATTTTAGATTTTGGTATATTTTATGAAGCTCTCAGATTATTAGTGTTTGTATCCCCATTTGATTATTAGTGAATTTTTCTTGGTGTGTCGTCGTCAATGGAGTAGATTTTTCACATTGAAAAGTTAAACTACTTAAATTATTGTGTATCATTTATTTTTCTAACTCCTTATTATTTTGCTATTACCCATTATTATATATTTATACAACCAAAATTGGACTCGATCTTCGCTTCCGTAAATGTTAATTTAGAACAAACTGGTATCAGATCTTTGAGTTATTTTGTTATTTATTGAAACTTATCAAGTTTGCACTTTTTGATTTATTTTGAGCTTCTGGTTATCTGATTGGTTTCATATTTTCTGGGTTTTACTTATGTTTATTTAATGTTGAGTTTTTCTATCATGACGATAAAATATGAAATTGAGAAATTCAATGGTATAAATGATTTTAGTCTTTAGCGTATGAAGATGCGGGTCATATTAGTCAAAGAAGGGCTCGTTAAGACACTTGAATGCAAAGATAAATTGTCAGAAAAATTGACTGATGAAGAAAAAGATACATTGATGAAAAATGCTCTCAGTTCAATTCAATTATCAATGTCTGATGAGGTATTACGCGAAGTTGGTGATGAGGAATCTTCTGTTGGGTTATGGCTTAAATTGGAGAATTTGTATATGACCAAGTCTTTGACAAGTCGGTATTTGTATACATTCAAAATGTAAGAAGGTACACCTTTACACTATCACCTTGATAAATTTACAAAAATTATTCGTGATCTAAAAGATGGTGGTGTTAAGATTGATGATGAGGATCAAGTCTTAGTTCTATTATGTTCTTTACCTCATTCATTTGAACATTTTGTTGATACCATGCTATATGGGCAAGACACTATTTTTTTTGAAGGATGTCAAAGCAGTTTTGAATTCCAGAGAGTTGAAGAAAAAAGTATCTACAAGCAATAATGATAATAACAATGGTTTGTTTGTTAGAGGTAGAAATTAAGAAAAAGGCACAAGTAATAATAGAGGCAAGTCTAGATCCAAATATAGAAAAAGAAAAGATAAATGCAACTATTGTCGTCAGGAAGGGCATTGGAAAGTAAATTATCTGAAGCTCAAAGGTAAAGGAAAATCTACCACAACGTCTTCTGGTACTAATGATGTTGTTGGTATTGTAGATAGTTCTGGTTCTGATGGTGAAAATGTTCTATCAGTATCTATTGGCTCTCTTGGAGATGTTTAGATTCTTTATTCAGGTTGCACTTACCATTTGTGCCCTAGTAGAGATTAGTTTACTTCTTATAAGTCTATTGATGTGGGTGTTGTCTTGATGGGAAATAATATGTCTTGTAAGGTTATTGGTATTGGTACTGTCCGAATTAAGATGCATGATGGTATTATTAGGACTTTGAAAGATGTTCGTCATGTTCCATATTTGAAAAAGAATTTGATATCTTTGGGTACTCTTGATTCAGAAGGTTATAAGTATGTAGCTGAATGTGGAGTTTTAAAAGTTAATAAGGGTGCTCTCGTTGTTATTAAAGGAAAATTGTCGTGTGGTCTCTATATGCTTCAAGGTAGCACTATTATTTGCAGTGTATCAGTTTCGTCCTCATCAGATCAAGATTCAGACACTACTCGATTATGGCATATACGGCTTGGGCATATGAGTGAAGTAGGAATGTCTATTTTGAGCAAACGAGATTTGCTTTGTGGTCAGAAAACTAGGAAGCTTGATTTCTGTGAGCATTGTGTTTATGGAAAGCATCGCAGGGTCAAGTTCAGTACAACCATCCATAAAACGAAAGGTATCGTTGATTATATTCATTCAGATCTTTGAGGTCCTTCTCGTATTATGTCTAAGGGTGGTGCCCGGTATATGTTGACTTTTATTAATGACTTCTCCCGTCATGTTTGAGTGTATTTTCTGAATAATAAGAATGATGTGTTCTCAAAATTTGTAAAATTCAAGGCTTGTATAAAGAATCAAACAGGCAAGAAAATCAAGCATTTGAGAACTGATAATGGTTTGAAATTTTATGACAGTCAGTTTAATAAGTTCTGTGAAAGAAATGACATAGTGAGACACCACATTGTGCGTCATACACCACAATAAAATGGAGTAGCAGAACGTATGAATAGGACTCTCTTAGAAAGAGCTCGTTGTATGCTCTTTCAAGCTAACTTGGATAAATCTTTTTGGGCTAAAGCTTGTAACCATGCCTGCTACTTGGTGAATCGATCTTCATCAACTACAATTGAGTTGAAGACTTCGTTTGAGGTATTCTTTGGTGCTCCTACTAATTATTCTGATTTGAAAGTTTTTGGTTTTCCTGCTTATGCTCATGTTAATGATAGTAAACTTGAGTCTTGGGCATTGAAATGCATATTTTTGGGGTATCCTTCTAGGGTGAAGGGTTATAGATTATGGTGTGTTGAACCCAAGTCACCTAAATTTTTGATTAGTAGAGATGTTAAGTTTGATGAGTTTTCCATGTTGCAAAAGAAAAAAGAGTCTATTGTTGCAGATAAAGACCACGGTATTAGTGAGCAAGTAGAGCTCCTAGTCAAGTGTAAGAGGGCACTTCAGATCAGCCATATATGGATGAGATAGATGATTTTGCTCATGATGTAGCAGAAGAGTAACATAAGCAACCATATAGTATTGCTAAGGGTAAAGGAATAAGAGAGATTCAACGCCCTAAGAGGTACACATATGTAGACTTAGTTTCTTTTGCATTGTTTGTAGCATAGTTTATTGAGGTGCATGAACCTTCTAGTTATCATGAAGTTGTCACTTGTGATGAGTCTGTTCAGTGGCTGGTTGCTATGAATGAAGAGATTGAATCACTTCATAAGAATCATACTTGAGAATTGATGAAACTGCCTAAAGGCCAGAAGATTGTTGGAAACAAATGGGTCTTCAAGAAAAAAAAGGTATACCTAAGGTTGAAACAGCTAGGTTCAAGGCATATGTTGTTGCAAAGGGCTATTTTCAGAAGAAAGGTATTGACTTCAATGAAGTATTTTCACCTATTGTGAAACATAGTTCTATTCGTGTGTTGCTTGTTATGGTTGCATTGTTTGACATGGAATTAGAACAACTTGATGTCAAGATAGCCTTCTTACATGGTGAGCTTAAAGAACAAATATATATGCATCCACTAGAGGGGTTTGTTGTTTCAGGTAAGGAAGATCATGTTTGTTTATTGAAAAAATATTTATATGGGTTGAAGCAATCCCCAAGGCAGTGGTATAAGCAATTTGATTCTTTTATAATTGATCATAGTTACTCTAAGAGTGATTATGATAATTGTGTTTATCATAAAAGATTCCATGATGGTTCATCTATCTATTTGTTGCTTTATGTTGATGACATGTTTATTGCTTCTAAGAATAAGTTTGAGATTCAGAAATTAAAGTCTCAACTTAGTGGTAAATTTGAGATGAAAGATTTGGGTGATAGCACGTGTTCTTGAACGCTTTGGTATGAAAGAGTCTAAACCTGTGAGTACGTCGTTAGCTGTGCATTTCAGGCTTTCTTTGGATTTGTCACCACAGTCAGAAGAACCAGAGCATTACATGTCTCATGTTCCATATGCTAGTGTCGTTGGTAGTTTGATGTACGCTATGATTTGTACTCGTCCAGGCATTTCACATGTAGTGTTGTCAGCAGATATATAGGTAATCTTGATAAGGTTCATTGGCAAGTAGTGAAATGGATACTTCGATATTTGAGAGACACATCTAATTTTGGTTTGGTATATGATGAAAGTTCTAATACTGGTTGTAGTATTATTGGTTATGTGGACTCCGATTATGCTGGTGATTTGGATAGAAGAAGATCTTTGACAGGTTATGTCTTCACTCTTTCTTATTGTGCCATTAGTTGAAATGCTACTTTATAGTCTATGATAGAGGCAGAATATATGGAAACAACAAAAGCAGTGAAAGAAGTCATTTGGCTTAGAGGTTTGGTCTATGATTTGAGTTTATAGTAGGATACTTCTATTGTATTTTGTGATAGTTAGAGTGAAATACACTTGACTAAGAATACTATGTATCATGAAAGAACCAAACACATTGATGTAAGATATTACTTCGTTCGTGATATTGTCTCTCAGGATGCTATTATTGTCAATAAGATAGTCACTACAGAGAATCCGACTGATATGTTAACCAAACCAGTTCCATTTAATAAGTTCAAGCATTGTTTAGACTTTATTGGTATTTGTAGAAAATGATCACCCTTTGGAGCTTTGGACGACGGTTATTTGGTAATCTGAGGAATTTCATTTGAAGAATTTGTTTTCTGTTTTGAGCCAAGGTGGAGATTTGTTAATTATTGACTCAAAACAAATTTTCCAACCCAAAGCCCAAAACTCATTTGCTCTTAAACCCTCAGCTTTCTTCTATATATATATATATATGCTTTGTTCCTGGGAGAGCTGTGAGATAGCAGCAGTTGCCACAAGACATAAACAGAAAAACTCTAAATCTGTCAAATTAAAAAGTGAGAAGAAGAAGAAAATTTTCAACTGTTAATTTTTTCATTTTCAGCCATAGAATCTCCTATTTTTCTTTTCATATTTTACGGAGCAGATAAGAAAAAAGGTAAGCTCATTTGTGTGGTAATATTTGATTTAATAGCAAGTTTGTTAATTTATCTTGCTATATATTACCAGTAAATTAGAGATGAATATTTTCTCGGTGTATTTTAGATTTTGGTATATTTTGTTAAGCTCTCAAATTATTTGTGTTTGTATCTCTATTTAATTATTAATGGATTTTTCTCGGTATGTTGTCGTCAGTGGAGTAGACTTTTCACATTAAAAAGTTGAACCACTTAAATCATCGTATGTCATTTATTTTTCTCACTGCTTATTATTTTGCTATTACCAATTATTATATATTTGTGCAACCAAAATTAGACTCGATATTCGCTTTTGTAAGTACTAATTTAGAATAATGATAAATTTTGAACCTAAACACTATTATTAAAATATTATTTTAATTATCATGCTATATTATAGTTTATCCATTTAACAAATTGTTTAAAAGGATCTTGTCAACTCATTTCAAATTCAAATAAATCTTATATCGTATCAAAATTTGTCATATTATTAATTATTTTAATGTGTAATAATATTAAGATTTGTAATAGAATCAAGTTTAATTCGCAACAAAATCAACCAAACATTACAACCATAATAAACTAAAATCTATAAATAATTATCGATATGTATATAATTTTAAAGAGTATATTTATAAATTTTGATATCTTTTTTAATATTTTTAAATATTGGACACAAATGAATCCCATTTTAAATAAAAAGTAAGATACATGCATAAAATTCTTAAATTAAAAAGAAACCAAAATGTATAATAAGAAAACATATAAATTTTAAAATAAAATAGAGTAACTATTACACTAAAAAATTCAATAAAAAATAACAAATATATATAGTATATTATATTATAATTTGTATCACTTTCATAACTTATTAATTTTGAATCTATTTAATATTTTTATTTTTTTAATTCATTGATAAATACTTAAAATTATGGTAAAATAATCTTTAAAACACATTGTAAAATATGTTTTTATATTTTTGGTTCTTCAGATTAATTTTTTAAAACAATAATCAAACAATTCATTGTTTTTTAAAATTGTAAAAATTTATTTCTTAGTAATAATTTAAAAACAAACTCTAAAGTTGTGATGAGCTCTCTCTCTTCACACAAAAATTTCACAAATTTTTAATACCAAGTTTGGCAATGAGTACTCGCTCCATTTTCTCTCCCCGACTTTGTGAAGTCCGCCTTCGTTCTTTTCTTCGTCCATCGATCTCCTATATATGTAACTATAACATGTCGGTTTTGTTTGTTTTATTTTATTGTTTTTAATATGTGTTTTTAATTAGTGTATAAAATTGTGATAAATTGACGGGGATTAAATATCTCCTGCTGTGGAATTCAAGTATGTATATATGCAGCAGCTTAGTTCATTGGGGGGTAACGTTGCGTCACCTTGACCTTAAATAGCCAAAACTAATGTGCTGGAGTTTTTGTAAAAAAAAAAAAAAAACAGTATTAGTTATTTGCGAATAAAACGCACATCATTAAAACAACACATAGGTTCATAACACTAAAGACATGACATTTTAAGTGAACATAAAGGTTCCATTAGAAGTGAAATTACATGACTTTACATTGAAACACAGTGGAGTACGTTCAAAGTTCAAACTACAAGCTACAAGAGTGGGTGGTTTGAAAGGACAACAAGTACTGATCATATATAATTAGGATAATTATAATGTTCACTTGCCAGGAACGAAGTTGGTAGCAAAAGCCCAAGCATTGTTAGCCACAGGATCAGCAACATGATCATATAGGTTTTCAATAGGACCTTTTCCAGTAACAATAGCCTGAACAAAGAATCCAAACATAGAGAACATAGCCAACCTACCATTCTTAAGTTCCTTAACTTTCAATTCAGCAAAAGCCTCAGGATCATCAGCCAAACCAAGAGGGTCAAAAGCACCGCCAGGGTACAAAGGGTCTAATCCTTCACCAAGTGGTCCTCCACCAACTCTGTAACCTTCAATAAATCCCATCAACACAACTTGGACTGCCCAAATTGCCAAAATGCTCTGAGCATGGATCAAATTAGGGTTACCGAGATAATCGAGACCACCTTCGGAGAATATTTGAGCACCAGCCTTGAACCAAACTGCCTCACCAAACTTGACACCATTTTTGGCTAGTACTTCAGGGAACACACATCCTAGTGCACCAAGCATTGCCCATCTGCTGTGAATCACTTCGAGTTCTCGATTTCTGGCAAATGTTTCAGGATCTGCTGATAATCCAGCTGTGTCCCATCCATAATCTCCTGGGAACTCACCTGTTAGGTATGATGGAATTTGTTCTGAAAATGGTCCTAAGTACTTTGGACGGTCTGGACCATACCTGTTTATTTTGAAGACACAACACTCAATTTTGATAAATTATATTCTAATTAATAAGTAACAATATAATTTAATAAAATAATATATAAGTTTTTGTAGTTTTTTTTAAGTATTTTATTATAAAAATTTAAATTAATATTTAATTTTTAACATGAAGACACTACGGTGTAAACAAAATTTATACATTCTAGTAGGATACATATAACAATATTTGGTAATTTATAGGGACATTTTATATGTTAATTTTAATATTTCTATTAACTAAAATTTTTCATTTCATTATTTTTGTTATTTTTTATTACAATGTTATTACAATCCTTTTCAATTAACTATTTCATTTAAAAAAATTTAAAATATTCTTCCCTCATCTAATTGTTCACCTTGTAAAAAATTGTAATAAAGATATGAGTTTTAGAGTTTTAAATGAATTTTAGAATTTTAAATAAACGTTGTGATTTGAATTATGGTGAAAAAAAATATAACATGCGATAATTTTTTTAATAATATAAGTAATTAATTATAACAAAAAAATAAGAGTAATAAATTAAAATTTTTTGTTTAATATAATTATCAAAATAAATATTTAAGAAATTAAAAATATAATATACAACTTTATAAAAAAAATTAAAAAGAGAAAACACCTAAGCATGATATGAAACACAACAAATTGCTAGTAACAGCATTATTTTTGGTACTTTAATATGTATAGATTACCATATGCTTTGAGGAACACTTTTAACGGTGCGTCGCATGGTGATACGTCCGGCACCGAAGCCACCAATCTTTCTAACAAGCTCATTGGATTGCTTCAAAGCAGTTTGCCCAGCAAATGCTGACTGTTGGATAGCAAAGGTAGCCATGAATTTAGCGATATTTTTTTTTTCTTTTTTTCTTTTTCTGTAGTGAAGTTGTACCAAGTAATGGAAGGGGGGAGAAGATGGATATTATAAAGAGACTGAGGATATATTATGGATTAGCAAATTTACCCATCACCAACATCTTATTGGCTCTCATTTAATATCAAGATATCCATGCAGATTTTGATAGCTTCAGAGAGCCTCTATTTTATTGCCACGTGTCAGGAAATATGTGGCTGTTAGATCACGATAGGCAGTGAATGATGCCCACATATTTTTGGAAAATGACGCTTCAAAATGCTTCAATTTTCAAATTTTCCTACCCTTTTTTTTTCATACATATTGTTTTCATATATATAGTCCTAATATATATTCATTTGACAAAATTTATATATTAATTATTTATTTCATGTATTTATTTTTCTTTTCCTAATAGCAGTTACAACGTGTCTGTAGTATCTAACACAATTTTTCAAAAATATTGATAAATTACAAGAACAAGAAGCAAGGGTATTATGTATTTGTCCTCCGTCATATTTGGATTTTTTTTTTATGAAATAATATATAGGATGAGAAATTGAATGTCGAAATTTGTTATACAAACATATTTTTACAACAGCTGTATATCTTTTCCTCCTTTTTCTTAAACATGTTAAAAATACGTATTTTACCCGTGAATTATTTTATTTATTTGTTAAGTTCTATAATATATTTGAAATAAAATTTCTTAATATTTTAGGTTAATTGTGATTTAAACTTTTATAATGTGTCTCATAACTTAAACAGGTCAATTTAGTCCAATTTAACCCCAAAGAATGACCACCAAATCCATAATCACCCACAAACAGAGAGCCTTGGACACGATGATGTTCTTAGCATTTTGCAGTATAAACGCAAGCATCAATACTTAACTAACCCTCATGGTGGAGTGGACCGATATTTTGGAATCAAATCAGAAGCTGGCAACATATTTTCCAATAACTACAACTGGTATCACAGATTCACAGCTCAAGGAAAAAATTACATATTTACATAGTGCATATTGGGCATGGAAAGACCATACTGACTATGGACCTAGCGACTTGTGATGTTACAACAATATAAAAAATGAAAAATAAAACACTGTGAATGGCTTAAACCTGTGTTACTATTCCACGGGGGATGGACCCAATTCTTCTATGTTATCATCCTGAGCACCCAACATGAGTGCAGTCCGCATCAATTTGCCTGCCTCTGGAAAATCCCTATGCCGCATCAAGATTGCTTCAACAGATGAACCCGAATCCTTCAGGCTATGAGTCTCCAAGTGTTCCTGACTCAGTGGCAACACTTCTTCAAAACCTTCCCCAAAAGTTTCTGCTTGGGATCCATAACACCTATTTGAAACTTTAAACAACATGGTTTGTCTCAAAATCTGCAAGGTTTTCTCATCAGTCCACCCTTCAGTTACAGATGCCTGATAAAGGTTATTCCAGTCATCCTGATCAGCTGCATTCTTCCAACAATCTTCCAAAAGGTTTTTATGCATCTTCCGGAAGGAGGAACTCGTCCAAGAAAACACTTCAAAAGCCCACAATGAGAGCTCTGGGTTGATACCTTCAACTCCAAGACAAAGCTTAATAAGTTTTTCGGGATGGAGGAGCTGTTTTCCATTTAGTGTTGATCCATTATCAGCAAGAAATTTCATTATTTCTTCCTGTAATTGACAGTTAGATGAGAGATAAGATAAACAGAATTGTATTGTTGACCTTAATAAAAGAAAGGGAAATCAGTTTATAGAAAGAAAGACAAGAAAAAGAAAAAGAAAAAAACTTTGATAGTACTGATAAGATCTATTCATCATTTTCACCCAAGCCGCAGATCAGATGGAATGGTGCCTTAGAATGCGTCTATCTAGGAAATACCTAAAGCCAACAGGCTCTTTGGACATATATATATGTCAAGGGAAAATAATAATGCACATCCTTGAGTAGGAGATCAACTCTCATGTTTTCAACAATCTCACATAAATGTCAGCCTGAAGTCATTTTTCAGAAGTCCTTATACTACCCTCTTTGAGATTAAAAAAATATAGAGAAAGCTAACATTAAGCTTAGCGGGAAAAAAAAACTTTCAACTCCAATACAGTTCCAATTTTTGACAGACTTAGCACTTAGACTAATATCACCACAATATGAAATTATGCATTGTGTAATCTTTATTTTGGCTCATTAGGATTATGTTAACAAATAAACAAATATAGTTCAGAAAAGAAAACTTCAAATGAAGAATGGCATTTTCAGCATACTCTAACCAGTCCATCCAGGCTAAAGAAACTTGGATATAGTAATCAAAAGTAATGAATCAAAAAGAACTATTAGGTCATAGAAGGTAGTCGGCAAAGTCCATCAAGTAAACATAATAAAAGAGAGTTAAATCATTTGAATCCTTAACAATTAGTACCTGCAACTTTAAAATCTTCAAATCAGCTTCAATACGCTCCACTTTTATCTCAGCATCCCCACCTTCGGTAAAGAATATAATACATTATTGACAAGTCAATGATCATTGAAGATGTAAGTCGTAGTGAAATCTAATATACTAAGCAACAGCCAAGAGAACATGAAAGTTGACCCTTTCTTGTCAACTCTCATAAAATAAAAATAATGAATCCATACATTTAACCGAAGGAATATCCACAGAGCTCCTTTTTTTTTTTTGGTAAAAACAACTCCTGGAGATTTGACTAAATAACAAACTCCCTCATAAATTTGGAAGAAAAAAAAACAAAATAATAAATTATAAATAAACCTTACAACCCTAGAGTAAAATATTTTTTTTTGCACTATTTAACATTAAAAAAACAAGGCATAAAGTGTCCCCATGGGCATTTAATACTGTAAGCAATCTGTCGATTTGTTATTTTCAAACTTGTGGCAGGCGGCAATATTGTTACTTGCAAAAACCTTGGGGGCATATATCAAGTTTTCCGGTCACTTAATACCTCTAGTCCCTAGCTGATAGTTCAATTGAGGTTGAGTGAAAGTTTCTTCTAATCAATAATGCAGGTACAAATATGAAGGTCAGTTTAAACATAAATTAATAGATAAGAAACGAAAAAGAAAATAAAAGAAAATAAAAGAAAGCATATGGAATAGGGAAGAAGGCTTAAAGAAAATTATACCTGCCACTGCAGCAATCTTGGAGAGATACAAAAGATGCTTTCTGTCCAGTAACTTTAGTGTTATAGCTGTCCCCTCCTCCTCTTCTGTCATCAAACTTTCCTCTTGTGAAAGAGCCAACATATGAAGTGTTTCTGAAGCTGGGGCAAATTGATTAAGATACAGTTCATGAAGCCAAAGGAGATCCTGATGATGCTTCAAAAATATAGATAACTCTTCTGTAAACTCTTCTCCAAGACGTAGAATTTTAGAGAATTGTCTACTCGCATACAGCTGTTGAAATACAAAGTGACAGAAACCTCCATCAGGTCCCATGCTCTCGTGCTGCAGAACAAGCCAATTTCAGAAACAAGGGAGAGAACAAGATAACAGGTTCTTATGGGCAACCAAAGAAAGTTATAGCACTTCATATGTGAAATTAAGAACCCTTACTCTTAAGAAGTAAAACTTTTAATAATACAATTAAAATAATCCATGCACAAAAGCCCAATAATTATAGAGAATTCCACGAGCTCCAAATATAAAATAACCATGTTGAAAGGCTTTGAACCTTTAGAGAGAGATGGTGCTCATATTTATTTAGTGAAAGTTCTTCTCTAGGAGGAGGATGGGAAAGGTAAAGAAAATAATGAGGGATTCTGATTGTCACATGGAAATAAAGCATACACTAAATAAATATGAATTCAATAGAAGCTATTACCTATAAAATACAGCAACGATGCTAAGTTGAACTCCACTTTCAGAGTTACATCTTACGTGATCAGTAGTACACAGTAACATTAGAGCACAACAATTCATGTCATTCTTACATTTTCTTAGCACAAAAATATCCGTTATAATTTGTAGTTATAGTATAAAATTAAGATAAGTCTATAATTGTAGAAAAAATACGATAATATTATCATTTCTCTAAACTTTCCTTTTGACATACCTCTACTACAACCTTAGCATATATATATATTAAAAAATTAAAAATAAAAAATAAAAAAATTAGATATACCCCTACAACAACGTTAAAACAGAGTAATCCATCATGATAAGAAAGAATGGATTTTCAACCACCCAAATTGTGAAATTTAGTTACTAATTAACTGTAACAAAGGACCACACTTATTTTTAATAATTACATCTGAGAAATCTATCCAGTTGCAGAAGCAAGAAAGCAGACCTAGGATACTACATATTAATTTTTAGTTTCCATATACAGAGAACAAATCCAAATAAACATACAGGGCATTGGGGTTTTCAGCATATACATGCCAGCCAATGCAAAACAAAAAAAAATCTACATGCTATTAAAAAGCCTCATGAATCATATCCTTACCATCAGATTTCTAAGTAATGTTGAGTCGTTGAGGTCGTAGGACATTTCCCACATGGTGCTGTAGCATGCATGGCGTTTTGCAATGTCTAGCAAATTTGCAGAAAGATTCCTCAAAATATCTTCATTCTGTTTACCATTTAAATCCTGAAGAGATAATGAGGGTTAAAACATTCTTACAAATCAAGCAATGGGATCATTAAGTACTGAAAACATATTTTTTAAAACCTGGTGCCTAGCTTCCACAAACTCTTTGACTTGTTTATATAATGTGTCCAGAAGTACATCCCTCCTCTTCCAATATTCGTCCAATAAACCTTTGTGTTCCTTTCCACTTTCTATTTTAGCTGTGACGGCACCAGCATATGCCTCAAGTAAAACTTCAGCAAGTGATTCCAAATGATTGTACAAATCTGACTTAAGGGACATGTCAAATTTAGATACTTCCTTTAGCAGTTGAAGCATGAAGGAAGCTACACACCACATTCCATTGCGTACAACATGTTGGCAGTACCATGGTGTTAGACCTTCAGGTGGTGGATACCACAAGTGATGTTCATTCTTGTAGTGAAGGGCCGCGTGAACTATGGTGACACATGCATTTGACAGCTCACAAGCTCTCTGGATCTGAATCTCCAATTGTTGTTCTGTGCTCATTATATATTCCAGATGTTTGTCTAAACAATAAAATACTTCTTCAAGATTAGAAACCTTGCTGTAGAATACTTCAGCATTATCTCTGTCCATCAGAAGAACAGTACTTCTGCGAGCTCTCTCACCAACTAATTGAATAAGATCCCAAAGAGCACCCGGCATTTGTCTTTCTGAAATAGAATGGTGAAAGCCAGTAGAGGGGTTCTGGCTAATAGCATTTTGTAGTTCTCGTAATTGTATGATTCCGTAAAGCTTTTCACCATGTTCCAGTGTAATCTGCAAAGCATGTCCTGCCAAAGAAAATTATGAATTAAGCATGAGAGTTCCTTTTTTTCTTTTTTCCTGTTAAAACATTGCCTCATTTATTGCAGTCCCACTTGTTTTTTATTTTCCACCTTTATAAACAACAGCAACTAAGGCCCTAGACAACTAACGCCCCATTACATTGTATGTCATGAACATTTTAAGAATATGGTCATCCAAAGTGTAAAATTGATAAGTTAGATATATTATTGCAAGGACAGAGATAGAAGTCTACCAAAGCAGAGAAGAACAAGTCATACCTAACAGAACCCTCATTTTTCAAGTGACTATAAAACAATTTTGTTCCAAAAGAACGACATGTTTTGTCCTCGATTTGAGACAAATAACTAATGACAGTGCAGTTGATGATTGGTGCATCAATGAAAGCGTAATGGATGTGCCACAGCTTTTACATGATTAAGCCGCACACAGTTTGTCGCTAGTCAGTAGTCACAAACTTGAATGTGCTTCTTTTATTCATGAGTAATTACTTCACCATTGCAATAAATGCAAGGGTAAAATTTGTCTCTTTACAGCAAAGTGATTAAGCAAGTGGTCCAACTTATGTTAAACTGAACCTAAGTGTGATGGCAAATGCTTTCTAAAAACTAAGATAAATGATGTTAGACTAAACCTGAAGTGTGATTGCAAATACTTGCTAAAAACAAAGATGCATGATGTTAGCTAAGACTTTGATAGAGGTAGCTTATATTAATCCCATAGGAATATTAGCTACGACTTACTAGCAAAAAGAAAAGCCGATTTGGCATGCAATAATATAGCACTAATGAAACCTTGGAATCAATCTACGCAAGAAGTCCAAATGGCCGTGGTAAAATACCTATTAAATAAGTCTAAATTCAATGACATTCATTCTGTATTAGGAAATGTGCGGGGTAAACAAGACATATGCAGTGCCTAATCATTTTCAACGTCTTCAGAAATTCAAATGGCTGTGGTAAAATACCTATTAAATAAGTTTAAATTCAATGACATTCATTATGTACTAGGAACCATGTGGGCTAAATACGACAGATATACGGCATCTATTAATCACAAAGGATTACAAGAAAAGAAATTCAAAAAACTCTATGATCACCTAAAACAAAGGATCAATACAGGTCTAGTCTTAAATATATATGATGCATGTATTGGGAAAAGATTTGGAACAAAAAGTTTTTTGAATTGCATTTCGAACAGCAAAAAACATACTCTGTCTAGAACACAACTCATCGTGGCATTTAGATAAAGCAAGAAACTGAAGAAACTTTTCATGCTTCTGTTGCTTTTCCAAGAGTTGGGAGGAAATAACTGCCATAGCCAAAATCTCAGCTCCTCTGGTTGTTGTCCAGTGTTTAGCTAAGGTGTCAACTATTGATTTGCTCATTCTAGCAAAAACATTTGTTTCTCCATCTCTGTCAAATGCGCCAAATTTTTGTAACTTTTCAAATGAGGCATCAACTTGACCAGATAGTTGAAATTGATGGAAAAGTTGACTTAGTAAAGGCTCTGATTCTTCGTCTTGTATATTTCGCCGTGGAATCACAGGCACATCTCCAATTTGCCTATCTCCAGTATCCATTGCTTCAAAACTAGCTCTTCTCAAGGCCATGCTGCCCCCAAATGTGAGGCTCTTTTTCTCTTCTTGTGGAGAACCTTCATTTGTACTTCCTTTACGGGACAAGCTTCGTTCAGGTGGTTCAACTGCACCAAAAATTACAGCCTTTTCTGGGATTGCCCAGATTCCTGCTTTCTCAGTAAGTATGATCCATGCCCCTTCTTCGCCATCATCTACAGAAGAAAGTATTGAAGCATCTAGAACTTTTCCAGCATCATAGGGTAAATCAAATTGATAGAGTCTAGTAGAGTTCTTAAAATAATGGGAGACTGTTGCTGTTCCATCACCAGAAAGTATTACGGTAGAGCCTGCAGGCTTGCCTCCTACTCGAAGTCTCATGGAGAACAAGAAGTCTTCATTTTCTACTCTAGCTTTGGGTATTATAACTTGAATAGGAGCCTTTTTCTCCAAAATGCTATCATTTAAATGCTCCAAATTTGCCCCCGATTTATACTGCAAGGTTAAGAGAGAATACTGTGTATAGTTTGAACTGCTAACCCGATCTTTACATAAGGTAGCAATCAAAATGGTAATGACTTTACCATGATTATCTAGCTGCACATCAAGTGGCCATATTCGCTTTTGTCCAGCCAGATCCTTTTTTATACCCAAATCGCCATTTGTGCCAATTATTTCATGGGACCAAAATTTTGACACTTTTATGATAGGATAGAGATCGAGATTAAAGCACTGTATTTCGTGATCAGTAAGAAGAAAAAACTGTCGCTTAGATTCCTGTGTGGAAGGGTGAGAAAACTGCCAGATCAGTGATCTAGGATAACCTTTGCTCCATGAAGTTTGACTGCTCTCGCCACTCTGAGAGGATAAACTAAGAACATCCTTCTCTATTTTTTGACTATTAATATTAGAGGTGCTGCAATGAAACAGCCATAACTCGCCATTTGAACTTGTAGCAAGTACTACGCAGGCATGCTGAGAATCCGGGATTGCAGAAGCAATCAAAGAATTAAAGCTGGACAATCCCATCAGACCGCTGCCCCGCCCGCTAAGACGTTTCTGTATAGATGGAGTGACCTTCCCATCAACAGGTGAAGAAGTCAACTTGGATTCATCAGTAGATGCAAAAGTGCTAACTGGACCAGTTTTAGTATCGGAAAAGATGTCAGGCCAGTATATAACAGCTCGAGTTTTTTTATTACATAATACAATACCAGAAGAGTTATGATGTTTTACAACTCCATCAGTTCTCCTAGATGTGTTACCCCAATTGATAACACAAAGTAACCAAGAATTGCTTTTTCCGGTATCACTGTTTTCTAAAATATTCGACGGGATTTCAAGAGTAACACAATTCATTGAAGGAGATTGATAGTTCCATATAAATAGTCTGTTTCCACAAATAATCCAAGCAAGAGATGTTTCTTTTTCCATTCCCCCACATATATATGCATCACCTGTCAAAGAAAAAGCCACCAAAAAAAAATGCTTAACATTTACCTGAAAATAATGACCTGATCTAACAGCTAATATGTACCCAACTCTCTTCCTCAAGGCTGCAGAATTAGATCAAAAAACACCTAAGACAAAAATTAGGAAGTGGTAATGGAAAACAGCATAAGTTTACTGACCATAACTACGCTTCTGTAACAATCTGGTTTGCTCATCACGAACCACTTGAGGAAATTCTCCAACATATACAGGCTTTATTGGATCTGTTTCATCTCCTTTCCCACTTTTGTTACCTATTGGCATTCTAGAAAAAAAAAACATAGGACAAAATATCAAAATTATACAATAAATTAGAAGGAACATACTAAACAATAAAACGGAATTGAGCTCTAAACTCAAAATGTTTTGCAATCGATCATAAATTGTAAGTGACGCTCCAAGCATAGGATATACATTTCAGAAAACACTGTACGTTACCTTGCAAACACGGAGAGACGAGGAGCCCAAAGAGCGGGAGTGCCAGTACTGGGTCGGTTAGGGACGGAATGGCCTGGACTGGACCGGCGATTATCGGCGAGAGGAGTAGCTGGAGAACCAGACATTGTGTGACCAAGGTTGGACTTGGGCCTCTTTACAACCGGAGTAAACATCTTTTGATCGAACGCAAACGAAACAGAATAAGAGATGGAAATGGGGTTGTGGGGGGTTGTGGGGGGGTTTAGGGTTTACGATGCTCGCGAAATTTGGAGATTCTGAGTGGAAGAAATTTGATAGGCGTTGATGGCATGTGTTCGATCTCGATCTAGACACGATCTCGACCGTTCAGTGCAGTGATCGGATGGTCAGACGAAGAACTGTAATGTCCTTATATTTTCACAATTATTTTAATTAATTTTTACAACTTATTTAATATTAACATTAATAAAATAAAAATATCAATTTTTAAATATAAACTACGTTAATTCATTTTTTTATATAAAAAATTTTATTCCCTTCTCTTAAAAAAATATTTATTTTTCTTATAAATAAACATATATTTCTTAACTTATATAAAAATAAATTTATATTTTTTTTACTAAAAATATTTAAAATTAATAATTATATTATTTATATATCAATATATATTTAAAATTTAAAATACAATATTAATATTTTATTACGATTATAATAATTAAAACTAATAATATTATCATAATTTAAATTATTATTATCATAATAATTATTTAGTGAAGATATTTTTATCAAATGATAATAATATTATAATATATATATATATATATATATTTAATGAATTTTAAAAGTTTACAATAATAGAAATAATTTGTATAAATATCAATTTTTTAACTAGTTAAATTAGAATATACCTATTATATCAACACTTCCTTTGTATCCATGATAAAATAAAGAAAATTATACAGCTACTTAATCCACACGTGTGTACGAGACAGCATTTTTCTCAAATGAGAAATGATAATAATGTATAAATTTGTATTCATTTTGAATACATACATACATACATAAGAATTATTTTAAAATTAAAAAAAATATTTTTTTATAATATTAATGATATAAAAATATAAATATAAATTTAAGGAATAATTTAAAATTCTTTTTTATAATTTAATTCTTAAATATTTCTAAAAATAAAAATTTTGTTATCATCTTAGTATATGAGCTCTTAAAATGTCTGCATGGGCTTTGCCCTGCATGGCATATGAGAAATACTTTTTTTGTCACTATCTCTTTTGGCTAATGATATGATAAGTACTTTTACATATAAATATTATTTTTAAGATGCATAAATATGAAAATTAAAATATGATTTTGACCCCTCGATACAACTTTTTTTTCTTTCTATTTTTGACCTATTCATGGGTACACTTTAAGAGTTTAATTTTCTTAATTTACTCCTCTTTTTATTAATTTCTCTTTTTACCGATGCTATAAGCCATTAACCTCATTTTTGAGTTAAGCTTTATTAATTTTACCTTTATTTTTTCTTTATTGTCATTAATAAATATAATTATATATTTGATTAAATGTTTTATCCAATAATTAAAAGTTTTAAAAAAGTAATTAGGTTTCTGAAAAAAAAATAATTAGGAATGATGTTTTTGCAAAATAAAGTGCAAAAATATTAAAATGTAATTTTTATCATAATCCATAAATTAATGGGATATATATATTAAATAATAATTTGATAGTAAAATACATATCTCTCTTATTTTAAATCATAAATTTAAAATATATTAAAATATTATTTAATCTTTAAAAATATTATAATTCATAAATTAAAAAGATATCTATATAATAAAAATGTTTTATTTTATATGCACATATTTCTGATATTAAATACTTCAATAGGTGAATAAAAGTTAGTATCATAGCCTTTTAATACTATTAAATTCATATGTTTTATAACTTTATTTGCCCCTCCAAACTTTAAATTTTGGCTCCATCTTAGGATTTTTCTTTGTCACGTAGGTTGTAGTATTCACATAAATAATCATATGCTCGAAAATGCTACATAACTCGATCTTTAAAGTAATATTATATATTTTACTTTATTATAATATTTATTTTTTTATAATTTAAATTATTTAAATAAAACAATAACAAAATATGACGTTTACGTTAAAATCATGCTGGTTGGCATTCACTAATATAATTTTATAAGAAAATGAGATATTTTGGATATTAATCAATTAAAAAATTTAACAAAAAATAGAGATAGAAAAAAATAGTATCAATTATCATAAATAAGTCAAAAATGTTGTATGAAAATAACTGAATGATTTGATCTTATGAATTCTTTTTATTTATAGACTTTACAAAATACAACAAAGTTGTCTATAAACAGTATTGGACAATTGTTTATAGACAGTCATGGATTGTTGTCTATAAACAGTTATGGACAACTGTTTATGGACAATTATTTACAGCAAAATTGTTATGGACAGTTAAGTTGTCCATTGACAGCCTCCCTCAAATTAATACGGGTTGATCAATAAGCATCAATTTGTGACTTAGGAAGAAATGTCGATGACAAGTGAAAGACTTGGTGAAGATATCAACAATTTGTAGTTCATTAGAAATATGTGGAAGAGTGATAACACGAGCTTCAAAGGCTTCACGGATAGAGTGACATTTAACTTTAATATACTTTATGCGCTCATGATAGATCGGATTGGCCGTAATCTAAATAGTACTTGTATTATCGGCATGTAAAGGTGTAGGATCGGTCTCAAAGAAGTCTAACTCAGCTAGCAAACCTCGAAACCAAATAATTTTGGAACAAGCAAGAGACATTGCTTGATACTCAGATTCTGTAGATGACTTGAAAACTCTATCTTGTTTCTTACTCTTCCAGAAGATCAATGCATCACCTAAGAACATGCATCAACCAGTGATGGAGCGACGTGTATCAGCACAGCCAGCCCAATCAGCATCGCTATAAGCAACAAGACGAAGAGAATTGCCTGAAGGAAAGAATAAGCCACGTGTAGAAGTGTCATGAATATAGCGTATGATCCGACGGACAGCAGCCAGATGAAGATGACGAGGAGCTTGAAGAAATTGGTTGACTTGTTGTACAGCAAAAGAAATATTTGGTCTAGTGATGATGAGATAGACAAGGCTACCTACCAATTTCTGATATAAGTTGGGATCAACAAGTAAGTCACCTTCCTTTTTGTGAAGCTTGACATTTAATTCCATGGGAGTATCAACAGAGGTAGCTTCTTGTAGTTCAACTGTAGTCACCAAATCACTAGCATATTTGTGTTGATTGAGGGAAATACCAGTGGGGATACGATGCACCTCAAACCAAGAAAATATGTAAGAGACCCAAGATCCTTCATATGAAAAGATTGTGAGAGATGGGTCTTGAGCTGGACAAGTAAAGTAGAATCAGAGCCAATAATCACAATATCATCAACATAAACCAAAAGGACAACAATACTCATGTCTGATTTTTGAAGAAACAATGAAGTGTCATACTTGCTCTGCATGAAAGAAACTTGTAATAAAATGGTTCAAAATTTTTCAAACCACGCCCATGGAGCTTGTTTAAGACCATAAAGAGAGCGACAAAGTTTACACACATTGGATGTCGAAGAGGAAAACAACTTTGGAGGTGGCTTCATATAAATACATTCTTTAAGATCTCCATGAAGGAAAGCATTCTTAACATCCATCTGATGTAGTGGCCAATCATTGGAAGCAAAGGTCTCCTCATAATTAACACTATATTCCTGTTTGTTCCCAAGGACAACAAGCCGAGCTTTATAACGATCCAAACTTCCATCAAAGTGAACCTTGACTGAGTAAACCTATTTTCAACCCAGAGGAACTATAATGGAAGGACAAGACTTAATGTCCCAAGTGTGATTGGCCTCAAGAGCAATAATTTCTTCTTGCATAGCTTGGCACCAACAATCATGCTTGACAACATATGAGTAGCATGTGGGAATATCAAAATTAGACAATGCAGTAGTAAGAGTTGAAATAAAATTACCAGAAAAAAACTCATACCTATCAAGGGGTACAGACACTCGAGAAAAGCGATGTACCAAAGGCTCTGGAGGTGCTGCAACTGACTGACTTTGGTGTATGTTAGGATCAGATAACGGGTGAGCCACCGGAAGAGACTGTAGGCGGGATTGTCTTGTATATACCATTCTTGGTTTGAAGCGAGAATTGTTTTGAGGAAAAGCTAAGAACTGGTGCTTAAAGGAGGGAAGAACTACAATAGAAGAAGAGGGCACAAAAGACACAGGAAAAAAATGTTGATTTTTAAAGAAAATAACATTCCTAAAAATGTGTGTACGATGTAATGTAGGATTATAGCAAACAAATCCTTTTTGACACATATTATATCCTAAAAATGCACATTTAACAGATTGAGTAGATAATTTATTTCATTCATGATGTGATAAATGAACAAAACATACACAACCAAAGATACGAAGATTATCACAATTAGGTTGCTTAGTAAACAAAAAAAATAGGGAGATTCCATGTGCAAAACTTGGGAAGGTAAACGATTAATCAAGTGAGTAGCAGTCTTTAGAGCCTCAACCGAGAACATGGATGGAATAGAAGATTCTAACAAGAGAGTACGTACCATATCAAGAAGATGATGATTTTTGCGTTCAGTTACTCCATTTTGTTGAGGACTAGCAGGACATTAACGTTGATGGATGATACCTTTAGAAGCCAAAAATACATGAAACTTAGTGGACAAATATTCACCACCAGAATCTGTGCGAAATGTCTTAATATTTGCATAAAATTGATTTTCAACATATGCTAAAAACTTGGTGAAAGTACGAAAAACCTCAGATTTAGAGTGAAGAAAATAAACATAAGTGAATCTACCATGATCATTAATGAAAGTTACATGGTATTTAAATTTGTCATGTGAAGTAATCGGGGAAGGTCCCCAAACATAACTATGAATAAGATCAAAGCAATGAGAAGCTCTACTAGCATGCAAAGGAAATGAAAGAGTTTTGCTTTTACCAAGTTTACAATAGTCACATTCAAAAGGTAAAGAAGAACGTTATTTATTACCAAGAAAGCCCGAGTTCATTATATGAGATAAAACTTGAGTATTAGGATGGCCTAAACGACGATGTCACACCATACTTAGATTATGAATATTTTTACAAGCAAAAGACTCAATAGAAGGAATTGGATAAAGTGCTGGAATAGTTAAAAGTAATGAAAACAAACGTCCCACTTTAGGTCCCTTCGCGATCGGCTCCCCTGTTACCTGGTACTGCACAACACAACCATCACCAGAAAAGTTAACAACACAATTGTTATCAACTAATTGACCAACAGAAATGAGATTTGTAGAAAGTTAAGGTGCAAGAAACACATCAATAAATGTAGAAGAAGCATTTTCAATAGCTTTGATTGGCAAAGAACTGCCATTGGCCGTCTGAATAGTAGATTGGCCAACATAAGGCCAAACATGAGATAAAGTTGTGGAAGTATTTGTCATATGATTAGAAGCCCCTGAGTCTACATACCAAAGTGTAGTAGATTTTTTACCTTGAAATCCCATTGCAGATAATGTCGAAATTAACATCTGTTGCACCATTTCAAGAGTGTAGTAAGTTACTGTAGGAGGTGGAAGATTAGGAGAAACACCTGAGGAAGACATATGTGCTGCTGGAGGAACAACAATAGAAGTCTAAAATGCTTGGGCCTGATGATTCTGGGGACGAATACGACATTCTTTGATAATATGACCTTTTTCTTGCAATAAGAATAACATTTTTAGGACAATTGACAGCAATATGCCCATATTTTTTACAGCAGAAACATTGCATGTTTTTAGAAGGCATAGATGATCCATGCCCTTGGGCTACATAAGCCATAATTTTTGTCATGGAATTGCCATAAGATTGTTCCAGAATAGCTTGAGTACTTAGATGTTGTTCTTCGCGAAGTAACTCACCAAAACAAAAATCTAGAGAAGGAACAGAAGATCTGTTCAATAGAGAAGAGCAAACTGATTCATACTCCGGGCGTAATTTCATGAGAAATTGATCACGCTGACTAGTCATGTGAAGATTTTGAATAGTTGATATAGCAACAAAATGAATATTTGTTGTAACTAAATCAACATATTCATGCCAAAGAGTCAAAAATGTCGAGTAATAATCCTGGATGGAAAGACTATCATGTTGGAACATGGCAATCACATGTTCCAACTGAAAGCAACGAGCATCATTGTCTTAATGATAAACTTTCTTCAAATAATTCCACATGGAGTGAGCAGAACGATGAGTCATCAAGTTGGTAAGGATATATGGTTCCACCGAACTAAGAAGTCAAGACATGATTCGAGCATCAAGCACAGCCTAAGAAGGAGAAGACACGACTTCCTTAGAGTTAACAGTATCAGATGTTGGTGTAGCATCTGTGTCATCAATATGGCTCCAAAGGTCTTTTCCCTTAAGGAAAAGTTCAAACTGGAAAACCCAGGTAGAGTAATTTTTTTCCCGTAAACTTAACACGCACTAGTGCAGTGTCCATTGGAAGTAAATAAAACCCAAGAAATATTCAAAAAAATTAAAGAAACCAAGATAAAGACCTTAAATAGAGATTGTCGAAGAACACTTGTTTGGCAAAAAAAATGCTAGAAAGTATCAATGAAGATTTCCTCAGAAATATAATGCTGAAATTAAAGAAACCGAGAAAATGACTTTAAATAAAAATTGCCAAAGAACACTTGTTTAGTAACAAACGCTAAAAAATATCAATGAAGATTTCCTCAGAAATAGAAAACGAATTTTTTTCTCAAAGAAGCTCTGATACCAACTTAGAAACCCAAGCCTAACTCTGAACCCAAAAGCCAAATTGTGAGTTAGAGGATTGCCCAGACTTATAAGCAGCATTGTTGCCTTACTCTTAGCCAATGTGGGACTTAACATCTCCCCTCCACATCGACTAGAGTCCGGATTTACAACAAACTTACAAAATACAACAAAGTTGTATATGAACAGATGTAAACAATTGTGGATAGCTGTTTATGGACAATTTGAGGACAGCCATGAATTGTTGTCTATGAACAGTTATTTATTGACAATTATTTACAACAAAACTGTTATGGATAGTTAAGCTATCAATGGAACACAATAAAGCTGTTAAGGATAACTAAAATGTCCATTGACATCAATATAGTTAAATTTGGATGGTATTATGCTTATAGTTGTTTTTATCAATGCCATAACAAAGTTTATATTAGAAATATTTTAGTATTAAATTATATGATAAATTTTAAATTATTATCTCACTTGAATAAATTTAATTTAAAATATTAAAATTAATTATAATATAATATAGTTAATTTTTATGATATATAAAATTTTAATTTAAAAATGAATGAAATTTTATAGATAATCATTTAACTTTTTGTCATCTTACATGAGATTTTATTTAATTTTATTTTGTGATGTTATTTACTCAAAAAAAAATATAAAACAAAATCAAAATAAAAGTAAATTAACCTTGCACTAAAAAACAACGAATAATAATAATTATATTTAATTATTTTTATAACTTTAAAATTTATTGATTAAGTGAAGATTTATTTATGGTTTAAAATATTTAAATTTTACATTTATCAAAATGATAATATATGCATGACTACGCAATAAAATTCAAACTAAAACATAAAAGATAATTATTTTTATATCATTTTACTTATATCCAATATATGTATCAACAATTTAAAGTATTACTTTCAAAATTAAAAGAATAATATCTTAAAAGTATTAAAAATTTAAAATAATGAATGCATTATAATATATAGAAACAAATAAAAATAGAATGTATTTTTTTATAATTTTATAATTGTATTTTATGAATAGTAATTTGTTTAAGTATATTAATTTAACAAATATTTATAATAATTTTCCTTTTTAATTATTTTACTAAAAGATATTTTTAATACATATAATCACTTAGTTACAATAAATATATTTAAAAAATAAATTAAAATTTAAAAATTTTATTTTTATTTTAATTATGTGATAATAAATAATTAATATAATAATCATGAGTATTTTTATTTTTTATTTTTAAATTTTCATTTGGATAATTTATAGACTTTAAACTTATTCATGTAAAATCAATTATCTTATGAATATTTTAGTTTTTTAGATCATCCATTACAATACGATTAATATCTATAATTAATTATTTGTTAAGTCAAATATAATATAAAAATAAATTAAATTAAAGAACTAATTTAGCACATATTTGTAAAAATTTGTTAATAATAAACAATTAGTATAATATTTATGAGTAGTTTGATTTTCTTTTTAATTGTTAATTTTTATTAATTTTTTTATATAAAATTAAATATTTTATAAGAATTTTGATATTTTTTCTATTCTTTCAATAAAATATAATTATATATATCATTAATTCTATTTATACTAAATATAATTTATAAAATAAATTAAAATCTTATACATATTTGTAATTTTGTTGGTTTACTCATGTAATTTCATATCAATATAAAATCATTATAATGATCATAAAATCTTTTAATTATTCATTTTTAATATATCACTCACAAAGACTTCTTAAATTTTAATGCTATCCATATAATGTATTATTTTATGAGGTTTTAATTTTTCCATAAAAAGATAATTAATATATATAATCAATTATTTTTATACTAAATTTACTTTAAAAAATATATTAATTAAATTAAAATATAGTTGAATTATATTATATAGTATAACTTTTTTAAATATACAAATTTAACATATACAATTATTATAATTTTTATGAGTTTTTTGATTTATTTTTAATTGTCAACTTCATCAATTCTTTCACGTAAAATCAAATATTTCGTAAAAACTCAAATACTTAGGAGTCTTTTTATTTTTAATTTTATTTTTCACAAAAAGATAATTATTAATACATATAATCAATTGTTTACACCAAATTTATTTTCAAAAATAAATTAAAATTTAACATATGTTTACGAAATTTTTGATTTTTTCTTTTAATTTTATAATAATATACAATTATTATAATAATTATAATTCTTTGGATTTTTATTTTTAATTTTAAACTAAGAGATAATTTATAAATTATAAATTTATTCACATTGAATCAATAATTTTAAAAGTTTTTTAGTTTTATTTTTTAATTATCTCATTAAAATAATTAATAAATATAATTAATTATTTTTTACACTAATACAATTTAAAAAATAGATCATCTAAAATTAAATTATAGTTGAATTATTTTATATGAGAAAATATGTTAATACTTATAGTATATATTTTTAAATATACTTATTTCGCACATACTTAGTAAAAACTTGATTTTATCTTTTAATATCATAATAATAAATAATTATTATAATATTTATACTTTTTTTCCATCAACTATTTAAATAGATTCAAATTTTTCATAAAAAATTAAATACTTTAAAAGCTTATTTTATTTTATTTTTTCACTAAATGATAATTATCAATACATACAATCAAATATTTTACACAAAATATAATTAAAAGAATAAATTAAAATCTAATACATATTGTGATATTTTTAATTTTGTAATAATATATAATATTACGATGATCACCAATATTTTAACTTTTATTTTTTAAATTTCTATCAAAAAAATAATTTATAATTTATAAATTTATTTAAAATAAATAATTTTAATAATATTTTAATTTTAATTTTAAATAACTAATACATAATCAATTTTTATATTAAATATAACTTAATAAATAAATAATTTAAAATTAAATTATATTATTTGAATAAATATATGAATACTTATAATATAATTCATCAATTAAAATATAATATATTACTTAAAAAGTTTTAAGCACCATTTTTACATAATAATATAAATTGGTTGTGATATTATAAGATATAATAAATAGAAAAATTCATTTTACTTTATTTTGTTACTTTTATAATTTATTTTTTATTAAATTTTTAAAAGTTATTAAATTATTTTAAATTTAATATATTTATTAAAATTTATTAAGTATCGCTTTTAATAATTTTAAAATTTATAATAAATATATTATAAAACTAATATATTTATACCATGAAAATAATGAACATATAGTGATTTAATAATTAAGAATAAATAACATATTAAAATTATTTATTTTTAATTAATCTAAATTTGATTTAATCGAAATGGATTAGATATTTTTAATACATATTCGATGTGATGACATATTTAATCAAAATCAATTTAAATTTAAATAGATTGAATTTTGTCAAATCATATAAGAACAGATTCATATTAAAATTTATTTATAAATTATTATTATATATAAACACAACATAAATAAATTTAAATTTTAAATTAATATTTTTATAATAAATATTATTATTTATATTTATAATTAAAAAAATTAAAAGAATATCTGTATAATTATTAAATTATGTAAATATTTATATTTATTTTTAAATTAAAATAATAATTTAATATAATATATTATAAAATAAAATATATATTTTTATAATTTAATAATGATTCAATCGGATGCATTGAATTATAAAATCCGCTAATAATTTTCGGTGAATATAAAATTTATAAATATAATTAAATTTAAATAAATTAAAAAAATTATTTGTATATTCTTATTAATAACCGATCCTAAAAAAATGTACATGTGAATTCAATTTAAGTCAACAAAATAAGGTTGATCGGTTTTTGAGCGGAAAGATAATGCAGCGCGAACGACGATAGTGACACGTGTTGCACATGCATCTGTTGGGTAAGGTGAAATGGTACATCCCTCTCAGATCAAGAGTTCAGTATTATTTTTTTTTTTAAATATACGATGATGGGTTTTATAAATTAATAAAATTTAATATTAATATACATTAAAAAAAGAGAAATATTTAATAAAAATAATATAATAGATGTATAATTTAAAAATAATGATATTCACCGCCAGTAAATATTATCATCGAGTTTGGTTGCATTTGATGCTGTCCAATCAAAGCCGTAGATCAAGTTCACAGCAAAATCACTGGACCACATTCCTGTGTTATTTCTTTACGCCTCACAATTCAAAGAATAATTTTACATGTGATGAAAGAAAAAATAAATAAATATAAATAGGGGATAAAAGTGATATAATTTTTATTAGTGCTTTTTCAAATCATTTATATTATAATAGAAAGTATAATTGCTTTAAACATGTAAAATTTATTTATTTTTTAAAATAATAATATATAAATAATTCGATTGTAAATTTAAATATTATTAATATCTCTCATAATTACAATAATTAAAGTAATTTATATGTATTAAATTTGATATTTCTTTTAATTTTTAATTGACCTAATATTTTTTTCATTAGTAATCTTAATGTCATCATCAAATTGCATCTAAAGCTATTATGTTGGGCCAATTAACTTGTATTGTGTCCAACAGATATTAAATAAAGCAGATTTAAACATATTTAATGTAAAAAGTACGTGTAATTGTTTATTACAAAATAAATTATATTTGCTAATAATATCCTATTAAAATTGAAAATAAGAAATAAAGCAAATAAAAAAGAAGATTAAAATCTAAATCCCTTGTATAAATCAACAAAATCATTTATGAAATTGGTGGTGCTTGAAACATAATTTATTTTTAAAATTAAGAAGTAAAATCAGTAGATCAAATAAAAATGTTTTTTTTTTCCATAAAAATTGTTATTTTTAAATTTAATTTTGAAAAAGAAAATTTAAAAAATTGTGAGTAGATATGAAAATAAAAATAAAATAAAAGAAAGTGTGGGTTACTGACTTACCGTGTTTGGTAACAGCCAAGTATCTAACAATCGCAAGTTTGTAACCGCAATAGTAATGGTACTCCGTTAGTACTTTGCGAAACGAAAGGCCAAAACAAATTAACTTTAAAAATAAAAATAAAAATATCAAATAAATAATTTTTACTAGAGAAATCATACTTCTTAACTACAACTTGAATTTTACAACTACACCGAAAAAGGAAGGGTGCAAAAGCCGAAAAAACGCAAATGACTCTTAAGCACGTCTCTTTCTTACTCTCATTCACAACTCTCTTCTCTGTTATGCCCGCTTGCTTTCTGGGTGTCTGAATCAAATGTAGAATTGTTTTCCAATTTCGAAACAAGCTTTTCTCTCGGTTTGTTCAATTTCTTCATTATTTGTTTGATTTTCCTGAAAATTTGATGAACAATTGGGATTTGAGATCGTTTTGACACATACCCATTTCATTTTTCTGTTTGGGGTGTCTTCATTTTTGGGTTCTTTTTGCAGAAGAAAAGGATTGATACTGGGTTCTTTTGTTGTTTAGAGATTGTGTTCGTTTTTTGGGAACCGTAATGGTGTTGATCTCGGGAGGACTTACCAGGGAAATGAATAAAAGAAGGCAACCAGAGCCTATCGATTTCTTCGTCTGGACTGTTGAGGTGAATAATTTCTTCTCTCTTTAATCACTTTCATTTTTCTGTATCTCGCTTTGATTTGGATTGTGACCTTATTTGATGGTATTGGGTCAATTAGATTCAGCTTTGCTTATGAGTGAGTTATTGGAATTTAATGGTCTTTTCGTATACTTTTATTTCGTAATTATTATGTAGTTTAGACTTCAAATTCGTCTGATGTTTCTGTTTATTTTCCAATCATTTTGAAGATATCATCGTTTAACTTGGGATGATTTTCAATTTTGTTCTGTCATACTGGGTGATATATGAAAACAATGATAACCTGTCATTATATTTTTATTTAATAGAAATATTATGACATTAAAAGTATTTATCCTTTTTTTTTTTTTAAATAACTACGCTAGTCTCGAACCCATATCTACAACATGCCCAAATGTGCTATATCCTGAGCCACAACTCCTTGGCTTAAAAGTATTTATCTTGAAGATAAAAATCTTTGCAATTCAATCTATGGGGAAATGAACTAGAAAAACGAAGTTAATTGAATGTTATGGATAGTTGCCTTGGAATTTGACTCGGTTATGTATCAGATAATACTCGAAGTGTTTATTTTGGGGTGGAGTACAATTTTAGCAACCAACACTTTAAGAGCTTGCATATTTCATCCTTGAATAACTACAGTTCTATGGCTTCTACTTGGTGCTGGATGCATTTCAAAATATTAAACTGACCATCTACGGATTATAAGTTTATCAGAATTCAATAAACTGACCACTATTTTTCAAAATTCATTATGTTAAGTTGTTTATCATGCAACTTTTTGCTTCTAGAATGCTGTGTCGTATTTTGTTAGTCATGTGGATGATTCACAGCATCTTGAGTTAAGTTGTTTGTCATTCAACTTTTTGCTTCTAGAATGCTGTGTGCTATTTTTTTAGTCATGTGGATGATTCATAGCATCTTGAGTTATGGATTTCGACGTATAATTTCAGTATATTGTAATTCATAAGTTAATAGAAAGTATTATCAAACTGAAGATTTAGTAGATTATGTTGATATTGCCGTGAGCCTGTGAGAAGGGATGGTGTTTTTTTTTTTCTTTTCAATTTCTATTGACAGCCAAGCTAAAGTTGTATAAGGCTGTGAAGATTTTCCCTTTCTTATAGAAAAAGGATGTACCTCATTACCTCATGCTTATTTTCTTCACAGGATGTTGGTTTGTGGTTGGAAGAGATAAATTTAGGTGGCTATGGCCAAGTGTTTAAGGAGCACGGTGTGAATGGAGAATACTTGGAAAGCATGTCTATGTTTACCACTGAACAGATTCTTCGTTTTATTAGACGGTGCCACATGAAATGGGGAGACTTCATCACATTGTGCAAGGAACTCAGGCGAATAAAAGGTCTTTCTCTCCTCCACACATCTCCTCTCGATGTATTTCCATGTATGTTTCCAGGGTGTTCTTTTCTTAGCATCGTTTGATAAAAATCACAAGGGACCGACCAGTGGCTGAAGTCTACTTTTAACTTACACTACTTTTAAAATATTTTGGCTGAAACCTTCATATAGTGACGAAAAAATTGCAATAATGTCAATTTAATTTTACAAATTGAACACATTAGTCACTTTGCTTTAAATTGGTGCATTTTGCATTTTTAGACAATTTAATCATTTTTTTTGTTGCCAATTTTGATTATTTTAATAACTTTATTTTTCATTTTTTCACTTTTTGAGACATTTTTCTCATCAAATGTCCACCAATAATGCTAGTAATGTTCAAATCGATCTTCACAAAAATTAATCTAATAACCAAAATTGACAAAAAATGATTAAAATGTTTAAATTAAAAATGCAATAGTAAGTTGATTAAAATTCACTTATTTAAAACAGAATGATTAATGTGTTCGATTTGTGAAAGTAATGTTATGATACCATACAGTGTCCTAAAACTAATTCTATTTCAGTGGCCTGCCTGAAAGGGGAGCAAAAGGTCCGCAGCCCATGGTGGGCTCCGACTTGCATTTCGGGAGTGTTTGACAAGGTTGACAAACGGAACAGGCAATCACGGGTTGTTTCCTTGAAGCTGGAACCATGACTACACAAGTAAAGAACTATTTATACGTATGCAGTATTGTTTTCATTTTTGGTTAGTTTAAAAAGTTAGGAAAGAACAACTCCATCTGTTTTATATACAAGCTGTTTCATGTATTTAATTCTTAGTGGTTTTCTTCATATGACTGTTCCCCTGGAATAGCATGAAGCAATCAAGTTCTTGTTGCACCTTACAAGGACATGTTTAAAATTTACTCTATCCCAGCAGCAAAATTAAATTTTTTAAATGGATTTGTTTTGCTATGATGTTAAATTTGAATTTGCATTTCTAATTAGATGAAACCAATTAATTGACATCTTCATCTTCACTGGTCAAAGTGTATGCTTCCCATCATTCTTTCTTGGCAATGCTGGAAATATATTCATCAGTTGTGTCGATTGTGTTCTATGCTTGAAACGTGGTGTCTTTTTTAGATGGTGTGGTTTGGAGAAAGGAGTCTTACTTAGTGATGATAATTTGTGTTGGTTGGGTCACTTTAAGTTAGTTTGGTTGAATTTTAGTTAATAGGAATTAACTCAATCTAAACCGGTTGAATTATAGTTCAAATTGAATTTAATTTAAGTTAATAAAATTGAGCCTAAAACACAAACAATTAGCTTAAATTAATACAAATTAGTTGGAATAGGTAATTACATGTTTTTTTAGTGAACTAGACTCTTTTTTATATACAAATTAAAAAATCTTTTTAATTATATTAAAATTGATTAGTACAAATAACATTACATAAAACAATAAAAATTAGAGAAATAATATAACTAGTCAATTATAAAAAAGTAAATATTAATATTATATTACATCATCATTCAAACATTAATATTCAAAATAATTTATATCACATTTATGTCCAATTTGAGTTTTTTATTCATTCAATCAAACTAAATACAAATTGATACCTTCAGTCTTATCGTCTTGTCAATATACGAATGACATTGGGATGTTATGGTTTACCAGTAAGTAATAACATGCTTTGTTGGATGACATTTCATTAAATTTTATTTTTTTTTGCAAAGTAATCGATATTTAAATTCTTAACTACAACTCAGGTGTTTGTTTTCTCAATGAAGGATTTCTATGTATGATCCCATTTAAAGTAAAATACAGTCGCAACTGCAACTGGTACCGTAAAACCAAACCAGAAGTTATCAACTCCATAAACAATCTGAAGCTCCTAATAAATTAATTGTCTAGAAATTTGTCACGACATAAGAGAGTGCACTATATTATTTTCTCCCTCCTCCCCTGAGTAAATGTACAAAACATCTTACATGCTGTTCAAAAAATACATTAAAAAGATCTTTATCTCCAAAGGAAAGAGATAGAAAAAAACCTTCCTTGCAGGATTAAATATGGAGATTTATAAAACATCAAGTGAGATTACGTTAACTTCTCTAATCATTACCAAAACTGTGAAATTAATAAATAAAACATTAATTCCATACATCCATTCAAATATTGAGGAAATATAAAAACTATTATCAATATGTAGTACAGTGGTACTGAAATTTTTGTAAATTAAAATAATAATTGAGAATATGATGGGTAAAATTGTTTATTATTTATGTGGAGACCAATTGTATAGATATTTTGATTCAATAAAGAAATCTCACGCTAGCATCATCCATTTTCCTAATCGTCAAGGGTATGATATTTATTTTAATTTATAATTTATAAATTTTTTAGTTTTGGACTTGATTTTTTAATTTTAAAATTATTTGAAAAAAATAAAATTTGTTTGATAATTAATTTTAAGTTTTAATTTTTAATTTTTTAAGTTTTAAATGTTAATTTTAAACTTATTTTGATAAAATTTTCATTAAATTAACATTTTGAGTAAGATCGAATATGATTGGGTTGTTATTTTTAGTATCAATAAATAAAAATTTAATTTTAATATTTTTTGAATTTCAAAATTTGATCGAATTGTAAAATTAAAATTAAAATATGATTTCCAAAATTTTAAAAGTTAAAATAAAAATAAGTTATCAAATGTAATTAATTTTAAAATTTATAAAATTAAAAATAAAAATGATTATATATATATATATATACACCATAATCTTTCCTTCAACATTATGCGATATAATTTCTCGTTGAAAAATAAGCTTCGTGTCAAAATAAGAATGAGATTATGGATGAACACGGGATAAATGAGGATGTTTTTGTTAATAATCATAATCATTATGTACCAATTTTGAATACATTCGGTTAATAACCATCGGTTATGAATCGACAGTAATTTTACCGTTTAATTTTTTATTTTTTTTTAAATTTATTTAAAAGTATATTTAGTTTAATAAATTTAAATATTAACTTAATTCTTAATATATTATATTATTTAAAATATTAGTATTAATTTTTATTTTTTAACTATTTAACACATATTTTTAAGTAAAATAAAAAAATATAAAGTAAGAATCTAACTATACAAAATATTGTGTGTTTTATTATTAAAACTATATATATATATATATAATATTAATATATATTTATTTTCGGTTAACCACATTTTTAGTATTGTAATAAATATTTATGTTTTATGCCTTTTCAGTTACGGTTATTTTTGAAAAAAAACTATTAAAATTTTCATTCCTAAATAAGATATATAGCAAACAAAGTATATATACTACCTAGCTACTAAATCAAAGTTGACCTTGTAGTGATTACTTGTTTTGCTGTTAAAAAGTCTCACATCGATTGAGCATGAAGTATCCAACTCATACATAAATAAGGACAATCTTTTATCTCATAACTTAGGTTTTGAGATGAATTTAGGCCCAAATTTAACATGGTATCAGAGTAGGTAAGCTCACTCCGTGGCACGCATCTGTAAGTCCTTCACCGTCCATCGATGAATTGCCTATGTGAGAGGGAGTGTTAAAAAAGTCCCACATCAACTGGGCATGAAGTATCCACCTTATATATAAAAGGTTACCGAGTCTACAATCTGGAAACATGCAAAACTTTAGTGTCTCGTGATATTATCTTTCATGAACATGTGTTTCCTTATTCTACTTCCGCTGTCAACACTCAAACTCTATTCACTCCATCATAAAATATCATTTATGATGACCTGTCTAACATTCGCCAATCAACCACTCCAAATACATCACTTCATCATACACCATCTATCCTTTCAACAATCGACTTAGACATTCTTCATCTTCAAGATTTATCTCCTGAAACATCATCATCAACTTCTACATTGCACGTGACTCCTCCAACACCAGTCACACATAGGCTCCGTCGATCCACCAATGTTCCTAGCTACCTTCACAAGTATCATGTAGAAGCTTCCTTGCCTTCTCGATCATTCCCTTCGTCTAACTCAGCATCGTCTAATAACAAAGGTACTTTTCATTCTCTATCTCATGTACTTACTTACGACCGATTATCACTTGTACATTGTGCCTTTACTACTTCTATTTCCATCCTCAGGGAACCAACCACCTTTGTTGAAGCTTTCAACGATCTAAAATTGTGACTTGCCATGAAACAAGAACTAGGTGCTCTCGAAACTAATGACACTTGGATGCTTCAACAACTTCCTCCAAACAAGGAACCAATTGGTTGTAAATGGGTCTACAAAATCAAGTATAATCCTGATGGCTTCGTGGAACGATATAAGGTTCGGTTAGTGGCCAAAGGATACAGTCAGATTGAAGGTTTTAACTATTAATAAACTTTTGCACCAGTAGCCAAACTTGTCATCGTTCATCTCCTTCTTGTCGTTTCTGCTATTCAAAATTGGCATCTTTGCCAACTCGATGTCAACAATGTTTTTCTCTATGGTGATCTTCACAAAGATGTCTACATGTCTCTTCTACCCGGATTCAAACGAAAAGGGGAAACACAAGTATGTAAACTACACAAATCTTTGTATGGATTCAAACAAGCCTCATGACAATGATTCATTGAGCTATCAATAACACTTAAGCTAGCTCGTTTAACCAATCCAAGTATGATCACTCACTATTCGTCCGAACCCGTGGTAATTCCTTCTCTGCTCTTCTTGTCTATGCAGACGATATAATCATAATAGGAAACGATCTACAAGACATTGAAAAAACTAAGAATCATCTCATGCGACAATTCAAGCTAAAAGATCTCAGTGAATTAAAGTATTTTTTGGACATAGAAGCTTCACGTTCCAAGAAGGGAATTGTTTTGTCACAATGCAAGTACACACTTGAAATATTAGAGGACATGAGTTATCTTGGTGCCAAATCAGCCAATTCACCTATGAAATAGAATTTATCTCTCAACAAGGTTGAAGGGGAATTCATTAGTGACCCCACATCTTATACTTGATCATCACACGACCCTACTTAGTGTATGTTGTGCACATTCTCAGTCAATAAATGGACAAACTATGACAACCACATTTGGAAGCAGCTCAACGAGTGCTACGATATATTAAGAACACACCAAGACAATGTCTCTTTTTCTCAATAACTAGTTCATTACAACTAAATGCTTTCTGTGACGCAGATTGAGCTAGATGCACAGACACATGATGATCAACCACAAGATATTATATGTTTCTTGAAAACTCACTAATTTCTTGGAAAACTAAAAAACAAAATACGGTCTTACGATCAAGTGTAGAAGCAAAATACCATTCTATGGCAATAACTTGTTGCGAAGTAACCTGGTTACAATACATTTTGGATGATTTGGGTATCAAACATTCCCAACCGACCAAGTTATATTACGACAATCAAACAGCTCTTTACATTGCATCAAATCCAATGTTTCATGAATGAACCAAACATATAGAGATCGATTATCATCTAGTGAGAGAAAAGATTTAAGTTGGAATGATCAAAACTTATCATATCTCTACATCAGAACAACCAACAGATATCTTTATCAAATTTTTGAGTTTTTCACAATTCTTGAGCTTACTTAACAAGTTAGGAATAAGTAACATATATTCTAACTTGGGGGGAATGTTAAAGAACTCAAGATTCAGCTGGTGACAATTAATACAACAATTAGAAACAACCAACAATGGAATGGTGGCGAATAACAAGTTGTCCAAGAACATAACCTCTAATAATTATATTTATTTCAATTATTACATTTTTTTATTTTTTATTTTATAAATTATATTGTAAACATTCGTTTATATATACAATAAAATCATTTAAGATGAAAGATTGTTCTTATTTATATATTAAATAGATATTTAATATCCAATCAATACGAGACTTTTTAACATCTATTAAAATAGCATGTAGTTCTAATACTTGTTTTGCTAAAATACTATGGACTTTGAAGTCACGTTTTCAGATAAAAAAAACCTTCATTTAATGGAAGAAGCTATCCTTTAAGTTGTGTTCCAACCTCAAAAGTATGAATGCGATTGTTAAATTGAAACAAAAAAGCTTTCAAAAGTTTTATTAAACCAGATAATTCCTATGCTAGTTTGCCAAAATGGGAAAGAGAGAAAGAAGCTTGAGCAACTGAAGGACGAGAATGAAGTGAGCGAGGAAGCTTGAGCTAGTATATAAATAATCGAGATATTTAATTCTAAACCTTAAAAAGATCAATAAAAAATATATCTTGTATTATTTATAAACTGTAATAATATATTTTTTAATTAATATTAAATATTATTATAAATATTATTTTTATATATTATAATAATGTGTATTTTTATCATATGTTTGCTAAATAGAATAAATTAATTTTTTAAAAGGATGTAATTCTCGTCAAATTTATAAATATAATATTAATATCTTTATTAATTAATGTATTATATTTAAATAAAAAAATAAAAAAATTAACAAAAATGCTAGACATTCGTATTTGGAGTTTTCCTGACCGAGAGGTCAAACATGCCTCCACTAAAATACTTCCTATGTATAAATTCATAATATAGTTACATATTTAAAAATATTCTTTACAAGAAGTTGAATTTAAACATCTTTTATAAAACTTAAAAAACTATTATATTATACAAAAATACAAAAGCATTTGCTCTAAATTTTTATAGAGCTAAGTTATTATCTTATATCACTTTAAAATAAAAGAATTAAAGTCAAGTAGCACACTTGTATTAACTTAAAATATTTTTTTTTAAATAATTACATTATATACACATTATTATAATTGAAGTTATATATTTTTTAACATGTATGTGATATTAGCTAATTGAACACAAGCTCATGAATAAAATATAATTATTTTATATGGATAGATTTATTAAGGATTTTTTTTAAGTAAAAATATTATTTAATCTTTAAAATTAAAAAAAATTATTAATCTTTTTACTTATAAAAAATATATCCATTAATATTTTTACTTATAAAAAAATCACATAATTTTTTTAATAATATTAATAAATTTTTTATTAATAATTTTTAAAAAAATAAAATTAAGGTTATTATTGTTATTTATCCGTATTCTATCAAATAAAAAAATTGAAAATAAAGAGCCCTCTCATCTGGTTTTTGTTTTCTTATACAAAGCAAAACATGAAACCATAATTTTTAGATGATCGAAGAACGTCATTTTTAGAGGACTAAACAGGTCTAGAGGAGAAACCAAAAAACGAAACCATCGTGACTGCTAAGTTGGAGTTATTTTGATAATTTTACATAATAAATAGTAAAATAATGGAAGATATCCTTGATATTTTTTTTATAAAATAATTTTAAAATTGTTAAATTTTTTTTTGTCATAATTTAAAACAAAAATGATTAAATAATATATATTTTAATTTAAAAGATTAAATAATATTTTTATGAAAATAAAGAAATTAAATTAACCTTTTATACTTTTTAATATGGGCTCATGAAAAATTATATTTTTTTAAAACCAAATATTTCTCCCTTTTTCTTTTTTTGTTTTTTACTTTTTTTGATTAAATACCCGGAGAACTGAAACCAATGCCACTTTGAGTTGGGTCGGATAATTTTTCCATAGTAGTGTGATTTGCGACGTGGGTCCTACCATTAACCTAGCTTACGGTTTATGTTTCACAGTCTATCCACAAAACAACAACTTGCCTGCTAAACTACTACTATTCATTATATAATAATATAATATTTTAAATTATTAAAATATAAAATTATTGTGATAATTTTTGGATAATATAATGTTTAGCCTATCTTCAATGTTTTATAAAAATATTTAAAATACTGTTGGATTTTATGACTAATACAATTGATGCCTTTAGAATTTAATATTGATAATTTTTTCATCAATTACTATTTATATTCATATTATTTAATTTTAATACCAATTTTTACTTAGCTTATGATTACTTTCATATCATCTCTTTTTTATTTGTACAAAATTTTTTATTATAATGTTTTTCTATTTCTTCATTAGTTAGTATTAGCAAACTAATTAATTTTTTTGATTCATGAATTTTTCTTTAATTCTTTTCTATATTTCATCAAATTGAAATTATATCTTTTTTATCATGTTATTCTTAATTTTTTCTTTTTTCATTTTTTGGAATCATGACATCTCATTTCTTATGTGGTTCTTCTTTTAGTCCTTATAATGTATCATATTTGTGATCTATAATTTCATTGTTTCTATATATGTTATATACATATTTTCTTAGGTTTGAAAATTTCATATGTATATATCTTGTTGTAGTTTATTATAACCACATTCTTTTATTTTCTTTAATAATTTTTTTTGTGTTTCAATTATATCTTGTAGGTATTTTGTGTTTAATTCTTGGATTAAATTCATTTCTTTTATTAAAAGTTTGAAAGTTTCAAATAATGTTGCTTGATTTTTTGCTACGTCGACTAGGCTTCCATTTACTTCTACATGCATATTTTTTAATTTATTTTTAGACATTATTTTTCTCTAATATAACATCATGAACTAATGTCTTCATTATTTTGATTTCATTTTCTAGCTTTTTAACTTCTTATTGCTTAGAGTTTTTTTCTTCATGGTCTATAAAAATAAATATTGACATACTATTGTTTCTAACAACATTACTTTTTATAAATATTATTTCTGTCAATATTTCTGGTTTTATTATTTATCCAAGTTTCTTAAAAGTTTTGTCTATTTTTATAAATTCAATTTTTTCATATATTGAACTATTATAGTTATTTGTTAAAGAATATGCGATTATATAATGTATTAAAAATGGATAATTTATTCATTTTATTAAATTTTCTCTTTCAAATTCATAAATTAGACTTAATACTTGATTTAAGTTTTTATCATAAATATTAATAGTAAATCTATAATATATTGTAAATTTTAACTTTTGGTATCATAAGTTACCATGTTTATTCATAATAAATCATCTTTCCGATTTATTATTCTCTTATTTAGTAATCTTATATTTTATTAGTGTATCTATTTCTTTTCTAAAATGAGCTTTTACTAATATTTGAAATTCTCCTAAATTGATGTATCTAATTTTTTTTTTCTGGAAATTTTGGATAGCTTGTTTAATATAATTTCTTTATCAATTAATGACATATTATATATTATTTTTTGGATCTATAATATTAATACTTATTTCTTTATTACTTATCCCATAATAAATTATGTCTTTTTTGGGAATAATTTTCTTATAGATAAGAATGATTAGTCTTTAAATACATCATCTTCTTTAAGATTTAATTTTTCTTTTTGAATTTCTTTTTACTTATTACTATTTCTTCTTAAAAATATCCTAAGATGTCTTCTATTTCTAACTTTACTATTTTTTTGGTTTATTTTTCTTCTTTTATTTAAGAATATTATTATTTAATTTATGTTATATTTAAGAGGTATTTTTGATTTTTTTTAACTTTAAGGTATTTTTGTAGATATCTCAAAGCTTGAGGTATTTTTTATAATAATCCAATAATTTTTCTAAAAATAAAATTATATATATTTATACTTACATTTTAGAAATGAAAAAAATTATTTAACTTTTAAGAAAATTCGTACATCTGCATCATTTGTATAAATATAGATTCAAGTTTATTTTATTTTAACATTTTTATAAGGGGTATAATAGTGGAGAAAAGTTATTAATTTTGTTATATTTTATTTTTTTATTAAATAAAATTATTATATTAAAATAAAAATATATAATATAATATATATTTAGATTAAATCGATCCTTTATGCAAATTTTAGTTTAAAAAATTGATCCAACCTATCTTAAATTAATTTTATAATTTTTAAAACCAAACTAATTCAATCACATTTTAAAAAAATCTTACAACCAATCCGTCCATTTTTGACGTACTTTTCCATAACAACCGTTCATTTTCGAGAAAAATATAATTTCGAGAAAGACATAACCGCTGATCAAATCTGTGGAGTGTGGGCCGTCTTTCACGACATGACAGCCACCTGTTCCCTATACAACAAAGAGCCCAAAAACGTAGCACATATTAAAAAAATAAAAATAAAGTAGGTTTTTAGTGAAAGTAATTTTAATATATTATAATTATATCATAATAATAATTAATATAATATTTTTTTATTAAATATAATTAAATTATAATTATTAATAATATTATATTATATTATTTACAATTTATTATAAAGTTATAACTAAGTAGAAAAATAATCTTTTTAATTATTTTTATTCATGTACTTATTACAAGTTAATACAACACAGATACGATAAGAGAAATGAACTCATAAATTAAGCATTATTTATTCTATATCATTTTCCTAGAGTTCACATTTACTGCACAGTGGACATTATATCCACCACCAGACTTGGAGGTAAGATCACAGACACGAATTGAACGGGATTCATTGTGTCATTTTGATCCGTTGGAGTGTACACTTTTCTATAGGAAAAACTCTTTATATCATCATCACATAATTTAATATTTTGATGATTGTTATTTTAATAAAATTTAATCCATTACAAACAAATTAACCAAAGCATATAAATTATTATGATAAATAATTATTTAATAAAATATAATACATTTTTTCTTAACTTATAATTATTTATTACATTAATTGTTTTACGAAATATAAACACTTTTTTAAACAGTAATATACTGGATTACTCCTTTTATAGATATTCTCGGAACTTCTCTTGTTTTTTTTTTTTTTTTTTAACTGCAAGGACTTTTTCAAAACCATTGAGGGCAATTTAGTCTAATACGAATAGATGTTTCGGAAATCCAGGGACATTTTCTATATCCTGAATTTATCAATAACTATAATTACACCCTGTAAATTTTTATAAATCAAAAACATATGTACTATAAACGCTTTTATGGCATTAAAAATGAGTCAAATTGATAAATTCAAAGATAAGAGTACGAACTTACAAGTAGTTAGAGCAATAAGCATAAATAGAAAAAAGTGGGAAAAATTTGGGTAAAACACTAAACAGAATAAGAAAAGAAAATATGGTTTATAAGAGACAAGTTCATATTTTTATGCGAACTTATATGAACTAAAGACAAAGCTCTGTTTAAAGCTATCCTTTCTTTCATTTTACTTTTTCTTTTCTTAAAGAAAAGAAAGGTTTCGTAGCAAAACACAGAATGAGAAGAGAGGGGAGGACAGAGACAGAGTGATAAGAAGAGTAATAGAGTTGTTCAGTCAATCATGGTCTTGAAGGAATTTGAGGTCTTAGATTGCTATCTCTGATATTGATGTCATCATAATCAGAGCTCTGAAACTCTTGGTGGGTATTTCAGATCTCTGCTCAAAATGGCTTCGACTATTTCTTGTTTTCTTGGTTCTCTCAGTTGTGTTATGCTCTCATGTTTTAGAACTAAATGGTCTCATAGTACAGAAAAATGCCTAATGTCTTTGTATTTTTTGGTGTGATTTGTTGGAGTATTCTTCTATTAGTGTGGTCATCATTGTGTGTTTCTTGTGCAGTTCAAATTATGTAGAAAAAGAGAAAAAACTTTTTTTTTTCATTTCATTCTTAACAACTCAATTTCATAAGAACTGCCTTTGGTTTTTATAAAAATTATTCTGATGTTGATTCTATTACCCTATTTTGTTTCCGTTAGTTAAATTTTTTTATTATAAAAAAAATGATAATAAAAATATTTAACTGTCAAAAAATGGTTTTGTTGTTGGGCATCAACAAATTCTACTTTTTGGTGTTCTCAGTGATTTTCATTGTAGCCTTCATTCTCTCTTCTGATTTCATCATCATTAACATAAAAATCCTTTTTGTTTAATCCAAAAAATATATTTTGAAGCTAGCACTTCTTGTTGTGTTCGAATTCTCAAGTATTCATTTCTTTAGTTTTAGTGGTTAGGAAAACATGAGTAATGCGACGTGTAGTTGCACCACTACCGTATCTAGTCATTATTTATTTTACTTTTTATTTTCTCTCTTAATTTTATCAATAATTAAGATAAAATAGTGGAGGTAGAATTCGTAAAACACTTTTTCTTTTTCCTTTTTTTTTTTGTTTCTTGAGGATGGTATTATTCCAAAAGTGATTTTTCATGCATCTGAGATTGTACTGGACATTATCTTAAGTTTCCAACCTAGGGTTCGTTTCCAAACCTCTTTTAGGAAGAATGTGTTTTTTGAGCTCTGACATTCTAAAAACTCTTTTTCGTTCTGAAGTGTTTTTGTAATATTAGAAGTGCTCTTAAAGAGTCTCAGAAGCATAAACAAACATATCATGAAGATGGTTCTTGTTCAGTTTATTTGTAAGCATTCTTATATTAGTTTCCATGTTATTTATCCTCTTTAATAACATGTATTTACCATTTAATTTTCGAAAGCAGAGAGTTGAGATCCAAGAATATTATGGATTTCTCAGAGTCAACAAGAATAGTATATAACAAAATCAACAAACTAGACCCTAAAAATGCCACTAAGATCATTGGTTATCTTCTATTACAAGAACATGGTGAACGTGACTTAATCAGATTGGCTTTCAGCCCAGATAACTCAATCCACAGTTTGATCAACAAAGCCAAAGCAGAGCTTGGTTTATTATGTGAACCACCATTTTCAGTTTCAGACCTTCCTTTACACTACTTCTCTTCACATTCTCCTACAAACCCAATTCCCTCCCCAATAACTCTAATATCTACCAACACTTATTGGGACCCACAAGCCTACCCGGATCATCATATCAGGAATCAACTTCAATTATTGAATTTAGAAGACCATTCATTAGAATATGCTAATTCAGTTAGTTCAGATCAATTTTCTAACAACAATTACTATTATAACCATGAACCTTCACTGCTTGTAAGAACTAGTAGAAGATCTCCAAGTTTGCCTGAATTACCTGTTAAGGTTTGTCATTATTTCAACAAAGGGTTTTGTAAGCATGGAAACAATTGTAAATATTTTCATAGTAGGCCAGAGAGCTTTTCACATTTTTTCACACCAAATTCAATTGATATTTTAAATGATGAGACTAATATCTCACCTGGGTCTCTTGAAAAATTGGAGTTTGAAATCACTGAGCTTTTGAAATCAAGAAAAGGGTTGCCAGTTTCAATTGCTTCTTTGCCAATGTTGTATTATGAGAAATTTGGGAGGACTCTTCAGGCTGAAGGGTATTTAACTGAGAGTCAAAGGCATGGTAAGATTGGATTTAGTTTGACTAAGCTTCTTGCTAGGTTGAAGAATAGTATCAGAGTAATTGACAGGTGATCAATTTTCTTTTTGTTTGATTTTTATTATTATATGTTTAAATGAATTATAAATTTATAATATGATACTGTTTATTGTTTATGTTAAACACAGGCCTCATGGGCAGCACTCTGTGGTTTTGGTGGAAGATCTTCATAGATATCAAGATTATGGTTGTGAGAAAAATGGTGTAGGAGGAATTGTTGCTGGTTCTAGACAGATTTATCTTACTTTTCCTGCTGAGAGTACTTTCACTGAGCAAGATGTTTCTAACTATTTCAAGTAAGGATTTTCTTCCTTTGGTTTTTAGTCATATGTGTTGATAACTTATTCATAATATGTTACAAATGATTTGTTTTTTTGTGCTTATGTTAAAAGTAGTTTTAATCAAAAGTGATTTCAATAAGTACATTGACAAAAGCACAAAATGTGCTTTTTGTTTGTTGATCTTTGAAAGAAATTCTAAAGGTCTAAAAAGCAAAACCAAATAAACCAGAAGAAATGTTAAATGCATGTTCCCGTACATACATAAATACTATAAATGAAACTACACCTACAAACGTAGTAAACCTAAAGACTATTTATTGACTTTAATATTTAGTCGTGTTACTATGTCCTAATTATATTGTATTTTATATTTATCTTTCTAGCAAATTTGGATCAGTTCAAGATGTGAGGATTCCGTGCCAACAGAAGAGGATGTTTGGATTTGTAACCTTTGTATATCCAGAGACAGCAAGGCAGATATTAACAAAGGGTAATCCTCATTTTGTGTGTGGAGCTCGTGTCCTGGTCAAACCTTATCGGGAAAAATCAAGACTTCCTGACAGGTATGAGAATGTTCAATTTGAGATTAAAGACTAATTAACCTTGTCATATCTTTAATTATTATTTACCTTCAACCAACCACTCTTCATTTGTGGTTTAGTTATACAGTAAGACTCACACTTTCCGTTCTAAGTCAAGTAAGTTATGGGGAGATAAATTTGTTTTTGCTCCAAGAACTTTCATGACATACCATTCTGTTTCCTTAGGTTAATTTGAGTTGTCTATTAATCTGCAGGAAGTTTACAGAGAGAACACCACAAACTAGGTGCTGCAATCCTCATTTTGTAGATAGAGATTTTGAGCTTTATGCTAGTGAGTAAACTGACACCAATAAGTTATCAGAAAGAAAACTAACCAAAAAAAAAAACACACTTTTGAGCTATGTAATGTCCTTGTATCTGATATAAACCTTTACATCTAATTTCACAGACCCTAGAGTAAGTGATGATTCAAGACTGCTTCGAAAGCAACAATTCATAGAGGAAGATGAACAAGCTTTCGAGTTTGAGAGAAGATACTCCCAAGAGTTCCATGTAACTACGGCTCAGCCCTTGCCAAATCATCATGCCTATTACGGCTACTCAAAGGATGAATTCAAGCTTCCAGAAGGTTTACTTACAACAAGCTTTTAATTTAAGTTTTCTTGATTGTTTTCTGTACTTCAATATTCCTATCGTTCTCTTTTAACTAATTCAATCACATATATAATACTGCATAGCTCATCCAGAACAAGTAGATTTTCCAGCTTCTGGGCATTTTGATTATTTTATGGATGTCTTGAACAATGGTTCAACCAGCACAGGGGACAAACTCAGGCGTATTAAAACTAATTCCAATGACCAAGATAGGTAATGCAGAATTTGTGCCAAAATATTCCTATATCATTTAAACTTTGCTAATTTTTGAGTTCTTTTTAATTTCATTCTTTGTCTTACAATTGCTCGCAGCAGCCAGGGGCTTAACCTTCCAGATAGTCCATTTGCATCTCCAATGAGAAATTGCATTTCAACAGTATAAGACATTCAGAAAACATAAAACTATAGAATTAAAGGACTGGAATCTCAGATTAACTAACGGGTTTTAACCAACATGATCTTATTTTCCATCCCTTTTCCTACCATTTGATTTTAGATCAAGTTGATTGTTATGTAGGAGTTCATATGAAAAGAAAGAAAAACACTAGATGTTCTCCTCCATTGTATCATGGCTGGTGGAGATTGCAAAGAATTTCATATAGAAGGCTTATTATAAATAAGAGGTTCCACCAACCTCCACCTCTTCTCTCCTTTTCTTTTCTCTCCTTTCCTTTCTCCCACCCCTCGTAAATGTAATCCCGAAAAGCAATCAAGAGAGCTTGTGGGCTTCTAGAGGAGAAGGTAAATATAACATGTTTCTTCAGTTTAAGAACAGAGAATGTAGTGACAAAAAGCAAGAACAGATGCAAGGATTCCAATGCTCATAGAAGTTTGTAGATGGTTCATATATATTGGATTCCACCGGCAGAGCATCCCATGGGCTACACGCGGCTCCAGCCTTAGCTAAAAATTTTACAAAAAATTAATTACATGTATATTTTTAGTATTAACTAAATATATATTTATTTGTATTAATATATTGCATTTATTTTTCCTGTATATTCTAGTATATCATTATATATATCAACAATATAACTATGTAGGCAAAAAAAAAGAGTAAATAAAATGATTTAAAATAACCAAATTGACACTTATGTTCACATATTTGGCAAAAATCAGTTATACACATAGAATGATAGTTATATATATTATAAAAAAATACTTCTTAAATCAATATGTTTTAAATATTTAACTTTTGTTCAATTTGTGATAATAAAAGGCTACTCTAAATATTATAAAAACTAAAATTTAAAAAAAATCTTAATAAGAAACTTCATATTAGAGTTTTATGGTTCATATCATCAAAGATACTTATATGGTTTTCACTTCAAATTTTTATTTTATTTAATATTATACTATTTCATATTTTAAAATTTACAAATTTTGATGCATTTTATTGATTTTTCTATTTGCTTACATTAAATTTTAATTAATTAATTTAATTATACTCATGTGATTTTAATATTTATTAATTTATTGCATTTTTGTTTGTTTATTTATATTATATAATTTTTGTTATATGGTACAATGCTTTAATTCTAAATTTGGGTAGTGAAAAATTTAGACTTGGATTTAGCAGAATCTATCGTAGCTTTTATTAATTAAACATCGTGGAGTATCTTTTGCTTCTTAATATTTAGATAAAATTTTCCCTTTTATATAAAAATATATACGTCAGCCATCCTTAAAAATATTTCTTGCTCCACCCCGTTAGATTCTATTCATTACTCAGATTTTGAGCATTCTATAACGAAAGGACCACTAGTTACAACACAATTTGAAGAACAGAGCAATCAGGGTACCTCACAACTACAGCACTCCTAGGTTTATGCTTCATGGTACTCTTATTCCTAATATTGTGTTGTGCTCCTTCAAAGTCTGTCAATTGAAAAAGAAAAAAGAAAAAAACTACACTCATGTCATACTTGGTCCAGTTACCAAACTATACAGATTCAGTCAAGTCTTTTTTGGGTATCATATTGAAATTCTGAAGTTTATAGAAGAAATGAGGATTTCAAGTATGAAGTTTGTAATCAGGGTATTATCAGGAATAGAATTCATAAATGTACTAGTACATTACTGGATGTGGCATGATTCAGACAACGTCAATATATTTGCTCAGATAGTGCCAGCTCTAGTTCAATGCAGTCAACTATTTTCATCTTTGGTTTTTTTACTAGAAATAGTAAGATTTTATAGCAAAGCAGGAAAAGAAAAAGAAGAATTCAACAGAGGTTTGTTTCGAGCATTATATATTTTAATAATAAAAATAAATACATTGATGTGCACATCATTAAACCTTGGTTTGGAAAATGGGAAAGCTTTATTAGAATAAAGGAAATGTCAATCTTACAGTGATAAAAGAACAACATGACATGGATCAAAATCTACACTCTCATCTTCAGAAAAGCAAGCTTGCCCAAGCAGCAATGAAAGCAAATCCACCAAAAGGAGCCAAGGTAGAGTACTTTCTATCCTCAAGAAACGCCACAGTATAACACCTACATAATGACAACTCTTTAATTAATAATCACTTTCGTTGACAAGATTTTTGCATATGATGGACTCAAGCTTCAGAAACATACAGCAAAACAAGTTACTTTCAAATGGTTGCATAGTCCAACCATTTTAGGCATTGGAATCAAATACTTAGCCCCTCCAATTCATTTAGTTTTATTGCTTCAATGTTACAGTATCAAGCAAACATTGCTTAACCTACAAACCATTTCATAACCCTTAATTGCATCCCTAAAAATGATTTCATTAGATCTATCAAAATTGTGATAATCCCACTCAAACATTTGCAACAAAGTTTTCCATAAAAAGAATGATGCTAAACTACTTTGTTAACATAGGAAACAAATAACACGGTCCAATTCAAAATATTTTTCTTTTCTTTTCTTTTCAAAAGGAGCTTATTAATATGAAAATGTAAAAAATATATGCATTTTTTTTGGGTAATAACAAATTTATGCATTTGATTAAAATAATATTGACATGGAGAAAAATGGCACTTACGTTCCAGAAAATGCAACAATGCCAGCACTCAAGAGGCCTCCGAACTGAAATAGGAACCATGAAGAGTAAAAATTCAGCAAACACAAATATATTTTGCTAAGATGACTCAAAATACTTTTGTTAAAGAACATGAGATCCAGCTGGTGACAACCAACACAACAGCTGGAAACAGCCACCAACAACTTGGTGGGGAAAGATAGGCTGTTCAAGAACATGTCTTTTCATAATTGTGTTTATTTTTAATTATTACAATTTTGTTTTTTTTTTGTATAAATAGGTTGTAAACATTCGTTTATTTATCATCAATAAATCAATTTCTTACAACTTTGATTCCTCGATTGATAAAACATGTTCAGGCAAAAACTCCGAACATCCATAATAATAAAAGAAACCAACCCATTCTCCCAAGGCTAGTAACTATAATCCAAAATAAAATAAAATAATAATAATAATAATATGGATAACCGAAATATAACGACACTTAGAATCAAAGTGATAAAATGGTACAGTAGAATAAACTCACAATGTTAGGGTGTTTGGTGATAGGGGCAGCAACCAGAACTGCAGTATGAACCAAATGATACAAAGACGCTGTATGCCAAACCTTCCATTATTGTAAGAAAGTCAATACTATAGGGAAAAAAATCAACAACAAACCTATAAGAGAACTACGACATCGGCTAAAACGAAATGGGGGATCAAAGAAAATGGGGGAAAAAAATACCTCCTTGTAAGTTGGGTTTTTAGGTTTGAAGCCATGCGCACCATATGTGCCCAAACCAAGAGCTGCCATTCCTGTTTTTGACTCAAATTTCACATTTTTTTGGGAGTTTCTCAGATTAATGAATCGAGTATCGAGCAATTTAATATAGAAGTAACTATAAAGTAATACAATTTGCATGTTTTAGAAAGGAGGAAGGTAATACCAGAGATGGCAGCGACTTTGTGCCAGAGCAGAGGATTCATTTTTGCTGAACTTGCGACGTGCTCCAGAGATCGCGGACGGGCCTGATTTCGGGTTTTGGCGGTGGTTGGGAATTCCAAGTTTAACATCCCTGTTTTACGATGTTGTTCATTGTGCCTTTTTTCGGGGTTATATGAGTAAAAGTTACATAAAATTATAGATTGATATTAAACTTATACGTGAATATATATGATTGGTACCTTATTTTATAAAGTAAGGGTTAATTCAGTGTTTTTTTTAAATAATTAAAAAATATAAAATAAAATATAAGTGAGAATTAACATGATAAAATATTGAATTTATTATTTAAAAAAATTATTCATTAATATTCTACATAATTAAATTTGTATTTTTATGATAACTTTGATGTAATTTTGTGTTAAAAGGTAAGTTACAAGTCGATACACAGCTCTTATTTTTTTTTGTCGTTAAATTGATAATGTTCTATTTTTGAGAATACCCATAAATTTTCTAAAATATTCTAAAATAAAAAAGAAGAAGATAATATTGTTACATATTTTTATTTTAAAAATATTTTAATAATTTAAATTAATATTAACACGACCGATATTTATTCATAATAATTTTATTTAACAATAATAACATAAAAAATAATTAATTATACAAGTAAAATAGATAAATAATGTGTTATTGTTACAGTATCATTATTTATTTATTTATATAAAAAAATTTACTTGTAATATAGCCAAGGAAAATGAGAAGAGACTTGTCCTACTACCAGTGACACTAATGAGGCAAATCATGCCCACTTTTTTCACAATTGTACAAATGATCTCTCAATTTTACGGTACAAATGAATTTCAAGTGAAAATATAAGAAATTTTTTTGGGTTTTTGCAAAATTCTGAGTCCAGTTTTTTAAGCAAAACTTTATGAGTTATAAATAAATAAATATTTATCGCTTTCCTTTATGGTGAAAATTAAATATAAATTGACAATTTCAGATATCCAAATTTTATGTTTTTTCTTCAAATCACTTTGGTAAAAAAAATCACTTTCAACATAATCACAAATAAACACAAACTTTAAGTCACCTCACCAAGCATGAATTAACAGACCCTAAGTCACTTCATTAGTATGAATTTTATCTTATCTTGATGAATTTCACTTCATCTGAAAATAGTTAAAAATAAAATAAAAACTAAAGGATGTTCTTGCTCCCAGTATTACAGTATACAAGGATTAAGGAGCAAATAAACAAACTTTAAGTCACCACACCAAGCATGAATTAACAGACCCTAAGTCACCTCATTAGTATGAATTTTATCTTATCTTGCTGAATTTACTTCATTTGAATATGGTTAAAAATAAAATAAAAACTAAAGGATGTTCTTGCTCCCAGTATTACAGTATAAAAGGATTAAGGAGCAAATGCAACCTCCCAGCTTGTAGTTTTTCCTGTCAAGATCAGACAACACACTTTTGATTCAGCAATTTGTCCAACTGAGTGAAGTTACAACAGGTACATCCTAAGGAGAACAACACGATGTGTCATTAGCCTTTAAAATCTAATCATAAATTCCTCTCAGTAGAAATTGCACCCTCTAAAACCTTTTAAGGGTTAATTTTGCAATGGTCTCTAACCAAATGTGGCATATTTTTACAGTTAAACCTAAATTTGTCTGAAGAATGCTAAAATTGAAATCCAAAGTAGTTATACTTTCCTCTAGTTTTTAAGCTTTTGTCTCTAAAACAGCGTGAAGCCATTCATCTGGAGTTGCAGCAGGGTCTAGATCCCAACACTTCTCTGGCAACTTAATATCTTCTTCCTTCAGCAACGAGGCTGGTACCTGGTGCGAAAACCGTAGCATCTCTCCCCTTGAAATCCATCGTATGGCAGCTTTGTCTGTGTTTGCTCTGTATACTGTCTTGAATCCTGACAATTTGACAAGCGGAGAAACACAAACACCAAGTTTTTCTGAGTAACCATCAAGAACTTCCACCATTTCATACTGGTGTCGCACTTCATCTGGAGTTGACCTGTCCCATTCTGATGACCAATTCCTATAGACAGCCCAAATATCTCCACTCCTTGGGTATATCCTAACACAACCTCCCCTCCCTGCTTTTTCCTGGCTTAAAACATGAGAGAAAACATTAACTTGTTCCACAATATCAGAGTTCCTTGCCCGGAAATTTCCACATGATTTGGTAAACCCACAACCCAACCAATTAACTGTCCCAAATTCACTATCAGTTCTTGAGATCAAGTAATTGATATGAATCTTAAATGGTTTGACTGAGATCACTTCACGTATTAAACAGTACAAGCGGGGCATACCATCTTCTTCATCATACAATGCCCATACTTGCTTTGGCTTGAAGCATTCCTCTGACCTATCTTTGTCAAAATCATGAAAATCAGAGTCAGGGACAGTAATTGAGAGTGAATCGGATCTGCTTAGATGTAACTGGCAACTGGAAACCACCAAAACTGAACTGTTATTTGCCTCTTTAACCACTAAGGCTGGAACAGCCTCTTTAGCAACTGCCTGTTCATTTGCTTTCTTGACTCCTGCAGCAACTTCTGATGCCAACTTCATTTTTTCCAATCTCTTCCGAATTTCTGTCCTTGCTTTGTCAATCAACATTTTTCTAGCATCAAATGCAGGTGCAATGGAGTAGCGTCTGGCTGCAACTTCAGTAGAAGCAGGAAGCTTCTGATCCTGTGCATTACTTGTGTGCCCATTTTCCAGTTTTGTTTCTGGAGCAGATTGAGGTACATTATCAACATTCCCGGTCTGGAAATTAGGTCCCACAGCAAATTTTCTTTTCTTATCAGGCATACCAGCCTTAGGTCCCTGTGTTTCTTCAAAGACAGTATGCAAATTTGAATTTGTATTAACCACAACATTTTTCATGGCACGTTTTCCATTTGCCCTTGATTTATCCTTCACTCCAGCATTATTAGAATTCCTGTGAGCCTGATAAATGGCATCGGGTGTCATACTAGATGATCCATTGTGACCCAAAACTCCAGAGGGAGTTCCTGGGTATGAACTCCACTGGAATGACACATTTGAGGCATACTCATAAACATGCCCAGAATGATATGCTGAAACCCCATTTCCTGTGACAAAGGTTGTACTGGAGGGAACATATGTCATCCCATCATATCCATTACTTGGATACCCATTTCCAGGCCCATATGACATAGGGCCATATGGAAAAGCTCCATTTGTAGGGGCTGTCCCAGTTTCCACAGCAACAAAAACACTGCGGCAGTGTTTACATGAAAGCCTCTTATTCACATACTTCCGGAGATACTCATACTGAACTTTACAGGAGGTGCAAACAGTCCAGAAAGTGTCCAGTCTACTGTGAGAGGTGGATGAGTTATTATAACCTGTCACCACAGCAGCTTGGACTGAAGACAAATTTGTCTGATTAAACAAAGAAGCTGATTGTTTACTTCTCTGAAGATCGTAAGAATCTCTCTTGGCACTATCTGACAACAGAGTCCATGCCTCAGAAACAAGCCTGAAAGCGCCTTCAGCACCAACACATTTATTCTTATCAGGATGGAGCAACACAACCATTTTCTTATACTGTTTCTTCACTGCTGCTTTATCTGCAAATGGCTTTAATCCGAGAATTGAATAGTAATCAAGTTGCCCGTCTAATTGGAGCTCAGAAGCAACATAAACTTCAAATGTGGCCACCATTTGAGATATACCCTCTAGTCCTGGGTATAAAGTTTTGGCTTTCAATGCATAGTTTTTGGCACCTGAAAAGTCTTTCTCCAAAAATCGTTTCTCAGCAATCTCTTTGGCTTTGAGAGCGTCCTCCTTGTTTGCTTCCATATAGAAACTAAGCTTGATCACAATTTAGAGCCAAAGTCTTGGAAGAAAAGCTATAACAGACCAATCCAGCTTATGCGTAGAAAAAGTCCAAATCTGAAGCTTAACATCATTTTGATTTCTGCAAATATTTAGTCAGAAATTAAGCTACCATATTAATGAGCTGACTATCAAAATCAAAGTATAACTGAGACTACTGACGGAGGAGGTATAAGCAGAAAGCATTTGTGGTTATCACAACAAGCGAAAAATCTCGGCAAATAGTACGAATTGAACTCACAATTTTTATAACAAGAATTTAACTCACAATTAATCGAATAAATCAAAACGCATTCAACCAAAGTCAAAATTAAAAAAATTTGCTTCTCGGAAAAATATACAATATGCATAAAGAGGAAAGAGAAAATCTCTTTCTTCAATCTTCCCCAGTTTTCTCAGCAGCAAACACTTTTCGCCATCTAAATCAAGTGCAGATTTTCTCTTATAACTCACTAAAAGCACTAAAAGAAGCTCAATTTCGCAAATCAAAACATAAATTCCCACTGAATTCACCCTCAAAAGAAAATGCACGGGCATCGAAATCTAATACGTGAAAATAAAATTGTATATAACAGTAAAATATATAAAACTCCATGTTATGCTACTCCAAAACCAAGATTTAGAACAAAATTAAAGCAGAAAGTGACAAATAAGCACAAGAATTAAAGTAAAAGAGTTACTGAAACCTGAGCAGAAATGGAAGCGAAGGACCCAGATCGCCACGTGTATTTTGGAGCTCGAGCTAAACCAAGCTGAGCTAATTGTAAATCTCACTGTACCTAAAGCACAAACACAATAAAATTCATTTTTTACGAGCAAAGTGGAGGATGTGTACTAACCACTGAAACAGTGAAGGTCCTCTAGGGTTTTGAACCGGAAATCCGAGAAATTAGGGATCCAAGGTTTTCTAGATTTAGGACAGAAATTGGATCCAATTACGGCTAATCGGCGGCTCGTAAAAGCCGATTCCGTCGATTTTGCCGATCGGGAGACAGGGGACAAAATTACTTTGCAATAAAAATTGATTTTTGATAATTTTTGTTTTTTCAGCTGAGGGTAAACGGCGTGTTAATAGTACTTAATGGTGGGGTACTTCTGAATTTCTAATTTTTGCAGTAGTGTGTGTGTTATTTATGGGTATCAATTCTTTCTTTCTTTTTTCTTTGTGTTTAGGGGTGTGTTTGGTAGAGGGTAGAAGTATACTCGGATTTAGTTTTTTGTTTAATTATTTATTATTATTATTATTATTATTATTATTATTATTATTATTATTATTATTTGGGTAATGGGTTCATTGCATTATTTATATTTATTTAGCTAATATCAGCCAAGACAATGTATTATTATTATTATTATTATTATTTAAAATGAATCAAAAGAAAAATAAAGTTACTTTATCTAGGGCTAGCTCAGAACAAACTCTAAAAATGGAGTTTTTTTTTCCCTAATCATTTAGGCACCTTAACATCATTTAGTTACTTGAGCTGTTGAGCATAATATCTATTTTTGAAGTTGTTAACAATTGTTCATCAGAAAAGAGAAAAAAATAATTTTTTTTTGTTAATAATTGAATAATAAAGGTGATAAAAATCTGACCTTTTTCATTTCTTTTTCCAAAAATATCACATGACATCTATCTTAGGATTACATATGAGTTAAATTTTCATTTAGGATCATTTTAGCTTCGTCTTTCTTAAGATATATTTTCAAATATTTAGGGTAAAAAGTGAAAAATATGTTTTGTCTATATTACATAAATCAATCCCATTTAAATATTAAATATTTTAATTATTTTACTTTATTATTATGCTAACTTTATCCTACATCTATAACCATACATTTCCATGAATTTACATTTCGATATTCTTATATAGTGTTACTCTAAAATAATATAGGGGCACATTTTCCACGTAATACTACATTACTACGGACAATAACAATTCACAATCTTCTAATTCAAGATTGCCAAGAATGAGATCCAATTCTTCTCATCAAAGGCATGTATTTAATTAACATATTAAAACCAAATCTTAATTCGCTTATAAATAATAACCCAACTTATATCAAAAGGAAAAAAAAATTAATTAAAGCAAACACACCACAGGGAAGAGAACAAAATCACCGAGCAAAGATCCATTGTCACCTCGGGGCATTCATTTTTAACTCCATTAAGTAAAAACTATGTTAAAAAAACATATATTAAACATATTTTGTTTACGTTTTAAAAAAAATGAATATTTTTTCCCAAAGGAGATTAAAAATGAAATACATGTATAAAAAGAAATTATGCAAAACAATTAAACATTTTTGCTTTCATATTAAAAGAGAGAGAGAAATAGTAAGGGTTACACTAGATTTTTGATTTACTGCATTTTCCTAAGAGCACTTTCTTTTAAAATTACTTTTTGCAGAAATAAAAGCACAAGCAAACTGGTAGAACAATTGGCTTAGTAAACTCTATCTAAGCATGTTCAAATCCCACAAATTTTTCCTCCAGTTCCTGTATTAGATGCTATTTAAGATCTCAACCAAGTTGTATATCCAAGTTGGAACAGTCTTTATTGCGCATGCCTAAATAAAAATGTCAAAGGGGATGTTTTGTTATATATGTTGTTGAATTGGATATAAAGGCCTCACTGAATGTCCATTGGGACTTTGGGAGCACTTACAGCTCAAAGGTTTTTTTTTTTTTTTGTCTGAAGCCGCTAAACACCAAAACCAAGCAGCTGTCAAAATTTAAGAATGGACCATTCTTTACTCAGAGGATCACACTTTTTTTTGTGTTATTGACACAATAAAAATATTTGAATTGTCAAGTTTATCCCTTTAGTTAATTGTATCTTAGTGTCATTAATGAAAAGTAGTTGCAGCAGTATCGTTGCTCATAAATTTTTTTCCCCCCTTAAGAAGGTGCTGCAGAAGATTAATAAATCAACAGGGTAACAACAAAACAATAAGATTGAGACAATCAGTTACATTACAAGATTCATTATCCGAAAATTGTATTTACAAATTGCAATATCAGTGACCAGTTTCACCCTCTACCCCTTCCCCTGACCAACAGTCAATAAATAAGTGTAAATACAGTGAAAAAAAATTATTAATAACACCTGTGAGGTGGGCTTCAGGGAATGAAAAAAAAATTGTCCATTCTCTGTTGCTTTGTTTACAAGAGGTTGGAGAATACATATAAATATAACTAAGTCTATCTAAGATTCACTGACATTGTTACCTGTCACATTAGCATATTCATCAATGACTGGCATATTTCTGACATGCTCAACAAGCCCTGTAAGTTCACCACGAACATGATTAAAACGTTCCTTAGTTACCAATGATTCTGAAAATAATGTTGCAGCAAGCGAGTGAAAGGTTTGAGCATACTCATCAATGTTGCTTTGAATGCCATGATCATCAAATAGAACCAAAGAACTTTCTAGCCGCCAACGAAGCAGAAAATATTTGTCGGGTAGCTGAAAATAATTCTTCAATTCGAGTACTCGAAGACAATGCCTGCATAATATTCCAGAATGTTCAAATTCCTTACAGGAACAGTGAATTTGCTCATCATCTGGTATCCAAATCACAAGGCACTCTCCATCCATTTTCTTGTAGTGTCGCACAATATATGATCCATTAGCCATTTCTGTTATTGCATATTGCATGGACAGAACAATTTCGTGTTGAAACGCATTGAAAGCATAAGGAGTGAGAATAGTTCGTGCATGTTCTTCAATAGGCATGCAAGTCTTGATGTGCACATACTGCAAACCTTTGGTTTGATTTCTGAAGTTGCTGGCCATGGTAACCTACAAAGAGTAGAGTAGAACATAGTCTCATACTTAAAAGAATTGTGAGAGTGGAAAAAGAAAAAGAAAAAATCGGGCATTCTATTTAGTTCTAGAGCTATTTGTTTAGTCTCAATTTAGTACTATTACTATTTATGTATAACCATTTGGTAATTAACTTTTCCAATAAGAGTTTTTTTAGCGCGCAAAAAAAAAGAAAACAAAACAAAACAAACTTTGTGAATTAGAGTTGTGGTTCAATTGGCTGAAAATTTAGAAGTTATTTAGTCGTGTAACCTGCCAATTTAGAAGTTAAGGATATTTTTGACTTTTTAAAATCTCCAGAGCTAAGGAATAAGATGAAATAATCTAAGAATTCCTGCCAATTAGATAAGAATCTCAAAAAAAGTTGATTGAAGAATTATGATACATAAAGTAGTCAATTGATTCAAAAAGTAACCAAAATAGTAAATTGAAACTAAAATATTTGCCAAAAAATAAATAAACGGGAGACACAGCAGGATGTAGATGGAGGTTGAATGAGAAAGATACCTGATCAAAGAATACTTGCAGGCATGTTTGATCGGTCAAAATTCTTTTCAAAAATGACTCCAAAGATTGTGAAAACTCTTCTGTTATCATTCGAGCTAGAAAGCAACTTCGAACATAAGAAAATGACCATGATGTTCGATACGAGTACAGTAGTGCTACGTGCTTATCCGAGACGAGTCCAAATCGGGTGACCAACACATTCCATTGATGTTCAAAATCTTCTATGTTGTCCAGATGGAATAGCATTTCAAACTCAGCCTTGAAATCTGCATACTGTGACCCAAGAAGCAAAGAGAACCAACTCGATATTTTGGATAACACATTCCATATGCATATGACATGTTTAGTGTTGGGCAACTCCCTTGTTAGAGCATCTCTGAGCCCTGAATCTATATCAGTTGACATTGTTTGTGGATGTCTTCCTCTCATAAATCGAACAAATGTCTGTTCAAAAGAAGAAAAATATAAAACATAACAAATCAGATGCAAATTGATCATAAGGATTTGTGTCCACAAACCTGTAAAGCCCAAGACAAAGAACAAGCACTTTCATCTTGTAACAGAACACATCCCAACAAAATTGCATTGCCACAATTATCAATTCCAAACCACACTCCTAGATGTAATCCATATGTGAGAGAACGATATGTAGTGTCAAAAGCAACAACATCACCAAAAATGGGAGATGCACGAACAGAGTTGCCATATGACCAAGCAATGTTTTCGACTTTCTTATTTTCGTCTATAGTATAGTCATAAACAAAATCTGGATCCCTTGCTGCCATAGTCTTGAAAGTCTCAAGAAGTTCCAGTGTATCGTTCTCTCTTTTCTCAGAAAGCAAAGCATCACTTTCTTGGACTGTCTTCTTACATGTCCGAACAAAATTTCTAACGTCCTTCTCTATGAAAGGCAGTTGTCCAGGCTGAACACCCTTTTCTAACTCCAAAACCTTGACTATCCTGTTCACAGGAAACCCAGCTTTTGCAAGTAAAAGAATGCGTTCTTGATCAGCCTCTTGTATTTTCCGATATGCAGGGAGCAGGCGCACTTGATCATCTTCCAAGAGTTCATGATTATGAACATTACTAAATTGAGAGACATACCACTGTGTAACACCATCAACAATTTCTTTTGTCAAATACAACTTTGCATCACATCCACATCTTACTGATTTTCGCTCCCTAGGATGCTCAACATTGGCCTTTTTTCTTGGCTGATTAAATCCAGACCGATAACAAACAAAATCTCGTCTATATATGCCCAAGTTTTGGCTCTCTGTAGACCGTGCTTTTCTGATTGAGAACCCATTTTTTCTTGCAAAATTACTGTAGTATTCAAATGCATCATTGTCACTTTTGAAGATTTGACCCACATAAGGAGTGAACACAACTATTGATGACTGAATCATCTCAGTCTTTACATGTTGGCAGCTTGCTGACATCTGATCATCTCCATCATGCTTAATATAGCACTTCCAATCTCCACACGGGCACTGTTGTCGTTGAATCCAGATGTTATTTGGTGGCTTCATTGCCAGTTGTTAAGTAATCTGGATTAAAAACAGCAAATTAAAAATTGTTATCGTCTCTTCACTACAATAAAATACATAAGCTCAGACAACATAAAGAGAGCATAAAAATATTACTGATTTTGGACTATCAGGAAATTTAATACATAATTAGAAATATTCCTTATAGAATGGGTTCACCAATTATATAAATCCACACTGTATATGTTCAAAATGATGTAATTCATTAAGAATTAGAGAGCAAAAAACGAGAAAACTGATATCCTAAAATGCAAAAAAGGATATATATATATACACACACGTGGGAGGAAAAATGAAGTGAAACTAGAAAGTATAATGTGTAAGGTTGCAATTGGTTGGGAGGACTAATAAGAAATCTATTAGTTAAAAATAAACACAAACAGTCAAACACAAAGACTTATTAGCTAAATGCACACATATTTACACTCAACCCAATTAAGGTGTGTCATGTGTCACAATTTTTTAAAAAAATGAGTAACTTCTCAATTTTCAAATCATAATTGGTATGAATGTAAATTTGTGTGCCTTCCATTATTCTAAGCTAAGTTCTTCAACTTCACTTATCTACCCTCTTTTCCCAAATATACAGCTCCCGAATAAAGGGGCAGCTGGATTTAAAATCCCGACAGAAAATCATTAACATAGTGATCATTTATAAGCAAAGACAAAACAAAGATTGAAATTGAATTAAAAAAAAAATTCCTTTAACAGGAAAAAAAACAAAGACCATTTTGATGAAAAATCGAGCGCCAAGCAACAACGAAAATTGAAAACCAGTACAGGCATATTATTAAATAATTACAGAAACAAAAGAGTTAATAAGATAACTCAATTAAGCTTCTGATGAAGAAGAAGAAAAAAGCCCATATTTTTGACGAAGAAACAAAAATTACACCAAGAGAGTAAAAGAACAGAACATGACATACCCTTAAGAAAGCAGCAAGAAGACCTTAAAGGATTCAATTTTCTCTGCCCTTCACAATGTAGATTTACAGAACACCTAATTACATGTAGTACGGAAATTATAGAAGATTCCGATGATGGAAAAAAAACACAAATTTTACAAGAAATATTAAGGTCCTAGAAGACGATAACAGAATATCATAACTGCTCACCAATAACATTAAATTTCTCAGAAGCAACACTCCCATTAATTTTCTTTTAAGCTTTGAGTTCAGCTCCATCGTCTACCTGGATTAGATAAAATTGCCATTTAAGTGTGTGTTTTTCAATGCCTGTCAGATAGATTCACCATATTCAAGTCAAAGGGACGGCGGATTAGGCGCATTTGGTGTGCTTCAGAAGAAACGGTTCGGGTCATGCAGACAAGTTCGAGTGAAAAGAAGGTTTGGCCCAATAATTAAATGGTTGAAGCATGAGGCATTGCAAGATGGAAAATTGAATTAATGACCTAGAATAGTCGCAAATTTGGCATTGTAAGCATTTTTTTCTTAAAAATTAATACGACATCGTTTTGAAAGCATATTATTACTTTTTTGCCTTCTTCTTCATTGACTCAGAAGGTTAATTAAGTATAAATAAATAAATAAATAAAATTTCTCCGATCTAGGTCAGTTCTCTCTCCCACTCTCACTGTTATTTCATTGTCCGGTGGTGTAAATTAAGAAGATATTAACGAGATTTATACTAAATTAATAAATTTCAATAAAATCAATAAAAATATGAAATATAATTATTTATAATATGATGTAAAATTTATATACGATAAAATAATAATATCTACGTAAGATTTAAATAAATTTCATTTAAATAAAATATGTGATGAGATAATATCAAACAGTTCAATTTACATCTCCAATCGTCACCGACGATTATACTGCTCATTGCCGACGAAAGTCGCAAATCTCTGTCATATCTCTCAAGTCATTTATCTAATCTCACGATTATCACTGTTTACGTCGTCTTTTTGATATTCTTCATATCCCTCTCATTTGATTTGCAGCCATTCACCAAGTGTTTAAACGAGGAAGAGAGAACAAAAATCTTGAACCGAGTTATTGAGCCATACCGGTAGATGACGTCAGTGGCCATCGCTGTTCACAGTGGCTCTAGAGAATCCGTAGCAAGGGAAGCCGACACATCGTCAAGTGGGCGGCAGAGAATATGATGCCTAAGTCCGACCGATTTATCTTAGTCTAGGTCATCCCCAAAATCACTTCCGTTCCAACACCCATTTAAGTTCCCATCTTTCTCCGACTATTTTCCTTATGGATTTTAAGTTGAGAAGTTTTATTTCTTTGAAGGGAATGTGTTGTACATGGAAAAAAAGAAGCTTATCCAATTTTTGGTTTGAATGGTTTAAAGAGCTTGGATTGTTTCAAAATCAAGATGGTATACATAAAGTTGTATGTTGTGGACTTGTGGGTACCTGACATAAAAGAAGAGCTTGAAGAATTTTTCATTCTATTTAAAAAGTTGTGCAAAAGAAGACAGACTGTACTTGGTTTTCTTTTAATATAGACCAAGTGTATCTTACCAAAACTTTAATACGGAGTTATTTTAATTTTATATTAAATTTAACTTAATATTATTTACCTATCATTTTTTAATAAAAAGTCTTAAATTTTTTATCATATATAATAAATTAAAATTAAATATAAAAAAATTATTAAATACAGTATAATTTTAAAATTATATTCTATTTTATAAAAGAATATATTTTTTAACATAATATTTGATATCATAAGTTAAAGATCAATAAAAATTTAATATAATTATTTATACAAAATGATATAAAATAAATTTAAGTATAAGAGATGTTCTAAAAGGGCAAACTAAATATTTAAATATGAGTGAAAATGAAGATGCCATCATGTGAAATATATAATTGTTTATGGTTATACTAATTTTTGAGTCATGTTTGCTTTAGGAAGCGGAAAGAACAGAAGTGTCAACAAATATACTATTTCAAGCTGCCAAAACATGTGATATTTATGTCTATATTTACTGATGTTTGAACCATAAGCCTATGGTTTGTTTGTTCTCTTTCTCTTTCGATCTAGAGTTCATCCATGGTGGCCGGTCGGGGAATCTAGTGATTGTTACTGTTGGTCAACTAATGTGGGCCAGCAGAATTGAAGAATGGGGTTGATGTGGCGTCGAAAGAAAAGAAAAAAAGTCAAAAATTTATGTCATTTGTCTCCATCAATTCATGCGTGAAGAATGAAAAATATCAGAGTTTTTGGCTTTATAAAACCTTAGCTTCAATCTCAAAATATACAGATCAGAAGCGTAGGAAAAGAAAACAGAGAGAGTTTTCTGAGAGAGCTTTTGAGAGGAAAAATTAAGAGAGTTAATTTGTGAAGTTTTATCCACAAATTGAAGATACATATTTGTTTTATTTTTGTGAGAGATCCACCTGAAGGTGAAATGTGTAATCCCATCTTATTATAGTAGAAGTTTAAGTGGCTTACGGGTCCCGTGGTTATTATTTTTATTTTGAAAGGTTTTTCCACGCTAAACTCTTGGTGTTATTTTTATTCTATTTTGATTTGGGAAATTATCCTGAGTGTGTGGAATTTATTTCTTTACAACCATCTATTTTCCAACAAAATGGTATCAGAGTACTATTCATATATACGACACTATTTATCGGTACTATTCATAAACCAAGCTCGGCAAAACTAGTTGACTAATGATTTAAATGGAGGAGAGCACAGGTAATATGATAAAGTTGACTGCATTTAATTATGCAATTTGGAAGCCGAAGATGGAGGATCTTTTATACATTAAAGATCTATGGAAGGCAATTATAATGCCGAAGGAGAAAGAAGTAACCGGTGCAGACATTGAATGGGCTGTTCTGAACCGAAAGTGTGCTGCTCAAATCAGACAATGGATCGACAAAAACATTTTTCAAAATTTTGCTAATGAACACGATGCTTACGTTCTTTGGCAAAAGTTGGAGAAAATGTATGCGAGGACAATCGCACAGAATGAAGTTAATCTGATGCGACGATTAGTCAATTTGAAATATAAAGATGGAAGCAGCGTATCAGAACATATGAGTGAGTTCCAAGGCATTGTAGATCAACTCAACTCTATGAAGATGACTGTAGATGATGAGCTACAAGCGTTGTTGATATTGAGTTCTCTACCAAAAAGTTGGGATACTCTAGTTGTGTCAGTTAGCAACTCAGCTCCTGACGGTAAGCTTACCATGCATATGGTAAAAGACAGAATGTTAAACGAAGAGTCTCGACGAAAAGATGAAGGATATACTCCTGACACTGAAGCACTTGTCATGCAGAAACAAGGCAAGCAAGAATGGCACGGGAGAAGTAAAAGTAGAAATCCTCGTAACCAAAGTCAACAAATAGGACGGTCGAAGTCTAGATCAAGGTATGACACAAAGTTTCATCATTGCGGCAAGCCTGGACACTTCATTCGAGAATGTAGAAGGTTAAAGGCAGAACAATCCAGAAATCAGGAAGCAGAAACCCGAACAAATGACACCACAACTGTCACTGAAGAAGTTGTCATTGTTCGAGATGATGATTATATCAATCTTGCATGCCAAGACACTACTTGGGTAGTTGACTCAGGCGCTTCCTATCATGTCACCTCACGAAGGGAATTCTTCTCAACCTACACTCAAGGTGATCTTGGACGTGTGAGAATGGGAAATGATGATGCATAAAAAATTGTCGGTATTGGCAATATTTATCTAGAGACTAATCTTGGATGCAGATTACTTCTGAAAGATGTGAGACATGTTCTTGATATCCGCCTCAATTTGATCTCTACCGGTATACTTGATGATGATGGATACAATAATTATTTTGGTGAAGGAAAGTGGAAGCTCACCAAAGGCAATCTGGTAATAGCTAAAGGTAAGAAAGATACATCACTCTACATCACAGAAGCCAGACTGTGTAGAGGAGAAGTAAATACCACAAGGAAAGAAGTTCCTACCGAGCTATGGCATAAGCGACTCGGCCACATGAGTGAAAAAGGTCTCAGAATTCTTTCCAAAAATGAGCTCTTGCCAGGAATGAAAGGTACACCCTTGCAAACTTGTTTTGACTGTATTATGGGAAAACAACATAGAGTTGCATTTCGTAGTCTCGCACCATCTAGAAAGGAAAATATTCTAGATTTAATACACACAGATGTATGTACAATGAGTTGTAAGTCATTAAGAGGTGCTCACTATTTTGTGACATTTATTGATGACCATTCAAGAAAAGTATAGACTTTTGCTTTGAAAACTAAAGATCAAGTGCATGAAGTTTTCAAGCAGTTTCATGTAAAAGTGGAGAGAGAAACTGGCAGACGTTTGAAGTGTGTACGTGCAGATAATGGTGGTGAGTATCGTGGACCATTCGAGGAGTACTGTAGAAGTTTTGGCATCATGTTAGAAAAATCAGTACCAAAGACACCTCAACACAACGGTGTCGCAGAGAGAATGAGCAGAACCATCTGTGAAAGAGTCAGATGTATGCTCTCAAATGCAAAACTACCAAACTCCTTTTGGGGGGAGGTAATGAGGACAACAGTCGATTTAATCAACCTTTCTCCATCAGTTCCACTGAACTATGACGTACCGGAAAGAGTTTGGACGGGGAAGGATGTTTCTTATAAACACTTGAAAGTATTTGGCTGCAGGGCATTTGTTCACATCCCAAGTGATGAGCGATCCAAGTTGGACAGAAAAGAAAAGCAGTGTATCTTTATGGGATATGCCCATGAAGAATTTGGTTATAGACTTTGGGATTCTATTAGCAAAATGATTGTCAGAAGTAGAGACGTGGTGTTTCTTGAGGACCAAATAATCGAGGATTTTGAAAAATCCGAGAAACCACAGTCAGATGAAATTCCAGTTAATCTGGACCCAGTCTCTCCACCAATAAATCCTGATGATAGGGGAGTTATACTAGATACTGATGATGTCAATCCACCAGCTGGCAGTTCATAACCAGAACAAGTTTCTGAACAAGTCCAACCAGAAGTACAGACAAGGAGATCCACCCGAGTAAGACAACCTAGTCGTATATATTCTCCTAACGAGTATGTGATGCTCACTGAAGGGGGAGAACCAGAGAGTTATGACGAAGCTATCACTGATCAACATAAGACTAAGTGGTTAAAAGCCATGTAGGAAGAAATGAAATCTCTGCATGAAAACCACACATTTGAGCTGATGAAACTACCATAGGGAAGAAAAGCTCTCAAAAACAAGTGGGTGTATAGAATCAAAAGTGAAGAAGTAAGTTCGCAACCACGCTACAAAGCAAGATTGGTTGTGAAAGGATTCAAGCAAAAGAAAGGTGTTGACTTCGATGAAATATTCTCACCAGTAGTTAAAATGTCTTCAATCCGAGTTGTTCTTGGTTTGGTAGCTAGTCTTAATCTAGAGGTTGAACAACTTGATGTAAAGACAGCATTCTTACATGGTGATCTTGATGAGGAAATCTATATGGAACAGCCCGAAGGTTTCCAAGTCAAAAGCAAAGAGAAGTTGGTATGCAGACTAAAGAAAAGCTTGTATGGTCTGAAGCAAGCACTAAGGCAGTGGTACAAAAAGTTCGACTCATTCATGGAGAAAAATGAATACAGTAGAACGACGGCTGATCACTGCGTCTTCATCAAGAAATTCTCTAATGGTGACTTTATTATTCTTTTGCTTTATGTTGATGATATGTTAATTGTGGGTCAAAATATTGACAAGATTAACAAGTTAAAGAAGGAGTTGAGCAAGTCCTTTGCAATGAAAGACTTAGGACCTACCAAATAGATTGTTGGCATGGCGATTACCCGCAATAGGCAAAAGCAAAAGATATGGCTTTCTAAAAAACGGTATGTTGAAAAAGTTCTTGAAAGATTCAACATGAGCAAAGCTAAACCTGTTAGTTGTCCACTTGCAAGCCATTTCAAACTTAATGTGAGTCAATGTCCCTCAAGTGAGGAGGAGAAATCAGATATGAGCAAGGTGCCTTATGCATCGGCACTTGGCAGTCTAATGTACGCTATGGTATGCACCAGACCAGACATTGCACATGATGTTGGCGTTGTGAGCCGATTCCTATCAAATCCTAGAAAGGAACATTGGGCAGCTGTCAAATGGATACTCAGGTATCTCAGAGGAACCTCCAGTCATTTTTTATGCTTTGGTAATAATAAACATGTATTAGAAGGATATATAGATTCAGATATGGCTGGCGACGTAGATACGAGGAAATCTATATCGAGGTACCCAATAACATTTGGAGGTAGAGCTGTTTCATGGTAATCACGATTACAAAAGTGTATTACCTTAAGTACCACAGAAGCAGAGTACATTGCAATCACTGAAGGTTGTAAGGAGATCCTGTGGATGAAAAAGTTCCTACAAGAATTGCATCAGAACCAAGAAAACTATGTTCTTTATTGCGACAGTCAGAGTGCAATTCATCTTAGTAAGAACCCAACCTTCCACTCAAGGTCCAAACACATCGACGTAAGATATCATTGGATTCGTGATGTGTTGGAACATAAACTACTGGAAGTTGAAAAGATTCACACTAATGATAACGGGGCAGATATGATGACAAAGACCGTGACTAGAGAAAAACTTGTTATATGTAGAAAGATTGCAGGTGTGGAAGAGCCATGTCCCACATAAGTTGGAGGGGGAGATTTGTTGGTCAACTAATGTGGGCTAGTAGAATTGAAGAATGGGGTTGGTGTGGCGCCGAAAGAAAAGGAAGAAAAGAAGAAAAGAAAAAAAAAAGTCAAAAGTTTTTGTCATTTGTCTCCATCAATTCATGCGTGAAGAATGGAAAAGATTGAAGTTTTTGGCTTTATAAAGCCTTAGCTTCAATCTCAAAATATACAGATCAGAAGCGTAGGAAAAGAAAACAGAGAGAGCTTTCTGAGAGAGCTTTTGAGAGGAAAAATTAAGAGAGCTAATTTGTGAAGTTTTTATCCACAAATTGAAGATACATATTTGTTGTATTTTTGTGAGAGATCCACCTGAAGGTGAAGTGTGTAATCCCATCTTATTATAGTGGAAGTTTAAGTGGCTTACGAGTCCCGTGATTGTTACTTTCATTTTGAAAGGTTTTTCCACGCTAAACTCTTGGTATTATTTTTATTCTATTTTGATTTGAGAAATTATCCCGGGTGTGTGGAATTTATTTCTTTACAACCATCTATTTTCCAACAGTTACTTACATATTTATTTCATAGAAAACATATTATATCTATATTTATTTTTATCCTTATATATAATTTATCATACAACTATTTTATATGTAATATATTATATACATAATAAATGATCAATAATATATAATATGTTATATTTATATATAATCTATTATATTTGTAGTAGTTTAAGTAATTCATTAGATATAACATGTTATATTTACAATAATTATGATAATTCGTTATATTTACGTATATATTTACATATAATCTATTATATTTATAATAGTTTAAGTAATTCATTAGATATAACATGTTATATAATTTATTAACATACATATATCTTTATATATAACATGTTATATTTACAATAATTATGATAATTCGTCAAATCTAACATGTTATATTTACATATATATTTATATGTAATATGTTATAATCATCAAAATTATAATAAGGTTATTGAAGTATCGATAAAGTCTTCGAAACTCTAGTAGAATCGATGAATATGATTATTGGAGATCTGATAGGTGTGATATTAATCTCATATCGTTGAAGTTAAGAAAAAATAATATTTTAATTTTTTATTATTTAATTTAATATAAATTATCATTAGTTAAAAAATATTAATCAATTTATTCAAAATAAAATTATTTAGCCAATCACTCGTAAATTAATATGCTCTGCGATTAGCCTACCTGCTAAAATTTGATTGAAATATATCAGCTTGTCTCAGAAATAAATTAGTGCATGATAAGTTCTTTGAACGAGCAATAGAGTTAGTCACATTTTGGTTCAATTTTTTCTATGTTTTAACAAATGCTCGAGTCTCTAAAGTAATAATGCCCAACTTGTATCGAAAAATCAGTTTGGTCCGATGAGTTATTAATCTAATTATTTAATTTATTTATTTAAATCATAATAAATATTATTTTATTCATAGAAACTAAGGTAAATTCAGTTTTAGTTTGACTTTAACCAACCAAAACCCCATTTTGACAGTAAAATATATTTCAAAGAATTTACATCTCTTAGCAACAAATGGTTACACATGTTTCAACCAACAAATTATCATAGATAATACCAGCATATTTTATTTAGAAAAATAAATAAATTTTATTAAATACCTAAAATAAGAGTGTACGAGTAACATCTAAATTAAAAAATTAAAAAAAATATTAAATTATCAAAATTACTATTAAAATTATAACAATTTATTTGTATTATAAACACTAAATTTTTTTAGCATTCTTATTCAATATTTTTTGGTCTCATTTAAGTTTAGCTTTTTTAATTCACAGTATAATAAATTTTTAACAAAATTTGAACTTTGATGGTCTGAATCCTTTAATGTTTAAATCGTAACAAAATTATGAATAAAAATATTTTAAATATGCAAAGAAAATTTAACAAAATAAAATAAATATGTTTAATGTTACCATAAATTGGATCTCAGTCAAATTATCACAATATATTTAAATTTACGTGAAATAAAATAAAATAAAATAAAAATTAATTTATGTGATATTTGTTGAAAATAAATAATAAATAATGATTTATTTACTAAATAGTTAATATGTGAAATAAATTTCCTCTCAAATAAAAAAATAAGAAACGATGGTTAAATTTTTTGAAAAGTGAGAAAAAAATATAAGCAATCCTTATTCTTATTGCATATTCTAGCATATTTTGTCTGGTGATAACATAATATACTTTTATCTTTTTATAAAAAAAATATTTCTTTAAGTTACATGCTATAATTAAAATTAATATAATAAATAATTATTAATTAAATTTATTTTTTTAACTTACAATTAATTAATATGTCAGTAAAAATTCTTTCATAAAATAACATGAAATTTAAAACTACCTAAAAATTGAAACGAGCTAGAGGAATCATCATTAGCTCGTATAAAATTGTTTTTTAAGCCTTAAAAAAACAAAAAAAAACACACAGTAAAGTCAATTAGTAAAAAATGTCCATCATTATTGCTTTTTAGGTGAATAACAATATTTTATATATTTATATTTTAATTTCTTTTTATTAATTTAATTCATTTCTTTTTATATATTTTTTTACTCTTGTTCTCTTACTATTTTTCTTTACAATTCAATCTTTCTTAATTTTTATACTTTAATTTCTTTCTTTCTTTATTCTTTTAAAGTTGATATCAAATTTTAGATTAAGTTTATAAAAATTATAAAATAAATAGTCTAAGTTATAAAAAAAATAAATGTGATCAAATAAAAAAAACTAAATGGACCATTTGCATAATTCAAGTTCCAAAAATAAAAATGTAAGACAAATAAATTGTAAGAAAATAAATTTTAAAAAGATAAAAAATAATAAAGCAAGAAAATAAATGAATAAATTCTAAGGAAATAAAGTAAGCGGTTTGAAGTATAAATTAAAAGAAATCCCAAATCATAAAAAAAAAATAAGAAAGAGATCAAAATATAAGGATTATTTATGGAATTCACCCTTAATTTTTTATACTAATTTCAAAATGCACAAAAAAATCCAACAAATTTATATTAGTGTAAATTAGAACACTATAATATATTATAAATACATTTTAAAAAAATTAATTCAACTCAATTTCATTTAATAGAATATTGGAAGTTTAATTATATCATCTCACTAAACTTTATCGTATTATTTCTACCATAAATTTATAACGTTTAAATTTTTCATAAATATATCATATCGTAATCACATAGCCATTAGAATTTCCCTACCCACAAAATTTTAATTTACTCTTGCTTGTAAAATAATAATTGAGTGAAGAGTTATTTATTGTTTTTATATTAATGATTAATATTTTTCACAAATTATATTAATTATTTTTAATCAAGGATAAAATTTATTTATCCCTTTTTTATCGTGAGATTTTATATGTTATTAATAATTGATAAAAATGTGGATAAAAGATTCACATTTTTTGAAACAACGGTTTACATTTTTAATTTTTTAACTTATTTTTTGTTAGAAGTTTTTCCTTCATATTTTATAAAATTAAATATTGGTATATTATTATTTTTAATCACATTATATTTTCTTCATGATATTAAAGTGTTTTCTTTGATATTTAAGTACTATTTTTTTGGTATTTTAAAATATTTTAGTATTTTTGGTTTTATTATTTGTTAAAGTTTCTGAAAGACTTTATATACTTCTATAAATTCATTATGTTCATATATGAAACTATTATAATTGTTTATTAATAAATATTCTATTAAATAGTTTATTGAAAATGAATAATTTCATTCTTTCGTTAAATCTCTTCTTTCTAATTCATAAACAAGATTTAATACTTGATTTAAGTTTTATCATAAATATTAATAACAAACTTAGGGTATGTTGTAAATGTTAACTTATGATATTCTAAATTATCATATATCATTCATAATAGAAAATCTTTCCTCTTTATTATTTTATTATTTAGTAATATTATTTTTATGGGTGTATATATTTATTTTTTGAATTAAACTTGTATTAATATTTGGATTTCTCTTAAATGAATGTATTTAATTTTTTCTTTATTTTTTTTGAAAATTTTGAATAGTTTATTCAATATAATTGTTTTGTCAATTAATAGTATATTATATATATCTTTATTTTGTATCTGTGATACTAATGCTCATTTCTTTATTACTTATTAAATAATAAATTATGTATTTTATTGAGAATAATTTCTTTAAAGATTGAAAATGATAGATTTTTAAATTCATTTCTTTCTTTAAAATTTAATCTTTTTACTTATTATCATTTTATGTGAAAAATATGATGAGATATCTTATATTTTTAATTATATTATTTTTTATTTTTATATTTCTTTTAATTTTATTTATGAAATATTATTATTTAACTTCTGTTGTATTTGAGAAATATTTTTAATTTTTTTAAAATGCCTTAAAGTTTAAAAATATTTTTAGTGTCATTTGAATGTTATATTCATAACTCAGTTTACATGTTAATTTTTAGGATGAAAATAAATCCATGCATGGAACATCGAAAACCCAAATCTGAATGAATAGTGATGGGCCAGAACTACAATCAAAATTCTGTGTTGTTATTATATACTAGTTTTGATACCATAACAGCATCACCATTTTATTTTTACGATCTTTTTATTTGAGTTGATATTTCAATAATATTTTATTTTAAAAAATATTAATTTAATGTAATTTATGATTTGATTAAATATTTTTTACATATAAATTTTATAGTTGTAATTAAATTAAGATGAGCTCTTTGACTGTGGGTGAACGCGACGAAAAATATGCATGCCCAGCGGCAAAATGACCGGCAGAACTTCTCTTAATTTTTACCACCAATCTATATGGTTATATTAGTTTGAATAAGCAGCTTTAATTATTATGTATTGGTCTCTGTTTTGGTATACCAGAGTGTCGTTGGTTATGCATTTACAAGAAACGTGAAACTGAAAGCCCGTTGTTTTTGACTAAAGTCAGTATTTTATGATAAATGAAATTAATCATTATACTAAATTCAGTTATTTTATGATAAAAAATTAATTATTGTTTTTAAAATATATAATAATATAATATTATAAATTAATAAAATTTAAAATCAAACTAATTCTTTTAAAAAATAATAAAAAATAATATAATTAATAATCAAATTATTTTTAAACAATCTTTATTTTTAATTGTTTAAGATATCTACTCAATTGATATCAAACATTATGAAATTAAAATATTTAAGAATTAAGTTTTTGTTTCGAGACTTATAAAAATTAAAATAAACACTTAAACGTAATTAAATTGGAGGTAAAGTTTATGTAACACAACTTTATAAAAGTTATGGAATATACACTTATATCTTAAACATTAATCTTTTGTAATTATTTTTAAATTTTAATACATGATAATTTAGAATTATTAATAAAATAATATTTAAATTTTAAATTTTAAATATAAATATAAATAAATATGAAATCTTATGAAATTTTTTTTATATATTAAATTATTATAAAACAAATATTAACAAATAATTATAGACTACATATCTATTTATAAACAAATAATTATTTATTTATAATTTGACAATTCGTAGCGTAAACTTTTTGTTTAAGGAAATTCTAGTGAACCTTTCTGACAATTGTCTCTTCACGTTTGTTTAATTATCAAATATAGAAAGTGTCAATGCGTTACTTACAAGTTATTGGTCTTTTTTCTTCAAATATCATTACGGGGGTTTCTGGACTCTGCAAGCTGTATAAAGACACATCATGCCTTCTTTTCTTTACTCTGCCAGCATATCTCTCAAACATTTTTAGGGAATTAATTTTGACCGTAATTATACATATAGTCCTCATAATGAATTTCATGTTTTTATACAATTGATGTGGTCGGTACGTATCGTATTCTTATTTTAATATTTTTTTATTTTTATTTTTATTTTTATTTTTAATTAATTTTTTTATTTAAATTATTAATATTTAATTTTAATTTAATAATAATAATACTTTTAAAGTATTTTAATTTATTAAAATTAACTAAAATAGATATTATAAACTAAATAGAGATATTCTAAAAATATCAATTTAAAATAAAAATAAATAAAAGATATCAATTATATTGTCACAAAAAGAAGAAGTATATGTTAGATTTAAAATAAATATTATATTTTTAAGTTTAATATTGTTAAAAAAAAGGAACATGTAACAAATAGTCACTTGTTAATATTGGTGTTGAATGTTTGATATAGATGAATGATACGGACACTTGTTATTTGTTATACTTATAATCAAATAAGTTGTATCGTTAATTGGCCTCGTTACCACATTTATATCGATACCAAAACCCAAGGGAGATTGAAATCAGTACTTTTCTTCCTTTTTCAAGGTTGATATTTAACGGCCACCACTAATTAAGATTCACCAATCATATATATAGTGATGTACTTATTGATGTTACGATAAAACTTAGCATTTTATTTATTTTAAATTATATATTCGAATGAAAAAAAAGTACAATTTAAAAAAAAAATACTACAAATATAGCATTGTCTCTCTTTAGAGATTCTTAACTGTCTATATATTATACTCATTGAAGGAAGATTATATGGGTTTTAAATTATTGTTACTTAAATAACAATTATGAGTGTAATTTATCTATATCATTATAGATGTTTCATTATATTAGATGTAAAATGTTCATGTTATATATCATAAAATAAAAAGTAATAGTTAAGAAATAAATCACACATCAACCCAGTTAGTATTGTGTAAATAAATAAGTGTTAATATTAATTAAATATTTAATATGATATATTTGTATTCAATTTTTTAATTATTTAACAATAAGATAATTAAGTAGATAATATTCCGACATTCAAATATAAATCTATCATTATGAATAAAAATCATCAACATGTATATTATTTTTTATAAATAATCACCATTATTAAACATTAAAACATAACTTTATTACTTCTCAAATATAGATATTAAGATTCATATTCTTTTCTTAAATATATCTTTGTATCACAAGGAGAGACATTGATCTTCTCGTTCTTCTCACTACCTAGACTTAAGCATCGAAGGACAAAAGACTATCACATCACGTAGTGCTTCAAGATCTTAATGTTGTGTCCTCTATTCTCAGATCTATAGGAAATATCGATGCATCCATTCATTGATGTTGACAAAAATTGACATCAACATCTAGCATCATCTGTAGGAACAAATGTTCTCTGCTAGTTGAATCATAACTAGAGAGAAATATCTACGGTGTTCTCTAACATTCTGAACTAGATGGTTCTTGAAAAAAGGCCATAAAAGTTTAGAAGAAACTACTCCAAAAGAAGTTCACTCTACACGATCTCTAAAGGCTACACATTTTTATCATTTCAAGATAAATCAACCTCTTGAATCGAACAACCAAGCTTCTATAAGGGACAATGAGGTTCCAACTCATATCCAGCAAGTTGTGCAACCACCTATAGATGTTGTCAACCCTGTACTACCACGACCATAATGGACCTTTACAGAGTGCCAAAAATGGTCACAAATGAAAATCCGTCTAAACACAATGGAAAATATGTTCTATACCATCTTAGAACGTCTACTAGGGCCACAAGCCCTTAAGCTAAAAGACATCCCTATTACACCTTTCAGTGCCCATAGTGCATTAGATTCAACCCACAACCCTATAGGCTTAGACTGAAGGCATGACTTGCCCCAACGAGATCAAGGCCCATAGGTCGAACATATAATTTTGGGTCATACTTTCAAAAGGGCCCACTCACTAAGGCTCAAACTCTGTCCCTCCATCCATCCATATTAGATCTCTTAAGACCTACTCGCCCTAACCTATATGAGTATCTTGAAGTTCGCATCTAGGACCATTCTACCTAGGCTAGTTATATAGATAATATGGCCTTAGTGGCCAGTGGCCATCACAAGGACAACCAACCCAGAGATGTACCTATAGTCATTCATCCTACCATTGTCTGGTTAGTTGTTTAATTACAAGAGATACAACAAAGACTAAACAGTGGTAGATTCCCAAATCCAATTGTTTCTAATAAGTCTTCATTCACCCCAAAATTCATGGCCATCCCATGCACAGATAAATTCAAGATGCCTAGCATGAGCTCTTATGATGGTAACAAGGATCCTTTAAAGCACTTTGAGAACTTTAAAGATTGGGTGGAACTTTATGGTTATAGTGATGCAATTAGGTATCGAGCCTTCCAACTCACCCTAACTGACAAAGTCCGAGCTTGGTATCGTACCCTCAAGCCCAACACAATTGGTATATTTATTGAGTTTGGAAAGCGATTCCTTTCCCATTTTTTTGCAAAAATATGAAGATAAAAAATAATAACTCACTTAATGACTATACATTAAGGGAAAGATAAGAACCTACAAGGTTTCTTTGATAGGTTTAACAACAAAAAAACTCAAGTGAAAAATTGTTCTAAAATAGTGATCCTGAGTGCACTATACCAAACTCTTTGTCAATGACCTTTTTGTAAGGACATGGAAAAAGAATTTCTAACCACATATGTAAAGGCTACTCAATTAGTGAACATGTATCTCAACATTGAAGAAATGGCTAACAATAGCAGAGTCAATGGCCTCTCTACTAATGAAAACATAAAATCACTGTCCAATCGGGGATAAGTCTACACTTCAAAGAATAAGAGGTGTGTTGGGACCGTAGGGATGAGAAAGATAGGGGAAGGGATCCAAGCTACATTGGCCCAAACTTTTGTACCTATATACCCTTGACTATGCATAGGGAAACACTCCTTATGCAAGTTGAAAATCAACTAATAATACACTAACTTAAGAAACTTAAGAATATTGGTTAGAATAAAGATCAATGCTGTAAATTTCCCATATACTCGAGAAACTTAACGAAAGAGTGTTGGGATTTGAAAAATGAAATTAAACACCTCATGGGGATAACTCAGAGAGTTTGTTCAAAATGAAAGATGAGAATAACGGCAAGCCTTTCCACCATGGGAGTGAGAACATGCTCTCGTAAAAGAAGTGAGAGAGGTTCAGGTGATCATGAGTGGCCTATAGGAAGGGATTCTAATAATGCCTACAAGTCAGGGAGGCCTACCAAGAGAATAAAAGAATATTTAAACAAACGGTGGAGGATGGTAATTAAGAAAATAAAATAACAGGCTGGCCATTTAGAAAATTGGATTGAAAACAAAATACCAACGGTCTTAAAATAATAATAAAACTGTTATTATTATTCAATTGTATATGCCATTTGTTAATGTACTTAATTTATCGAAACCAAGTTGTCGCAAAGTGACGTGAAACCAACAACCAATCTTGTCCAATTTCATATATATATAAATACCGATCTGGCCGTTGTATGTTTGTCACCGACACATTCTTATATCATAAGCTTGGACTAAATGGATTTAGGAGAAATGGAAACATCAAGGTTTCATTTTTCTCTAATATATATATATAAATTGATATTAAAAGAAATAAAAAGTGGAGAGAAAAATATTATACTAGAAAGATTAATAAAACTAAGTTAATAAATAAGTGTCATTAATAAAACTATTATCTAACATACTTAACCTAAATATATAAAATAATTACCTATGTATTATTTAGAGAGTGAAAAAAAAAACACACTTCCATATAGGTCAGATTTAGAGTGTACAAATCACGTGAACCCTGTTGATTTCTTTTCCATCCAAGTACATCACATACGATGCGATAGCATATAATCTATATAGAGGTGCTTTTCCATTATTGCACGTTAGGTACATTGTAAAGCAAAACATTATAAAAAGTCCGTAAATCATAATATCTACTCCTGGATTTACACGAGTAAAACTTCATTTTTAACATTAATACGAGATTTATTTACTATAAGTAAATATTGAACAATATTGTTATTATTATATCATCAAGTGTAACCGTAAAAAAACCTTAATTATTTAGTATTAAATATGTAATGGACATACGATCTAATAAGTGCAGGTATTCTATTAAGATAAATCGATGACATAAGACTAACTCAACAAAAGGCCTGCATCCAACGAACTTAGTAAAACATACAAACTCAATCGACAAAAGTATCTCGTTATCAAACAACGAGGTATTAAGGTATTGGATATCAAAACCTGATGAAGTTATGATATCTCGAGGTGATCAAGGTCGTTCTCCATGAACGACCTGTATATAAACATCATCTCCTTGTTTGTAAATGTTTGTAAACGATCTAATAAATGTAAATTAGTTTGTACTATCTAGGTTGCTTAATATGCACCCCACTATGTACGTAAAGATACACATATATATACCCCTTAAATGAGGAGAATACAGAATACATTCGGTTATGTTATTTCTTACTTCTAACTAAAAATCACTAAAGTCAGATACCTAAATTATTTCCAAACAATAGTTGGTACCAACTTCTATGAATTTGAGGTATTTAGGGGTTAGATCCCAAGTTCGAAGCTAGAAAAGTGAGAAAGAAATGTGTCGTAGCTCAGTTGGAGGTGGAGTCCATGGATCCTTTCACTGTATAAAAGCTACGGGTCCACGCATATAGCCCTTATAAAAAGATACCCTTTTAATGTTAGAATATACTCGTGAGCCCCGTACTCTACCGTGGGAGAATCCGTAGACTCCATCTACAATCCGAGGTACATTAACGAGTTTTTTTCGCATTCTCCAAGCCTCGAACCAAGGACCTAGTCCTTAAGTATCTCACAAAAATATATTTATCACAATTTTATGATAAATTATAAGTGATGTGGTGTAATAGTATTGATAAATACAATCATACTCAAATACCTATATATAATAAAAATTTGTTAAATTATTTATAATTATCGTATAATTATAATATATAAAATTTTCCAATTTTTTATAATTTTCCTATCAAGTCTTGCTTTTATCATGAACCTAGCTACCAATTAATTATATATTCACTAGAAAAGCATAATCTAATTAATCAGAATAATAATTAACATCTAACTTAACTGTAAGTAATTCTCTTTACTAAGAGGATTAATTTCAAAAAATTTCGCAAAAAATACAAACAATAAAACAAAAGGAAAAATTAGCCATGGGACAAGAACCAATTAATCTTCATTACAATAATTTCAAAATTGAAATTATTAATATAAAATTAAAGGGACCCACCATCTCAATAATCCTTTGCTAAAGTCATATTAGCTGTCATTACAATAAAAATAAAAATAAATGACACTACAATTCCAAAAAAAAAAAAAAAAAAATTCTTTCACATATATAATTATAGACATACACAAACCATGCAACCATCTCCTAGCTGCTATAGCAATTACCAATTTCTCATCTATCAAAGACCTACATAAAATGTCACCCCAACGACCCTTAACCACCTCACTAACTCTCTCCCTCACATTCCTTTTTCTTTCCTTAACAACCACCTCCCATGCACACAACATAACTAAAATACTAGCATCACACCCTGAGTTCTCCACCTTCAATCATTATCTCACCCTCACTCACCTCGCCACCGACATCAACCGCCGCCAAACCATCACTGTCCTTGCCCTCGACAATGGCGCCATGTCATCCCTCCTAGACAAACACCTCTCTATCTACACCCTCAAGAATGTTCTTTCCCTTCATGTTTTGGTTGACTACTTTGGTGCCCATAAACTCCACCAAATCACCAATGGGACTACTTTGACTTCTAGTGTTTTTCAATCTAGTGGCTCCGCTCCTGGCTCTTCTGGCTATGTCAATATCACTAACCTTAAAGGTGGCAAGGTTGCCTTTGGTACTGAAGATAATGATGGCAGACTCAATTCTCGTTTTGTTAAGTCCGTCAAAGAGATCCCCTACAATATCTCTATTTTGCAGATCACTCAGGTTCCTTCGTCAAAACAAAACACTGCATATCATTAGGTAACAAAAAAGAATTTCATTCTTAAATGTGCATGATTATTGAATGTTTATCTTGTCAGGCACTAACCTCATCGGAAGCCGAGGCACCAACTCCAGAGCCAAGTCAGCTGAACCTGACGGTTATATTAGCCAAACAAGGCTGCAAGTCTTTTGCCGACTTGTTAATAGCTACCGGAGCCCAAAAAACCTTCCAGAATACTATTGACGGAGGCTTAACAGTCTTTTGTCCCTCCGACGCCGTTATTAAATCGTTCACGCCTAAGTACAAGAACTTAACGACGTCTCAAAAGGTGTCATTGCTTTTATATCATGGCATTCCCGTTTACCAATCCTTGCAAATGTTGAAGTCAAATAACGGGGTCTCCAACACTTTGGCAACTGAAAAAGCCAACAAATACGAATTCACCGTCCAAACTGACGGTGACGATGTCACGTTGGAAACGAATGTCGTCACGGCGAAGATAACGGGGACGGTAATTGATGAAGAACCCTTGGTGGTTTATAAGATTAACAAAGTTTTGCAGCCTAAGGAGTTGTTTAAGGTGACCCTAAAGAAAGCTGACGCGCCAAAGTCCGAGGAGGAAGCTGACGCGCCTTCACCCGAGGCCGATTCAGATGATCAGACGGCTGACGATAATGATAATAGTGTTGTTGGATTGAACGGTGGAAGATATTTTTTGGTTGTTTTGAGCTTTTGCATGGGAATCCTTTTCCTTTGATTAATTTAACTCGTGTTGCACGAGACCGAAGCTCACACGCCATCTCCTATACATCTCTGGATTCTCTCCTCATTGGAGCTTTTACTTTTCCTTTTTTTAAAAAAAAATTATTATTAATTTTGAAATAAATAAGATGTTAATAGTGACTTAGTTGTTTTGATTGAGAAATGTTTTTACAAATTTAATTTTATTTGAATTTTGTAATTTCGTGTAAGTGATGATTAAGTTACAAAGCTTTTATACAAAACACTGTTTATACTATTGGCTTTTTATACATATAATTAGGGCTAACATAGAAGTATAATAGCTTTTTGAAATAGTATATTTACATTTATTAGTTTTTTTAACTGTTTAATTCATTAATTAAAAAAAACTATATGAAAGTAATAAATTATCAATTTTAATGTTTTTTTTTAATTTTAAAAAAGAAATGAATTATAAATTTTAAAAACTATTAATATAAATAATTTATTCCTCCTATTTTTAGAAATAATAGATTAAATATTCCTAAAAAAATTAATAAACCTAATTACTCCATCAGTGATAGCAAGTTGCATTTTTGTCCCATTTTGTAATTGATACCACAATTATTTCAATAGTATATATCTCAAACGTTTGTTGCAATTTACGCTTCCATGCTACAAAGTCCAGATCTGAACAATTTATTTCAATTTCTTAAAAAAAAAAAAAAATCTAACCACAATCTGTACAGCACATATTATGATATTAAGAAGTACAAATTATAAATTATAAAGAAAGACAAAAATAAAATAAAAGTAGTACATTGCCAAAAGATCACCCACTAGTCATTAATCATCGTATTCATAACCCAAATCTTCCCAGCGAACTTTATGTTTAGAAGCAAGATAATGAACTCCAACTGGTCCTCCACTTCCATAAGTGTAAAGCTCTGGTGCTACTCTCTTCTCTTCCAGCTCCTTCAACAATGGTGAGAACACTGTCCAACCTGCTTCAATTTCATCACTTCTAATGAATGCCCTCTGCTCTCCCTCTATAGCATCTAATAGCAGCCTCTCATATCCTTTTGGTACTTCTCTTTGGTACCTTCACATATTTAACCCAATTCTTACTTTAAACAAAAAATTAAAAATATTAATAAAGACAAAGCAGTAAATTAAAACAAAAATTGAAACCTATCTCTGATTGTAAATTTAATTTGCTTACTTTGATTTGAAAAGCAAGTTAAGATTACTCTGATGCAATCTCATCCCAAGGCCAGGAACCTTATTGTTAACCTTTAGATATATGGCTTCTTCAGGTTCTACTCTTATCACAAGCTCATTTGTAGCTTCATTTAAGTCAGTCCCAAACTTCTTATTGTACAAATTTCCAGGAACATTTCTGAACTGAACTCTGATTTCTGCTCTGAAATTTCAATACACAACAAATTTTAGTTAACTAATTAGGTGAGGGGCTAGTGATCCTCAGACTTTAGTCCTATCCATACTTCTCAACAATTGTATTTTAGTTTGATTAAAAAAAAAAAAACTAACTGTTTTTTAGTTCTGTATTTGTGTAAAAAAAAATTATATGTAAAATGTGACCAAAGTGCACATTTTTACGTAAATGTAGGACTAAAGTGCATATGTTGAGAAGTACGGACAAATTCGCTCTCATGCCCCATTGGCGCCCTTTACCCTTACTAATTTCATGTGACAGTTGACATAGAAATGGGGAACATTAACGCATATACCTCTTGGAATGGAGAGCCTTTCCTGCTACCATGAGGAATGGAACTCCATCCCAACGGCCATTGTTAATGTAAAGGGTTGCTGCAGCAAAAGTTGGGGTAAGACTATTGTTTGAAACAGATGGATCATCAGTGTAACCAGGATATGATACATTTTCGTCATAATAGCCTTTATATTGACCCAGAACCATGTCTTTGAGTTGAACAGGTCGAATAGAACGCAAAACTTTAACCTAATTCAAGAAAACATGCACATCATGAACGGTCATTATGAGAATATCAGAATTCTTCTATTTCAGGATCCAAAATCGTTGGTTTCTTTACTTTGAGCAAAAAATGGTCCACAAGCGCGAGTCTTCACTATGTACATGTACATGAGTTATATATAGAGTGTAGATCAGTTATGTAAGGTTACATTACTCATGTACAACCTACACACGGCTGCGATTTTGAAACCCGAATTAAAATTATTCTTAGTAAAGTAGTAAAACTGACACTTGTTCTGCAGGATCATTTAAACAACTGTTTCTAAATATGTACCTTCTCATTCCTTATATCTTCAGCGTTTAAACTAACTGGTGTCTCCATTGCAAACAGTGCTAGTATTTGAAGGAGATGATTTTGCATTATATCTCTGATAATATCATATTTGTCAAAGTATCTGAATCAAAAGCAGCTTAATGAGAAAGAACTTTGCTTCTAACATCATTTAAAAAGGATAGCCATCAACAGCAAGAAAAATGTTAAGACTAACCTGCCTTTCCCCTCTGTTCCAAAATCTTGAGAAAATACAATTTGCACATTACGAATGTAATTCCTCGACCATAATGGCTCGAAAACTAAATTTGAGAAACGAAGCATCAAGAGGTTTTCCACAAGCTCCTCACCCAAGTGATGGTCAATTCTGTAAAGAAGAGTAACAAGGTTGACTTGAATTGTTTGTGTTTTCACATTTACTAATTTTACAAACTTCACATGTTAGGAAAGTGTACCTAAATATCTCATCCTCTGTCAGATATTGCTGTAGTCCCCTGGTTAGCTCTCTTGAAGACTTTGTATCATGCCCGAATGGTTTTTCAACAATGACCCTTGTCCATCCACTTTCGGAATAAGCACTGCGTTTGGCACATCTAGTTACATTCACAAACATATTTGGAGGTATTGCCAAGTAAAACAGCCTATTTGAGCTCCTTCCATCCTGCATTCAAGATGCCTTATGTCAACAAGAAGCACTCCCTTCTTCCACTTCAGATCATGTGTCTGAACCAAATCAAATACCGTTTGATCTAAAAATACTAAGAATATGCATCACCTTATGGACACATATTACTTTCTTAACCTTCCAGCTTACATATAACAATAATAACATTCAAAGCAAGGGAAAAGAAACAAAATCCTCATTACTCAGAAATCAATTCAAGATAGAGTTCTAGGTTTTTCGGTGCACCAAAGGAGTTACACATATACTAAAAACTCATGATTCTACTTGTAATGCTTGCCACAGTCTACAATAACCAAAACTGTCAAGTGTTATTAGCATATGAATTACTTAATAAGACTAGACTAAAAGGAATCCCAAAGTTGAGTCAGGATTCAAAGAAAAACGAAAAATTTGAGTAAAATATTTTACTCCAAGGGAAATTTCTGAGAAATGTCTACTAATATGTGCGTGAATCTTACAAAGGCTAGAAAGCTCTTTGATCACACACTGTAACCATTACTTATTTTCATGTTAATCCAAAGGCACACAAATGATTAAGAGAAGCCTAGCAGTAAATGACTACATTTACCTCCTTCTCTCTCAGCTTGTTGTCCAGTTCCAAAAAGTGTTCCTCAGAGCTATACTGACCTGAATGGTAAAAACATCTCTTTAAAAACTTATCCATCTTCTGACTACAGTTTTCCCTGCAATTCCATACAACGTTGATTACTAACAAACAACATAAAAAAGGGCAATAAAACATAAGTACCAAATATGATAAAGAAGAAAGAAAACCTCTTGTCAATTCTGCAAGTCAGGTTTCTGATAATTGTATTTCTTAGGTCCTCATCACTCATTAAAGTCCGAGCATATCCAAAGATTGTAACGTTCTATAAGTCAATGAGGAATAAAAGATTCAGGATCTCATCGAGTTACTAAGGGTGTATTATAGCACACTTTCCAGAAAGTATTTAGAATGTAAGAAGGTATATATATATACTTAATCAAACCTTCGGTAGCCGATCATCACAGAAAAGAGAAAATAGTGCAGGAAATATCTTCTTCCTAGCAAGATCCCCTGAAGCCCCAACTACTATAATGCTCAGAGGTATCTCTTCCTTTTGGTTTTCCAAAACGGGAATGTATCCCACCATATCAGTAGACTCAACGTGTTCAGCTTCCAGAATATTTGCTGATGCATCTGAACCGATCGACAAAAAGCTAATAAAATTCACCTCATAGATCACAAATTCACAAGACCATACAAACAGTGAACACATAGAAGTTGGTATTGTTGAATTCAACAAACACTGCAAACACAATTCAACAATCACTGCACCGACGCCAAACATTTTTCCAATATACATGGTGCCTACCAATCAAGCTGTAAATCATACAATTCAATCATGGTGGTTGGTGAAATAGTAATTAGTATTTGTCTATATAAACAATGTAAATATCCGATACAAATCAAGAAAATAAATGAATGAAACGTTTATTTCTTCCTCTGATTATTTCTTCAAACATTGATTTCTTCATGGTATCAGAGCCAAGTCGTTGCTTTATACAAATTTGAAACTCTTGTTCTCTAAAACAGAGATTTCTTTCTCTGAAAATATTTTTTTTTCTACTGAAAAATTTTTCATTCAAACACCCTTACAAATATTAATTACAAACATCAATTTTAAGCAGTATTTCTCCCACCTAATTTTACCAGGGACATTTTTAAACACAATCGAACATTTTGGTAAAACAGAGAGCGGTAAAAACCTTCCACGCGCCGGGCCACCAAGTGGAGGGTAAGCCGCACGCCCACGCGCCCACGCGCCGGCCCCGGAGGTCGAAGATGACGGCGTGTCATCCTGTTTCCTCGGCTTTTGCCGGCTAGGCTAAGACAGCGGCTCGGGTCCCAGGCCGAGGCGTAGCCGGTCCGCGCCTTGGCTCGACTCCGTCACCTCGTTCGTTCAGTTGGTCCGGCCACGTGTTGCTGGAACCCTGCTTTCTGTTGTTCACGCTCCCATATTTTTGGCTCTGGCCTTTCATTTATTTTAAATGTCCGAACCCGTTTTTTTCCTGCTCGGGATTTCTAACACCCGTCCGCTCATGTTTTCAAGTTTTTTAAACCAAATTTGAATCGGTTTTATGGTTTTTATCCTGCTTAGTATAAATATATATTAAAAACACACAAAAAAATATATATATATATTCTTTAGCCCTAAAATTATTACACCATTTTCTAGTTCGTTACCATAATATCATGACAGTAGGTATAATTTCATTACCCATGGAGCAATCAAATCCAAATAGTTGTACAACTGCTCACCTAAAGGCGTGTTTAATGCCGAATTGTTCTTAATGAGACTAATTATGATGTTTGGTCTCAAATAATAGAAATGCATATCATAGTAGAGAAAACTTCTTATATTCATGACAAAAATTTGCAACCCGAAAAAACATCAAACAATTATAACAAGTGGTATAAAATCAAAAAGTGAAGAGATGGCTACTTATGTGCCAACGAGTCCGTAAATCATGGTGATATATTTACGCATACCTACTGCTCTTGAAATTTGGGGTGTTTTGGCTAAAGCATTCTATGATGGAAGTGATGAATTACAGGTATTTGTCTTAAACCAAAAAGCCTTTACTTCTAGAGAAAATGGAAAATCACTTTCAGACTATTACGAGAAGTTAATCGAAATTTTCCAAGAGCTAGACCATCGCGGATAAGGCGGTCATGAAAGACCTCATGATCTAATATCATATCAAGAGTCCTGTTGAAAGACTAAGGATACATATTTTCCTCTCGATTAGATGATGAGTTCGGAAAGGTGTTCTGTGGCGAAATTTTGCGAAAAGAAACTATCCCGCATTTAAGGTTGTTATTCTCGATTCGAAAGTAGTACGTCGAATCTCATTGAAGGAAAAATCTAGAGATGTTGACGCTTCCGCCATGATATCTAAAAATCGTTCTTTTTCCAATCAACAAGAACGAAAGGTGACTAATAAATCATCATTTAAATGTACCCATTGTCATCAAAAGGGTCATACAAAAGAACGATGTTTTGAACTCCAAGGGATATCCTGGATCAAGTGGGATCACAACCGTGACTCTCTGAAGAAAAATCCACCTACAGCATGTCTACCGCCACCATTGCCGAAACAACAAAGGATCATGTTGCAACCTCCTCAAAGACATGTTGCAGTAAGATGCTTAAAGTTTTTTCTCCCTGCTTTTAATAATACATGGATAATTGATTCAGTAACTGATCATATGACATTCGATTCTAGACATAATCTCAAAACCATCCTCACACAAAACTGCCAGACCGCTAATGGTAACACAACCCCACTATCGGGGAAAGATCTTTGTCTCTCACTAGTACTTTGAATTTAGACTCAAGATTAGTCGTTCCCTCTTTAGAATATAACCTTATATCTATTTCTCAAATAACCACCGCTTTATCTTGTTTTGTTATTTTTTGGCCCGACTTTGTGTGTTCAAGGACATTCAAAACAAAGCAAACGATCGTCGGTGTTAAAGGCAGGAAACCCGTATTATTTGGACTTGGATTCAACAAATCATGCATTGGTAGCAAGAATCGGATCTAACAAGGATGAATCAAATATATGGCTAAGCACAGAGATCAATACGCTTCTTTGATATTTGGAAAAATTATTTCCAAGTTTATTTTCAGCTTAGATCTTTCTACTTTAAAGTGTGATGTCCGTGAACTAGCAAAAAGTCATCGCTCTCATTTCCGTGAACCTTAAATAAAAGTCCATCTCCGTTTATGGCGGTTATACATTCTCGATGTAATGGGGTCCTTCCAAAGTCTCTACGCTGGGAGGATCACGTTGGTTTGTTACATTTATCGATGATTTTTAGTAGAACGACTGGTCCGCTTAATGAAATCTAAAAGTGAGGTAAACTTCTTATTTAGAAAATTTCATAAAATGGTTCAGACCAATATAAAACACAGATCCAAGTTCTAAGAAGTGATAATTATGAGAATATAAAAGTTCGAAGCTTCAAGAATATCTTCAATCAAGGCATTATTCATCAAACTACTGGTGGTTGATACACCTCAACAAAACGGAGTTGCAGAAAGAAAAATCGACACTTGTTGGAAGTCAGTTCCGTGCCTCATTGATCAAGCTAATATGTCATTATCTTATCGGGAGAAGCAATTACTTCGCTGCATATTTAATCAATCGCACCTTCCAAATTCCATTAACTTCCAAACACCACTACAAGCCATCATCAAGCAATTGTTGCACCAAATGTTTCCAATCTACCTCCTCGTGTCTTTGGTTGTGTGGCATTTGTACACCTACATAAACAACAACGTAGCAAGTTGATCCACGAGCAATACGTCAGTGTTTTTACGGATATGCCATACAACAAAAAGTATTGCATACCATCCTCCTACAAAACAAATGATTACTACTATGGATGTTATTTTTCAGCGAAGATACAATGTATTTCTCCTCTACACCTGAATTTCGTGTAGAGTACAACCATGTCAAATTAGACTTTACATATAAATTGTTTCCTTGTAAGAAAGACAAATTATATGTGAGGAAAATACAAATAACTTGAATTCGGGATGGTAATAACTCTCAATATAGAAAAGACTTCCGGCGGAAATGGAATCAAGTCCTCATCAATTTCAAGATCATCAAGGAAGTTCCTTACTACCACTAAACGAGTACGAGATTCCTCCTCCACAAGCTGCCGATATACCTAACCAATCGCTTGCGCAGGATGTTCCAACTATTGAACCAACCGTGAAAAATACTTCCATCACGCCCCAACAGAGGTATTCCTAAAGCCACATGAAACCTCGAGATTTCTAGTAAAGTCAAATATCCCATGAGTAACTATATGTCTAAACATCGCTTGTCAAAATCAAACGCATCATTCAGGAATCAATTATCTCAGTATCTATTCCTAACAAAGCATGTGAAAGCTTTAGCCGACCAAAATGGAAAGATGCTTAATGAAGAACTAAAATCTTTAGAAATAAATAGAACTCGTGAGTTTGTCGATCATTCACCAACAAAGAAAATTGTTGGACGTCGATGGATTTTTTCAAGAAAATATCGCTGCATGGTACGATTGAACGATATAAAGCAAGATTGGTGGCAAAAGGATACACTCAAACATAATGGGATCGACTATACAAACATTTGCACCAGAGCCAAAATTAACACCTGCTCGGTCTTGTATTCTAGTCAGTAAATTTAGATTGGCCATTATATCATTGATGTAAAAATGCCTTTCTACACGGAGATTTAATTGAAGAAGTCTACATGGATTTACCACCAGGAATCAAGAAATCCACAATCCACGGAGAAAAGGTGTGCAAATTAAAAAATCACTGTATGGATTGAAACAATCCTCAAGAGTACATGGTTTGGCAAGTGTTCACAAGGTCAACGAAGGCATTTGGCTACAAGCAGCAATTCGCACTATACTTTATTTCTAAAAAAAAGGGTATGGTAAGATCACCGCACTTATTGTAGATATTGATGATAAGGATAGTAACAGGAAATGATCTTGAAGAAAGGAAAGCGCCACAAACTTACTTGTCCAAAGAATTTGAAATGAAAGACCTTTGGTTCCTTAAAATATTTTCGAATCGAGGTTTCTGATCAATGTATGAATCTTCTTATCTCAAAGAAAGTATGCCTTAGATTTATTAAAAGAAACCCAGATGTCAAAGATGTCAACCACTAATACACCAAAGAGAGGAAGGATTAAAGTTATGTATCAAGGTTGATCAAGTTCCAACAAATAAAGAAAGATACCAAAGGTCATTAAGGTCGATGTATTTGGCACACACAAGACCGTGACCTTGCCTATGCTTTAAGTATTGTCACTCAATTTATGCATAACTCGAGTAACAACATATGAATGCGCTTATTCGTATTTTGGAGATATTTAAAGTCCCAAGCTTCCGGGAAAAGGAGTATTGCTTCACTAAGAACTCGTAGTTTTCTAGAATTGAAGTATATACCGATGATCAATGGCCGGATCAATAAACGATGTAGACGATCTACATCAAAGTTACTCTCACTTTGTACAGGGGAAATCTTGTAACATGGAGAAGTAAGAAACAACATGTCAGGTCTGCTCAAGCGCAGAGGCCGAATACGTAGGAATGGCACTTCGGCTTTCACGAGGCCTCAGGTTACAATCTCTTAAAAGATTTGACATATCCCGCGCGAAAGAATCAATTAAGTTATTTTGTGACAATATAAAGCAAAGATACGGATATCACAGATAATCCGCCTTCAACACGATCGTATAAAACATGTCAAGTTGATTGCATTTTTTATTAAAGAAAAGTTAGAAGAAAATTCATTGGAATTGCCAAAAATCAAGTCAAGATCAATCACCGACATCCTCACTAAAGCAGCTCATATCGAGTATTCACGTAGTTGCATAAGTCAGTATGAAAGACATCTATGCACCAACTCGGCGTGAGTATTGAATTCAACAAACATTGCAAACACAATTCAACAATCACCGACCGACGCCCAAACATTTTTCCAATATACATGACGCTACCAATCAAGTCAGAATCATACAATTCAATCATGGTGGTTGGTGAAATAGTAATTAGTATTTGTCTATATAAACAATGTAAATATCCGATACAAATCAAGAAAATAAATGAATGAAACGTTTATTTCTTCCTCTGATTATTTCTTCAAACATTAATTTCTTCAGGTATTATATCACACAGAGGTATCATTTCTTTATTAAAAACACTATGTAGCTACATAAACATATTATCCTCGTGCTTGATTGCTCGATGGTTCATGTAATCATGTAGTAACCATCAAACACACTTCTTTTGTTTTTCCTAAACTTAAAGAAGACTAGATATACATTTTGTCACGAATTATATTCATTTGGAATGAAAATTCAGCACCTTGTTGATAAACACAAATTCACGATGTAGATTAGGATATTCGAATTTCACAATGTATCAACTTTAAATTGGTTACGCTAACTCAGAAAATACTAATGTAAGAACAATTGAATATAAACTTGCTCTTTGACATGAGCAAAAACTGCTATGTCAATAGAACTATACTAAATTAAAAGCAAAGAAATGAGAGACTCACCAGCCTGCAAAGAAATGGCATTCAACGGTAGCACATTCGAAGCTCTGACGTCGAAACGCTTGTTTTGATAAATTATTGAGTTTTCCGGAGAAACACAAATTCCAAGAACCAATTTTCCTGGAAAAGATTCATTTTTGAACGAAATGGGCGAAAGATATGAGGTCATGAAAGAAGAAGAACCAGGAGTGAAGGATATTATACCCATGCAGTGAGTTATTATTAGAAAACCGGAGAACAAGGTTTTGAGAATTTCTTGGAGAAAAGAAAGACAAATTCAATCATGAATTACTGCTCTAAGAAACATCTAGTATGAAACTTGATCTAAGAAAAATCAATTAATATCGTGGGCTTGTGTATTGATTCTTCTTTCCAAGTCGTCGAGTTGACGACAAGTAACTGTAAGTCTACGGTCACTCTCATATTCTTTAACTAAATCCACCAACGAACATTGGGAACTTTCAGCCTTTAGGGACTCTAAAGAAACCATCTTCATTTCTGTTAGTTTTTGCTAGCAAGTCGGAAGCTTGTCTGACTTTCAGATGTGAGTTTTCGCATATGGATTACTTTGTTATATGTTTGACGATGTTATAGAATAGGAAAATTCTATTATAATTTTAATTAAATTTATATTATCCTATTAAATAAAATAAGATATATTAGTTATAATTTTGATATATATAATTGCTGAATTGAATATTGTGAACTACTTTTTAACAAATGAGAATATTAACGTGTGTATAAAAAAAATATTATAAATTTATAACTATAAAATAATATTTGTTATTTTAATTTATACATTTTTATTTTAAAAATAAATATTTTTTATATCATAAATTATTTTTATACAACAACTGATATATTCTATTATAATAATAAGATTTATTTTTCTTAAATTATGTGTCACATAAATTAATAACTCGTAATAAATAAATTTTTTTTATATTATTTAATTTAATGTTATTTAAATTAAATTAATTTTATTTTAACTCTTTTTAAATGTTTATATAGTATTAATTTTATTGTTATAATTTTTAAATATTATTTTTTATAATTTCTCGAACTATTTTTGTTTAGTGTAATGTAGAACTATATATCCGAGCTGTATTTTCTTTGTAACAGCGCAATTGAAAACATATAAGGCTGTTTTGTTGGTATTATTATTATTATTATTATTATTTTTCTTTCTTATGATCTCTTGACTTTCGGATAATTAATATAGTACAGTATCACAGTAGCCGCCTCGAGAACCAAACCATTAGATGGTTCGTTCATAATTTAATAGAGGGAAAAAAAAATACTTACTAAACTATTTAATTTTGGTTTAATTTAATTAATTCTACAAACGACGATACTCGAATCAGCAACGCGCATGGGAAAAAATGACATGAAATTTGAAGAAAATGACTCAACCGTGAATATGGGGCAGAAACCTCATAGAATAAAAGAGGTTTATTTTATATAAATAAATAAAAGAGGTTATTGATATGAAATTAGAGATATTTTTCATATTATTTATTTAATATTTTTAATTTATTTATAAATTAAAATTATCATATTTTATTTAAATTTTATCTCATTTTATTTTAAATTAATTATATTTGATTCATTATTATAAAAAATAATCATGAATATTATCAATAATTATGTTATTATTTTTATTATTTTATTTATCTTATTTAATCTTAAAATAATAAGATATCTCATTATATAATATCTTCATGATATAAATAAAAATATTTAATATATTAGGTATTTAGGCTTAACCTAAAAAACATTTAATAATTAAGATTTATGTATATATATTTAAAAAACTAAAATATTAATTTAATATTTAGAGTTTAATATTTAAATTTTAAGATTCATTATTATTTATAAATTAATATATTTTTTAAAATATATATTTTAATTATTAATTATTAATTTTTATTTATTTTATTCAAAATAATAAATAACATTTATATCACCAAAAATTCGGTTTAACTTTTAATTTCTTAACCAATTAAAAAATAAATAAGATAAAATAAAATTTACTAATAAAGTTCTTGAGTTACAACGAAAAATCCCATCAAAGATGCTATGGCTGCAACATTTCAAGCAGAACATTTTTTTTTTACTAATTTTTATTTTTATTTATAATGTTAACAAGTAAAAAAGACTGCAAATATATATTATTCTGTGAATAATTTTTTTTTCTTTTTTACCGTGGATATTGTTTCTTTTAATCCATTTAACGCAAATAGTGAATTTTTTTTTTCAAAAATATATATTACTGGAGGAATTCAAATAAATACTAAAAAAATGTGAAGCATATGTAGCATTTACCAAAGGTAGTAAATAGCTGATGCAAATAATGAAATTGCTTATATAAACGTAATTTTGATAAAGATTGTAATGTTTTTGTGATTGATAATATAATAAAAATTTATATCTAAATATATAAATTAATTAATATTTATAATTTAAAAAATTTAAAATTAATATATATTTATATTAATTATGATTATTTTATGATTATAAGATTTAAATTTAACAATATATCTTCATGAGATCTCATAAAAAACTCTTAAGTTTTTATCATAATTTTTTATTATAAGATATTTAAATGAGATGATTTAAGTTGATATGTAAAGATAAGAGATTTATTTATGATTTAATATTTAATGAATAATATCTAAATATAATTATTTTGAACTCATAAATAAACTTAAATCTAAAATATTAAATTTAAAAATCGGTTATTATTTATAATATATTTTTTTGTATAAAATTTTAAATTAAATAATTCTTGATCTTAAAATATAAGAGATTTATATAGATTAGAATTTATGAAAATAATTTATAAGTTAAGTTAATTTTTTTTATTTGGAGAAATTATTTTGTTAATTTTTTTTATAATTAATATATTATATCATTTAATTTTATATAAATTTAATTATATTTTTTTATGTGTAAATTTTAATTTATATTTATTTTATATAATATGATATATAAACGTTGAATATTAATCTTCATTCTATGTAATCATGTACGTGAAAATTGTAGTAAACTATAATATTCAATGACAAAAATTATCATTCACAGTTAAGTATAATTTCACGAAAATTTCTTTCTTCGTTGTCAAAAGATGTACAATTATTATTTAAAAACATTAATAGACGAATATTTATCATATAAAACTATCATAATACATATTCATGTGACAACGGTTTATTAAATAATTATTATACTATAAAAATATATGAATAAAGTTTATTAAATAAATTTCATAATATATACAACGAACACTTAATTAATAAATGTTATCTAAAGATGAAAAATATAATTCTAAAAATTAAAAATAACTATTCATATTATAAATATTATATTATATTACAATACAATTATAATTAACTAAATAATTAAAATTTAAAATTAAAATATTTGATCAATTATAATGATATTACAATGGTTTATTTTTAGTGAAGATAACATTGTAATAATTATTCATTTTAATATAATTGTTCTACAACAACTATTACACTTCAATTTTCTCACTTACGAGTAATTTTTGTTTATAGTATTGAAAAAAAACTAATTTTAAAAAACTATTTTAATATGATCAAAGCTATATATATGAATCATAAATCATATATAATTTATTACAAATACAATGACAATAACATAGTAGCACACCGCAAGTTTAACACAATAATCATACAAATGTATATAAGTAGCTATGTGAAGTTTTCGTCGATCCATTTACTCGACTATATATAGGAGTTATCACTTTGTAAATAAATGCATGTTGTATGCATAACTCCAGGAAGTTCAGTCACCTGCTACATAAATAATAAAACTTTAGAACACTTGGGAAAAATCAAATGAGATGATAAAAGAATAATAATAACCTAGCTAGAGAGAGCACCATGAAGAAGTAAATACAAAACGAGAGTTGTAGGACTGATTTTTGAAGCAAACAAGAATTGCTGACACTAGATACTGATTTCTTGTTTCTTAACCCAAATCACAACAGAGTAGGGTTTTTAAATAATAGCCTAATAGAAATTGAATAAGGAAAGCCTTGGCTGCTAATAAAAAAAATTCAAAAATTATACTAAAGCAACTTAAATATTACAAATTTATAGTTGCATAATTCAGAATCAAAAGAAATTTAAAGGAAAAAATAATCAACATGAGTCCATAGTTACAACTTATAGTTAAACATCAAAAAGACAAAACAAAAATTTCAAGAGATCCTTGTGGTATTACATGAAACAAGGGACAAAGGTATGTCAAGATTCACATATATATATCTAACAACTTCTATTTCATACATATGGGAAAGATTGACAGCAGAGCAAACCCAATAAGAAGGAAGTAGTTTTTACATCCATAGGATGGGATCAATAAAAGAAAATGAAGGAATCAAATAAAAAAAGAAGCCTAACATTACCACAAACCAAAAGGAGATGCTCAAGATTCGACAAAACTAAAGTATTAACATAAATCCTATATAACCAAACGATACTGGTGGAAGTTCCATACCTCACCTAGAAACTTACGATGTTGATAATGGTAGAAGACAACATGTTGCTTTAGACAAGAGCTCCATATCTATATCTGATCAATTTATACGGCAGCTTCGAAGATGCTCACCTAGTAAAAACAAATGAACCAAATGACTAATTTAGCTTAAAACTCAGCTAAAAGTTATGCAAATTTATCTTAACCAACAAGAAGCACCTACAAACAAAATAGGGCCAAAATTTATTCATAAATTCAAAATAAAGACCACAAATAACCAATTTACCATCTATGGTAGACCTAGGAAAAATCTCATCGCCAAACTTGTTTCAATTGGTTACATTTTGGTTCTTTATTATAAGCCACACATGACAAGCAAAGAATTTCCCATTTAACTACCATCTAAAGCTAACATAAAATTTAAGAAGCTAATCAAAATAATTCTAAAAAAAATTTCAACCTTGGTTGTAAGTAGAAGAAACTTTGTTGGTATAAAAGATTTGATTCCTTCACCATGAGCCTTGGATACAACAGACATAGTGCAAATCCTTGTGTTTACTACAAGAGATTTGATGATGATAATTTTATTATTCTGTTATTGTATGTTGACGACGTATTGGTAACATGTTTCAACAAAGATCGTATTACAGACTTAAAGACACAATTGACTAAGGAATTTGAAATGAAGAACTTGAGAAAAACAAACAAGATTCTAGGGATATAAATATACCGAGTCAATAATAATAATAAAATATGGCTTTCTTAGAAGCAAGATTGTAAGTTCATTCCTACCCTTCTTCCAATTAATTTTAAGTTATCCTCAAATATGAATCCTAACAGTGGTATCAGAGCGCCGGGTTTATAGTTGGTTTTTTGCGCAACGATTAGATCTAGTTGGTGGAAAGAAAGCATCTTCAATAATGGCGTATGAGAATAAAAACAGTTTTAAGGAAAGATAACTGCTTGGCGACAATTGAAGAAAGACCTGATGATCATTGATGACGACAAGTGAAATGAGATGAATGGCAATGTTATTGCAAACCTGCACTTAGCACTAGCTGATGGAGTATTGTAAGTGTAACAGAAAAAAAATAACAAAAGCGATATGAAATACTTTGATAAAATTGTACGAAGCTAAATCACTAGACAACAAAATTTTTTGAAAAAAAAACTTTACACCCTTCGGATAATGGAGTCAACTATGATGACTGATCACATCAATAACCTCAACATTTTATTTTCACAGTTCAAAGCAATGGGACATAACATAGAGAAGGGTGAACGCGTTGAAATTTTCCTGATTTGTATGATCAATTCATCATCAACTTAACCAATAACATTGAAGTTCTAATCTTCGTTGATATTGTTGTTGTAGTTCTTGAAGAATAAAGTCGACGCAAAAGCAAAGAAAATAGATTAGAAGGCTCACAACAAGCTGAAATTTTAACAATAACGAGAGAGAGATCAACGGAATATGGCCCCACTATGGTAAGAAAAGGTACTATAAAAGGGAGTGTTGTATCTTAAGAAGAAAAAAGAAACCAAAGGAAAAGATCATGAGTCATCGTAAGCTCAGAGTTGTGTAACAAGGATCTCAGATGATGGTGAAATTTTATATAGTGAGCAAAATCTGCTATTGAAGGTAGAAGAAGATTTGTTGATGTCTAGCTTATGGACTCAAAAGCAACATGGCATATGACTCCTCGGAGAGAATGGTTCCATCGATATGAACCAGTAGGATCTGTGTTTATGGGAGACAATCATGTCTTAGAGATTGTTGGTATTGGTACCATCAAATTGAAGATGTTTGATGGTAAGGTTTGCACCATCCAAGAGGTACAACATGATCATAATTTCATCCATTTCTCTATCATCCTTGTTTTCTCAAATTCAACATTAAAGGTAAAAGTAAGAGTATTACAGAAACTATTAAGCATTGACATAAAGCACTTGTATCATAATCTAATCGAAACATTTTTAAACTTACAATGAAAACTATTTCTCACATGCTTCTAAAAAATTTGTATGCAATATATTAAACCTAAACACTTTTTAAACGTATCACCTCCAGAAATCGAACCTGAACAGGGTTTTTTGGGCAACGAATTGTCTTATTCTACGGCAACATTATTGGTCATTAAATGCCAAAATTGCCTCAGAAACTCAACAAAACTGCCCACACAGATCACTGTAGTCCAAATTCCAGCGCCACTAGTGAGTCTTCTTTCAATGACCTTGAACGACGCCTCGACGAGTTATCCCCAATGGAATCCAAATCGCAGCTGGACATAGGGTTTTCTAGACTTGGTTCTCGGTAATGGAGGAGGCAAACGACTGATGTATTTTGTGGGAAGTGGTTGTGGAGTAATCAAACTCTTTGGTTTCAAAACAAAGCGAGGGAAATTGAAAACATAAATAAACAGAGCGAGGGAAAGTGTGGTTTTTTATAGGCTCGAATACTAAATGTATAACTTAAATCGGGCGCGGTTATTATGCACTATCTCTATCGTGATTAGTAAAGTATATATACGACACATGTTCCTTAACACCGTCGTACAAATTAAAATTAATCACTACGATTTTCTTATCCGTAGTAAGATATATAATTAAGACGGATTTTACTGTGTCCCTCATCCATAACAAAAAGAGTGGTGACGTCTATGAATAATATGATAGTATATATTATCGGATAATTTATAATGAAATTAATTTTTCTAAATATATCTTTTAATTGTTTGTTTGTGATACAAACAATTAAATAGTAAATAAAATAGAAATTTATAATATTAAAACAAAATAATTAAATGAATCTCATAACCTTCTTATTTAACGGTTATTTAATATTGATTTCAGGGTTTCGTCTGTTCTCAATTGTAATTTCCTTATTTTGAAGTTTCTTAGTAGAATATTATAAAATACTGTTTAAGATTCCAGTATAAACAACACAGGGATGTTTGCATTCCTTCCTAGATTGCAAATATATTACATAATAGCCAAACAGGAAACTTTGAAGCCTCACTGTTATTGACATGAACAGTTCTGAGTCTCCAGAAAAATATATGGCAATAGATACTACATGAATACATATAGAAGAAACCTCTGAAACTCTATAGCTGACTACTAGAAGTCTGTAAGTGTTCCAGATAGAGGCTATTGCAGTATATATAGCTTTTCTTGCCAGAAGATGTAGTTGTACACACAGGAGTAAAACCAACATAGTCTGTCTCAAACTTTGCCAAGCATACTTTGGCCACCATACTGAAGATATCGTGCTTTTGGATAAAAGGTTGAGCAGCATAGTCCTCATAAGGCATCCACTGAAGGTACAAAACAAACAAGGAAAGCAAGCATCAACAGTTATATATATATATATATATATATATATATATATTAAATGAGCAAAGACAAACAAAGAATCCTACATTAAAAGATATGATAATATAAATGAATTTATAACTACTTGAATAACTCCCGATAAGTTTGATATTTTGAGTTTGATCCCTATAACACTTATGGGAAGCCCATTAATGATCATCGGTCCATGTTTTCATTTAACTTTCTAGTTCAAGGATTAAAACTTGAAACAATTAAATAAATTCATGATGATTTTGATTAGTGTAAAATTAAATGACTAAATAAAGCTCCAAGTTTGTGAGGAAAAAGCTAGTGATGTGTTACAAGTTGACTCAAAATTGCGAAGGACTTGTGGCTTTTATGGAATGGTTATGTTAGAAACACCTGCCTGCTTCGATGCTTCAAATCTGAAGCAAGTTAAAAACGAAAGAAGCAAAAGTGTTTTAATCTTATGTAGATAGCAGACTTATTCATATTCAGCCAGTAGTATATCTGTAAGATCAGATACAGAGATAACTAAAGATGGTTTATCCACACCGTTGCAATGCTAAGAAGGTGATAAACTAGAAGCCTGAAACATATGAATAAACTTTCTTTCTTTTTTTTCTTTGGGTGCCGAGAGAACAGACTTGATAGGATATGGATCAGTGACTTCACACTCAATATTGATCAATGAGCTAAAGTGTTTTTGTCGAGAAAATTATCTTCGAATCCAATGGTGTTATTGTTGTGTAGTGAAATTACCTTGGCTTCTTCAATCTCTTCGATCTGCTTCTGGATGTCAAATGATTTAGGTTTTAACATGCAGACGAAAAAGATATCAGATTTACTGAAGAATGATTGATGGCTTTGCCTGCAAAACAGAAATAACCAATATAGATCTTAATTAGAACAAAAATTAAGGACATCAAACACATGCAGATGCTACAGAACAGCATCAATGATAACCATGTGCTTTATATGTCATAATGTTAATAATAATGTCCATAATCCAACATTCTTAAAACATGCTAATTTGTAATCCATTTTAGCACAAAAATGCGTACAACTAACATTATGGGGGTTGATTGTGAGGATAAATACTTACCTAAAAGCTAGAACTTCCACGAACTCTGTCTCAATCTGAAGCAAAATAAAAGCAACAGTTAGCTTCCCATTTAAACTTATAACCAATAAAGAGAGAATATTCATCTAGCCAATAAATTACAGGCTTATCATAACTTACCCCTGTCTCTTCTTTTACTTCTCTAATTGCAGCTAAACATATATCTTCACCCTGTGGATGAAAAAAAAATAATCAAACCTAGTAAACATACACACTCTCTTCTCTTATGAAATTCTAAAATATTTGATCTTAATGTACTCACTTCATTCACAACACCTGTAGGGAACTTCCATACACCTGAACCTTTGAACCTGCCACCTCTTTCCTGAACAACAAGTACCTACCAATTGAAATACTTTTAATTTTACTAATCATGGCCTATGTCTTCATAATGATTGTAATATGAAGGGGCAACATATTGTGCTCAAGATGTGTAAACAATTTCATTTTCATTCTTATATAGTGAGGACAACTTTAGATGTTAGCACTAAAGAAATGAAAGGAATTAAAAATACAAAAACTAAAATAATGGGATGACTACTCGTACAATTGTACCAAATAAGAATGAGGCTTAAGTTTTCCTAACAATGAACATAGTGGGTTGAAGCCAAGGATGAAAATAGATTCTTCATTTTTTTTCCCTTGAGCATCAAATAAAAGAAACACCGAATAGTTGCATGCTTTAGGGACACAAATTTGAACTTCACCAGTACCCATTGTTCCATGATGTACTGGAACACCAGGTGAATTCAGATTAAATACCTCATGGTTACTGTTCAAGACAAATGCACCGATTCCAACTCGGTGTGAAGCATTTACAGGAAGAGTATCAATACTTTCAGGAAGCCAAAGAACAAGCATTAAGTAATCTGGTTCAGCATGATGGTACCTAAACCCTTCCTGCAATTAACAAAAACACAAGCCTTGAAAAGTATATCGAGCCTAAAGGTTTACTATTCACAGAAAAGGGGATTAAAAGCTTGCTCAGTTGAAGAGACTATAGATTTTACCTTCACTGCGGCATCAACAAGATTTGAAAGATGAATGGGCAAATTGATCCAAACGCCCTTCTTACCCTACAGATGATTTTTAATGACAATAGTAAATGAGACAGAAGCAAGCTAGCATGACCTGACAATGACATTAGCCAAAAAAGAAGAAGAAGAAGAAGAAGAGAAGCTGGCGGTTGACTAAGCATCTAAACACTTGCCTGTTGTCTCCACTGTGATATTGAAGCTCTAAGCAACACACTAAAAATATTTGGATCCATAGGTTCTTCCATGTCTACACGAATTCCTCCATATAAATCCTCACGTGCATTGAGTCTATCAACTCCATTTTCAGGCACCATTTGTTTATCAACAGATGATGAACTAGTTGAATCCGACATATGTTGAAGTTGAACCAAGGATGAGGTTTTAGCACCTAAGATATGAGGAAACAGAGCCCTCAAAATCTATAAGCCAAAACTAGAAAAATCAATTCATGGGCAGTACTTAATTCGTCCTCTAAGTTACAAACATAGCCTGATCAACTCCTAAAGGCAAGAACCGTCTGTTATTTTCTTTCTATAAACTTAACCAACAAGAAAACAATATCATCAAGCAAAAAACAATTTGAGCTATTTGGAAATGTTTCTAAAGGTTGCTCTTTTCAGATTTTTTATTTTATTTTTGTTAGAGTATCGTGTTCAAGATTAACAGGGTTAAAGGAGATATCAGTTTTCTTAGAAATTATAAAATAAAAAAGCGTTGGCCCATAGCTTAAAGAGAACTGATGACCAAGACGGTCAAACAAATTTCTCTTACACAAATTCAACAGAGTAAGTACATGGCAACTTGAGATAGAAATAGATCTCATTAGAAACAAACAAAATCGAAAATAAAGGTGAAATTAGAAAACCGCTAGAGGAAAAGAGCATTACCTTTGGGAAGACGAGTCCAAGAGGATGAGAAGAAGAGATGGTGTCCTGTTTACTTCTTTACTTATTTATGTGACTTTTTCATTTAAAAAAGAAATAACTAAGTCCACCTTCCTATATAGAATGTAATATAAAATGTGATAATATAATTACTATCATGCTTTCAAAAATTAATTAGCTTTTTAAAGTGTGACATGTGTGTGTTTTTTATTAAAAAATTAAAAGCATATAAATATCTTATTGATTCTAAAAGTTATAAAATGTAATAATATAATTACTATTATACTTTCAAAAATTAATTAGCTTTTTAAAGTGTGACTTGTTATGTGTGTGTTTTTTATTAAAAATTTAAAAGCATATAAATATCTTATTGATTCTAAAAGTTACTAAGTTTTTAGAATTTATATGTATTTTATTTATTTTTTTGTATGTTATTTTTTTAAAAAAAAATAACCAAATTTTACATTCTAAAATGTGATATAAAATGAGTGTTTTGTACTTTTAAAAGTTAATTAATTTTTTAAAATATGTGAGGAAATTTTATTTATTTTTATTTTCTTTGCTAATTCACCCATGTGTGTTTTTTATTAAAAAAAATCCCACGAATATAATTTTAACAACTTTCATGTCACCCAACTTTCATTGTATATTTATAGGAGGTTGAAGTTCAACAATAGCATTTGGCGTTTCTTAAAAAAAAAAAAAAAGTCCTTGGTCTTTCTTGGAAAAAAAAAAGTCTTTGGTCTTTCGCGTATATCATACATTTATTGTTTTGTCTAGAGTCTTGGCAACTGAACTATTTTAAAAATCTTAATATTTTACATTTTGATTTTTTAGATTTAATCTCATTATTTAAAAAAAAATCAGACTTATATTTCCTTTTTAAATTTTTATTTAAATGAGACAAACTTAAATTTGAAATTCAATGGTATAAAATATAAGATGATTAAGATAAAAAAATTAGCTGAATGAAAAAAATCACGGAGATAAAAGTTTTTTTATTTGAAAAAATAACAAAAATAATTCCATCAAAATTTATAATAATAAATAATATTATTTATAATTAATTAATATATATTTATTATTAAAAAAAATGACATCATATTTTATTTTAAACGTCGTTTAATTAGATAATGTTTAAATTAAATCACAATCATTTAGATTCGTTAAATATTATTATTATTATATTATTTTTATTATTATAAGTTTTTATTTTTTTTTATTTTTATTAATCTTTAAAACGTGTTATCTGGGGTCAGAAATTTTAAATTAATAACAGTAGTCGGAAAGTAGATCGGTCGGAGATAAAGCTATGTATTAATATTTACATACTTCTTGGTATTGATATCTTTATATATAAAAAAGCAGCTTAATTCAAATTTTTGGTCGTTTTTCTATTAATTTTTTAATCTTTTATATATAAAAGTGTGATAATTAGGTTTCCTAAAATAATAATAAAAAAAAATTAAAACTCATAATAATAAAAATAATATTTTAATAATTAAATTGAACTATTTATCTTTTTTTAATAATAAATATGTATAAATTGGATATAAAATGTGTTATTTTTATGGTTATAAATTTTAAATATGTTATTTTTTTTAAAAAATACATAAAATAACACACTTAAAACTTATAGCAATAAAAATAGCACCCGATAGCATTGAATAATTTAATTTAAATAATATTTAATATTAAACGGATCTAAATGATCGTAATTTAATTTAAATAATATTTAATTAGATAATATTTAAAATAAAATTATGTATTTGACTTTTTTAATAATAAAAATATATGATGTGAAGATAAGAGATTTTATTTTTATAATTATAAGTTTTAAGTATGTTATTTTGTTATATTTTAAAAAAAAGTTGAGAAAAAATAAAAAATAATATCTTTAGAATTATAACTACAAAAATAACATCATTTAATTAGATCTTATTCAATATTATTAAAGTGATATTTTTATTATTATAAATTTGAGAGATTTTATTTTTTGTAATTTAAAAAAAAATTAACAATGCCTTTCAACTTAATTTTTTTTAAAATGTCCTTTTAAATGGATAGATAGGCAAAACTTAAAAAATAAATAAATTGTGTAACCCATAATCACCCTTTTAGAAAACATTAAATCCAAATAAACATATTAAAAATATTTGGCTATATTGAAATGGTGAGGACGGAAGGAATCAGAGAAAGAATTGTGTATAATTTTTTGGAAAGTATACCATTACTTTTATATTTACAATTTTGTGATAATTTTGGGATATGTGAAGGAAAAATTTCATAATTTCTTCGATAATAATCAGTGTTGAAAATGTTAAGCCCAAATACCAAGGCCTAAAGACATTTTCAAAGAAAACAAGTTCTCTTAAAGTTGTATTATTTTTATTCTCTTTCTTCTTGATACAGATCATATATATATACTATTGTTATGACTAAAATACAGATATAATACACTAATAAATAACTGTAATACACTAATACAAAACTGGAAATAAAATTGAAAATAAAGCTGGAAGTCATCCTAAAAAATCAGGAAATTGCATCCTGAAAATAAGGAGTTAATTACACCCTAAAAATCAAGGACTACTTAGGAACCAATCATATATTTAAATTGATTTCCTACACTCCCCTTCAAGCTAGGCGATATATGTTTTTCAAACCAAGTGTTGCACTTAACTCTCAAAAACAAAGCTTTGATTAAGATATCTACTATTTGTTGTCTAGATGGAACATAGTTGAGGGAGATATTCTTGTCTTCAATTTCCACATGTTTAGTTCAATCATAGTGGACTAGAACTCTTTACTCATTGAATTAAGGGTTAACATTCAACACTTCCACTCAAGCTAGATCCCGAAGGTTTATGGATCTAAGCTTGGTATATTATGACATCCCAAAAAGGATTACAGATCCTGTTGCTAAGTAGCCTAAAGATTGGGATAATGAAGAAGATGGTGAAAGGGTTAACATTCAACACTCCCACTCAAGTTGGATCCTGAAGGTTTATGGATCTAAGCTTGGTATATGATGACATCTAAAAATGATTACTGATCCTATTGCTAAGTAGCCTGAAGATTGGGATGATGAGAAAGTATATGATTTAACCACCAAATATGAATGGAGCAATGTAGTTGAATTTCCTGCAGTTCGGAGAGTAGCTATATCCAATTGAATATGATATATACCAAACAAGTAACATTGAGATAAATGAATGTCATAAAGGCCAATTAGATTCAAAGACGTCTTCTAGTCACAGAACTTCATCTTTAGAATGAGAAGTTTATTGGAAGAAACTGAGTGATTCTTTAGACGAAATCATTCTCATGGATTATTTTCTTGAAATGAAAAAGCTTACCACTTTACCAAATACAGAAAACGGAAGTCACTCCATTGATGTTTGATCTTTTTATGGTCAATCTAATAGTGAAGAAAGTTCTTTGAAAACTGAACTTGATGCTTGATGCTTGATGCTTGATGCTTGAGTACCAATTTGCTGTTGTTGCTGAATTTCTCATAGGCATTACTAATGGTAGTATTAAAGCATGGAACACTGATGCAAAGAGAGTTATTTGTGACCTCAGTACAACTGAATCATTTCTGAGGGTGTTGGATATAAAATGTTGTCCTGTAGAACCAATTTTTATTTCTACAGTAACTTTAGAATAAGATGACTCAAGAGCCCTTGGAGAGTTCAAGGAATGACACTCTTCATCCTACTTGGTCTTACTTTCATCAGGATTAAATAAATTGATGTATCAATTTGCTCCTGCTATTAAATTTGAAGGAGTAGATTAGCTTAAAATTGCAAAGTTGATTAGTATCGCTCATTCTTATCAGCCTCACCCTTTGATGCATCTTGACCTCCAAAGAGTGCATATTGCAACTACTAGACCTGATATGACTGTATTTACTTTTTCAGTACCTACAAGCACTATACCATGCGATTAAGCAGAATTAGTAAAAAGATCAATTGGCAATTCCTTTCTTCTAGCTAGTTTTACATCAATAACAACAGGTTGTGCTCATGCTGAATTCTTGGCCCTTGTCCTGCTCCATGAATATTGACAAGGAAATTACAACCATTGATGGCCAATCCAAGGGCAGCACTTAGCGGAAACGTTGATTAGTTGTTAGCTGATGCAATTGTAGATGGATTATTTATAACATGCACTGGTTACCTAGGAATTCCAGAAGCATGAGCAAATAACAAGATGGTTGTGAAGCTTCTTGAAAAGTTTAGGAATGCCAATGCAAAGATTTCCAACAAGGATCCAACTCCACCTATGAAAAATCAGCAGGTTATTCTAGGGAAGAGAAGAAGTTGATGAAACCAATAGTTGAAGCAGAGCCAAATTTAAATAAAGAAGTAATTGGACAAAATTCTAATTTAAGATACTTTGCTTTTAAACCAACTTCTCCTTATATTAGAGCTATAGGAAACTTGGCAAGGATTTTTAGAGCTACAAAAACCAGAATAGTAAAGTCATTAGTTTAGATTAATGGCAAGAAAGTAATGTCATTGATAATGGGTATAAGAGGAGGCTAAGATCAATAGTTTTTGAACCTAATGTTTTGATACCATGTTGTTAATCAGTGTTAAAAATTCCAAGGCCTAAAGGTCTTCCTAAAGAAAACAAGCTCTCTTAAAGTTGTATTATTCTTATTCTCTTTCTTCTTAATACAGATTATATATATATACTATTGTTATGACTAAAATACAACTGTAATACACTAATATAAAACTGAATACAAAACTGAAAATAAAGCTGAAAGTAAAGCTAAAAGCTACCCTGAAAATCAGAAAATTACATCCTGAAAATCAAGGGTTGATTACACCCTGAAAATCAGGAAACTACCTCCTGAAAATCAGGGACTCCTTAGGAACCAATCATACGCCTAGATTGATTTCCTACGTAGTAACCATGAATATATTACAAAATAAATTTTTTTTGCAACTTCATTATGAGCTTCCTCTCAATTTTTCTCTAAAACTGAAGAGTCTTCCCTCTCATGCTTCTTTGCTTGTCTAGTTTTTTTCATCTCTAATTTCTATTTTCATTAAGCTTTTTCCTTTTTCCATCTTTTTTTTTAATTTTAGACCTTTCATCTTCCCATTTCTTTCTCTGCATATCTCATCATTATTACAAATATTTAATATTGTTAAAATATTGGTCCAAAACATTATGGCCCATTATATCATAATAAACCCTTAGCCTATTCCTATATATATATATATATGTTGCATGAAAAGGCAGTCGCCAGAGGGAGAGGAAAAATAATTGAATTGCAGCAGAGAGCATAGAACAATTTGTCGCAGAGAGAAAATAGAAAATTGTTGTATCTTCTCTTCGTTCCATCAAGGAAATCCAACGCCTTTTTTCAGTTTGTTTCTTCAATTCTCTACATCATCACCATCGAATCTGAGAAGCTATAAAAGATGAAAACAGATTGTAGAAGCTATCGTTGATGGTATTTGTGGTAATATTTGATTTAATAACAAGTTTTTTAATTTATCTTGTTATATATTACCAGTAAATTAAAAGTTATTTTGTGGATATATTTTAGATTTTGATATATTTTGTAAAACTCTCTGAAAATTGGTGTTTGTATCTCCATTTGATTATTGATAGATTTTCCTCTGTGTGTCGTCGTCAGTGGAGTAGACTTTTCACATTGAAAAATTGAATCACTTAAATCATTGTATGTCATTTATTTTTCTCATTGCTTATTATTTTGTTGTTATCCATTATTATATATTTGTGTAATTAAAATTAGACTCCGATTTTCGCTTCTGTAAGTGTTAATTTACAACAAATATATTACATTTTCTTGGTCAACTGATTCATTTCCTTTCTACAATTACCTCCGATAACTCCTCTACAAGCTCCTTGGAAACAAGAAAACGTTTCATTTCCCTCACACATGATCCTATTTTCAGCTCCCATCTTACATGTGGCTATGCATGCATTGTTGTAGCTCTCTCAGATAGAAAATTTTAATGCTTATGCTCTATGAATTTTGAACTAGCTATTTTTCTCTATAGTTCCTCTCTTTCACGAAGATTTCTCACGATTGCTAAAACATTTTTTAAGCTATAAAAGTTACCAATTATCTTCTTCCTCTTCACGCCATTTCATATGCTTCCTTTATTATTCCAAATGTTTTGTTTATTCATTCCAATCATTTTTTTAAAAGGTTTTTACATCTTTACATTCTCACTCTGATTCGTCTTCTGATTATCATTTTTTCTTACATGCCTTTAAGTCCACTGATTTAACTTGTACATCTGGTGTCTTTTTTCTTCCTAGACAGTTATTTTAACGTGCATTTAAGTAACTTGCGTGATTTCTTTATTTTGTTCCAGAAATGCATGAACTGCCATATGAGCTTTAAACAGTTTATGTATTTTCTTCATTTTTTTCAAAAAAATTCATCATACTCAACCACCTCTAAAACAGCTAGTACTGTTCATCAAAATTCCTAGTAAAATAAATATTATTATTTTATGTAACTGTTTTCCTAATATTTTCTTTGTTTATCCCATAATGGGCTCAATCATGCAAACTCTTGAAAGAGATGCTGACGAAAATTTAGAAACTTCTTCTTATTTGGCCATGATCTCTCAAACTCAATGGCTATCTAGAAACCTTAATGATTTCAATATCTCGAGCTCCTGAGAAGAAGCTGAGTATGCCACTTAACTGACTTTTTTGGCTAATAAAGAGTTTAATGCTTTTTTCGTTCAATCCACCTTCGATTAATTAGCTGGGAATTTGTCATTCAGTGCAAAGGTTTCAATAGTACTAATAGGGCTAATAATGTATTTAGACTTAAATTTTAGCACGAGTTAGATTTTAACAAAATTTGGAGACTTAGAATTTAACGTATCAAGGGCCATATTCTGATCATTAAAAAATGGTTCTCAACAACTCCTCTTGTTAAAATTGATTTTTCTTCCACTAAGTTTTGGAATCAAGTCCATGGGTTAGCCCCCATTTGCATGTTAAAAGAAAATGCCACATCTTTAGGCAACTTCTTAGTCACTACTATTGAGATTGATATCTCTAATAACAACAATTTAATCATTGAAAAATAATTAAGATTAAGACTCCAAAACAATATTAATTCTTGAATCAAAATTGGTTGTTTTCCATCCAAAAATAATGGTAGTTTGTCTTGACTTCAGTTTAGGTATGAAAGGATATCAGGATTTTGTTTCAAGTGTGATTCTCTTTGTAATCTTCTTTACAAAGAGGATGCTTGTTCTGAAATGCAAAAAAAAATCTTTTTGATAATGGTATGAAAATTTCAGTTTTTGGAAACTGGTTAAGAGCTAACTTAAATAAGGATGTTAGAGTCTCAATTCAATCCAGAAACGTTCATAAAATCATATGAACTCATAATTTAAATGCAGCGGAAACAAAATTGGATTGAAAACATACCTCCTGCCATTGCTCAATTTTTCAAAGACCTTTACACGGGAATTCCAATGGATTTTACGTTCGATGCTTTCCTTTGGTTTCTACACTTATTCTCTGCGTATTGATGGTGTATACGAATGTTATGCGATTAATAGTGAGAGGACCGAGACTTTATTAAGGTTCTTCCATCAAGAACCTTGTTCGGTTCAAGGCAGAGCGGCCTGCTTAAACCGAATCGTCTACCACGGTCTACTAACGTTGCACCACTTTGATTTACATTCTCCCACTGTGCAAACGTTAGCGAAATTCTCTTGAGTAACAAAACACATGAATCATAGCGATGGGTCCTCAAGAGCGGTATTATCTTCCATGTATTACAATGTATTTAGTTTCTCAATTATACTTTATGTGGTAACTAAACTTAATGAATAAATCCTATATTTATTCTTGGTCAATAAAGATATATATTTTCTAAATAAATTAGGTGCATGAATGAGAAAAATATCACAATATATAAGAGTTTCATTAATAAATTGTATATATACATTTACAAAGTGGAACCAATTCCCATTTTCTCTACATGATCCTTAAATTTCATTGGTGGCATGCCTTTAGTCAAAGTGATCGCAATCATCAACTTCGGTGCTTACGTGCTCAATGACCACTTTCTTTTCCTTAACACGTTCTCTTATGGCCAGTACTTAATGTCGATGTGTGCACTACGACTACCACTTTTGTTGTTCTTAGCCATAAATACAATGAGTTGTCACAGATAATCTTAATGGCCTAGAAATAGAGTCCAACTACTCTAAGCAGGAAATGAAACTCTTTAACCATACACCATGCGATGTGGCCTCAAAACATGATACGAACTCGGCCTACGTGGTGGAAATGTGAATAAGGGCCATTTCGCACTCTCCAAGACATAGCTCCACCCGAGCATGAAAATGTAACGGATGTTGATTTTCGTGAATCAATACAACAAGAAAGTCAGCATCGGAGTTACCAATTACTTCCAATTCATCGCTTCGTCTATATACATGAGTATAATCCTTGGTTCTCAGAGGTACCTCATCACTTTCTTCTGCAGCTTTTCCAATGGTCAACACTCGGATTACTGCGATATCTCCCTAGCATCCCAACAACAATGCAATGTCGTCAAGACTGACACTGGCATACATCCAGACTTCCAAACAACCGAAGCATATGGAATGGTTTTCATTTGTTCTCTTTCAAAATCATTCTTTGGGCATTGGTCCAAATTGAACTTATCACCCTTATGTAGGAGCAACATTGGTGAACAATCCTTCATCAGAAATCTCTCTAAAACTTTGTTGATATAGGTTTCTCGAGATAAACCAAGAACACCTCGAAGTTCATCTACATGGATCTTAATGCCAATGACATAAGATGCCTACCCATATCCTTCATATCAAAATTTTTGAGAGGAATTGTTTTACCTCGTGTAGCAAACCCCTATCATTGGTCGCGTAAGCAAAATATCATCCATATAGCACCAAGAAACAAATCTTACTCCCACTAACTTTCTGGTATATTGATCCATAACGTTCTCTTCAAAACCAAATGAAGTGATGACACGTTAGGAATTTCAAATACCATTGACGGGAAGCTTTGCTTTAATCCATATATGGATTTATTAAGCTTATAAACCAAATACTACCATCGCTAGAGAAGAATCCTTCAGTTGTTTCATATAAACCTCTTCCTCACAGGTTACCATTAAGGAAAGTCGTTTTCCACATCCATTTGTTGCAAATCCAAATCAAAATGGGCAACCAATGCCAGCGTACCACACGAAGTGAATCTTTCTTAGATACAGGAGAAAATGTCTCAGGTAGTCGATTCCTTCCTTTTGAGTGAATCCTTTGTGCAACGAGTCTTGCCTTATGTCTCACGATGTATTTTGAGTCTTTCTTTGTTTTGAAGACCCGTTTACATCCAATGGCTTTCACACCATCGTGCAAATTGACGAGATCCCGCACTCGGTTAGGCAGCCATAGAATCCATCTCTTCTTTCACGTGGCATTGTACCATAAGTTCGAAACCTCGTAACTGTGGCACAATGAAAACGTCTCGGATCATTTTCGGCTCCGACATTATAGTCACATTCTTCAGTAGATACACAATATAATCATTAGGAATCGCCGATTTCCTTACTCACAGTAGATCTTCTTAATGTTGCATCAACATTCTCCGAGAAGCAAGATCATGTTGTTCAACCGGTTGTTCAAGGTTGTAGGCATCTGTTGAACTTCAGCATCTCTTGGATCGGGATCAACAACTTGGTGGTACTTCTAAGATCGGTTCTTCAACATGCATGCATTTGTACTCGGGCATGTTGTTAACAATAACGATCAGTCCATTACTTGAAGTGGCATATTGAGCATACGAATGATCTTTCTCGTAACCAATGCTCGGGGATCGATCGCTTCCCACTTAATCAAGTAATTCTCAAGAAATTTTGCATTTCTTGATTCCACAAACCTAGTGTTGTGAGATGGACATGAAATCTATAACCTTTAATTCGGCATATCGATGAAATACCAGCTAATGGTCCTTGGGTCCAGCTTTTTCTCTTGTGGATTATAAATCCCGACTTGAGACGGGCATCCCCAAACGCGCATATGTTGCAAACTCGGTTTCCAAACCTTCCATAATTCAAATGGTGTCTTTGAAAGCGACACTTGGTCGGAACTTTTAATATACCACGTCTTTAAACGATCCTGAGGATTTAGGAAGATTGGGAGCTTGCTAAGCATACTCGCGCCATGTCCAAAAGTGTTCGGTTTCTTCTTTACGCTATACCGATGCAGTCCAGTGAACTGTAGTGATTGGCTATCCGTATTCTTGAAGAAACTTAGCAACCCAGGCGCTTCATTCTCAGTGTATCTACCATAATATTCACCACCTCTATCGATCTCACAATCTTTATTTGCTTTCCACATTGTTTCTCTACTTCAACCTTAAAGCTTTTGAAGGCATCCAATGCTTTTCTTATTATAGGCGTATAGAGAGATACATATATCGAGAAAAATCATCAATAAAGGTGATAAAATATTCGACCTTGAATGTCCGTATGCCTGGACAACATATATCCGTATGTATGATTTCTAATATGTTTGAACTCCATTGGCACCTTTCTTTGACTTGTTAGTCTGCTTTAATGCACTCCAGCACATGTTCACCGAAATCGGTAAAATCGAGTACCTTAAGTACCCCAGTCTTTCACTTAATCTTTTAATTCTTTCTATGGAGATATGTCCCAATCTCCTATGCCATAACGTAGAAGAGTCATCGTCAATAATACACCTTTTAGTGCCAATGAACATACGTAAGCGTTATGAGTGGCATTATTTTGTAAATTAATGCAGAAAGACCAGTGAGACAAAATACCATTCCCACAATTTGATTTATTAAATAAATTGAAAGATGTTTTACGAAAAGTGAAAGGAATAACCATAAGGTACAAGTCTTGAATTGAAATCAAGTTTCTAGAGAAACTTGGAACATAAAAGGTCTTTTCTAATTTTAAAATAAAACCACTACTTAAAATCAAATTGCTACGTGCCCTACAATTTTCCATACGCGAGTGACCGTCTTATTCTGGGATAAGATGTATTGCTACTTCCCAGCTTCCTTAGATTTTGCATACAGCAAGGAGTTTGCAACGTGGATTAAGATCCAGGAATCAATCCACCAGGTGTTAATATTAACATTAACCATATTAGATTCATAACAAACAACGAGGTTGGATTACGCTTATTCTCGAAGCCATTTCTCGGAATTCGACATAATCCTTCTTCATGTGTCCTTCTTTTACAAAAGAAACACTTGGATTCTTTCTTAATATCAGCTTGAGGTGGAATTATCCCTTTTCCTTTATGCTTGTATTGAGATTTTCCTTTACTGCACGTTGTAGCCAACATTGCACTTTCACCAAATTCCATAACAAGCCCTTTCCTTGAACACACGTGGTCATTAGTTCGTTGATTGACCATTTATCTTTATGTATTGTACGATTTTGAATAGCCATCTTGATGTGGGAGAGTGTTAAGAATATAGTGCAGGAAGGATTAGACATTTCAACCTCGAGATGCTTAAGTTGAGCATGATGTCCTCATTTGCATAATGTGCTCGGCCTTTCACATTCGCGGTAGTCTTAAAGAAGAGAACTTCATAATAAGGGTGCTTGCTAAAGCCTTATGCAGTGACAGTTGATCATCGATGGCCTTTAGCAAGTCTTGAACATTGGTATCGCGTCCAGCGGAACCAACACGAGAGATTTTAGTCTTAATAAACATCATACCAAGGCGATTAGATCGTTCCCATTGTTCATAAAGCATGATATTCTCTCGAATCGGTTTGAGTAATTTTAGGTGGTTCTGCTTTTCCTAATAGCATAATCAATATCCATCCACCTAATTGAAGGAGAATTCTTTCCTTCCATATTTTATAGTTATCCCTTTCGGATCGGGGAATATCACATGGATATCGAGAAATTTACTGAGTTGAGAAGCGCAATTAAAGATTATATGCTTATTAAAATTTGAGGCCTAAACTATAGTCATTCTTTACCAATGTAAATCATGAATAATATGAATCTAGTGACATAAAACTTACTGTGGGCTAAAGTTTTAATTCAATTAAATTCATCCTAACTACGATAAAACTATCAAATTATGTTCCTTTTCCAATCCCCGTGTAAATTAGAAAATATAATTTGATATTATATCCTAATTAATCACACAAAAATATAATAAAAATTTCCGTGGGATAATATCTATTATATCACATATGATTAATTACAATTAATATTTATTTTCTAAATGTGATCCTAAATAAACTTTATTATAGTTTTAATTAATTAAAGATCGTGGCTACTCCTAATTAATTAAACCATATGAATCACTTAAATATTATTTAAATCTTTATACACCATTATTGCATAAAACCATAAACAATATTAATTTAATTTCAAATGTGCAAATATTATTTATCTTAAATTGCATATATGACAATATATTATACAAGCAAAATTAAATAATATAAGCACTAATTAAATCCATAAGAGTCATTAAAAATTAATTTCATTATGCATAAATCATTTTACTCAATTTTATTTGTATAATTAATTTCAAAATTTATACATATAAATACCCAAAACAAATAATTTACAAGCAATGTATTTAAATAAAATTTAATGTGCCCAAAAATTATTTAAATAAATATAACATGTATAATAAATATTATACATGTGATAAAGTAAAATTATATTCAGAATTATTTTATATATATATATTTATTTTGTTTTAATAAAATTAAATATTTAATATATATAAAATATTATACATTAAAAACACATAACGTGCTGTAGCCTGTTGGTTTGACTCTTGAATTCATTGTCCCAAGACCAAGGTTCAAGTCCCAGACAATCCAAGTGTATGATTTTTTAATAAAACTAACTTCTGATTCTATATAAATATATTCTGTTACATAACATAACAGAACGGGTTCAGTGGTCAAGTGGACAGTTCATTGAAAATTTTGCGGTGTAATCTGGGTTCGATTCCCAGGCAAAGCAATTTTTTTTTTTTTTTTTTTAATAAAACTTCATCTTCAACCTCTAGCCGGGTCAATCACCGGATTTTAAATTACGGATCCGTACCGTATCTTTCTATTCGACGAATCCAGCTTCTTTTTATCAAAATTCTGGGAATTCAATTAGTGATTCATGATCTTAATTTTAAGTAAAAACTTCAATTTAAACAAAAGTTAATTAATGAAGGAAATAAATACACCACGTCAAATTGGATTTATTTTCTTCATTGTTTTTCAAGTTTAATTTTAGAATCACTCAAAATCAATATTAAAACACTTTATAATTTCCATATGCATCAAAACAATCAAAATAAAAAACCCAAAATTTCAGGTTTCTTTTTCGCGTGATCAAAGCAGAGTTGTTTTCAAATGGCTCACGATACCAAATGTTGTAGTCTCAATTCAATCCGAGAAACGTTCATAAAATCATATGAACTGCAATTTAAATGCGGCAATGAAACAAAATTGGATTGAAAACATCACTACTTGCCATTGATCAATTTTTAGCACTTACACTTTTAATTCCAATGGATTTTACGTTCGATGCTTTCTTGGTTTCTCACACTTATTCAACGTATTGATGGTGTATCCGAATTGTTATGTGTTAATAGTGAGAGGACCCGAGACTTTATTAAGGTTCTTCCATCAAGAACCTTGTTCGGTTCAAGGCAGAATTGCCCAGTTCGGCGAAACCGATCATTACCAGTTCACTAACGTTGCACCACTTTGATTTACAAAGGAAGCTCCTGTTCTTCCTTACTTGAGAAACAAAACTTCTCTTCGAGCTTTTCCCTTAGAGATTCCTACCATCAATTTAGCTTTTCTCAAACCTCTTCAAATTATCCCCATCAAAAATGTCTCTAAAACCTCAAGCTCTTAGCCTAATTGCTCTCTAACTGTCTTTGGATGCAGATTTACCAACTCATAATTACAACATGTCTTCTTCATATGCAGGAGGTCCCCTAAACTCTTCTTATTCAAGTAAAGATATACCCTCCACTTATACGACTTCATCAGTGCACCATCTTCATAGCACTTTGAATTGGTATAACCCCAGTGCCCCTTATCCAACTCTGACCAACTTACTGTCACAATCTTTTACCTCTTTACCATCACATAATCCCCACTCTATGATAAACAATATTGCTTCATCTCTATCCATGACCATAGTTAAATCTTCTTTTCCACTTCCTCACCTTCTCTTATGCTACTGTTGAACTTTCTTACCTTGTTGCCTAAGCCCTCAATTAATCCACATTAAGCTTCAACCAACACTCATTCCACTACAACCTACATCACTTCAATTTTTGATGTACTTACTTTATTACCCTCACTTTTCCCTATTACCTTCATTTAGCATGTGAATCCTTGCTTAGCTAACCCTGCCTCTTCTATAGTAAGAGGTAAAAGTCCTAGCTATTGACTTAGCTCTCAATGATTTTGTGGCTACCAAACCAAAAAGGAAATATCAGCGCCTTCAGAGGCCAATAAATCAACAAAATTCCAATGCTACTTCTTTCCTGAGTACAGCAAAAAAGAGGAACCAATCTCCTATTGTTGGTTCCAACATTAAAAAGGATTTTTACTGATGAGATTACTAGTGTTGTTAATATGTCCTTTGAGGTTTTGGCTTTCCCTGCTGATGATTTTCAGGTCCCTCAATCTGATGTTTCTTTTTCTACTGCTCAGTCCATCCTCTCGAATGTCATATGCATTACAATCTCAAGAATTAAAGACTCTTATATTATTTCACAACTACCAGATATCTTCACCTCCATCATGACTATCATGTCAATCCAAATGGTTGAAAAATTGGTCCTTATCAAGCTGCCAAAAGCTAAAAGAGGATCATTGTTTGCAACTGTAGTGAATTGGTTAAATCATAGACTCTTAAATATTTAAATAAATTAATTGGTATTTATAATACAAATTGTATTTTTCTTTATGAATTTAAAGTTAGTAGTGAATTTTATATTTCAATCCAACAAAAACTAGGTTTTTTAATGGTTTTAGTATTCATGCTATTGATTATGCTACTAGTTTATGTATTATGTGAAAGTTAAGAAAATGTAAATGCTTTTGATCACCACTTCATTTGTTTGGAATTATATAATGGTATAACTAATGGAACTATATGGAATATGTTTTGTCGTTACTCTCCTGATTATAAAGTTCTTAAAGATAAATTTTGGACATATCTTATTGCTCTCATTTCTACTTCAAATTCTCACTAAATTTGCTTGAGAAATTTTAATGGGATTCTTTCTCAAAATAAAAAAAAAATGGGTTTATCAGTTTTAGTTTGGTATCTTCATATTGATTTTTTCTTTTTCAAATACTATCGTGGGGAATTTATAAACAAGAGTTTCTGATCATACATCTATCTTTTTAAATATGTATGTTTCTACTACTCATCTTTTTAAGCCCTTTTCTTTTATTGACGCTTGGTGCATATATCCTTCTAATGAGGATGTAATAAAAGGTTCTCATAAATTGAAATTTTTTAAAGATATTTTATATTAGGTTCAAAGTGGTTTAAACACGATTCGTTTAGTGATCTAGTGATAAAACTCACCCTTCTTTCGTTTCAAGTCACATGTTTGAATCACATAAAAATATCACTTAATCTAAGAAAATTAGTTCTGAAATTGACTTGTGATCCAGATGATATGATTCTCTAATCCCACTAACATTGTTCCAATTTCGAATCTCACCCATTAACGTTTCAATTATTTAATAAAAAGAGAAGACTTTAACGCATTTTCAAAAAAATAATTCAAAATGATTTAATTATTGATTGAAGTTTTTTTGTTAGAGACTTTTTTTCTAATTACCTTATTACAAAAACATTAATCAAAGAATTATTTTACCTAATATCTCTTGTCATTTTTGTCATTCTAATATTAAAACTACCAATCATCTTTTTACTTCGTTTATTATTTCTCTCTAGTCTATTTGATATCTCACTCAAAATAGTTATTAGTTAGAAGTTTGAAATTCGATAACTCCACCACTTTCAATCAGGCTTAATAGTTAGTATGAGAATAGTTGTTAAAAGTCTCTTTATGGTATTGTTTGGTTATAATACATGTCAAATTTATTATCGAAGAATGACCCAACTCCAAGTCTCTAATAGGATTTGGTGTTATTTTTTTAACATGCGTGATTCTGTAAATAAAATCAGTTATTATTATAATATCAAATGTCAATCATAAAAAAACAAAAATATCATACAAAAATAAAATCTTTAAAATTCATAATTATAAAAATAATATTTATCATATTAAACTTATACATTTTTATTATTATAAAAAATCTAACATATTATTTTATATTTAATATCGTTTAAATTAAATTATGATAATTTTAACTCGTTTAATGTTAAATAATGTACTATTTTTTAATTATAAATTCTTGAATATTATATTTTGTAGTTTCCCTAAATTATTTTTTCTTAAACAAAATGCATTTTTTATACATTTTTTTATGTACTTTTTAACATTTACACTTACATTGAAGTTTCCATATTTTTTAAATGAACAATTTAGTTTTATAATTTACAGATTAAGTATTATTAATTCTATTATTATAAAAATTAATCACTTTTAATCCTATAATTATTAAAATTAATTCTTCAAATTCATAAAAGTATTAAAATTGAACACTTATAATTTCATAAAAAGTATTACTTTTAGACTATAATGCCTAATTTACTTAATTAACGAGACTAAATATACACTATCTACAAATTACATAACTAAATAACTTATTTACACAATAAAAAACTAATGTTAACCATACATGTGTCATGTATCTAACACATGTTTAATAATCTTTTTGAAAATTAACTTATATCATTTTTTTATAAAAATAGTGAAATTGCATTATCCATTAAATAAATACAAATATAAAATACATTTCTATTAAAGAAACTTATAACACCCTCTTTTCATTAAAAATGGTATGTACATGTTTGTTATAACTTTGGTTAAATTTAAAAAAGACCTCAACAAACTATTGGTAAAAATGCTTTTGTTTATAAATAAATACTAATATTACCTAATTTTTCATAAGCTTTTATACTCATATTCCTTATATCATACTATATATTATAATTATTTTAAAAAATTTAAAAATAATTCAATTTTTTAGATAATATCAACAAGTGATAAAATCTAAATGATGTAAATGTAAATTTGTGTCACTAACATCCCACTTATTTTTATTAAGTAATTGCAAATTTGCAACAACCACACTATTAATTTTTAGAGTCGTATATATGCAACATGACATGACCTGATCTTAAAATGGTTGAGAAAAAGTATGGTAACGCTTTTGGTTAAAGAAGAAGAAGAAGATGGTAATGCTCACTACCCAACAAATGAAAAATGTATCATACTCAGTCGTACTTGTAAAATATACTCTCCTCTGACATGTCTCGACCTACATTTAACAAGTGGGAACCATATTGCGCCAGTTTGTGGAGTAGATATTCCTACTTTCCAAGAGTACATGAAGTTTTCCCACAGTAAAGTAATAAAGCCATTGCCATAGATGCTAAACAATTATTAGTTTACCCTCAAAATCTTTATACCACCAACCTCAGCCTTCCTGTTTTTATGTTTGCTATATTCAAGTTTAGTTCAACTCCAATGACATAGGTGATAGGGAGATACCAACATGACCTCTAATTTGACTTTTTCTTTTCTTTTCTTTTTTTTAATTGGGAGCTTCCTGTTTCAGAGTACACAAAAAGCAGCTCTGAAGTTTTCCATTTGTTTGAACACTGTCAAAATTGACCTATCTAACATCTCAAAAAAGCCACACATGCCAGTTACATGATCCAAATGTACATACATGCACAAGGATCTAAACTTTAGAAGCCTACTCTGAATGGGAAGACTGCAATATCTTCTTCTCTTCAAAAACATACATCTTGTACGATCCCTGAAGAAGAACAAAACATTCCTTGTATAGATCCTGTAATTTCTTTGCTTTGTTGTATTCTTTACTTTCTTTGTAGACAGCCATCAATTCGTTGGTGGATCCAGCTTTTCTAGATTTTAATATTTTCTGCATAATTTGAACTCAATAGTCAGCCATGATAGATTTATATGTTTTGAATGTAAAATGAAAATTAATATGACTCATGTCTCATCTCTCTCCCACTCTCTTTTTCAGGAAAACATCGAGTTTATGGTGAGAACTTCTGCTACTTGCTGGTTTCAACTTCTTCTATATCCTATGACTGTTGCAAGTTCACTTCATCCTTAAAGCAAGAAAGCAACAAAATGAATTTCTAAAAAGCTAACCTGTGAAACAAGGAGGGAGGTTTTAAATGATGTTTTAAACGAGTCATGCACTGACGTCTTCTCAATTATCACCCATGGCCTGTGGACAACATGAAGTCTAAGGAAAAAAGTCTAAACATTATAATACAAAAGAGTCCTAGCTTCAGCAGTGTGGTTTACTTGATCATTCCTTGAAGATAAAAATTGCAACATAATTCATCTAGCAGTAGTAAATACCTTCCCCTTGAGGACACAATAATATGATCAGGGTTCTCCAAAAAGTCACATAACTTTTTGAAATTCTTTTTCCCATCCACCAGAACATTACCCTTTGCACAAAATTCTGATGACAAACTTGGAAAAACAAATGCTTGAGATGAGATCGAAACTTCTTTGTGTATAAATTCCATTATAGTTGTTGGGGTTAACTCCTTCTCAAGATTTCCAACAGATATCACATAGTAATTGTGTGCTCCTCCAATATCCTTGTCTTGATCAGTGCTTTTAGTGTTATACTCAAACATGCCTGGTCTCCAAGGGGGAATTAAAGAAAAATAGATTAAAATATAGAACACTTTTATCAAGTATGGTTGAGAAAAAAAATAAATCTAAAGTGGGGAGAATTGGTACATACATTTGTACCACCATGGACCTTCATTCCAAGAATCCCTGTGACGACTTTGATCCTACAAATAGATAAACTGGCATCATGTACTCAGAATTATGAAACATGCAGATGATTAAACTTACTTGCAGGTTTAAAAAGAACGTTATGAATAGACAGGGAACTTTAGAACTTTAAACACAAAACAAACTTGCCTGCTTTAAGCGCTGTGTAAAACTTGGCCTGCCTTCAATGTTTACTTTGTGAGCATCACCGTCATTAGCAGCAGCTACATAGCTTGCCTTTTTCAAAGAGTAAGAAAAACTTAGCCTGTTCTTATTATGCGACCTATGGATTACTTCATAAGGTTTATCAGATAAACCAGCTAAGTTTGGTCTGTCACCAATGGTCAGCTTAGGGACTTTTTGACGAAGACTAGCTGTTTTTTCTTTATCAACTTCACCTTCAGAAATTTGACTTGAATTGCAATACTTCATTTCTATTTTCTCCCTTGCTAACCTTAAAAAAGAGGCCACAGTTGGATCAATTCTGTCATTAATCTGCACAGCGCAAATTTTTTCAATCCTTTCAACAGACAAATTTTCAGCATTTGGACCAGTTCTCCACAAAAGGGTAAAGGTACATGAGCACTCTTCCTCCCCTGTGACAAAAGAGTGTTCTTGACGATTCACCTAAGTAATTTTCATTTGCAAGCAAAAACCCATTAAGCAATAAACCTCTATAAGCTTACAAGAAAACTTCAATCCCAAGTGCAATAAAATCTTCAATAAAAGTGGCATCAAATAAACACGCAAAATGAATCACATCCACAAAACCTAAATTGTTTCAAAATGGGAGGTTGGACCCATGGGATTGAAACAAACACCATTTTTCCAAAAAAAGAAACGAAATGAGATTGATTTTCAGATGACCAAAACAGAGCTCACACAGAACAAGTAACTGCAAGCACACACAGACCCAAGTAAATGCTTCCCAGAAACAGAACAATAGCTTTATCATGAAAAGAAAATGAGAGCAACGAAATAGGTATTGAAGTTTTAAGAATGAATAAGACACACACACACCTCATCAATAACAGCGTCATAAAAGCGAAGGTCGTCGTCACGGAATGAATAAGAAGCACAAACGACCATGTCGCGATGAACGAGGAAGCACTCGGAATCTTGAAGCTGATGAGACTCAGGCCTAAACCTGTCGGCGAAATCTTCAAGCTCATTGAGGGTATTGAAACTGTTAGCATCGAAAACGTTGTCGTTCTCATCAGGAAAGTCACAGTACTTGATTCTGAGAATGTTATAATCCTTTTCCGGTAGGACAAACACATTGTACCAAGCATCGTCTGCAGGAGATTTGAACTCCAACGAGAAAGGCTCCGGGTCCTTTTTATCCGCCATTGAAGACTCTGACTTTTTGCGCGTGCCACTCACATATATGCTTTGGAAGACGACAAATGGGTTTTCAAATGTCAAGGGTTTTGTGGGTTTTTTTAAAATGTTCAGATGGAAGAAGCGCTAGAGATTAGAGAATCAACGCTTCGTTTCTAAGAACATAACTGCCTAATGCCTTACAGTTTCAGTTTCCGTCAAAAGTTCCAACTGGCTTTCCTCAGGAATGTTAATCGGGAGATAGAAATAAAGAAAACAACACTCGACCTTTTCTCGGGGAACGAGTAGTTTTATAAGGCCATGCCATCACAGTAAGTTGTAAGGGTTGTGCTCTCCTCCAACGTAACTTAATATTCAAATCTCAAGCCCACTCACAAAAGAGTACTTTTTTCTTTCTTTCTTAATCTTTTTCTTTTCTTTTCTTTTTTTAGGAAAAAAAAAATGATTAGTATAAAGAAATCCAAATGTGAAAAAATTGCCATGTATGTTACAGTTAAATTGTATAATGATCCTTTAAGTAGCTTTATAAGTAAAGAGATACAACAAAATATATTAATGCTTATTGAGGAGGCTAGGAAACTTGTGGATACGACCTCACAAAGAAATGTCTTTTCCAAAGAGTTCAGCTATACCCTTCCCAGGATCAGTCTGCTTCACAAGTGATTCTCCAACCAAAACCTGAAAAAGGAGCAATACAAACGTACATTTCAATGGCTATTTTTCACTAAGGTCCATACTCACATTGATATAAAAGGTGCCCGAATTTACACTGTTGTCGACCAACAAGATCACAAATGAGTATGCATATATGTAGTTAAGCTAAATACAGAATCACAGCATTAATTTTTCAAATCTTACAGCCTTAACGCCTGCCTCTTGTACATAAGCAATGTCGTCAAGGGTAAAAAGCCCAGATTCCCCAACCACCTCAAAAATTGAAATAAGAGTGTTAAAAAAGCAACATCAACAAAATGATTGAAACTATGTACTAAGATACTTACAATAATTCCTTTTTCACGAATCGTCTGTCCACGATTCCCTTCAAGGAGGCGCTTTGTATTGCCAATATCAACTTCAAATGTTTCTGCAAGCAAACAAAATATTATCGTTTCAGATCAGAGATACTTTATAGGCTCCTAAAAGGAAGTCAGTTCTTGGTCAATGCAGTCATGACAAGTTTAATAAGTGATATACCAAATTCCAAAGTGAACAAAGAATTTATGACCTACAGACATCTCATTAAAGGAAGGAATTACTAATTGTTATGTAAAAGCCTTCATGCCTTCCAAGACAAACATGGTGTTTTAATTTCCTGTGAGGAAAATGCATCATTGATCGCAGGAGTGCAATTAAAAAAAAAGGAAATGAGGTGAGAGGGAAATTCAACATTTAGTGGAAGTTAGCTGTTCCAAACATTCCCAAAATGCTATAAAGCTCAGTTAACATTGTAAGTATACAAAGTCAGAGATGCATCAGAGTCAAGACTGATCACTTAAACTAATCCATGAAAATTACCGTTGTTATATAACATATTTACAAGTTAGGAAGGAAACAAGATTATCATGAGCTAAAACAGAAATATTACCAAGGTTGCGGTTGTTGATACCAATAAGCTCGATCCCCTCTATGCCAAGGACCCGATCCATTTCCCTCTCATCATGCACCTACAACAATACAATATTTTTAAACAAATGTCAAAGTTATAGTAGGCAATAGGACAGAGTAATAACAAGAACATCCAATAGACTCCTTAAAAATCTTCAGTAAACTTAAAGAGCATAACGTTTTCTTAAAACGGGACCCTCATGGCTTTAGCCTTGGAACAGTGATACTTATGAGAAACCTCCCCAATTCAATCAACCCAAAATTAACACGATCTAGTTCAGGACATGTAATCCATCTTTGTGACTCTTGTATATGAGTAAATGCTGACAGTGCAAAAGGCAGAAATCTACCAAAAAACTTTAGTTTTCAGCTAATTTAAAAAAAAATTAAATATATGAAAAATAAAGAAGTAGACATTGAACCTACCTCAACTAGTGTTGCCAAACCAAGAAGCTTGCAGATCTTAGTCATGTATTTGATGTCAAGATCAGGCAAAACAGAAGCAATCAAAAGAATGGCATCAGCACCCTTGGTTCGTGCATGGTAAATTTGCCATGCATCAATAATAAATTCTTTGCACAACAGAGGGCACTGCATGTTTTATGAGTGTTAGAAGTTAGGCTCATAACTAACAATAGCTACAAGTACTAGCATATATTTGTCATCACAGACCAGGTAGTCATGTGGTGAATGAAACAAACCTTTACTCCAGATTTTCTTATTGCCTCTATATTCGCAAAGCTTCCCTATAACACGTACCACATGCAGGTTAGAGACAATCAATCATATAGCACCAGGACAGGAGAACTCCTCATACTACCTACATCAGACTATTTTTTTTACCTGAAAATACTTTTCATCTGCCAAAACACTAATACAGGCTGCTCCACCTCTCTCATAAGCTAGGGCAATTTCAACCTTTATTGAGAAAATTTTATGACAATGACAAATAAAACTGAAATTAGAAAGAGAGGAAGAAGTCCTAAACCAGGACCAATAATGAAGTGCCAAAGGACTAATCAATCAGATAAAGAAACCAATGAACCCTATGCATCTCTCAGACCGCAAAGAGGGTCTAGATTCAGACTTCGTACCACTTGTTTGTAACACAAATGACATTGTTTCCGTAAACTAGACATACCTTGGCAAGAACAAATGTAATAAATTATTTTTTAGCAAAGATTGAAAACAACTGCTTCTAGTAAAGAGCCGACAACAACTATCAACCAATATAGCTATGCATAGAACAGCAATCAACATCACATATGAGTGAAGTTTCAGTTAGATAACAATGAACAGAGCATGATCAAATTGAAATTCAAGTTCTGTAATGGTCAACCAAACAATATTTTCTACCTCTAACATTAGATTTTGTTAGCATTTATGTTTGAAATAATTAGTAGATCAACAAAAAATAAATGAATAAATTAAAACCAAGAATGATTCTAGAGTATATAATTTATTTAGTCTCATCTAAACAAAGATGCACAAAAACAACATTTCAGTACATACTAGTACATTACACCAAACACAGTTAACACTTGAGAGTTCAACACACATTTTCAAGGATATCACTCAACAAGTTGCTAACGAAACCAAGTAATAAAATAAGAGAAAATACTGGATCAAAATCCTCCCGCAGCACTCCTTTGCTGGGAGAAGCCTTCTTGACTTCAGCTATCAGAGCAGGTAGTCCATTCCGTGAATTGGCTTCTCTAAGAGCTCCAACAAAATCCCTAGCAGGAGGAGCTCTTTCCATATCCTTCTTCAATGCCCATAGAGGTCTTCTCTCTTTTAACTGGAAGACAATACTCATTAACATCATATCCAACCCATCAAACTTAATGTGATATTGTGATGTAAATCCATAAAGGATGCGAGAATGAATTTAAGCATCAAATATTGGACTAAGAGCATTGCATGGAGTTCAAAACGGTTTTTGGTACTAGTCGATTGATCAAGGGCATAAGTTGATCGATCAAGGACATAAGTCAATCGATCAATCGAGCAATGAATGTGCATTGATCGAGGAGTTCCAACGTAAAATTTGGTTCCCAGTTTTAATGACTCGATCAATCGTGCAAGTTCAGAGAAAACAAAGCAAATGACGAAATAGGACACATATTTTTTGGACAAAAAACTATTTTTTGAGGGGCATTATCATAATAGTCCACTTTGGGAGGTTATAAGCACTAAAGAGTGCCTCAGAAGCCATTAAGTGTGCTTGAGAAAAAGAGAAAGGAGGTCATTTGAGAGAGAAAGAAGAGCTAAAAAGGGAAAAGAGTTAGGATTTTCCACCATTGTTGTGTGTGAAAGCTTTGTAATGTCTCTTTGAGTGTGTATTTTCTCGTCAAGGAATCTTTATTGTAACTTATAATCTCCAAAAGAAGCTAGTGGAACTCATCTCCATTTTAAAGAGGTGAAGAAGTAAAGTAGACTCACCACATTGTAACTTGGTGTATTCTTTCCTTGAATTATTCATATTGCTTTTGATATATCATTTCTAGGATTTGTTGTTTGCTTGTTAAATGTGCTTCATTGGGTATTGTTGCATGAGATTTTTCTATTCTTATTTGGATTTTTGAATATTTACAATATCCTAGAAGTTCACGTTATCATAACTAGGGTTGTTCAGCGGATAAAAACCGTTGATTTTATACTTATCCGATCCGATCCGACCATTCGTTTGGATTGAAACATCTCAATCCGCAACCGATTCGATCACCTTTCACATCCGATCAATCCGATCTGTAAACTATTCGGATGACATCCGATCAATCCAACCAATAAACTTAATTAACTCTATTTTTTGTATTTTTAAATAAAAAATTTAAATTTTCACATAAAATTTTTTAACTTAAAAGAAACATTAAAAATCAAATAAATATATATTAATTATATATATATATATATTTAATTTAATAAATATATATTAATTAAATATATATATATAATTAATTTCGATCGGATCGGATGAATCGTAGTGAAATCCGCCATCCGATCCGCACTTAACGGATGGAAAATATTTCTATCTGATCCGACCATCGGATTGGATCGGGTCGAATGAAAAATCAACGGATCGAATCGAATTTTTTGCACACCCCTAATCATAACAAGTGGAATTAGAGCTTTGTTCGACAGAGATATATTATGGTTGTTTTGTGTGTAAATTTTTGGTGGTTAATATTGTGGTTTGTGGTTATGTCTTGAAACAACTCTTTTGTGTTGAAAATGAGTAGAATGGAAATAGAGAAGTGGGATAGTACCAGAAGAGTTTGTTGGTTCAACAAAAGGAACTCAAGTTCAAGATGACACTTCGGAGTATTCGGATGATTTTACGAAATTTCAAAATAAAGAATTATTATTGACGGCATACATCTCTATTTTCTTGCATTTGCACGATAATGTGATTTGTGAGGCTCAAAGTGCAAAGACCGTAAAGTCGTTATGAAAAAAGTTGAACGAGATATACATGCAAAGGATAATGTCTCAGAGGTTCCATTTAAAAGAACAATTGTTCGGGTTTCAAATGGATATGACAAGAGTCTTGAAGACTAACTTGTCAAAGTTTCAAAGAATATTTAATGACTTGTCAAACATTGGAGAGGATTTTAATGATAAGAATTTCGCTCACTTTTTGTTACAAAGCTTACTAGATTCCTACAAAGAAGTGAAGACGGATCTTAAATATGAAAGAGATTATATCTCTTTGGAACTAGTTATCTCTTACTTGAGAACGAGAGAACTAGAATTGAAAACAAAGAGTCTTCACATTGGTGGGAATAGTGGTGGTGGTAATGCCATGTATTCACGGGGAAAAGGTGGAGAAATAAGTAAAAGGAGGCAAAGAAAAATACCAATCAAAATCCCTTGGTCCAAAAGACAAGGTGAGATGTTACCTATGTAATAAGAATGAGCATTTCAAGAGGGATTATCCGGAGAAAGGAAAGACAACCAAGGAAGCGTCTAGCGGTAGAGATGCATCAATGGTAGCTGATAAGATGGGTTATGATGGTACTGAGGCACTAGCGATTTCTTCAAGCAATTATGATGGTGCTTGGTTCTTGGACTCGAGGTGTACCTTTCACATGATACCTTACAAGGAGTGGCTTGTTGATTATAAGGAAGTAAATAATGGCATTGTTCACATGGGAAACAACCATCCATGTAATATGACTGGAGTTAAATCGATGAGGCTTCGTCTTAATAATGGTTCAACATTTGTGATGAAGAATGTGAGACATATGTCGGTATTAAAGAAGAACTTGATCTCGTTGGATACATTGGACAACATAGGTTATAGCTACAAGGCAGAGCATGATCAAGTGAAGGTGTGTAGAGGTTTTTTGGTGTACTTCAAAGGTGTACTAAGAAATAGACTCTGTTACCTCAATACTACTATAGAAATAAATGTTGTCGCGGTCAGCCATGATCAAGAGAATGTCACATTTGGCATAGAAGGTTGAGTCACATAAGTGAGAGAGGATTGGAGAAACTTTCCAAGAAGAAGATTCTTGGTGACAATAAGCTAGACAAGATTCTTTCGGTGATCATTGCATCTTTGGCAAGATGAAGAAAGTGATGTTCACACCGACAAAATTGAAGGGATGTAACATACTTGAATATGTGCATTCGAATTTGTGGGGGTGGAAAAGAACATTGTCAATGAGTGGTACGAAATATATTATTACTATAATTGATGATTTCTCAAGAAATTTATGGGTTTATTTGTTAAAGAATAAAGATGAAACTTTTGAGAAATTTGTTAAATGGAAGAAACTTTTTGAACCTCAAATCGAAAAGAAAGTCAAGCATTTAAGAATTGATAATAGCTTAGAGTATTCCAATGAGGCTTTCACAAGCTATGAGAATGGTATAACAAGGCACCGGACTGTTCTTGGAAATCCTCAACTAAATGGTTTGGTGGAAATGATGAATACATTACTTTTGGAGAGAGTGAGAAGTATGCTTTCCGATGCAATCATGCCCAAAAGATTTTGAGAAGAAGCCGTTACAACGAAAAGATACCTTATCAATAGGTGTCCTTCAATGCCGCTCAACTTCAAGATGTCGGAAGAGACATGGATTGGAAAACCTATTAAATATGATCATTTGTGTGTATTTGGCTGTGTTGCACACATACATGTGAGACAAGGGAAGTTGGAGCCTAAGGCATTTAAGTGTATGTTTTTGGGGTACATACTGGTGTGAAAGGTTACAAGTTATGGTATGGTGATGCTAAGAAATGTATTACTAGTAAAGATGTGACCTTCAAAGAGGATGTATATGGGTGGAGCTTCTAAAGAAACTAATGACTCATCACAAGAGTCCAAACACGAATGTGTTAGCTTTGAGGTGGAGCCAGGAAAGTATAGACAATTAGAAGAATCTATTTAACAAGAACCTTCTAATGATGATAATCAGGGAAATGACTACTTGTTAGCTAGAGATCAGAGTCGACACGTGACTACAACTCTTGAGAGATTAAACCTCATAGCCTATGCTATGGAGTCAAAGATCTCGGGACTTGAGCCAAGGTCTTATGAAGAAGCCATGAGTAGAAAGGATGCTGATAAATGACGGAAGACCATGGAAGAAGAAATAAGTTCTCTATACAAGAACAAGACATAAACACTAACTTCTCAATCGAAGGGTCGAAAAGTTGTGCGCAACAAATGGATCTACAAGTTGAATGAAGATGTTCCAGATGTTGAGCTAACCCACTACAAGGCTAGAGTAGTTGCAAAAAGGTTCGCCCAAAAAGAAGATATTTTCATGGAGCAATCCAAGGGGTTTGTTGAAAATAACAAGGGTACATTGGTGTGTTTCTTGAAGAAGTTTCTGCATGGCTTGAAACAATCTCCAAGATGTTAGTATAAGAGATTCAACGATTTTGTGTTGAAGATCGAGTTCAAATTGAGTAAGCATGACAATTGTGTATACTTGAGAGGTACAACTAACTCCAATACTATCTATTTATTGCTATATGTTGATGACATGTTGATAGCTAGTGGTGACCCATCTCAAATTATAAACTTAATTTTGAGTTTGAGATGAGGGATCTTAAATGTACCAAGAAGATTTCGGGGATGAAAATTAGAAGAAATATAGGATAGAGAAAAAGGCAAGTTGTTTATTACTCAAGATGGGTATTGTGAGAAAGTTTTAAAATGGTTTAATATGATCAATGCTAAACTGACCACAACTCCGATAGCGTCACATTTCAAGTTGTCAGTCTCAGACTCTCCTTTAACAGATTAGGAGAAGAAAAAAATGGAAAAGGTACCCCATGCAATTGCAGTGGATAGTTTAATGTATTTGATGATTTATACAAGACCAGATATTGCCTTTAGTGCTAGTTTAGTAGCCACTATGTGGATTCTAACTTTGTTGGTGATCGTGATAAGAGGCTATCCATCACATATTACTTGTTTGGTTTTGGAGGAAATTTAGTGAGATGGAAGGCCAACTTGCAATCTATAATGACTTTGTCTTCTACAAAGTCAAAATTTGTCGCCACAATGAAAGCAGTGAAAGAAGCTATGTGGTTGAAGGGTTTGGCTAGTGAATTTGGATTTGCGCAAAAAAAGGTGATGGTTCATTGTGACAATCAAGGTGCAACTTGCTTGATCAAGAATCCTCAATTTCATGATCGTACGAAGCATGTAGATGTGAAGCTATACTTCATACGAGAGATGAGAGAATAAGGTGAGGTGGAGTTGGTGAAAATTCACAGCGATTCTCTTGGCAAAGTTTGTGAAGTGTTAAACTTTGGCTAAGGTGACCATCTCATATAAATGAATCTGAAAGGGGTAGGTCTTCACCAAAGAGAATTAGTTCCAAGGTTTAGCATCAAGGTGGAGAATTGTGATATTGTGATACAAATCCATGGGAGATGCTTGAGAACCAATTCATGCATCAAAAGTTGGACTATGAGCATTGCATGGATTTGAAAATGGTTTTTGGTGCTAGTCAATCGATCAGGGGCATAGATCGATCGATCAATCGAGTATCGAACGCGCATCAATCGAGGAATTTTTGCATAAATTTTAGTTCCCAGTTTTAATGACTCGATCAATCGAGCCCATCTCGATCAATCAAGCAAGTTTAGAAAAAACAGAACAAATGACGAAATGGGACACATTTTTTGGACAAGAAGCTATTTTTTGAGGGGCATTATTGTAATAGCCCACTTTGGGCGTGTATACGCACTAAAGAGTGCCCTAGAAGCCATTAAGTGTGCAAGTTAGTGTGTGAAAGTGAGGAGAGAGGAATCAGGCCATTTGAGAGAGAAAAAAGAGCTAGAAAAGAGAAAGAGTTAGGGTTTTCCACCATTGTTGTTTGTAGAAGCTTTGTGAGGTCGTTTTGAGTGCTATTTCTCTTAAGTGTGTATTTCTCTTCAATAAATCTCCATTGTAATTTATAATCTCCAAAAGAAACTAAAGGAACTCATCTCCATTTTGAAGGGACAAAGAAGTGGAGTAGACTCACCACATTGGGTAGGTTAAACCATTATAAACTTGGTGTGTTCTTTCCTTTATTATTTCCTTACACTATTCCTATTGCTTTTGATATATCATTTTTAGGGTTTATTGCTTGATTGTTGAATGTGCTTCATTGGGTGTTGTTGCATGAGATTTTTCTATTCTTAATTGGATTCTTAGACAATTACAGTATACTAAAGATTCACATTATCATAACACTTACTAAAACAAGACAACAAAGTCCCCAAATTTAATGTAAAAACAAAATGAATTACAGAACTTGTGAAACTTCCTTGTCTTTGTGCCATATGATTTCCTCTAAAATGTTGCGGGGAGTGTTTCCCTCATTCTGCAACCGAAACTCAAAGGGTCCGGCGTAATGTGAAGGAGATCCAGTTGGAGGTCTTCTTCTAATTCTTATACCTTGGTTGGCTACTATTTCATCTTGAAACATCCCCACTTCATATTCTTTGACTTTAAGATCACTTTCTTCGGATTTAGACTCATCTAGAGGGGCAATTCTAGCTGAACCATCATTTGCCTCCATCTGATTAATAAATGAGAACCCGGGTTAGTTCCAAGCCATTACATTTCATTTAATTATCCCCCCAAATTCATACAGATACCACCTTCAAAACTATCAAAATTAAGCAGGGTCTATCAAAATGTCTACACTACAAAGTGCTAACTAAGAAAATAAATGAACAATGACAAATACTATAATTCCAATTTCCAAAACCTTTTGAGCTCGAATTGCAGGAGAAGTTGAAAACGACGACGTTGAAGGAAAATACAGCAAATTTCCTCTACGAGAACCGATGGAGATTCCTGGGGTCGACCTTAGAAATGACAATTTGGGCTTGGGAGAGACAGAAGGAATGGCCTGAAATGAAAGCAAAGCCTCCATAGTTAAGTTTTGGGAATTATGCTGAGCAAATCTGTAGCTCTGTTTCTGTTGTGTGGCTACGGCAATCGTGAAGAGTAGTCCGGTGAAGTTAGGCCAAGCAGGTTGTTGTGGCAGCGGATTCGGATCGGAGATTTTTATACGATCCTACCAGATGTAACGTATGTAGGAGGTTAATTCTTTGAAATAAAATATCATTCTAAAATTTATAACAATCAAAATAATACTATAATACTATTAAATAAATTTAATTAATTTACATTAAATATAAAACATTTTTATATAATCATAATTTAATTTAAATAATTTTAATTATACAAGATTCAAAATAAAATAATATGATATTTTATTAATAAGAAAAAAATACGATGAATCTATTTTTTTAATAAAAATATTATTTATTATTTTAACTTTAAAAAAATTAATCAGTTATTTTTATTTGTCAAAAAAATATTTATTATTCATTTTATTTATAAAAAAATCCATAAAAATATTTATTAATAAAAAATATAAACATATATTAACGAAGAATCCTCTTTATTTATCCTAGTTTATCAATCCAAAAACAAATTATAAAGATATTATTATCTTTTACTCCCATAAATATTTTTAACAATTTTGTTTTTTAAAAAATAAATTTAAAATTATTAAATATTTATTTACGTCATTTTTATAAATAAAAGAATTAAATATTATTTTTTAAAAATTAAAAAATAATATAATATATTTTATATAAATAAAAATATCATTATGATTTTTCAATTATAAAATTTCTAGATACGATAGTGTTTTTATAAAAAAAAACAGGTGGTCATTTATGGCTGTTTATTTAGTAGAAATTTATTTTTCACCTAAAATAATTTTTTTGCTTCATTCAAATAAAAGGAACGTATTAAAAAATCTATAATTATTTAATTTCTTAATCAGTATTATTGAACAATACATGGGATTTTTTTAATAACTCTTGTACTTTAAACTGAATATTTAATTAATGATAAATTATGTGTTTGGTGAACTTCCAAAAGAAATTAATTAAGTTCCTTTCAAAATGTACAAGAAATGAAGTAAAGTCCTCCACTAACGGTAAACAATGGACTAGTAATGTAAATAGGACTGAGACATTTTTTTTAATTGTTAATCCAATAAATATTTACCATTTATTATGATTTAAGTGTAAAAATAATATCAAAAATACTTTTAAATTTTGAGATAAATTCAAAAATATCTTTAAAGTTTTTAAAAAATTAAAAATATTCTTCAAACATATCATAAATTAAATTTAACAGAAGTAAATAATAACATTTCAAGGAAAAAATAAAAAAAAATTAAAAAATAATATAATTAGAAATAGAAAACATTTCAATATTTTTTCATAAAAAATTATAATAAGTGAAAAAAATGAAAAAATTCAAAAAGTAAAATTAAATCGTAAAAAAATAGATAGATTTAAAGATCTATCATTTTCATATTTAAAAAAATTATTTATAAGAAAATACATAATTTATTATGTAATAAATAAATAAATAATTGGCATTAATATCATAGATGCAAAATGAATGTATAATATACAATTAATTGATAAGAAAACTATATTAAATAAAATATCCAAAAAAATTTAAAAGGATAAATAAAAAACGAATAATATTCATTTAGGAGGAATCTAAATACTAATACAAACTCATTTTAGAAAATAAATAAATACATCCATAAAAATAACATTGTTAAATAAATAATAAACAAAAAATATGTTTTTATTATGAATGATATATGGTAATTTATTATACTATAAACTAAAATTTACAGCATATTTTATGTTTGTTATTAATATTCATGATAAGAACTTAAACTAAGTATTGAGTTTATCTTATGAATTTGAAAAATAAGATTTAATGAAAGAATAAAATCATCAATTTTTAATACATTACATATGAGAGTATTCATTCACAAATAGTCACAATAGTTTAATATATAAACAAAATGAATTTATAAAAATTGATAAAATTTTTCAAGAATTTGGATAAATAATAAAATTAAAAATATTAATGGACTTTAAAATACATGAAAAATGACATTTAGATATTAAAGGAAAACCTCTGATACTAGAAAGAAGAAATAACGTGGTTAAAAATAATAATATATCAAGATTTACTTGAGCATATTTATATACACTACATGATTGATTTTCACAGCGTGCATACTAGGTTGATTGTTGTGGTTTTTATTTTGTTACATTTGCATATATTTTTGAAAAATTACTCAACAATTTTTAAAAAGAAAAAAAATCACATTTTTGGAAGAAAAAAATTGGTGCCTCAATAACCCGCAAGGGTTCAATAAGGTACCCCTAAACAACCCAAATTTTTATATAAATACCTTTCTCGTTATTTTTTCCCGGGAGAAAAATTGTAGCGAAGTTGTGTCAATTTTACATCTTGTTTTTATGTTTAGTATTAGTGACTCGTGACTGTATGAGTAAAATCATACTTCCGAGTCATGATTACTTGAGACGGTATTTGTTAGTGAGAGTAAAATAGTATTGTAAAGTTGTAAGTATTTAAGACCATTTTACAAGTAGGTTATTATCAATATCGTGTTATTGGGATTGAGCTAAGTATATTTATGAATTCTCAAAACAATGATTATTAGTTATTGTGGTTTAAGTGATTCCCACGTTGTTATACGCATTGTTAATTGTTTATTACCAATCACACTATTATATGCATAATTGGTTCCAGAGGAAAGTCAAATTAGTATATCAGCTCAAGTAGTTGCGAAGGTAACAATAGGTAGTTAAGACGTGTGGTCCCGACTAATAAATTTATTTACGTTTGTACTTTTATTGAGTTATATTTGTTTATTATTTTTAGTGGATTATTTACTACCAATTGATTGCTATAAAGCAACCTTAGAATGTTACCACATAGAAATGGGTTCTATGTGGATCTACTCGTTATATCTTGTGTTATGCACGATAAGTTATTTTGTTAATATAATTTTAGTTTGTATTGTATATGTACCAACATATTAGATTTAAACTCCAAGTATCGTTTATGCTTATTATCTATTGCTTGTTTATTTTCGTTACTTGCATATTTGATGTGAATCTCTAAGGAGTCAATATCTTTTTTATACTGTTTGTGTATCGATTGTCAATCTCTTAATTAGTATGTTATGAGGCAAACTATCACTAATATATTTAACGTAGATTGTTGTTTTTTACCTACAAGTTATTTTAGTTGTGTTAAATTAAGAATATTTTTTTATACTTTTATAATGTTATCTACTTAATTCACGTTATAAAACCTAATAGGTAGTATTGGAACAAAGCTCTTAAAAAGTTTACATAGGTTGGTGTTTTTACCCTTTATATAGTTTTCGTTGTCTATTTGGGTCGAAAAACAATCGATCTATGTGAAATTGTTCTTATATATGAAAATCTCACTAACAACATTAAACATACCAATAATAATTTTGTTACAAATTTTGATAGAATATAAATACATTACAAAACAATTCAATGAATTACTATTTAAAATTAAATTAAATGAATATTTTAGACTTTAATTTATGTAAATGTAATTAGTGATAACACAATATATTTATAAAAGTAATTAAAAATAGTAAAATTATAAAGCAATTTGACAAACATATACACAAATTAATATATTCATTGTAAGTACTTTACATGAAATAATTTATGAATTACAAAGAAATTATAACATATCTTATTTTTAAATGAAATTTAAAAATAATCGTATTAGTAGTCAAATTAGAATAAAAATAACAAGAAATAGACAATAAATTTTTCACAACATAAATTAAAAGACTCAATCTATGAAAAAAATAATATTAATAATTATAATTATTTTTTTTTTATTTTCATGCCATCTAGTCATAACCAATTCTTAACTTTGTCTTTTTATTTAAATTAATTTAAATTAAATTTAAACTTAATTTAATTTTTAATTTTAATTTTTTAATTTTTTAATTTATGTTTGATTTAAACAATCAAAATATAACACAAATTACGTCTTACAATATGACGTATTTAGTGCATCTAAGCTCTTTTTTTATTGGATAAAAAAACCAAAATTTAAATAAAACATTTTCATTTTGATGCAACTTGTATCTTTCTCTCCTTCTCGGTCTTCTCATTGCTGTTGTTCTTTGAAGTTGGATCAATTTGTATACTCATCTCAAGCATCACTATTTTCGTCGATTTTATTGTTAGCATACGTTGCTTTAGTTTAATTTAAAAAGCCTAACCCTATAATCTTCTCCTTTTTACGTATTTTTTAAATTTTATTTCCCATCTCTGTCTCTGTTTTCCCTTTGTCTCTGTTCGTCGCTTCCTGGGTTGCCAAGATGAGCGGTGGTGGGCGTAGGGTTTCAATTTCTAGCAGTGTGAGGAAGACGATCCAGAACATTAAGGAGATCACGGTTAATCACACTGAAGAGGAAATATATGCAATGCTCAAAGAATGCTCCATGGATCCCAATGAGACAACCCAGAAGCTCCTATTTCAGGGTAACTTTGCTTTTCCAGTTTTCCTTGTTTCTTCCTTTGGGTTTGATTTTGATCGTGTTTTAGAAGATTCGCTGTTGGTTTATGCTGTATTTTTTTTCTTTTTTACTCTGCTTCCAGCTCGTTTTATGAGTCCATTTTTGTGATTGATTTGGTTTTTGTTAAGGTTATTACGTGTGACTGTGTGAGGTGGGAATTAAGGTTTGGGTTTGCGATACTTATATTTTATGGGAGATACAGCTGTTTTAGATTCCTACGACAACTTTATCATTTTCAGGATTTTTCTTTGGGATTCTTCTAGGGAGCTGTAGTTTTCTTGCTTTATCAACTAACATCTTCAGGACACTTAGATTGTGCCCGTTGTGAACTTAATTTGTGTGGTCCGACAAGATAAGGAGTTGACTCTAGAATGTTTTTTCGATTTTATGGTCAATCTCCGGTGTAGACTCCAATTCAACCATATTAGTTTTCTCAAACATAGAAAGAAAAAAAGGAAAGAATCTTATATAAGATAATTCTTTGTTTATTTTAATCGCTTTATTTTAGTTATAAATTTTTCTTCTCATATCATTGTTTGATTGGGGAAGCTTTGATGTGCATTGACTATTAAATTAATTAGTGATTTGTTATCGTGTAAATGAGCTTTTTCCCCCCTCCTTTTTAGGTGCATTATTGATCCACTTTGTACCTTTAAATGATATTTTTTTCCCATATAACATAATGTTTCTTATTAAAAGATTAAACAGGCTTCTTTTAACATGCCTTACTGCTCCATTTGTTTCTTTTTTTACATTTTAATGAAATAAAATGTGCACAATTTGTTCCACAGATACATTTCATGAGGTCAAAAGCAAACGTGACAGGAGAAAAGAGGTAAGAAGTTTATTTACTGGTTGATTACTGACCTGGGTTTTTAATCTTGACATGCTTGAGACTTTATGCTTTTTCATTGCAATTCAAGATATTGTTTTATCAATTGTTTTTTGGTGCTCTGGTACTGATGTGTTATTTATTGAATAACCATGTCTTTTGCTCAATTGCAATGACCTTATGAAGTTTTGATCCAAGTTGAATGTTGCTCCGACCCATTGCTCTCTTATTTCAAACTGACCTCTAATCCTCTTGTCCCTTTGTGCCATCCATTCAATGCACCCCTTCATATCATTAGTGAGATTGGTGGGTATGCTCTCTAACTGAGTTGTTATAGTAGCTACATATGTCAAGTTGCTGACGTGTTGGGTTGGACGTACCAAGATATTGATTATTTGACTTTAGATGCTAATTTCAAAATGTAAACGTAGTAGGGCCAGATAATTATGTTTATACTTTTAAATTATATTTCTAGTTGATAGTGCATTCAGCATATCATCATATCAGGATTCTTATTTTTGTTTTTCTTTCACCTGTTTTGTTTGGGTGTTGGGTAGTTTTAGCCTTTAAGAACAAGTGCATGAGATAGGAGTTCTTTTTCCCCGCCCAAGGAAGGTTAATGTTGTTTTCTTGCAAGTTTGAGATTAGAAAGTGGTAGTTATTTACTTATTTCTCATTGTCAACTTTGAATTCAGATCATTTTTCAATAACCTTTAAATTTTGATTATATATATATATATATATATATATATATTTGCAGAATATGAACAACAAAGAGTCAGCAGAGACATATTGGAGATCTGGAACACAGGCTCAGGGAGGTAGGGGTGCTCGGGCAAATTCTTCAGCTAGTTTTGTGTCACATGGTAATGAATCAGCTAATGAACTTGTTTTGGTCTTTTCTTTTTCCTCCTGCCTGAAAGTCCTATGATGTGTTTGGCAGAAAAATAATAATCACCTGTCTCCATTTCTTTATATGATTCTTGAACTCTAATGATTTGAAATTGACCTTGACAGAATGATTTTTATTCTATGTTTAGGGTCAGTCATTATAGCCTGGTTAATTTCTTTTGTACTTTTTGTAGCAGATGCTGGAGGTGGCCGGATTGCAGGTCCTGGGAAGGAGAATGGGCTCACTCGAGGTGTGGAGAAGGCTTTTGCTTTTTCTTTGCCAGTTTCTCATGAGACTAAGAGAGAAAAGAGCTCACTTACTAGGTAACTTTAGCTTTTGATTTTTAACATAGGTGTTTTATGTTTGAGTCTCTTCTTCAACTTCTTGTATTTGGAATGAATTTAATGCAGTCATCTTGCAATATATTTTTTTCAGCGCTGCTTCTGTAGTTGGTAATGGTCCGATTGGTACTTCTGAAAGCACTAGTATTGTGCAGGTCTCTAACACATCAGCAGTAAGTGGTTCTCCTCCTTCTCCGATAGGTTCATCATCTGTGACCGTGAGTGCTAAGGATGTTGACAGTACACTTAACCCTGTTGGTACAAACAAAAGTCCTATGATTACCTTTGGAACAGAGTATCTTCCTGACAATTCTGCACCAAGCTCCAGTAATTGCTCCATACTGCAGACACCAACATCTTCATCAGTAGCCTGTTTCTCATCTTCAGATCCTGTGCTTGTGCCATCTGATTCACAGGTCCCAGGTGTTGTGGGTGCAATTAAACGCGAAGTAGGGGGTCATTGTCCCCCAGGCAAGCCAAAATATTTCTCGAAAACAAATTAATTTCATTTCAGGAATTTGATTATTTTATCTGTTATATTAAGTATTAACTAAGTTTAGCTTTTGTGAATGAATCATATGGCAGATTCTGAGATTGGTAGTTCTGCCCAAGGAAAAATGCCAATCAAATCCCAGGAAGTTGAGAAGAATCAAATCGGTGAATCTCCACAATGTTCTTCCACACTAACTCATTCTGGTTCCTCTGTCAGTCGGCCATCATCAAATTATAGTGCCCGATTGCAGCAAACAGCTGGCTCTCAGAAGGGTAACACCGTGGTTTCTTTTCTTTTATTCTTGATGTAGTTTGGTATACATAAAGATATTGGTAGTTGGAAACTTGGGCCTTTTAGCTGCAACCCATCCTCTACCTAACGAGAAAACTAAAACTTTGGAAGAAGTAACTTGGGCCTTTTAGCTGTAGATGTTATGGCATGTTTGAATTATTTAGACACTGATCCTGTCTTGAAGCAGTAGCTTCCGTTACTTGCTCCACCCCTTCTTATGTATTCAAATGTAATGTGTAGACTTGTGTGCTTGGAAAATTGAGCACTTTTCTTTTGCTAAGCAGGGAGGATTGACATTTCACCATGATTAGCTCAATCAAGTTAAGTTGTTGCGGAATTGTATGTTTGTGCTGCCCAACTGAGGATATTTTACTTATACTGCCTTTCTAGTTTTCTTTCTTTGTTGATTTGATCTGTTTGATGCATTAACATTCTTGTTTGTTTGGTTCAATTTTCTACTACAAAGTTGGAAGTCTTTATTTGTAAAAAAAAAAAGGAGATTAGAAGTCTACATTCGATCTGCCAAAAAGAAAAAAGAAGGAAATTCAGTATATCTTGAAAATTTCTTTGTCAATTTGTTTTCACTTGTAAAATGACCGGTTGCATTTTATTTGGTTTTAAGTTTGAGAAAGGTTACCACAATCTCATTGAAAGGATGAGCATTGCTAATATTTCTGTGTCATCACTCTAAAATTGTGATTTTTTCTTCAAAATGCAATTGGAACCTGTATCTGACAGTTCTAGAAACTTTGATTATGTTGCTTATTCTTGGGACAATGTACCTAGCTTCCCTTCCCAAGTAGTAGGTAAATGCCGAATTTTTGGCAATATAAGATATTTCAGCCGAAATATCTTACATGTTTTCCTTCATTTTAGTACATGTGCATTTTGGGCTGATAGGTGAACTGTATAAGATACCACAAAGAAGAAGATCCATAGAATATATTTTTCTTGTGTTTGACCCATAAATTTTGTGAGAGAAAGTCTGAAAAATGTTTGTGTCTTTAGTTTCTTTTCCAATGACTATAATTTGTGATGGCATGCTCCTGTCTTATGTATAAGGTTTTATTTATTCTGTCTCCAACAGTTAGTTCTAACAAGGAGTGGAAACCAAAGCCTACAAGTTCTGCAGTTCAATGCCATGGAACAGCTGGTTTATCTGATGTTCCAACTACTACTGTTGGAGCTACTATCCAACCACAGCCTATCTCTAATGTCCTTGATTCAAGAGAAGCAACTTTAAAATTGCAGAAGAAACTGGAGGAATTGCACCTTTCTCAACGTCAACATGTTATTTTACCAGATCATATTCATGTTCCGGAATCTGAAAGAGCCAAGCTGAGTTTTGGAAGCTTTGGTGTTAGTTTTGGAGTTGTGACCAGCAATTCCACCACTATTGAGGGTGAAAAAAGCCCTACACCTGAGTCCGAAGGCTCCCAGGGTACTGAAGAAGCTGTAGAAGAACTGCCCTCAAGGTTTTTACCCTTATTTTACGTTGTGATTTTTTGTAGCTTTAAGCTACTCAGACCAGGATTATGTCATCTACATCTCTCTTTTTTCTGTTCCCTACCATTTTCAAACAGAAAAATTTAATAGTGATTTTATGCTGTTAGTCATTTGAATATTAGGTTTCTAAATGAACCCACGTGTACATTAGTAAGGAGTCTTTGCATATGAAAGAATGGATTCTTGCCTCTGACTGGTGTTGTATGCTTGTGCTGTTAACAAAAAAGTGGTGTTTCATGGATAGGTGTTTTTTTTCATTAGTGGAACTGAAGCTATATGCAAGGGCCTCTCTTTCATTTTAACATGAAACATTATTGTATCTAATTTATATAGTGAACTTATGCAACTTTTAAGCTACATCCATATTGATTGTGTTATGAGGTGGGGCATTTTTCATATGATGCCTCCTTCTTTGAGCTAATTAGTACTTTTACTATAATGTATTTTACACATTATCTATCTTTGTTCCAGCAATGCAAATGCACTGGCAACTACCAAGGCAGGTGATTATCCTAGCCGTGTGCCTTCAGCTACAAATGTCCATAAGAATTTATCCTCTGCTGAAGCTGATGTCTCTTCAAGTGCAGTCACTGGAATTACTGAGTCCAAGCAGGACACTGCATTTCCATCTGGTAGCCCACAATACTCTGTGATTCATACTTCAACAAACTACAGTTATGGATTTATGCCCCCAATTTTAGGAAGTCAGGTTGCACCATCAGAAAACTCTGAGTCTCAAGCACTCAACATTTCTCGTCTCCCTGGCTTTGTGGTGACTCTTCAAACCTGTGTTTTCAGTGTTGTTACTTTTTAGCTTTCAGCTACATATTCTTTTCTTTTTTCTTTGATAAAATCTCCATTATCTACTACTTAATTGAGCTTAGTCGCTTCCATTTGGTTTTTTATTTTCCAAATAACATGAGTCTAAAATCCATCCAGTTGATCATATATGATAGGTTTGTGATAATATTTTGGGACGCAATTGGGTGCTATGTCATTAACTTCTGTTGCTTGGCCTCTTTTTTCACTATATATTTTTAGGTTGTGACCCTTTACTAATTGTGCTTGTACGTACAGCAACCCTTCGATCCAACAAGCTGCTATGCCCAATTTTACCGCTCCAATGCTGATGGTGATGGCCACATGTCCCCCTTTCCTTCTCCTGGTGTAGCTGCCAAGTACAATGGGAATTTAGCAATTTTGTCCCCACCAAGTTCGCAATCCCAACAAGAGGTTCGCAACAGTGGAATATATTTTACCATCTACATGAGAAAAGAAAAAAAAATCTAGATTTTTTCGCCTGCTAGAAAATTATTTATTGGTGATGGTCGCTGTTATGTAATAGTTCTGTTTACTGGGCATGTTATTTCATAGGATATTGGGCTTCTTATTTCAAAGGAGGCATCCTATGTGATCATTGCACTGATTTTAGCTTTCTTAACATGCAAAATATGTTGTAGTTGAAGCTAGAGTATAATAAAGAATAGTTGATGTAGTTTGTCTTCATGAATGATGTAGTTGAAGCTATCCATTAGTAAACAATAGATGGTAGTAGTTGCCAACTGCTACACAATTCCACTCCTTATTGATAACGACATTTAAACCAAGTCAAGCATTTACACTTACTCCTATTCATCACGTGAGTTTCGTATATATTTGGTTAGTTGATAATCCTTACATTATGTAGGGTAAAGTTAACTTGGTTAGAAGAGCTTCTAGTTTTCTGCATGTCTGTGAAGACACTTGAAAGGCGTTTATTGTTTTTGAGAAGAAGCTGGAAAAGTGATTTATTCTATTGCATATTCAGGAATTTTTTTTTCTTCTTCCGTGTGTGCACGTGTGAGTGGGACGGGGGTGTTGATAGAAAAACTGAAACAGTATAGAATAGCACCTGTTCAGTACTTAAAAAGTTTCAGGATTAAATTTTTTTATTGTCAATGGTGCTTTATCTTGTATGGGTATATTGTCATTAACTTGAGAGTTCACACACGACATATTTACAAATATAGAGATGTGTTAAACAAGTATATTCACTCTGCTTGGGATTTCTTCTATATCTGTTTGTAGGGTGGGATTCTATCTACATCTGGTCCAACCCCTCTGGTTACACAAACCACTGGTCTGATGCAAAGCTCAACACCTGTTACTCAGCAACCGGTTCCTGTTTTTCGGCCACCCACCGGAATGCATATTCCCCATTACCCTCCAAACTACTTTCCCTATGGTCACTATTTTCCCCCATTCTATGTTCCGCCTCCAGCCATCCATCAATTTTTGGGCAATGGTGCATTTCCCCAGCAACCTCAGGCTGGTGGTGCATATCCAGCTCCACCAACTAGAGCTACTGCCGGTGTCAAATATTCAGTCTCGCAATACAAACCCGGAAATAATATGGGAAACTCTCCTCATATTGGGATGGCAAGTGGTTATGGACCATATGGCTCCTTGGCAACTTGTTATAATCCCAGTTCCTTGGGAACAGCTGGGAATTCTACTGCCAATGAAGATCTCGGTGCAACTCAGTTTAAGGAAAGTAATGCATACATTGCTGGACAACAGGTTTGTCATGCCATTTTCTTTTGTTAAGTATTAATGCTCTATTGAATGATTTTCAGGGATTTACTAGTGATGTTAGGTGCAGTTCCTTTCTTTAACATGTGAAAAGTGGCATGCTTTCAATCCTTTCGGTTTCATTCTTTGGCTATTGCTAGTATTGGACCTCGAATACATTATTATGCTTCATGGAATCTCTGTTTCCCAAATTGCTTTGTGCAGAGTGAAGGTTCAGCTGTCTGGGTTGCTGCAACTGGTCGAGAGATGTCCAGTTTGGCAACAAGTTCATTTTACAACATTCCTCCACAGGGTCAGCATGTGACTTTCACCCCTACACAAACTGGCCATGGCAATTTTGCTGGCATATATCATCCTGGCCAAGCTGCTGTAACAGCAGCTACTGTTCACCCACTTTTGCAGCAGTCTCAAAGTATGGCTAGGGCTGTTGACATGGTAGGGCCTGGGGGAAGTATTTATCAGCAGCCTCAGCATGTACAAGTCAACTGGACCAGTAACTACTGAGAGGTGGATAGACATTTTGTAAAACAGCAAATAAGTAATAAATTCCAATCATGGGAATTTTTTGGGGTAAATCATCAGAGAGTGGATGAGGGTGGCATCAAGAAGATGCTATGGTTGTTAGGTTGACTGGATGCGTGTTAAAGGATGATGGAAAAGATTGCAGATAGTCTCTTGACTCTCTTCTGATTGCTTGGTGAGGGCATAAAAGGTGCACATCACCTATAACTGATATTTAACCATTTTAAGTTAGGGAAGGTAGGCATAATTAATATGCAGATCTTCTCCTTCTTGCTGCTGCTATATGGTGTCTATGCTTTTTCTTTTCATAGATTGAAGACAAATCTCTTTTTTCCCTGTGGTATCTATGGTTTTTCCCTCGTTAAACTTGCTTGGAATATAGTGCTGAGTATTGAGATTCTCTTTCATTCTTTCTTGGTTAGTATTTGAGGTTTCATAGGATTTTGGAAGGATATAGTCCGGTGAAGAATTTTAAGTTCCTTTTTCTTGTCTTTCGTTGTCTTACTTGTAAAGTGAATTTTGACAGCAAGGAGAGAGGATGTACTAAACTGTTGTATTCGTATAAAGAAAAGTGAACTTGTTTATTGCATTACTTGACATTTAGTTGTAGAATTCTTCTTTCTGCTGATATAACATCCATTTACCAAGGCTTGTTTGGATTCTCATTAAGCGGAGAATAGTTCATGGTAAGAGTTTAAGGCATTGATTCCTCTTTTTTGAATTATGTTTTCTAGTCAGATTTTATGTACAAGTACAACTGATTTAACAAATAATTATCTGTTAAAATAGTAAGATTTAGTTTTTTTCAGTATATAATTAATTGTCACATCAAATTGGGATAATACTACAACTTGTGTTAAATAGGCTTTTCTTTTATACAACCGTCATGCTTGAGTTATGATAAAAAATGTTCTTCCTATGGTGGCTGTGCTCGGTGGTTATAGGGTAGGCGGAGTGGTTACAGGGTACAGTGCAGGTTATTTTCTTGATAAGAAGGGTAATTATAATGAGTATGAGAGTTGTCTATCATTACCTCACCAAGGTTTCATAAGAACTGTATGATTTGTGCTGAATTCTCTCAAAAGACCGATGTTACATGGACGACTAAAACAAGTGTAAGACCGAGTAGAGTGCATGTTATATGTCGAAATTTCTTTTTTTTTTTCTTTCAAATTTTATGAAATTTTACTAATTTAAAATGAGTATGCACTGACACGTTCATATTTAAAGCAACATTTCTAACATTATTTAAAACTTAAAATTATAAAAATATTTTATTTTTACATTAAACGTTATATTAAATTAGATGTTGTTTAAGTTAAATTTTTACTAATTAAATTAATTTAATATTGAATTTATGTTAATTATATCCATTTAACATTATTATAATATTATTTTTATTATTATAAATTTTAAAGATATTTTATATAATTTTCAAAATTATTTTATGAAAACAATAATAAGTCTGTAATATAGCAAAAGAAATCTATTATCTCTCTTTTTCTTGGAAATTTTTGGGACCATTTTATTAGAACCCACTCCTATACATGTTAAAATATCCATTTGTATCCGTGTGACATTTTAAAAAAACACATTTATTGAGGCAATTTCTATGTTTGGAGTAACCAATATTATTGTTAGAGTTAAGTATTTATATTTAGAAATATTTATTTCTAAATGTGGAAATTTCACTCTAAAAATAGTAATTATTACTGTGACACTACGATACAAATTGATATAAGAGAAAAAAATATTATTTTTTAAAAATGAGAATTTTTTGAATTTAATAATTTTAATGAAAATTTTACTTGTAATTTTTAAAAATTTAATTTAATTGATTCTATTTCAAAATAAATGATTAAATTTACTCAATTAAAAAAGGAAAAGGAAAGAAAACAAGATTAATCACTTTGATTGGATTAGAGTTGAGCATCGATTTGAAACCGACGGTTTTAAGACAATCCGAATCCGATCTTATCTGAAACAAATTATGAATTGTTTGATCCGAATTCGAATCTGATCCGTTATAAATATAAATTTAAAATAATACTATCGGATTGATCGAATCAGATATGATCAAAATTTTAATTTAAATTAATAAAATTAAAAATTATATAATTAGTCAATTATGAATTATTCAATCCGATCCGAATCGCTATAAATGTTAATTCGAATAAATCCGAATCCGATATAATTTCAACCTATAAAATGAAAAATTACATAAAATAAAAAAAAATTAAATAAAAATATTTTTCATACAAATTAAAAAGTAGGTGACAACATGATTAAAAATAATTCAATCAAAAAATCAAAAATAAAAAAATTCAATATCAATTATATAATTTAACTTCATTTTCTCTAATTAATAATGATACCTTAATCAATCAAGTTAAAAATATACCAAAGTAAGTAATAAGCTAATAAACATAATAATATGTAAAAAACTTTAATTTTCAGATAATATGATAACAAATAAATCTATATATATTCAAACTATATATTTGAAAGTTTTATGTCATATATTTAATTCTAGAGTTTCAATTTCATCAAGTGACTCTTGGATATTAATGATTGGAGAGAAACAAATCCAATTTTAAGTGCAAATCAAAGATTGCATAGTTTTAGAAGATAAGGAACTCTTGTATGGACTAATTGTACGACCATCAGTAGAAAATATAGATTCAGATGCTACAATAGATACCAGTATGACCAATACAACTTGAGCTATCAAAGAAAAAATCATAAATCTTGAGGAATGAACATTCTACCAACTTAAAAGATCAAATTTCTCATCATCCATATCAACCAATACTTCTTACAAGTATTTTTCCACCTCAGATTTATTTTCCATAGTATGAACTTCTTTTACATGCTTTCTCTTACGAGAAGCATAGAGTTGAAATACATATGCTTCTAAACCAAAACCCTATGTACCCATTTGTAAAAGTTGAGAAAATTATTCTGTGCTTGATAAAAAATAAGCTTTGCAATACTCCTCATACATATCTTTCAAAGTTTTTTTCACCCTTTTTAAACTCATTGATGCCTCAATCTCATCCCCATTACACAATTCTAGCAAACTTAGATGTAAATCTAGCAAACTTAGATGTAAAGAACACTTTTTGGGCCTAGGATCAAGTAAAATAGACATAAATAATATCATATTCATCTTAGCTACTCTTCCCCAATATTTGTCGAATTTTACCTTCATCATAATGTAATCCTCACATTTACTCCACATATCAAGTTGATCATGAATAAAACAAATACGATACAAGAAGAAATTAGAAGTCACATACAAAGATCCAGAAAACATTAAAGTTGCTTCATAAAAAACTTTCAAAAATTGGACAAAATATCTAGTATTATCCCGGTCAATTGTAGTCGGAGCTTGTTTAATTTCACCTTGACAAAACTCTTGATAGTATCCCAAATCAGTGATCTTTAACCTTTCAAATGCCTTTTGAAAATACATTGCAGAATCCAACATCAAATAAGTTGAATTCCACCTCGTCGAAACATCTAAACAAACAAGTTTTTGAGTAGAGAGTTTTTCCATTTCAACAACACTATTAAATTTTTGAAGTCTAATGGGTGATCCTCTCACATATCTTACAACATCATAAATCCTATTTATTGATATATTATACTCTTTCAAACCCTACTCAATAATTAAATTCAGAATATGTGCATCACATTGCATGTGCAAGTGTTTTGATTCTAAAATTGCATTACCCCAACCATTAACTCATTTTTTTCAAATAAGTAAGTACAGTATCATTAGAACTTGCATCATCAAATGTAATACAAAATATTCTATCAATACCTCAATCTAATAAACATGCTTCAATAGCTCTACCAAGTATATTACCTTTATGATTTGGAACTTGACAAAAGTTCAAGATTCTCTTTTGTAAATTCTAACCACTATCAATAAAATGAGTAGTTAAATACATATAACATAAATTCTAACAAGATGTCCACGTATTAGTAGTAAGACATATTCTTTTACTGATTCTATTCAATAACTCTTTCAATTTTACTCTTTTAGTAATGTACAAATTCAAGCAATCTATTCCAATAGTCTACCGAGAAGGGATTTTAAACAAAGATAGTAGTTTTTCAATAAATTCCTTAAATCCTTCACATTTTACGATAATAAATGACAATTCATCTTTTATTATCCTCACTATTTTTTCTCTACATCTTTCAACATTAAAAATGTGAGACTTCCTTCCTTATGGAAAGCTAAAGTTTTTTGTTTCTTAAGAACTCTACTGGAAAACTTATCACATCCAATGGAAATGTGTGCAAGCAAATTTGACATGACAGATTTGCTTGACATATACTTATATTATTTCTTACAATATTTGCATATAGCTTTGCGATGTTGCCTAACCCCTTCTAAGGTAAAATGAGCTCATGCTTCACTATTAGATATTGAGGAATTTTTTTTACCTTCTTCTTTAGAAGTAATACAAAGGTTAGGAATTGGAGTACTTACAGAATCTTCTGCTTGAGTTGGTTGTGTTGCATTTTTATCTTTATTTACTTCCTCAATCACATAAAGTGTATCCTTATCTTTATCTAAAATCATCTGTATAGTTATAGAAAAAAACAAATATTAGACATTAGTAATAAATAATATAATCATTCAAATAAATAATAAAACATAGGTAAGAAACATGCTGAATTAGATGAAACTAATGGAGAATTTGTTGTTTTATTTACGTTAACTCTTAGTTTTTTGTAAATTTTTTGTCAAATGATATTGAAATATAAAAAAATATCTACAATTCATTAAGATGTTGGAAAAAAAATGATATTATACAATGTTCAATTTTAGAATGTCATAGAAGCCGTAGAGGAACAAAAGATTGAAGTAATATATTTTTTGTAATCAAACCCAGCATATTTCATTACTTAAAATGATAATAATAATAATTTACACGAACTTGAAAGCAAGAACCAAAAAACTTATTTGCAAGACTAGTTTTAGAAACTCTTCAAACAACAATCCATATATAGAAGAGGAACAAACTCATTAGTAAATTAATTGATCTATTGACTCTGAATTATTTGTATGCTATACCAAAAAAACAGGTAATAAAATGCCAACAACGATCGAAATTTCAATAAAAGATGCATAATACTCCAAAAGAAGTAATTTACTCAAAAGCTTAGACCCCTAACTCCCTAGGAAAGTTAGTAAATCAACCCTCAGTATTCAGAGTGAAAAACATAGCAATTAGATGCATGATCTTAAATACTGATCCTTTCATTAATTTTTTTAATAAAATTTTAACAATAAACTTTTTCTAAGTTGAATATGTAATCTTGCTTTTAACTATTTTGCAAAAGTACCGAACCAAAAAAATATATGACTTCTTCACCTCAGTTCTCTTTGAAATTTTACCAATAAGCTCTTTTATATTTATAAGTTTGAGTATAGATTTGACAAGATTAGAGATTTGTACACAATAACATAAATTATGAAAACAAGAATATGGTTGTCCAGGATTTAGTGAGGCAAAGTGCAGGGATCTTGAAAGGATGTGAACATACATAATATGCTTTAGTTTTATAATTGTTTCTGAAACGAGCGAATAATGACTTGAAACGATTGAACATCGATTGGAACGGTCGAAGAATGATTGGAATGGCCGAACAACGACTGAAATGGCCGAATAACGACTGGAATGGCCGAACAACGACTGGAATAGACAAACAATGATTGGAACGGTCGAACAACGACTAGAACAAACGAACAACGTCAAGAGAAGGAGAGATCAATGACGAGGAACGTGTCGACCCTAAAGTCGACTTAATCAAGTATGAGAGACAGAGAGAGATGATTGATGGGTTTTTAGTCTTTAGATTATTGAGATTTAGAGTCTGAGGATGAGATTAGGGAATAGTTGAATACAGATTTAGAGTTTTTGAGTCTCTGAGACTTTTTATATTAAGTATAAATAAAATATTATTAATTATATATATATATATATTAAATATATCGGATCAGATTTGATTATACGAATTTAAATATTTTTAATTCGAATTTAAATAGATTGATAAAATCTAATTCGATTTCATATCTACACCATTCAATTTTTTCAAAATTTATCAATTTTTTTGGATTTTTTAAATTGATAGGATATTTTGATTACCCATGGATTTTAAGATATCCGAAACAAACCTTGTTTTTCTGATTTCCATACTATTATTGAACAAAAAGCCTACTGACTAAGATTTGTATCTCTTATTTACATCTTTGCCATTGTCGGTGTATACAAGCTAGTTTTTAATCCACGCTATGCGCCGTACGTATAGCGTTTACTCTAGTAAATATAAATTACACACTCAGAAATCTAGCAGCTGCCTTCAGCTCACCACGCTCGTACAGAAAGAGAGTCGGAGAAGATGGAGATGATGTTTTCTGCCTCATTTTTTTTTATCTTCTTGTGAAGATCAGGCGGGTAAATTTATTCCTAGTAAATCACATTCAACTCTCTGTAAGTTTTTAGGAACCCTTCAGATTTTTAATAATTTGACTGCAGTCTGTTCTTTTAATCATCATTTTTTTTTTGTTTTTTTGTTTTACTTGTGTTACTTATATTGATTCAGTTCATAGATCGTTACAGTCCAATTTTCTGCGTTGTGCAAGATCTGGGAAATTACGTTAGAATGAAATAAGCTCTTATCTTTGAAAAATCCAATTTCTAAACCCTGGCCTGTGTTAGTAATTGAGTTCTTATCTTTTTTGGTCAAACATCGAATTCTTATCTACTGCTTATAATTTTAGGATTTTTTTCATCTGGGTTTTGTTGTTTATGATTGCAGAGTTCATTTCTAGCTCCAAAAATGTTTAGTAGGCCTTCATTTTCCAGAGGCGGAGGTTTCCGTCCTGAGAATTTAGGTCAAAATACACTTTCCATGATCGGGAATCTTTGCTTCACTCTTTTTGTTCTTGGTGTGTTAATCTTCACCATTATAGCTGCCACCTATAAGCCTGAAGATCCTTTGTTTCATCCGTCAACCAAAATCACTTCATATCTCACATCTACTTCCAATGCTACTTTCGAATCTGATAGCACTTTGGTTAGGACTGGGGAGGATTTTATGGCAGCCAATCAAACTGCTTTTGCTACTTTCATCAATATAACTGATGTTGCCAATTTTTCTGAGACTATGTCAACCACAGCTGATGGTGATAATCCTATTGGTAATGCTGTTGATGGGGGGGGTACTTCTGATTGTGATGTGAATAGCCCTATTGAGTGTAGGGATCCAGATGTGTTCCATTTGTTAATGACAGCCGCCATTGAACGGTTTAAGGATACTCACTTTTACCGGTTTGGGAAACCAGTTCGTGGATCAAGTGATAACACTTGTGATATGGCCTGGCGATATAGGCCTAAGGAAGGTAAAACTGCTAACTTCTACAAGGATTACAGGAGGTTTGTGATTTCCAGGTCTGAAAATTGTACTCCTAGTGTTGTTGAAATGGGGGATTATCATAGTGGTATGAATGCAAGGAAGAGGAAGAAACATCAGAAACCCGGGTTTGAGAAGATACCAGCCAAACAAGATGGTGTCAATGATTTACCTGTTGTTGGGGAGGTTGTGAATGACGTTCTTCCTGTGATTGAGTCCGAAGGTACTTTTAGTCGAGGGAAGTATTTGGTTTATGTGGGCGGTGGCGATAGGTGCAAAAGTATGAACCATTTTTTGTGGAGTTTCTTGTGTGCTCTTGGTGAAGCTCAATACCTGAATAGAACTCTGGTTATGGATTTGAGTATCTGTCTTTCTTCAATTTACACTTCATCCAAACAAGATGAGGAAGGGAAAGATTTCAGGTTCTACTTTGATTTTGAGCATCTGAATGAGGCTGCATCTGTATTGGACCAGGGTCAATTTTGGGCAGATTGGAAAAAATGGCATAAGAAAGATAGGCTAGGTCTTTATCTCGTGGAGGATTTTAGGGTCACACCAATGAAGCTTGCTGATGTCAAAGATACCTTGGTTATGCGGAAGTTCGGATCCGTGGAGCCAGACAATTATTGGTATAGAGTCTGTGAAGGTGAGACAGAATCGGTCGTCCAGCGACCGTGGCATTTGCTATGGAAATCAAGAAGATTGATGGATATAGTATCTGCAATTGCATCTAGATTGAATTGGGATTATGACTCTGTTCATATTGTGAGAGGAGAAAAGGCAAACAACAAAGAACTTTGGCCTAACCTTGATAGAGATACTTCGCCTGATTCGCTTCTCTCAACAATGCCGAAAAAAATTGAAGATGGGAGGAATGTTTACATAGCAACTAATGAACCTGATATGTCTTTCTTTGATCCTTTGAAAGACAAGTATTCCACTCATTTCCTTGATGAGTACAAGGATCTTTGGGATGAAAACAGTGAGTGGTACTCGGAAACAACGAAGCTAAACAATGGGGTTCCGGTTGAATTTGATGGTTATATGAGGGTTTCAGTTGATACAGAAGTTTTCTTGAGAGGTAAAAAGCAACTAGAAACGTTCAATGATCTTACTAATGATTGTAAGGACGGTGTCAACACATGCGGTGCTGTGTCAAGCTAATCCTCTTCAATACAAACGGTTGAATCTTTATTGTTTGTTGTTTGCTGTTTGCTGTTTGCTGTTTTTGAGAAGATCCATGTGTACTTTTTACCCATTTCATTTTTTCGCATTTGAGATATTGTAATCCTTTAATTGATAATTGTAGTTCTGAAGTAGTGTTTTCATGAGTTATGTACGATTTAGAAAAACTGTTGCAATCTTTTTTGGAATTTTCGTTAATTTTCAGTTTTTTTTCCATTACAAATACCTTCCTTTTTTTCATTTTTTAACATCAAAGCTTTAAATATTTGTGCGGGTGATCGGGTAAGTCCACCATATGGATCTCAGGGTGGTAGGGTAAGTTCACCAGTTTTTTGGTATGGATCTTATGTTCAGGGTTTTTTTTTAAATAATTGATTAACAGTTAAAAAAACAGCTATTAAATTAAAATGTTCCAATTATAATAATTAATGAATTTAACCGTCATTTATCTATATATTTTATTAGTCCTTTTTACACCATAAATTTGTCTAATTCCAACACTTTCATATTATTTTAGTCCAAAATCTAAATGGTGCGAGTCAACACAATATATTCGGTGCATTCCTTTCATAAATTGTGTCATTTGTTTTCCTATTTTTGATTACAAATATAGCTCCTAATTCATGTCCGGCGCTACTATCATATAGAACTGGAAGTACTGACATAATTAGATTCCACTATTATGAAAAAACTTAATCTGCAATTAAATTTCATGCATATTCAGATCTCTTAGCCCAAAGAATATATATAAATATCTTGCATTTTTTTTATAATTTTGAAAACCAAAATTTTTGTGTATATTTTTAATGAATGAGATTGAATTAAGAAAAAATCAAAATATCTATATGTATTTATGATATAACTTACAGATCCTCTAATTTAGAATGATCCCCCCCGCCCCCCTCTTTTACAAACCAATTCTTCGAGGCTTAGGAGTATCATCCCCAGTATAACAGATTAGACACATAAAATTAGTTCATGGTTTGAAATTCAGGGAATATTTTTAATTATATTTGTAATGCACATAAGGTATAATATGTGTGGACATTTCATGAAATGAAAAAATTGTATAAATTAATAATTTTTAATGAAAATGTATTTTAGACACGTGTGAGTGAGATAATACAAATTTATTATTTTTATAAAAAAATTCCACAAATTAAGATAAATAAATTCTTGTCCCATCTTTTTAATTTATGACAAAAATACAAATTTAATTTTTAAGACCTGAAAGCACCCATTGCAATTTATTGTATAAATGTTTCTATATTTGGTCCTTACCTAGTGGTTATGCTTCAATTTTTAAAGCAGACGACGATCTACTAAAAGGTCCAAAACCAGATTCATTTTGCTTCTTTCTTTCTTTTTTCTTTAATAAAAAAAATATACCACAACAAAATATAAGCGAAATGTTTCTAGTTAAAACTTTTAGAGCTCTAATGCATCAACATATACATAGATTTTCTCTATAAGATGCTTCTGTAACATTCACTTAAGCAGGATTAACTTTTGATTTTGGCAATCTTCAGCTGAATAAGATTGAAGAAGAGCATCATAGAAAGACTAAGAGGTTTAACGAACTCAAAGCTGATGAAAATATATGCATAAAATAAAACACCAGAATTCAGAAAACTCAAAATATGTACATCAGATAAAATTGTAGTCTCTAAGGACTAACAAACACGATATATAGGCAGAACAGAACACTGTGACCACCTGATTCACTCTCCTTCTAAATACCTGTACACTAAGCTATACATGAAGTATAAGTTCTACTTGGTTTGCATACTCAATGCTCACCAAATGCAAGACACATCTTCTTCAGGCAATAAAGGAGTCCTACAAAGAGGACATGTTATGTTCCAATAGTCCAACCATTTCTCCAAGCAAACTTTGTGAAACAAATGACCACAAGACAAGTGGTTTATCTCTGATTCAGGGTCAAATTGAGTCAGGCAAACTGAGCACTCGTGTTCAGGAAGTGGACATCCATATATTGTGTCAAAACGAAATGCTGGTGTTCGAGTTCGAAACTCTTCAATGTAAGTGTCAGGATGAGTATGGTAAAGTTCAATTGACTCCAAAGGGTTTTCGCGGTGATCTATTGATGGATTTGGAGATTGTGATGATGTTGAAGATGACGAGGAGATTGATGATGATGGGAAATTAATACCAACTATATGAAGGATAGTTAGGACTATGCCTTTCACAATGGAGAAGGATAGTGCAGTGTTTGCTAAGATCACACATAGAACTCCTTCAGATGGAGCTGGAAGACTTGAAAGTCCCATTTTGATACAAAGTAGTAAGTTTATAAGAAACAGAACACTGAGGATCAAGTGACGGCAAGAATCAAGATGATACCAATGTCTCCTTGATATATGCCCTGAAACTACATACACATTACCAAAAAAAACAAAAAAATTAATTATAACTAAGTAGTAAGTTAAGGCATTTTTTTTACAAATTAAAAGTTAGGGAAAATGTACAACCGGTCTAAAAGTTCGTATACAAAACATGATTTACCCAGACTATAATAATAGTTCATAAAGAATATTATAACTCGAAAAGTAATTAAGAAAATTAAAATTGGCCTCTAGAAAAACCTTACGATTCAGCACAACAGGCTGTTTCTCATGGATAGATTGGGTAAAAACTAAAAGAGCCTATTATTAGTTACATCAAAAAACCTTTATGTACAACGACAATGTGACACATAATCATAGGTTAAAAAACTTAGATTTTATTATTTCAACAAATAATTATCTAAAATATTAATTGGTACTACAGCTTGATATATAAAGAAGTAGTCTGATAAACATAGATCCTAAAATAGACCACAACTGAGATCTCAACAGCATTAACTCACTTCTCAAAGTATCACATTCTAACCTTCAGACAGCCAAGCGAAATCAATACCAAAAAAGAACCAAATTTTAAAAAAGTCTCTCCATCATCAAGATCTATCTTAAATTGTGACCTTCAAAGAGCCTAATAATAGGTAACAAAAAGTTCTCCAAAAATGGAATTTGGATACAACCCAATTTCCCAAACAATATCACTCCACACGATCTAGTATTATTGGTATCATTTTCAAATAACTCCTCTTTTCCCCAAGTTTTCAGGGGAAAAAAGAGAGACTAATAACGAAAAGCAAGAATGAAAATTTCTAGGTACCCATCAAAGTAAAACCAATTAAAACCTGATAAAATAGATTCTTACAAAAGATTTGTGTTAGTGAGACTTACAAAAAGATAGGTTTGGAGTTTTAGTTTTTGGGTTCAGACAGAGAGGAGTTCAGGTTAGCTCCACAAGAACAAGATTCATGGGATTTGAAGAGTCATGTAATAAATGTGTTAATTTGGTCTGGTAAATGTGATAATGGCTGCTCAATTCAAACATCTACATATGCTCTGTCTCTGCGTGCATTATATAGAGCAAACTCAACGAACCCCACCACCTCTTCAAAGAATCAAACAAAATTGTCGATCATCGGCAACTTAACCATAGTAGGATTAGTTTAACTATAGTTAATTCTCCTCTCCGTATTTCCCGGATTGTATCTACCTATTTAACCATGGTTACTTTATATCATAATTCATCACTATTTTTATGAAATTAACAAAAAAAACAATATATCATTCTTTAAATTTAACAACAAAAATAATATTTTAATTTAAAAAACATATAATTAAATTAAATTTAATATAAAATAATATATCATAATTTTTTAATAATAAAAATTATATTTTAAATATAAAAAATATTATTTTTTATGAGGATAAATTTTAAAAATGTAATTTTTTTCCTCAGTTTATTGCTTTTTATGCCTTCTTTCTTACTTTTTCAATATCTTATATAAAATCATGATTCTCTCGTTTTTTATTTTCCCTTTTCTTTTCTACCATGTGATTTTAACTTTTATGTACGATTCCATTTCCGAGATATATCCCTTGTATCACGGTTTTAACTTTTATATATAAAAGTTTAAATGATATTTAAAATGATTTTAGATCATGTTTTTCAAAAACATATATTATTTTAAATTTTAAATAATAAAATTAAACATTTTAAATAAAAAAGAAAATTTTAATAATAATGAGTTTACTTTTTTAATCAATTTTTTTCAAAGTAATTAGATTTTTCAAAATTTAAATTTTTTAATAAAAATCGCGCATCCGTTTTTAATATATATGTTTTTATTAACTTAAAAATTTACTATTATTTATTTATTATATTACATAAATTTTAAATATATGGTGGAATTAAATAAAGGTAAAAAAATTAAAAAATATATAAAATTTCATGTACAAGAAAAGCATTTTTAAATATATTTAAAAATATGTAAACCTAAAGATCCTTGTTGCATTTAAATTTTTTGATTTATTTAGTCAACAAATCTAATAAAAAATAATGACATGGGATCATCAACGATGCATATTGTGTTAATTTTATTAATAGAATGAAAAAAATTACAAGAAAATTCTTAAAGGTAAAATAACCATTAGGTTAAGGATTTTTTTATGTTTCAAAAGTACTTAAAATTACAATAATAATAATTCATTCAACGTTATTAATTGGATTTAAGTATCATTCAACTTTTTAAAGTATTTATTTAAAATGATATATAATGATATATTAAAATTTAAAATTATTTTTTAAAAATTTAACAAAAAATGAAACAATTTTTATCATTTTTTGTTGGTGGGGTTTCATTATTCTTAAAATAACATAATTATCCCATCCTTAAAACTCAATTTTTTAAATGTTTTTTTTTTGAATTTTAATATAGATTCTAACATTAAATATGTGAAGTTTCATCTTGTGTTAACATTTAAGCAAATAATACTTTACACTTTATGTCTTCTTGCTTTGCATAATCTTTTAATTTTTGTAGGCACAAATGAGATAATCTCACATGTCGAACAACATATTGAATGTATCGAATTAAGACATCTACTTCTTTAACACCATTGTTGACTACCAAATTTAGGATGTTGACAACACATTTAACATGAAAAAATTTACCTCATAAAATCATACCACTCAAACCTATTTTTTAATCAAGGAATGACAATACCGTTAGAACTAGCATTGTTCATTATTATCGTAAAAATATTTTTAATTCTTTATTTGTGCAAAAAAGACTCATTTATCTTTCCAATCGTCTCTTTCTTATTATTTGAAACTTTTGTAAAGATAATAATTCTTCTATTTATCTTTCAATTAATATAATGAGCAGTTATCATCATATAATAATTATTTTGTATTGAAATATCACAATTTGTAGTAAAGCATACATGTTGTTTATTTTTCTTGAGATCCAATTTTAATATCTTTTTTTCCTCAATATAAAGTTTTATAATATTTTCTATAATAGTTTTGCTTGATGAAAATTGTATTTATGGACATATAATTTTGTAAAAGTTTATAAAAGCTTCATATTCAATAAACTTGAACAGTAATTCAATTATAATAATCATTTCAGATAAAGCATTCCTTGCTATTTTTTGATCAAATTTCCATGTAATCAAGCTAGTATCACTACCTTCTTGTACCTTTTGAAAATTAAGAAGTTTTTGTTTTTGAAGACTAGCTCTATAAGGAAACTTTTTGCAATGGTTCTGTAAGCAATTCCAGCTACTAGATGAGCCATTCCTCTTAAGGTGAGTAGCATATTACATGTTACAATTAATTGTATGCAGGAAACTCAGGATTGCAATCTTTAACAAGGGTGAAATGATCCCATATTTAAAAAGTCTTTCTATCTTTATTAGAAATCTTGACATTACCTTGAGTAGCTTGTGCATTTTTCTCTCTTGGTACGGATGGTAGCATGCTATTTTTAGTTTGTAGGTTCATAGATTTCTCGATTTTTTCACTTATTTCATCATCGACATTACTTGTTGATGATGATGCAATATTTGATGCATTTATATCTTCTTCTTCATTGTTGGTTTTCATAATCAATAAATTAAATCAATTATTATAATATATGAGATTAAGATTGCAATATATAACCATATAATAGAACTAAATAAACATAAAAATTATAGAAAAATACAACTCAACAATACAAGGAAGCAAAAGGCATAAAAATTTAAAAGGAGTACTTCCACCACACAATAGATAATATATTCTACATAATGATATAACATATAAAATATACTATATAAATTAATAAATAATATACAAATTAATAAACAATAAAAATTAATACTATACTTAATTACATAATAATATACCTAGTTTACATGCACTTTACAATTTACATAATTTACGTGGCACAATATAGTAATATATATGTAGTATATATAGTGTATGATATACATAGTTTAAATTTTAAAGTCATTGATTATCGATGGTATTTTCTTTCCTTGTCAATCTCTCATATCTACTGCCTATTGGTGCTACTATTGCATATTAATTTCTTATTTTTTTAACTGACATATTAAGTTAATTAACACAACACTAAAAAAATGTATAATAATAGTTAATAATACCGGTACTTATCAGTGGCATTGCCGTAATAGTTAATAATAATATATAATATTATAATTAATAATTCAGATGGTTTCGTCATAAACATTTTTTTCTACATTAAAATCGAATATTTAAAAACTCAGGCTTAACTTTAAACTCAAAAGTGAGTTTATGAGTTAGAAGATTGCCTAGACTTATAAGCAGTATTGATGTTTTATTTTTAACCAATGTGAAACTTAACATCCTCTCTCCACATCGATTAGAGTCTGAATTTACGGCACGAGTACCGATGAGGGGTGAAGAAACTAAGATCCTAATTCTGATACCAACTTAGAAACTCATGCCTAACTCTAAACCTAAAAACCAACTTGTGAGTTAGAAGGTTATTCAGACTTATAAGCAGCACTATTGGCTTACTCTTAACCAATATAGGATTTAACAAAAACGAATAGATTAGGTTCGGTTTATAAATTATTCAAACCATAGTCTGATGGACTAAATCCTCTTTGAATGAGATTCAGTTTGATTCGATTTAAAACAATCAATTTGGTTAATTTTTTATTAAACATTTTAACCCCTATTTGAAATAGTAGTTAAATATGTTTTAAGTAATTTTCTTACGTAACAAAATAATTTTATTATAAAAATTTATTTAAATAAATATTGAATTTTTTTATATTTTTTTAAATTTAAAAAATAAAAAAGTACATTTTAATTTGAGATAAAGAAAATTAAGATAGACTAAGTAGAGTGTCAAGTACAATTAAGACACATTCTTACTAGTATTATTAAATTTCTATATAATCGTATAATTTTTATTTTATATTACGGTCTCATTTCATAATCAAATATATAATTATATAAAAAATATATGGTTGAAATACTTAATACTATATAACAAATATGTTCTAAATAAAGATTCTTTAAAAATATAAAATAAAGTATATAAAATGTTCATGTATTGGTAGGTAGTAGGAGTGCACGATATTATAATACATATTTATAATATATATAAAAATTTAAATCATCTTTTATAAATTTTTATGATAAAATTAATATTCTTATTATTTTTTATAAATTAAGTTATAAATTATTACTAGTTAAAATATTGATAAATATATAGATTATGATTATTTATTTGTTATATAAGATTATTTAACTTAAGTAGCATGACAAATTATTATTTTTTGGTATATTATTTTTTTACCAATTAAGTAATATAAATTAAATAATGAATTATTAGTAGTAAAAATATTCATTTTTTAAAATTATTGTTATTTTTTATATAATGTTATTTATTTTAAGTAATCTAAAAAAAATTCTCGATTAATTACCTTGAGCTTTATTTTTTATTAATTAAGTAAGAAATTAATACATAAAAAAAGGTGAAATTCAGTAATGATATATATATGCATGTCAATATAGAGCAAAACGACATAGTAGGAGGGCCTAACTGTTAAGCTATGAGAACCCTAGTAACCAGCAGCATTATAGCTAGTAAAGATGTGAACTGCTTGCAAGTTTTTCAAAGATGTGATAATATTTGATATATTGCTACAATTGAAGAGGCATGTCTCTATCAATTTGGATGACAATGTCTTTCATTGAGATTTTTTTCTCTTTTCATTGTTCAATTATGATCAATGTTGCAGAAGATGAGAAGATAATAGTTTCTTGCTCAAGATATATAGCTCCTTTTTAATTATTTCCCCCATAAAAATAATAAAAACCCAAGTGTTTAAAAATAACACATACGTAAATAAATTTATATCTCAACAATAAGTAGAAAGTTTATGGGTTGAATTCTATTAAAAATAGATAAGTAGTACTTTTTTGGTATATTTTAAAACCTTTTTAGAATATAATTTCTAAATTTAGGAGATATATTTTAACATAAAAATGACTCAATGTGTTTAATTAATTGTCATTTTCCAAACCTCACGAAGATTTTAACAATTTTAAAAAAATTTACGAGAAATTTACCAATAATTTATGCTAATCTATTACATGACGTTAATATTTTTTTTTTATACTTTGAGAATACTAACATAATATATTTTTGATGAAAAAGATACATTTAATATCTCATATTCATTTATATATTATTGATATCATAATTTTTTTGTTTAAGAATACTGATATAGTATATTCTTGATGAGAAAAATAGACTTAATATTTTATATTCATCTATATATATATTATTGATCTCGTAATTCTTTCGTTAATATATGTATTTTATATCTATTTTTTTTTCTCTCCACGAAAAATATGTACTCTTAATATACCTAAAAGAATTCTACAAGTTGGTATCAATAATATAACTTAAACTATCATCAATTGCCAATGAACTTATATTTTTCTACATGCATTAATGTATGTTCGAAACAGGCGAACCAACAATGATATTAGATAGCATTGTTTTTGATCAATTCCCATTTTAAATTTATAACTATGAATGGGCATGGGATTCGGGGGTACCGTTATGCCTAATTTTTAGTAGTTTTAGATAATCAGAGTAGTTTTATATACGAGTGGTTAGTAATTTTTTATTACTTATTTAAAAAATTAAAAAACTAAAATAATATTAATTTTACTAAATATTTAAAATAATATTATTATTTAATTATTTAGTATATGTTTTTAAATAATATATATATATATATATATATATATATATATATAATAGCAAAAAAACTAATCTAATTATTTAAATTATTATATTTTAATATTAAAAGTATATTTTTTAAAATAATTATATGTGTAAACATATAATATTAATATATATTTAATTAAATTAAATATAATTTTAAAATTACAATAATCATCTCCTCTCATCATCCTTAGTAACGCTAGTTTCTAAAAAATAAAAAACAATCAAATTAATTAATTTATAATTAACTATTGCTCACTTATTGGAGCAACTATTTTGTCAGCATGCTACCACTTGTTACAGTACCTGTGAGAGAGTTTACAAAAAAAAATCAAAAGAAGCTATATATAACTTATACTAAATATGTATGATATGAAAATCCAATCCCTAACTAGAAATATTGGGCTAGATCTAGGTTTAGATTATCCAAATTACTTTAAAGTTTGACATTTTATAACATATATATCTTCTTTACTCATAAAAATATATATAAATGTCAGGACATTTTATATTACTTATTTATCTTTTGAGGTTAATGAGAATTATACGTAAGTTTAAATATTTATTCTTAAAAGTTTGAAAAGTTATCTTACAAGGTAAGATATAGAAGTTTGTAATAATTAATTGATGTGAAAATAAATAAAATGATCCGATACTTTTCATTTTATTTAAAATTGATATAACAAGTTTGATAAATTAAAAAAATCTAATTAATTATCAAACCTTATAAACTTATTTAACATAATGTTTTTATCAACAAATAATTACCATAATATCATTAAAAAAACACTTAAAAGATATTTTATATAAATATATAATCAAAATTAAGATAATATTCATATTAAAAAAGTTTATTTTAACAAATTAAATATACATCTTTTTATATTTTCAAAAATATAAAATACTTACTCAAATTAACTTATTTAAATGTTATATAACCTAAGTTGATGTGTTCTTTATAATCAAAAGTGGCTCCATCAAGATAAAGACTTCACTAAAAAATATAAGAATTTTTAATTATTTCTTTTTATAATAAAAGGAGACAAACAAATGTGGGTAGGTTTTAGGAAAAAAACAAAAAACTTGGGTAGGTTAATTTGTTGTGCAATTGGTATTCATTGAACGAGATAAATAAATTATACACAAACTATTAATTGGTAGGCAGTACTAGGCACTTATTTTTAAATAATAGAACTTTGATCTCTGCTAAAGGATAAAGCCATGGTTTCCTTACTAATTTAGCCATAAAATTTACTTTTTATAGTTTTAAATCATATATTTAAATGGTATTAATTATAATAAGATTTTGATTAATAATTTTTTTTCCTTTAAAAAATATTCAATAATTAATGGTGATTTAAATAATGAGTGATTTATTTCTCAGATATACTTGTAATTCATTAGATTTTTAAAGTAATATCATATACTGTACATATAATTTATTTAATATTTATATATTTATGTATAATATATTTTTTTCTTTTTTATAACTAATTTTCCATTTTACTTTTGAATATTTGGAATTATGTTCATAACGTGGACAATCCCATAGAACGCGTATATCTAATAATTATAACAACTCAAAGGTGAGATTTTTTTTTAGAATTAGAAATCCGTCCTTTTCTGATGGATTCATATCTAAATTTAACAATTTTAAATATGATGAGTGGCATGGAAAATCTTATAGTTTTTATAAAATAAATATTTTAGATACGTTGGTTTTAATTAAATAATTTTAATCTTATAATTTTTTTAAAAAATAGAGTATATTTTAGTCTTAAAATTTTAAAATTATAATATTTATATACATTATTTTTAAAATTAAAATGTATACTTTTAGGTTAAAATATACTCTCTTTTTTAAATTATAAAAATAAAATATTTTAATTAAAAAGTAAAGAACTAATTCACTTGTTTTTATTCATAGTTACGGGACCCTTGATCATTTTCTGCCTTTTCAATATGTCCGGGGTCATTGTTACAACTTTTTTGTTTTCACTATAATTATCATTCAACTTTTCTATATATATATATATATATATTTATACATATAATAAATTAATTATTAAAATATCATTTTATTATAAATTTATTTCATTTGGTTGAATCTACCGTTCATAAAATAAAAATAACATAATGGAATCTCACATTTCTCACCCCTCCTCCACGCGCAAATGGTCCTTCTTAAATATATAACATGTAAACTTAAGTGGCAACTTCTTATTTGATGCATTTTAATAATTACCGTGTTTATTAATAATTGTTTATTAATAATTAATAGAAAAATCGAATATATTTTTTATATTCTAAGCAGTGATTATTCACAAATACTATGAGTTAAATTAATAGAACTCAAATTAACTTGATAAAATAATATTATTAAAAATATAATATTAAAAAAAATTAAAACAGATATTAAATAAAATATTAAAGCAGAAAAAATAAAAATACCATAAATATAACGAGATTCAGTATAAATGTTACTTACGTATTTGGACGTCGTTGATCATTTTTATTATCTTCAAATTAGATAAACTTCAAAAATTACAACTGATTGAACATTACCGAGCTAATCAATTACCCAAAGAAAAGAGGAGAAAAAGATACAAATTTTGGGATGACTACAAAATAGAGAAAGTATGCTTTATTTATAGTCTAAAATATAACACTCGTCATGGTTCCTAATCCATGTGGGATTTTTTTTCAAATTGGTCATTAAGGAGTCATAAACAAATCTTCATCTTGACGACTTAGTGATTATCAAACGATTTCTTCAATCTCTAGATCAACGATGACAATGTCAACTCAAATTTGTAGGATGTTAATCAAGTCTAAAAAATGTTTGAACTTGATCGTAATCACCACCTTAATCATCATAATTGTGGGGTTCTTTGTAGTGTTGATCTTCTAACTAATACTTCATATTCTTTAATAATCAACAAGCGTTCTTTGTACATGCATGGTAGACTTGGTTCTTTGCTAAATGGATAGCACTTTAATTGTCACATAACACCTTAATATACTTTTGACCAACTCTTAAGTTTTCAAGCAAACCTCATAACTAAATAGCTTCCTTCACAGCCTTTGTGACTTCCATATACTCTACCTCTGTAGTAGATAAAGCAACTGTGGATTGCAAAGTAGAATTCCAACTGACTGGTGCTCTGACAAGAGTAAACACATAGCTAATAGTTGACCGACACTTATCTAAATCTCCTACATAATCAAAATCACAATATCCAACTGCATATTGACCAATAATATTATCCTGCTCAATTACTCAACCAACATCTATAGTATTTAGAATGTATTGTATAATCCATTTCATAGCCAACCAATGTCCTTACCAGGATTATGCATGTACTTGCTTACAACTCCAATCGCATGTAAAATGTCAAGTCTCGTATACACCATTGCATACATTAAGCTACTAACCATATTAACATAAGAAACATTTGCCATGTATTCTCGTTCTGCATCATTCTTAGGAGACAATTGAGCAATAATAAGCTTGAAATGAGGAGCAAGCGGAGTACTTATAGATTTTGTCTGTTCATTCATACCAAAACGTTGTAGCATTTTCTTCAAATATTGACTTTAGGTTAAATAAAGTTTTCCCTTCTTTTTGTCTCTATTTATCTCCATGCCGAGAATCTTTTTGGCTTTTCCCAAATCTTTCATCTCGAACTCCTGACTTAATTGAGCCTTCAACCTCTCAATTTTTGCTCAGCTCTTTGATGCAATCAACATATTATCAACGTACAATAGGAGATAGATGAAAAACTCATCTTGTAGCTTACAAAAATACACATAATGATCATGTGTGCTTCTAGTGTACTTCTACTGCAACATAAACTGATAAAGTCTCTAGTACTACTATAAAATCGCTAGTACTACTGCCTTGGAGATTGCTTCAATCCATACAACAATTTTTCAAATTGCAAACATAATTCTCTTTACCAGGAACCTTGAACCCTTCTGGTTAAGACACATAGATTTTCTCTTCCAAGTTACCATGTAGAAACGTGCTCTTTACATCAAGTTGAACTAGTTCTAAATCCAAATGTGCTACCAAGTCCAACAAAATTCTAATGAAGGAATGCTTTTCAACTGGAGAAAATACCTCATTATAATTGATTCTCTCATTTTGAGTGTAGCCCTTAACCACCAACCTTACCTTGTAATGAACACCTTCTTTGTTAGGAAATCCTTCTTTTTTTGCATGCAAACAATTGCCTTCTTACCCTTAGGTAGTTGTGTCAAGTTTCATGTCGTATTCTTCTGAAAGGACAACAGTTCTTCATCCATGAACTCCTTCCATATTTCAACTTCAGGACTTCTGATTGATTATTTATATATGGAAAGAACATCATCTGCTTCAAAGTTTACCCCACCTATAAATTGCAATTTTTCTTTGATGCTATATAGATTCTTAGTTTAAAATTTCTTCATCATCTATTTCATCTTCTACCAACGAATGATCAACTTTTGTCTTATCTTTACCAACTGGGTCAAAGTTTCTGCTTTTAAACTCCACTTACTTCAAATTTTGATCCACTTGATACAAAGTGCCATTGATATTCTCAGTTACATTTCTCAACAAGGAAAAGGCAATATCCCTTAGAATCAGAGGCGATACTCATGAAAATAGCTTTCTTGGCTCTTAGATCCAACTTTGATTCTGTGACATGATAGTATGCAATATAACCAAACATATGTAAGAAATTGTAATCTTTAACAGGTTTTCTAGACCATACCACCATAGGAATTTCGCCTTCAAGAGTAGACAATGGTATATGGTTAACAGGATGAAACGCATATGTCGTAGTCTCATCCTAATATTGCTTGCCTAATCCAGCATTTGATAACATACACCAAACCTTCTCCAGCAAAATTTGGTTCATACTTTCTGTAACTCTGTTCTGTTGTGGTGTTTTTAGAATAGTGAAGTGTTACACGATGCCTTCTTCTTCACAAGCTTGGGCACTGTCACTTACTCTTTCTACTTCCCCAATACAATATGCTCATAGAAATCTAACTTTTTGGTTTTTGCGTCTTTCAACAAGTCTTGCTTTACCAGAATCTGCAAAGCTTTTTCACCAAGATATGCCATAGCTTGTTAGTTTCTGAATCTTTCTTTACCTTCGAGACTGATGCTGATGCTATCCCAATAATCGTACTACCAAGGTAATAGTATAAGTTATTTTTCCGAACACCTTTCATTGCCACAAGTGCTCCAGAAGTAACCTTCAATCGTAACCTTCAATCTCTCATTTTCCATGGTCATAATGAAGCCTTTTGATTCTAAGACTCCCACAACAATGAGATTCTTCTTCATATTTGGAACATAATGAACATACGTCAAGACTCTGGTTGAATCATTTTAATTCTTCAAACAAATTGTACCAATCTCCAAAATTTTGCAAGGATAATCGTTGCCCATGAAAACAACTCCACCATCAATTTCTTCAAAGTTAAAGAACCATTTCTTATTAGGAGACATAAAGAAAGTACACGCTGAATCAAAAAACTACACAAGAATGGGATGTCGTTGTCGAAAAGGCATATTCATCTTTACCAAGCCTCCATTTTAAACAAGATTTGCCTCTACTTTTTTTCTGTTATGTTTACAATCGCCCTCTTACAGAGAATGCCTCTACTTCTTTATTTTTCATCTTTCTTTCTAATTTTATTACTATACAAAGGAGTGTAAACCTCATCAAAAGATATTTTATCCTTCCCAATGAGTAAGCTCGTAATAAGGTGATCGAACTCATCAGGAAGGGTGGCTAACAACATCAAGGCTAAATCTTCAACATTAAAAATTTCATCCATATTTAAAAAATCTTTTACTAATCAATTAAAAATAGTAATGTGGTAGTTTATTGTGATACCTGAAAGATAATCAAAATGGAACAACTTCTTTTTTCAAATAGAGTCGATTCTAACCGCTCTTCTTCATAAAATTGTTCTCCAACACCTTTCATAACTTACTTGCCGATGTCTTCTTCATGAATGTGTACTTTTGTTCTCTTGAGAGAACACGAACGGATTGTACCACATGCCAATCGGTTGATATTTTTCCACTTGGCTTCATCTGGTTTCTTTTCTTCAATGGCGATGTCTAGACCTTGTTAAAACAGAGCATCTAAAATTTTGCCTTGTCACATGACAAAATGACTGATTCCATTAAACTTCTCCATCTCAAACCTTGCATTCATCACAACTGTTCTGTCGAGTATAGATGACGTGGATGGTTGGCCTTTGTTTAAGGGAGACTTATCTTCCATTATTTCTTCAAATTATAACAACTAACAACTATATTTTAATAGCAAACAAACAGAATACAAATAAATTCCTAGATATAAATCTTTGGCTCTGATACCAATTGTTAGAAAAATCAAGTATATTTTTCCTATGTTAAGTAGTTATTATTCACAAATATTATGATTTAAATTAATAGAACTCAAATTAACTCGACAAAATAATACTATTGAAGATATAATGCTAAAAGAAACTAAAACATATATTAAATAAAATATTAAAGAAAAAAAAATAAGAACATTATAAATTTAACGAGATTTAGTATAAATGTTACCTACATCTTCTAACGTTGTTGACCACTTTCATTATCTCTAAATTAGATTAACTCTAAAAATTACAACTGATTGAAAAAAATTGAGTTAATCAATTACCGAAACAAAAAAGATAAAAAGATATAAATTTTAAGATAATTACAAAATGAAAGGGGAGGTTTTATTTGTAGCCTAAAATGTAACATCTATTATGATTCATAATCCAAGTGAAATTTTTTTCAAATAGCTCACTAAGAAACCATACAATGATAATATTACGATGCATCAAAAATTAAAAAAACATAACATTATTCTTTATACGTTTATGAATTAATTTCCACACCAAACTTGATTTGATTGACTATTCAGTTTCCTAATAGTCAATATGCTAACATGGATGGTGAAAGGCCAGGTTGGGCTCCCTTAATAGATAGTTATATGCTAACAAATTGGCAGGGAAATATAATAATATTAATACAGTGTTTATAAATAGAATGTATTTTATTTTTCTTTGAATCAATCTTTTAGAATTCGACTGGTCAACCTACGAAACACAAACGCACAAGGTTCACGTTCACTTCTAAGTCCTTGCTTTCTTGGTTAGAGTTTTCATTGCAACATGCATGCATGATTCCGTTGTAGCAGATGATCAATATGTTTGTTCAGCTGACAGCAGATTAATTGGTGATCTAGAATTTAAGAAGCTTATGAATTTTGTAATATTAATGCGATATCAAGATTGGTTTCGGCCTGAATGCTGAAATATTGTAAATTTTCATTGTGCTCTTTTTTTGTATGTTTTATTTTTTCTGTCCGTGATCATGGGACCAAGCTAAGCTTACAAAGGAATAAGATACTTGTTAAATTTAAAATATATATTACTATTTTCTTTATTAATAACCACAAAATCCCATTCATTAAATGTATAAGTAAATGGTTGAGATTAAAAAAAAAGGGCAAACAAGTTTCTAAAAAAAAGGACCTTTTAAAAATAGTTATTTTGCTAGAATTCTGACTCGACCAACGGAACATTGGATTTGCTGTAAGATTTAATTAAATTTAATTAGATAATATTTACCCTTAATGAATTCAACTTACTAATTCAATTTAAATGAAAATTAATATAAAATTGTAAGTTAAGATCATTATTAATATTAAAAATATTAACATAACATAAATAATACTATTTTTATAATTCCAAATTTTAAAGAAGGTTATTTTTGTTGTTCCATGTAATTTCTTAAAAATCTATCACAAACTGCTTACAATTCCTCAGTAATCTTCTCAGTGGCTAAACAAATCCCCTAGTCAGCTTTCTTTCATAAGCATATCTCCAACTCTTTGTCCATAGCTCGTTTAGGTCTGGCCTAAAAGACTATAAATGGAGTTATATCCCACCAATGTATCTATTTTTATTGATTTTTTTAAACGAAATCCACTTTCAAATCAGTTGGAACCCACCATAATTAATAAAAGATTTTAGTTCTTAAAACGAAGAAGTGAAAATATCATAATAGTACAGATGTTTTAAAGTTTTCCTTAAACAAATGTAAAGTATTTGCTGTTTAGACAGAAACCGGTTATATCGTATTCAATGTAGGATAAGCATGGAAAACCAATATAATCAAAAAATAATAATACTAACCAATTATTAAAAAAAAACTATTTTCCTAAAAAAAATTAGCAGTCTCGATAAAACAGATGTAAATTACCCTAGACTAAAAATTAAGAAATATGTATAAATTTATTATTGTCCGACCCTATAGGCAATCTTGGCAGGACTCAACTCTCTCAATTTGCGCATATGTGAAACCTACACTATTCATGTCGAGTTCAAACGATCAAAAAGTATATAACTACAACAAAATAAGCTTTTTGGCGGACCAAGAACCCATGAGGCAAGAGTCACCCATGATACCTTGATCGCCACTATTGTACGCTGTGACCGGATCCGGAGGAACAGATGGAACGTTTACAATGGTAGTAGTGAAAACTGTGCATAATTTTGTGGTCAGAGAAAGACCAATAAGCTTAGTCCTTTTCCAAAGACTAGGATTGGGGTGGAAGATGAAGTTGCCCACAACAAAATTAAATAAGGACAGCAACTTGCAATCTATGCAACGCAATTTGGTACATCATGGTGATGTAGAATCAGAAATGATTGCCGACTCGTAAGAGCTTTATTGGTGTAGTAGCAACAGAGCATACTTACAACACCTCCCTTTTGCTGGTTGAAAATAAAGCCGAGTGATACATTCACAGCTTTTCATTGCAGGAGCTACATAAAACATGAAATTACCCATTGTTTAGATAATAATAAGTTTTTCCAATTAAATATCACGAGGTTCTTTCCCTTTATAAAGAATGGTTTAAAATTATACTCAGTAACTTCGGGTCTGGCTCAACGGGTCGTAATCATAGGCTTCACCAGCTTTGACAAAGCGCCCCTGTACTCGCTTCCTTACATCAGCTCTTGCTTTGCGTGAAGCATATCTCACCCTTTTATCAAACCTATCACAAGGATAAGATCCATGAGTGGAAGGGTAGACCAATAAATATTTCTTAGAACCACATGCAACTACATCTGTCACCATAGCTAATCACATATGCATTAACAAAAGGAGCATAATCATTGTTATAAATTTATAATTTGGTTGTAGCAGCTCGACAATCATTTATGTTTGATAGAACTTTTATCTAAAATAATTAATTATAATTTGGTTAAATGTAACAAAGAATACTGTTAGAAGCCAGAATTTAAGTTTCTTTATCAGGTAGTTCATATCCAGACAACTTGGATTAATTTTTTTTTTTTTCAAAAACAAGCATTTTACCCTAGTGGAATGGGGAAAAAAACACAGAAGGCATGAACAATGAATACAAAGGTATAAATAAAATCGAAATGCATGGTGGTAGAAATTCAAGACAGAAAATCTCTTTTCATGTGCAGGTATTATGAGGTCAATAAACCAAAATTATCAAGCAGTCAACCCAATTTTTCATTTCAATACTTACTTGCGAATCTTCTTCTTTTCCTTGTAACGCATGACAGCATCACTACGGTTAGTTGACTGGAAAGAATTCTCAGGGCCAGGAGAACACCATGGAGGCTCTCCCATAAGAAACATTGGAGAAGCTCCACAATCCTGATAATCCCCAGGACTGCTTTCCCCATTGGGGCCAGTAAATGAGAGGTTTGAATTATCTTGCTTAGGCGTGAATTGTAGTATTGGTTCTGTTTTTGTACTCATCACAGAATCAGCAGATGCTGCATTGCTACATGCTGGCTGCATTGCATTCACTAGTCCGACTGAAGATCCCTGGAAAACATATTTTAACCGTAAGAAGTTGTAGCCATTAGATATAGAATAGTTGCCTCAATCTTATGGCAATAGAGGGTACAACGACTATGCAAGATGAAAAACCTCATTAATGTTAAAAAAGCTTGTTTTGTCATTCATTCATATACACGCAAGTATATATAGATAATTTTTATTTTATCAATGTTCTTTCATGTCTATTATAGATGAGAAATTATGGAGGACCATAATTTGATGAAACTTGGTGTAATCTCAATGTCAGAATAAGATTGCCACCATATTAAATAGGAAGGGTGACTTTACAAGCACCATACTTTTCCTAAAAATGACACTTAAATCCTATAATTATTTTTAGTCAAAATTTAACCTCATTATTATTAAAAATTGACCGTATAAGAATAAATGACTAATTTTATTTGTTTTGTTAATTTTTTTTTTCTTTTAATTTTTTTATTTATATTTTATAGAAAAATGCTATAGAAGTCCCTTAAATTAAGTCATTTTTATCATTTGGTCCCTTAGATTAAAAATTGTGTATCTTAGTTTTATAAAAAAGCCAATTAATGACAAATTATATTATTTTAATATTTTTTCTATTAAATAATCATTATTTTTTTGTCAAGTGTTTAAATACGACTAAAACATTAGTCTTTAACAATAGTAAAAATACAATTAATATGAAAAAAAATACAAAATATTCGTTTTTAATATTTGCTAATTACTACTATTTTATTTTAATATTTTATTAATTTTTAATTTTTATTAAAAATTAAAAAATATATTTAAATAACTTTTTGATTAAATTTTACTATTGTTAATTTCTTTAAACAATTTCATATTAATTTTCACTTTTATACTTGTCAAAGACTTGTATTTTATTTATATTTTAATCACTTGATATAAAATAATAATATTTTAATAAAATCATTAAAATTTTATAATTTGTCCTTAATTAGCTTATTTTACAAAACTAAGGAACTAAATGATATCATTTCTAATATAAGGAATTAAATGATATCATTTCTAATATAAGGAATTAAATGATATCATTTCTAATATAAGGAACTAAATGACACAAATAACCTAATCTAAAGGACTTTTGTGACACCTCACCTTATATTTTATTTAAATTAAAACGGTCTATCTAATGTAGTTGAAAAAAATAAACTTGATTCTTAAACAATCACTTTTTAATAACAATAAGGCTAAATTGTTACAAAAAATAAATACAAGATCTAAGTGTCATTTTTGTAATAAATAAGAGACCCTGTCGGTATTTTTCTCTTAAACTAAATATAAATGCGGTATGCAAGCAAGCATTTGCAAGAAGCAAAGAAAGGCGAGAGCAGTACAAGATTACAAGTTAACCTCTAGCTATTTGTTTGAACAGTTACACATTACAGCATAAATGTAGCATATATTTTGTTTTGCAAAATCTCAACAGGAGGCATTACCTCAGCAGCAGCATCTTCACCTTGAACATTGGAATCAGCTCCAGATATGTCCATTCCAAACAGGCTATCAATTCCTCCATTCTCGAAAAGCTCTTCAGAATTATTCAGGGTTACACCAAACAGCTCATCATAGTTTTCAAGATTCAGATTCATTTCATCCGTATCAAAATCTGCGTAGATGTCATCATTTTCACAAAGTCCAGAACCTTTTTTTCCAGGACAGAACAACTGCATATCAAGAATGATAAAGCTCTTTAACAATGAAAAGGTGAACTAAAAGTTCGAACACTAACCAATACTATCATTGAGAAAACTTGTGTAGCTTACCCCAACAAGATTGGATAATACATTAGTTCAGCTCAGGGATACGTACATTAAATAGCTGGGAACAATCCGGCAGATTATTAAAAATCTGCAATTCATGCAGACTTCGTTTCTTCTTGACAATCAGAAAAGATTAATAAAGTATAGATGTTTTCTCCTATTTCATTTCATACTGTTGAGTCTAAGTCCATAGATCTTGGGAAAAAAAATAGAAAGCAACAGTGGTGCACCGTGAAAATCCATGAGCAAAAAAGGGGGGAAAAGAAAGATTGAGATTATATTGAATCTCACACTCAAAAAAAAAATTGTATAATAAACAATACAATGAACTCTCTTACACGCTGACATGCACACACAAACCTCTGGAAAAACATGAAAGGAAACTGCAATTCAAGCATGATACAACCCCTTACCTTAATTGAGAAAGAGATTACTTCCCATGTATATCCCATTGCCAACTAGTGGTGCACCTGAGAGTGGACCTTTCCAATTTCTATAATCCTTTGAGAACATGTCAACCTAGACTCTTCATCCATAACCATAGTTGGAGATTTCTTTTAATAAGATGACTTATAAATGATAACACAAGGAACAATAAAACATCAAACAACCTTCACAGTCTTCAACATAGGCTAGCTCCATTCCGTCTATTCTATTTACTATTGGTCATTCACACTATGTGATCAACTTATCTTTAGCTAAAAATATGCTGCTTCAAGTTCCTTACCCTTCACTCTGAACTCAGAGATAGCGAGAAATGACCTCAAACAAGCAATAATGGCAAACCAACAGGGAAGAAGAAACAAGCACTAAAGACAAATCTAATTTTAAATGAAGTAGGAGATGATAATAACATGCTGCACCTTGGGAAAACTTTAAGCAAATGAGATCAGTACACAAAAGCACAGATAGAGATATGATACGAAGTTGGCACATAAACAAGGACGTTCTTGTCATAATAAATAGAACAATCCATGATTCCAATAACAAGGGGGTATATATGTGTTAGCATGAGATGACATTCAAAATCCATAAAACAAAACAGGTAAATAAAAGAAACCATTCAAAATACTTTTTCCATTCAAAATACTTTTTCCGTGAATAACATTGGCCAAAACATTAAATTAACACAGCTTTTTTCCTGGGTCAATCAGACATTTTTACAATGTACCTACATATTTAAAAACAGAAAACCAAAAGCAGGAAATATGAATTAATCATGCACTAGACAATGCATGATCCAGAGAATCCATTTGGTGTTAAATTTCAAAGTTGCATAGTTGTCAACATCCAGCAACAAGCACAAAAGAAATTGACATGCAAATGTCAACCCTAAAATTTGTTTGTGCACCATATATAAAATTGAAGTTAGATGACTTGAGGTGATAAAAAAATTATATTAATTATGTACCTTTGGTAAAGTTGCATATGTAGATCCAGCTGGCAGGTTAGCAGCAGAATTAAGCTTAGCTAAAGATGAAGCACTACGAACACTAGGTTTGCCCTTGGTAGGTGTATCATCCACTTTAACAGAACCAGATGCAGTTTCTGAAGAGCCCCAAGAGTTTACAGCAGTATTCTCCGCAATACTCATCAAACCCGTTTCCTGCTCACAAGTAGATTCTCCAACAGCAGGTGAGTTCAAAACAAACGACCAAATTGATGAAAGTTCTGTAGCTGACGGACAGCCAGAATAACAACTTATTGTCTGCCTTTTGTGTGATGAAGCTGACTTGGAGGATCCATGGCCATTCCAATCACAGTTTTGACAAAGAGAAACTCTCTCTTCTGCACACCTAACTAATGCAGGTTGGGAATGACATCTCTCACACAACAATGTTCTCGAGTGACGCTTAGACAGGGCATTAGCAGAGTGAACATTGCGGTCACATGATAAACATAAGCATGCAGCATCAGAACGGCAATATACCATGGACCTTTGTTCCCCACAGAAATCGCATACGTAGCCCATTCTAAACCAGTACCAAGTTCCAAAATTTATTCCTTAGCTACGTGTTAAGCTTCCAGACCAGCTTTAGACAGGCAACAATTATTCCAGTGTACCTACAACCTTCAAAATAATGTCCAATAAAGAAACAAATTCAGCTCTTTTGCTGGGTAAACTAATAACAAAAACAAGGAAACGTTAATTACAAGAATGATCCATCATTTCCAGATAAAATCTAGAAATTTTCCCAATCAGACATGTAAGCGAGCAGAGCCCCAGAAGAACTCAATTTGAATTTTGGATTATAGAAAATCGGTATTGCTACTCAAATTCAATTCGATAAGTAAAAAATGTAAACTTCAAACTGTTTTGAGCTTGAATAAATTTTTGCCCAATATCAAGAGGGAAAGGTCATATATCACATACGCTTTAAGGACATATAGACTCATAATTTTGGACCACCGGTGCATTGCCGACACCACTCTCTACTCCAGAATACCGAAAAATTTCTCCTAAAAGCTATATAAAACAAATCCAAAAAGAATACTAAGGAATTCATAAGATTAAGATTTACTTGCAGGTTCATGATTAAAAAAATCTGCTGAAGTAATAAACGAAAGACAAGAAAAAGAAGGAAATAGGCAAGTTTGTCACGCACAAAAAAATCAGAATTTAAAACAATCAAGCACAAACATGCTTGAATTAGCTCAAAAAAAAAAACTGAACTTGCCTACCACCACTCAGAAAGACAGATTAGCATCACTTACGAGACTTAAATTGAAAAAACTAGCAGAAACTTACCTCAAAGATAACAGGGAACAAAATCGCTAATCAAGTTTGCTAGAGAACCAAAGGAATTACAGCAAAAGCTCAAGTAACCCTAGAAGGTAGATCTCTCCGGAATCACTTCTCTGTATGTTCAGATTTAAGAGAGACAGATAGAAAGAGAGAAAGATACCAGATCACATGAAGGTGGGTGTGAGATGAAAATCAAAATGATTTATCATTGTTTATTTTTTGTGTGCGGAGAGAGAATTTTATATATGTATATTCTACGAGATGAGCAAAATTGGTAAAATCTAAAAATTGTGAGGAAAAAAGGAGTTATTTTTTCATAGAAAGATACGAGATCATATATACTATCAACTCTATTTTTTTTCTTATTTTAATTGTTTTCAAATTTTTAGTGTGAATTTTATATTTAATACGTATAATAATTTTAAATAATATTTTAACTTTATATTTATATCTAATAAACAAAAATATAAATATAAAAATACACTAATTATAACAAAAATAAAAATATATAAAATTTATTATTTTTTAAATGAATTATTATAAAGTCACTAATTATAAAAATACACTAATTATAACAAAAATAAAAATATATAAAATTTATTATTTTTTAAATGAATTATTACAAAGTCACTAATTATAAAAATATATTAAGAATATAAAAATAAAATAAAAATTTAGGAATGAAATACTTAGATATATATGTGTATATTTTTTTGAGTTATTATATATTTTTTAAATTAATTATAAATTTAAATACATAACAATTGATTTAAAAATAAATAATTTAAAAATATGTATTAGTATCTTAGTTTATATACAGATGCACTATTAAAATTTTTTAAATATGAAATTGAATACATGTAAAAATTAAAAAGGATAAAATGATAAATTTATTATTTAAAAAAATTTATTTATTAATCTTTTATATTAATTAAATTTAATCAAATTTAATTTTTAACTATCATTTTAAATTACATTATATTTATTTAAAAAATAACAAGATTTCTAATATACTCTTAAAAATATAATATTTTTATATATTTTTTTAAAATTATAACTCCACTCCGTACCGAACCTACTTCCTTAGAAATGATACAAACTCAAAGTCCTTGAGAAGCAGCAAAATTTATAAAAACTAAAAAGTGTCTAACAAAAAATACAGTTTATATATATATATCATAAAAATAAAAACAAATTAAAATTAAAACCGATAAACTTTTAAAATTAATAGCCATAAATATAATATTTTTATATCCATCTATTAATATATTTTTAACATAATATAAAATTAAAATATAATTATTTAATATTAATTAATTAAATTTTATTTAAATTATTAAATAATTTTTTATTATTATAAAAATTTTAAAAATATTATCTTCTAACCTCCCTTTAATAAGTGAAAGTCTACCTAATTCACACTCCCACCCAATAGAACCCATCCATCTAACACAATCTACTTATACTATTATACTAGATTACATTTTTTATATTATATATTGTATTTATTTATTATTAAAAAAATGATGGTCACTCTTTTTGTTCCATGTGGAACAAGCAACAGGGACAACAAATATCTGATCCGTGAGATGCGAGATATTTGTCTTGCTCCAACAAATATCAATTTCCCATTAGCATAAATATCTAGATGCATCACATCAAAATATATATATATATATATATATATATCCAAAAATAATAATATAAAACAATGCATTTGATTTTTTAATAATAAAAATATATAAATTAAATATAAAATATTTTATTTTTTATTTTTCTAAAATCTATATAAAATGGCTTAAAAATCAAATGTTTTCCTAAAATAATAATATTTTCAAACTATTTTTTCACTATTACAAAAAATATATAAAAATATTAGTTTCAATCGTAATATTAATTATATTTAAGTATTATTATTATTAAATAAAATTATTATTAATATAACAATAACTACTTTTTAATAAATAAAAAACACCAAATATCTAAAGGTGCGCACTTTCTTTAGTTATAAAATGTCATCGCATGAAATTAAATTCTTTATTGTAAATATTTTTAAAAAAATAAAGTCATTAATTATTAAATTTTAAAGGTACATTAGGTGAAAAAAATGTAGCTAAATTAACGAGGCAAAAACCAAATAAATATTTAACCAACTAATTAACCTCAAACTTCAAACTTCAACAATGATTTACCAATTGATTTAAAGAATTATAGTAAAAATTAAATATTATAAATCCCGTTATTACCTTCAAATTCAATATTTTATCGTACTTAAATCTCAAACATTTAAAACACATTTCCACAAACACACTAATTTCAAACGATAACAAAATAAACAAACAACTCCATAACCAATACATATTTTTAAACAAAACCATACCACATATAAGTTCATAAACAAATTAGAAACTTCATGATGAATTACAAAACAAACAAAACCAATAACTAAACAAAGCAAAAACCATAAATCATGTCTTATTGTACGAAAAATTAACAATACAGTGCAGAAGCAAACTAAGAACAAACAAAGATCAATAAGTACATAAGGATGGGATGAGATGCCAGATGAGCTACAAACGGTAGAAAATATCGACGAGGCCCAACTGAAGAACAAGAACCCGAGACAACGAAGACGCACTAGAGCGAGAAACTGAAATGGCAGTCAAATGGCACCAGTAGAGAAGCAATAACGAGACAGGTGCTTTATAGCTTGTCATTTGTCATTTTCTTAACATTAAATGAGTAGAATTAGAATGAAAAATGAAATATGTTTGTGGTATGGGAATAGAATTAGAAAATTATTATAAAATTGATGAAATAATTGAAAATGTAAGGAGTAATACGTAAATTTTTGATAAATTAAATTTATTGTAAAACATAAATAGACAAAATAACATATAAATTTGATAATAAAATTCGATAAATTTTACCTACGTTTCTAGACCTCTTTCACATCTTTTTTACTAAAAAAGAAAAATTATATAAAATATTTACAATACTCACAATTCATTAAAGTCTTTTTCTCATAATTCTTCTCTCAATTGAATAATATAAAATACTTATTATAGTGTTCTATTTATAGATGTAGAAACTCTCCTTGTACATCTTTTGTCTACTAATTCTTAATTAACTTTCTTTCTTTTTCAACAAAAGGATACACCGTCCATTAAAATTTCTTGGGTTGTTGACTTGATAATCGCTCTTGAGTTGTTAGTTTGGCAATCATTCTTGAGTTGTTAGCTTGACAACTACTTATATGTTTTATTGTCATTTATTGTACATTTTGGTATATGTAAGTTTGACCAACGATTTTTCACTTGAAGACTGATTTCAATCTATCTTCACACCTCAATCAATGCATCAATTTTTTTAGTCTTGCTACTCTAGCAGACCAACTGAAGTTGAACATAACTTAAGTTTGTCAATAATCATCGTCTTTATCAACATATACTTTGGATTTTTACTTCCTTGAATCTTCTCCAGTATTAACATATCATCTTCCAATAGAGATATGATGGAGTGATAACAAAGCTCAATATGCCTGGTTCTAGAATAAAATGTTGAATTCTTTGCCAAGTATATCGCACTTTGATTATCATTGTGTAGAACATTCTTTTCATGTTTGAATCCTAACTCAGTTAACAATCATTGAAGCCATATCATCTTTTTATTAGCTTAAGTCATTGAAACATACTCATCATCTGTAGCGGAAAGAATGACAATCTTCTGTATTTGTGACATCCAACTAATAGTTGTAATTCCAACAGTAAATATATAATCGGTGGTGCTTCTTTGGTGATCAACTTCACCTCGAAAGTCTGCGTCTATGTAGTCTTCTACTTTTAACTCTCATTTACTAAAGTACAAAAGCTTTTCTGCAATGTCTCGTAGATACCTCAAAATCCACTTGATTGCTTCTCAATGATCTTTCCCTGGATTTGACATAAACTTGCTAACAACTCCTACTACATGACCAATGTCTGGTCTTGTACAGACCATTGTTTACAAACTTCCAATGGTTGAGGCATAAGAAACCTTAGCCATGAATTCCCTCTCTTCCTTCGTCTGAAGGAATTGATCTTTGGATAGGTGAAAGTGACTGGCCAAAGGTGTGCTAATTGGCTTGGCATCACCCATGTTAAATCTCTACAAAACATAGTTGATGTACTCTGCCTGAGATAACTGCAAGGATCCTCTCTTCTTATCTCTTCTGATTTGCTTTCCAAGAATCTTCTTTGTTGGACCCAAGTCTTTCATGTCAAACTCTTTTAACAATTGATGTTTCAACCTTATGATATCATTCATATTTGAACCTTCTACTAACATATCATAAACATAAAATAGTAAAATGATATAACTGCACCTATATCTCTTGAAATAGCAACAGTTATCAGCGTTGCACTTCTGGAAACCTTCCTTGTGTATGAAGCTGTCAAACTTTCTGTACCATTATCTCGGGGCTTGTTTAAGGTCATACAAACTCTTTTTAAGTCTGCACATCATGGTCTTCTTTCCTTTTTCTGAGAAACCTTCTGGTTGGTACATGTATATATCCTCATGTAAGCCTCTGTGAAAGAATGCAATCTTCACATCCAACTGTTCAAGGTGAAGATCTTTAATGGTTATAATACTTAACACTGATATGATAGAATTGAGCTTAACACCCTGAACAAAAATGTCAGTGTAGTCAACTTTTTCCTTCTACTGAAATCCTTTCACAACTAGTGCTCATCTTTCACTCGGTACACACATTTGTTATGAAGTGCCTTTTTCCCCATGAGTAACTCAACTAGTTCCCATATCTAATTAGAGATGAGAGATTTCATTTCTTCTATCATGGAAAGCTCCCACTTGTTGGCATCTCGAGTCTGACAAGCTTCATCATAGCATTCAGGCTCCCCTCCATCAATAAGTAGCATATAGTTCATGTATCTCCTATTAGGCACTTAAGGTCGAGAAGACCTTTTTAATACAAGAGATGGAGTATGAGGCTATGGTGTGTCAAACTGTTACGCATTACTCTATCCAACGAGTTCCTCTGGCTGAGGACTTGTTACAATTGGTTTCATCACAGGATTATCTAGGATATCATCTACATTTACAAATATTGACTCATTCTTCTCTAAGTCATTGGCATCTGTTTTATGCATGTCCTTATACTTCATGCTTTCGTTGAAAATCACATCTCTATTACGGATCACTTTCTTGTTTTGTCATCCCAAATGTAGTAGTCAAACTCATCCTCACCATAGCTGATGAAGGTGCATTTCTTGGATTTGGGATCAAGCTTATTCCTACCTTGATCGTTGATATACACAAATGCTACACAAATCGAAAACTTTTAGATGTGATAGTTTTACCTCTTTTCCACTCCATATGTCCTATGGTATTCTTTACTCCAACAAAACAGATGGGCCTCGATTGATCAAGTAAGTTGTCGTGTTGACTGCTTCTGTCCAAAACTACTTTAGTAGACTTGAGTATAAACGAATACTTCTGGTTCTTTTCTATCAATGTTCGGTACATACACTCAGCTACACCGTTACATTGAGGCATGCTTAGCACGGTTCTCTCCATTTTGATCTCGTGCTTATAACATGAATTTTTGAATCTAGTGTCTTCATATTCACCATCATTGTCAGTTCTAAGATTTTTGATCTTTAAACCTGTCTCATTTTCAACCATAGCTTTCCATCTCCTAAAAACCTTAAACAACACTTCAGACTTATGCTTTAGAAGATAAACACATACCTTCCGAGAGTGATCATCCATAAAATTCACGAAATAGTGCTTCCTACCAATGGATGAGATGGTCATTAATCCCCAAACATCAGAGTGAATGAGCTATAACCTTTCCTTCTTTGTGGTTCTACCACTTGTCTGAAAGCTTACTATCTTTTTCTTTCCAAGTATGCAATCTTTGTACATGTCTATCTCTACTAATTGTAGACCTAGAATTTTTTCAACTTGAGTGCATAATTTTCATCCTCTTCTCACTCATATGGCATAGTCTTTGGTGCCATAGATTTGGTGTTTCATTGCCTACCGCAACTGCAATCTAACAACGTGTTAAGAATATGTCTGACATCCTTCAGCTCCCAAATAGACCCGTTCAACTCAATCTTCACTACACCTTTGCTAATAATAGCACATGTTTGATCATCACCAAAGAATTCTTTCTCTGAAGTAGCATGGAACCATACTCCATAATCTAACACCCAAGATTCTTCCTTACTCTCCAAATAGCATATCAATGCATCATCTTCTTTTAAGGTGAAAGTAACATTTGCCTTTGCCTTTGCTTCCTAGTCCTTCGATGCACTCTTGCACTGATTTTTGTAGTGCCCGATTCTCCCACAATTCCAACATTCGATAGTCTTTAAGCTATGAAAATTATTGAGATTTCTGGATTTAGACCTCTTGTCCTTTGATCTACCTCGATAGTTTGTTTTATCACGTCCATTCCATCTGATTGAAATTCTTCCTCTTGATTTCATATGCAAAACTGAAGAGGTTTATGATTCACCAAACTCTCAATGTCGAATCTCTTCATTAAGAACCATATCATAAACATCGTCAAATTTTGACTTATTTCTGCCTAACAAGCTACTCACAGCCATGACAGTAGCATTCCAACTTTCTCATAGAGAAGGCAAAAGTACCAATACTCATACTTCTTCATTGAATTAAATTCCAACTGAATTTAACTAGGTTGTGATTGTGTTGAGTTCATTAAGATGTTGAGCTACCGATGCGCCTTTCGTCATCCGCAAATTGAATAAACGCTTCATTAGTTGCACTTTGTTAGAGGTTGATGGCTTCTCATACATATTGGAAAGAGCTGTGATAAGACCCGTCGTGGTCTTTTCCTTTGCTATGTTGAAAGCAACATTGCGGGATAGTGTCAATTGAATAACTCTAAAGGCTTGTTTGTCTAGAAAATTCTAATCTTCTTCCTTCATAGCCTTTGACTTCTTACCTGAGAGAGGCTAATACAGACTTCTTTGATACAAATAATCTTCTATCTCCATATTCCAAAACCCAAAATCCATGTCATCAAATTTCTTGAGTTTCACATTTCCTTCATCTACAACCATTACTCCCACTCAAATTTGACTTCCTTTAGATCGTTTCTGACTATACCTACGAACCACTGTATATTAGAACACCTTTGTCGATAAACCAATATTACTATTCACTTGAATAGTAACATTGTAAAAAATTGACAAAAATCACCAAAAAATGCTCTAATACCACTTGTTGAAAAATTACACAAATTTTTGATAAATTAGATTTATGAGAAAACAAAAATAAATAAAATAACACATAAATTTGATAATAGAGTTTGATCGATTTTGTTTATGTCTCCGGACCTGCTGTAGATCTTTTTTACTAAAAAAAAATTATATAAAGTGTTTACAACACTCACAATCCAATTACATTCAAGAAAATTTCTCTAAATTTTCTTTCACTAAAGCTTTTTTCTCTTAATTGGATAATATAAAGTACATATTGTAATGCTTTATTTATAAATGCAGAAATTGTATTTTACATGTTTTGTCGACTAATTTTTAATTAAATTTTCTTCCTTTTCAACAAAATATGCTTTGATGCATCTATAATTGACAACTATTTTTGGATTGTTGGCTTGATAATCACTCTTTTATTTTATTGTTATTTATTGTATCATTTGATACATATAAATTTGATAAAAAAAGATAAAACACTAACATATAATTTCTTTTGTTGTTTTCTTTATTAATGTCTAAAATTATATTTTTTTAAAATATTAAATTAAACATTATAATTGTGACTTGAATTTTAAATCTAAACATATTTAAATAAGTTTTATATTATTGAAACACAATTTATTAGCTCATGCGTGTCATATTTTAAAGCTTATTTTGCATAATTCATACGTGTTTATAGATATAGTTAAATGTGAAGCTAATTTTAGGTTGATTTATTTTTTGTAAGCTATTTAAAATCCCACCCAATTTGTATGCTATAACAAAAAAATCTCAATGTAGAAAACTCGTATATACAGATTTGTTTTTAGTGACTCCATAACTTCATCGATTAAAAAAAAAATCAATACAAGTCAAATCAAATGTGGAATAAAACGAGTCATGTCCATACATTTCAAAAATAGACTGAACAGAAGCAAACAATTAAGATATTTTTACTAGACTTTTTTTTTTTTTCTATTTCTAGTCTTATTTTTTCAAGACTTTATAATCAAAACACGTGGGCTCTTTTGGACTTATTCATTAGTAGTTTACTACAGCTGGAAAATTCTGAAAAGCATATATCAAATAATATAGTTAAAAAAATTAAGATATATAAACTTATATTAATATTAATTATGATATAATATATAATTAAATTTTTTATTTTTAAAATTATTTGACTATATATTATATTATAATTAATATAAATATAAATATAACTATATATTTATACATTCCAATAATATTATTGTTACAGAAAAGCAAACATTATGCTTTCCAAAGCAAATAATAGCAATTGAACTCACATTTCAATCTTTTCATTTACTGATATAAATACCACAAATTGTGTTTTTTAACATTGGTAAAAAAAAAATTAAGGTGGTTGAGGTTCATTAATTTTTTGAAATAGGGTATTTAAATTTAGTTGGTTTTTTACATTTTAGTTTAAATAATTTTAAAAAAATAACACCACATATTTTAATAGTAAATTTTTATATTTTTTTAATTTTAAAATTATATATATATTAAAAACTACTTCAATAATTATTAATATTAATTTTTTTTCAAATGCAATAAAAATTTATCATTTGAATATAATGTTATTTTTGAAAAGCTAATGTATTAAATTGTTATAAAAAATTAAATATTTTAATTCTTGTGTACTCTGCACATTAAAAAAAGAAATATATTTTTAATCTGAACCGGTTTTCCATTGATTTGGTTGAAATTGGTTTCAAATACATTAGAACGCGTATAAGAGTGTATTAACAATTAATACGTTAATTCACCAATGCAAGTCATTTGTCTAACCCAGGAAAATTAGGAATGCTATGTCTAAAAATTCCAACATTGACTTATTCTTGTCTCCTCTAATTTTGTTTTATTCGTATTTCATTTTAGTGATAAAATTAGGTTACTATTAATTTAAAGATAAATATTTTTAAAGTTTTTTATTTATTATTAAAATTATATTTAAGTTATATATTTATTTTTTATAATTATAAAAAATTATTATTTATTTTTATTTTTTCAATTACATTAAATATAAAGATAAATATAATATTTATTTATTTTTATTTTTTCATTTACATTAAATATAATCTGTTATAATTTAAATAAACTGTAATTGAAATAATTAAAAAATATATAAAAAATAATTATTTATCTTTGTACCTTCACTTTTTTTATTTTATAACAATAAGATTAAAATATTACAAAAAATAAATATATATTTTAACTATAAATTTTAAAATAATTATGAGACGTTTAGAGTAAATTTTCTTTAATTAAAATCTAAATTTTAAATAAATATAAATCAATAATTTTTATTTAATTGTATTTTAAAGAAAGAAATTTAAATTTCCATATCTTAAAAAAATTATTCATTTTTTTGTCCTTTACTTATTTAAAAAAGTGCTTCTAAATTTATCACACAATTTTTATGGCAAGAATCACACAAGTAAAGTTTTAAAATTTAAACATTGCATAATATACTTACCAATATTTTTACCGTTCATCACCTAAACATTTTTACCCGTTAGCAAATGTTTTAGTGCAAATTTTTTCTTTCACATGGTACTTGATATAATATTAACTTATAAATTCAGATAGATAAAGTATAAGTTTTATCATCTGAATCACTAACTGAATGTTTACAAAAAGCTATAGTTTTAAAAATCAAAACACAAAGAAGATCACATGCCTCCTTCACCAACCATATATTTCTTTCAAACTTTCAATATCTTTGTCTCTCTCCAATTGTTGTTCGAAGTATTATTCTAAATTTTTATGTAATTTTAACTGATATAATTCTCTGTATTGTTATGGATTTAAATTTGAATATCTTTCCTATAATATTTAATTTATTTAATAAAAATTAATTTAATATTAAATATATCCGTAAATAAATACAATCAATTAATATTAAAAAAATTAAATATATTAATAATAAAAAATCATCATTCTTTAAAAAAAATTAAAAACTTAAAATATTCGTAATATAATCATAATTATAAAATTTGGTAAAAAAAAAAAATCACAGTAATGGAAACTTTCATTCAATCTTCTAAGCATGAATAAAAATGCATAGAATTCTTGATGACCAATTGGACTTTGAGTTGAACAAGACACGCTTCAATCATCATGATGTCCACGACCTTCTTTGTCACTCTCAGATTGATCAGAGCACCCTGATCCAGGCTTGAATATAAACAAACCACGTCCACTATGTCCAAAGCTATTAAAAAGCCAATCATAAACATCCCAAAATAATTGAACTGTTTGTTTATTTACCAAAACAGTTGGATTTCTAAATTTCTATTGCAAATTTCTAACATGGATCAACACTATCCCATCAATACTAATCGAGATAAAAGTTATAGAGGTTTTATTATTATTATTATTATTATTATTATTATTATTAATATTACTATTAGTATTAGTATTAGTATTACTATTACTATTACTATTATTATTATTATTATTATTATTATTATTATTATTATTATTATTATTATTACTATTACTGTTACTATTAAATATGTTAATTTAGTTTTATTATTTATTTATTTATGAGTGTCTAATTTAATCTCCTAATTTATTAAAATAGTATTTTTTAGTGTAAAAAATGTATTTTAATGCAAAAAGTACACTTTAATCTTAGAATTAAAATAAATGTTTTTAAGAAATTATAGGACTAAAATATTCATTTTTAATAATTATGCGATTAAATGTATTTATTTTTTATAATAATAGAACTTGTAGTAATGATCCAAGAATAATAATATTAAATTGATCAATTTCACATATAATTAGGGATATTGTTATATCTAACTCAATATTAATCCACATTTTTGGATCTTTAGGCTCTAAAGTTAAATTATTAGTATGTATGATACCATAAGTGCTTTAGGCTCTAAAGTTGAATTATTAGTATGTACCATAAGTGCTTTAGGCTCTAAAGTTGAATTATTAGTATGTACCATAAGTGCTTTAGGCTCTAAAGTTGAATTATTAGTATGTATGATACCATAAGTGCTTTAGTTATATCAAAAAGAGTAGTGTAGTTTGTTTGTTATTTTTGTACGTCACGGTATAAGGATAAATAATCAATTTTTATATTTTATTTTATTTTTCTCATATTTTATTAATTGTTATTGAAATATCATTAACAATAAATAATAATGATGATAAAATTGATAAAAAATAGAATAAAAATAAAAAATTTAAAATTTGATTATTTGTTATTATATTGTAATTTTTTCATAACAAATGTATTAAATTGCAATAAAAAATAATAAATGAAATAAATTGTTATAATTATCATAATGAAGTTACACATTTTCCCCCGTGTAGAAAAATATTTTCTTTCTTATAAAACAGAACAGCATCAACAAGAGCTGGTCTTGCTTTGGTTCTTTTATAAGCCCTTTTTCTTATAATCCCCTAATAATAACACATTCTTTTTATTATCACAAACAAGGGCAACATATAGTAATCTGAATTTGGTTCTGGGCTATTTGTAAATTTAGCTGAACGAGCATCCCAAAATACTTCTAAATGTGATACTACTAAATGAACTAATATTGTGTACCCTTTCTTGCTCCATAAATGCCAATGCTTTAGATCAATTTTACAAGTGTATTGAGTCTCGTCATCTATACTATGAACTAGGGTGTCTATCGGTCCGGTCCGGTCGATTTGGGAAAAAAAATTAATCGGATCAGACTGTTTGATTTATAAAACCGTTCAATCTGATCCAGTTTCTGGTTTTGTTCGGTTTTTGAACACCTCTAATGAGAAATAATATGAAAATTTTAATATAATATTAAACTGATTCGGTTTGGTTCGACCGATTTAAAAATTAATACAAATTGAATCAAATCATTTGATTTATAAAATCGTTCAATTTAATCTAGTTTTTCGATTTGATCCGGTTCGGATCGATTTATGGACACTTATTATGAACTATGATGTTTAAAGGATGGTTGGTTAGATTTTTGCACCATGTCACACTCACTTTTCTCATATAACCTGAAATGTTTGTCATATAAGATGTCGATGTGCTCTGTGCTGTTTTGGTTGTGATGGGTTCTGTCATTTTTTCTGCAAATGGTGGTGGCTCATTCAATGATTGAGCTCATAGAGTGCTATTTTTGGATAACTTTTTTCTCTAGTACTCCCTTAGACAGATAGGAAGAAAAAAAAACTGGATTAAAGTGAGAAGCAGGTGGAGTTCTTAAGACATGCATATGAATATGAAGTTATTAGTTTATACCTCTCGTATAAATATCAACTTTTCGTTACTCACAACAAAATTTCCTATTTAAGGACAAACCCGTTTTATTTTTATTTTTTCCAAAATCCTTTTTCGTTTTTTTTCTTCTATGGTCCTCGAAACGTGGCATCTGATACCAATAGTTGAAAACTAATAATAACAGACAGGGACGTAGTCATGATAATTGTTCACCATTATGCATTAATTTAATAATAAATATGAATAATTTTGATACCAAATTATAATAAAATTAATTATTTTTTTTATTAATTTTTTATAAAATAATATGTAAAAAGGTTGTAATTGATGTTTCAAAAATTTACAAATTTTAATATTTTTGAATATTACATCACAAGTGTTATATGTTAACTGTATATTTTTATCTAATTAAAATAAAAACTTAAAATTATGCAAATTAAGAGACTAAATAACATAGCTTAATATATATTCAGACGGGTAAAAAAAATTGAAGAAATTAAATAATATAAATTATAATAAATATGTAAAAAAAATAATTAAGATCAATATTACATAGTATAAATAATAATGAATATTTATATAATTGTATATGATGTAAAATATGATAAATAAATTGTATGAGACACAAAATACATAATTTTTTATGAAAATGTTAGGAAAACTAACCTAATAAAATTCAAAAAAAATAACAAACTTATACATTTATAACTTTTAACCACAAAAATAACATCATTTATATTCATTTCATACATTTTTATTATTAAAGAAAGTTTGACCCATCATTTCACATTAAACGCTATTTAATTGAATGACGTTCAAGTTGAATTATAATTATTTAAACTCATTCAATGTTAAACTACGTTCAAATGAACTTGTTAAATATTATTGGGATGTTATTTTTGTTATATATAAATTTTAGGTGTTATTTGATATAATTTTCTAAAATTTATAAAAAGATGTTAAAAATTTATCATTTTATTAAAATTCATTTAGTAAAAATAAAAATATATAAAGAATCTAAGTGAATACGTAATATAACAAATGAAAAGAAAAATAATACTCAAATGATAAATTTAAGAGTGATAATTTTAAGAGTGATAATGTTATATATTTTTATAAAATATAAATATATATTTATAATTATAACAAAAAATCTTTATAAAAAAGTTAAAGGAACATGTTTCTTCTCCCTAATACATGGCTCCTTCTTTAACAACAGATGTGATGTGCTGTAATAAACAACTATCTACATAAAAGCGTAAGGAGCGATTAATTGGGTTTATTACATTTTTGAAATATGTTCACAGATTTGTTATCATATCTAATAGACTTTCATGTCACCTCATGAGTAATCATGTAAAAAGATGGTAACAATTCACAATTGTATTTGAGATATTAATGAAAAAAATAGAGAGGATTTTGACGATGAAGGAGAAGATTAGGGACCGATTGATTAAATTGAAGTGTTGCGAAGAAAAATAGAGGTGATGTTAAAAAGGAGGAGGTGGTAGGTTAAAGAGACAACTAGGTAAAAGTGAATAGAGAATAAGTTTTATATATATTTATACAAAGGGATAGAGAATAAGTTGGAATAATACTCAAATGTCTTCAAGATTTAACATATTTTTATTTATGTATTTGAGGTTTATAAAAATATTTAAAATATCCTTAGATTTTATGGTTATATTACTAGTGTTCTTAAAACATAATAGTATTATTTTTTTCATCTATTATTATTCATATGACATTGATATCAATTTTTGGGGTTTCAATCACCGAAGACTACTATGATGGAATTTCAGTCAATCTGATATTAATGTATCGACTAAATTATTACCTTGATAAGTTATATGTGTTGAATATATATTATTTTATTATATTTGTAGTCTACAAACAGGTTTTTCTTGTGTATATAGAGTGCACTTGTGATCTTTAAAGAAGTAGTATCCAAACATTGAATTATTGAATTCTTCTTCTTCTATTCTTATATATTTTTTACTAAAATAATATCTTAATGTCCTTAAAACATGATGGTCTATGATGATTGTGATAGCTTTAATATAATATAATATAATATAATATATATGTGTGTGTGTGTGTCTAACGAGTTGTTAAATTTCTTAAAATTTTCAAGACAAGTTTCATAATCCTCATCTTTAAAATACTCATTTAAAACTATGAGATAAACTTTATCAAATTTTTTTAATAGAATTAATTTTTTCTTTTTTATTTTAACTAGTTGTTTATTTTTGTAAAAAAAAATAGTTTTCATTTTCATGTTTATTAGTATTATAACTTGATATAAGTAGATATTTAAACATTCAAGATTCTTAACTGGTTCTAATTTATAATTATTATACCTAAATTTAATGGGTCTACCACGGTATTCTCTTATGTTTGTCTCCTTTTGTTATACCGGTTATGTCTCAACTTGTTCAAACCTCGACGTACTCCTGGCAATGGTTAGCCTTTTGCATTTGTTCATAGATAGTGTCCAATATTTGGCTTACTAAAGAAGAGTAACTAAACTTCATTTTACTCATAATATAATAATTATTACAAACTTAAGTCTAACTAAGAACCTTGAAAAGATTCTTAATCATTCATACTTACTAGGTATATCATTACTGGTTTGAGATTTCTAAATAGAGAGTATTTCGATGCTAGATTTTATGTGTTTTTCAGAGTAGAGTGCTCGGGATTTCTGTGTATTGAAATGAAAATAAGAGTTCCTTTTATAGCATAAGAAATCCCTGTTTATAAGAATAAAATTCTTATTTTCTCCTTACTTTAATAATTTATCTGTTTTTTTTGTTTTAAATGATAGCCACTGTTTTTTTCCTTAACACATGCTGCCGACTAATATTTGATGTCTACATCTTTATTTTCTTTATTGTCTTCTGTCGATAGTTTCTTTCTTTATTCTTCTTCATATTTTCTACCGATAGTTCTTTTGATGACGTTGATGATGACGCATCTTCATCTTCTTAATTTTTGATGCAGTGAATGGATTTATAATCTTTGGTGGCTTTTCTGGCATAAAAACATAATACCTTCCTTATTTCTTGACCAATTTCCATGTTGTTGTTGTTAAAATTGGCTTCATATTTGGAAATTTTTTCACCATCTTCTTCTGATAAAGCCATACTACTTCAGGAAATGATGATGAATTTACTAGTTGAATAATTTACTTTGATCTCAGTAGAATTATCAATCTTCTTATATTTATAGTAAATTTGGCCTTACATTTGACCTCTTAGTACACATAGTTCTTCTGTGTTGAGTTCCTTTCTGGAAGTGCCCTTAGTTTGGGAACTTTTCTATTTGTATTGGAAATTCCTATCTTGATGAATCGGTAGGGACTGATACATTCTTCCTCATTCTAGTCTATTAGTTCTTGATTGTTCTTTTTAAATTCTCTGAAAAATAATTTAATTCACTTAAATTAATTTCTAGATATATATTTTCTATTAGTCTTGCATGGAAAGCTTTACAAACAAATATTGGATCAGCTCCTTCCAAGATATTGAATTACTTCATACAAGAAATTCTTTGTTTGTAGTATAGAACTTTGTATCTTCAATATGTTTATAGGTAGATTCTCTCGCCAAGTTATAAAGAATCAACCATTATGGTTTGATGAGGTTTCTATATTGATCCTTCGCACATTTAATAATTGGAGAATTTCTTAGGGATGTTTCCATGAATAACATTGAATGCTTTACTATATTTGATGTCTCTAGGAGAAATGCATCTCTAAATAGCATTGGAGGCCTTGCTATTTTTCCTAGATTTTTCAATCTACTTGAAGCTATTGGTTGTTGTAATACTGTAGAATAATTTCTTACTATCTTCTCTAGAGGTATTAGTTTTGGTGTTTTGTAATTGGCAAAATTGTCTTCAGCTTCTATTCTACTGGTGAAGGGTCTACGAGTTACTCCACTAAATCCTATAATGGATTTACTGGCTTCTACCCAGTTGTTATAGATTACTAGTCTTGGGTCATTATAGATCACATAAACCTTTTTTTGTTCTTCTTTTTCTACCTCATCTACCCAATTGAGCTTTTTTGTTTCAGAATTTTTTCTTTTTTTTGAACTGTCAAGTTCTTCTTTTTCATTTTGAATTCTTTCTTCAGAAGTTTCAACTTTTTTAGATTGAATTTTTAATGAAGAATCTTCTTTAGAGATTTTGGACTCTAAAATTTATTTTGAATAATTAAGTTTTTCCTATTTATTTCCTATCTTTATAAGAGATTTCTTAAGATATAATAGCTCAAGTTTTTCTTGTAGGATTTTTATCTCTTTTTCCTTTATCTTGATCTTGATGTTATGATGTTTCATTCCTGAATGTATAAAAATAGTTAGAGAGGTTAATTCTTTAGTAAGAGCATCTACTAAGTTATTCTTATGTCCTAGAAGATGTTCAACATCAAAATTGTAATGGTTGAACCATTGTTGCTACCTGACTAATCTTCCTTATTTGTAATCACCTCCAATATTAGTTCTTAAGAAATAACCAAAATGCTTGTTATATGTTCTAACAATAAATTTGGAACATATATATTACAAATTTCTTAATAGCTCTTTTAATAGCTAGATATTCTTTTTCAATATTGTGGTAATTTAACTCTAGAACTTAGAAATATCGTGATGTATAACAACAAAGATATTCATCTTTTTTATCTACTTTTGCTTTTAGAACTACTCTATAATATTCTTGTGAAACATGTTTCAATTATCATTTTATCATCTGGCCCTAGATGGTATAAAGTTGGCAATTTTTTTACCTTTGCTTTTACTTTATTCATATACAAAGTATCTTCTTCTGTCCATTTCCAGATATGATCTTTTTCAATTTTTCTTGTAAAGGTTTTTGTATTTCTACAAGTTTCTTGATATATGCTTTTGCATATGTAAAATATCCTAAAAATATTTGTAATTGATTTTTGTCTTTTAATTCACTAAGAAAACTTTGAATGTTATTTAGTATATGAGGTTGTAGATTATGTAATTCATCTTCAATTTTTAACCCTAAATACTTAATTTTTTGTTGAGCAAGTAGTGTTTTATTTTCAAAGAGTACAATGCCTTCTTTTATACATTATTGTAGAATATTTATAATATCCAAATACTGTTTATTTAGTTCATTATTGAAAACCAAAATATCATATATATAAACAGACCAAATATTTTGTAATTTTTTGAATATGCTATCTATATATCTTTGAAAGATAATTGGAGCTTATTTTAGTCCAAATGGTACAAAAGTCCACTCGAATTGTCCTTGGGGGTAACTAAATGCTATTAATTTTTGAGATTCTTCATCCAGTCTTATTTGTCAGAAACCACTTTTGTAATCCAAACTAGAGAAGTATTTCTTTCTTTTTATTAATGATAATAATTTTTCTTTCTTTGGAATGAAGTATACATCATCAATGATTTCTTTATTTAATGCTTTAAAGTTTATTATCATTCTCTTTTTTTCTCTTTTTTTCTTAGCTTTCTTTTCGACTAGGAATGTTGGACTAAAGTGAGGTAAATTATTTTGTATTATGATTTTCAATTCCAAAAGTTTTTGAATTTGTTTTTCAAATTCGATCTTATTTTCTGAAGTATAAATCATTGGTTTTACCCTTATAACCTTGTTAGGGTCTCTTAATCTTATGTTAACAATTTTCTTAGATTTATTTATTTTTATATTTAAAGAAATTTTCTGAGCTGACTATTTTTAGTAGTTTTTTTATGCATGTTAGGGCTTTATTTTCATGTAATTTATTAAGAAAATATTTTTGTTTATTTTTTATATTTAATGAAATATTTTCTAAATAAGGTTTTTACTATTCTATTTGTTCTATCTCACCATGTTTTCACTTTTTATGTTACTGGATAAAATATGAGTTTGAAATAACTAAAACTTTTCTTATTTTTGATACATAAATGGTATCACCATCTAGTTTTGTTAGACTTATCTTATCTAAATATTATGTAAAATTTTGGTATAAGTTTAGGAAATTATTTCCTATTAATAAATAAACTCATGTTTTCTGTTGATATATGGTAAGAATATGAAAATTTTCTCATTCTATCATTATTTCTGTATCTTTTCATACTTTATTGAGATTTATCGTAGTATTATTAGCAATCCTTACAATTAAATCTTTTTTTGCTTGTTTCTAATGTTATTCTGAAAATATATATTTACTTGCTACACACATACTGACTCCTATATCTATATATGCATGTAAATGATATTTGGCATAGCCTTTAAATGTTACTCCTACTTTGATGTAGGTACTATTTGTATTTGTAATACTGTACAAATCATTCATCTTCTGATGAAGAGTACCCATAATTTGAGTATTCATATTCTAAGTTAGTTATTTCTTCCTCGATTTCTTTTAATAAATAAATACTATAAGTATTATCTATATTAGATTCCCCGATTGGTTTTAATTTCATTTTGAAAGCTTCCTTTAATATTTTTATTTTTTGTGAAAATTCCTTTTAAAATTTGTTCATATGTTGAAGTTTGTTTGGACATTTATTGGCATAATGTCCTTCTTCATTACAGATCCAACATTTGTATTTTTTCTTTTCTAAATGACAATAATTCATGTTTTCGGGAGGTTTATACTAATTCCTTCTAAAATATTTTTTCTTATAAGTTTACATATTAAATCTCTTTTTATATTTTTGAAAATCTTATATATTTTCTGAATTTATATATTTTAAATATTTTGTATTTTTTATATTTTTGTTTGTAAGGTTTATATTATATCTATAATTTCCTGGTAATCTAAAATATTTTGTATCACAATAAATTTTATAATTTACTCTTATTTGTTTATATTCCTTTCTTTCCCGACATTTAATAATTATCTAACTTTTAAGGCTTCTTATTCTTCTTCTTAGATCTTATGTTAAGGTCTTATGTAGTGTTTCAAGTAATTTTTGAAAAAATATTTTTTTATAAGTTGTTTACACAGTGGGTGGTAATTTATGATATACATTTTATATTCACAAATAAAAGAATCTATGTAACACATGTCACAAATTTTCATATTTGTTAGATGTCATTTAGCTTCATTGATTCCATTTTCATTATATTTAATGATAATTCTTTATTTATCTTCTCCAATAAATTCCTTGTATATTTTATTTATTAATGTATCTAAGTATTTTCTTCTTGTGAGAGCATTCCCTTGCATTAATAGAAGTTGCTAATATGTTAAGTTTGAAAACCAAACTTTAACATTTCTAGTCATTTTATAAGCTACTAGTACCCTACATATTGAAAGGTTTGTTTCGGTAGTTTAAGAGGTTTGTATGAGAACACGCATACCACTAACTCATTCATCGAAGGCTTTTTTGATATCTCTTATATAATGTAAATCTAAAATATCAAACTTATAATTATCATGGAGTTTGAATTATGGTAGGATACTACCTCTAGTTCCTCAATGCAAACCATCCTCCATTTTAGGTGGTTGTCTTCTTCTATCTGTGACGTCAGGTTGTTCTATCCTTTGTTTATTTCTTTCTCACCTATGTGAGTCAGATATTACTTCTTGATAAGGAGCAAGTAATGAAATTGGTTTCATATGACATTTTGGGATCATGATTTCTGGTTCAGAATCAATCTTACTAATTATTATCATATCCTCTTCTTCTTCTTTGTTTATACAAAGTTTTTCATTATAATGTTCTTCTATTTCTTCATTAGTTAGTGTTAATAAACTAACTAATTTTTCTATATTTCTATTTTCAAGATTCATGAATTTTTTTTCTAATTCTTTTTTATAGTCCATTAAATTGATATTATATCTTTTCATTAGATTTTTCTTCATTTTTTCTCCTCTTATTTTAGAAATCAGAGCATCTAATCTCCTACGTGGTTCTTCTTTTAGTTCTTCTAAGGGATCATATTTATGACCTGCAATCTCATTGTTTCTATGTATGTTATATACATATTTTCTTAGTTCTGTAAATTTCAAGTGTCTTGTTTTAGTTTATTATGATCATATCCCTTTATTTCTTTAATAATTTTTTTGTGTTTTATTTATATCCTGTAGGTATTTTGTGTTTTTTTTACTAAATCAATTTCCTCAATTAATAGCTACAAAGTTTCAAATAATGTTGTTTGATTCTTTGCTACACCTACTAGGCTTCCATTTACTTTTAATGACATATTTTTATTTTATCTTTAAATATTATTATTTTCCTAATATAACATCATGTACTAATGTCTTCATTATTTTTACTTCATCTTTTAGTTTTTTAGCATCTTCCTAGTTAAACATTTATTCTTTATGGTATATAAAAATAAATCTCCGCATAATATTATTTCTAATAATATTACTTTTTCTTCCTATTATCATAGGTTTTTTCTTGATATCTAAATGTCATTCCTCTAGTAATTCAAAGTCTGATAGTATTTTTGGTTTTATTATTTATCCAAGTTCCTTAAAGGTTTTGTCTATTTCTATAAATTCATTTTGACTAAATATTGAACTATTATGACTATTTATTAAAAAATATGCTACTAGATAATGTATTGAAAATAGATGATTTATTTCTTTCATTAAATCTCCTCTTTTAAATTCATATGCTAGACTTAATACTTGGTTTAGGTTTTTATCATGGATATTAATAGTAAACCTAAGATATGCTATAAATTTTAGCTTTTAGTATCCTAAGTTACCATAGATCATCCCTAATAAAGCATATTTCCTATTTATTATTCTCTTATCTAGTAATTCTATTTTTATTAGTGTATCTATTCCTTCTATGAAATAAGCTTGTATTAATATTTGAATTCCTTCTAAATGGATATATCCAATTTTTTCTTTATCTTTTGAGAAATTTTAAATAGTTTATTTATCAATTAATGGTATATTATACCTTCTTTTTATATTTGTGATATTAATGTTTATTTCTTTGTTACTTATCCCATAATAAATTATGTTTTTTATGAGAAATAATTTTCTTAAAGATGATAATGACGAATCTTTAAATCCATTTCATTCTTTAAGATTTAATTTTACTTTTTGAATTTCTTCAAATATTTTTTTACTTATTACCATTTCATATAAAAAGCATCTTGAGATGTCTTCTTTTTCTAATTTTATTATTCTTTGGTTTATTATTTCTTCTTCCATTTTAAAAATGTTATTATTCACTTCTGTTATATTTGAGAGATATTTTTGAAGATATCTTAAAATTTGAGAATATTTTTTATAATAATTCAAATAAGTCAGTTATATATGTAAGGATAAAATCTACATTAGAAGTTGAAAATTGAAAGTTATTTGAAACAGATGGGATGCGAAAATTTAGATATATTATAAAAAGTATATAAATATATATTATAAAAAATATATAAATATATATTTTGATATTATAAAAAAAATTATTAAAGATAATTTAAAGTAAAATCAACTAAATAAATTGTTTATTCATGCATAGAAAAGTAAAATTTATAACCATAAAAATAATATGATTTATGTTCCCCTCATTTATTTTTACTATTAAAAAATTTTTACTGTATCATTTCATAATTAAGAATTCGTAACCATCCTTGTAATTATTTGTTGTCATTAATTTCTTTTGAAAACTCTCTAACTTTTTATATAAAATATTCTTAAAATTTTTATTTTTGATTGATTTAAAATTATTCTTAAAAATTTAATAGATATTTTTTCTATTTTTATTTTATTTGGAGATAGAATTATTCTAAGTTTTTGAAAATTTTCACATAATATTTTAAGTATTTCTTATGTTCTTCTACATTTTTGGAGAAAACAATAATTATTAATATATACTACATAAAATTCTTTAATATCTTTAAAGATGTTATCTATCCATCTTTGAGAGACTTGTGAGACTATATTTAATCAAAAATACGTTACATTCTATTGATAATGTTCTCTTGGTGTACTAAAGGTTATTAGTGATTTTGACTCATTTATTAATTTAATTTTTTAAAATCTAGATTTACAAAATTTTGTGTATCTTTTACTCTCATAACCTCATAAAAATCTAAAGAATTTGTTTCTAAAATTAATTTACCACATGATTTAAGAAAATAAACTCCTAGATGATTTTTTTTATCTATTCTTTTATTTCCTTCAAGACTTGCTTGTCCTTTTCATTACATGAGAATTTAATATATTTCTTTAATTTATTGATAAGATAAATCTCTTTTTGGGATAATATTTTTTATAAATTAAGAATTCCTAACAATCTTTGTAATTGTTTTTTGTCATTGATTTCTTCTAAAAAAATTCTTACTTTTGATATAATATGTTCTTGAAATTTTATTTCTCATTGATTTAAAATTATTCTTAATAATTTAATAGATGTTTTTTCTATTTATATTTTCTTTAGAGATAATATTATTACATATTTTTCAAAATTTTCACATAGTATTTTTTTAAGTGTTTTTGGTGTTGTTCTACTGTCTTAAAGAAAACAAAAATGTCATTAATATATACCACACAAAATTCCTTTGAATTTTTTAAGATTTTATTCATCCATCTTTGATAGACTTATGAGACTATATTTACTCTAAAATGCATTATATTCCATTACAAAGAAATTTGGTCTTATATTAAACCAAATAATACAATTTACTAAGTTTGATCGAGCAGTACCTACTACTAATTATAATAGATCTTTTATTCTTGTATCTAAAATTACTAAAAATAAATGAGTGCCTATTCTTTGTCTAAATAAACCTAAAATTGATATCTATATTAGACCCATGTGAACCTATTTGATTTCTGGATATTTCTTCTTCCATCTTTTTATTTTATTTTTATCACACATTTGCATTTCATTTTTTCATATTTTGTACATTTAACATCATAATTTCTAACAAATTGTTCAAAAACTCTTGCAGAGAAAATTTTAAATTTGAACATGATATATATATATCTTATTTTTTAACCTTTTGTTTAATTCGTTCTATTTTTTGAAGTTATTCTTGAATATAAGTTTGTTTTTCTCCAATCGCATCTTTTAATTTTATATTTGTAGTTCTTCAATAAGAATTTCATTTATTTTTATTATAAAACTTGATTGTTCTTGCATGATAGATATCATTTCAGTTTCTTTTTCAGATGATTCGTCTCACTTTCTACTTTATATATTATTTCTTCTATATCGTAGATTTATTCCCCATATACAATCTCTAATTTATTTGTTTTTAAAGTTTTGATCATCTTTTTTTGTACTCTTTTCCTTTTTAGACACTTACGTACATAATGGTCTTCTTTATTACAAATATAACATTATTTTTTATTTGAAGTAATTTTTTATTTAGGTTTTTGTTTTCTAATATATACATTATTTTTTTTTTAAATTTGTTCTTCTCTTCTAGAGTTTTTCCACTTAAATTTTCTTTTTTTTTTATAGGATTCTCTATTTATTGGAATAGAATATCCTATTTTTCAATTTTCTTTTAATATTTTATTATAATATTTTTCACCCATATTTTGTACTACATATTTGATTTTTAACTTACTTTTTTTGCTTTAACTGATCAACATTGTTTATTTATTAGTCTAAAGACAGCTTATCTTGAAACATATACTGTCTATTTTATTTAGTTTTTTAACCAATATGAATATCTTTTAATAACTAATACATCGTAAAGATTTGGTAAAAATTGATCTAACCAATATATGTCTTGGGAAGATTTCATAAAAAAATAATATTTTTTAAATAATTTTATATAATCTTCAAGCTAACAAATATTGCATAATTATAGTTTTGATAGAGCATAGTTAGCATCTTCTTAAATCAAATTTTTTTAATTATTTTTATAAATTTTCTTAATATATCATCATGTTTTAAAAAATTTAACAATAAAATTTTTTTTTGTTCTCTATCTCTTTGAGTTCTTTCCATTGTTTTAATCATTGCAAAGTATCACTTAGTAGAGTTCCTACAATATAATCTAAAAATTTATATTTTGTCTAAATATTTTTATAATTAAGTAAAATAAAGGATATAGATTGTGCCCATTCTTCTATAATTTTTTCTTAAGGTACATTATAAAAGTTTAAATATGTACCATATTGAGTTATTAGTTATTTACCTAAATCATCTCTCTTAGTATAAAAAAGAGTTGATTTTTCGTCTTATTTTGTTTCACTAGATGAAGCTTCATTCATATCAATAAAGTCTTCATATGGAGTTCTTTTTAAGTATTTTTCAAATTCTTCTTTGTTTAAGAATTCTTTTAATGGTTCTTCAGATTTTCTTTTTTTATAAGTATATAAAGATTTTTCATATTCATTTTATTGATCACTCACCATGTTTGTTGCGTATAGAGTATCAAATTGTGACTAGAAATCATATGTGGATTCATCATCAAAGAATAATAAGTTTATTTTATAATTAAAATGTGATAATAATGATTCGTATTCAAGATATATTCCTTGAATTTGTTTTAGTTATTATTGTATTTCTTATGTTCCTAATGTTGGATCATTATAAAGATGTCTCCAATCAAGAATTTCGACAACATTATTATATTATGTTTATTTATATTTATGATTCTAAAAAGTTTTAATTTCTTTAATCCCATGAAATAATCTCGAAAGTGTATTACTTCCAAAACTATTCATACCATGTTGGTAACACATAATTTTATCATTTTTTTGTAATAAGGATTCAATCTTATTTTTAGTTTCTAATTTAAAATCAAGATTTTTTATTTTTCTTATATGGGTTAATTGATTTTCAAAAATTTTCATATTAAATTCTAGAACATATAGTTTCTTTTCTAAGTGATTTTGATTAATCTCTTAGTATTTTTCAAATCTTTTTAACCAAATTCCTAACATGTCTATTTTAGAGTTTATACTTCCACTAGTAATACTCAAATTATTTTTTGACTTTTTATCTAAATAAAATACATGTATGAATTCATATGGTTCTTTTTCTATCCATGAATTAATACATTATATATTAGATTGATTCTCATTATCCATAAAGTTTTTGATATAACTAAAACCTTATTTCACTTAATGTTTTTGGTGCTTAAAATCAACATTTTTTTTCTTATACTAACCTCATTAGTTAAACAAGGTTCTAAAATTTGAAATTATAGGATTTGAAATAGTAATATGTATATGGGTTTTTTAAAAACCATTAAATAAGAACAACAATAATATATATAATTTATTAGTTCAGTTATAGTGTAACCAACTGATTATAAAATCTAATACCAATACAGGATTACCTAAGCGGATATTAATTGTAACTTTTAACAAACCATGAAGACAATAAACATATATATCTATAGGATACTAAAAGAATTAGAAATTGAAACTCTAATATTATAATAATAATGAACTTGCATAATTGCATAAAGATAAAGAAATTAACCTTATTATTATGAAGACAAAGTTGTCATCACAATAAAGTAGTGTTTTACATAGTAAAACTTCTTTTCTTATAAAAAACTATTACAAAGGATTTTCTATTATTGCTTATACCTTTAATTAGAGACTCTTATTTATAGAGTAAATATTTTGGACTTACATAAGAATAATGAACTTACATAGTTGCATAAATATAAAAACTAACCTTATTATTATGAAAACAAAGTTGCTATTACAATAAAGTAGTGTTTTACATAGTAAAACTTATTTTCTTATAGAAAACTATTAAAAAGGATTTTGTATTGTTGATTATGCCTTTACTGCATTGCTAAAGACTCTTATTTATAGAGTAAATTTTTTGGATTTCAATAAGTTTCAAATCCATCCAAATTCTCTAGTTTTGACAAACTTTTTATGTGTGCTGAATAAAAGTATAGTCGTTCAAAGATTATCTACAACATTTTTTATTGGGTATACTATTGTTCCATAGTATTTATTATATTATGGAGTTCTTCATTAGTAACACTTAGTGGACTCTGAGCTTCTTGACAAAAATATTTCATATCTTCAGCATACAATGACAACTCATATGGCACATCTAAATTATTTCTCCTGACAAGATTCACCAATATCTCTTCTAACTCTCTTGTTTGTTTTTCAGACCTATCATAATCGATGAAGAGTTCTTTAATAAAGAGCTTTTTGTCATCTGTTACCCTGAATGATATTTTATCTTCTGATTTAAATAAGATTTCTTTAACAATTTAAGATGTATGGATAAAATTTTGCATCCAATACTCTCATGTACTTATGGTTTGAATTAAATCTTTAGAATTATTGAAAGGTTATATTTCAGATTATTTTTCTTCAATTATTGCTAACCACCATATTTAGTAAGATTGAAAAAAATTCTCTTTCATGCCACCCAATTGTGCTAAAAATCCAAAATATTAAATATTTGGAATATTTATAATTTTTTTACATAATGATAAACCATGAATTTGATCTATCATTAGAAACTGTATTAATTCTGTCATACTAAAACTTTGAAAAATTAACTTATTAGTAATTTCTCATTCAATAACTTCAATATGCCATGGATCATAATTAACAAGTATAGTTAATTTAAGAAATCCATCAATGAGATCAATGGATGAATTACTTATTTGAAACATTTCTTTTATTTTAGGTTTATGATCTTAATTCTATTTTTGATATTCTAGTATATTTCTTTATATCAAGATTCTAATAATGTTTTAGATTTTTTAAATAAATATATCCTTTTGATTCTTTTTCAAAAATTAGATCATCAAATTTATTTGTAAAGATATATGATAATTAAAGAAAATTTGTTATTTTTTTAAAATTAATATCGTCATCCCAATTCCTTTGTTTAATGATTTGAAAATAGAGTTCTTTAAGATTTGATAGTGTAACTATTTCTTTAGTTATTTTTTCTACACGTGTTGTTTAAATTGTTTTCTATGTGATTTACTTAGAACATGAGGTTTTCATACTCTATTAAGTTCCCATATCTATTGTTTAAAATATTGGGATTATAAATTTTTTTGATGTCATGTTTAGACATAAGATGAACAAAATTAGACTTTATTTGATATGTGTTGCGTGTTTTTCAACACACGAACTCGTGCAAGCATACACGGTCACAAGTAATAAAGATTTGTAAGTAAAGTATCGATCCCACGAGGATTTGTTACCATAGTTTGTCGAGTACTAAAATTATATCTTTCTGATTTTATTCAAAACAATCGTTGGTTAATAAAAAAGTAAAATAAGAAAATAAAAGAAATCTAGGATTGCAATTTTTCACCAAATTAATCCACTTTCGAAACCATTTATTTTTCTTTTGATTTATATTTTAGTACATTTAATTTGTCATGAAAACTTCTTTTTTATTATTCATACATCTCTTCGAGCTCATTATAAACACACCTCGTTAATTTAATTTACTATATCTCTATGAAAATTAAATTTCTGCAATTCCATTACGTTAAATTTTCAAATGGCCACACATACAATTAGGGTATATCTACATCCTCAAATACGTACATGTCATTCTATTTACGAGCAATATACACACAAATGCCTTTCTCAAGTTTATTCATGTGCCACGGATCGTTTGATAAGATTAGTAAATAATCAAAAAGCATTACGCACAAAATAGAACAAACAAATCGAAACGTCTTATAAATCTAACAAAAATAATTAAAATTAAAGCTTCATAATTTTAGATTAAATGCAACCAAAAAAAATTAAATTACTTCATAAAATTAAAATAAAAATTATAACAACTACGAGAAAAATTAGATGAAGCGAGAAATAAAATTAAAACATCAATTAAAACAATTATTTGGCACCTTGCAAAAACACAACAAAAGCCAAAAATGGCTTACGCGTGTTTCCGTTAAACCGAGCAACACGAAAATTACAACGAAAAACTAAAACAACAAAAAAACTTTAGAAAATTAAAACTAAATCTCTACTCCAAAACTTCTCCAACCAAACTTTTTAACACTCAAAACTATCTCTATTTATAGCTAAAAAATACATCTAAAATATTACATTTTTATTTAATTTTTTATATCAAAAACGCGTAATAATTTTTATCGAAAAAACGAAAATCACGCGTATTGATTTTTGTATCGAAAAAATCTTATTTAATTCCACGCGTGAGACGAGCGCCGTGCATTTTTTAATTCTTTATGCCATGCCACGTGTCGGCGTCTGATTGAAAAGATTCCTGAGACACGTGGCGACATCATTCGGTGAAACAAACCGTTGCACGTAGAACGGCAGGCACGTGATTACGGCCGAAAAAAGTGAAGCAACGGGCGGGGAAACGGAGCGTGATCCCGGCGCGGTCGCGCATTGTAAATAGCCACGTGTCGGACTTTGATTACCTTAAATATTAGTGGGACACGTGGCGGATCCTCGCCCAAAAAATCGAGGATGCAGCTGCTATCGTAACCCGCGTCACACACGATTTCTACGGGAGCGGCTCGGTGCGCGGCGGCTTGGATGGGACGTCTTCAATACGGGCCGTCGTCCGATCACAACGGTCGGTGACGCCTCGGGGAGATCTGCGCGGCCAAGCATGTGGGTCCCAGCTCGAGGCACTGTGCGACACGTGGGAGCCTTTGATGGCCGCGAAGAATATATCTATTCAGCGCTCTCGCGGTCGGGATTGATAACGCGCGAATCTGGCCGTTGATCCTTTGATCAGATCAGCGCGTTGGCGAGTGTAATCTTGCTGCGTGGCGTCTACTCTCACGCTAGAAAATTAAACTTTTATTAATTATAGTTTGACCACCAAATTTAATCCAAATTACATTTTGCACTTTCTTAAATTACAGTTAAGCCACTGCTAATTTTAAATTAAATTTTTAAAATTTTAATAATTAACATATATCCCAAATTTAATTTAAATTATATTTTCGATTTTTATAAATTGTAATTAAGAAACTATATTATCATAAATTATATTTGTGGACGAGAAATATGAAATTAAGTACATTTCGATACAAATTATTGAATTTTATTAAAAATGTATTTTTAGCACATAAAAGGAAAATATTAATTTATTTAACAAAAAATTAACTAAATATTAATAGAACATAGCAATTATCATTACTAAAATTGATAAAAACAAGCGTATAAAATACGATTATCAACACCAAACTTAAGTTTTGCTAGTCCTCGAGCAAAAAGAAGAAATAAAACAAAGATAAGTGCATTTACAATAGTGATTTTCAAAATGCTTCTTCTCTTTTGAAAATACATAACCCAAAGAAATAAAAGAATTTTATCTAAGTATCAAAATCAATTTAAAGTATATTACATTTTCTGATGAATTTTTAGTGTGTGTGTGAAGTCTTTTCATATTTCATCACATGAAATCAGGATCGGTTTATGCAAATATAAAATCAAACAAATTTTCATGAAATCACCAAATCTCATAAGTTTATTTTTCATTTCTCTTTCCACTAATGTAACAAACACAAAACACCAAATCAATAGGACTTTATAAAGCTTGTAATGTATGGCTTAGGTAAAGGTAGGATGAAGGATAATATTTAGCTTAAAACTTTTCCCGAGGCATAACATTTTAGGATTGAAAAAGATAATTCCTATCATGAAAATAATTACTTCCCAATTTGGGATTCCTCATCACATACAATAATCATATTTGTTTTTCATTCTCCTTTTTTCTGATTTCTTTTTTTCTTTTTTTTCTTTTCGGTTCTTTTTTTTTTTTTTTAGATCGAGATTTTTTTTTTTTTGTTTTTTTGTTAACCCTTTTTTCCGACATATCCTTCAACATTTACTAACAATTGTATATGTTAGTGGAATAAGAACAATAGGTATATCTACAAACATATATATATACTTTTTAGATAGGCTTTTCTTGATAGAAATTTATATATATAAACTTTGAAGCTTCAAGGGGTATACTATGGTTAATGCATGTAAAGGTAGATAGAAAGGCTCAAGCGATCCAAAGATGGCCTAAATCATTTTCTTAGTTAAATGTTATCTATAATTTAGCCTCGAGAGAAAATCAAACAAATTCTAAGAACTGTGGCACCACAAAACTAAATCGAATTCAATACTCACATTAAACATTCTCTAAATTAGCATAGCAATTCAAAAATCAAGACTAATGCTTTCATTAATATTAATTCTTGTAAAAATGAAACATACGTAAAAATTATTCATAAACACACAATATTCAAATTTTTTCAAAGAATTATGCATCATTTAAATCAAAGAAATAAAAATAAATCACTATGCATGTGAAAATATCTTCAAATAACCAAACAAAACAAAAACAAAAAATTTCACAAGCAATAACATCCGAGAAAGTATTTTAATTAGGTTCAATATATCCACCACCCCGAAACTTAATATACACATTGTCACCGATGTGTGAAAGTTAAAGAACATATGAGATAGGTTTAAGAAACTTCCTGGTTTGTTTGATTAGTTCATGTAAATTGCTTCATTACCTCCAATTTGCACCTACGAAATAAAAAGTACATAACATAATATAAAAAGTAATACATGCGAAAAAAATAAAATAAAAAAATAAAACACATGGGTTGCCTCCAGTAACGATTTATAGTCTTGGCTTGACTTCTCAATTTGTTTTTCTTTTGTAGGTTAAGATTTGTGTATAACAAAATCTCAACTACGAAAATTGAAAAATAAATTAAGAAAATATAACCAAATTTTTTTCTTTTTGTGAGTTAAGATTTGTGTTCAAACAAAATCTCAACTCCTTTAGAAAAATAAAAATAAAAATAAAATAAAACAACCAACAATAAGAAAATAAAATTTTTTTGTTTTCTTCGATGTATTAAGATTTGTGTGTCAAACAAAATCTCAACTCTTAAGAAAATAAAAAAATAAAAAATAAAATAAAATAAACTAACAATAAGCAAATAATTTTTTTTGTTATCTGTTTTTTTTTCTTTATGTGTGTTAAGATTTGTGTGTAAAACAAAATCTCAACGCACGAGAAAATAAAAAAAAATAAAATAAACTAACAATAAGCAAATAATTTTTTTTTTATTATTTTTAAAAATTTTTTTTTTTGAATTAAAATCAAATTGATTGGTATTAGTATCAACAATGAAAATAGTAAAACAAATCCCGACAGCGGCGTAAAAACTTGTTGCGTGTTTTCAACACGAACTCGTCTGACATACTGTGATGCAAGTAATAAAGATTTGTAAGTAAAGTATCGATCCCACGAGGTTGTTACCATAGTTTGTCGAGTCTTAAAATTATATCTTTTCTGATTTTATTCAAAACAATCGTTGGTTAATAAAAAAGTAAAATAAGAAAATAAAAAAGAAATCTAGGATTGCAATTTTTCACCAAATTAATCACTTCGAAACCATTTATTTTTCTTTTGATTTATATTTTAGTACATTTAATTTGTCAATAGAAAACTTCTTTTTATTATTCATACATCTCTTCGAAACTCAGGTATAAACACACCTCGTTAATTTAATTTACTATATCTCTATGAAAAATTAAATTTACCGAGAATCATTACGTTCTAAATTTTCAAATGGCCACATACTGATTAGGGTATATCTACATCCTTCATCATACATGTCATTCTATTCTGAGCAATATACACCTGAAATGCCTTTCTCAAGTTTATTCATGTGCCACGGATCGTTTTTGATAAGATTAAGTAAATAATCAAAAAGCATTCTGTACAAAATAGAACAAACAAATCGAACGTCTTATAAATCTAACAAAAATAATTAAAATTAAGCTTCATAATTTTAGATTAAATGCAACCACTAAAAAAAAAATTAAATTACTTCATAAAATTAAAATAAAAATTATAACAATTTCTGAGAAAAATTAGATGAAGCGAGAAATAAAATTAAAACATCAATTAAAACAATTATTTGTACCTTGGCAAAACAACAAAAGCCAAAAATGGCTTCTGGCGTGTTTTTCTTGAGTCCAAAAGCAGAAACACACGAAAATTACAAGTAGAAAAACTAAAACAACAAAAAACTTTGAGAAAATTAAAACTAAATCTCTACTCCACAAACTACTCCAACCAAAACTTTTTTAACACTCAAAACTATCTCCTATTTATAGCTAAAAAAATACATCTAAAATATTACATTTTTATTTAATTTTTATATCAAAAACGCGTAATAATTTTTATCGAAAAAACGAAAATCACGCGTATTGATTTTTGTATCGAAAAATCTTATTTAATTCACGCGTGAACGAGGCGCCGATTACGCATTTTTTAATTCTTTATGCATGCCACGTGTCGGCGTACGATTATTGAAAGATTCCTGGGACACGTGGCGGCACGTCATTCGGTGAACAGCCGGCCGCACGTAGGAGCAGGGCACGTGATTACGGCGCGAAAAAAGTGGGCAGCAACGTGGAAACGGAGCGTGATCCAGTAGCGGTCGCGCGTATTGTAAATAGCCACGTGTCGGACTTTGATTACCTTAAATATTAGTGGGACACGTGGCAGATCCTTGTGCAGCAAAATGCGAGGATACCTGTTTGCTATCATAACGCGTCACACCACGATTCTACGAGGAAGCGGCTACCGGTGGCGGCTTGGATGGGCGTCTTGGTGCGGGCCGTCGATCGATCCGGCGGTCGGCGAACGCCTCGGGGAATCTGCGCGGCCGACATGTGGGTCCCATTTCGGACGCCCAGCCGACGTGCGACACGTGGGAGCCCAACGGACGCCGCCGGGCCGCGCGAAGGAATATATCTATTCCCGCTCTCCTTGGTCAGGGATTGATAGACGCGCGCGGCGGTAGTTGATCCTTTGATCAGACGATCCACGTTTAGCGAGTGTAATCTTGCGGCGTGGCGTCTATACTCACTTGCTAGAAAATTAAACTTTTATTAATTATAGTTTGACCACAAATTTAATCCAAATTACATTTTGCACTTTCTTAAATTAGGTTAAGCCACTTTTGCTAATTTTAAATTAAATTTTTAAACTTTTAATAATTAACATGAAGCCAAATTTAATTTAAATTATATTTTCGATTTTTATAAATTGTAATTAAGAAACTATATTATCATAAATTATATTTGTGGACAGAAATATGAAATTAAGTACATTTTCGATACAAATTATTGAATTTTATTAAAAATGTATTTTTAGCACATAAAAGGAAAATATTAATTTATTTAACAAAAATTAACTAAATATTAATAGAACATAGCAATTATCATTACTAAAATTGATAAAAACAACTGTATAAAATACAGTTATCAATATGCTTTGAAAGCTTGTTTAGCTTTTTCAAGAAAATCATATGCTTTATAGCAAGCATTTTTTTGCCTTGTTTACTTGATAATGACAAGCACTCTAAGGAGCATATATTCTAAGATGATGATATTTAAATATGACATAATATTTTTCTTTTGAAACATTTGTTTGTTCCACCATTTTTCTTTCTTAGTAATAATAATCTACTCTTTTGGAGGTTTTTTCATCTACAAAAACAAATTTTCACTTGGTAATGGCCTTCATAAACATTTTTGTTTAAATAGTCTATAATAAAGTTGTTAGTGCCTTTTAAATGTTATATTTCAAAACTATATATGGTAATTTAGTTATACCATTTTAATCTTTTTCTTTCAAAATTATTTATTTTATTACATAAAAAATCTTTAACTACTTGGTTATCAATTCTAATAATAAAATTTTATAGAGCTAAATAAATATAAAAACATTTAATAGTAAGTTTTATTATTAATAATGATTTTTTTGAATATAATATAATTAATTATATTTAGCTTAAATTTATTAGAATTATATCCATAAATTAATTCTTCTTTTTGAAACTTTTTAAGTATAAAAGGTTTTTCGACTTTGATACCAATATTAATGCTATTTTTTATTATTTTTCTTTTTATTTCTTTCTTAAATAACAAAATGGATTTTTTTATTTTTTTATTTTGCAACTGTCAACCTCCTAAGGGATAAATCTAAAGTTAGACAAATTCATTTATACAAGTATAAAACTTAACAAACCCATTTTGTTCTTAGGATCAATTTCAAAAATATCCATATAAATTTTTTAAATTAATAAAATGATTTAATGGATTTGAAAAATAAAAACTATATTTTCTCTTATCATCATTTGTTAATTCTTCAATTAATATATTAGTTTTATGAATGGAGGAAAATATTGATATCAATAAGATTTTAATTTTACGAAAATATCAATGATATTGTCGACATAAATGAATGTTTGAAAAAAATTACAAAAATGTTGTAAATGTTTTAAATTTTTTATGAAATTTCAATAAATATTAAAATAAATAATAATACACCATTTTAGTTAATTTTTTCTTTTATATTACATATATGTAACATATACAACACATATAATGTAAATATAATAATAACACAATATAATTATAATCTTTATTTAATAAACATAAATATAAGTTATATAACACAACTTCAATTGTATTAAATCACATTCAATACAAACATACATAAATATTTAATTAAAAACACTTTACTTGATTGGCTCAAATTCTAAAGGTGTGAAAACATCAATATCAATAGAGATACAATAATCATATCATGACATTAAGTAATAATAATTTTACTTGTAATTATTAATGTGTCATGTATAGATTGCATGATCTCTTACAACAATGTTTTCATATAAATAAAATTTTAGATTAATTTAATTCCTACATTCATTTTAAAATGAATGTAGATATTTTTCATATTGAAAATTATGATATATAATTTCAAACTCAAGTGGGTATTGTATAGCTTGTAAATTTGGATCGTGACAACTATTAACGATAATGTACATAGATAAAAAATCATTTTATAAAAAATTTTGGTCATAGATATTCGTATTTACCAAGTAAGTGGTACCATGATGTACTAAATATCTCTTACATAAATTTTACTTTTTTGCAAGTAAGAAACTGTTATTATAATATAATTCATTAAATTTATTGTTTTTTTAATAAAATTTGCAACATTTTATATCTTTTCAATATCTTCAAACATTATATCAATGTAATAAGTTATTAGAAATTATTTTGTATACATTTTATTCAATATTTTTATTGATATTATCAAATTTTTCAACTATATTTCAAAAAATAGCAAAGCAAAAATATTAAAATTAATATTATGATATTTATTGATATTTTCAATATTTGGGATGAAATTGTTTTCTACTTCTTACACATATCCATTCTATAAATTTATCAAAATTTTAAATAATATATCAAAATATATTTTTGACTTTAGAATGTATGCTTTTAAGGCCATCTAAAATATAACTCTACTTCTCAATCAAATAGGTAAAATTAGAAAAATTATTTAAAATAAAATCCATAAAATTCATATAAATAAAATAATAATTTTTTATTTAAAAAATTACTAGTTAATATTAAAATTTTTTTTATTGTTATAAGTCTTAATAAAATTAGATTTATTATCTTTCTAAAAAATTGTTGTTTGAAAAAAAAAGATTATTGGCTTAATTTTAAAACTGTTTTTAATCTCAAGCTTGTACCTTAAAGTCACAATTTTTTGTTTTTCATAATGATGGAGCCTAATATTTCAACTCATAATGATGGAGCCTAATATATTATTAAAGGACGGTATAAACCCCTGCATATTTACTACCGTTATTTTTAATAACTAACATATTTTAAATTTGTATTTATTATGTAAGGAAATATAAATTTAATTTTTTTAAAAAAAATATCACAAAAAAATATTTTATAAAATAATAAATTTATATATTATTCTAATTTTAAAACTGATAAGTAGGTTAATATAAGTCCATTACTTTATAAAATAATCTTATAAAATCATTTTTATAAAAATAATGAATTTATATTAAATTATCAAATAAATAAAAGATATGTAAAATAATAGCTAAATTTCAAAGTTAGGTTGATAAGGGAGATAACACAAATTTATTATTTTGTAAAATAAATTTCTATTATCATTTTGATAAAAATAATGGATTTGTTATGAAAACCGTTTAATAGATATAAAATTAAATAAAAATAACAAATTTTGGTATCATTTTTCCTTAAAATTCACATATATTAACATTAAGTTTAATATAACAATAACATATTATTTAATACACCTACATATAACATTAGTTGACATTAACTAACAAAATGAGAAAATATTGATTGATATTGGATTAAGTTATTATGAAAGCACAGCCTCAATAAACACAAGGAAGAAAGAATTATAAGAAATATAAATTTACATCTTTTGTCGTAAAATGCTCAATATCTTAAATTTAAAATGTATTATAAAAATAATATATTATCATATTTTTAAATACCTATAATCAAATATATTAAAATATATCAAATAATAAAGTATAATATTAATTCAAATAATAATATATTTATAATACGTATTAGTAACTTTTGTTCTTTTCTATTTTGTACCTATGTCAATTCCCTTTTACTGTTGTTAATGCAACTAACATACCACGTGCCAATTCAACCATTCCACGTAAATTTCTCTGATATGCTATTAGAGGAAGAAATTGCTAATCATAATATAATCACTGTTTAACAAATAAATAAACATACATTAATCATATCGTGTATGCACTAAGAATTCTTCTTTCTTTCTTTCTTTTTTTATGTTAAAATTGAGAGCTTTTAAGCTCCTTTCACATTTGGAGAATGTGGGCTTACACAACTCGTCCTTGTCAACACTGCGAGCAGAAATTTTCGAATATCAAGATTCAAGAACAATTATTGTTTATCAGTATTAATTAATTATATAATTTTTTTATTTAAAAAATTTGATGTGATTTAATAGCATAAAATCTATCTAAATATGTACATTTTTTGACTTGTTATTTTCTTTTCCAATTCTTTCTTCAATTAAGAGAAGCAAGTCTTCCAAGAAAAGATTTCGCCGTGGAGATTTAGTGATAGATCTGCGTTGGCACATAAAAGAAAGATTTTTTAACCTGGAAAAGTAGACAAGATTGAAGCTCCTTGTTTGGGTTCGGTTATCATTAAATGTATAGGGCCACTTTGAAGGCAAAAAAATCAAGGAAAATGCAATAATTGTATCGGCGGTCGAGGTCGATGCTCTGCTTTGATGGAATGACAGGAATATGTCTAGGGTCTATCATTAACGAGAAAAGAAAATAGATCATTGAACAGTTCTTTTAAAAAAATGCAAAATCTATCTAAATATGTAAAAAAGTTTAAGTTAATTTTTTTTTTTACAAATTCTTTGTATTCAAAATTGATACGAAGGTATTTATAATGTATTATTATTTATATGTTTGTTATAAATGAATATATAAAAATATTATTAATTTTAATTCAAATATTTTAAACTTTTAAGATATAACAAGTCGTGTAATCTCGTTCGTGCGTGATGAGTAGAGTATTGAGTAACTATAAAAATTAGTGCTTGATTGTGATACTACGTAAGGCTTAAAAACATATGTATAAATTTTATTTTAAATAATAAAATCTCAACAACTTATTTTATTTATAATAACAATCAAAAAAATATTTTGAAGTAATTAGATTCGAAATATTTTTTAAAAATTTATAATAAAAATAATATATTATAATATTAAATTAATTCAATTGAATAAAATAAAATAAATATTAATGATATTATTTTTATAATTATAAATTTAATTATATTTATTATCCTATTTAGCCTTTATTAGAGTTCATTCACGGTCAGAGAATGTGGGCCCATATCATGAGAGTTTGTGATAGCATCAACCCCTTCAACGGTGCTCATTCAATTTCGCGCCACCTCATAAACGTCCCTTTGAATTTTTATTTTTTCATATTAAATAAATTTTCAAAACAAACAAACAAACAGTGTAGTACAAATTACAGAGTCAATCAGATAATCACTCAGCTATCTAATCATCTTCGAAATCAATAGTAATATGACACTTATCACAAAAATAATTTTTTTGATATATCTTAAATAATTTTATCATTAAAAAAAATTAAATACTCTTTTATTAAATATTATTTATATTTATTTAACATTAAATATTTATCAATTAAAATTCATTTAATATTATCTTTATTATTATAAATTTTAAAATATTATTGTTTTAAAAAAAATTTACAATGTTTTTAAAATAAAAAATCGAAAAAATAAAATAAAATATTGGACGTTCCATAAAATCTGAAGACAAAAAAAGAACCCCACAACCCACCAACTGTGAAATTTTTTTCCACTTCATAAAACAAATAGATTAATAATATTTTTATAATTATGTTTATTATTATAACATAAAAATATTTAAATTTATATTTTATTCATATTTTAACATTATTTTATTTAAAATAATAAGTAATTATATTAATATCACTACTCAACAAATACTCTTAGAAATATAATTTTCCAAATGACGGATATATCCCCGATTCGTCATGTGTTATTTAAAATAATAAGTAATTATATTAATATCACTACTCAACAAATACTCTTAGAAATATAATTTTCCAAATGACGGATATATCCCCGATTCGTCATAAGAATATCATGATAAAGTGATGGAAGTCCGTACCGTAATATCATAGAAAACTAGTGGTCAAAACTGTTCCCGAAAAGCCATCAAATCTTCAGCTGCTTATTTTATTTTCTATTTCTCTTTATTTTCTTTTGAAAAGCGAACATTCTGCCAGCTACACTCTTTTGGATTGCTGCAACTTCGAGCTCTCTCTCATGGCGTCCATGGCGGCATCTGGAGCTCTGAGACTATCATTTTCATTCACTACTCCATCAAATGATTCCAAAACGCTTCCCAAAACACTTTCATTTACTTTCTCTCAATTGTGTGGGGACAAGATCTCATCAATGATCACTCACCGTAGAACCATTTCCACCGATAGGTGTCCGAAGATCGTATCTCCAAGAGCTGTTTCCGATTCCAAAAACTCCCAGACTTGTCTCGATCCAGATGCTAGCCGCGTAAGTCTTTTTTTTGTTGTTGTTGATTTCTTTCACTTATATGTGTGAATTTGGTCGGTTTTGCATGGTAGCTTGTGATTGATGTAGTGTTTTGTTTGCGATTAGAGTGTGTTGGGTATTATTCTTGGAGGTGGTGCTGGAACGCGTTTGTACCCACTGACTAAGAAGCGAGCTAAGCCTGCTGTTCCTCTGGGTGCTAATTATCGACTTATTGATATCCCTGTGAGCAATTGTATTAACAGTAACATATCAAAGATTTATGTATTGACTCAGTTCAACTCTGCTTCTCTTAATCGACATTTGTCTAGAGCTTATGCTAGTAACATGGGTGGGTACAAAAATGAAGGCTTTGTTGAAGTTCTTGCTGCCCAACAGAGCCCAGAGAATCCCAATTGGTTTCAGGTGATGGTTAAGCCCCTAGTTTCTATATTTCTCTTGTGAGTTTTATGTTTAAATCAAATATTTTATTGAAATTGGAAGTTATATATTTTTGGTTTTGATGAGTACAGGGCACTGCTGATGCTGTGAGGCAGTATTTGTGGCTCTTTGAGGAGCACAATGTTTTAGAGTTTTTGGTTCTTGCTGGGGACCATTTATATAGGATGGATTATGAGAAGTTTATTCAAGCTCATAGAGAAACCGATGCTGATATCACTGTAGCTGCTTTGCCAATGGATGAAAAGCGTGCCACTGCTTTTGGTCTGATGAAGATTGATGAAGAAGGAAGGATTATTGAGTTTTCTGAGAAACCCAAAGGGGAACAACTCAAAGCTATGAAGGTAGGAACATGACCTCAGTTCCAATAGATCATGATCTCTAATATTGATATTTATATGAACTTGGGGGTTGTCTTACTGGAGAAACCCCAGGAGAAAGGTTCAAACTCAGTAAGGACAGTTTTAAGTATTCCCTTTTCCTATTGTGCCATTGTGCAATCATGCAGTAGCTGTTTTGAATTCTTGTGTACGCTTATCTGGGAAAAGAAAATAATTTGCCTCTTTGTTCATTTCAGGTTGATACAACTATTCTGGGACTTGATGATGAGAGAGCAAAAGAGATGCCTTATATTGCTAGTATGGGTATTTATGTTGTGAGCAAAGATGCAATGATGGATCTACTCAGGGAAAAGTTTCCTGGAGCCAATGATTTTGGAAGTGAAGTGATTCCTGGTGCAACTAATATTGGAATGAGAGTACGTATTTCATCACCATGACTTGTAATTATTGAATTGGTTATCTGTTGTGCATTTAATTACTTCAGAGGGGACTAATTGCTTAATGACTTTATAGGTGCAAGCTCACTTGTATGATGGTTACTGGGAAGATATTGGAACAATCGAGGCTTTTTACAACGCAAATTTAGGGATAACCAAGAAACCAGTGCCAGATTTCAGGTCTTCTTCCCATTCAAAACATCATCAGCAATTCAGCATTTTATCGATGCCATTTAATTTTCTTGGTTATACTATCAGATTTAATGATTATATTTATGCTTGACATTCTTTTTCAGCTTCTATGATCGATCGGCTCCAATCTACACTCAACCTCGGTATTTACCTCCTTCGAAGATGCTTGATGCTGATGTTACGGACAGTGTAATTGGAGAGGGTTGTGTGATAAAGGTTTGTTGTACTGGATAAGATTTGAATTCTGCTCGCTCTTAATTAAATATGAACCCAATGTGATACAAATGGAGATCAATAAATGTATGCTCAGTTGTTCATTTGACCCCTATTTTTTCCTTGCATAGAACTGTAAAATTCATCATTCTGTGGTTGGACTTCGATCTTGCATATCAGAAGGTGCAATCATAGAAGACAGCCTGTTAATGGGAGCTGACTATTATGAGGTAAAAGCCAGTTACTGTAAAATTATGCAGAAGTTGAGACTTTTAGGCATTTCTTCTATATTGATCATTGCTCAAGATGGAATATTTGATTTGAAGTTTTAGTGTTTATACAGGTTCATCAATAGTTGTATTTTTTGTGTTGCCTTTCCCAGACTGATGCTGATAGGAGGTTCTTGGCTGCAAAGGGCAGTGTTCCAATTGGCATTGGCAAAAACTCTCACATCAAAAGAGCTATAATTGACAAGAATGCACGCATTGGGGACAACGTGAAGGTTATATTAATTTTACTTGCAAATATTATTTCTTTGCTTTAACTTTCGAATTCTGGATTTTATTTTTTACATTCTTTTGTTTTTATCACTTATCAGAAGAAAATAGTTTTATTGCTTTCTAAACAGTAGTATTGTTGTACAGGAGCTCATGGGCTTTTTCAGATCAAACAGGTTACAAAATTTTTTAGTTAGAGTAGATAAGCTATTAACCAAATATATATGATCTCTATAATTATTGAACTCACTAGTGCTTAGCCATAGAACAACTGGGTTATTATTGTGATTCTGTAAAAATGATTTTAGTCAAAAGTCATTTCAGGAAAAAGTTCTTTAAGCACAAAATATGTTTTCTGAGTCTAAAAGTACCGTATTTTCTTTGTTTGGTTCAAAGCATTTTTTGCTCTCTCAGAATTGCTTTTACAAAGTCACAAAAAAGCATTTAAAAAAAAAACCTATTTCATGTATGTATTTCTGTTTTAAATCACCTCTCAAATTTTTCCTTTTTGTTTGGGGCCAAAAATAGAAACAGAGAAAACAGATGTGTTTATCTGGTTATTTAAGCTGCTTTAACGTTCACTGAACATGGTGTGAAATTGAAAGCTAAAAACAAAAGGGAATGAATGTGTGAACATTGCAGATCATAAATGGAGACAATGTACAAGAAGCAGCAAGGGAAACAGATGGGTACTTCATCAAGAGTGGGATTGTCACTGTGATCAAAGACGCCTTGATTCCTACTGGAACTATAATGTAACTGAGTTACTTGCAGTTAATGCATGCATTGCCACGTCAGTTAACTGGCTGAAGAAGCTATGTTTGGTGAATCTACTTGGAAGTTAAATTGTAACTTAAAGAGTAAGACAGAATTTTCCGTTGTAGACAATTCGTCTTTAATAAAAAGAGAGGAAAAAATATAAAATAAAAAACATTTCCACTTCAAATCTTTCCCGGAAGAAAAATGCTAATTATCATAAATTTGCGATGAGTTTTAGAATTGTGCACTTTGTGAAGTAAGTTATCAGTTACGTTTATGATATTTTGATATATGAGAATGCTGGGATATATAAAGTTACATTTATTTTTATATCTATATCATTTAGATTTTAAGTGTGAATATTATCTTAAAAAATTAAATTATTTCTCATATTATGATAAACATATGGACATAAAATTATATATAAATTTAAGTATATAAATGAATTTTTTTTATATAATTGATTTTTGAAATGACATTGCACTACTTCTGCTCGCTCATACACAGTAGGTCAAACTCTGACCCAGAGTTTTCTTTCCTCACAAGAAGGCTTGGGTACCAATGCGGTATAATAACACAGACAATATTAAAATGTATATTGTTAGTTAATAGTTTAAGAATTTTTTTTTATTTCCTCATAAATAACAGCCTTTTCTATAAGAACTTATGGTAATAATTAAATTAAAGGTTAGATAAATCAGTTAATATACTATATTAATCAACAAAAAATTCATCATTTAAAAAAAAAATTAAGTCCGCATAAATCAATTCAGATTAAAATAGCGAGACAAGAACCTGAGAAAGAGAAACATGGTTTGATTTCTATAAAATAATTTTTAATAATTGAAAAATAGTTTAGTTATATTTTTTTAAATGAAAATTTGTTTAATTCAATAAGATAAATAAAATTTATATTTAATATATTTGGAAAATAAAATTATAAATATTTTTGCTTTGAAAGTGATTTTTTAAGATCAAATGATATTTTTCTCCTTAAGTAGAGCGGGTTTGGACCTTTCCAGTGACAAGCGTGGGCATGAGTGTGCAAATCATTTAAAAAAAAAGAAAAAGAACAGCCCAAGAGATTAATTTTCTAGTAGTACAGAAGCAAAACAATCATAGATTAGTTACTAATTTACTATAAACAAATACTGGTAGTTTCTGAAAATGACCACAAATATTCATGATTATCAGCTTTACAGCATTGAGAACCATAACTCTGTAACATGTGAACTTCAAATAAAGCTAACAGTCCACTTCAGCTGATACTTGTGGTTTTTCTACTAAAAGTACTAGATATCAAATTTGAGGACTGGTAACTTTACATAAAGCTTTACATAGTTGTTAGAACAAAAAACATATTCACACATAGACCTTCGAACAAGCGTTGTGCCTTCAAAAAAAATAGTTCACTATGGAAGCTCTGGAGTGGTAGGATTTCAGTCAGCTAGGGAAAACAAAATAGAAGAAATAAGTAGAGAACTAACGTTAGCTTATAACTAGTAGGAAAGATAAGAGTCAAGCAAATACATTAAACCAAACATTTTCCAACACCGTATTCACCTAGAAAATTGACCATGCCATTGACGATTATCTGAAATGAGGACGATATTTTATTTTGTTGACTGTGTTTTAGGTTGATACTCAAACTCTAGAAAAGAAACAAAAACCTTTGCAAAGGAAAAATAAACAGGAAAATTTTTATCTTGGTAACATTCAATGTTTATTTTTCGGTCAACTAAATCAATCCTCTTTCTAGAAAACATTTCTGCCACTGTACCACATATTTTCTTTACTGATCCTCTTTACCAACACCAATTATTCATGACTAGTAAAGATCCCTCCATCATCTTAACTTGTTAGACACAATAATATGCATACATATGAAACATACAAGCAGAGAGAGAGAGAATCGAACAAACATGCATATATGGAGTTAGCTTTGGCCTACCTCTATCTATATAGCATCCTTCCTCCCATGCCATCATTTCCCACTGTGTTCAACGCCTCTTTGGCCATTATATTCCTCCATTTATCCTTAAGCTCAGCTGGAGTACGATTTGGGTGAAAAACATTATGACCAAATTCTAAAATTTTTCTCCAAGGCATATTTTTATTTGCTTTGGATGAGAATAGTTCAACCCCTTGCTGCAGTAAAAGAGTACTCAACCAATTAAGAAACTGTCCATGCAGTAAAAATTTCATTTAAGGGGAAAAAATAGTAGTTTTAACCAACAAATTCAAGCTTGATATGATTATTACGTGATTTCAATTTTAAACTTTGTTCCTAACAATTTCATCCAAGTACACAACAAGATTTCTGTACTCTTGAGAAATTCTGGTATTCTATCAATTCCTTTCAGTAAAACTAATTACCAAGACACAAAAATATATCACATGTTTATTCGGTAATTTTACCATTACCAAAGTAATCAAATATGTTTTACCAGGGGAATTGGAGGGTATGAAATGATGGGTCGTATTTTTAAGACTAGTCATTCCCTTTTTTAATCAATAGACATTTTAAAATAAGCATTTCATTTCTGTATGAAAGAAAAAGAGAAGGAGGGAGGCAGTCCAATAGCTATTTTGAAATTCTTCAATTGTTATTTCTCACACTGCGAAAAAATAAAACTACCTAAATGAGACTAGGTTGATTGCAGCGAAAAGTACTCATATAGTTATACACCAATACCTTCAATGCTGCTTCCTCTTCAGTAGTCCATAATTTTCTCTTACGCTTTACATCGGCAAAAGACAAATTACTACTGCATGTTAGAATATTTTAATTAGTAGTGCCAACAGCTAACCAAATTAAAACTTTCACATGCTAAGCAAAGGTAACATGCTCAAGACATACGCAAATAATAAATAACTCACATTTTCTTCCTGGATTCTGGGGATCTTTTGGAGATGGGAGCTTTCTTGATGAGATTCTCGGCATTTTCCTGGACATTGTCCACTTGACTAGAGAGTAGTTTCTCCTTCAGTCGAGAAGGTACTTGCCTAGATGAATCAACATGCTGAATATGTGTTTTCTTTTGAGCTTTTGTTTTGAAACGCCTCCTACGAACGGTAAGAGTTTCATTATCCAAAATAACATTGGAATTGGCATGCCTTTCCGAGTTGTCTGGTTGTATATGTTGTTGATCCTCCTCTCTGCTATTGCCATTGGCTCCTCCATTTGAGTCCTCCATTGCAGAACCAGCTCTTGTTTCTTCTTGCAAATTGTTTCTATGTAAATGCCCTGCCTTTTCCATTTCTTCATATTCCGGTCTGGTAACATTTGAGTGCCCATCAAAATGTTCTACTTGCATAGCTTCTTCAGCATCCGTGCTGCATTTCTTCTTCTTGTGTAACCTTGTACCAGCATGGACTCCACTTGATCTGTAAAATTCAACATTTGCAATAGTCTCTTCTTCCAAATGACAAGCAGTCAAAGACTCTGCTTCTACTAAATCTTCTTCACCTGACTTAGTGGCTTTTGCTGACTCATTTAAGTTATTTGGTTGCATTTGTTCTTCATTCTCCTCTCTGCCATCATTTTTCCCACATACCCTCGTAACATCATTGACTGCTCCATTTGACACATTGACTTTACAATTTACAGTTGTATCTACTTCAGTCTGAGAAACATTCAAATGCTCTGCTCCCTCTTTGTCTTCCAATATTCCCTCATTTTGCTGGCTGTCATGTTTGGGTCCCAAATTCACAGCTTGCTCCGGTTCTTTATCTCCTACCATTTTGAATGGATGCATTTCCGATACTGATGTTTTGCCCCGTTTGTTTCTACTCACTAGGACCTGAAACAGCTCAGAGCCTGCTGTTGACCCTTCTCCTCTAGGAACTCCAATGCCATTAATACTTGCTTCAATAATATCTGGGCGAGCCTCATTTTCAAAGACCATCCTATCTTTTCCACTGCAGCCTACTAATGAGTTGTCATTGCCCTTTGGTTGATCTTCCTCCAATCCCGGAAAATGACTTCTAAACTCATCATCAATTGAACTATTCATATGATTCCCACAATCTCTGTCCACTAATTCAGCCAAAACATCAGGCTCCTTCCTCTTATTTCCCTCATCTGTGTGCTGCTCTTTGTTACCAACCACTGCACTATTATCAAGAAATATCGACAAGGCTTTCTTTGCAGTCACAGTATTTTCCCTCAGCTTCCAAGTCTTTACAAGTACCCGCTTGTATGAACAATATGGGCAGTAGAAGTTTCCTAACTCATCAAACCTAGGCTTACAGCTCATGCATTTTTCGTGAATAGCAATTGGGCAACCCATTTCACTGCAAAACAAGACTTTTCCATCTTTAAAATTACATCTAATGCAAACCCCTCCACTCAAGCTATCTAAATCCATATCTTCTTCTTCTTCTTCGCCACTCATGTCAATCTTCCCAGGGCTTAAACCTAATCGGGTACGTTCTATTGTTTGTACATAACTAGGACCAGCACCCCCATTATCACCATGAACATTCTCGCTTTCACTGGGGTTTTCAGGGACCATGGAGTCCACTCCATTCACTCGCCCATCAGCTTCGTCCTGCTCAGGCGGAAACTTTAGGGTTTGAGCAAAATCAATACAAATGTATCAAATGCATAGCAAAAAGTAACGTGAATAATACCAACCTGCCCGTGTGCCCTAGATGAAAAGGTAGAAGCTTCCGGTGCAGGTGTAAGCCTAGGTCTAGGCTTTGCTTTACCATCATGGCTGTTGGACTCCATGCTTTCGTCTTCGATGAAACCGCTTCTAATGCAAAAACGATTCTCTCAGACTGAACTCTTGCTTGCTGAGGTTGCTCTGAGCGACCCGCCAACTGTTTGTTCCACTAAGGGTCGTCAATTTTTCCATATCGGGCAAATCCACATGGTAATTATTAGTTAAAAATGTGTAATTGAAAACAAGAAACTTAGATTTGTTACGAAAGAGTGAGATAACGATTGATATTTTATTTCTTCCGTTTTTTAAAATAATAAATATATAATTTTTTAATAAATTTAATTATATTTAAATTTAAATTAGTTATAATTATGTATTATATATTATTATATTTTACTCTATTAAAATTTTTAAAATTTAAAATTTATTCTTATTATTTTAAATAAAATATTTCATTAATGTTCAAACAAATACACTGAGAAATCAATTATTAAGAACAACTTAATTCATGAAAAATATAAAAAGATAAGATAACAAACCTTGTGCTTTTATAAAGAAACGATAAAAAAAAACTCTTTTGACTTATTAAGATATGCAAATTAATCAAACATATCTGTTAACACCTTCAAGCTAAACTCTAATATCAAAAAGCTTCGATCTTAAAATGTTTTAATATTGTTCTAGCTCACTGGATCAATTTAAAATCTTTTGATTCTTCGTTACATAAAAACAAAAAAAAAACTCTCATACAATCGCCGCACAATGAGTGACACACCAAATACAACACCTGAATAATGTATATACCATAAAGTCTAAAATATGCGGCCTATTAAAGGGAGTCTCTTTTATTTTCTCTATTTTATATAAATATTATTTAATTCTTATTATTTATTGGCTGAATCTTTTTTTATTATTATAAAATATTTATTATTAATTTAATTTTTCAATAAATTCTCTCCTATAATTAAAATAAAAAATAATATTTAAAATATTAATTAATTCTTCATTTTTCATATAAAAAATCTCAATTCTTCGTTAAATATTTTCAATATATTTTTTAATGATTTTAAATTAAAATGGATAATAAATTTTAAATTAGAGATAAAAAATAGTAAAAAAATCCCCATCTCACCCCTTTAATACTCTCGTAATTCCAATCACTTATCATCTATCATAATATTATTATTATTATTATTATAAGTTTGTTTCTTAGACTATTTAGGATAAGAAAGAAATAACCCTATCACACTTATGTTAGTAGGAATATGAATGAACATAATAGTTGATAATCTAATATACTCAATTAAAATTAAATCAAACCAAATCAATTTTTATGTTTTATAAGTTCAAATATGTTAATTTTGATTTTAAAAATTCAAAAACTATCTTGTATCGTATCGATTAAAATTTTAAAGTTTATAAATCGATATTTAATCATATTGATCTGTATATTATTAATACATATATTTGTTTTTAATTTTATATATTCATAGTACATATTATATATTTTATGCTCACATAATTTTAGTTAAATTTTGTTTCAATTGAGAATGTAAAATATCTTTTATAAATATTTACTATAATTTATAAAAATATAAATTATTTTTTTATTCTCAATAATGTGCTAATTTTTAAGAATTACCATGTATTTGAAAATTTGTCACAAGTTTTATTTTAAATGTTAATATATAATTTTTTAGATTAAAATATTAATTAAACATTAAACATTATTTATTAATTTAACATTAATATGAACTTATTAAGACAAAATTATTTTTAAATCATAAATTAAACCTATCAAAATGATATAAATAAGTTGATATAATGTTTTCTAATAGACATTTTATAGAATGAGTTTTGGTTCTTGATTTAACAAACTAACATATGTAGGTTTGATTGATATTTTAGTTAAAAATCGATCAAAATCAAATCATCCTCCCCTTAAGTGTTAGTTATTTTTCTCATTTTAGACACATTTATCATATTATTTTAAATTGTAATATATTTGTCTCTATATCATTATACTATGAGACATTTTAGTTTAATTTATCAAATTTTTAATTAAAAAATCATTATTTTAATATTTCTTATATTAAATGACTTTTAATAAAATTTAAAATGATATTTTTAATCATTTTTCTTATGTTGGAAAACTAAAGATAAAAATATGTTCTTAAATTTTATTAAAATATCAAATGAATTAAACTAGAAATGAAACTATTTCAACATATTCTTATGTTTAGTTGTGTAAGGATGAAAGCAATTAAAAAAGATATAATTGTCATTACACTACCTCTTTAAGAAAAGTTATGCCTTTTCCTTCCCATTATATACAAAATATAATATTTTAATTTTACTTTCAAATACAATTACAATAATATGGAAGAAAAAAATTTATCAAAAATATATTTTTTGTTTTAATTTGAGATTAAGTAATAATTATTTAAAAATATTTTTTTAATAACATATTATTTTTGGTTAAAAAAATAACAATTAAATAATATTATTTAAATTTTTTAAATATATAAATATTAAGGTAATATATAGTGTTTTTCATTCTATTATAATTATAAACTAAACACTGTAATACTGATTCATTATTTGATTTCAATGGTAAAACCAAACACTACAATAGTAATATTGTTTCATTTACATTCAATTCTATTACCATTATTATTCATATTACTTTTCTATTTTGCGAACAAAACGTGTCCAAAGTGATTTAGTATTAAAAAAAATAGATTTTTATATCATCGAACTTAATTGTTGTTACAAAAATATTATTGAATTTTTACTGTTATTTCCATATAATTAAACTTTTGAATTATTACAAAAATATTATCAAAAAATTTTGTTACTTTTATATCATTAAACTTTATAAAACGTTACAAAATTATTATTAGCATCGTTTAATTAAATACAAGTTACACATACATCGATAATATTTTTATTACATTTTATAAAGTTTAATATCATTATAGTAAAAAAATTAATGGTATTTTTATAACATTTGTAAAATTTAATGTTATAAAAATAATAAATCAAAATACGACAATATTTTTATAACAAACCCAAAATTTGATGATAAAAATCTATTTATTCATTAAAAAATATTAAAATAACAAGTATTTTATTTAAAATAAAAAAAATTGATTAAACCATCTCATATTATGATAATACGAGACAAATGTAGGTGATCAATATATTTAAGATAATAAAAATAAGGAAAAAAATGGTCCAAATAATACTTTTGATTAAGCTTTAGGTGTCGTTTATATTTTTATTTTGAATTGATGTTATTTAATCATTTTGATTATTAAAAAGGTGATGATCTACGATAAACTTAAATATTTTATTATTAAATTTGAGTTTAGGTTAATCATGTACCAAAAATGTGTATTTTTAAAAATTAAAAGTGAAAATTTTAATCTAATTAAAAAAGCAACAAAAATAGAGAGAGAGTTGAATTAATTGTGTTTAAAGAGAAACATATAAAATAATCAAAATAACTTTTTAATAAATCAAAAAGTATGATAAAATGATTAAAATATTAAAATATTAATACTTAAGTAACATCTGTGGTATGATCAATTTTTCGTAATTAAAAGAATTAAATGATATATTTTACAAATAAAAGTATCGATCGATCTCAAAATTATAAATAAAAAGATTAAAATGACTCCCTAACCTAAAAATAAGTAACCTATGACTTATTTTTTGATACCCATTTTATACTTTTTTTTTAATATTAAATAAGTTTAAGTTAAAGTATATCTTAGGGAAAATTTTATTTTGTCAGTTATTAAAATATTATAATTTTTTTTTATTATATTAACTTCACTCAGCTTTTTAACCATATAACTAAGTATAGAAGCATTCATACTAATTTTATATATCTTTATTCTATTTTATAGCATGTTTTCGCAACTATTTATCTACTCAACTTTCTACATTTTCTACTATCTAACTTCCCCTGCAAATTTAACGCTCAAACTATACACTTGAAAATTTATTTAAATTAAATGATAATTTTTTTCTCATAATTTAATACATATGTTAATTTATACATTATAAATAATTAGTATCTATCAGTAGCTAGGAAAATTAATTCAACTTCACGTTATAGACACTAACGCGTTACAATTTTTTTCCGCTAAAAAAAAAGAGAGCTCAAAAGCCTAATCTATATCTTGATGTCTCTCTTGAAGTTGACTTTATTGTATAAAAAATATATTTATTACGTAATATAAAATATTTTTATCCTATAATTGTTATGATTATATATTTTGTTATGAAATTATAACATAAAAATAAATAATTATATAAAAATTTAATATGATTAATAGATATAAATCTAAAGTTTACTATACAAAAACTTATTATCTTTAAAATTTTAATAATAAAATTATGTGTCTTAATTTTTTATTTCATATCAAATTAAAATAACTTATATTTTTATTTTAAAATATAATAAAAATAAAAATAAATTAAATATATATTTAAATAAATTTTATAATAAAAAATTATTTTAATTATAAATTATTTTATATAATATTTATTTTATTTTATTATATTAAACATCTTATCATTATATATTATGATGACTAATTATAATATAATTATAATTAATCATGAAATAAAATATTTTTTTATTGAAATAAAAAATCTGAATATGTTGCAATTATCTACCTATATTTCGATGTACCTTTTTGCTATAAAATGAGTTAGCGATCAACCTCGATGGAGCATCACATGAAGCATTGCCGCCATTGCGCCTGAACACCCAACCATCATAAATAATCACATCTCAGCCAATCACCAATCATTAGTCCACCACCTAACCTCCATCGCAAACACCCTAAACCATCACTGCAAAAACCATCAATATTGACCCACACCCAAACCACCCCTGATCAGCACCAGCCAGCCATAACCAGTTAGCCCGTACGTGATTCAAAAGCACCCTTTCCAGCGAAGATGATGGGCTATTAACGGAGAGGAATTCCCTTCTTATCTTGGATCTTTGTCTTGACGTTGTCGATCGTGTTAGAGCTTTCGACCTCCAAAGTTATTTATTTATTTTTCAGCTAGAGTTTTCACAAAGATCTGCATATTGATTTCAGGATTTGAAATAGAGAGATTAATATGGTTTTGAAGGATATCTAAAATGAATTACAAATAAAGAAGACAATTAGGTTTTGGATTTCAGAATTTTAAATAATAGATACTGTTCTTTTTAGTGAACAGTGATTTAATTCAAGAAAAAAAATTTAATGAATAAATTGAATACTTGTAAACCAAATATGTTCCAATTCTTTTTTAATTAGAATTCTACTTATTAAAACAAAATATGAATGTGTAGTCTCAATTGATGGAGATGAATATTGTTGAACAAAAAACACTCTTATATTGTGAGTAAAACCACTCCATTTCCATTTGTTGTAGGAGGTAAAATGATGGTTTTTGATGTCCATATTTCCTTATATCTATGCTCTTTTTATGATGATAATGATGAGATGTATATCTATTCTTTACATCATAAAACTTTCTTAACTAAATAAGGTGCAAATCAATCTTACTATATCACGAGAATTAACAAAATATTTCGAAAACTAAATAAAATAGTTACAAAGAATCTTGATGATGTTACAGTATACTAACAATCCATTAAGCGAATCCAAATACACATATTTTTTATTGGATTGAATAATTTTTTTGATCAATTTTGAAGAGAAATTTCACGTCACAGATCACTCTTAAGTTTATAAGAGTGTTATTCCTTACTTCGTCGTGAGGTTATACAATCTATTACTTTAAATGAAGACATTGAGAAACTTGAAGCTTCCATTATAATTTCTCGTTATCGACCTAGTCAAACATCACAAAATCGACCAAAATCCACCAATTTGAAGAATTCCAATAGTTCAAATAAAATTACATACAAATGCACTTAATCAAACATGCCATTCAAAATGTCATTTCTTTAAACCTATTGGATATTCATATTGGTGGGACCCAACATGACATTAAAATTCCAAGCATTTGCCTACTAAAGATGAAGCCATTCCTTCATCATCAACATTGGTCACCATTACAAACCCTAAAGGTAAGGTCTTAAACATTTTTATACCTATTTTGAATAGTATATGAACAATTGATTTTGATACTACTAGTCATATGAAATTTGATGTTAGACAAGTCTCTAACCTTTAACTCATCTTTCCAAAATTTTGTCTCCACCAATAACGATAATACCAGTCCAATTACTTGGGAAGGATAATCACATCTTACTAATGCTTTACATCTTGATTACGTGTTGGTTGTTCCCTTCTTAGATTATAACCTATTATTAGTCTCTTAATTCACTACTACATTATCTTATATTGTTATTTTTTGGCCTAATTATCGTGTGTTAAGGACATATAGACTCGACAAATGATTGATTATGATGTTAAGAGAGGCAAGCTGTATTATTTGGGACATGCTTCATTTGGTTATTTAAAAAAATTATTTTCTAATTTATTTACAAATTCAGATATTTTCAAACGTGATGTGTGTGAACTTGCAAAAAACCCTTGTACTTTATTATTTCCTTTTATTTTAAATAAAAGTGTAGTTCATTTTATAGTTATTCACTATGATGTTTGTAGATTATACAAAGTTTTCACATTGGTTTGTTACTTTATAGATGATTGTACTTAAATGACTTAATTGTATTTGATAAAATCCAATTAGAAGTTACGTTGTTGTTTTAGAAGTTTTATAGCACCATTCGTACACAGTGAAAATGGGAGGGAATGACATACTTCTGAACTTCAATAAATTTTGGATTCTCATGGCTCAATTTATCAAACCAATTGTCCGGATACACCTCAATAGAATGGTGGGACCAAATACAAAAAAAGAGAAACTTATTGGAAGTTGTTTGTACTTCTCTAATCAAGATTCACATGCCTTTATATTACTAGGTCAAAGCTCTTCTCTCTATCGCATATCTCATCAATCGTGTTCTATCTTGTCCTATCAACTTCAAAACACCATTCTAAATACTTACAAAAGCTGTTGTTGCTCCAAAAGTCCCAAGCGTACCCTCTTATTTCTTTAAATGTGTTGCCTATGTTCATTTTCACAAACACCAACGTAGTAAGTTAATGTCTCAAGCTTTGAAATGTTTCTTTATCAGATATGCTATTCATAAAAAAGGATATAGATGTTAATATCTCACTACTAAATGCATACTTATGACTATGAATGTTGTCTTTCATGAAGATACTATATATTTCTCTAAGTATGACTTTCAAAGGAAATATCTTGAGGAAATTCAAACTCTTGTAAACAACCTTGAGAAAGATATAGCAAAAGTATCTTATAAAAATGTAGGTAACTTATAATCTAGTGGTAAAAACTTGGATTTATGAGGAAATAAGCACCCAAAAAGTTAGGAAACTTTTGAAATTAAGTCAATGTCTCTCCTACCAAATCAATCGTTATATGAGGATATGCCTTATAAAGTGCTCGAGTTATCTACGAGATAGTTACCACAACTTTTCATCATAGGTATTCCAAAACCTATATATAAATCTCAATTATCTAGTAAAGTAAAATATCTCATGAATCATTATATGTCTACATATCGTTTATTAAAAACAAATCAGTCATTTATCAATCAATTATTTATTGTATCTATTCTTATCAATGTGTAAGAAGCCTTAGTTGATCCTAGGTGGAAAGAAACTATGAACAAGGAGATGAAATCTCTAGAAAAAAATAAAATATATGAGTTAGTTGATCATCCACCAAGGAAGAAACGAGTTGGATATCATTGAATTTTCATCATGAAACAAAATGATAAGGACATAGTTAAACACTTTAAAATTATATTGGTAGCAAAGGGATACACTTAAATCTATGTGATTGATTATACAGAAACATTTGCATATGTAAACAAAATAAACACAATTCGTGTTCTGTTATCTTTAACTGCTAACTTGGATTGGCTATTACAACAATTTGATGTGAATAATATTTTTCTATATGGTGAATTATTCGAAGAGATCTACGTAAATATCCCACCAAGAAGCTTGAAGGTATGCATACTAAAGAAATCATTATATGGGCTGAATTAATTTCTGAAAGCATAATTTGAAAGGTTCACAAAATCTATAATTACTTTCGGCTACTATCAAAGCAACTTAGATCATACTAATTTCTTAAAAACATAGTAGGATAAGATTGTTGCACTCATTGTATATATGGATGACATGTTAGTTACAAAAAAATATTTAAAATATCGATGTCAATGAAAATGTTAAGATATAAGTTTTATGAAAATATCAAAGATATTGTTGTTGTCGACAGATACTTTGAAAAATATCACTAAAATTATGAAAACTCCATTAAAAATATAAAAAAATTATAAAATATCAAAACAATCAATCACTTATATTTCAAAGTAATTTTTTATTTAATATATATATTTTTATGCACATAAAAATTTTATGTTAATCAATTAATTAAAATATTGTATAATAAAATATATATTCTTTTTTGTAAAATATTATAGAATAAGTAGTTAAAATGTTTGAAATAATTAAGTGGATTATTTAATTGTAACTATTATAAATAGATAAATATTATTAGTATTGAAATAAATTTAATTGATTATTTTTTTAAAAGTACTTATATAAATAACAAACATGCTACGAATAAAAAGATAATATATTATTTTCTGTAAAAGTGAAAAAAAAATTAAATTGAAATGATTACTCAAAAAAAAAGAAAAAAGAAAAAAATAAATCAATAATTGATATTTTATTTGACATTTTAACAAAATTTTAGCAACAATATATATAATATACAGAAAAGTTTAGCCAAAGAAAGACATTTTAAATATATTCTTGACAATTTTGCGATAATTTAACCAAAAAATATGGATATCACGTTTTGATATCGGAACGTATAAAAAAGAGACAATGTCAACAATATCGTCAATATTTTTATCCTTGCTTTAAAGGAATGATCATAAAGAAAGAAAAACATTACAAAAATACTTGTCTAAAGAGTTTGAAATAAAAGATTTAGATCATTTGAAATATTTTATTTGGATTGAAGTATCTCAATTTAATAAATGAATATTTTTATCTCGAAGAAAATATACCTTAGATCTACTAAAAGAGATTGGTATGCAAGCATGTCAACCAATTGACACACTAGTAGAAAATATATAAAATTGTGCACAGATATTAGTTAATAAATGAAGATATGATGTACTTGTCTTATATTAGGCCTGATTTAACTTATATTCTATTTATTATTAATCAATTTATACATAATCTTAGAGAACAACATATAAATGCATTTAAATGCATTTTGAGGTGAAGTGTGTTATAGGAAAAAGAGTATTATTTATACTGATGCCAATTTGTAAGAGATAATCTTGTGATATGAAAAAATAAGAAATAAAACATTATAGTTCACTAAGTAGATAAGATGAATTCAGGGGTTTAACAAATGTACTTTGGGAGTCATTATGACTAAGATCTCTCTTACAGTATTTTGATTTTCTTTCCAAATAACACGTCTAAATATTTTGTGACAATAAAACGTGTAATATAATACATAATTTAGTTTAATATAATTATATAAAACACATCGAGATAGACAAATTTTTCATCAAAGGAAAAGTTAGATGGAAAAATTAGATGTAAAGATAGTGAAATTACCTAATATTCATTTACTAAAACAATCTCAAATCGATTGTTTTTATAGTTTTTAGATAAATTGGATATCTGAAATATCTATATATTAATTTAAAAAAAATATTAAATTAACTAAAATATTAATTAAAATTATCATTATATTTATCAAATAACTATTACATTATAATTATCATAACTATAACTATTTTAATCGATAGAATTTTAAAGTTTTTATTATCCAGTATATATATCCTATACAAATACATATCCATAAAAAAAAAAAATTTCATCCGACAAACAGTTCTCATTTCAAACACGCTAATTTGACGTCGTGAGAATATGCTTTGCATGTTTATCTGAGAATAGGGGTTGAAATATAATAGGCGATTATGGCGGGATCGGTTGGCTGTGGATCACATGTAATACTGTTGCTTTCAATGCTTTCTTCGTCTCTTTATCAAACCCATTTATCTTCTTCTTTTCTTCTTTCTTCTCTATATTCCACCAAATCCTCAATTTATTATAGTTTTAATCAAACGTTTGATTTGGATTTTCCCTTCCTTTATTTAGAAAAGGACCAAATTTCAATTTCTGCAGTACCCATGAATGCTAATTTTCTACGAGTTTCCAATTGTCATTTATATTTGAGATTTTGTTGGTATAAACCCAATCATCTTCTAGTTTCACAAACAGTAATTTGGCTTCCTTCCATTTCATTGCCACGAGGTGAGCTTTCTATTTCCATTTTTTTTTGTTTCCTAACATGGGTATCTGAGCATATCGCCATATTATGTAGATTCGACTCTATTTTGTAATTAATCTGTAGTATAATACCATTAAGTTCCAACATAAAATTCATATCACAATATAATGGAATAATTTTTACATTTCAAATGTGCATATATAGATTGTGAAAAAATGAAGGGGCAGTAATATGCTTGTCTTTGGAAATGGGATTCTTGTACCTTTCTTGCCCTAGTACCATTTCATGGACAATCTCAGCATTAGCAGCGAAAATACCCCCATGGTCAGCATCCATTCCCATACAAGAGTAAGTCTTCTCTAATTTTCCTTGTCTTTCATTATCCACGTAGAGTTTATGAGGGGATGTTTGATTGTTGTAGATCATGAAATTTATAGCAAATATAATTGTTGTTCAGGTGGGTCCATTAGATATCGAGTATGAGGATGATCCCCTTATTAGTTCTCATTCATGTACAAGAAAGAATCAGGATACCCGTAGATATTTGCCTCCTGGTTGTTCAGATGTACTTTATTTAAGCATCTCTAATAGTGTGGTTCAAAGCATCAAGATTGTCATCTTCTCTGCTAAAATCAACTTACTGTTGCCCTTTGGCCCTTTAGCTATTTTGGCTGATAAATTATCTGGTCATCATGTAAGTTCTCTTTATCTTTGTTTACCCTTGTGATTTTGGGTTATCAGTAGTTATGCTGTTTTTTTATTCTTTCTAGTAAATTTCAGGGCTGGGTCTTCTTTTTAAGCTTATTGGGCATCATACCTATAGCAGAGCGTCTGGGTTATGCTACAGAGTAAGCATTTTTATATGTAATCCAAATTCTTGTTATTTTTTAAACTTGAAAATTCAATTCCTTGTATTCAGCACATTTTGAGCTGGATTGTGGTAATGTATATGTTCTAGAAAAAATATCTGTAGACAAAAGCACATCTCTGAACAATTTCTTGCTGTTTTTCGATTTTGGAACCTAGTTAGTCCACTCCCTGTAATGGGAAAACCTGCAGAATTAGATCGACAATAATCTGTTTATGATGCTTCTTTCTACTTCTACAAGTGTGTGGCATAATAGAACTTTGATATTTATGATGCAGGCAGCTAGCATGTTACACAGGGCCTACAGGTAAATTATTATGGCCGAACTCAATACTATTCTCAATTACCTTAGTGTGTGTGCTTATAATTATTTTTCCCGAGGTAGATTTTTTTTTTTTTTTTTGAGAAAGGAGTCCTGAAGTAGAAGTTGGATTCATTTGTCTGCACTCATCCTTAATGCCATATGTTTTACTTGATTGTGCATTCTTAAAACTATTCTCATCAAAATGCCTTGGAGCCTACTGATTTTTGCACTAGGTGATGTATGATAATAAAACTTTATTTTGAATTAGTGATGCAGGTCTACTTATACAATTTTGCTTCAAGGACCACTATGATATCACCATCTCGGTTTGCAGCATGAACTTTTGTATATCTAGACAGTTCCCTTTTACTGCTTCTTGCTTGCAGAATTCATCCTAACGTCATTAAACCTCTAAAAGCATAACTACTTGGTTTTCCCCTTCCCTACAGATCAATTCGATTGGTGGCTCTTTATTAACAGTGCATTCATTGAATTGAGATATGAATGAACAATCTCAAATGAATTTAATGTGTTTTGTAACCAGTGCCATCTTTTCTATACGTTTGGGGACACTGATAGTATGATTACGAAACATTTTAAGTTTCATTTATTGTTCATAACCTATATTGGAACCAAATTCATTTGTTGAAGCCGTTTTCATGACTAATAATTTTTTTGTATAGGACATCTAATGATTATTTGATTTCAACTCTGCAGCTGGAGGTCTTCTAAATGCCACTTTTGGCAATGCGACGGAATTGATAATAGCTATTTATGCCCTAAAAAGTGGCATGATCCGTGTAGTTCAACTGTCATTACTTGGATCAATTTTATCAAATTTGTTGCTAGTCCTTGGATGTGCCTTCTTTGCTGGTGGACTTGTGTGTAATAGGGAACAAGTGTTCAATAAGGTAGGTTCTTCAGAATTTGGGAAATTTTATAACCCGTGCAACAAGTGAAGAGTTTTGGTTTTTCTCTCTATAGCATCATCTCTTTCTTAATTGGTAAAGCTCTGAAGTTTCTTCTCAGGGAACCACTACCATGGGCACTGGACTGTTGTTGATGGCAGTTATGTGCCTGTCATTTCCTGCTGTCCTCCAGAGTACATGCACAGAATTGCATTTTGGGAATGCTTGTGGCTTATGTTACCTCTCTCTTTTCAGTTGTGGAACCAGAATAGTCTCTGTGTCCGAGTTAATGAGGTTCGTAACTTAGAAAAACTTTTCTATTTGTCTTGTGTATCACCAGTATTCCCTAAGGCTTAAGTTATTGGGAGATTGGTGAACATTACATTTATACATCCTAACCATATTACATCAAGTCATGAAGAAAAAGAAGAAAAAAAGGAGAACTTAGTCATGGACATTAGAATAGCCAGTAGAAAAATTTAGGAGGAGGCTGATTTATATGCTGTAGACTGTAGAGACACTCTGGAGTGCTGTCTAGAATCCCTACATTTTTTTAATCATAGTGATGTTAACTGATAATTAATGTGAAACAGGGGGAAGGTCAAATTGAAGAGAATTTAGACGATGAAGAACTGCCTGAGATTTCGAAATGGGAGTCAATTGTATGGTTATGTATTTTGACTGCATGGGTTTCAATCCTCTCAGAATATTTGGTTGATGCCATAGAGGTAATTCTGACCTGAAGACCTTTCCTAGTATGTCGAGTTTATGAATCCTAATGGCTCTTACACACTGATTCTTTGCAGGGAGCATCTCATAAATTGAATATTCCAGTGACATTTGTAAGTGTTATACTGCTCCCAATTGTTGGGAATGCAGCAGAGCACGCAGGCGCCATTATGTTCGCCATGAAAGACAAACTTGTAAGTGGTTGTTATTCTGCTTGACACTTGTGGCTTTATCAAATTTCCATGTTGATTTGTTTCAAATTGATTCAATGTTTGGAGTAAGTGCCAAATGTCAAAATGATGACTTATTAAAATATCGGACACTTTGATTTATAATCATCATAACATGACTTAGTGTTAATTGTGTGGCCCAAAACCATAATAGCCCAAAGCCCATATAGTTAATTAAACCCTTTCCCCTTTTCCCTTATATATATATAAAGCAGCTGTGCGTGAAGAACAATATATTAGAGAAAGCAGCAGCCGCCGAAAAAGAAAAGAAACAGAGAGCAGTGCAGCACATAGGAAACAAAGAGCAGAGAAACAAAGCAGTTAAATTAGTAGCTGCGTGAGTAAGGGAATCAATCCCTAAAATACAAGCTGTTCATTATTGTTTTCTTTGGTAGAGTCTCTCAAATTTGTACGGTAATATTTTGATTTAATAGCAAGTTTGTTAATTTATCTTGCTATATATTACCAGTAAATTAGAGGGGATATTTTGTGGGTTGGTTTTGAATTTGGTATAATTTGTGAAGCTCTCTAGAAATTGGTGATTGTATCTCCATTTTAATCATTAGTGGATTTTCCTCGGTGTGCCGTCGTCAGTGGAGTAGACTTTTCACATTGAAAAGTTGAACCACTTAAATCATTGTGTGTCATTTAATTTCTTATTACTTATTATTTTTGCCGTTACCCATTATTATTAAATTTGTGCAAACAAAATTGGACCTGATCTTCGCTTCCGCAAGTGCTAATTCGTAACACTTAGTATTTAGATATTGCTTTTATATGTTTGCTTTGGGGTATTTGTTTCCTGAATGACATGGTACTTTGCTAAACCGCAGGTTCCCTTTTCCGTTGTCATAGGATGGGTGCTACGGCTTCCTATGGACTTAAATTTTCAATTTTTTGAGATAGCTACGCTTTTCATTACTGTTATAGTTGTAGCCTTCATGATTCAGATTTGTGAATTGAGCTTTTTTTTATTTCTAATTAATAAATAATCATAAAAAGACAAAAGAAAGAAATAGAAGAAAGTATGTTTACTGCTTTGTTTTTTCTTTGGCTGCAATAGAATAACTCTCTGTTGTGTTCTTAGAAGATATATATTGCATTTGAGCTTGCAGGAGGGGAAATCTAATTACTTTAAAGGACTAATGCTAATTTTTTGTTACATTGTTGTTGCCGCAAGTTTCTTTGTGCATGTGGACCCTATTCATACAGGTGAGTTTTAAAATCCTGCAAAATGCAATCTATTGACTGATTTGCAATTGACAATATCAGAGAAGAGTGCAGATTAACTTGAAGGGCTGCATAACGTGGCATCTTAATGTTTTCTACTTTAATCTATTCAGATTGTTAATGTTGTTTAGAGACTTTAGATCACTCATTTTGCCAATTAGTGTAGTCTATTTAGGAGTATGAAAGGAAACAATTTCAATTGTTACCTATATTAGGCTGCCCATGAATCATGATGCTATGATATCTCTAGTTTTTAACTTTTCAAAGCCTTCCTATGATATATATATTGATTTTTCATTTTTTTTACGTTCTCGTGTTCGATATGGATATGAATATGGATACTCAAACACTCTAAACTGGTGAAAGTTTACAAAAATGTAAGGAAAAAAACATGTGCTAGTATCTGACACCCATATACATGTAAATATTTTTTTACAGTATCCAGTATCCTTAAGAGTCCATGTAATATAGCCTATGATTTACAATTGCTTAATGCTTTTTTTTTTCTCTCCAGCGGAGAAGCCCCTAAAACAATGGTGAATGAGTTTCAGAAACCAAATTTATATAAAATGCTCAAGATCAAGTAAATGCATGAAGGAAAGAAAAAAATTAAAAATTAAAAAAATTTCACATTTCAGAGACAGAAGTTGCCAGAAACTTAGCAATTAAAAATGTCTTCCAGAGGATAGATTATATAAAGCGGAACCATCTGCTGTCTTTTATAGTTTTTGAAGGGGAAGTACACTTGCTATACAGAGTGAGGAGTTAAATCTGTAATGTATATTTGACTAGGTACTCAGTGACTTAGTGGATACTATTTCATCTCTGGTTGAATTGCTACAATGAAGATATATAGCTGTTGGGCAAAGGTTGTATTACTTCCAACTAAGTTGATATTTTCGGGGAGGAGAAATAACATTCTTAAAATTTGTAATAACAAAAATAGTATTCTTTATGTCTAGTTTATATATTTTTACTATTTTAAAAAAGTTTTAGCCCATTATTTACATTGAATAACTTTAAATTAGGCGTCATTTAAATTTAATTATGGTCATTTAAACTTATTCTAGTTGAATTATTATCATTTAAATCTGTTTAATATTGAATAAAACTAATTTAATATTATTGTTGTTTGAGTGTTACGAATCGAGGTAACTCATAGCCATATGGTGCTTCTACACGAGGTACCTTGAGGTATGCAACAACGAGATTTTTCAAGATACTTGTATGTGAAGATCCAAAAGTGAATATGTGATGTTTAAGAGTTACCTGAAAGTACTGAATAACAAGATTTATTTATCATAGGGTATTTGACCTAATCAAGAGACAAAAAAATATGTATTACAAAGGTATGTGGGCATGACCATATCAGAGGATAGTGAACCTGACTTTGTATCAACATAAGTCAGATGTGTGGTGGTTTTAATGGGGTGTAAATACCTGGATGTAAAAGAACATATATATATGGACCTATGTAACCTGGATATGTTTTTCTTTAATTCTCTCTAAAAATCCTAAAACATTTAGTTATTCTCCAAACAATTGTGATATTATTTTTGTTTTATAAGTTTTAAACGTGTTATTTTGTTATTTTATGTAATTTTTCAAAAATGAAAAACACTTTTGGATGTTTTCTTTTACAAGCTTGGATAAATTAGGGTGTACAAAATTAAGGTTTTTTTTGCCTCTTTCTCCATAAATGGTGTGATATGAATACTTAAATCATGTTTGATAATCATTTTAATTTCTAATTTATTAATTTTTAAATTTCAATTTTTTTTAGAAAAATAAAAAATAAAAGTTTTTTAACAACCAATTTCTAGTTTCAATTTTGAAAAGTAAAAAATGAAATTTAGATAGTAATTGTTTAATAAATAATTCCTAATTTTTAATCTTCAACCTTTTTTAAGTTCTAAATTTTAATTTTAAATTTATTTTTAATACATTTTCATTAAATTTTAACTTTTTAATAATTTTGAGTAAGATTGATTATGTTTGAGTATGATTAAGTTATTAATTTTTAGTGTCTAAAAATTAAAAAAATAGAAATTTAATTCTAAAATTGATTCCTTTATATCAAAATTTGACCAAATTTTAAAATTGAATGTCAAAATTTTGGAAATAGAAATTAAAAATGAGTTTCAAATTTAAAAATTTAAAAATTTAAAAATTAAAATTTTCATCAAACTAGCTCTCAAATCTCATCCTCTTCTTTTGTCCCTTTCATTTATCATAACTATAGTTGCTGTATTTTTAATTATTACTTTATTATTCTTACACATGTATTTTTAGTCTACATGAATAGACAATACCCAAAGACCTAATGTAAGAGATGGCATGGACATCTCTGTATGAATTGTTTTTAACTTATCTAATAAAGTTGAGTTATATTAATTTTCTTATTTTTATGTTACTACTTATATTACTTTTTATAATTTTTTTATTAATAAAATTGTTACATATTTGTATGAAAATTTCACATATTTATAATCATTAAAATTCTGTGTGAAATTTTGATGGCTATGTAAAAATCCATCCACTCATAAATACATATTATTTTCTCATTTCTATATGAAAATCCCATACATCTAACTCAATATTGTAAAAATACATTCCTATTAGTATTATAGAAAATACAAAGCAAAATTTTATTGGAGGGAATAGAATATAAATTTGTAGTTGCTGTTATATTATATGCTAAAATAAGAGAAACAACAAAGATAATATTTTAACATGGTGGTTGCTATTTTTATATTAATATATATTATTATTATAATAGATTATATATTTTTTAAAATATTTATTTTAAAAATAAAAACTTTGTTACGATAATAGTGATTATTGTTTAAAAATAGAGCTTTTAAAATTTAACCATCAAAATAATACTATTTATATTTAACTCATATAATTATATTATTATAAAAAAATTAAGTTTATTATTTCATATTAAATATTCTCCGATTGAAAATCGTTATTTTAAATTATGATCATTTAGATCATTTGTTCAATATTGAACTTTGTTTAATTTAATTTCGTTCAATATTATTAATAGTTATTTTTGTTATATAATTTTTGAGATGTTATTTTATGTAATTTTTAAATAAATTTTCATAAATAAGATATGTGATCAATTACTACAAATTATTAAGCAATTTTTTACTTCTATATTAACAGGTAATGTTCATATCTTTTGGTCAAATTGTTGCTAAAATGTTGATAAAATATTATTGTCATTTAAATGTTTTTTTTGACTAAAATGTCTTGGATATTATAAATATTATCACTAAAATATCTATAAAATTTTACTAAAATGTCGTTAAAAATAAATCAAACATTGATTTTTTTCTTATTTATGAACAATTATTTTAATTCAATTTTTTATTACTTTTGTAGTAGATAATATATTCTATATTTTTTAGTATGTTTGCTATATATATAATTAATTTTAAAAATAAATAATCAATAAATTTATTTTTATGCTATTGAGATTTATCTATTTATAATAATTACAATCAAATAGTCTATTTAATTATTTTAAATATTTTAATTACTTATTATACAATATTTAACAAAAATAAATATTTTATTATAATTTTTTAATTAATTAATTAATTTATTAAGTAATATAAATATTTTATATATTTAAAAATATATGTATTAAATAAAAAATTAGTTTAAAATATAAATAATTGACTATTTTGATGTTTTATAATTTTTTTATATTTCTAATAAAATTTTCATAATTTTTATGATTTTTTTCAAAATATCTATCGACAACGATAATATCTTCGATATTTTAATAAAAAATTATTTTTTAAGATTTTTTATCTGAATAAGTTGTTTATATAATTAGATTTCATATTTTATTAATTATAAATTATTATTCATTATTTTTAAAACATATTATTTATTAATTAAATAATATTTTCTCTAATATTTTTTTATATTAATTTAAAAATATATATATTTATATTAAATTTTATTAATCTAAAAAACCCACGTTCTGCAAAGAATTAATAATTTCTTCATTAAACACAATTAAGTTTGCGAGATTAAGGGGTATGGGTCAACGGATCCTAGTTAAAATCTATAGAAGTAAACTGTTGATTTTTACGATACTGCTAGGGCATCCTAAAAAGAAGAGGGTTCGATTTACGGGAGCGGATTGGATAGACTCTGTAGAGTGGCCACTAGAGACGTTCCAGCGTCTGAGAACCCACTGATAGTATTTTCATTATTCTCAGAGAGAGAGAGAGAGAGAGAGTTAGGTATTTACTTTTGAATCAAATAAGAGAAAGCTCACTAGCTTCAAATTTGAATATTCGGCCTATTTTTGTGTTTGATTCTCTACCTTCAGCTTCTCCGACAAGTGCTGCTGGGGCAACTGCTTTTTTGGCAAAGTTGCAGTTGATTCAGTCCTTCATATGGTAGTAAATTGTAGTTTTCTCTACTTTTATTTTTTATAATTTAAAAGTATAGATATTGTTTAAAGTTCATCGCCCTATAATTTATTAGTTTGAATGTGTTTGTGCATAAATACATGGAGGGGTTTTTTCTTTGCTTCTGTATCGTTTCTATTTTTGTAGTCATAGGGTAAGAAGTTAAGGTTTTATTTTTATGACTAGGATTTTTTTTCTTTTTCTTTTTTATTGATTATCACTTGTCACTTAACCGTACTAGTCTACTGCACTAATTTGATTGTTTGAACTATGGAGGCTGAACAAATAATGACCTATTTTAGTATTTTAGCATCATACTCATACTTGAATGAGTTTGTTTATGTATGCATATATTGATGTGTGTAAATAAAAGATTTATTTTTTATGTTTATCTGAATTTTTGGTTGGTAGATAGATGGTTGTTTTGTATTTCTTGTTGGGTTTAGAGAAAATTCAAACCTCAGCCTGCCTACGAAAAACAAAAACTTTGTTGCTGCTAGGTTTGGGTGATTTCTGAAAAAGAATGCAAGCCCCTATATTTTAACATCATACTCACATAGTCACACTTAAGTATGTTTATGTTCATATATTGATGTGTGTACATAAAGAGTTTTTTTAATGTTTACCTGAATTTTTGGTTGGTTGGTGGTTGTTTAGTAATTCTTGTTGTGCTTGTCATTAGGCAGGTCGAGGAATAGGAGGAGGTGGTGGTGGAAGAGGTCGTTTTAGAAGGGATTACAACTCCCGGTTTGAAGATAAGAATCCCAGCCATTTTGGGTCTGGGCGTTCTGATAAGTATAGCAATAGCAGTAGCATCAAAAGTAGCAATGCTCCACCTTCTAGGCACTTATGGGTTGGAAATCTCCTTCATGGCATATGTGAGAGTGATCTCACTCATCATTTCTTACGCTTTGGAAAGCTTGAAAGTGTTGCTTTCCAGTCAGGTCGTAGCTATGCTTTTCTAAACTTTGTAAGGGAAGACGATGCAGTTGCTGCCCTGGAGGCCCTCCAAGGTTTTCCTGTTGCGGGCAACCCACTTAGGATTCAGTTTGCTAAGGCGGTTAGTCTGGTCCTGCCTTATTCTTCCCTGCTACTTCTCTCCCTTTTGCTTAGCTCTTTATATTGTAAGTATATATGCATGTCTTCTGTGTATCTACTTTTTAATTTTGATTTAACCATTTTCTGAATCAAAGGCCATCTAGCCTCTCCGTTCTATAATCTCTGAACAAGGAGCAGAACAAGAAACATTTGACTAGATTGATCAACTTTAGTTGTTGATCTAACAATCTAAGTATTCAAACAGTTTAAAACTTTGTGTCAATTATAATGAACTAATTATTTGATCAGAATATGAACATCAGAGTCATAGCAAAAATCTTAGGTCATGATACAAATTACTGCTAAGGCTAAGATCAACTTTAGTTGTTTTTCTAACAATCAAAGTATTCCAACACTTTAAAACTTTGTGCCAATCATCATGAACTAATTATTTGTTCAGGACCTGCACACCAGAGTAATAGCAAAAAAGAAAAAAAAAGGTCATAATACAAAGCACTGCTAAGGCTAAGTGGAAAGTCATGATATATCTGACTGCCACTTTTGATGTGCTCATTGAGGGACAGTTGTAGTTACACAGTTGATGTGGTCTTATACTTTCAATATTCTCAACACTCAAGATCAGCAGCACTACATGGCACATGAATAAATGCATTCCATCCAAATATGCAAGGCAAACCCAACTTTAGTCTGAGTGTGCAAGAAAGACTAACGAGAACCACCATGATCAACAGATTCAAATGCCTTTAATCTGCACAATGGTTTATGAATATTACAGACCACTTGCAATTATATCCTTAAATGTGAATTCAGATCGAATAAGAATGAAGTATATATAGCTGAAATATTTGTTCATCCCTCAATCTATCATCCTACTCCTAGTTAAGTTTAGAAAGATGAGGTCCCGATGTCATTCACTCCCATCAGGTTATACTGCATTCTTCAGTGGGCACAACTTTAATCAACTTTGTTCAGGTTTACTGTTATATGAACCATCGTGAACATCTTGAGTTACATTCATGGTGATTATTTAATGTAACGGTGCATATAAACTACACTTGATGAAAATTGGACGGATAAGATAATTAGAGAATAGAGTTATGTTTTCCCCATCTATGAGAATGTGATCCTTGTACTGATCATCAGTAAGAACCTTGATCAGTAAAAGTTGGATTGTTTTAACTCTGATTTTCTATCAATGTTAATAGAATTCTAAAAGTCTTTCTAGAAAGGTGAAATATTATGAGCAAGAATATTTCATTCTTTGAACAAGAGATGAGATTAAGGATATAAATCAATTGCAACTGGTTGAGATCTTCAATAAGAAACCGAAATGGAAAGATAAAAAAAGGAAAATCTCTAAAAATAAACATTTAGAAGCATTCCTCAAATTGAAGAGTTAACCTATATTGATAGAGAGGAGAAAAGAAAACCTAGCTTTTTCAATGGAATGAAACACAATAGTAGTCTAAGGTTCATAATCATACTAGTGGAAGAAACAACATTTTAGCATAAATATCCACCTTGGAACTTCCAAATGTTTGAAGTACATTGAAAACTAAGTTATTCCACAGTGAGACCAATCATGAATGTAAGAAATGGTTATGGTCGCTGCATTGTTTATGTACTACAAAAATATTTGCTGATCTTATCATCATCCTTGGTATCATAAAAATTGATTGCATGAGAAACAACATTGAAAATCATTCCGGAGCAAACAACTAAAAATAAATGATGATCATAAAGAGGTAAGAAAAATATACACAGCATGTGCTCATGCAATTGCCCTGTTGTATTTACATTTGATCCATATCAATCATATACAGATGACAATTATGTTCCCAGCAAAATGAAGTATATATAACTGATTATGCCTGAAAGACAAGCAGCCACCCGGGACTACACAAGAGGGACCTATACATTATAGTATATGCCGGAAGGCAATTAAAATGTTAACAATTTAATTTTATGCATGAATAAAACCATTTTTTCTACAAATAGAAATCAAGTTTGAGATCTGTTAATGGTTCAATGCCTTTATGCATCTTCAATTTATCTATTATTTCTATTAGATATTGATGCAGTAATAAAAATTACATTAGTTTAGAACATCATTGACCCTCCACACTGAGATCAAATGGGTAGTATGCATCCTTGCAAGAATTATACTGGCTTGCTTGATATGAAGTTATATTGGAAGGTAGAAGCTGTCAGATATGTTATATTGGAATCATGTCCGATATAGTGTTTATTCAAATGTTTGATCTTAAGTTTTCATCTATGTAAAATGATGAAATTGGCAAACCTCATATTCCAAAGGGTATTACTGTAAAAATGCTAAGGAATGGTAAACACTAAGAAATCCATCTAAAGTGGTACTTAGATAAAATAATTCTTTCTATCTGAATTTATGACGAACTAAATATAATTTTTTTGCTTGTGGCTTGATGAGATTCTGTTTGACAGGATAAGTCATCTGCACAATCACGCGATGACAATTTTTCTCGGAATCATGATGTTCAACGTTCAGGATTAAGAGAATCCCCCTTCTTTGAAAGGGACTCTCGGGGCCACTATGCCAGTCCTGAGCATTTTATTCCTGACAAATATAGTATGAATGATAAGAACACAGAGCCTAGTGTGGTATTATGGATAGGTTTTCCTGCTTCATTGAAGGTAGATGAAATGATTTTAAGAAAAACATTCTCACCATTTGGTGAGATTGAGAAAATTACTGCATTCCCAGGTCGAAGTTATGCCTTTGTTCGGTTCAGAAGTGAAATATCGGCTCGCAGGGCTAAAGATAATCTTCAAGGTAAATTATTTGGAAATCCCCGTGTACATATAAGTTTTGCAAAGAGTGAAACTGGTTCGTCAAATGGTGGGAATAACTCAAGAAATGCTCCTCCTTCCCCAAAATTTATGTTAAATGATCGTCAGAAATACTCTGAGAATTCTTGGCTGGATAAAAAGTTTGGGAGCTCAACTGAGGCCTCCAGGAAGGGTTTTGGAACTGGTGGAAATAATACCTTTGAACAAAAGAGGCTTCGAGACATAGGTTATGAACCAGGATTCTCCCAAGATAAATATGATCGTCAAAGAAGTCCATTAAGAGGAAATAATGTCTATTTAAATGATTTTTCTCAGACAAATTCATATTATGAAGAACCGTGGGACCTTCCCGATGATGCTCATAATCTTCATGGAGCTAAGAAACTAAAAACCAGCATGTTTCCTCCTGATAAAGAGATTTCAGAGACTTCTTGGCATGGTCATGAAGAAGACAAATATGGGTTGCCAAGGCCACGTGCTGATTTATCCCAGGATGATGACTTCAATAGAAAATTTGATGCCAGACCTTTTGATAATAAACGTATGCCTGATTTTGCTGAGAATTCAAATCTGCCTCAGGGAGCTAGAAGTAATCCCAGGAAAGAATCTTATGATGGTTTTGGCTTACAGTCTGGATATGTACCACTGAACCCTGTTCACAGGAAACGGCCAACTCCTGAATATGAATTTAAATCTCCGCTTAATGATTGGAAATGGGAAGGAACTATTGCAAAGGGAGGGACTCCAATCTGCAGAGCTCGTTGCTTTCCTGTTGGCAAAGTGCTAGACATGATGTTGTAAGTATTAACATTTCTATATTTGGAAAATTTAGGGTGTTGCATTTGGCATTCTCTGTCATTTGTCTCTAGTCAAATTAATTTCTCGTGTTGCTTTTCTATCTGTCCTTTGTTGTTCTAATTTGGTTTGATTTTACTTTAGGGCCATTTTTATCTAGACTGTGCATTAAAAGTTTTAATAAATGCAGTATTAGATTTAGTCATATAAATCACATGGATTGAACATTACTGTTGAACCAATACTGCAGGCCCGAATTTTTAGATTGTACAGCAAGGACTAGCCTGGAAATGCTTTCTAAGCATTACTACCAAGCAGCAAGTGCTTGGGTTGTTTTTTTTGTCCCTGAAAGTGACGATGATATGGGATACTATAATGAATTTTTGCATTATCTGGAAGAAAAACAGTGTGCCGCTGTTGCTAAATTGGATAAGAACACAACCTTATTTCTTGTACCTCCATCAGACTTCTCATCAAAAGTTCTGAAAGTACCTGGAAAACTGAGCATCTCAGGAGTTGTTCTGAGATTAGAGCTTCCTAGTTCCAAAATTGGTTCTCTTCGCCATCAAGATGAACAGAGAGATAGCAGTTTGTTGTCATACCCTATGCATACTCCATATGCAAACCCCTCCGAATCTACTCCATTGACACCTTTCCGGGGGAATGTGATAAATTCAGCCAATTCTGCATCATTTTTGCATTCAGCTCATGTGGGTGGTAAATCTGACCCTCGTGGTGGAAGCAGCTATGGTTATCAAGTCGATGGGAGTCCAGGGTTTATACAAAGCGGACCTTTTCACCAAATGCAGAATGATTCTAGAATTTTTCCATCAGAAGCCTCTAGTAATCTTGATCCTAGAGTTCAGGATCATTCTTCAATCATGACGAGGACAGTGAACTATGAAAGCTCTGATTATTCTGCGGGAGGAACTTCTGGTGCTCTATTGTCTGGAAATAGCAAGTCATTCATTCCGGAAACTCAATCTGGAGTTCCTTCATCAATCCCTATTACAGCTCTGCAAATGCAGCAGCTTGCACAGTTGGCATCATCTGCTATTGAGCATCAGAGACCATCAGGAAGCACTTCAAATGCATTTTCGGGAAATAGAGCAAATGACTCTGGGGTCTTGTTAACATCACAAAAATATGCTGTACAGAATAATCAGGTCAATTTTGAATTGCCGGCTGAACAAGTTCAACAGTTGCAGCAGTCCCTGCAGCATACTTCGAATGTACCCGCTGTGCAGATTCAAACAGGGGCACTGGGACATCAAGAGCTGAAGAGTAGTGCGGAGGAATCAGAGGCAGATAAACAAAATCGCCTCCAAGCAACATTGCAGCTTGCAGCAGCACTTCTTCAGCAGATCCAACAAGGAAACAAAAGTTAAGAAACACCAATCTATTTGCATCATCTCTGTTTGTGATAATGGTTATTGTATGAATTTGATGGCTACGGATGGAATACTGCAAAGCACATTCTTAATAACATGAAGTATTAGGTATGCAAAATCGATTGTGTTTGCCCGCAAATTTTGCAATTAATATGCTGTTGACTGACTAGTGATGAAGACCATCCCCTCAATCTTGTGGTGTTAATTTATTTGTATTTTGCTTTCAGTCTTCCCCAGAAGGAAGATTTTTTGGGAAGCACTTTTTCTTTTTCTTTTTTGGTTCCAAAAATTGGATAGTTCGTCTAAAATTCTGTTGTTTATCCAAGTGGAATCTGTATTTCAGAAGAACCAACGGTATTACCTGTTTATTTTTAGCAAAAATTATAAATTTCATGAACCATATTCATGCTTTTCCGGCAAACAACAATAAACTAATAAGATTTTCAAATTACAGAAAGTGCGACTCGTTCTATTAAAATACGGATAATGTTATCATATGTCAAAATCTCTCGGTCCAAAAAAAATATTTGAATATAATGTATAATAAATAAATAAAATCGATACAACCTACTTTCATCTATGAAATATGGTTATTGCATGTCACTAATTACACAAAGAATTTCTAATAAATTATATGGGAACTGTATAGTTACTCTGCATACATGTAAAATAAATAATTTAACATGAAAACAAAAATATAATAAATAATATGAAAATCTGATTCCAAGTGCATGTCTGATTTAGACATAGAAGTTGACATCAGTTGCATATGCTGTGTCCCTGCAAAGAATGGACCTAGCTTCAACCACGCAACGAGGGGCCTCGATATCTTTCACTTGTAGGGCGTTGCCTTGGAGTCTCTGCATTTGGGAGGCAAATGTGTCGTCCAATATCTAATTACCAAAAGAATTAGTACAGCTTAACAGTTAAGGACGTTTATGCAGTTATAATTCTTGAATACTACCAAAGATCTAAGTCAAAGAGAAAATGCATTATGTTCTGATTCTGATGTATAAGTAGAGATGTCACGAAACTGGCCAGTTTGTTTTGGTACAACCCATCTAAATTTTATATGAATTAAGTTCAGATCAATACATTTTTAAGTAACTATGTTTTACAAAAATATTTTTTAGATGAGCTATAAACTAAATGATTTGAGCTTTTTCAACTCATTAGAAAGCTCAACTCATTGAAGCAATAATGATGAAACTAGAAGGTCTTAAGTTGGTTGGCATATTATGCAAAAATGTGTGGTCGCATGAAAAAAAGTAATAAAATTAAAAATTATACACAAAATAAGGAGAAAAATTCATTTATTAAAAGATTACTAATAAAGTTATGTATTAATTAATCAGAAAGACAAAGAATACACTTAGAATATACGAGAAAAAATAGTAATAAACAAAGAGAACGAGTGCGATTTATTTACGTAAATAGATTAAAAAATAAGAACAATCAATAAATTAAAGAAAAAAATAATGAAAAAAATGTAAAAGATTCATGAAAAGGGATAAGATATTGTATAGATTTTTTATTTATATTTTTCTATAATTTATTTTAGAATTTTTTTAAATTTTTTTTATCTTTTAAATAAGGATGGAATTGCGCATGACTCCAATACCTTGATAGTAAAGGTAATATCATATACTATTTTGGATGTGATTTTGAATCTTTTATAATTTAGAATTGTTAATAAGTGAATAAATATTTCAAAACGAATCGTATCGATTGAATAAAATAATATATCTTAAAACTTGTAACAACAAAATAATACTTCTTATGCTTAGTTAATATATTTTTACAATTATATAAAAATTCAACTCATTATTTTACATTTAATGTCATCCAATTGAATGATAAACTTTGATCATTTAGTGTTATTTTTGTTATTATAAGTTTTAAGATATCATTTTATGTAATTTTTAAGAATATATTGATTGGGTTCACATATTTAATTTTTAATAAATTTAAAGAATATTGAGTTTATATATACAGTATAAAAAAATTTGTCCAAAATTTAGACCGGACGTCAACTCACCCCAGCCCCTACAAAGCAACCCTCCACCCGCTGGTTAAATGAGCTGCTGTTTATTTGTCACCAGTATGTAAATGCATGAGTTGAAGATACTTACCCCAAGAGCATAATATGATCCATTATATGGGACTCTGTTTTCCTTCCTCCCTTCAAGAAATTTCAAGACAATCTACGAAAAAAATAATATATATAAATACTTCAAATTAATTTAAATTGAGAAAAAAATTCCAAGAAATGTGATTCAAATAAAATATATTTTTCACCTGTCCCATCCTATCCCAAAACACACGACAAGTTGCAATGAATATTTGATTCGTAAACACCTCATGCAAGTTGGAAATAGAGCCAACAAGTTGTGAATTTAGCATTTGCATTCTCTCCCGGACCGCTGCCTCTCCATCATCTTCTTTTGTTTCTTCCAAAATTCTTTTGAGTCTTGTGTTTCGGCGAGATTGCAACTGAAAGTCATTTGTTTTAATATAATCATTTTCGTGTTGGTTCTCACTTGCTAAAATAATTTAAGATCAATAGCAACAAGAATTATGATCACTAATAAAACTTACATTAGTGATGAGCTTCTCCACAGTTGCCTGCAAGTAATTCTTGTACTTGGTTCTCAAAAGAACTGTGACTGTATTCATCTGCTCCCCAAACATGGACTTTTTATCAACCATGACAGGCAGAACAGCTGCCCAAGACTTTAAAATGTCCTCCACTCTAGGATGTAGAACATCAAGAATTCTCTTCAAGGTGTTCATAAAAGTTCCCAACTGGTGAAAGAAAAAAAAATTTGGTCATGTACATAGGTATAGCTGATCTAAGTTAAGGTATATATGTTGAATTCAACAAACACTGCAACACAATTCAACAAACACTGCAACACAATTCAATAAACACTGCATCGACGCCAAACATTTTTTTCCAATATACCAAGCAGCTGTAAACCATGCAATTCAATCATGGTGATTGGTGAAATAGTAATTGATATTTGCCTATATAAACAATGTAAATTTCTGATACAAATTAAGAAAATATACTCAGAAAACATTGATTTTCTCTTCTGATTATTTCTTCAAATATTGATTTCTTCAATATATGTATAGGTGTGTGCATGCTTTTGTGGTAAAGGTTTGGTATTACCCAGCCTTCAAGAAAACCCTAATTCGATTGCCTATTCTCAATTATCATTTGATAAAAAAATTCTAGCTCACTTACTGCGAAGTATTCCGTTCAAGAATTATAAATACGGAACACTTACCTGATTTAAGTTATGGTATATATGTATATGTGTGCATGCTTTAGGGATTTTATTCTGATTAAAAAGTCTTAGTCTTAAGCAATTATAGTTCTTTCTTATTGTTAAAGAACATGATAACCTAAGAACATAAAGGATTTTATTCTAGACTCATTTACCGGTCACTATCTAGTAGAGTGGTAAATGCTTGGTATTACCTAGCCTTCAGGAAAACACTAATTCTATTCCATTACCTACTCCCAATTATCGTTTGATAAAAAAAATTCTAGCTTCACTTACCGCAAAGTATCCAATTTAAGAATTATGGATATGGAACACTTACCTGATTTGGGACGAAATATATTGTCACTGATTGTCTTCTTGTAAGTTTCTGGACCTGCATATTGAGCCTCTTTGGAATGCTATCTTTCAATGGAGTCAGAATATCATTGTACTGCTTCTCCATTGCTTTAATGATAGCCCTTTCTACATTTGTGGTGGCCTGTAGAATCATATTGAAACTTCTTAGTCCTATGCAATTATAGTTCTTTCTTTTTGTTAAAGAACGTGATAACCTAAGAGCATGAAGGAGTGGGAGATTCAATGCAGGCCTTACTATTGGTAACCTATGAAAATGTAACTTAAACTCACATTTTCAAGGACCAAGGAATATTGAGGCCATCGATTGATAACCACTTCATATTGGATGAGGCTGTCTCTAAGTTTCTCGTACATTTCCTCAGCAAAAGGTGAGGTGGAATGATTTGTTGATACTCCAGACCATGGAACCTGCATCATTGTTTGAAGCAATGTGAATCCTGTGAATACTCTATTTCGATCAATAGTAAGAATGCTTGCGATTTTTGGAGACAAAAAGATGCAGGAGCAAATAAGTTAGTGAAAAGTGAAAATATGAATTGCATGATTACTCATTCATCAGTACCTTTTCTGCTTTGCAAAGATCAAACAGATTAAGTTGCATTTCCTGCACCCACACCATTATGTAATCGTGAAAGAGATTCCTAGAGTTTACACCGCCCTGCACTGGACTGAAGAAACAAAAAGTTGGTATCAAAAAGCCTCTGAATTTATAATTTGGAAGAGTATGTGGTGACTTCACTTTCAAACCTGATATTCCATGACTCAAGATTCCTTTCAAAATCAGCAGATGCAATTAAGAGTTCAGTTACATGTGGCTGTGGACCAGATGGAGGGCATGCAGTGAGGAAACCTCGAAGCCTATTGCATAACTCGCTGCTGTAAACAGAAGCTGCAATATTTGCTAGGTCAATTGAACTGCAAATGGGACAGTGTTGTTAGAAAACATGCGAAGTATCGAATTCAAATCGAGTAACTGAACTGCACAAGTACTTCATTTAAGATTCACATGTATCACACTGATGAAAGAATGAAAAGTTAACAAGGCAAGAAGTACATGTAGAAAGACATTCATTAGATTCAACATCTTGCACTAAATGCTGACTATTCTATGAAAAGGTGTGAAACACCCTGCTCGTAAATTGTTTGCTCTCTCTCACACACTTAAAACGTAATCTTACGAGTTGAACCCATAAATTTCAGATACTTTTTTTTTTCCTTTTTATCAAGAACCAGTGTCATCAGGCAACTTCTTTTGACAAGTAAAACATTTCAGTACCTAGGAAGAATGTGCTGGTTGTGGATTTTGATGTCTGCCAAAATTTCATTGCTTATACTTGCACACAGGTTCTTCATCTTTAAATATGCCGTTGAGATGGTAATGGAGTCCATAATGAAACCTTCAAAGTTACTTGACACAAATTCATCAGTCTCTACCATGTGTTTTCGGCATCGTCTTTTTGCTGCTGTCTGTAAGAAACACCATTTGTTTAGCTTTGATGTGTGAAAACACAAAAGAAGACTTTTATTCATATCTTGAAAGATTGTGATATCTCTATTTGCCTCTAACCCACTTTCTTTCTTCTTCCCATTCTACATCATAATTTTGATGCACAGACTTTTCTATTACTCCTTTCTCCCCACTGTCAGCAACTAACAGTAATAACATACCTAAATGCTACTATCACAATAATCAAAATTGCATGACAAAAACCATAAATTCTGGAGTGCCAATTTATTATGACCCATAAATTCGCATTGTAAAAGTACCTGCAAATAGTTTTTTAGCATAGCTTGTGCATCAAGTGTGAGTATGTCATGAAGAATAGTGTAGACTTGTACTGCAGGAGCTAGAGCTGGGGCTGCAGAATCTGAGATTGGACCAAACAAGTCTCTTATTCCTGTAGGGGAGTCCTCATCTAAGGATTTGTAGTTCTCAAAAACTTTTGCCAGAAGACTCTCTATTTGGGTTTCACACTCTAAAAATATACTTTTCTGAGGAAATATGAAAGAGAGAGTATAAATGAGAGACAATTCCATGGAAAAACTACAAGAGTACCATAAAACTTTTCATAGACATCATATGGATGAAATTTCACTAAAGGATACCTCCTGTCTTGTCAAGCATTTTTCGCCTTTTGCCTTAATTATTGGTACAAGCAATTCATAAACGAGATCTAAGCAATCTTTTGTTGGAGTTGCCACATGCATGACATGTGAAAGATATCTATAAAAAAACCAAACAGAGCAACCAAAGGAAATTACAAAAGAACAAGAATATAGTATATTGCAATATTTATTTTGTCAATTACCTTAACTTCGTATATGAATCAGAAACTCCATAATAGTCTGAGAATTCATTCAACAACCACTTCCAAGGTCCACGTAACCTCATGTTTCGGGAATGGAAATTTTGCGCACGAAGAGTTGCCTCCAATAAGAAATCATAGGCTAGAGTTTCTGCAACTGATCCACTCTGTTGCATTTGAAAATCAATATATCATGCATGAATATAGCGGTCCAAGTACATTACTTAGATGCACATAATACTGACAACAAATAAGTTCATATAACTAAATATCAGTAAAGCATGTAAAAAAGTGAAATTTTCACATATGAGAAGACAGTGCATAAACTTTAAGGGATTTCAAATAATGAAATATGTAACTACTTAAGAATTTCTGATGCCTAAAGTTGATCAATATCCATACGCAATCTGTATTGTATACATAAAAGCAAGCCCCATTTCATCAGTAGATCTTATCATCTAATGTATTACTTTATTAGTGTTAAGCTGATTGAAAAGAAACAAAATCAGAAGAAATGCAGCATGGCCACAGGATTTTGCTCAGCGTAATCGAATTTAGTGAAAGATACCTTTATGTTATTTGTTTCATCACTTATGATAGTGCTGCCAATAAAGAGTTGAATCTTTCCTACACACTCTTGATCATCATGGTAGATAGGCCACCATCGTATTCGGTCATTCTGCATGCAACCAAAATAATAAGAGGCTCCCATTAATTTTTCTTTTCTTTGTTCAAAAGTGTCATGCTAGAGGGTAGAGGAAAGTTACATACAGTGTTATCAGTCAATGATGATATTGGAATTGTAGTTCGACCTTGTGTTGATCCTTTTGAGTCTTGGATTTCCACCAAAAGAGCATCACCTTGACTCTCTGGGAAACTGTAAGTTCAACAAAGTACAGCATGAATGGAAGGTATAGCTACAGTTTTCGTTGAGATAAATCTATCCGGACTCAGCTATGCAAATAAACCAGATTCTCAACAGAAGACTTTTGCCAACAATGAATAATAGTAACTTACAAGACATGGTAATCACCACTGCCAACACGCAAACAAGTAGCAGAACTTGATTTTACTTCATTATCTTCCATGGAACTGCTTAGTTGCAACAAGCATAATTGTGGCTCTGATAACATGAGAAGAGGAGTTTCAATCTACTGGACATTGGAAATATTTTTTGTAACTAGGAGGACTAAAAAGACCTTTTTTTACACTAGAAATATTTAAGAAAATTTAATAAAGAAGAATTGCAAGGGAGAAAAAGCCATTTTAATCCATATATATATGTAGACAAAATGTTTTCAAGTTTTACAAACTCTAAAATTTTAACCAAGAGGACAAAAATGTTTTATTCAAATATCATAAGCAGTAACTCCAGACCTACTCTCGAGAACTTATAATTGATGGCTACTCCTCTATGGAGCCAAGAAAACAAACCTTCTGAAGTGACAGGCAATGAGGCTAATTTTAAGGAGTTTATGCCATTTTTCACTTTACTTAGGACATACTCTGCTCCTGCTTGTACATACATCACACCCTGCTGTGAATATGTGCTCTTAAGTTTCCGCCTTGGTATTATTCGGATTCTTTTCACTACAAAATTCCAAAAGAAAACATTTATTTGGAAATTACTATATGTATATTTGCATAGCAATCTTTTAGAAGAATATAAGAAATCCAATAACCCAAATTAATAAAGTAAGCTGAAGTTAACATCACTTGCCAAACTAACCCTGCACCCTATCTAGAAAGCACAAAATTTTCACAAACAAAATTACAATTTAGAAGCCCTACCTTCTACAGTTATCTTTCCTACAACACTCTTCGCCTTCACGGAGCATACTTGCTCCACGCTCTTTCCTGTCCTTCCTTCTAGCAGATGTACACCTCGGGGTTGCAATAAATAATTGTGTAGCCTATTTGTAATCATAGTTTAAAAATTTTCCAATTAATAATTGAGAGCAAACATGGAAATACAGAAATGTTAAATAATAAAGAAATAAAAAAACTATCATTTTATTAAGTTATAAGCCTAAGTTCTCTAGAAGTGAGAGACAACATTCTATAAGGAAAATATTATTCTATCAGTAGTCTTAAGAATTTTGCAAAGTTACTCACCCAAAGGCATTTCGAAGTGCCATGCATTCACCACGTAGAAACTCTGGTGCCTCAGTGCAACCTCTTTCCCATGCTTGAAGGCATAAGCGTATGCAAGCATCATAAGCAATCATAGTTTGCCAGGCATGTTGACCACTGTAAAGATAAAGAGATTCCAGTACACACAATGAGAATTGAGAATGTTAAACTTGATAGCCATGAAAAATGTTTTCCCTGCACGACATGCGATGCATGATCCATAAAATAGAAACAACCTTTGATAAAAGTGACAAACTCTTGCCTTTCAGTGGTACAAGATAATACAACCTTGAACATAGTAGAGAATTTGGCAATACACGCAATGGGAATTGAGAATGTTAATCTCAATAGTCCATGAAACATGTTTTCCATACACAACATGTGATGCATGATCCATAAAATAGAAACAACCTCTGATAAAAGTGACAAACTCTTGCCTTTTAGTGGTATAAGATTATATAACCTTCAACATTGTAGAGAATTTGTCCTACACTTCCAAAACTCTTAAGTGTTCCAAAAGGTATCTCAAAGAGTTTCTGAAGAATAGCATTTTGGTTCCAATACACACAAGTTATGAGGTTCAAGAAAGTATTTCATTTCTTCTTAACGGAGACTGGTGAATGAATGAGTATTATTTATCCCACTTTAAAGATATATTTCACGTCTTGCTGTTATTCTATCATCAGATACTATCTCAAACACTCTTATCATAAAGTAGAGATGAGCTGGGGTACAAAAATACTGTGGAATAGGGCATAGATCTCACCTAATGTTGTAGTGACATGATTGATCTAATTGGTTTGCTTGACAAGAATGCATCTGTGTCTCTTTCACTCCAGCTTCAATTTTGCTTACTCTGCAAAATACATTTCCAATTTTATTCATATAGAACATATGCAACATTAAATTGACCAAAAGATCCATAAAATTTCACTTCACATAAAATACAAATCAAATTCTAACAATTCTTTTTGCTATACCTGTCACCGACCTCGGGGATATTGAGGTAACCTGTCTTCCAATTTGCTAGACTCTCTTCAACCCCATCAAAGCCCACTGATTCCCTTGAAGGGGATGTTCCATTATCAAACTGATCATTCTCTGCCTGTATTCCAGGAACACCCAGATTTTGATTCTCAAACTCCGTGCTTCTTTCATCATTTTGAATATCAATGATGGGAGGTGCACTGGGAGTTCCCAGGTCAGCAAAATCTCTATTCATATTACTATTCTGACTCAATGGTCCCTACAACCATAACCAACACAAACATCAGAAACAAAAGTCAAACATATTACGCAGCCTAACGGGTATGTTTGTTTATGCTTCCCTGCTTCTGATTTCAGAAGAAAGTGCTACCAGGAAAAAGCGCTTTTCAGCACTAAAAGTACTTCTAACAAAAAAAAATTCCTGTTTACTTTAAAAGTTTTATTTATTTATTTTTGGGTTAAAATCAGAAGCACTTTTATCTCAAAAGCAGAAACAAAAAGACCCTAAACTAAATACGAACAATCCCTACATGAACATTGCTCAAATGAATTCTTTTTCGAATCTCACTGCTGCCACATGGAGTTGAACTTTTCTGGACATTTTTCCTTATTCCCAATTCTCCACCCGTCAATGTTCTAAAATTTTCAGGAACTTCAACTCTGAGACTCTCATGTAGCAACCCTCTATTTAACGAAGACCCATAACGGCCCTTATGTCCAACAGCTGAACTGCTAGATCGGTGACCAAATATTTCATCATCTTCAAAACATGGCACTGTGGGCTTCGAATCAATAGATCCCAAAACATCTTCATAGGAGTAAGTGCTATCAGAAACCGAAACTACACTTTCCTCATCATTATCAATTTCTTCTTCATCATCAACTGAATTTAGGACCATTAAACCGTGGGGTGATAGCAACCCAGAATGAAATTTAAGTGGAGGCAACCCATGGGAGGCACTGAAGCTAGAATTTCCACTTAAGGGCAAAGGAGATTTTGGAAACTGATCAGAACCAAATTTCTCTGCAAGTGGAGATCTTGGGCTTGCTTGTTGACGTTGATTTTCATCTTTTGCATCTAATCCATTTTTTATCCACTCAATGGCTGTCTCATCGAGTCCTTCGGTGAACATCTTGATGGTTGCGAGTTTTGGTTTTTGGGTTTCTTTGAAAATGAAAAATAAAAGGTGGTATTGTTCTTGGACTGAGAGTAGCTGAGAAACATATACTTAATGTTTATTTAGTGGAAGAAGTCTACAGAGAGGACGATGAAGAGGGAAGAAGAGCGTGATGCTAGATTTACGATCTAACGGCTAGTTTGACTTTTCAAAACTATAAAAAGTATTTATTTTCCGGAAAAAAATTATTTATCAAAAAGTTGTCATAAATTGACAAATGGCTCCGGATTTATATTCTCTATTTTTTTAAAAGGAAATATTTACCCCTATTTAAAAAAAAGAAGAAGTTATAGATCGATTATTGAACATTTCTTTATGTGATTCTTTAACTTAATAAATATAAGATAAATATAATAAATTTTATTGAAATACATAACTGAAAATTATTTTTTTAAAACAATCATCAATAATATTAATAAAAACTACCATATTTATTAATCCTTAAATTAGTGAATAATTTATCTTTTATATTGTTATAATTAATTTTATTAAAATTATAATAAAATATCTATTATTATTAAAATTAACGTGATTATTATTAGTAAATAAAATTATAATAAATAAAAAGTAACTATATTATTAATAATTTTTATCATGACAAAAACACTATCCAAAAAGTAACTATATAGTAACAATTTTTATATTAACAAAAACACTATCCAATAATTAAGTGAAAATAATGTATGGTACGTTAGTGGTTGCTTTTAATTATATAGTAATCATTATTCTGTGAATGATACCAATTAGTATTATATTTCTTAAATAGGTAATAATATAGCTATAATAATTTTTATTAATAAAATATTTATTTTAAATGCTAATTACACTTTATTAACCTTATTATTAATAAATAATAATAATATTGTTATCTTTTTAAATTGGATATTTGGTAAAAGAATAATTTTGCAAGGTATGAGATAAAAAATAATGAATAATTTGTTCATTTTAAATTTGTAATTATTTTTGTTTGGTTTTTCTCTTTCTTTATCTCCCTCTCTTGTATTCTCTTCTCAGTCTCTCTTCATCTGATTTCCCTCATTCCCACCAATTTTTGTTGGCTGCAATTCTATATTATTAACACTACTAGTAGTAGTACTGTAGTAGTACTGGTTGTTGCATAAGAAGAGATGTTATTGTTTGCCAGTTGGGTAATTAGTCACGTGAATCAAGCAGACCAACTTTTCATCACAAAAACAGGATATTGTATGAATAACTTTTTTTTTTTTTTACTTGAATAGAGTGTGTAACCATATTACCTAGATAACAATCAAAAAATAAAAATTGATCCAGAAATGAGAAAAAAAAATAAAAAATTTAAAATAATTATTATTAAAGTTTATTTTAATTAATATATCACTAATATTTTAATAAACCTTTAACATAATTATGATATTTTAATACTAATAATTTATTAATTAATTAATAAAAAATAATTTCTAAATAAATTGATGAAAATAATAAAAATAATAATCTTAAAATTTATAATTATAAAAATAATATCTTTTTAATCAACTTATATAATTTCATATATATTACCGTTAAATATTAAATGTTGTCTAATTAAAGTTCATTTAATATTATTAAGTGTTATATTGGTTATGATAAGTCCTAATAATATTACTTTTTTTGTTAACTTTTAAATAAATTATACAAAAATAAAAATTATAATATGGGATAGTTTTATACAAAAAATTATAATACATAAATTAATTCGTTTTATACATAAAAGATAGATAGATATGGCATATAATTAATGTACGTGACTCATTTTTAACGAAATAAATACCCGTTATAAGCTGATATTATGATAAATACAATTTAATTTACAATTCAAATGAAAAATTATCATATTAGAATGAATATAATAAATTTATAATACAGTAGTGTAGATTTGATATATATTATACTTTCAAATACAACTCAACATATAAAATTGTATTCAACTAGAAACGACCACCTCAGTTGAGTACTATATAAATTATAAATTAAAAAAAAAAACTCAATTGAGTTCCCATTTATTATCTCATCTTCATCAAGGGAAAAAGAAATGGAGAAGCTTGTCTACAATTTCCATCTAAAATAATGATTAAGAAAAAAATAAATAAATAAGCAGCATATACCATAAAACACTAATCTGCTGTTTTAAAATAATAATAATAATAATAATAATAATAATATTACACGTTAAGATAGGTTAATATATAATTTTTCAACGTATTAAATTTGCAACTTGGTTCAAATTTTGGTAAAAGAATAAAAAAAAAATTTGGTTGCCCTAACTTGGTTACACTTGGACGGAGATTGAGCAACCACTGACACAGACCCACACCATTACAGTATTCAAAAGTATGAGCTTTTTCTTAGGAAAAAGAAGTAGTTGGAGAAACAAAGAAACAGTATTTCATATTTCTTTTCAGTTATGATAGAAAGATTACGTTAATAACAAGTCACAAACAAATTACAACTCTCTGGAAAAGTTTGTCTGAGCAGAAACACATAATAATACTTAACACTAGCTAAATATAAAAAAAAAACAAATAAATGATATTAGAAGAACAGTAGTACGATGATTGAACTGCTTGATGAAACTTACTAAGTCCTCCTCAAGAAGCATCTAGAAAATTTGACAGAACTCAATTGATTATCAACCATAAGACGATCCATTTGAAATGCTACTTCTGTGTAAAAGTTGAAAAATGGAATCCTCAACTGTGAACAAAGAACATTAAAGAGTGATTTCTAATCAATCTTTACGGATGAGAACAGATAGTGCACAAAGTAGAACGACATAAGGAATCCAATGGTGCCAGTAGATAACATGATAGCAACTGCCATTACTAGAGAATAGCCGAGGTAAAGTATGGCCGACACCGGCCCACTCAAGCTCTGCAGATCAAATACCAAGTAATTGATGGCGTATAGGAACACATAAAGGGCAACTGAACCTGATGCAAAAAAAGATTTCCACCACCATCGCCAATCCTCCACACAGAGATGCATGTAGGTGAGGACAACTGAAACCTCGGCACAAACAATCACCAGCAATAGGAGAACTATCAGCAGGAAACCAAACACATAATAGAACCTCCCAAGCCAGATGCTGGAAAGGATGAAAAACAGTTCTATGAAAAGAGTTCCAAAGGGAAGAGTGCCTGCACCAAGGACAAGGAGCCAAGATGGGTATTTGCGATCTGGGATTTCCCGAGGAATCTGGTTGGTACGCACAGGATACTTAATTGCCTCCGCTCGTGTACCAAGGAATCCTCCCAGTAGAGTAAGTGGCACTGAGATGCAGAACCAAAGAGTCAAGAGTACAAAATATGTGGAAATGGGAATAGCACCAGTGCTTTTGTTGGCCCAGAGAATGAAATTCAGCACGGTTAGAACAACAAAGACAATTCCAGGGAAGAAGCATGCACACAACCAGGAAACAGATCTCCATCCTTCTGAAGTTCCTTTTATGGTTCTCCAGAGTCGCACACCAACATAACCAGCAATGATTCCCAAGAAAAGATAAAGAACAATCATTCCTGTCAGCAGCATTCCTCGTGAAGCTGGTGACATGAAACCAAGCGCTGCAAAAATAATAGTGACGCCTGCCATCCCAGTAACCTGAACACCATCACCGACCATTACACATAAAAGCTTTGCATTATCTGGTTCTCGGAAAACATCTCCCACAACAAGCTTCCACCCGGAAAGCTCCTCATTCATTTGAGCTTGAGATTCTTTGTCCAATTCTTCATACCTTGTCAAGTCCCTCCTTACAGTCCTTAGGAATATAACAAAAACAATGCCAGCAAGGAAAAATATCACCATTAGTGAATTTAGGATAGAGAACCAGTGGACACGGGCACCCTCCATCTTCAGATAAGCATCCCATCTTGAAGGCCATTTTACATCACTTTTGACAAATTCAACATCATAAGTAAATGATATTCTTTCCTTCTCCCTGATTATTTGAGACTTTTCAAGATCAACAGGGCAGTTTACTGACTTGAAATTGTCATACATGTGGAGTTTTGTCATGACTGCAGGGTCATATTTAATGCTGCAGGGGACAACTTCAAATCCCACTATCTCAAACCCAGATGCCTTCTTCTTATCAGCTTCAGTAATCACACCCATACCTTCTTCCCCAGTTCCAATTATCTCCACACCACTACCTTCGTACTCATGAATCAAGACCCTGAACTTAAGGTGATTGATGATGTAATCATCATTGCTGTTAGGAGGAGTATATCCAATAGGATACCCAGTCCACTGAATACTGATGCCATTTTGTTTGGCATACCTCATAGCAGGCAAGTTATCCAGAATCATATTAACTTGATAAAGATCGCGAGTTCTCTGCTTTAAGAGCTTCACCTCATTCTCCTTCAAAGGGCTTTTCGTACAAAGGTAGACACTCTCATTAACATTCATTTGGAAACGGTAAGGTGAGTTATCAATCTGATCTCCCATGAGGAGCTCACCAAGATTCTCAGCACTTTTCTTCACACCACCCTCAGGCTTGCAGTAAGGCAGACTATAATAGCTAAAGGGAAGCTCAGTTTCAATAGAAGTCAAAGAATTAACCTTGGCAAATATTGCGTTTCCTTTGGAATATGTGTGCATGTAGCTTCCTGGGAGATAGAATCCATTGCAAGAATTTACGAATAGAAACAAAAGGACAAAAGCCCTACGGATCAATGGCATCCTTGTATTTGATAATCCCATTAGAGTCAACTTAAAGAGCCCAATATAGGTGTTTGACGAGAGAAACCAGCGAGTCTAAGTTACTTTGACAGCTGCATTCAACATCAAATCTACATATGAACCAAAAAGTAATTCACTGTAAGATAGCTTCGCCTTCACACAAACTAATAATTTATACAAACAAAGATAATACAATCAACCCCCACAAATAAAAAAAAATGATAAACTACCAGATCAGTAATGCTATTACCAAAATATGAATCATCAACATAAAAATCCAACAGATCCATTAAAACGAGAAAGCATAAACAAGCAAAACATGCATCCAACTCAGGAGAGCATATTTCCAAAAGCAGATCGTAGAGCCTAAAAAGCGAACTTTAAAAGGAAAGTCAAAGGAACAAAAAAAAAACATATTCAGAGATCAAAATCCCACGATGATTACCAGTCTCTACACAAATCTAACAGAACCCATAATCAATAGACAGTATCAGTACTAAATAACTATAATCAGCAAAAAAAAATACAAATTAAATAAGTACGAACCGCCACGGACCGGATCGACTTGATTTCGGAGATGATCTGAGTCCTCCAGTTATTGATGCGAATAGAAGCAAAGACAAAAATCCGAAAATACCCTCTTCGCTTCTCTGGCTGATAAAAGAGAAAGCGCCTTATCTCTTTGCACTCGAGAAGTGCGAGCGAGAGAGAGAGAGAGGTGTTATGACTTATGAGTTGTTCGCTTTGTGGATTCCCTACGCTTTTCTTTGCTGAAATTCCCAAACAGTAAGAAACGGAGATGACAAAAATGTGAGGGAGTGAAATGGACGGTCTGGATTATATCTGGTGAAGTTACGGGACTCAGGCTTCTGCAACAAGAGATTAATAGGATATTATTTTGAAAGTATAGATCTGCGATCTATGTGATTCCAATGCAATTTCTTAATTTTTTTTTTTATATGTTGTGTGCCATTTTGTAATTTAAACGTCGGTAGGTTTATTTATTGGTTAAATTGGGAGTAAATAGTGAACATTAGCAAATGTATTAAGAAAATTCCATTTTAATTTACCCCCTTCTTAATGTATTTTTTTTTTAATTAAAGGGTAGCTTTATTTAGTAATCATGGAAGCAAAATAGTGCAAAAAAGACTTTTGGGTTGATTAATATTGGTTTCTTTATTTTTAAAATAAACTAAAAGTGTTAAGTTTTGTTTTAAAAGATGATTGTATATGTATATCTGTTATGTTTGATCTTTATTTTTAAAATAATTTATTCTCATATCGATTGTACGTGTGTAAAGAAAGATTTAAATATTTTCTCTACGAATCTCATTTTAACAAATTTAATGGATTAATTGATCTTGACTTTTTTTATTTTAAAAGAATATGAAACTCAAGATACACTCGTAAAGAAAATATTAAAAAAAATTACAAAAACAACAAAAGCGATTATTATCATAAAATCAAGTTATAAGCAAATATATTAACAAAAAAATAAATTATAACAATTTAAATTATAATTTATTGAATTAAGAATTCTACCATAATCAAATATCATATTCTTAAAGAAGAAAAAGAAAACCTATTATGCTCCATCTAAATGTAATAGTTGTCACATTAGCTAACAATCATCCATCAATTTCACCACACATTGAAGAGAATTAAGCATCGTAAAATTGAAAAAAAATGTTTGACGTATGTCATTGAAAATTAAAGTTTGCACAAAATAAAACTAAGATAATATTAAACCTTTGATAAAGAATAAGTAAGTGTGTTATTGTTTCATCACAAGAATCACATAGTGGGCATAAGGTCACCACCAACTCATAATAATACTACTCTAGTGAATAGTGAACTCGGGAAGATATGAAGTGTTTAATCTTGAATATCATTTTAAATTTTCACTCTAACTTTCACAACAATTAAATTGGTTATGAGATAATATGTCAGATAATATGCAAATTTAATGGAAAAAATTTATGTGAATAATAATTCAAAATCCAATCATCCACTGCACCCAACAAAATTTAATTGGGTAGCCAATATTGTTGTTGCATCTTCCTTAAAAATATCTTATTGATGAGTACTCTCTAGATCAAACAGATCACTCATTAAATAAATACTATAAACTCGGGTTCTAATTAGCTTAAACAATGAGTTATTCGGGAGTAAGTATCATCCCAAATTCACACTTAATTACCATTATCAAAGCTCATTCTCAAATCCATTACAAGGACGTCGTTGGACACCAAAAATCCCCTTCATGTCCAAATAGAATAAGATCCTTTACCAATAATAAGAAGTGAAACAAGTCAAAAGCATCGACTCTTAAAAAATTGACTAAAAAAAGAGTTAAAATATTTAAAAAATCTCCGTATTGTTTAGTAACCTAAGTTAAAAGCATGAAAATCATTAAATCTCAACCCACAACCTTTTTTGACTTCACACAATCATCTTTATGCAAGCCAGCAAATTTTCTTACAATCAAAATTAGAGTCCTATCATAATCTCCACATAACTATCTCAATGTTTATACATAAACTAGCAAGAAGGACAGAACATTTCATGACAAAATTGGGCATATCATATGCCACCAATTTAAGGAGGACTTCTTCCCCAAAAAGTGAAAGGAACTGACATGACCGATTATGAAACTTATTATTTACTCTGTCCAAAATATAATTCAGAATATTTCATGAATTCACCAGTGGTAGAAACACCTGAGCAATGTAAGATAGCATCGCGATTTTCTTAATAAGTGATAGTGCTAAAAAGAGCACTAGTCTTTTGATAGTTCACAATCTAGCCTGGCACTCTTTCACATAAATTTATAGTCCTCGTCAACATGCGAGCTTCAATTGTAAAACCTTTGCAACATTTATTACTAATTTTATTGATCAGTGCAATAATGAGCTCTCCAAATAGCCTAACACAATTACATAAAATAATTATTATTTAATTCAACATAACAAAAGATAATAAAATAAAAAAATATTTTATTATGTGTTAACTAGCATATAATTCTAATATTGTACACAAAAATAATTAAAATGTCATCATGGTTAATACTTTAAAGTAATTAAAATTGATGTTAGATGCTTAACCTAACGATGTTTCTTCCAATTTTTTTAATATACAATGAACAATAATGATATATGAGAATTTAAGACTAATTATATTTATATTGAAAAAGGTATGTATTCTATCATCGTATTGATTTTATATTGATTATTAAACACAAATCTCGCTATTAAATAAGATAAAATGCATAAACATTTATCAATTAAGTAGCTTACTTTTAAGTAAAAATACATTGAAAATTCAATTATAACATAAATATGTAAAGTTTTGAGAAGTACTTAGCCTTTGGTGTTATGTTACAAGATGATAAATTGTACATTGATTTTAGATAATTGATGATGTGGTACTCTAGGTTAATAAGATAAAAGATATATATTTTAAATATATCACAACTATAATTAACGTGATAATTTTTAATTAGATATAATTATATAGATCTTATTGTACTTACTAATAATATTGTATCAATCTTTGAAATTCATCCAAAATTTAAGATATATAAAATTTTCTAATAAAATAATGATAGAGAAAATAACACTAAAGTATTAAAGTGTACATATTTATTTCACCTACAAATAATTTAAAAAATTATATGTACCAAATAATATGAATATTTAATTTAATATTTTTATTTTTTAAAATTTGGCTTAAAATAGAAAAAGGGGTTTGTTTATCGTTTGATCATTAAATAAATCATAAATAATTCATTAATTGAAATTTATAAATTTATTAACGTTTATATCTTTAAATAGTTTATACAAAGGCTAATATAATCTACTAGTATTATTTATCTAAATAATTTATCATTAAAACATACTAATATTATTTATCTATATCATTTGTAATTCAAATGTAATTGTAAATTATAAATTAAAAAATATCAGTTATTTTGATATCATTTTTTTTTAGTTTTTAAAACAACAATTCTTTTCAATTAAGAATGGATATAAATATTAAAAAACCGACTAAATAGACTGATTTGAACATAAAAAACATCTAAAATATTAAAAAACCAACCAAATGGACTGATTTGAACATGAAAGAACATCTAGATCAATTTTTGATGGTCTAACAATTTATGTTTTCTATAGGAAAAAACATATGTAAACTTACCCAAATCGATTTATTAATATATGTATACATATATATATATTAATATTAAATATATGTAATTTAAGGATTAAATCTTATGATAATATTGACTTTTATATTTAGGGTTATAAGTTAATTAAATTTTGTTTATTATGTATTTTTAACATTAGATATAATACTTAAATTTGATGATTTTACTTAAATGAGTATTTAGATTTTTTTTAAATAATAGTACGACAACTAATATAGGTTCAAAATGATCTAATCGATTGATCGAATAAGTTGGTTGTTAGTTTAATTGTTTTATGCAAATGTTGGTTTAGGTTTATCAAATTCTCTAATTGATCACATCAATTCGATTAATTTTTTAAAATAAAAACTAACCTCACCTAACTATCTATATCCTTAATTTCAATTATGATTTGATCTAAAAAAAATTAATATAAAGTTTTATTTTTTACTATGATTGATGTGTTATATTTTTATTGATCGTACTATTTTCGATACGTTTTCAACTAGGGTTTTCTTCTACATCCTTCTTTACTATTTCTTTGCTCATCCCTCTATTTTCTTGCTCATCTCATCTTCACTTATCGGAATCGTCATCGGAGACATCAGAGTCTACCCACCAATAGAGTAAAGTTGTATTTTTTTATACATCTATTTGTATCATTCCATCTTTAAGGTACTTATTTTTCTTTTATTTCTTCACCTGATAGCTTATTAGTTTTATTGTAAGTGGCTATGAACTTCTTAATAATGATATGTTCTTCTTTTTGCATGGAATTTTCATTGATTTTTTACAATGATTCAATTGAGTTTCGTAATGTTTAAGTATGGATGAGTGAGTGTATTAATAATCACTTGAACACACTTTCTTTATAAGTCAGCTTTGTACGAAAAGTTTTATCCAAAGTAGTTATTACAATTCGTATCAGAGTAAGTATTCTTCAAGATAGTTCTCATCGTGGATTAAGAGACACTAGGGAGGACAACTTCCAAAAGATCTGTGAAATCAGCTAAAGTGTGGGAAAGGTTGTTATTATTGGGTTCGTGAAGTTATCTAGCTTATATGGACTGTCGTGGACATCAGTTCTGAAAGATGGATAAAATGTAATAACACATTTGAGTCTCATATGATTTAAATACAAATGAGTAGGTAGATTAATAAATACTTGAACCTGTTTTCAAATATATCTGTAATTAGTTCTTTGACATTAGAGGAAAACAAACAAATAAATAAAGTAACTTTTTTATAAAATAAAGTATTAATGTTGATACTAATATATATTTTTGTAAAGAAGAATGATACATGATAAGATTTTAATGGATCCATGAACATCAAATATGTTTACAAGATTTACTTAAACTTCATCATTGATTGTTTTCATCTTGCCCTGTTGCTAAATTTTGCTGATTTGTGCAGGTCAATTTATTCCTCCTGCGTCGCCTTTTGGGTGTCCGGACAAAGGGTTCTGAGCGGCAGGGGAAGGTCTAAAAGCTAGCAAAGGCAGAAATGCTATTGCACTCAGTCCGGACATAGGTTCCATGTCTACTGGAGCAAAAGCTATTGCACTCAGTCGAAGAATTAAGAAGGAACAGATTCAAGCAGGAACTACTCTTGAAGTCCCAGCCTGTCCAATCTGATCTGACAGAACAAGCAAGAAAACAAAAACAAAACAAAAAAATTGCTAAGAAAGATCGGGGAAGACAGACAATTATTGGGAACCATTCTTGTCAGATGGAGAAGAAAACACCATTTGCATTTTATTGTTTCGTTTGTATAGTATGTTTTGTTTATATTCTTTGTCATTCCAAGCAATAATTTATTATGCTTAATTAAGAAAAAAAAGAAAAATAACATTTGAGAAAACTACTGTGAAAGATGAAGCTTTCATTATGAGTTTGGAAAAGAAAAAAAGTAAGGATCAGTCATTGCAAGAGGAGTAGAAAATCGAGATGATATATCAAATTACTATAATGAAATAAAAATACGTTTTAACAAATACAGTAATTTTAATATTAATTGAAACATACTTTATCTATATTGAAAATATAAATTGTAATATCTTTTTTTTTTATTTTGTAGTTGTCACACAACACAAGCCACCCAATAGACTAAAAATGAATTCATTTTATAATTAATTAATTTGTATTGAATTTATATTAATATATGTGATACAGATATTTTATGACAATTAAAAATAAATATTAATTTTTTTTCTTCTAATTATATTAATATAATTATTAAAATCATATAATTATTATTTGACTAACATATTTTTGAAATTAAAATACTTGTGCTTAAAACGATTTTGTACTGCGTCCAATAATTTTTTCACACAATTTTATTAAAAAAAAGTAAGTAGGCTTTTACTTAATGGAAGAAGATTGATGTTTTAAATAAGGAGGATAGAAATTATGGTTATTTGACTGATTTTTTTAAAATAACCCCTGATTAGACGTGAAATTAAAATAATTATTACAATATTTAATAAAAATCAAATATATATTAATATTATTGTAATAAATATATATATATATATAATATATTTTTAATATTAATACACTTAAATAATTAAATTTTATTTTATTTATTCTTTTATATATAAATATTTATTTCACTTTTAAAATAAGTATATATTATAAATAAAAACTTTAGATATCTTTATAATATATAAATGATAAATCATTATCTATAAAAAATTTAAAAAAATTATTCACATATTTTAAATTAATAATAATAATTATTATTATATAAATATTAATAATTAAAGTATTGATAATTATTTAAATTATAATTAATTATTTTTTATATAAAATTATTTATCTTAATATTTATTTTATTAATTAAAGTATTTTATTAGTTAAAGTATTGTACTTATAAACTATTATTATTATTTTCAATTAATTATATTAAATCTTATTTTTTTAGTAAAATAAGTTGATATAGACTTACTATATTATTTTTAATCTAATTTGCTAAACCTTACTTGCACTTTCTTAAAATTTCATATTTATTCCTTTATCTCTCGTTTTTTATATCTCTTCCCCAAATACTCAGTCCCTACTCTCACCCAAGAGGATGCCTGACGACAATGAAGATTATGACGATAACGGTGATGGTGTTGTCATCGATGTCTATAACGAGTCTCACTAGTGTTTGGATGAACTCGTTGAGATTTGTGAGGGTAGAAAGTTGATCCTCCCAATGTTCTACCAAGTTGACCCTTTCGAAGTTCGGCGACAGAGAAGTCCCTTTGAAGACTACTTTGGATTTCATGCTGTTGGGAAATAACGCAAATTCCCGATAAGCCAAACTTATGAGAAAGCAAGAATAGAAAATAACACACAAATTTGATAACGGAGTTCGGCCAATCTTGATTACGTCTCCGAACCTGCTGCAGATCTTTTTACTGAAAGAGGAGAAATTACACAAGGTGTTTACAACACTCACAACCCACAACCCAATTATACCCAAGAAAATTACTCTCAATTTTCTCTCACAAAAGCTTTGCTCTCTAAGCTTTTCTCTCAATTGGAATGAACACTTTGGATGAATAATTCATTACAATTACACATTTATTTATAGGAAAATTCACTCCTTGAATTACTCCTTAAATTAATGGTTCCTTGAATTACTCCTTGAATTAAGCTCCATGTTTTACTCCTTGTTTTGCTCCATGTTTTGCTCCATGTTTTGCTCCTTAATTTGCTCCTTAAATTAAGGAGCTTTATAACAACAATCTCTAACATTCTCCCACTTGAAGACTGATTTCAATCTGTCTTCACACCTCGATCAATGCAACAGCTTTTCTAGTCTTTGTTACTCTAGCAGACCAACTGAAGTTGAACACAACTTCAGTTTGTCAATAGTCACCACCTTTGTTAACATATCTGCTGGATTTTTGCTTCCTTGAATCTTCTCCAGTATTTACACATCATCTTTCAATAGAGATCTGATGAAGTGATAACGAAGTCCAATATGCTTGGTTCTAGAATGAAATGCTGAATTCTTTGCCAAGTGTATTGCACTTTGGCTATCACTATGCAGAACATTCTTCTCCTGTTTGAATCCCAGCTCAGTTAACAAAACTTGAAGCCATATCATCTCTTTACTAGCCGATTCTTGCTACATACTCACCTCTGTAGTGGATAGAGTGACAATTTTACGTATTTGTGACATCCAACTAACGGTTGTAGTTCCAACAATAAATATATAACAGGTGGTGCTTCTTCGGTGATCAACTTCACCTCCAAAGTCCGCGTTTACGTACCACTTGTACTTTTAATTCTCCTTTACTAAAGTACAAGACTTTTCTCGTGGTGCCTCGTAGATACCTCAAAATCCACTCGATCGCTTCCCAATGAGTTTTTCCTGGATTTGACATAACCGCTAACAACTCCCACCGCATGGCCAATGTCCGGTCTCGCATGCACCATTGCGTACATCAAACTTCCAATGGCTGAGGCATAAGGAACCTTAGCCATGAATTCTCTCTCTTCCTCTGTCTGAGGGGACTGATCTTTGGATAGGCGAAAATGACTAGCCAAGGGTGTGTTAACTGACTTGGCATCGCCCATGTTGAATCTCTGCAAAACACGATTAATGTACTCTGCCTGAGATAACTACAAGGATCTTTTCTTCTTATTTCTTGTGATTTGCATTCCAAGAATCTTCTTTGCTGGACCCAAGTCTTTCATGTCAAACTCCTTTGACAATTGCTGCTTCAACCTTTTAATATCATCCATATCTGAACCTGCTACTAACATATCATCAACATAAAGTAGTAAAATGATATAACTGGACCTATATCTCTCGAAGTAGCAACAATGGTCAGCATTGCACTTCTGGAAACCTTCCTTGTGCATAAAGTTGTCAAACTTTCTGTACCATTGTCTCGGGGCTTGTTTTAGGCCATACAAACTCTTCTTAAGTCTGCACACCATATTCTTCTTCCCTCTTTCTGAGAAACCTTCCGGGCCGGTACATGTATATCTCTTCATCTAAATCTCCATGAAGGAATGCAGTCTTCACATCCAACTGTTCCAGATGAAGATCTTCAATGGCTACAATACTCAACACTGATCTGATAGTATTGAGCTTCACAACGGGAGCGAAAATGTCAGTGTAGTCAACTCCTTCCTTTTGTTGAAACCCTTTAACAACTAGGCGTGCTTTGTATCTCTTGGAACCATCATGCTCCTCTTTCACCCGGTACACCCATTTGTTGTGAAGTGCCTTCTTTCCCATAGGTAACTCAGCTAGTTCCCATGTCTGGTTGGAGATGAGAGATTTCATTTCTTCTTTCATAGCAAGCTCCCACTTGAGGTCAGCAACATATAGTTCATGTATCTCCTGTTAGGCACATGAGGTCGAGAAGACCTTCTCAATATAGGAGCTGGAGTAAGAGGTTGTGGTGTGTCGGAATGATGTGTACTACTCTGTCCAACAAGTTCCTCTTCTTGAGGACTTGTTAGAATTGGTTACATTCTTGAACTATCTGGGACATCATTTGCATCTAAAAATACTGACTCATTCTGTTCTGAGTCATTGGCATCTATTTTATGCATATCTTTATACATCACCCTTTCGTTGAAAATCACATCTCTGCTTCGGATAACTTTCTTCTTTTCGTCATCCCAAATGCGGTAGCCAAACTCATCCTCACCATAGCCGATGAATGTGCATTTCTTGGATTTGGGATCAAGCTTATTCCTACCTTGATCACTTATATGCACAAATGCTACACAGCCAAAAACTTTTAGATGTGATAGTTTCACCTCTTTTTCGCTCCATACCTCCTCTGGTATTCTATGCTCCAATGGAACAGATGGGCCTCGGTTGATCAAGTAAGCTGTCGTGTTGACTGCTTCTGCCCAGAACTGCTTCGGTAGACCTGACTGTATACGAATGCTTCTGGCTCTTTCTGTCAATGTTCGGTTCATACGCTCAGCTACACCATTTTGTTGAGGCGTGCCTGGCACAGTTCTTTCCATTCTGATCCCGTGCTCATAGCATAAATTTTTGAATCTTGTGTCTTCATATTCACCACCATTATCGGATCTGAGCTTTTTGATCTTCAAACCCGTCTCATTTTCCACCATAGCTTTCCATCTTCTAAAAGCCTCAAATACTTCAGACTTATGCTTTAGAAAGTAAACCCATACCTTCCGAGAGTGATCATCGATGAAAGTCACGAAGTATTGTTTCCCACCAATGGATGAGACGGTTGTTGGTCCCCAAACATCAGAGTGAATAAGCTCTAGCCTTTCCTTCTTTAGGGGTCTGCCACTTGTTTGAAAGCTGACTCTCTTTTGCTTTCCAAGTATGCAATCTTCGCATATGTCCATCTCTACAGTCTGTAGACCTGGAAGTTTTCCTTTTGAATGCATAATCTTCATTCCCTTCTCACTCATGTGGCCTAGTCTCTGGTGCCACAGGTTTGGTGTTTCATTACTCGCCGTAATTGTGATTGAACAACGTGCTTCTCAACATGTAAAGAAGAGTGCCACTTTTCTTGCCTCGAGCGACTCTCATTGCACCCTTTGAAATCTTCCAATCATCACCATGGAAGATCGTAGTGTAGCCTTCACTGGCCAACTGCCCTACTGAGATTAAGTTCCTTCTGAGGTTGGGAATATGCCTGACATCCTTCAGCTCCCAAACATATCCGTTTAACTTAATCTTCACTACACCTTTGCCAATAATAGCACATGGTTGATCATCACCAAGATATACCTTTCCAAGGTTTCCGGGGACATATTTCTCAAAAAATTCTTTGTGAAGTAGCATGGAACGATGCTCCAGAGTCTAGCACCCAAGATTCATCCTTTCTCTCCAAAGAGCATATCAATGCATCGTCCCCTCCCGAGGTGGAAGTAACATTTGCCTCTGCCTTCACTTGTTTGTCCTTCGGTGTACTCTTGCACTGATTTTTGTAGTGCCCGGTTCTTCCACAATTCCAACACTCGATAGTCTTCGAGCTATGGGAATTATTAGGATTCCTAGATTTGGACCTCCTGTCCTTTGATCTACCTCGGTAGTCTGTTCTACCACGTCCATTCCCTTTGGTTGAATTTCTTCCTCTTGACTCTGTATGCAAAACTGAAGAGGTTGACGATTCACCTGACTCTCTACGTCGGATCTCTTCACTGAGAACCAAATCATGAACATCGTCAAATTTCAACTTATTGCTTCCCGACGAGCTACTCACAGCCGTGACAGTAGCATTCCAGCTTTCTGGTAGAGAAGACAAAAGTATCAATGCTCGTACTTCTTCATCGAATTCAATTTCCATTGAACTCAACTGGGCTGTGACTGTGTTGAGTTCATTGAGATGTTGAGCTACCGATGCGCCTTCCGTCATCCGCAAATTGAACAAGCGCCTCATCAAGTGCACTTTGTTTGAGGCTGATGGCTTCTCATACATATTGGAGAGAGCTGCCATAAGACCTGTCGTGGTCTTTTCCTTTGCTATGTTGAAAGCAACATTACGGGATAACGTCAATCGAATAACTCCGAGGGCTTGTCTGTATAGAAGATTCCAATCTTCTTCCTTCATAGCCTCTGGCTTCTTCCCTGAGAGAGGTTGATATAGATTTCTTTGATACAGATAATCCTCTATCTGCATTTTCCAAAATCCGAAATCTGTGCCATCGAATTTCTCGAGTTTCACCCTTCCTTCATCTGCGGCCATTGCTCCCACTCAAATCTGACTTTCTCGGGATCGTTTCTGACTATTTCTACAAACCACCGTGTATTAGAACACCTCCGTCAACGAACAAATATCGTCAAAAAAATTTCACTATTCACGTAATTCACTATTCACGTGAATAGTAACCTTGTAAGAAATTGACAGAAATCACTACCAAAAGCTCTGATACCAGTTGTTGGGAAATAACGCAAATTCTCGATAAGCCAAACTTATGAGAAAGCAAGAATAGAAAATAACACACAAATTTGATAACGGAGTTCGGCCAATCTTGCTTACGTCTCCGGACCTGCTGCAGATCTTTTTACTGAAAGAGGAGAAATTACACAAGGTGTTTACAACACTCACAACCCACAACCCAATTACACCCAAGAAAATTACTCTCAATTTTCTCTCACAAAAGCTTTGCTCTCTAAGCTTTTCTCTCAATTGGAATGAACACTTTGGATGAATAATTCATTACAATTACACATCTATTTATAGGAAAATTCACTCCTTGAATTACTCCTTAAATTAATGGTTCCTTGAATTGCTCCTTGAATTAAGCTCCATGTTTTACTCCTTGTTTTGCTCCATGTTTTACTCCATGTTTTGCTCCATGTTTTGCTCCTTAATTTGCTCCTTAAACTAAGGAGCTTTATAACAACAATCTCTAACACATGCAAGGTCTGGAATTACTAATAATTTTTTTCGGTTGAGAAGAGTTATGAAGAAAGTCGATGAAATTTCTGGTTGGGTTTTCAAGAATAGGTACCCTATTTTTGTTCTTCTCCTGCTTCATATATTTTTGTCGGCAATCATCGAATGAATCATCTGACGTTTCTCTCTGAGATTCCTTTTCTCTATTTCTCTCTTTCATTTTCTCTATTTTTCTTAGATAAACCCAAGCTACCATATTGGAGATGAATATTCTCTACGGTAACAAGTAACAACGAAGATGATGATCTATCTTGTTCGACTTTCTTGCACTTCTTTTTCTTGATGTGTTTGTCGTAGAATGGTGACGTTATTTCAACCAAAATCGTACTCTCCTCGTCTCTACCATGATTTTTCTCCATGGAATCTGAATAGTTATTTCCCTTTTTATTAGAACAGTGCCCATCGAATTCTCCATTTATCACTGCTAAAAAGTTAAATCCCAATTCACAAAATTAAATCGAAATTGAAATCATAATAAAAATAAAAATGGGATAAAATAGAAAGAAAACAACGTTATTTGGTTTGAGATCAAATAAAAAATCACTATTTTGATTTTACACTTAATAAAATAGAAAAAAATGTAAATTATTTTAATATCTTTATATTTATTAAAGTTTAAATAATATCATTTAATTATTATTTTTTTCGTCAGATAAAATACATTGTTAATATTATTATTTTCCTAAATAATTATTACTAAAAGAGAAAATATATTATTAAAATTATTATTTTTCTAAATAGGATTAGGATTTTGAGATTTGGGATTTAGGGTTATAATTGTAGGCTAAGGTTTAGGATTTTTGGATTTGGGGTTTAGGGTTTTAGGATTTGGGATTTAGAGTTTAGAGTTTAGGGTTTTAAAATTTAAGGTTTAGGGTTTTAGATTTTAGGTTTTTGGATTTGAGATTTTGGGTTTGGAATTTTAGGTTTTGAGATTTGAAATTTGAGTTTAGGATTATATTTGAAGTGGGGTAAAATTATAAAAAAAAATTGAAATGAGAATGAAATCGTGATTCCTAAAGGGGGGAGAAGAAATTGTAATTCCTTCTTCTTTAAGAATCAGTTTCATTTCTAACTCATTTTTCAACCCAACCAAATAGACAAATGAAATGAATCAATTCTGATTCATTTTCATTCCCTCTAACCAAACACAACATAAAGGAAAATCGAGAAAATGTTCTCCCTTTATTGTATTTTTGTTGGGGTTGAGCTCTGTGTTCCTTCACCATTTAGTTACTCGTTTATCTAAGAATGTGTACTCAATTTGCCTTCTTGTAATTTTGATATTGTTTAATAATAGTTTGCTCTTTGTAAATTGATTTTTTGCATGTCTAGAATTGTGCAGTGATGTTTATGATCCTTTAGAAAAGCCAAAAATCAATGAGATCATATACATCATTTGATTTTATCATGAACTTAATCACTATAGGATTGAGTTTTCATTTTGATGATTGTATCATGATGATTCTTTTCATTTTCAATCACTAGCTAGAGTTGGCATCTCTTATAACATGTGTTTCTTCCAATTTCGAACACAAAACTTGTCTATTTATTAAGACAATATGTTAGCAATGGATTTATAGTACGTCCAATTTGGTTAGGATGAGTCCGGGTAAAATTCAGTAAATTGGAGGCTTGTTCAATTGAGTTACGATTAGTTGGACATGTGTTTAATTAAGTTTCGATCAATAGGATATTAGTTGATCAAATATGATTAATTGGATAATTGTTCAGTTCATTTGGACACATACTTGGCTCCGACAAGTAGGGTTGGACAACTGTCTATTTGGTTAACACGTGTTCAATTCAATTTTGACGAGTGATGTAATTATCTGATAAAAAACTGGTCAGATGGACAACCGTCCAATTCAGTTGGATATGTGTCTAACTCGACTCCAACAAGTAGGGGTTATCGATCAACTAAATTCTAACTAATTGGACAATTGTATAGTTAAGTTGGATATGTGTTTGACTTGACTTCGACGAGTAGGATCATCGACTTATCAACCTTTGTCTAGTTAGACAATCGTCCAATCCTGATAGATGATATTGAAATATTTAGTCAAAAATTAAAGCACAATTGTCGACAAAAAAATGAAAGCATTTTTTCATTTTGTATAAAAAGTAAGTGAGAAAAGATCATATATGATTTTTGACTAATATGAGATCATTAAAACATATAATTCTATTTTTAATATATCAAGTTATATCAATTAATTAATAAATTATCAAAAATTAAAATATTAACAATTATCTAGAATATAATTTTTTATCTTTTTTATACAATATTATTTAATTTAAATAACGTAAAATTATCTTTTTTTTTGGTTAATTATACTATTGTATTTAAGAGGTTGATATTTATTTTAAGAAGAACAGTAGTTATATTATTACAATATAAATTATTATTGAAATAAAAAAAATTATTGATGATGATTTTATTTAGTAGTCGGTTCTATGCGTCATGTAAGATTTTAAGTGAGTTCTACGTGTCAACCGATGTTACATGTGGCTTAAGTAGGTTGACACGTAGAATCGACTTAAAATCTTATATGTAACGTCGATTCTACGTGTCAACAGATGCTACTTTATTTTTCTTCTTCTCATTTATCGACAATGGTAGGTCTTATTTCCCTATTACATTATAGAGAAAAATCATATGTTATCTCTATTTTCTTTCTCCTTTTTTAGCCATTTTCGACCATCATTTCTAGCGCTATCAATTTGGTTTTTTTCCTCTTTTTCTTCACTTTCTCACTTACCAAATACTCTTTTTTCTTTGTTTCTTTTATTTTATCACTTCATTTACTCTTGTAAGTATTTTTATGAATTATTTTACACTTATTATTCATATTTTCTTATTTTAATGTATATTATGTGTTATTGATTATTCACATTTATGAATTATTTTACATTTATTATTCATATTTTTATTTTGTTCATTTATTTATTTTAATAATTTTATGCATTTAAGTTTTTGATATATATTAATTTATTTAAAATTTAAATTTTTGAAAAATATTTACATATACATGAAATATATATTTATATATATATATATAATATAATTTTATATGTATATAATGTATAATAAATTTATTAATATTTATTATTAATAATAACATGCATTTTATATATAAAAAAATTATTATATATTATATATTTGTTAATGTCATTATGAGTTTATTAATTATTTGATTTTTATGTATTTATTTTTATATAATGTTTCGATAGATATTCTATAATTAGGGAATTCATATATAATAATATTTGAAATATATTGGTTAGATACATATCTAATATGATTAATGTCATTAATAAAAAATGGAAAAATATTGGATGATAAAGTGTAAAAGTGAGCAAAACTACATTTATGGAGTTGAATTTTTTTTTAAATTTGTTCGTAGAAATAATAATAATGAAATTAGTATGATTCGATGACCATATGTTAAATGTAAAAATGAAAAATTTCGTGATATTGATGAGGTTAAGTATCACCTTATCCGTATTAGTATTCTTTTGTGTTATAAATGTTGGTATTAACACTTAACAAAAATCAGAAGTTGATAATCTATTTACCACTAAAGTTTTTAACAAGGTCAAGATTATTGGATGTTATAATCTTTAATCCATATGACAATTATGTTTGGTACCATGACTCAGCTTCCATAAAATTGAGTAAAGACACAAAGCAGTTGTTGAAATATAAGAATTATAATTAGTTATATGTACAAATGAATATTAATAATTTAATAAATTTTATTATTAAATAATAAAGATGTTCGAATATAGAAACCATGTACACTTGTTTTTTTGTAGGTTGCACAACAAAATGATGGAGTCATGTGTGATTACTTTATCACAAAATTTATGAGCAAAATCACCTCAAATATCAACATTCTAATTAATGATGTGGTAATCTCTTTTACTAATACATTTTTTTAACTTATACAAGTTATTTTTTGTGAATTCGTGCTATTATATTCTTATTTTGAATTTTAAAAAAATGTAGCTATTTGGTTGGAACAAATATGACTCTGCTATGCAAATTTTTAAGGATTCATGTGAAGAATTTACAGAACACACATTTCAAATTATTACATCACAAGAAGATTGAGAAGAAGAATATGATAATATTAAATAACGAAGGACAACACCATGATAATTTTTTTAATACTTTAATTTTTCTATTCTTATGTTTATGAAGTTTGAGTTTGTTTGATGAGTGTGTAGCAAAATGAATTGTTGTTTGGACTTGTTTTCCTACCGAAACTCCATCTCATCTAATTGGAAAAATCAAACTTATTTTTCTTGAAATAAAGTTTAAATATCACAAAATTCATGATAAAAGAAACTCACTTTATTTGAAGCTTAAATTATATATATATATAAATTATTTTTTATAATAAATTTAATTCTCAAGTAATTAATTAATATTTAATTTTTTAATAATTTGTACTATTTAAAAACTATTTTAAACATATCTTGGTTTTTTTATTACGTGATAAAAAACAGATAGTGAAGATAATAAAAAATGCATAAAACATGTTAAAAATATAGAATTTAAAATCAATTCAGTGCATAAATCGACTTTAATTTTAAAGTCTACTCGTTTTAAGTCGATTAATAACTGACTTAAAAACTTGAATTTGTAGTCATTATACTAAGATATAGTTAATATTAAAAATAAAATAGATATTTCATACAATTTTATGATAAAATAACGGAATTAATGTAATCCAAAAAATAAAATATATTATTTTTGTGAGTAAATAATTTTTTTACTACCGAATTTTGTTAATCGTTATAAAAACATCATCTTTAATTTTTTATTTTTATACTATTAAAATTCATAAATTTAATAAATATAACATCAAATTTTATTTTTATTTTTATACCATTAAATTTTATAAATGTAATAAAAATTTATATATGTATAACTTATCATTAACTAATCGATATCAATAATATTTTTATAAATATAATAAAGTTTCATGAAATGAAAGTAAAAAAAAAAGTTTAATATTATTTTTATAATAATTATAAAATTTAATAATATAAAAATAATAAATTAAAATTTAATAATATTTTGATAATAACGTCAGTATAAAAATTTATTTATTCTAATTCTTTTTAGTGATAAATGTTAACACGTTATTTTGTAGTTTCCAACGTCTTATGTTCACTTCTCTCGCCTCCCTGCCTTAAACCCTTCCTTACCCTAAACACCTAAACCTCCAAATTTAGGTTTCATCTCTCTGCGTCCCCCATTAACCCTAATCCTAGTATTATATCGATATGACGAGCTTCGTTCTGCGCAGGTTGTCTTCTTTGGCTCCGAGGCGGACACTCGCCGCCATCGAGACTGTCTTACACAACCACCACCAATCAACCACCGGAATAATCCTAGCTCGCAGAAATGGTGGTCTTGGTGATGAAGTTAGGTCCTTCTCTACTATCAGAGAACCTCAATCTGAGGGTATGTTTGGGATTCAAGTGAGGAACTTCCATGTAAAATCTGGGCAGTTGGGTTACCGGGCATCGTCTGTTTTGCAAGCTGAGTTGGCGGTAGATTACTCGTACGAAGAATCGTCTAAAAAGGGTGCTGATGATGAGGGACTTGAGATTTCCAAGCTTGGAATTTCGCCTGAGATTGTCTCTGCTTTGGCTAAGAAGGGTATTACTAAGCTTTTTCCTATTCAGGTAAGTCTATTATTTGATAAACTGTTTCTGGAAATGGATTATCTGGGTTTGAATTATAAAATATCTTATATTGTCTTTTTTTGGGTTTGATTTTGGATAGAGAGCAGTGCTAGAGCCCGCAATGCAAGGGCGTGATATGATTGGTCGTGCTAGAACAGGGACCGGAAAGACTCTTGCTTTTGGAATTCCAATATTGGATAAAATCATTCGCTACAATGCTAAGCACGGGTCTGTCAAAACACTGTTCATTTTCTTAGTTTTTCTGTTTTTTGTCTTTAAGCTTCTGAGAGTATTTGAGGATTTACGGATAAATGGTTTTCTTCTTATTCTTATATTGGGCATAGGATTTATTCATTTTTAATTGTGTAGGCGTGGAAGAAACCCGTTGGCTTTGGTTTTGGCTCCAACTAGAGAACTTGCTAAGCAGGTTGATAAGGAATTCTACGAGTCCGCACCCAACTTGGATACAATTTGTGTTTACGGTGGTACACCTATCTCAGCTCAGATGGGGCAGCTTGGTCATGGTGTAGATGTAGCTGTTGGCACGCCTGGTCGTGTTATTGATCTTATCAAGAGGGGAGCTCTTGATCTTTCAGAAGTTCAGTTTATTGTACTTGATGAAGCAGATCAAATGCTTCAAGTGGGATTCCAGGAGGACGTGGAGATAATCTTAAAGAGTTTACCAAAGAAACGGCAGAGCTTGATGTTTTCTGCTACTATGCCTTCATGGATTAGAAAGCTAACCCAAAATTACTTAAAAGACCCTTTGACAATTGATCTTGTGAGTATCCTATATCTTCTGGGCCCTTTCTTATCTATCTATACCTTTTTCATCCTGATTTCTTGCTCTAGATAATGATATAGTATCTTTTACATTTGATTCATGCTTAGTCCGTGGTTCCTACTGCTAAGTACTGGCTTACTGTTAATACAAATTTGCCAATGATAACATGGGAGATAAAAACCTTATATTTTGTATAATTGATCACTTATAGTGTTTTCATGACGAAAGATTTATGTTTTTGTGTTACATCTTGACCTAGAGCTTGAAAATTGTTTGGATTTCACTCTTTTTATTTTTTTTGGTTGTTTGGGTACATATGAATGAACTAGGCAAAGGTAGCATACTGGTGTGTCTGGAAGCAACAAATGGTGAATTTTTTGGCTTTTTACTTGTACAGCATATGGGGATTACTGCATCTGGGAGAAAACTCATAGTGTGGTTGTTCTGTTTACAATATAAACTATACTGAGGAAGTAAAATATAAATTTAATGGGTCCCATGTTTGCAATCTTATTAGTTGCTTTTTTCATACAGGTAGGTGAGTCTGATCAGAAGCTGGCAGATGGTATTACATTGTGCTCAATAGCATCCGACACATATGCAAAAGCTTCAATTATTGGACCACTGATAACGGTAAAATTTTATTACTTTTGCCACATTCTTTTCCTCATTGAACTAGTTATATATTTGTTGCTTTTTATATTATATTCTTTTTGCTAATGTTGCCCATCCCCTAACAAAGATCAATTATCACTATGAACTTTCTGCTTGTCAGGAGCATGCAAAAGGAGGAAAGTGTATTGTTTTCACTCAAACAAAACGTGATGCTGATCGACTGGCATATGCAATGGGGAGAAATAATAAATGTGAGGCCTTGCATGGTGATATCTCACAGAGCCAGAGAGAAAGAACTCTTTCAGGCTTCAGAGATGGACGTTTCAATATTTTGGTTGCCACAGATGTTGCTTCCCGTGGGCTTGATATACCTAACGTTGACCTGGTTAGAGTTGATCAAACTCTTTTTTTCTTTATTGGTTGAGAATCATTTATACATGATTCATTTGTTATATATTTTTTGGTTCTCATGGTTCATTCGATTATGATGATTTATTGATGTTTTAAATAATGTTCATTGGTGCTTTAGTACACGAAGCTTTTATGGATTATATGTCATCATATGAGAAAGTGTAGGCAGTATTTCTTGTGTGTGGTTTAATTATTGAAGCTCCATTCTTTCTCAGGTGATACATTATGAGCTACCAACCAATTCAGAAATATTTGTACACCGATCAGGACGAACAGGCCGTGCTGGGAAAAAAGGAACTGCTATTCTTATTCACACACCTGATCAGACCAGGAGTGTCAAGATTATTGAGAGAGATGTGGGGTGCAAGTTTAATGAGGTATAGTTGTCCTATATTGTCTTGAATTTTTTTGTTGTTTTTTTTAAGCCTTTCTTATTTTATTATGGCCCATAGAAACTGTGGTTTGGCTTCTGCCTTATTTAAATATTGCCTCACTTGCATCCTTATAGATGGTTATTTGCATCAAATGTCTCCTTATTGAAGAACCACAGGGACACAAGTGCACAAAAATATGCACCTGCCTTTATTAAAAAATCAGACAATCTATTTGTTATCAAATGATTCACCTCTGCAACTCTCACAGGGGTTTCTGAGAATTAGTTTCATAGGTTGAATCATTCTTTAGCACATCCTTGTGAAAGGACATGTGACTGAATACACACACACACTAAAGTAAATGCTGAACAAAATCTATGTTTATATCTCTCTGTTACTGATTGCAGTATTTGTCTTCTTTTATATATATATATCTATATATATATATATATATATATATATATATATATATATAAATATTGTATTGTTTGTGGCAAAATATCACGGTTTATTATCTTGCTTAGCTCTGTACTATGCAATGCCAAGTTATTGGCCCAATATCAAATAATTAGGCTGTCTAACGTGCCTTTTATGCTCATAAAATTTATAGCATTGGACCTAATTACATTTTTCTTTTTTCCTTTAAACAATGGCATGGATGTCTGATGACTTGTTGGTTGCAGCTGCCAAGGATTAAAGTTGAGGGTGGAGATGCAAACATGTTTGGTGGCATTGCTGGAGGTAGTGGTCGATTTGGCCAATATGGAGGTATGAAGGACCGAAGTTCTGGTGATAGCTTTGGCCGCTTTGGAGGCTCTGGGGGTTCAGGATTTGGTCGTTCTTCTGGAGAATTTGGAAGTGGATTTGGTGGACCTAGCACAAACCGTGCTGGGAAATATGGTGGTTCTGGCTCTGGTCGTTCAGATGGTTTTGGGGATTTTGGCAGTTCGACTCGTTCTAGTGGGCATGGGGGTTTTGGTGGATCAGGTCGGTCTAGTGGTTTTGGGGATTTTGGCAGTTCGGCTCAGTCTAGTGGGCGTGGGGGTTTTGGTGGATCAGGTCGGTCTAGTGGTTTTGGGGAGTTTGGCTCTGGCCATACTAGCGGTGGATTTGGCAATCGAAGCTATGGTAGTAGCTCTTATGATTCTAATCCTACGAGGCCTTTTTGATTATGTTGAACTGTAAGTATGTCTTCATCAAAGAAGAAATCTTGTAGTTTCTTTATGCTTTGTTATTGTCTTGGCTAGTTTCTGGTGATGCGTGGTTTAACTACTAATGTAAGAACATTTACTGATAGCACTGCGGTATTTAAGCTCGTTCTTTGGCGCACGTGCAGCTATGTTCCGATGGTAGTTGAAGTTTGGTGAAATTTTTCAAGAGGAAAGGCGTAACCGGAGACAATAACTGATACCTTACAATGAAATTAAGGCTGGGAAATTTTAGCGGCATATGGTAAACATTATTCATGTAAGTCTTGAAAATCTTGACCATAAGCAAATTCATAAATGATAACCTGAATGATTATTCATCTATAGCAAATTCAGCTCCTGAACGGAGGATTCTTGCATGTAATTTATTTATTTATTATTATTACTATATTTTTTTACTTTGTTTATCATCTCTGCCCTATTCTTTTTTTCCTCACTATTTAAACTCAAATGTATTTTTGAAAATGTATTACTGAAAATGTATTTTTATTCCTGATGTTTATTATGAATAGGAGGAAATTTAAGAGGCGACTTTTATAGGAGTGTACCTTACTGGAATTAAACAAAAGCTACCCATTTAAATACATATTTACTAATCCCCTCCTATTTAAGAAAATGTATATCAATGGTTTAATTTTATAAAAATACTAATTTATAGAATGATAATTTTATTTTAACAAAAATATTTATTATTTTTATGTATTCATTTCGTTACTAAAAAACTCTTATCATGGCAAAATATATTTACCTTTATTGTCCTTTTTATTCTTCCCTTGATATCCTCGTTCTCTTACCCACTAGTACCCTTAACGATTTTTTATACAATAATTCAAAAATGTAATTTTTATTAAAATTAAAATTAGATCATTATCAATTTATTTGAAGTATCATCTATGTTAAATCCATTACGATACATATCCATCACTATTGTAAGTCCATTTCATTTCAATCTTCTCGACAGTTTTATCTTTTTTCGATGTTATTTTCATCTTAAGATTTATCATCAAATATAAGGATTAAAAAGGTTGAATGAGTTACTGAGATCATTGGTAGTGACACTTAAATGATAGAATTGGATATTTTGAAAAGGTTGAATGAATTACTATTTTTATAAAAAAGAAATGACTTTAGAGTTTTTTATAATAAATAATAAAAATTAGATGATCGATAAAAAAAAATAAATAATAGGGATAAGAGGAAAATGATATTTGAGATTAATGATAATTATTAAGATAATATAATATATTTTTGTATTAAAAAAAATAAAACATGTCATAAAATAATAAATGTTTTTATAAAGATCAAACTATCTTTTATAAATTAAGTTTTTTTCTAAAAAAATAGATAATTGTTTTACATTTTATTAAATGTGAAGATTAATAATATAATAATATGATAGTATGAATTCAAATAGGTACCGTATGTTAAATAAAAATGCAACTAAAACAACGAACTCAAAAGAAGAGCCCTTTATCCTGCTTCCGTACTTTGAATTTAGAACCTCAGACTGGTGGTAAATTGCCCATTACCCCCACTAGATATCTCAATAACTATGGGGTTATTGATTTCGAACCTCAGACTTCTCAGGCTTTAATAGAGGATTTTTTTTTTTTTTTGGGACTGAATGATGTTTTTTGTAGCTTGTAATTGACCTTGTATAACATAACTTCATGGTGCTAAGGCTGTATTGCGAATGTAAAACCCAAAATAGAATTATTAGAAATTCTCTGATAAAAATTCACACTTTGACAATGATTGAGTCACGTAACTTAAGTAGTAACCAAATATCAGGCTCGTTCACACATTGAAGCATGCCCTGACTCCATCAAAATTTTGTAGTGTCTAGAATACGTTACACATAAACCAAATCGGCAACACTGTTTTAAAAGCTGGTAACCAAAAGAAGATCAGATCAAATGAGCAATTTTGTAGTGATTAAAACTTGGCTCCAGCAGTCAACATCCTAAGTCCCTTGGTAGTTAAGTCTTGACTGGTTTGTCGATGGCATTGTATGCATGTACTCTATCGCACCATGTATATCAGCGTACACTTCTCATATTTGGTTTAGTTAGTGCCTCCACAAGTCTGTACATCCAACGATCTAGCATTCCTGTTGGTGCAGGATAGAAGTAATCATATGTACAAAAACAAAAGAAGTTGGGGAATAACGATAAAAATTCCCTTCTATAAAAATTAGGAAGTGAAAGTTGCTGTAACCAATTTCTAGCTGAAACATTTTTTTTCCCTTACATATATGTGAACATATGTGAAAATTTTCATTTTTTTTGCTACAATTTGGGTATATGAGTCCCAAAATAGAATATAAATGTATGATTCAGTTTGATGGTCTAAGTTTAATAGATCAACTAACAAGAAAAAAAGTGGATATGGAAGTTTTAAATTTCCAAGGTATTACCAACTTTAGTTAAAAATAAAAAGTGCCGGGAAAAAGAATAAAAAGATAAAACTTGAAAGGTTGAAGTATTTCCGTCAAATTCCAAACTTGCAAAATATTACCGGTAAAAGCTTCCTGGTTCCCAAAGGGCCTTATTGTCACCAGAAAAGGAAAATATAAGTCAGTGGAAAGTGAAAAACAAACCTGTAAGGGCAAATGTACCGCCTAAGACTGCACAAAGCCGTGTGATGAAATGGAGAAAGCTGCGGCGTTCTTCTCTGATAGTCACAGTAATTGGTGATAAATCATACAAGAAGTAGACACCTGCATATAAAATAAACCGTATTCAAAACAAGTACCAAAAAAATCTGAATCACTAATGGTTTATGATTAAATAATTGATTTTGTGATTTATGATTTTCTATAAAAATAATCACCAATATGTTTAGTAATGATTTTTTACTTAATGATTTTCAAGAAAAAATCATAAATCACTTACAAATTGTTTGATAATACTTTATATATATATATATTCGATAACTTAAAAAATAATGAATTTTTGATTATTATTTTAAAAAAAGTATTTTTAATCATTTTCTTTAAATACTTATAAATACAAAAGTCGTAACACTTGATTTATTCTCTTAAAAATATTTGGTATAAATGAAAAAAACCAAAAATCAAAAATCTAATTTAAAATTCTTATTTTTAAAGATTTATAGCTCACTCTATGTTTTGGTATTGATTCCTTAAAAAAGTAAAAATCCAAATAAAAAATCGTTACCAATAGTTATTAAACATAGTTGATTGAAAAGTCACTTGAAAAAAAAAAACAAAAATCTAAAATAAAAATTGTTATCAAACAAGTCCTAATAATGTTTGATTGTTGATTTTTGATTCTTTTTTCAAATAATTTTTTAATCAGGCATGCTTAATAACAATTTTTTATATTTTTAAGAAATCACTACCCCAATAAAGGATGATTTATAAATCTTAAAAACGAAGATTTTTAAATCAAATTTCAAATTTATAATTTTTTTAATTTTCATCAAACACTTTTTTTCTAGAGAGTGAACGAAGTCTTATGAATTTTTTAATGTATAAATATTAGAAAAAAACAATTAAAAACTTAAATTTTGAAAAAAAAGTCGGTAAAACAGAAAGCTTTACCAAACAACTTGTAAGTTTTTGATTTTTTTATTTAAAATTATTAAGTAAAAATCGTTATCAAATACAATAGTAATTGCTTTTTCAAAAGAACCAAAAATCAAAAAATCAATTATTTAATCAAAAATCAAAAATCAAAAATCAAAAATCAAAAATCAAAAATCACAAATCATGACCTAAACAAATTCATGTTAAGTTTCTATATTATTCACCAAAAGAAGAAAGCCAACTAAGCTTCTTAACTAACCTGGCCATGATCTATCAAAATCTTTCAATGGGGAGAAATACTCGGTAACAGAGAATTGATTAGTTGGTACAACTTCTTTTGAGATGTACTTATATTCAGTTGGAACAATCTGCACTGCCACGAATACAAAAATCTAAATACATTTTTATAGAAACTATGTCCATCAGAAGTATATCCATACAGAAGTTAAAAAAATTAAATTAAATTAAAAAAGTACATATGCAGATAACTGATGTCAGTAACCGCAAATGAAAATTCATCACATTTCAAATGTATATAGAAAAAATTAAGACAATTTTCTTGCTTTATCCTTTAAATTGATTGTTTATATTGCAGCAATTTGGGGTCAAGACATTGAGGAACATCCTAAACTCCAGCAGATGATTACTCTCTCTGCCGTTACTCAATGGTTAATTGAGGATGAGCCAACTCATAACCCAGAAGTAAAAATCTTTCTTTTAAATGGGTGACAAACTAAAAAAGTTCAAGTGATTGGGAAAACAAAAGGTAAAAGATTTAAAAGTCAAAATAGTTACTGAATATGCAAAGTAGACTTGTACGTTGCAGAAGACAGATTAATATCTAGGTTGCATGATTCAAAGGCAATACACAGAGACTAATGCGTTCAGACCTTTATATAATATTTGAATATCCCACTGGTGTCACGTAGGATCCGAACTGTGTCATCAAGTGGATTGTGAATTCCTGGATATTTTGGTCCAAATGACAAATCATGGATAATGTGACTAACGTTCACATGCTTAGATCCTTCAAAAATCTATAGGAAAACAAAGATGATATGTTACAAACATATGATAATAAAGTTACAAATTGTTCGATGGAGTTACTGGGATGATTTCACTAAGAAAAAATTGATCAAGCAGTCAACACTTTGCATGAGTAGTGAGTAAAGACCATTTAGTAAATAAATCCAGGACGTACCACCAGAATTGTATTCCTTATAGTTGTTTCATACAACCCTTAGGTAGGATGGAAAACAAGAACAGATAACTTTATCCCATTAATGAAATATATATATAAATATATATATATATATATTTAACTCTGCAGTGTACTCGTAATATGAAATTCACAATGGGGGAAAAAAAAGAAAGAGGAAAAGGGATGGTCTTCAAAAGAAAATTACCATTTGAGCAACAAAAATGTTCAATCCATGAACTGAAATATGGAAGTTTCCAGCAACTCTTTGGACATCTAAAACACCATAAACCTGCAAGTTAAGCCAAACTCAGAATTATTCTTAATAAGATATTGAAGCTCATGAATAGCTCATTAACATCTCAAGTGCAGAACGTCTTCAATGAAATACCCGGCATCCTTCTCCCCTCTGCAGTGCTTGCCTTACTTTATTAATCAAATTCTCAGCATCTTTATCAAAGGCATCTCCTAGTAAATGACTTTCTTTTCCCAAGTTCTCATGATGATCTTTATCATGTTCTGGTCAAAAATACAATACTTTATGTTTTAAACATACAACCTAAAATGAAAAGGATGGATTTGAAGAAACTTTCAAACCCCAACTCCTTTCTCAAACCCCTATTATATTTCATATCATAAAGATTGGAAGGATAGAATCATAATGGAGTTTTTGAACTCTAGTGCCTTGAAGGAAGTGGAAAAATTTATAATAAATATATGGTCTTAAAATGGAGCCTCTTCATTTGCAGTGGGTTAAAACACTCAAAACATAATACAGATCATTAAAATCAAGCAATTTCCTCACCCAAAAAACAACAGAGGACAAAAGGAGTTACTACTATTATAATTAACAATAACATATACAACCCTACAATTTCATTAAACAAAACTGAGTTCCTAAAAATGCAACTGACCCAAATGGAAATAATTACATTCATTGGACAAAAACTGGCGGATAAAAGAAAACAAATAGTTCCACTCAATTATATTAAAAATAAGATCATAGAAAGAATAATTAACTTCTTCTAAAGAGAAAAATTAAATTAGCTAGAGCATATTACCATGCTGGTGAGTATGTTCCTTCTCCACAAGGTCAGATAAGTATTCAGTGCCAATAATATTTCCATGGCTGTCCAAGCGAAGCTGAAGTAAGTCTAAATTGTTAAGCACAATACATTCCGGAGGGATAAGCACAACTTTGCCAATAAAAGTGATATAAACAAACTCATCATGTAAACAAATCAGGCAAGCTAACTGCCAAACCATCACCAACATTTTCTGTTTAGAAAACTGAAAGAGATACAACCTTCTGCTAAAGCTTTTAATGAAAGTAATTAATAAAAAGTTTCTATACCTCCAAAGTAGCTAACCTAGTACATTAAAGTATTCAGCTAATACAAATGCATGAGACCATCAACTTTGATGAGAAAAACTATTGATAACAAATTATATCACCTTCCATATGTTTGTATCAAGATCCACCTCGTGCTTGCCAGACATATCAATGGCATCAACACTTAAGACTGCAACACAGAGGGGGGAAAAAACCGAAAGCTGAGCACTCATGATTACCATCTCAAAAAGTACTGAACATCAAGTTAAATTAACAGATATGCAGTTAAGCCAGTACTTGCTAAAAAACTAAGAAAAAAGAAATGTGCTAACCATCACATGGTAATGAAGGGAGCGTCATATTTATGTTAATTGGAAGAGTCTCTCCACGTTTCAAGTCTACAGACATCTGCCAAGCAGTTTATTTCAGAGTTAGGTAACCCTTAACTTTGAAAATTATGGCAGCAAGAGTTCAATCAACTCACTTAGCCCCATACTAGGTGATGTTCCTTTCAGTTTTCTATTGATTATTCATTACTTGGAATTTTGAACTTAAATTTGTTGAATGAGAATCTAATTGCATGTATTCTTATTCCTTCATAAGACAAAGGTAGTTGTGCTATATGGTAATAGGGCATCATATTGCATTTTGTTAGGGGTTTCATGGGGAAATGCCAAGGACACTGCTGTCTCAAAAATGACCATCACATAATTTTTTCGTACATTTGGAAATTCAGACAATATTATGAAACATATCATGTCACAAGCTTCCTGCATAAAGTCCATAACATTTATTTGAGACTTTACTTTTTCTCACCAAAAATCAGAGAAATCCCCCAAAGCAGCTGTGCTTCAGCCACTAATCCTTTGCAAATAGAAAGAAAATATAAGCAGAGTCAATGCTAACCTGATGAACAGTGTCTGTGGCAAGATAGTATCTCAGCTCGTGCAGGAACAACGTAACCATTATGACTAAACCGACAGTAGAGACTACACAAGTGTAAAAAGTACAACATGTTTAAAGAATGCCCAAGTTAACATCCTTGACAGTCCATAATATAAATACTATAAACAATATTCTCCATCAAACAATACAAATAACAGTGATGTATTAAAGATTAAATCCAACCATTTCTTCCTCAAAATTCTTTTATCCTTTTCAGTAATTTCCAAAGAAAACTTGCATACGAAACATTATAAAAATATTCCACGCAAATAAGGTCTATTTGCAAATTGGAACTGCTTCGGCATACATTGTTTCCAAATGAGCCAAAGCACGTCTAATGGCTTGTTGTAACCTCTAAAGAAGGTGCATTAAATTTTTGAGAAGTATTATCAATGGTTGTAGGAGAAGTATGTAATATTCATTTGTAAGAGTAGTAGTTTAGGAAGCATGGTTCATTCCTAAATGTCACTCAAAATCAATTTTATGCTGAATATGAACACCTAAATGTTTCTCTTAGTCTTTCTCTCAATTACCAGACCACTTTCTTTTAAATTATTCAAGAACATCCAAATTGGCCCTAAATAACCTTGACAAAACAGCAAGAAGAAAAGCCAGTTGCGCTATATTTTAATTATCTCAATGAAAGAAGAGTTCATAATCTACAATTTTAATTCAAATATACATTAAACCATTTAATAGAATGATACAAACTCCCCATCAGCACCCATTCTTCATAAACAATCGTATCACACAAAAGACTTGAAATTCACAAGGAAACGAGAATGTGACAAGTGAATGGACATTGTTACCGAGTGCTCCAGATTGTGTTTTTTGCATCAAATGCTCTTCCGCACGAGGAAAAGCGTCCATGCTCTTTAGAGCTTGTTTGACACCCATCTCCGCTTGAACAACCTGTCAAACGGAAAATTCAACATTTTTAGAAAACCCAAAATCAGCCTTCTTTTTTAAATCCCAGAAAACTAAAATCAAGTTTGACCAAAAAGACGAGATGGGTTTATATATAAAGAGAATTTTTTAACGTATTTTGGAAATTTCCGATCAAACCCAAATGAGAAATATCATGTCTGAATGCAGTATTGAAAGATTAGGCTGCAGTTTCCGGAAATAATATTGTCATAAGCAAGCAATTTCAAAGATAAACGAAATTGTAATTGATGGAAATTGAAAATTCCAGTTAGCGTAATTTTAGAAAAAAGAAAGGGATAAATAACGAGATCTAAAAAACTAAATAAATTAAAAATAAAAAGCACGAAGACTACGAGAACAATACTTGAAAGTAGATTCTGATATCTGGACGAATCGTCCTTAGACGAAGCAGATTGATGGAATTTTGAGTTCAAGAAGACCAAGATCGGATTCGTAGGGTTATGAGCTAATTTCCTCTGTACGCTTTACTTTAATTTCCTCTGATATGTACAGAGCATTAAAAATCATTTTGTTACATTTAGAAAGAAAGAAAGAAAAATCAAAGTTCAATATAATACTATTTTTTTAAAGATTATTTATTTTTGAATCTTAAATATTTATTTTTATATAAAATATGTTTAATAAATTTGAGACTATTAATATAAAATAATTTTTAAAATATTTATGCATTTTTTAATCCTTAAATTAACATAGTATCTCATTCTTTCAAAAATAAAATCATCAATTGAGAATGATGAATTGTACCGGATAATTATCTCTCTTTTAATTAAGTGGAACAATATCTGTATAAAAAAGAACGAAGAAAAAGAGAAGTTTTCTTTAATATGAAAATTTGAAGGATTTTATGTTACAAAAATGGTGAAAATTACATATACCATAATTTTATGTTTAACTATACAAGTACTTACGTTACTTTAATTACAATTTAATACATTTATTACTTAATTTTTATATTTTGAACCTTCTATGTTTTACTAATTTTATCTTTCTGTTTTTTAATTTTGACAATTTTAAGAACTTAATTTTTAAATTGATGTTAAATTTTGCATTAAATATGTAAAAATAAAATAATTGAACTAATCATAGGAAAAATAAGGTGATTAAATATAAAATTACAAAAATAAAAAATATATAAAATAAACTAAAAAATTCAGGTAACGAATTCAGTTTAATTTTAATTTTTTATTCAAAACAAAGTAAATGATTTCAAAATAGTCTATTAATTTTGATAAGTTATATGTTTAATGGACTAATTTGTAACTAATATCCTACATGTCTATTAAATTTTGTAAAATCAGACACCTAAAGTTTTAATAAACCTATAATATTTCATTTTTTAAAACATAATAGATTTCTAATATACTATGAGTAATAGGTTAGAATAATTGTTCAATTTAAATAATAAGATATCATATGTTTATTTAAAAATTACGATATTAAAAATATTTATTGATTTTTAATGTCATATTTTTTGAACTTTTATAAATTCTTTATATATTATGTAAAATTTTGTGAATTTAATGTAAGGTATTTGAAAAAAAAATGTTCACTATTTTTAATCATAGTTAGACTTGAAAAGGTTACAGTTCGCTTAAGAAAACACTAATAAGACCGGAAAGGAAAAAAAAAATATAATTGGCATCGACACTGATTCTTTTTTCCAAACCATTGGCAAGCAGCTGCTGCCCAATTTGGAATATTTCAATCTTACGTGGCAAGCTTTCATTTGTTATTACAATATAAATGGAATCTATAAATTTTGGTAGATTCTACCTACTATCATTCATTTGGTGATATTAATCTTTTGATTCATCAAATGAATAGATAAGAAAAGTTTTCAAATGTGGTAAGCTTTCATGGGTAATGGTGTTATTCGGTTAACTTAATTTCTTTTTGTCAAAAATGAAATACAGAACTTAGTATGGAAATCTTTATCTTTCTTTTTCGCTTTCTCTCACTTTCGTTTTGTAACAGTCATCAATCCCTACGTTTCTTGAAAAAGGAAGATTATGTTCAACTCCAAATAGTAGAAAATCTTTTGAAAGAAATTCCAAAAACAAAACCATGCAAACCCAAGCCCAAAGTAAATAATAATATACCACATATTGAAGTAGGATGTTACTGTTTTGGTTGGCTCAATTCAAGAAATCATTTGTTGCAAGCTAAGTGGAAAATCGATTGAACTCCTGTTTCTCTATTGAAATACCATTAGAATGCTAATCAATTGTAAAGTATTTGCATGTGCAGAATATGCTCTTTGAGCCAGTTCGTGCCAAGAAGTCAACCTTTTTGCAAGTTGCAGTTTTATCTGTTTTCATTATGGTCCACATGCTTAACATGTAATTTCATGGAGTAATTGCCAGATATGAAAGCAATACTGGCACTGTGAATAAAAAAAATGAAGAAATAAATATAACTTGATGTTGATTCTGTGAGATTAGAGATCAATTTGCACTAGAGTCTGTCTTTACACCTGGCAAGAGACAAAATAGCTTCCTGGCAGCAATGATCTCATTTAAAAACTAAGATGGCCTTCCTATGTACATAGGTTCTGATAATCCTGCTTTATTTTCAGATGTAATAACAAACATCCCCAACTCTATAGTAAGTAGTATTTTAAAATTTTCATTGCAAGAGAGTGGCAATACGACTAACCACAAATGCCTAAAAAAAAAAACAGAAGATGTTCCATAAATGAGAGGTCTTAAGCTTTCACAGACATTTTCAGGATATCAAAAGGAGCAGTCTTTGGCCCAATGCCCAGGCTTACCACACTTATAACAGGTAGAAGAAAGTGAAGATCTTCCCCCCAATTGAGCAGGAGAATTTAATGCAGGAATAGAGCAATCTTTTGCCCAATGTCCTTCCTTTCCACATTTAAAACATGACGAAGCATTCCTAACAACTTTGTTGTTTGGATCACTCGGGCTGTAAGTGACCTTACAAGCAGTGGCAGGAATACCGCCTGGCCCCGGAGTACTAAGCTCATTGCACCACTTGAAGAAGCCACAAGAACTTCCCTATATAGGTAATAGAAAACAATATACCAGAGCATGATTTTTGCAACAAGTACACCAATGATATATAGTTTCATATTTCCATCACATTTAAAAGCAAAAGCTATACTTAAATTAGTAGTCACCCCAAGTATTAATACAGGGTTTTTTTCAGCATTTGTTTCTAAAAGAAAACCTTAAATAAGTTCCAACTGTCAGAGTAGCACCTTAAATAAGTTACAACTGTCAGAGTAGCCTAGTATTTGTCCATTGAAAACCCTAAAGTAGAAAAAAAGATTGCTCCTCAGTATAGATAACGTGGTACTCTTAGTGCAAGTATTTTCTTGAAATGTGTTGTAATATATAAATAAAGTCAAAATTATAACAAATGTGATTGACCGGAGTATACACGAGATGCTCAACAAATAATTCCTTGTAAATTATAATGAAACCCATTATACTATAAAATTCACTACAAACTAAATGAATACTTTATCGCCACTAAATATTACCTGATGTGCAGGACAGCGGAAGAATTGCCGACCAATGTTGTTGCCAGTTTTTGCGGTCAAGATCAAACATAAACCGGCACCACATGGGCATGGAACGTCTGAGTATGAAGTATTAGATGCATAGTTTTGTGTTCCACCACCATTAACACCGGCTCCAGTAGCACCATCACACCACTCAAAAAAACCACAACCCCCATTTTCCTGGGGAAAGAAAAACGAAAAAAAAATCAATGTCCCACAACACTCAACTTTAAAATAGGATTGTTAATTGGATTAAAACCTATGATTTTGAGTCATCAAAACGAATCAACCAATGCAATCGGTTTTGAATATACTCAATCCAATTATTAGGATTGGATTGGATCAAAACGGCCAACAACAAGGAAAAAAAAAACAAATCCCATGATTTATGGCTTCTTAGTTCTTTTAAAAAACAAATTTGTTTGTTATGTTAGTGTATAAAAAGAATGTCATGTATTGATTAAAAAGGAGACTAGTATAATGTTTATAAGTAATATGAAACTTACATTCTTTTAAAGTCAACCTTTTAGATTTATATGACTCACATTACTTATATACTATACAAATTTCATTTAGTATCAGAGTTACAATCGATTAATGGATCAAGAAAAATTCTCACATGAAAAAAAAAACATTAAAAACAAATGATTCAAATAGAGTTAAAATATAATAAAAATAAGTTAAAAATATAAATCATAGGGTTAAGTTATTTACAATTTGAGGGGATATTAAGGTATAAAAAATATCTCAAGTCGATTAAAAAAATAATTAATTTATTATTTATAAATAATATAAGAATTACATTATTTTAAAGTTGATATTTTCGGATTTAACGAGGCATATTAGTTATACACTATGCAAAATCTATATCTTATTATAGCAAATCTTTTGCACGACAAGTCATTTACAAAAGCCCTTGAACGATAATCAATTCCCTACGAATTTTTAGCAACAAAACAGAATAGTAATCAACCTAATCACGTGAAGTTGAAAACCGGTGACAATAAATTGGACTAACGAGCAAAGACGGTACTGTTTAATAAATCAAAACCACCGTGAAATTATCAAAAACGAACCTGTCTTATGGAGCATTTGTAGAACTTACGACCCCGATTTTTCTCAGTATTTGCGGTCAGAACCACACAGTTTCCCGATCCACAAGGACAGCTTTTCTCAGGAATTGAATGATCATTGATATGACTATTACCATTATATCCTTCATCTCCACCTCTGCCAACTCCTCCTGCCACTGCACCGCAATCACGAGACCAATGCCCCAACTTACCACACTTGAAACATGCATATCCACTTCCACCGCCACCAGATACGTTGTCGTTTCCAGAAGCAACCACCTTCACTCTCGCATTCGCTACTTTACCAATGCTCTGCTGTAAAAGGTTGTCGTTTCCCTTAAGAGCAGCTAGGTAAATTCCCTCGGTGCCGGACTTGTCTTTTGAATCAGTGACGGAATTTGACGGCGTGATTCTTCGACGTTTGTTGGCCAGAGCTTGAGCCTCAGCCGCGGCCACCAGAGAAAGAAAATCATCGTCTTCATCTACGATTTCTATAATGGGGTTCTCTGATTTGATCTTCATGTTTCTCTCCCTCAGCCTCAGGGTTAGGGTTCAAGAGCTCTGTTATTCGAACTGGACCTTTTACTTTGAATTGTCATTTCTGATTTTCGACTTGTGTCCACTATTTATCGATTTTGAAATTTCCCGCGTTTACCCTATCTTGTTTTATTTAGTTTTCATTAGATTACTATTTCGTCCTTGACCAATCTATGCTGTGAACTCGTGATCTAGAGAAATTATACAATTTTTTCACTATGTCTTTTGCTATTAGGGTATATACGTAAGGTTCGTTTTGATTTTAAGTAGAAATAATTTAATTAGATTATATATTTCATGTTGTTCAAATTATATTGGATTATACTATTTGGTTATTAAAAATGTTATAATCGAAAAGTTTGATTTAATTTGATATGTTTAATAATATATCTAATAATATACCTTTAATTAAAATATATGAGATTTATTCAATCGTTTTTGAGAAATAATATAAAAATTTAATATATTATTAAAATTAGTTCAATCTAATTTAATCAATTTAAAAATTAATATAATTAGATTTAATCATTTAAAAAATAATGTTAATTAATACAAATCAGACTGAACCATTTAATTTATAAAACTGTTCAGACTAATCTGATTTGATTTAATTTTTTGATTTAATTCAATTCAGTTCAATTTTTGAACAATCTTATTTATTATTATCTTTCATGCTAATTAATTTAAAACTTCAAGTTAATTTACTCTATACCAACTAATAATCATTCTTTGGAATTTTTTTTATGTAAAGTAAAAAATCCTTAAATATGAGTATTTTCATTCATAATAATCTAAATTTATTAAATTGTAACTTTATAATACATTTTTAATTTTAATATTAGAAAGTTTTTAATATCTAACTCTTAGTAAATCTTTTTATTAATTATAATTTATTATATGTAATAAAAATTAGATAATATTATTAAGATAAAAGTGTAAGAAATTTTTCATAATAAATTTTAATACACATTTAGTTTTTATATTCAAAAATATATTTTTTAGTCATTAATTTTGAGAAAGAAGACTAATAAATGATAAATAATTTTTTTAATAATTTTTTTATTAAAATATTTATTTTTTATGTCAAATAATTAAAAGGAGATTAAATTTCAATAATTTAAAAAATATTAAAACGACAGTTAATGAAAAAAATTCACAAAATATTTTTTATAGTATTTGATTATTATTTTTATATTTTATTGATTTTGATATTTTTTTAAAAATATGTATTTAGATAATTTTATGTTATAATATTATTATTGTTGATTTTTTTAAATAATTTCATATTATATTTTACTTTTATCTTTATTAAAGACTCATGTTTTATTGCATTTTAATTACTTAAAAGTAAAAAAATAATATAAATTATTAAAATAATATTATTAATTATTAATTAACTCAATTTCTATAAACTCAGATTAAAAATTACATTTTAAAATATAAAGAAATAAACGTCAATAATTTTATAATAGTAAATACCTATGAAGTTTCTCTCCCTTTTATTAAATAATAAAAAGATTATAATTTAAATAAATAATTATGATAAAATAAAAATAAAATATTTTTATATTTAACATTTTAGAAAATAATGCGACGAGTAAATCTCATTAATATAACATAGTGCTGTTTATTATACTATTTTAATGCTAAAATATATGTTTTTTAAGAAATTTGTAGTATAATATTTTACTTTTATTGCAAATACAATAATGGTTTAATAGAAATGCTTTAATGATGGTTCTCTCGTGTGATCGAATATATCTTAATTTTTAAATATATATTTGATATATTATATTAAATAGATTAAATATAATTATATTTAATTAATAAGAATTATATATATAATATTTAATAATATAATCGGATAAAATTGATAATAAATATGTTACAAAATAATTTGTTTTATTTTATGTAGTAAAAACTAATTTATTTTTATATTTTTATTATATTTTAAAATAAAAAAAATTATTTATAATTTAAAACGAAAGAAAAATTTAAGATACATAATTTTAAAATTAAAATTTAAAAAAAATTAAATAAAATATAAAATACGACTTAAATTCACACCTAACGCAAGTATTAAATTTATAAATAAATATATAATTTTTATTATGTACAATATGATTTTATTTTATACCCAAACACACGAATATACAAAAAATTATATAATAAGATTTTTTATTATTATGTAACAAATATGTATTAATAATTTATCAACTTTTTTGACCAATTAAAAGTGTTAAAAAAGAAATGATAATAACATATAAATTTATATATAATGTAATATATAGTAAACTAATTTTAAAAATAATACGTTATTTATTTTAAATTTTTATGTATTTAACATTATCAAATATATGAAAAAAATTTAAATACAAATTATTATGTATTCTTTATTAGTTATAGTTTTTTAACTTTGTCTCAATTTTTAATAATTTTTTAATAAAAATAAAAGATTTTATATCAAGCCGGTAGATGTGAATGCAACCATCAAGTCTCTCCAAATATAGTGCTTTATATATCCCCTTCGTTGAGCATAAATGCTATCACTGTCACAATTGTTATCGGATGATAAAGATGTGGATGGGTATTCTCCAAAACCAAAAAAAAAATATTTATTATTAATATAATTGATATAAATATTAATTATAAGATAAAATTTTATTTTATTTTTTTAATTAATAATTATTTATTATATTAATTATTATTATACCACGATTTTCTTAATACAAAAATAAAAACTCCCTAAAAAAGTCGTGGCTGGGTTAAATTCTTTCTCCTTCTATTCTGGGAATCCAAGATTTTGGAAAATATTTGTGATAAATGGTTTCTTTATTAATTTTTTAATGTTATTGGTGCTCTCTATTTCTCTTTTTTACTTATGTAATTCATATTAACAATTAAACATATATATTTTTAAAAATTTTATTTCGACGTATATTAAAAGTAATTTAACTTATTTTTATGATTTATAATTCTGTTTACTAGATAAGTAACATATTTATCTATCTAAATTGTTAGAAAATTATATTTGTATTTATAAAAATGTGAAAAAATATATATTAAAATATGTATTTAAGGGTTGTTTTCGTAATTGCTTGATAAAGTTTGTCTGTGATCCAATTTCCCTCTCTTGTAAAAGAAGTTTTTGTCATGGTCTAAACAACTTGTCCATTTGATATCCCGATTGTTATCTTTAGTGATTAATACTTTTAAAATTTATTCATAAAAATAATAATTTTTACTTTAAATATATATATTTTTATTAAAAAAAATTCATTTTTCAAAGTTTACATTTAAGTTAATATATTTAGATACTATTTATATTAAATTTTAATCAATTTATTTATTTAATATTAAATTTTATTTAATTAAATTATATTTAATATTATTAAGTATTATTTTAAAAATATTATTTTTTATTTATTTTTATAAAAAAATTGCATCGATCACATATTTAATATTATAATTATAATTAATATAATAAATAATTATTAATAAAAATAATATTAATTAATTTTTTAGTTTATAATTAATTTATGCATAAGTTATAAAAATGTCAATTTAATATAAGTAATTTTTTATATATTTAAAATATATAATAATATGATATATTAGAATTATAAAATTAATAATTTTTTTAATAAAAAGTAAATATTAAATGCTTAATAAAAAAATATATTTTAAAAAACAATAAATAACATCTCTCTATACTATATTACTGAATACTGAGTACTGACCAAAACACTGACAATGCCTTATTATGAAAAGTTAGAGTACTGAGTAGTGACCATTTATGGAAAGTTGAAAGAGCAATGGACTAATATTAATGGTGAATAAAGCAGAGTTATTTGTCGCTAGCTAACACCATAGAGTTTATTTTGGTCCACAAAAATTAAAATTATTATATTAATAAATTATTTATTTAAGATAATGGTCACAAATTACGCAAATTTAGATAATTAATAGCTTCAACTAATACAAACTTATTTTCTAGCAAGAAATATAAATTATTTATTTAAGATAATGGTCACAAACCATGCAAATCCACATGATCAAGAGCTTCAACCAAAACATACTTATTTTCTAACAAGAAAAATCTATGTTGCTTTTGCTAGAAGTATTTGACTCACTAAATTGTCTAAATTTATGAATGAAGAACCCTTTTGACTAGTAGTTTCCTCTGATAACTTCTTCCACTCTTTACTCTTTTCTCTAAGCTTTTCACCCTTTTCACCCTCCATTAACTTCTTTATAAGTCTTTCAACCTCATGTCTCTTCACATCTTTGTTATTAATCTCCATACCAAATCCCCATTCTTTGCAAATATAGTGACAATTTGTTGGTTGTTCTGCAAAGAAATGCCAACAGAGCATTGGCACTCCAGATGAAAGGCTCTCAAGAGTTGAATTCCAACCACTATGTGCTAAAAATCCACCAACAGAATTGTGATCAAGTACTTCCTTTTGTGAGCACCAGCTTGAAATTAAGTTTCTTTCTTTAATTTCACTTATAAACTCAGGTGATAAAATTGCTGATTTTCCAAAAATAATATCAGGCCTAATTACCCATAAGAATGGGACTTTACTATTTGCAAGTCCCCAACCAAATTCAACTAGTTGTTTTGGTGTAAGAACAGCTAAGCTTCCAAAATTTACATAAAGTACTGAGTTGGGTTCCTTTGTATTGAGCCATTTGAGACACTCTGTATCTTCTTTCCACAAGCTAGATCCAATTTGCTTTAAAGGGGTATCTGGTAGGTGTTTGATAAAATGATCAAGAGGACCAATTGAGTATAATTTTGGAATCATAGATGAGAGAGCATCCAGAACATTTTTCTCTAAGGCATCAAATGTATGAATAACAACTGCTGAACTTTCATTAACTTTATCTACTGTTTCTAATGACAAAATTAAAAAGACATCCTCAGCGTTCGTTGTCCAACAAAAGTCAGGTAGATCCTTTAAGCTAATGCCTTTCATTCCTGGAATCCAATCTACAGTTTTGTCTAGAAATCCATTTGTTAAGTTGCTCTCATCTGCAACATGTAAACAAATATGTCAGTTTAATGAATATGAAATAATATAAAGAAGATTAGCATTGTCCCTACGTAAGGATGACATAATAAATCGAAAAATTGTCCCTTTTTTTTTTGGGAATCAACTTACATTCCAGTTGTTTTTCCAACCCAATACCGGCATTAATTTGATTACCACTTCTTTCAGCTAGATATTTAGGGCATTTTTTTTAGTGCTTATGTGAAAAGTGATTTTAGACATAAACAATTTCAAAAATAATTACATATAATGTGCTTTCTAAGCTCTGAAAGTGCTTTTGATAAAAAAAAATTCTTGTTTTTTTATGAAATGCTTTTTTTCTGTTAGATGCGTTTTATGGGATATATATCCAAAGTAGGAACAAACAGACCCTTAATAAGACATGATGTGAATATTGTGAGGAGTTAGTCTGCAATGATATGTGTGGTTCAATGATTTCAATTGTCACCTTTTAGTGGTGACATTCCTCTTTCCACCAAATTAGGATATTGCATAAACCCCATCAATCCGCAAGCAGCAATAGGAAAGAACTTTACCAAAGGAATTTCAAGCTCTTTAGCAACCGTGCTAGCAAAAGGCAAGAATCCATCTGCAACAATGCACGTTACAGAAGGAATACTACTCTTTGAAGCTTTAGAAGTTTCGTTGAGTTTTTCGATGAGTTGTTGGAATGGATGCAAGAAATTCTTTCTCAATGAATCAACAAGTTGTGAAAGGTCTTGACTAGCATCAAGATCCGATGGTGGCAAGCCATCTAGAATGGTTTTGAAACGAAAATCGGGCAACTCAAACAATGGTTTAGAGCCTAAAGATTTAATGATGCGCTTGTTGTTAAACTCTGTATTGACATAGGTAATGTGGAAGCCTTTATGGTGGAGGAGTTTTGCTATTTTAAGCATTGCATTGATGTGACCTTGACTAGGAAGTGGTAAACATACTGCATGAGGTTTCTCCCAGGAATCCATCACAGTCTTTACAATTTTGTAACTGATCTGCATGTACAAAAACACAAAATGTCAATTTTTTTTTATATAGTGATATTCTCCTCTTGGAAATTATCATAAAACTCTACATGTTTTACCATTTTTCAAAGTGGTAGAATATATGTAGTTAGGTTTCAGTTTATTAATATGTAACAGAAAAGGAGAGAGCTTAGTCTATAAAGAAGATGTATACTTTTTACTAAATAGAAAGTTAACAATAGTGAAGAACTAAAAAAATGGAATTAAGCTAATTCGTTTTTTTTTCACGTAGTTTGACAAGTGCACACCTATTGAACAATTTAACTAATGACTTTGCTTGAGCCGAAAACACAAAAAATAAATAAATAATAAAGCTCTCTCACAATACTATATATGAGCAAATCAAGATGAGCATGAGAAAATGAGTAGGATTGGCCATATTTATAGACAAATAATGGTGGTGAAAAATAACTCTTTTCATCACCAGTTATTAATCATGTACCATCCCAATTATTAATCATAATTTAAACAAGGGTATAGAATTAAATACACAGTTAATTAATTCAAAATCAATTCACAATTAATTTTGTCATGAGTAGTGGATATAAACAATGTATTTTAAATAATTTTAATCTGATTTAATTCAAATAAAAATCATCTATTTTTTAATTAAATTAATATATTTTAATAAAATTGTTAAAAAAATAAAATAACAAGAAATATGTTAAGATAATTATTAAAGTATTATAGATATTTAACATTTATATTTATTTTTAAAATTAAAACAGTAATTTAATGTAATCATCGTATTATAATATTTAAATATAATATATTATAAAATAAAAAATATATGTATTTATAATTTTAATAATAATTCATGAAATTTGTCAATTCGAATATGATCTCAGTACAAAATTTGTTAATCTAATTTAATCTGAATTTGACAGACTGAATCGAATTTCTCAATTAAAATAGATTGATTGAATTATTTTCTCACCCCTAAGTAATATATGTATATCGGTTCAAATTGATCTACATAAACCACTAAATGATATTTTATGACTATATAATTTTTTTTAGTAAAAAAAATACAAAATAAAAATCTATATAATTTAAAATTATAATATATTACACTTGTCTAATAGAATTTATGATTAATTTTAAGAAAGAAAAAATAATCTTGACAAATAACGATATAAATGGAAGAAAAATGGTTCATTTAATAATTTCATTGGAGAGTTTAAAAGAAAAAAAATTGAAACTAAGTAATACACTCATTTAATTAATCAATTAATTATTCTGTGTATTATACTATAAGTTTTGATTAAATGGTAAAACTATTTTAAACAAATATATATATATATATATTAGGTTATTAGTATCGTTATTATATTAAAAATAATATCACTTAATTATTATTATTGTTTTAAAAAAATTGATCAATTAAAGATAAAATATATTATTTTAATGATTTTTTATTAAAATACTTTTGAATGTAATTTGTCTTTAATTGTTCATTTTTTTCAAAACTAAACAACTACATAATATCATTTATAATCTAAAAAAAAATTATACAAATGATCCAATATAAAGGACCTTTATGCTATTTTTTTCTATATTTTAATATGTGGATCATATCGGATTCATGTAGATTTAAAAATCTAATTCATTATTCGATTCATATCTTATAAATTTTAAAATTTTTCATTCAATCGGATCCAACTATCTTATAAAAATCATACATAATTGATGAAAAATATAATAAATAATTGTTATTACAGTGTATTATATTATTTTTATATCTTTAAATTCATATTTATTATTTGTATTTATTTTTATCTTTTAATTATTTAGATTATTATTCAAAATTTTATTAGTTAGTTTATAATTATTTAATTTATTATTTCAATTTTATAAATAGAACATGATATTAAACTTATTTTTTAGACTTAAAATAAATCGATCTACATTATTAGTTTTATATCTTTCATGTTATATTCATCTAATTATTCTTTCTTTTTATTTATTATCTTATGACTTTCATCTTTTATTTCTCTGTAAATCAATTTAATATCAAAGTAAACAAAAAATTTTGTTTTCTTAAGCAAATTTTCTATCCTTATTTAAAAAAAAAGTCTCATTAAAAAATTACTATAATAAACAACCTTATCCACCGTACCCTTAGCCACGGTCACCTATCAACCTCCCTAGCAAGGTCCACGTATCATAATTCAATTTTTTTAATAATTACTTAAAAACAATATAATAACAATATTAAAATATATTATTTAAATTAAGTCATATATTAGATCGTTATATTTAAAAATTTTTACGAATCTCTTTTAAATTTGTATAAACAAACAAAACATTGTCATTTTCAAAATAAAACAACATGTAACATTAATTAAAATATTGGACTTTTTTTAAGAATAAAAAGCATCCATTGGCTAAAACAATATTTCGTTCATGACACGAAAAGACTTTGACAAATTTTTTTTTATAATTTATAATTATAAAAATAATATAGTTATATTTACTATATATATTTTTATTATTAAAAAAATTATTTATGATTTTATTTTAAATATCATCAAATTAATTGTTATTTAAATTAAATTATTATTTTTTATTATAAATTTTAAAATATTATCTTTTTATAATTTTTCAAAAAGCCTTTTTGTTTTAATTATCGAAAGAGAATATAGAGGGGATATGATATTTATCGGGCTGCATTTTGAACACATTTTTTTAACTTTAATTAAACTATTAGTTTAAAAAAAGAAAGAATAAAAACATCCATGGGCTAAAAACAGTATTCCGACCGTTCATGAGCACGAAAAGACTTTGGAAATTTATTTTTTTAAATAAAATAATACTTAAAAAATTTATAATAATAAAAATAATATTTTAATAATTAAATGAATTTAAATAAATCATATTTAATATTAAATTAATTTAAATAATAATAATTTAATTTAAACAATATTAAATTAAATTATGTTAAAAATAAAAAATATATATTAAACATTTTTTAATAATAAAAATGCATAAAATAAATATACACCTACTATTTTTATGATCTAAGTTTTTAATATTGTTATTTATGTTACTTTTTAAAAGATTTTTTATTTTGATTATTGAAATAGAATATTACATTAAAAAATTTAGTAATGATATTGTGATATTCTGATAATGATAATATAATATTCATTTTATTTTTGTATTTTTAAAAATTACAACTTCTCTTTTTTAAAAAATAATATTGATAATATGATTATTATTAATTTATATGTAAAAATTATGTGCGTTTAATTCTCCTCATAAATATGATTTTTAACTTAATTAAAAGTATTAGTTTTTTTTAAAGAATAAAAAGCATCCATAGCTAAAAACAGTATTCCGACCGTTTATGGGCACGAAAGGACTTTGTAATCATTTTTTTATAAATAAAATAAAATATTTAAAATTTATAATAATAAAAATAATATCTTAATAATTAAATAAATTTAAATGAATTATTTTAAATATTAAACGGATTTAAATGATTATAATTTAATTTAAACAACATCCAATTAGACGACGTTTAAAATAAAATAATATATAAAATATTTTTAATAGTAAAAATGTATAAAATAAACATACATGTATCATTTTTACGATTATAAATTTTAATAATATTAATTATGTTGTTTTTTTTAAAAAAAATTAATTTTAATTATAAAAGAGACTATTACATTAAAAAATTAGTTAACGATAATGATAATAAAATGTAAATTTTATTTTTAATATTATTTATAATTATTATTAAATAAAATAATCATTAATAAATTATTATTATGAAAATATCAATTTGTTACATTATTATTACCTAATTTTTTTTATATATTTTTAAAAATTATAAATTTTTATTTTTTAAAATAATATTGATAACATGATTATTATTAATTTGAATGTAAAAGTTATGTGTGTTTAATTATACTCCTAAAAACATTAAAGGTAAATAATAATTTACATTTATATTAGGTATAGATTAAGAGTTAAATTTTTCTAAAAAATAAATAATTTATAATTTTTAAAATTATTTTAATATATAACTTATGATTAATATGATTCAAAGTTTAAATATAAATTTATATATATATATAGATAGCATTTACCGAAAGAATGGACATATGCAATTATTTATCCTCCTCTTGAGTGCCTAGCATCTGCATTTATTTTTCATCTTGAGATCGACCATTTTTTTCGTAATAATTGCTTGGATGTGAATATTACCCACGGACGCGGTACGTGGTAAATATATTTTTTATCGATCATTCTTCTTATTAAATATTTAATAATTTCATTTTTTTTTAAAATATACTACTAATAAATCATTTCTTTTAATAAAGTTTAGAAATAAATGATAATTTAATTGATTTAGAAAAATCAAATTCGATGACAATACATATGTTTTTGCAAACCAAACCAAAATAATGGGTAGTAAAAACAAAAAGAAATAACAAAGGGAATCGAGTAAGATACCAGGGGTAATATAAAGCTCTTTGTGGATGATGGTATCGTTTTTGTAGCTATAATTTTTGGTGTAACGAAACTTGCAGTCATGTTGGAACTCGAGTTTTAAGATATTTTTCGATGTCGAAGTAGACTAAGAAGGGTGTTTATGCATGGAGAATAATGCCTAAATGGGTAGGGTGGGATCGTGAATTCGTGGTTGCTTTTTGGCTCCTCAAAGAAATTCTACAATTTTACTAAAATAAGGAATGCTAGCCACAATCTATCGTGCACTTCCTTATATATATTTTTAATTAAGTAGATATATTTGATTTAATTTTGTGATTTATTTATTGGTCAACGATAAAACTTTTTTTTTTCTTTTTCAAGATTATTAAATCACAAGAAAAATATCATTTGTTATAAAAAAAATAAAACATCATATGGTTCATTTGTTATGACTTACGCTCAATCTTTATGAACCAAAATTCAAATATTATATTATAATATTTTTTTATTTAATATAAAAATGGGTTCAAATGATTTTTTTTTTCAAAAAATAATAATATATATTTCATATTAAATTATAAATAACAAAAAATTAAGGGTGGAGTTTTAATTAAGTTAAAATCAGGGTGTAATTCATTATTTTATGAATCTTAACACTTATTAGTTATATTGCTTAGTCATCTTATTAAATATTAAATATTTGTATTTTAAAAAAAAATAATTATATAAATATTATATTTTATTAATTTAAAATGTTATATTGTTATTTATTATTTAAAATAATGAAAAAAATTTCGTTAAAATTAATTTATTGTTTTATAATTTTTATTATTACATACGTTGTGTAGAAAAATATGTAAGCAAGTGCGTGAGAGAATATAGCTAACATCTTTATTTACGAAAAGTCTTCGCAGGACATAGTGGGGTGCTCACAGGAAAACAAGAAATATGGAAATAAATATCCATGTGATATTTTTAAAAGATTAAATAGCAACAGTATAAAAGAATTAGGATTTGAGTAAATTGTGTGAGTAATATAATTATTTTAAGAAAAGAATTTCATTTTTTTTGTTCTAAAGGAAAAATAATAATAAAAAAATTCTATGATAAATATTTCTAAACTCTCATGCCTATAAATAAATAAAAAAAATACAATTTTTTTACAATTATTAAGAAAATAAAATATAAGAAAAATATACATGCACAAAATTAGGTGTGTAGGTCTACATATATTTATACATATACATAATCTATTTGCATTAAATAACTTTGAATCAATCTCGTTAAAATTAACTCAAAATAATATTTATTACAAAATAGTGGCATAATTTTATATTTTAAATTTAATTAAATAATTGAAATCATTTTTATAAAAAAAATTATAGATATATTAAAAGATCCGATACATCATATATAATGTCAACATAAGAGAATGATGTGTTTTATAAATGTTTGATGGACGTAAAAGTTCCTGATAGTTATTCATCTAACTTAATTTTTTTTGTATCTATGACGGATAAGAAACTTTATGAATTAAAATCACATGATTGTCATATCTTAATGCAACAGTTATTGCTAGTTTCTATTAGGTCAATTCTTTCAAAACATGTTCGATTGTCAATAATTCATCTTTGTTCATTCTTCAATACAATATGTAAGAAATCTATATCAATTAGCGAGTTAAACTCTTTACAGAAATATGTTATGAAGAATTTGTGTCTACTTGAGAAATATTTTCCTCCTTTTTTTGATATAATGATTCACTTATGTGTTCATTTAGTTCGAGCGGTTCAATTGTGTAGTCTTACTTATTAAGGTGGATGTATCTTTTTGAGAGATACATGCAAGTCCTTAAAGGGTATGTAAATAATAGAAATAGTCTCGAATGATGCATGGTGGAACATTACATTGTTGAAGACGCCATCGAATTTTGTTTTGAATACTTTAGTGATTGCACTGAAATTGAGAATCCTACACACAAGTTATTCTTATAACACGACTTGATCCAATTAAGTAACTCTATGCTCAATGGAAGTAAGAAATTGTTTATTGATCCTACTCTATGGGAAAAAAGCATACCGAATCATTTTGATAAATAATAATGAGGCACAATCATATATAGAGTAAGTAATGATTGATTCAACATTTTCATATAAAATAAAATTATTATTTATTTAACTATTAATTATGAATATTTGATATATATTGCATAATATCATAGAATATATTTAAACTTACTAAAGACCAATCCTCGTTATAAAAAAAGGGAGGAGAAAAATAGTTGTATGATAAGCATAAGCGATAACTTATTAATTTGTTTTGTAACCATGTAAGTGTCACATACAATAATTCATTTGTACTTTTATATAATGTTTTAATTTTTTTTAACACATTTCATGTTTTTATATGCATAGATTCGAGTTAAACTCAACAAACCAAATCATAAAATAACAAAAACTTTAGAATGACTTACCCATGGTCCAAAATTTGATGTCAAATAATATTCTAGTTTCACAATTAATAGTTTAAGGTTTACGACATAAGCAAGGGACAAAGTATGAGTAAACCAAAATAGTAGTGTGAAGATGGTTACACAAACTAGGCAATTTACTAATTCAGAAGATGGTAATCGTGTGCTTTTCTGGATATAACATACTATAGCATAATTCATGAAATATGGAAATTCGATTATAGTGTCTTCCGTGAAACAATATTATTGTGTGATTAGGTTGAAAATGCTATCAATGTTGGATATAAAATAGATGATTTTGGATTTACCCTTGTAAACTTATCTAAGATAGGTTACACTGATAATCCTTTCGTGTTATTATTTCATACAAAACAAGTATTTTACGTGAGTGATCAAATTGACAGTAGATGATCTGTTGTGTTAATGTCTCTACAAAAAAAAGTTCTACCATTATGATTGTGAAGGAATATGTATATATACAATCAACAACCTAATTAAACATAATGTATGTTCTATATTATTCTAATAACTCCTTTTTATATGTTTGGACATAAAATTGTTAATTAATTTTATTTCATCATTGTTTGCAGATATATCATGGATCTTAGGTTTCCAAAAATTGTAGATCTAAATGATTCATTAAGATATTTCAAAAGAATAGGTTAGGCTAATATACTTGATACTCCACTTATTCTAGATGATAAAATACATGTTCAACTCGATGCAAATGGTAATCCATTAGGAGAAAATAACCAACAATTAAAATCTTCTGTTGGTAGACTTGTGATATCAAGTATACCAATCAATATAAATCATTGGACTAATCTTAAAGATGCTAAAAAGTACAAGATATGAAAAACCATTTATGTAAGTCTCTTTTATTTTATAATTAATTACATATTATATTCCTTTTGTATTATATCTTCTCTAAAATGTATTTTTTTACATAATCATTTTAAAGTCTCCAATAATTGGATAAAAAAGTGTTACAAGATTGTAAATAAGACATGGAAGGAATACAAAATTTTCAAATTGGCCAAAAATTATGTGTTTTCATACTTTGAACCACTTAATGAAGAAGAAGTGCACAAAATCCTTGAAGATCACCTCTGTATTGAACTCTAAGTATGGAAAGACTTCGTAAATTATAGATGTACAAATGAATTTCAAATCATTAGGGAAGAACATCAAAATATATAAATGTAGAATATTTTTCCTAACCATACTGAAAGGTCATCAAATTCTGAAGTTATATAAAGAATGATAATATTAAGTTGTTAATTTATAACTATTTTTATATTTATTTTCCTCTAATTTGAGTTAATAACCAGTTAATAAATTTATTTAATTTATGTAGGAAGTTGAACTAGGTAGACCGATTACCCAAGTTGAATTGTATATAGAAACAAATACCCCTAAAACAAAGAAGTCAAAACCAATAAACAAACGAGGATAAGAACAATTCAATTAGTTGGTTAGTAATTTAACTTGATACAAAGTCTTTGTTATGATTTTTGCATATTTATGTAATAATGTATGATATACTTTATTGCTTTATTATTTGTAGAGAACAATTCAAACAAATTAACAGAGGTGAAATAATTGAACAATTAGGAAAAGGTGCAATATATTATGCATTTGGACTCAATCATCTTGGTTGTCTTAGGGAAGGAAGCCAATATATTGATTATATGAAGTTTTTTAATATTCCAAAAGAAAGGCCTGAGAAGGTCAATAAGGAGAAGTTGAATGAATTTGAAAAGAATTTCACTCTTCTAAGGTCACAATGTTAAGTGAGATTGCCAGTTTAAAGCAATTTTAGAGTTTCGAAGCTCAATCACAACACATGTCAGGCATGCCACCATACTACATTCAAGGCATGCCCTATTGGCCAAACATGCTATTCATGCAATCTCATGACCAATCTATATCTTCTATGCGATATAGTCATCCTATTTGTCCCTCATTTATGCTAGGAATGACGATGCAATTAAGTATTAGTTCAATGTCTCCAATGCAATCTATGCATTCTTACTATCCATTACATGAATACTTTGATGAGAATGTCCTTCCAATAACTACCTCACATGAGAGTCCTTCTCCATTTAATGAATCATTTATGATAAGATTTAAAGCTTATGTAGATAATATATTATTTTTATTTTTTATTAAATATTTTATTTATTATATATATCACTTAAATATTTTACAGAATATGAAATGTCTATTGAAAGATCCATTATTTATGGACTATGTTGCTATTGGAATAATACAATAATTGAGAAATGATCAAAATATTCATAATCAATATTTGTCAAATCAATGGTGAATAGTAATTGATCAATCATTATCCACTATCGGCGCCTTTTGATGTTACCATATTCCAAGAATCTGTTGGACAATATATGGCTTAGCCGTCGAATCAAATTATGCTAAATTTTGATATGGTATTATTTATTTTTACTTAAGATAAAACTTTTTTTACTACTTGTATTATAGTATTATTCTAATATTGTTACTAACATATATACTACCTCTTGTTTAGTTTATTATACCAGAATTGGTAAGTACGGTACATTTAAGATATATAAATCAAGTATCTCGTGAAAAATCTATGTTTAATGGACAATCATTACTCACTAATTCATTTAAGAAGAAGTCATGGAAAAAGTATAATTATGAATATGCTATAAACTTTAATAGAAATCTTGGCTCTTTAATGACTATTCTTACGAGCAAAAATAGCATAAATGATGGATGAACTGTGCCACTTCTTTGAGAAATATTTGGCATATATATTGGATAATCATATATATCGATCGAGTACATATTACAATTATTTGAATTTCAAATTATCAATTTAAGTATAATTCAAGTGTAAACAAGATGAGTCCTCATTCAGTAAATAGCTTTTATTTATGTAGAATATATAATTATATATATATATATATATATATATATTATAGGATATGTTATTATCGACTTCAAGCTCATCACCTATTACATTTAGAAATGTTCTATGATATATCATTTGTCAATAAATATTAAGAGCATGATGTTAGCATAATAGCTAAAAGATTATGTGATAAGACATTAACACTTAGAAAAATCAAAAGTTGATAATTCCTTATCCACTAAAGTTTTAACAAGACCAAAATCATTGAATGTTGGTAATTCTTGATCTATATGGAAATCATAGTTGGTACTGTGACTTAGCTTCCATAGAATTGAATAAAGATACAAAAGTAGTTATTGAAATGTAAGAGTTATAACTAGACATTTTTCTTCTATTATTTTTTGTAATATTTAATAAAAAACTAATTGTTTTAAACTTTGATAGAACTTGAAAACTATGAAATAAGAGTAAAGACATTGCTTTTAAAAAATCATATAAATTTATACGAGACAAAGTTATGATATCTACATGCCAATGTTAATAATTTAATGAATTTTAAAGATGTTTGAATTGATAAACCTTTTACAATTATTTTTTTGTAGGTTCTACCAAAAAATTATGGAATCATGTGCGTTTATTTTGTCATAAAATTTATAAGCAAAATCATCTCAAATATCAATATGTCAATTAAAGATGTGGTTTACTAATATACTATTTTAGCATATATAAGTTATTTTTTGTGAATTCGTGATATTATATTCTTATTTTGAATTTAAATACATGTAGTTCTTTGGTTAAAGCAAGTTGAACTATGATATGTAAAATTTTGATGATTTATGAGAAAAATGGGCAAAATACATACTTGAAATTATAAGATCACAAAAAGAATGAGAAGAAGAATATGACGGTATTGAATAACATAAATATCTTATAATATTTAGTAATATTATAATTAAGTTATATATATATATATGTATCGTAAATAAAGTACTTTTGTTATAAATTTAATTATTAAGTTGTTAAATAATATTTAATTTTTCAATTAATAGAATGTATTTAAAAATTATTTTAAACATATTTTTGTTTTTATGCTATTATGTGATAGAAAACATACAGTGAGATTAGCAGAAAACAACCAAAATATGTTTTAAAAGGATTATAGCATTTTAAGTTAGTTTTAGGATAAAAATGACTTAAAATTTAAAGTCAATTGATACGTAAAATTAATTTAAAATTTAAAGTTGATTGACATGTAAGATCAACTTAAAATTTAAATTCAATTGACATATACGATCAATTTAAAATTTAAAGTCGATTCTACCCATAAATCGACTTTAAATTTTAAGATGTTTCGTTTTAAGTCGATTTACTTAAAATATCTTTTAAGAATCGACTTAAAAACCCTTCCTTAGCTTATAAATTTTTTATTTTGACTTATTATATACACAGTGAATGTTACAATTTTTTTTAATAGTGTTATATTATATTAGATGGAGAGAGTAATAAAAGTTTGTGGTGATGTTTGTTTTTTTTATTAATAAAATTTATCTTTTAATAAATAATTTTGATAAAAAAATATTAATTAATGTTAAATTATATTATTTTAATATTTTTATTAAACGATTAAAACATAATAAATTATAAACTATTAACATAAAAGTAAAATTTAGTATGAAATTATTTAATAAAATTTATCGATGATAATATTCTGATATAAAATTATTTTAAAAAAATTAAAAAATAAAATATTAAAATAAAAACTGTGACAATCAATAAATATTTTGTAAATTTTTTCATATTAATTAAAAAATTATCATTGTTAAATGATTAAATTTAATCTTATTTTAATTATTTGATAGAAAAAAATTATATTTTAATAAATAATTATTAAAATAATTTATTTTATCTTTAATTAAAGTAAAAACTAAAAGCATATTTTATAATACAAAAAACTAATTGCACATGATAAGATTTAATTTTTGGACTTTATCAACCATTTTTTCTGTATTATACTATGGAAAATGGTCGTTAAAGTCACGTAAGTAAGTTTTTAAGTGAACTTCAATAATTTGAAATAAAAGAAGTATTTTTTGTCCTAATGTTATTGCAAAAATGGACATAAGGATTAAAAAATAAAATTTTATTAAAATTTATAATAAAATATTATTATTTAACATATGTGATTAAATTAATATTATTTAAGTTAAGATAAAATCAAAATTAATATTAAAAATGAATAAAACATAAGGATAATAATACATTAAGATTTATTATTATTGTTAAATAGCATAAATAATTATTAAAATGTCAATACTAACTCGTTTTAACAATACTAGTATTAAAATGGTCATATTTAGTCACAAAAATTTTAAATTTAATCTATAGAATTTTGATAATAATATAATAAAAAATGTAATCATAATGTATATTTATAATTTCAATTTATATCAATCCCATAACCATAAATTAGATTATAAAAATTATTTAAAAATAAACAAATTTTTAGTTATGATTATTATATAAACGTATCTTAATGTTAATATTTTTTTTAATCTTCCATGGAGAGCAAAAATTATGTCATATATTTTTAGTTTTTTTTAAGTGTTTAATTATTAAAAAAATAACAAAAAATTAAATAAAAATTACGCATCAACAAACGAAAAAAAAATTAAAAACATATAAACCTAACGTCCCTCTCACCCTCCTCAAACGATTTTCAATGCCATCCCTCACTACAATTACATCCTTACTATATCCTCATTTAAAAATAAATTATACAAATCATAAAAGCTTGTGGATCCCATGTATTTTAATATCGAGTTTCGTGTCTACAAACTAACAAAAACTTATCATTTAGGTGGGGTTTGTGCCACATTACAAGAAATAGAATTACACTTTATATTGAGATCATTTAGAATAAAAACAGAATCTAATTAAGTCATTCATCTATATTCTATATATATAAGTTTAAATCATACTTTATAAAATTTCTGATAAAATTTTAGAATAATAATTATTATCGTCTTTAACCCTTATTTTATAAGTTTTAATAACTCTTATTTTTTCAATTAAATAATAAACTATTAATATTTAAATATTTACAATTATCTTAACAATTATTTAAAATATTAGCTTAATATCATGTTCAATATTTGTATACAACAAAAATACTATAGTTTTAATTAATATAATATTTAATAAAAATTATTTTTAATATTTTAATAAATTATTTCCAATGTACTTATAAAACTACTGAGCATTAATTTTCTAAAATATAAGTTTTTCTAACACTTTATAATCATTTTTTTAAAAGTCTTTATTTTACACCGACGAAAGTAATTGCACGTACTAAAAAACAAAGAAAACAAAATCAACACAAACTTATTTTCATTTTTGCTAACAAGAATTGACTCACTAAGTTATCCAAGATTGTGGAGGAAGAGCCATGCTCACTAGTGGCTTCTTCAGCCAAATTCTTCCATTCAATAACTTTTTCTTTGAGTTCCTTACCCTTTTCACCCTCCATTAGCTCCTTTACTAGCTCTTTAATCTCATCCCTCTTCACATCTTTGTTATTAATCTCCATACCAAATCCCCATTCCTTGCAAATATAGTGGCAATTTGTTGGTTGGTCTCCAAAGAAATGCCAACAGAGCATTGGTACCCCAGCTGACATACTTTCAAGAGTTGAATTCCATCCACTGTGTGTTAAGAATCCACCAATAGACGGGTGATCAAGTACATCTTTTTGTGAGCACCAACTTGTAATTAAGCTCCTTTCTGCAGTTTTAACCACAAACTTATTTGGCAAAATGGCTGATTCTCCAACAACAATATCAGGCCTAATTACCCACAAGAATGATACCTCACTATTTGCAAGTCCCCAACCAAATTCAACTAATTGTTGTGGTGTAAGAATTGTTAAGCTTCCAAAATTCACATAAAGTACTGAGTTTGGTTCCCTTGTGTCGAGCCATTTGAGGCATTTTGTATCTTCTTTCCATAGACTAAATTCAATATATTTTGATGGGTTGTCTGGTAAGTGTTTAATAAAAAGATCCAAAGGGCCAATTGCATGTAAATTTGGAAGCATAGTTGAGAGAGCACCCAAAACATCCTTCTCTAAGGCTTCAATGGTATGAACAATAGTAGCTGAAGCCTCACTTGCTTTATTCATTAATTCTAACATCACATTAAACACGACATCCTCTGCATTCGTAATCCAACAAAAGTCTGGAAGATCCCTTAAGCGAATGTTTTTCATTTCAGGAATCCAATCCACAACTTTGTCTAGAAATCCATTTGTTAAATAGCTCTCATCTGCAACCATTAAACAATTAATAACTATTTGTTTATTCTTCTATGATTCTCTAAAAGTGAATTTTACAACAATAAATGCTTAAGGAACAAATATGAAAAATTTATCAGAAGCACTTATAGAGTTTAGAAAGCACATATTGTGCTTACTGGATTCTAAAATTGCTTCTATCTGAATCTAATTTTTATGAAACTATTTATGTCTGAAATCACTTTTAATATAAACACAATGAAACAAAGCCTTATATGCAATGGTATATATGCTTAATTGCTTTCAAATGTCACCTTTTAGTGGTGACAATCCCTTTTCCACCATATAAGGATATTGCATAAATCCCATCAAGCTACTTGCAGCTATAGGGAAGAATTTTACCAAAGCTATTTCAAACTGTTTAGTCGTGAAAGGCAAGAATCCATCTGCAATAATACATGTTATAAAAGGAACATTACTCTTTGAAGTCTTAGCAGTTCTATTGATTTTCTCGACGAGTTGTTGAAACGAATGTTGAAAATTATTTATAATAGCATCAGCAAGCAATGGGAAGTCTTGATTAACATCATAATCCGACGGTGGCAAGCCATCTGGAATGGTTTCAAAATGAAAATCGGGTATTTCATCCAAAGGTTTGGAGCCTGAAGATTTAAGAAAGCGATTGTGGTTGAACTCTGTGTTGACAAAGGTAATGTAGAAGCCTTTATGGTGAAGTAGTTTTGTTAGTTTAAGCATTGCATTGATGTGGCCTTGAAATGGAGCTGGTATACATATTGCGTGAGGTTTTTGTAAGAAAGCCATATGTGCCTTTTCAATGTTGTAACTTATCTGCATTTGTAAGAGGACAGAATGTTAAGTGCTATGTAGCATGGAAATTTGAAGTACCTCGCAAACTCTACATGTCATTTTTTTTTTTGGCTAAGACCTTTACATCTCATGTGTACATTTATACTTGCTTAGATTATTCTATCAATTATATATTTATTTTGACGTGTTTATTAAAAATAAATATTATGTTAAACATATACGTTTAGAATATATATGATACAATTATTTAACAAGTTTTACTTTTAATTCTACAAAAAATCATATATATATATATATATATATATATATTCATTTTACTTATAAAATTAAAAAAATATATGTTTATTTAAATTATAAAAAAATAAAAACATAATATTTCATAAGGTTTAAAAATAAAATTTTATTCATGAAGTGAGTTATGTCATGCAATTAAACCTTTATTTTATTGGTTTAAGTTGATGTTTAATTTTAAAATTTAATTATTTAGTGAAATTAAAACAAAATAAAACCTTTTGAATTATATATATTTAAAAAATACATAACTTGCATGTAAATTGTTATATATTTTTTATTTTTAATTTCACTGTTGTTACTTTTTTCCCAAAAGTTAAAATAAAATATAAAGGATAAAATTATCGTTATATAAAGTATAAGAATATTTTTATCTAAAATTTATTTAAGTGTGATTTAGATTTTTATATATAGTATAAATATAGATATGTGGAATACAATCAGTACTAATAAACTATTATAAATTTTTTACGCTCATTTATTTGAAGGTTTAAATTAAGTGATTAATTTTTTCTTTCCACCTGTCATTGATCTCAACCTCTAGTTTCTATACGACCAAGTTATTAATATAATTCATTTTTAATCTCATATACAAAAATATATGTTTTGAAATTTCTTTAAAAAATGAAACTATATTTATAAAAATATTATATAACTTGCATTAAATTTTAGTGTGCATTTAGTCTATTAAATTCCATAATGTGTTTTTTAGTCCACAACTTTAAGAAAATATGTTAATTAAAGATAAATATTATTATTTTAATAATTTTTCTATTAAAATACTATTATTTCCTTTCTAGTAATAAAAATGCGATTAAAACTCGATCTTTTAATAATTATAAAATAAAAGTTAATATAAAATATTTTTCCCAAAATATTCATTTTAAAATTTGGTTATTATAAATATTTATTTTAATATTTTATGTTATAATATTTATATTGTCGATTTATTTTTTGAAATAGCTTTCTATTTATTTTTTAAAATTTAAAAATATTTTTAAAATTTAAAAGACTAACCGACGCCAAGTAAGTAGATTTCTAAAATTCGTCACCCTTAAAAGATAATGGAATGTAAAAACAAAAATTGTGTGAAGAATTGATACCATTAATAGCGTCCCAAGATTATATGTAACCCACTTATTAGAAAAACATATAAAATAATAAATAATGATATGCAATATAAATATAATATGACATATTAATATACTCTCTTATATCCCATTGGCATTAAAATTTCTGTGTAAAACATAAATTTAAGGTGGGTTTATTAGTTATGTTTTGGAGAGAATCATATAGATTTTAATAACTTTAGCATATTTTATTAAATTTTAAATTTTTTATAAAAGTTTAAATAAATATGTATGATTTTTTTTTTAAAATAAATTTTTAAGCATTTTTATAAAATTTAATATATTTTAATTTTTTTTATCATACTCATATTTTGATAATTTTTTAATGAATCATTTATAATTATCAAAAATACTTAATATATTATTATATATTTTATTTAAAAATTTAGTAATAACTGTGTCTTTTTTTAAACTTTAAAAATATCAAGATTTTGCTTATAAATAAAAGTGAACTTGTATTAATTGAGAATGGGTATATGTTTATTATTATGAGATTTTGGTCCCTAACAACTATTAAAAAAAATATTAAAAAATTATTTTTTTAAGGTTAATATGTTAGAGTAATACATATATATATATGTAAACTTATAGTAAATTATAGATCAATTTATGTTTATAAATAGATGATTTTTTAATAATTTTATGTAATGTTATTAAAAAATTAACATTTGTAAGTGATTGAGCTCATAAAATATATTTTTTTAAAAAAGGAAGACAAAAGTAAAGAAAAAAAAAGAAAAGAAAAATAAAAAGTTAAAAAAATCTCCTAAAATTCCATTGAAAAAGATAGATTTTAGTTATACATTAAAAAAACTATTTTATAAAATCCTCAAAGTCAATAATTAATTGAAGTGTTTATAATTTATTTACATTTTAAATATCAAAACAGGTTTGAAATTTTTTAAAAATTAGTAATTTGATATACTTAAATTTATCTAGATTTTTACAAATTTTTTAATTAAACATAACTAAATTTTTATAAATTCTTAAAAAAAATTTAAGTAAATAATTATAAATTTTTAATTTTTTTTTAAAATCATTAAAATCTACTAAAATCTACTAAAATCATATTTATATATACCCTTATAAAATTAGAGGTTTAATTTAAAGTACCTGATTAATTTCATTTAAAAAAAACAAAAGTTATAACTAGTTGTTGACGAATGCACAAGAAATATACCCTTATAAAATTAGAGGTTTAATTTAAAGTATGTGATTAATTTCATTTAAAAAAAACAAAAGTTATAACTAGTTGTTGATGAATGCACAAGCGCCAGGCATATTGAACATAAATTAAAATCTCAAATCTGTAACTAGTACGTACCTATTTTTGTGAGAGAATCAAATGATAAAATGGTACACAACTTTCAATATACACAATATTTCTTCGATTATGGATGCATGAATTTGGGTTGTTTTTTAAGCTGGCTCAAAAGTATATAATCAACCATGCATTACCTGATTTTGTGATAAAATCGATGAGATAGATAACAACACCGGCAATTGTGGTCAGGGTTATCTTTTACTACCGCCTTCTTTCCCTTATCTCACCAAAAACAGATTATCTTGTATTAGAAGTGTCAAGTTCATCCATTATATAAGACCGGATATATTGACTTAAAATAAATTGTAATAAATAATAAAAATATATATTATTAAATTGATTATCTATAACTCTACAAAATAAAATCTTAGTGTATTTCTCGATTTAATATTTGTTCGTTTTAAATATAAACTTGTTAATTAAATGTAATGAAAAATATTCAAATATTTTTTTTAATTTTTTAATGCAGAATTAATCAAAATAAAACAAATGATTATCGTGCAAACAAAAGAGAGCTAATCGAAGCGTGTTGTATGTATAGCTAATCAATTGTCACGTGGATATCATGCAAGTAAATAGTAGTCATTGGAACGCGTCACATGTACCATGTGACACATGCATTGTCACGTGTTGTCATGACGTTAACTCCTAGTTTTATTACGCAATCAATGAGCATGCCACATGTCATTACATGATTCGTTTGTTCGTTCCACCAAGGCACTACACAATCTGGATCAACGAATTGCAGCGTTCCATGTGTCATTATGATTATCGATGTTGACATGATAGGTGATTTAATTCATTTTGATATTTATTGTATAAATTATTCTACAATTTTAACTTATGCACACACATATTTTTGTACATGTGATGATCGATGTTGACATAAACTTATTCACATGCTCACAAACACACATATTTGTTATGTTTGAAGTTTATGAATTTTCTTGAAAAACTCTAGAACTTTAACTAATCTTGACTATAAAATTGTGTTGAGTTATATTTGTTGTTTTCTTAAATTTTATCATATAGAGGCACCTAATATTGAGAGAGTTACTTATTGTGATGTGTGAAGCTATTGTAGTGAGCAGAGAGAGTTATCTCAAAACTAATGTGAAAGTCATCATGTTAGGTTTATGGCTTGTGCAAAAAAAGAAGAAAAGATTGTACAAAAAGCAACTGCTTATAAAACTTGTACTTGGAATATAGAAAAAGAAAGAACCAATATAAGTTTTTTTTAAATATTCATGTGCCTCGTTTATAAAATAAAGAAAAATTTAAATCATATTTTTGTAGATATATTTTATTTTGTGAGATTGAAGACTTGATTATGATTTTACATAATAGGTAATTTTTTTTAGTCTTTCTTGATTGATCATAAATAAATTAATTGGTATATTTGTTGAGTTTCAATATATACATTATTTTTAAGTAAATGTCAATATATCACTATATATGCCAAGTGTGCATGTGTGTCTCTTCTACTCTACTTGCTTATTTATATAATAAATAATCAAAATTTGAGATAAAGAATGATGAGTTCTTAATTGATTTTGTGCTCGTTTGTAATTAAATGAGCTTAATACCTCATGTGACTATTTATGAAAATTAAATAAAAATTAGATTTTTATTTATTTACATCTTTTTATTTATTATATTTTTAATTGGTTTTTAAGTTAGAGAGTCATAGAATTTAGGGTGAGTTTAAATTACATTACACTTTTACTTTTATGTTGCTCTATCTTTAAGAGGAGTTTAGTTTTATTGATTTATCTATGTTTTGTCCTTCTTGTATGTCAAAAAAGAAAAAATATATTTCACTTTCATGTTTTATGTTGTTATACATACTGGGGAAAACACATTTAGTTAGACTTATGTTAAGCTTGATTGGTATGAATGCATGTATTACATGATTAATTTTTACACTTTGCTTATTTTTATATAAACTAAACTAATATACAATAAGATTTTCAAGTCAAATTATCGTATGTCTTGTTTATGTCATTTCATTTACTTGCAAGCTAGTGAAGTTACAGCGAATATGGATTCAACGAACCATAGGATAGTTCCACTATGGAGTTTAGGACATCATTATATTTTTAACTTATTTTTATAAGTATCATGTAGTGAGTGAGAGGTTTTACCATACAAAAATGTCAAAATAAAAGTTTATAAGGTCTACGAGTGTTGAATATTTTTGTAGATAAAATATGTACATGTAAACTTGTTTTTAAACTCGATATCAAGTCTATCAAGCAAAGGCGAAGAAACGTCACAATTTTAGATAATTATATTTAGGTATATCTGTTATAACTATAACACACATGATTATACTCATTTATCTAATAACACATATTCTTAAATCTGAAATTATTTTTGTTGTTAAAATATTTATGTTAAAATATAAAATAAGATATAACTTAAATCTTAGCCTAAAATATAGTATAATATATACTTTAAAAGAACTTTTTTTTAAATAGAAATTTTTACGATTAATAAGTCTATTTTAAAAAAAAATTCTTTAAATATGATTCTTTTTAATTAATGAGTAATCTTATTTATAATAAAAAAAATATTTATTAATTATATAAGAATCTTATTAATTAATTAGTATTATTAATCATATTTATAATATAAAATATATTTATTAATTACATAGAATCAAAAATTTTAATTTTATAAAAGGAATAAAACTCAAATATAGTGATATATATCTACCCTTCGTTGAGCATAAATGCTATAACTGTGACAATTGTTACCGGAAGATAAAGATGTGGATTGGTATTCTCTAAAACCAAAAATGAAAAATAATTATAATTAATATTTAATTAATAATTATTTATTATATTAATTATTATTATACCACGATTTTCTTAATAAAAAGAAACTTCTTAAAAAAGATGTGGCTGGGTTAAATTCTTTCCTCTTCCATTTTGGGAATCCGAGATTTATGAAAATATTTGTGATGAATGGTTTCCTTATTAAATTTTTAATGACATTGGTGCTTTCTATTTTTCTTTTTTAATTATGTAATTCATACTAAAAAATCAAACATATATTTATAAATAAAATTTATTTAAACGTATATTAAAAGTTATTTAACTTATTTTTATGGTTTATGATTATTTTTACTAGATACGTAACTTATGACGTAGATAGTTTCGTCTACATGAAATTGTTGAAAATTATATTTTTGTTTTTTAAAAATATATGAAAAATATATGTTTAAGGGTTGTTTTCATAATTGGTAACTTTGTTTAAATGCTTGATAAAGTTAGCATGTGATCCAATTTCCATCATTTGTAAACGCTTTGCAACCTGTGTTTAAAGTTTTTGTCATAATCTCAACAACTTGTCCGTTGATATCCCGATTGTTCTCACTTTTAAAACTTGTCATAAAAATAATAATGTTTACTTTAAATCCATATATTTTTATTAAAAAAATCATCATTTTTCAAATTTTATATTTAATATCATATATTTAGATACTATTTATATTAAATTTTAATCAATTTAATTCATTTAATATTAAATTTTATCTAATTAAATCATATTTAATATTATTAAGTATTATTTTTATTATTATAATTTTAAAAATATTATTCTATGTAATTATTTATTTATTTATTTATTTTCATAAAAGAAATTTTAACGACCAATGGTTTAATTTAATTTTTTCTCAACTTGAAATAATCATCTAATGATTCCATCCATGCTAGATCCTATGTGTATATGTTAGTAAATGTCATTTGGTTTACGAAATGAAATTTGAATCGTAATGAGAATAAGAATTGAACAGAATGGAAATGAAAAATTTTTATTTGACTTGATCACTGATATCAAAGAAGAAATCAGTATTATACTGTTTGGTTTATAACTGATAGAATAAAAATAATATATATTACCTTAATATTCCTATATTCAATAAAATTTAAATAATATTATTTAATTATTATGTTTTCGTCAGATAAAATACATTATTGAAATTATTATTTTTCTAAATAATTATTATTTAAAAATAAAATATATTATTAAAATTCTTATTTTTCTAAATAGGGTTTAGAATTTTGAGATTTGGAATTTGGAGTTATATTTATGTGTTAAGGTTTAGGGTTTGAGATTTAGGATTTGAGATTTAGTGTTTAAGGTTTAGGGTTATATTTGTGGGTTAAAATTATTATTTTTAAATAAGATTTTGAGTTTTGAGATTTAGAATTTAGAGTTATATTTGATGTATGGGTAAAATTGAAAAAAAAAGATAGAAATAAAATCATGATTTTTTAAGGAAAAAATGAATTATGATCTATTCTCTTTTAAAAATTGATTTTATTTTATTATGACTTTTCAGTCCAATCAAATAAAAAATTAGAATGAATGAATTATAATTTTATTACATTACATTACAATCAATCATGAGGTTAAAAAAAATTGATTTTATTTTATTATATTACTTTCAATCAAATATTAGGTTAAAGAAAAGAGAAGAAAAAAAAACTATGTGTGATTTAGGATTGTTAAAAATTTATCTAAATGTATTTAAATTAAAATTTGCATCAATCACATATTTAATATTATAATTAATATTAATAAAGATATATTTTATATTAGAGGTGGTTAGCTATGATTATGGCTTTAGAAGAATGTTAAAGAAGTACGGCAAAATTTTGTATCCCCATTAAATACCAATAAATAATGAACGTTAAAATAAATACCAATAAATAATGGTTTGCCTTAGTTGATGTAAATGTGTAGCAAGCCAGCAATCAATTTTATCTCTCTTCTAAATTGGCCAAATAATTGGTTTTCTTGTCGGACTAATATTTAATCGATTGTGACACTGTATATAACAACTGGCACGTCACTCCACGTCTTAAATATGCATTTTACGGAATTGATATTTTTGAATTATTTTATTGCTATTTTTAATTAAAACATATTAAATATTTTTATTTCATTTTTTAATAATAATTTTAAATAAATTTATCAATTATTTAATTTTTTAGTATTTATTTTGAATAAATTTATCAATAATTTTTTATATATATTTAAAGTATATTATAACATGATATATTAGAATAACAAAATTCAAAATTAATAATTTTTTTAATAAAAAGTAAATATTAAATGCTTAATAAAAAATATATTTAATTAAAAATATTTGAAAAAACGATAAATAACATCTTTATGATACTATATTACTGAGTACTCAACATAACACTGATAATGCCTTATTATGTAAAGTTAGAGTACTGAGTACTGACCATTTATGGAAAGTTGAAAGAGCAATGGACTAATATTAACGGTGAATAAAGCAGAGTTATGTGTCGCTAGCTAACACCATTAAATTTATTTTGTTCCACAAAAAATATTTTTATAAATTATTTTATTTATAAATAATTTATTTAAGATAATGTTCACAAATTACACAAATAAGAAATCAATGTTTATTTTACACCTAAAATTGAATAATAATATTATCTTAATATTTTTATATTAAATAAATTTTAAATAATATCATTTAATTATTATTTTTTCGTAAGAAAAAATACATTATTAAAATTATTATTTTTCTAAATAATTATCACTTAAAAATAAAATATATTATTAAAATTATTATTTTTCTAAATAGTATTTAGGGTTTTAAAATTTAAGATTTAGTATTTAGTGATTTGGGTTTTAGTATTATATCCTCATTGGTTAAAGTTTATAGTTAAAATTATTATTTTTCTAAATAGTTTTTAGTTTTGAGATTTAGAATTTAGAGTTATATTTGATGTATGGGTAAAATTGAAAAAAAAGATAGAAATAAAATCATGATTTTTAAGGAAAAAATGAATTATGATCTATTCTCTTTTAAAGCTTAGAATTTAAGGTTATATTTAAAGTTGAAGTAAAATTGAAAAAATAATTAGATGAAAATATAATTATTATTTTATTATATTACATTACGCGTCAATCAAACACGAGTTTAAAAAAAAGAAAAAGAATAAATTTTGATTTTATTTTATTACATTACAATCAATCAAGGGTAAGGAAGAGAGAAAAAAAAACTGTGTGATTTAGGATCTTAAAAGTTTATCTAAATGTAAAATTATATTTAAATTAAAATTTGCATCAATCACATATTTAATATTATAGTTAATATCAATAAAGATATACTTTATATTAGAGGTGGTTGGCTGTGACTATGGCTTTAGAAGAATGTTAAAGAAGTACGGCAAAATTTTGTATCCCCATTAAATACCAATAAATAATGAACGTTAAAATAAATACCAATAAATAATGGTTTGCCTTAGTTGATGTAAATGTGTAGCAAGCCAGCAATCAATTTTATCTCTCTTCTAAATTGACCAAATAATTGGTTTTCTTGTCGGACTAATATTTAATTGATTGTGACACTGTATATAACAACTGGCACGTCACTCCACGTCTTAAATATACATTTTACGGAATTGATATTTTTGAATTATTTTATTGCTATTTTTAATTAAAACATATTAAATATTTTTATTTCATTTTTTAATAATAATTTTAAATAAATTTATCAATTATTTAATTTTTTAGTATTTATTTTGAATAAATTTATCAATAATTTTTTATATATATTTAAAGTATATTATAACATGATATATTAGAATAACAAAATTCAAAATTAATAATTTTTTTAATAAAAAGTAAATATTAAATGCTTAATAAAAAATATTTTAAAAAACAATAAAAACATGTCTTTGATACTATATTACTGAGTAGTGAGTACTGACCATAATACTGACAATGCCTTATTATTTAAAGTTAGAATACTGAGTACTGACCATTCATGGAAAGTTGAAAGAGTAATGGAATAATATTAATGATGAATAAAGCAGAGTTATTTGTCCCAGCTAACACCGTAGAATTTATTTTAATATATGTTAATTTATATTATATCTATTAATACATATTTATTTTAATTTAATTATATATAATTTACTTGTAATTCTTACGTTATATTTTTTATATAATATAATAATTAGGTATTTTTAACATGATATCAGAGTCATTACTCTAACATTTCGCTTCTATATTTCTTAAAATAAAAAATACAATATAATAATTAAGTATTTCTAATATGATATCATAGTCACTACTCTAATCTTTCTCTTAGCAATCTTGTTACTTCACACTTATTGTTTCCGTTGTCACAACAGCTATTGTAGTCACTCACCGTTGAACCTCTTACATCTTTTAGCCGTGATCTTAGGTTTTGGGTCTACATTCGCCATCATTGAGGAGTCTCATTGTCGTGCATCTTGCTCTCATAACATTTTTACCGATACTACAGTGATTGTCTCGCCTCGATCTACACAACCATGGAAGTCCCGCAACCATTGGAGTCTGCACGCACCGATCAGAGGAACTACACCTCTTCCTCAAGCGTCATCATAGAAAACCAAGCATCGTCATGAATCTTGCTCCGACAACCTTTCTACAGATACCATTGTGATTAGCTTTACCACATATACATATTCGTGGAAGTCTCGCAAGCATCGGAGCTTGCATGCACCACCAACAGAAACATTGCGTCAGATTCACGCATTTCACACGCCGCACTCTGGTCCTATGATGTCACATTTCGTAAGACTGACGTTATCATCGCCTTATACTGACATTACCGTAATGACATCATCATCGTTGACAATTGACTAATGACCGTTGACCTCTCCTATTGACCGTTGACCATTGACTTTATATAGGGTTGACTTTTGTAGATCAGCTCGACTAACTCAGTTTTTCTCATAGACCTCATTTTTGCAATTTGTGTTTTGCATATTTTGTTTCTAAATGGATAAAATAATGTTTTTTTCTCGCCTAATCAATATTGTATTGAAGAGGACTAAGAATTATTTATCCTAGTCTCAAACTATGCATAGTTTTCTTAAGAGTCGCATGCTCTAGAATTACTGTACTAGTGCAATTACCATTCCTGTTAAAGGAGCAAGTGAAGAAGATGTTGTCTACATTGGTCACATGATTGAATGAGATAGTCACAACCACATAATTCTTACATGGATTTGAAATACTTCTGTTCCCTCCATCTCCAATCTATTGGACAACTTTGATGATGCAAAATCAGCATGAGATATGTTGGCCACAAGGTACTCCACTACTCATGGATCTATTAAATATCAATTAGTAGTTGAATTGCATCAACTTCGACAAGAACTAGGACAATCCATCAATGACTACTATGATCAGTTTCGCTTTTTTTGGGACCAAATTGACCTTTGTGATCCTATTTGGGCATGCTCAAAGGATTCTCAACAATATGTCGTAGTTAGAGATGAGTTTCATCTCTATGAGTTCCTGTTGTCACTTCATAAGGACTTTGAGCCCATATGAGGTCAGCTTCTTAATCGCAGTCCTCCTCTCTCTCTTGATACTACCGTAAACAAGTTGGTTAGAGAAGAAACTCGGCTTGCAACCCTACAAGCTCAAAATAAGTTCAATGTTTTGGCTATTACTCATTCTACTCTTGCCATTATTGCAAGCGTCATGGCCACATCATTGTTGTTGCTAATACTAAGCCTACTCTATCGATGCCTTTCATTTCAATTGAGTCCCAGTCTTCTGAATCCACTATCATCCTCTCCCCCACTAAACTACAAAAGATCATAACTCAGGCTGTTCAAATGGTTGGTAATGTATCTCTTTCCACTACTCTCTCAGTTCTGCCCGGTAGCTCTTGAACTTGGTTTTTTGATTTTTCTTGTTGTAATTACATGACATCTCACTCATCTTTATTCTCCAAACTTGACCCTGTACCAAATCCTCTTAATATTCATATAGCTGATGGTTCCACCATGCATGGGAATAGTCTAGGTTTTGTTTCGACCTCTAACCTCTCTGTTCCTAGGGTTTTTCATGTACCTGACCTATCCTATAATTTATGTTATGTAAGACAATTAGCTGAACTAGGATATCACCTCATTTTTTACTATTCTAGGTGTATTATGTAGGATCCGAGGACGGGGTAAGAGCTTGGGATCGGTCCTAGGGTTAGGCGTATGTTTCTCATGAACAATCTTTATCTTCCACATGTTGCTCTTGTCTCTATTGCTGTTGCAGTTGTTGCAGTTTCTTCCTTATCTTCTCTGGTACTTTGGTATTCTTATCTTGGTCATGCCTCATCCACTTGGGTACAACAGTTAACTTCTAAAGGTATATTGGGTTCTATGTCCAAAGACAATTTTGATTGTACTTCATGCTAGTTAGGAAAAGAACAAGCTTTACCTTTCAATAATAACGAGTCTATCTCTAATAGTATTTTTGAGTTAATTCATTCTGATGTTTGTGGACCTTCTCCTGTTATTAGTATTGGTAGATCTCGTTATTTTGTTGTTTTTATTGAAACACAATTCTCTAAACATATCAAAACTTTTTGATGTGGATTCTGATGTTTGTGGACCTTCTCCTGCTATTAGTATTGGTAGATCTCGTTATTTTGTTGTTTTTATTGAAACACAATTCTCTAAACATATCAAAACTTTTTGATGTGGACATTGTCATCCTTACTTTCGTTGTATTTCCAATATATAATTACAGGGATATTGTGTGCATTTATAGAGAGGTTTGATATGATATCTTTGGCTACAATCATGGGTGACATTTATAAATATTCCTATAATCTCTTTGATTTGATTCTTAATTGACAACTCAGGCCAACATTCCCCCTTAAGTGGAAGCATCCAAATCTTCAATGCATAACTTGTTTAGTGAGTTGTAGAAATCCTTGCATGATACAACCTTTGTAAGAATATCCGCCAGTTAGGCTTCAGACTTCACAAATGGAAATCGAATTATTTTAGCTTTGAGATTTTCTTTAATAAAGTGTTTATCAATCTCTACATGTTTAGTACAATCATACTGGATAGGATTGTGAGCAATAGTAATAGCCGTCTTGTTATCACAAAAAAAGTTCCATCTCGAAGGTAGGAGCAAATCCAATTTCGATTAGAAGTCTTCTGAGCCATAGTAGCTCACATAATCCTTTAGCCATTCCATGGAACCTTACTTCAACACTTGACAATGCCACCACCTTTTGCTTCTTACTTTTCCATGTAACAAGATTCCTCTCAATAGCCTGAGGTGGATCTTTTGTTTGTGGTGTTCCCCGTCCAATTTGCGTATGTATAATCATTAATCTGTGATGATTATTTTTGAAAACATAAGCCTTTTGAAAACATGCACCCGACTCTCTTCTTCCCTTTGGGTAGTGGAGCAAAGGTCCATGTTTGATTTTTTAGTAGTGCTTCCATTTCTTCTTCTATCGCTTTAGTCCACTTAGGATCCATTAATTCTTCCTGAACTGTAGTGGGAATATGACATCTAGAAAGCTCATGTGAAAATGTCTTGAAAGGCTCAAGTAGTTTTTTGGTAGAGACATAGTTAGCAATTAGGTACCTTGATCTTCTTTCCTCAATATCTGGAGAATATATGTTTGGTGGCTTACCCTAGTTATGCCTGAAAGGTAAGTTATATCCAGTAGAAGGATCTATGTCATTTATAAAGGAAGGTGTGCCGATATTACTTACCTTAGGAATATTCTCAAGAGATGAACTTATAGGTACTAAAGGGTAGGGGGATTCTGGTTCTTCTCCTGATGATGTAGGCTCAGTATCCAGAGGCCTTCTAGATTAGAGGATATGTCTTGTCCTGAAGATGTATTTGTTGATTCTTCGCCAATTATTTGTGTTTCATCTTTATCTTCCAACCATTCAAATGTTATCCATTTCAACTCTTCATCTAGTGTCTCCCTTAAAGAGAAGAAGTGAAGGTTGAGGAAGGGTAGAATGGTGTAGACTCTAAAAAGGTGACCTCCATGGTCACATAAGTACGTTAAGTAGCAAGGTTATAGCAGTGGTTGCCTTTTTGATGCGCAACATAGCCTAAGAATAGGCACCGAAGAGCATATGGGTCAAGTTTGGTACGTTGGTTCTTAGGCAGGTGTACATACGCCACATATCCAAATATACGAGGAGGGAGTATAAGGGCTGTAAGTAGAGAGACCAAGGTTGATATGGACTATAAAGGGGTTTGAAAATTCAATATTTTGGAAGGAAGGTGGTTGATCAGATGGACAGTAGAGGAACCAACATCAGGCCAGTTTTGTGTGGGATCATGAGCGAAAAGGATGGGAGCTGGAGTAGTCTCAAGAATATGTCGATTCTTTTGTTTAGCTACCCCATTTTGTTGTGGGGTCTGAGGACATGAGGTCTCATGTATAAGGCCACGTTGTTGAAAATAGGAAGGAAAGTGGTGATTAACATATTCACCACCGTTTTTGGAACAAAGAATCTAAATTTGAGCGAAAAACTAAATCTGAATCATAGCATGAAATGACTGAAAAACCCTAAATACTTCATCCTTATGTTTCAATGGATATAACCAGGTTATGTGGGTGCAATCATCAACAAATATCACAAACCAATGTACACCAAGTACAATAGATATGAGGGATGGTCCACATACATCAGAGTGAATTAAAACAAAAGATGTTTCACTTTTATTCATGCCTGGCAGATAAGTAGACCTATGACTTTTGGCTAAAATACAAGTATCGTAATGTAATTCTGAGATCTCTACATTGGAAAATGAATTAGGAAACAAATGTCAAATGATGGATGTCCAAAACGATGATGCCATAGCTAAATCTGTTGAGACTTTGAACCAAACAAGGAAAACACGTGATGCGCTCGACCCAAATTGAAATCTTCCATGTAGTATAATCCCTACTTCTTAGTACCACGCCCAATTATCTTCTTAGTGAGAATATCCTAAATAAGATAGAAATCAGAAAACATTAGCACCACACAATTTAGTTTTGAAGTAATTTGACTAACAAACAATAGCTTGTGGGACAATGGGGGAACAAGTAAAGTATTAGATAAATGAAGAGAGGGTGATAGGGTCATAGATCCTACCCCTGTGACCGGTGAGATCATCCCATTGGAATTTGCAATGCTAGTGCGCCTTGGAGATGAGTGGTGAGAGAGATCCGTAGGGTCAAAAGTTATATGGTTCGTGGCTCTAGAGTTGAGAAGCCAATCTCCATTGTCGAAATCGTGGCTATCAATAAGTAAGGCATGACAAAGATTACCTTGATTCACTGGAAAGAAATCATGTTGAGACGAGGTAGGGGTGGTATTAGAGAGAAATATGGTTTGGCTGCCGCTACATCAGCCTTGCCCATGCCTTCAGCCATACTACTAGCGTCTCATTTTTTTTAGCTTGGAGTTTATGCCACCAATCAGGATATTCGTGCAACTAAAAACAATTTCCACGTGTATGCTTCATATTGCCACAATGAGAGCATTTGAAACTGTCAGATGAGAAACGGGCTTTAGAGGCAGATTTCCCAGTATGTTGAGAAGCAAGTCTAGAGAACTCGCGCTTTAGGCTTCTCGAAGCAAGCATTGCTCCTGACAGCAGTTCATGGTCCCGGTGTTCATCCTTGCCTGGTAAAGAGCCTCGTTACGGGCATGAGCATATGCATGTTCCATGGTAGGAAATGGGTGCAATTGTAACACGTTACTACGAATATTATCGAGTTTGTCATCAAGACCATCCAAGAAGACATAAACTCTATCTTCTTGGAGAAGACTATTATATCATTGAATATCAATAGGGCACTCCATCGAATTTGGACGATGAAAGTCAATCTCAAGCTAGAGATCTTGCAAGTTAGTGTAGTATTTTTCCAGGGAATTGATGGATTGATGAATGAATCGTAAGACCGACATTGCAAATATCGATCTTATGAAAATTCTCATTTATGGTTTTATTATTTGTAAAACTCTCAAAAGTTCACGAATCATTTTATAGAGAATGATAAGTATACTCCTAAAGTCGATCTAAGAAAGGAATTTATATGGTTTTTAATTTATTATTCAAAATCTTAAAAACAAAATTAAATCTTAAACATCATGTCACGATATTTTAGTTTGTTTATTTTCTAATCTAATAACATGAAAATAAATATAAACATAAATATAAATTCAATAAATAATAATCCAAATTTTATCATTCATAATAGTGGAATATTTAATGATATAATAATTAAACTAATTATTATTGCTCATATTATTTAGGTTATTAAAGATATAAATTAATATTTATTGATTTTTTCTTTTTGGTATGAAAGTGTCCTTAGGCGGGGCCTATTAATTAATTAAATATTAAATTTTAGTTTTATTTATAAGAAAATAGCAAACCATCTAATCACAGCTTTAATCGGAATCAAATAATTAGACTTTATTCAAGGTGTCTAAATTAAATCTAAGAATTTAATTTTCCAAGTACTAACTTTCAAATTTTAAAATTAATACTGAAAATATGTCGTCAATACATTTTCGAATAATAGTTCTTATAAAAAAAAATTTGAAATAGAGTTTCACTCTAACTACCGGACGATTGTACCAACAAAATAAAAGAGCATTACTCTAAATTAGACCGTATAATTAAACCTTAAAATCTAATTTTCAAATTTAAGTTTGTAATGAAAAATAATGTATTTCTCTCTAACATCCTTAATATAAAATATTGAATAAAAACAAAATCAATTTATTTTATAAAAATATTTTACCCATTTAATACTTTTGCAAGCATAAAAATATTATAATTATATCATATTTACAAACAGTCAACCATGTTAAATTTTATCACACACAACTTACAATAGTTTGATGTTAATTCTGTTACTGGAAAACCTCCAAACGTTACATATTTGCTTATTGAATCAAAAACTAAAAATTTATAAAAACATAAATAGTTCATCTCAAAAAGAGAAGAACGTTAAAACTAAAAAAGAAAACTTTCTAAAGAGAGAAAGAGCTCAAAAAATTATGTGTGTTTTGAAATGAGGGGAAAAGGTCCTTTTATAGATGAGGAAAAGGTCAAAAAAGGAGGAAAAATATTTCAAAATTTGAATTTGGACAGGTTGGCACGCTTATGGGACGCAAAAAGCTTGGCAAACGAGCTATTGACGCAGTAGATGGGCAACTTATGCGTGCGAGACACAACGAGGAGTGTGCATGCACGCATACGACACGACACGAGACTCGATGCAGATCAAATGGTGTGTGCGAGACTGGGCATGAATTGGCGCGCTACTCGTGTTTCTTGGTGCGACTGGGCGACCGTGCACAATTTTGCCCTTTTTAACATTTTTGACCCATTTTGTCTAATTTTTCCTTCTTTTTTTACTTTTCTTCATTTATTTTCTCAATATATTTGTGATGTATTACCTCTAGTATTTTTTTCTTTGAGCCTTTAAGTTATTTTTGAACTAAAATACCTGAAAAATAATAAAAAATACTCGTGAATCCGTAAAGACAAATTTATATAAATATATGATAAAATCATACAAATATAAATATATTTAATTAATTAAAGTACGTTAAATCATGGTAATTTTTTAAGCACTCATCAGGAATCACCTACTTGGCGGAGATGAGAGACATGGTGCCAGAGATCATAGACTTGGGAAGTATCACCACCATCAAAGTAAGTGGTGGGAGCAGAGTCCCAAACCTATTTGGGTGTGGGAAAGCAAATGAAATTTTCGATTAATGCCAGATCCATGGAGTTGATCAACCAGCCTTTGATAATGACGTTTTTAGTGTGCCATTTACGAAAGGACGGGTCGGTCGGAGATGGTAGGGTTAATTCTCCATTGATGTATCCCAACTTGTCTTTAATGGAGATGTACATCTCCACAACTTGGGACCATAGAGCATAGTTGGAACCATCCAACTTGATGCCAATTGGTAGAGCAATAGGTTCATAAGTCATAGTAGAAGCCTGAGATTTGGACAGAGTTTCGACCATCATAGCAATGAATAATTCAAATAAGAGGGTATTATGGTTGGTGGGAGATTCTTCCATCTAGATTGGGGTTTCGGTGGCTGCCATAGGAGATAGTGGTGGGTGAAAGGATGCTAGAAGCTAGTAATGGACGTGAATCGAGAGCCAGATTTGGAGATACTTTAATACCATGTCATATTTGCTTTTGTTGTATTTCCAATATATAATGTATAGGGATATTGTGTACATATATAGAGAGATTTGATCTACAATCATAGGTGACAATTATAATTATCCTATAATTTCTCTGATTTGATTCTTAATTGACAACTCATTCCAACATATATTAGATGTAACATAAAGCTCTTGGATGATGGTATAGTTTTTATACCTATAATTTTTGGTGTAACAAAGTTTACAGTCATGTTTGAACTCGAGTTTTAAGATATTTTTCGATGCCTAAGTAGACTAAGAAAGGTATTTGTACATGGAGAGTAATAAGAGAGGAATTATATATATGGTTTTTGTGCATGAGAAGAAAAGAAAAGAAAAGAAAATAAGGATAAAAGTGTAAAGTTATATGAATAAAACGATGTCGTTAGTCAATATTAGTCAAATTGATCAAAATTATAATGGAGAATTAATCCCAATAATTGCCGACAAGTCCACTATCTAGTATCCACCAACCAAACAAGGGGTTATAAATGCGTAAATGGGTAGAGTGGGATTGTAAATTCGTGTTTCCCTTTTCGCTCCTCAAAGAAATTCTACAATCTAACGAAAATAAGAAATGCTAGCCAAGACCTATCGTGCACTTTCTTATATATTTCTTTATTTAAGTATATATGTTTGATTTAGTTTTGTAATTTGTTTATCGGTCTAAAAATAAGATTTATTTTTTTTGTTTCAAGTTTTCTGTTCGATTCATACAAAAAATATTATTTAATATAAAATAATAAAACATTATATCGTGTTTCATTTATTATGAATTAACTAAATTTAAATATCATATTATAATTTTATAATATTATAATATTTTTTTATTTAATATAAAAAGGGATTCAAATGATTCTTTTTAAAAAAATATATTTCATGTTAAATTTTAAATAACAAAAATTTAAATTAGAGTTTTAATTGAGTTAAAATCAAGGTGTCATTCATTAGGTTATGAAACATAACACTTATTAATTATATTGCTTATTCACCTCATTAAATATTAAATATTTATATTTTTAAAAAAAATAATATTAATATTATATTTTACTAATTTAAAATATTATATTTTTATTTATTTTAAAAATGACGAATAATTTTTCGTTAAAATTAATTTATTATTTTAGAATTTTTATTATTACATGCGTTATGTAGAAAAATATGTAAGCAAGTGCATGAGAGAATACAGCCAACATTTGTATTTACGAAAAGTCTTCGCAGGACATAGTGGGATCCTCACAGGAAAACAAGAAACATGCAAATAAAGAAACATGTGATATTTTTAAAAGATTAAATAGCTTAACAGTATATAAGAATTAGGATTCGAGTAAATTGTGTAAGTAATATAATTATTTTAACAAAAAAATTTATTTTTTTTGTTCTACAGCAAAAAAAAAATTCTATCATAAATATTTCTAAAGTCCCATACCTGTAAATAAATAAATAAAATACAAAATTTATATAATTATTAAGAAAAAAAATATAACGAAAATATACATGCATGAAATTATGTGTGTTGGTGTAGATATATTCATACATATACATAATTTATTTGCATTAAACAATTTTGAATAAATATTGTTAAAATTAACTCAAAATAATATTTACAAAATAGTGGCATAATTTTAAATTTTAAATTTTAAATAAAATAAAATAATTGAAATTATTTTTATAAATTTTTTTATAGATATATTAAAAGATCTAATACATCATATATGTTAGTTCTTATAAAAAGTCATATTAAAAAATCATAGATTAATTAAAAGATTCAATACATCTTATCCGTTAGTCCTCGTAATTTATTTAAGTTTTAATATAATTAAATGTATAAAATTATGTTATATATAAAGTTTTGAGAATAACGTGAGAAATACATTTTTCATCCTTATGTCTTAATTAAGCCACATTAATTGTCGTTTTGTCGCCATTTGTCTTCACCTACTCTAGCTTTCACTCAGTTCCATAGTGTCCTCACCGTTTCATCGTGGTTCTCTTTCGTCAACTCTAGGTACTGTCGTGGTGGTGGTCATATGGGTGTTTGAGTGGGTTACCTCCTTCAGGACTATGAGGTTCGTTTGAATTGTTTTGGATGGGTCTCTCCTCGACGCAGGCTGGTTCATTTGAATGGTGGTTTGGTTGTTTTTTTTTGGATGTTTATCCAATAATTTTTAGTTATTTAAAAACTTGTAAGTATTATGATTTTCTTTATTTATAATCTGATCAATTGTTGTTATTTTTTTTTAGATATAAGTATTTGTTAAAATAACTTTTAGAGGGTTTTATTTATTTAGTGAATCATTGTAATCTTGTTCACTGCATTTTTTCTATTTTTTCACTTTTTTTTTTGTCAAGCATCTCTATTATCTCCATAACTAAAAAAACATGAACTATAATATATTAACCACTACACCATTTGTTGTTCCAATTTGAAGTTAGTATGGTAGCTGATATATAGTAGATTATTCATTTTAAGAAGCAGAAAGAAAAGGAAATTTAAGAAAATTCTATGAAAAAGGAGAAAATGTAGTAAAAAAATACTAATATTTTTTGAATTATAACTTAAAAATTAAACTAGAAAAATAAGGTAAGAGTATAAAGAAGAAAAACCTTTAAAATGATAATTTTTTCTCTATTAAATACTTTATTATTGTGTTAATAATTTTTATTAAAAAATAATATTGTATTAAAAAAGTAACTAACATGTCACATTTTTATTGAGAGAATGGCTTTAATGTACTTTATAAAAGTAAAGTTACTAAAGTATTTACTTGATATAAAGTTCTTGTTACGATAAATGTCACAAGTATACAAGTTGAGATTTAAAGTTAATTTTTTTTCTTAAAATCGAGTTATAATGAATTTTAAGTCGATATGCTTATGACGTTACACGTGGGACGTCGCATCGATTCTGTGTGTAAATTGACGCTACACATAGGATGTAACATCTATTCTATGTGTCAATTGACGCTACACATGGTTCACGTTGATTGGCACGTAAAACTAACGCTATGTGTCACGTGTAGCGTCGATTGACACGTAGATTCGACACTACATGTCTTTTTTTCTCTTTTCTTTTTCTTCACCCCATTTGTCGACAATTTCCTCTCGTGTCAACTCATTTCTGCCAAAAAAAACCATGCATTGCTAATTTTCTTTCTCCATTTTCAGCCACTTTTGACCACTATTTCTGGCATCATCAGTTGAGTTTTTTTATTTCTCTTCAATTTTTGATCTAGATCCACTATTTTTTAAAACATAATACTCAGTTTTTTCTTACCTATTTTTCTTTACTTTCTCACTTACCAAACACTCATTTTCTTCATTTTCTCACTAATTTTATTTTTATAAGTATTTTTATAAATTATTTTACACTTATTATTGATATTTTATATTTTTATATAGTTTTTGTAAAAAAAAATTTATTTTAATGTATATTATGTGTCATTGATTATTTTTATATATTTTTGTGTCATGTAAGTTTTGTATTGTTACTAACATATATAATACATCTTGTTTAGTCTATTATACCAAAATTGGTAAGTGTGGCACATTTAAGATATGTAAAGCAAGTATCTCATAGAAAATTTATGTTTAGTGGACAATCATTACCCACTAAGTCATTCAAGAAGAAATCATGGAAAAAGTATAATTATGAATATGTTATAAACTTCAATAGAAATCTTGACTCTTTGATGACTATTATTGCAAGCAAAATAACATAAATGATGGATGGACTATGCCACTTCAAATAGATATATCTGGCATAGACATTAGACAATCATATATATCGATCAAGTGCATATTGTAATTATTTGAATTTCAAATTATCGATTTAAGTATAATTCAAGTGTGGGAAATGTGAGTTCTCAATTAATAAATAACTTTCATTTATGTAGAACATATAATTATATTTATATTATCTCATTATTTATATATATTTCCTTTATATACGATATGTTATTATCGACTTCAAGCTAATCTCCTATCACATTTTAGCAATGTTCTATGATTCAACAATTGTCAATCAATATCAAGAACATGATGTAATTAACATCAAAGCTAAACAATTATGTGATAGGGCATTAACACTTTAGAGAAATCAAAAGTTGATAATCTTTTTGCCACTAAAGTTTGAACAAGGTCAAGATCATTATATGTTAGTAATACTTGATCTATATGGCAATCATATTTGGTATTGTGACTCAACTTCCATAGAATTGAATAAAGACACAAAAACATTTGTTAAAATGTAAGAGTTATAACTAACTATTTTTCTTCTATTCTTCTTTGTAATATTTAATAAAAAACTAACTCTTTTAAACTTTGATAGGGCTTAGAAGCTTTAGAATAAGAGTAAGGACATTCCACTTAAAAAAATCACATAAGTTTATACGAGACAAAGTTATGATATGTACAAGAAAATATTAATAATTTAATAAATTTTAAAGATGTTTGAATTAATAAACCTTATACAATTGTTTTTTGTAGGTTCCAAAAAAAAATGATGGGGTCGTGTATGGTTGGTTACTTTGTTATAAAATTTATGAGCGAAATCATCTTAAATATCAATATGTTAATTAAAGATGTGGTTTACTCATTTATTCTTTTAATATATAGAAATTATTTTTTGTGAATTCATGATATTACATTTTTATTTTGAATTTAAATACATACAGTTCTTTGGTCGGAGCAAGTTGAACTATGATATGCAATTTTTTGATTATTTTTGAGAAGAATAGACATAACACATGCTTGAAATTATAAGATCAAAAGAAGAATGAGAAGAAGAATATGATGATATTGAATAGTATCAATATATTATAATATTTAATGATTTTGTAATTAAGTTAAATATATATATATATATGGTATATAAATTATTTGTTGTTATAAATTTAGTTATTAAGTTATTAAATAATATTTAACTTTTCAATTAACAAAATGTATTTAAAAAAATTTAAACATGTTTTGATTTTTTCTATTATTATTTGATAGAAAACATGCGGTGAGGCTAGCAAAAAATAACAAAAATATGTTTAAAAGGTATTATTGCATTTTAAGTGACCATTAATAATATGAAATAAAAGAAGTATTTTTTGTCCTACTGTTATCGTAAAAATGGCTATATGGATTAAAAAATGAATTGTTTTTAAAATTTATAATAAAATTATTTAAAGGTTAGGATAAAATCAAAATTAATATTAAAAATGAATAAAACAAAGGGATAATGGTATATTAAGATGCTATTATTGTTGTTAAATAGCACGAGTAATTATTAAAATGGGAAAAGTAGCTGCTTTTAACACTACTAGTACTATAATAGTGATATTTAGTCACATAAATTTTATCACAGATTTTTTAAATTGAATCTATAAGATTTTGATTATAGTATAATAAAAAATATAATCATAATATGTATATATAATCTTAATTTTTACCAATTTTTAGTTACGATTATTATATTACCATATCTTAATGTTAATAAAAACCAAAAAGTATGTTGTGTGTTTTTAGTTTTTTAAATTTTTTAAGTGTTTAATTATTAAAAAATGACAAAAAATTAATTAAAAATTATGCATAACAAACGAGAAAATAAATTAAAAACATATAAACCTAGCTTTCCTCTCACACCTCAAACGATTTCAAACGCGCTCCCTCGCTACAATTACCTTCTTACTATATGATGATTTGTCTAAAAAAATCATATTTTTTATAATAATTTAAAAAAGGACTAAGATTTGTTTTAATTTTAAAAAAATTAAATTGAAACGTATTAAATAATTTGTCAATAATTATATTTTTTTTCTCTCCTTCCCTATTTCTCAATCATATTTTTTTCTTCTTCTTATATTCTTAAAAAAAACCAAAAATAAAATATCCCCATTCACCAAATTTTAATAAATAATAATTTATATTTATATAATAAAAAATTATATAATTTTTTATAACAAATAATTTATCAAAATTTTATTATAAAATAATTTAAAATAATAATAATAAATTATTAAAAACTTTACTAAATAGTTACAATCATTTTTATGAAAAATTATTGATATTTTTAAAAAAATAAAATATTTAAGATTAAAAAATTAAAAAATAGATTACATTATAACACATATCTCTAATATTATTATAATTTTAATTGTTATTAAGATAACAAATATTTATTAACAATAATTTTATTTAAATATTAAAATATAATTAATTAGATATATTTTATTATATTAATAATAAAAATAATTAGAATAATATTATATTAGAATATTTTTGTTTAATTTTAAAATTTAATTATTTAGTGAAATTAAAACAGAAAAAACCTTTTGAATTATATATATTTAAAAAATACATGACTTGCATGTGAATTGTTATATATTTTTAATTTTTAATTTTATTGTTGTTACTTTTTTCCAAAAGTTAAAATAAAATATAAAGCAAATTTGTTGTTATTTAAAGTATAAGAATATTTTTGTTTAAAATTTATTTAAGTGTGATTTATATTTTTATATATTGTATAAATATAAATACATGGAATACAATCAATACTAATAAAATATTATACAATTTTTTACGCACATTTATTTGAAGGTTTAGATTAAGTGAATAATTTTTTCTTTCCACCCTCGTTAATCTCAACCTCTGGTTTTTAAAGTTATTAATATAATTTTACTTTTAACCTCATGTAAAACGATATATGTTTTGAAAGTTCTTTAAAAAATGAAACAATATTTGTAAAAATATTATATAATGTAATTAAACCTAAATCTCAATATATAATGATATAAAAAAATGTCACAACTCTTTAAAATTAAACTTTAGTGTACATTTAGTCAATTAAATTCAAGAATATGTTTTTTAGTTCATTTGAAAAAATATGTTAATTAAAGATAAATAATATTATTTTAATAACTTTTCTCTTAAATTACTATTCTTTCCTTTCCAACAATGAAAATACCATTAAAATTGTATCCTTTAATAATTGTAAAATGAAAATTAATTTTTTCATAAAATTTTTGTTTTAAAATTTTTTATTATTATAAATATTTATTTTAATATTTTTTGTTATAATATTCATATTGATTTTGAAATAGCTTTATATTAAATTTTATTTTTCATTGTTAATGTAACATTATTTTAATGCATTTTAATTACTTAATAATAAAATAATATATTAATAATAGATTTATCAAATAATATTATTTATTTTTAATTTTTTTTTAAATTAAAGAATTAAAAAATATCCTTTAAAATTTAAAAGACTAACCGACGCTAATTAAGTAGATTTCTAAAATTCGTCTCCCTTAAAAGACAAAAGGAATGTAAATAAAAATTTGTGTGAAGAATTGATACCATTAATAACGTCCCCTGATTATATATAACTATAAAATGAGACTTGCTCCGAGCGTTATAATTATAAATATAATCTGACATATTAATATACTCTCTTATTAAACGTATTACTTCATTAATACAAAATATAAATATAATATCACATATTAATATACTCTTACATGTAATAACAATTAAAAAAAATTAATGAGACTTGGTCCGAGCGTTATATCCCATTGGCATCAAAATTTCTGTGTAAAACATAAATTTAAGGTGGGTTTATTATTAGTTATGATTTGGACAGAATTTCATATAGATTTTAATAACTTTAACATATTTTATTAAATTTTAAATTTTTCATATAAGTTTAAATAAATTTGTAGAATTTTTTAAAGAAAAAATTAAACTTTTAAGAATTTTTGAAAAATTTAATATATTTAAATTTTTTTATCATACTCACATTTAGATAATTTCTTAATGAATCATTTATAATTATCAATAATACTTAACATGTTATTATAAATTTTATTTAAAAATTTAATAAGGTTTAAAATTATCAAGATTTTAATTAACTGAAATGTTTATATATAATTTATTGATATTTTAAATATCTTAATACGTTTATGAATTTGGGGTTTTTTTTTTTTTTTTAAGCTGGCTCAAATTAAACAAACATGCATTACCTGATTTTGTGATAAAATTGATGAGATAACAACACCGACAATTGTGGTCAGGGTTATCTTCCTTCTTTCTCCTCTCTCTTTTAGAACCGACACTCACCACAAACAGATTATCTTGAAATATATAGACTTAAAATAAAGTGTAATATATAATAAGTAATTTACTTTATATATTTTTTAAAATAAAAAAATTACATTTATATACCTATTTTTATTAAACGAGAGATTTGAAATTACATTCTTTTAATACTTTTATAAAGCACATATCATTGTCAAATAAAATAATTAACCATTTTGAAGCGTGATAATTAGTGTCAATGATATTTATGGGTAAAAAAAAATAATAAGTAATTAACTAAATAAGATAAGTACTGTCGATCCCTTTGGGCACATCCGAAAAATAAGATAATTGCAGATGAGCACTGTTTATTTAAAATGTGAATTTCTTGTTGTATATATGTCTACGTAGGTATAGATATGTATGAAATTTGCTCTTTATATTCACTGATATAACTTTTACTCATTTAACTGTACTGCAAGCAATTTGCTCTATTGTTTCAAAATTAATTGTACGGAAGAGACAAAAATCCTGAATTGTAAAAAACAAAAGTAAAATTATTAGTAAAATTTTTAAATGGATTATCTATAACTCTAATTAAGTAGAGTATAATTTTCAGTGTATTAATATTTATTCGTTTTAAAATATGAATTTTTTAGTTAAATATAATAAAATAAATAAATATATTGTTTAAAATATTTATGAATTTTTTAATACATAACCAATAAGAATAAGACACGTGGATGCCACACAAATAAAGGGAAGCTAATCGAAATGCGATGTGTATATAATTGAATAGTTGTCACGTGTATGTCATGCAAATAAATAGGAGTTAATTAGAGCACGTCATATGTACCATATGACATAGGCGTTGTCATGTGTTGTCATAACATTCACTCCTAGTTTTATCGCGCAGTCAACGAGCATGCTACGAGCCATTACAGGATTCGTTCGTTCGTTCGTTCGTTCGTTCGTTCGTTCGTTCGTTCCACCAAGGTACCACACAATCTGGATCAATGAATTACAGGGCTCCATGTGTTACTGTGATGATCGATGTTAGCATAATAGGTGATTCATTCGTTTTGGTGACCTAATTCATTTTGATATTTATTGTATAAATTATTCTACAATTTTGACTTATGCACACACATATTCTTGTACATGTGATGATCGATGTTAATATAAACTTATTCACATACTCACAAACACACATATATGTTATGCTTGAAGTTTATGAATTCTATTGAAAGATTTTATGACTTTAACTAATCATGACTGTAAAATTGTGTTGAGTTATATTTTTTGTTTTCTAAAATTTTACCGTATAAAAGCACATAGTATTGAAAGGACTATTTACTGTGATATGTGAAACTACCGCAGTGAGTAGAAAAAGCTACCTCATAACTAGTGTGAAAGTCATCATGTAAGATTTATAGCTCGTGCAAAAAAAAATTGTGCAAAAAGCAACTGCTTATAAAGCTTGTACTTCGAATGCACAAAAAGAAAGAGCCAATAGAGAATTTAAAAAAAATTTCATGTGTCTCATTTATAAAATAAAGAAAAATTTAAGTCAGTTTTTGGTAGATCTATTTTATTTTGTGAGATTAAAGACTTGATTATAATTTTTACATGATAGGTGATTTTTTTCTTTTGAGTCTTTCTTGATTGGTCATAAATGAATTAATTGGTATATTTGTGAAGTTTCAACATATACATTGCTTTTAAGTAAATGTCAATATGTCACTATATGTGCCAAGTGTGTTTGTGTGCCTCTTATACTATACTTGTTTATTTATATAATAAATAATCAAAATTTGAGATAAAGAATGATGAGTTCTCAATTGTTTGTGTGCTCGTTTGTGATTAAATGAGTTGAATATCTTATGTGTCTATTTATGAAAATTAAAAAAAAAATAGATTTTTATTCATTTACATCTTCTTTTTATTTATTACCTTTTTAATTGATTTTTAAGTTAGAGAGTCATAGAACTTAGGGGAGTTTAAATCACATTGCACTTCTGATTTTATGTTATTCTATCTTTAAGAGGAGTTTAGCTTCATTGTTTTGTCTAATTCTTTGTCCTTCTCGTATGTCAAAAAGGGGAGAGTATGTTTCGTTTTCATGTTTTATATTGTTATACATATAGGAGAGAACATATTTAGTTAGACTTATGTTAAGCTTGATTAGTATGAATGCATGCATTACATGATTAATCTTTACACTTTGTTTATTTTTATGTAAACTGAACTAATATACAATAAAGCTTTCAAGCTAAATTGTCGTATGCCTTGTTTATGTTATTTCAGTTACTTACAAGCTTGTGAAGTTGCACTAAAGATGGATTCATCGGACCATATGATAGTTCTACTATGGAGTCTAGGATGTGATTGTATTTTTAACTTATTTTTATAAGTGTCATGTAGTAAGTGAGAAGTTTTTCCACACGAAAATGCCAAATGGGGAGTTTGTAAGGTCTATGAATATTGGATATTTTCGTAGAAAGTTAGGTGATATGTTGGACCGATGATTTTTCTCTTAGGTCATTACCATAAGAAAATGAGGGCTTCCATTAAGGATACATCTAAGTGGTGTGCCTTTCACAAGGATGTAGGCTGTGAGATGAGAGACTGTAGGCATCTAAAACAAGAAATAAAGGATTTGTTGGTTAGAGGATATTTAAAAGACCACGTAGGAAGCAATAGTAGAGAAGGAGGGCAACAACCTTGATGTGAAACTTTAAAGCTACCTATTTCGTTAGGTAGTGGGATAGATGATAACTGTATTTTATATAGTTATTTTCACCTATTTTATTAATTATAATTGCTATGTTCTTGATGTTTTTAGTTAATTTTCGATTAATAAATTAGTATTTACTGTTTTTTATATATTATAAGAAAAATAAATAAATTGTATCGAAAACGTTCTTAATTTCAAATTTTTGTCCACAAATGTAATTTCAAATATTAGAGTTCTTAATTACAATTTATAAAAGTTGAAAATACAAATTAAATTTAAATTTGGGCTTAATCGTAATTATTAAAAGTTGAAAATTTTAATTTAATATTAGCAAAGGGAATTAGGTTTTGTAATTAAAGAAAGTTTAAAATGTAATTTGAATTTAATTTGTGGGTCAAAATATAATTACATAAAGTTTAATATTCGATGCGAGGAGAGAAGAATACACCGCATCATCCACGCGTACGGCGTGGACCGTCAGATCAAATCATAACGGTTAGGATTGGCGCGTGTTGATCCACATCAGGCCAAGCGAATGGATGCGAGGAATTCTCCATCGCGCGGCTCGGCGTGCCGGTGAGCCTACTGCACCGCGCGGGGCGGCGTGCGGCGTGGGACCCGCCCCGTCGGCGCCGCGAGCCTGTCCCCACGTTCGCGCGCCTCTCCCCGATCGATGCGGCCCGATCTCGCGTGCGGCAGATTTTCCTCCGATAAAAGATATGACACGTGTCCCGCTCAATTTTGTAGCTAATCGTGTTGTGACACGTGGCGTATTCCACAATCGGCAAGCGGCTGGATCAAACTTCCCGTGTTGTAGCGGATTGGCTCCGTCGCGACCATTCATCGTGCGCCCGTTTCCACCAGCGAATGAGATCCGCCACGTGTCCTTATTAATTGTGTCCGCGAATCGGAAACGCGACCGATTAGCGGCGTGGAAGAAAATTAAAACGGCAGCGCGGCGTTCCACTCACTCCCTCGATCCCATTTTCGATACAATTTTTGTCCCCCACGCGTTTAATTTATTATTTTCGCCACACCTTTTTGTCCCCCCACGTAGATTTAAATTTAGTATTTTATTGATGTATTTTTTTTGCTATAAATAGGAGATAATTTTTAGTTGTAGAAAAGTTTGGTTGGAGTAGAGTTTTTGGAGTAGAGTTTTAGTTTTAATTTCGAAAGTTTTTAGAGTTTTTTAGTTTTTTTCAGTTTGTAATTTTTATTGTGTTTGTGTGTTGGGCGGCAAAACACGCGAAGCTCATTTTGGCTTTTGTTGTTTTTGCGTAGTATAAATATTTGTTTTAAGTTATGTTTTAATTTTATTTCTGCTTCTTCTTAATTTTCTGTAGTTGTTGTAATTTTTATTTTAATTTTATGAAGTAATTTAATTTTTTTTAGGGTTGCATTTGATCTAAATTTATGAAGCTTGATTTTAATTATTTTTGATAGATTTATAAGACGTTCGATTTGTTCGTTTTATATTGTTCTTAATGCTTTTTGATTATTTACGAATCTTATCAAAATGATCAAGTAGCACGTGAATAAACTTGAGAAAGGCATTTGTGTGTATATTGCTAAGTAAATAGAATGACATGTATGATGAAGGATAGAGATATACCCTAATTGTATGTGTGGCCATTTGAAAACTTAGAACGTAATGAATCTCGGTAAATTTAATTTTCATAGAGATATAGTAAATTAATTTAACGAGGTGTGTTTATACGGAGCTCGAAAGAAATGTATGAATAATAAAAAAAGAAGTTTTTGGTTGACAAATTAAATGTACTAAAAAATATAAATCAAAAGAAAATAACATGATTTGAGTGGATTAATTTGGTGAAAAATTGCAATCCTAGATTTCTTTTATTACCTTTTTGTTAACCAACGATTGTTTTGGATAAAATCAGAGAGATACAATTTTAGTACTCGACAAAATATAGTAACAAATCCTCGTGGGATCGATCTTTACTTACAAATCTTTATTACTTGTGACCGTGTATGCTTGCACGAGTTCGTGTGTTGAAAAACACGCAACAATAGACCATCATAACGAGCCTAATATAAGGATTATCCATACCATATATGGAGGGCCCAAGCTTAATGGGACCTCTAATAACTCTCGTAAAAGATACACTAGAGACTTAGGCAGCTCCACGCATGTTTACACTCTTGAAAAAGATAGGTCTTTTGTTGAAATCACCTTCATTGAGATGGATGAGACCTCATCTCCCCACAAGGACCCCTTGGAAATCACTTTAAGAATATGATCTTGGGATGTTTTTCAGATCATGATTGACGTTGGGAGCTCAGTCGACCTTCTTTTTCTGTCTACAATAAAAGGCCCTAGGCATAAAATAATGTGATATCGCAATAAGAGAGCTACCTTTGGTGGGATTCAATAGTAACACCACCTATGCAATTAGAACTGTGGTGCTACCTATCATGGCTAATGGATTTATAGTGATGACTAATTTCATGGTAATTGGTGTCCCAACTCACTACAATGTTGTCTTGGGTAGGCCATGGATATATAAGATGAAGACAGTTTTGTTCACCTTCCACCAAGTCATCGAATTCTCGACTGAGGAGAGCATAAAAAAGATAAGGGAAGACTAGGAAAATATCAGAAGTTGCTATAATGCCACTATGAAAGAAGCCACTACCAAGTACCAATCACAACATAGGCCTCTTTAAAAAAATGGCCTAGAGGAAGATGTCTAGCAAAGTGTGTCAATTCAAATGAGATGTGAGATCTATCAAATGTAAACAAGGAAGACCTTACACTTCTAATGTACCTTATTTTACCATCTGCATGTATCATCCTATATATATATATATTAGGTGATTTCTTGCAAGTAATCGTTCTCTCCCAATATTACATTATCGTTTTCAAATAAGGTAGATCACTCTCATTCAAAGAGAGTTGATCACCTCGAGCTTAAATCAGGTAGAGCATTCTCCCTTAAAAAGAGTTTATCACCTCGTCCTTAGAGAAAGTAGAATGTTATCCCTTAGAGAGTTGATCACCTCGAGTTTAGACCAGGTATATCGCTCTCTCTCAGAGAGTTGATCATCTCGAGCTCATATCGAGTAAAGAGCTATCCCTTAAAAAGAGTTGATCACCTCGTCCACAAAAAAGGTAGAGTGTTTTCCCTCAAAAAGAGTTGATCATCTCATCCTCAAAGAATGTAGAACGCTCTCCCTCAGAGAGTTGATCACTTTTTACTCAAACCAAGTGGAACGCTCTCCCTCGAAGAGAGTTGGTCACCTTATCCTTAGAAAAATGGTAGATCACTCTCCCTCAATGAGAGTTGATCACCTCATCCTCAGAAAAGGTAGAACACTCTCTCTTAAAGGGAATTGATCACCTTGACCTCAGACCAAGTAAATCACTTTCTCTTAAAGAGATTTGATCACCTTATCCTTAGAGAAGGTAGAACGCTCTCCCTTAAAGAGTTTATTACTTCAAGTTCATAAAAGGTAGAGTGTTCTACCTCAAAGAGAGTTGATCACCTCGAGCTCAGACCAGATAGAGTGCTCTCCCTTAGAGAGTTGATCACATAGAGCTTAGAGAAGATAGAATGCTCTCCCTCAAAGAGAGTTGATCACTTCGTCCTTAGAAAAGGTAGATAGCTCTCCTTTAAAAAGAGTTGATCACCTCGAGCTCATATTAGGTAGAGCACTCTCCCTCAAATAGGGTTTATCACCTCATCCTCAGAATAGATAGAGTGCCATTTCTCAAAGAGAGTTCATCACCTCGAGCTCAGACCAAGTAGAGTTCTCTTTCTTAAAGAGAGTTGATCACATCGTCCTCAGAGAAGGTAGAACGTTCTCCCTCATAGAGTTGATCACCTCAAGCTCAAAAAAGGTAGGGATTCACATTGTGGGGACTATTGTGTCCATCATCTCCCATATATGGATGTTGAGAAAGAACTCGACATCATATGTAAAGATGTCAATCCTATTCTTATCATGAAAAGGTTCCTTTTTTAGATTTTATGTGTCATTTTGCCTATTAAGACTTTTATTCTTCCATCTTAATTGAAGAATTGAGTTAAAAGAGTAGGAGGATTGATGTTTGGGCATAAGGAATGACTTGCTGCCCAAGCCTTAAGACGTTTGCCTGAGCCTTGAGACGTCAGCACGAGCCTTGAGACATCACCTCGAGCCTTTAGATGTCAGCTCAAGCCTTGATACGTCAGTTTGAACCTTAATACACCAGCCTGAGTCATATGGTGGTTGACCTCAAGCTTTAAATGCCCCTCTAACACGCTATAACATGTATTCTCTATGTAACCGACACTTATACATGTAAAACTCTATATATACATGGACTCCTTAAGAAATCCACACATTGCATCAATTGCTTTGATTTCTCTCTCTGTAAATCATATCAATCCTAACCCCATTATTGACTAAGAACAAAGATGAACAACATATTTCTAGTTAGATTTCAAGTCTTACCTTCACAAGAGTTGAATTAAACAAGGGAATGGTATACTCGAAAGCAACTACTCTCTTGACAGTAATTGGATTGAAAACTAGACTTGAACGGTAGGCAATGACTGAATTGGAGTGTGAATCCTGCTAGTTGTAAGACTACAACTACAAATGGGGGCTACAAAGGCTAGGTTTTTTTTATGTTTGAGGTGAACGATGGTTGAGTAGTAGTCTAGGATTGCAAAGATTAATTTCAAATTTTTGATATATCCTAACCCTATTAATAAGTAGGAGACAACTAAATAATAATATTGTATTTTCATTTTTTTATATTTTTAAACAATTAAAATATTTGATACGAAATTAATGAACAAAAATGATAGATTAATGAGATTAAATGTTAATATATGAATAATAAATTCAAGGTTTGAGTGTCTAAAATTTAAATTTTTAATTAATTTAATAAATATATTATACATCGAATACGAACGTTAATGTATATTAATATAATAATATCCTTTTTGTAAGTACTCCTTTATGTTTGATTAATACTCGAAATCGTTTTCATCTTTGAAATTAATTGGATAGAAATTGAATTGACGATACAAATAATTACGAATATCCAATTATTGGTAATTGAAATACGCATACTATTGTATAAAAAACATGACAAACAATCTTTTATATATATAAATTTTACTCAATTATTTTGAAACTAGTTGTACGGAGAATTTAAAAATATTACATTGTAAAAAAAGTAAAATTACTAATAAATATTTAAATTGATTATAAAGTGAATGTATTGAAAAAAATTGTGTTTGTACGTGAAAAAAACTTAAATATATATATATTTTTTTGCACTAAATGTAATAACGACAAGATTGTTTTATTTGAATAAAAAAACAAAAACTAATATTACTAAAAATTTATAACAATAAAATAAACACTTTAATATATGATATTTGAATCTAAAATAAATATAATTCAATTTAAATAGAATCCATAAAACGTTTAATTTAAAATGATTAAATAGATCAAATTTTATGAATTAGAATATTAGATATAAAGAATGTATTTTTGTAATTATAAATTTTAAAAATATTATTATTGTTTTTTAAGAAAAATATAAATAAATCTTTAATTATAATATATTGTGTATATTAATATTTTTTTGTGTGTGTTTATGATTGTAATGTATTTGTGATGCCACTATGAATAAAATAAAACTAGAAGAGATCAACTTACGTGGAATGCTCACGTGGGACGCTAAGATTGCACAAACAAGACAAGCATCGGAGTTGTAATTATTTTTAATATTTTAATAATAACTAATAAACATCAAATTTCTACAATCCAAGTTTTTGTAAAAATTTAGAATCATTTATTTAGGACTCTTTATTTTACACCGATAACACAAAATAAACATACTAAAAATAAAGACAAGAGACTCAACACAAATTTATTTTTGTTTTTGCTAGTAATACTTGGCTTAATAAGTCATCCAAGCTTGTGGAGGAAGAGCCATGCTCACTAGTGGCTTCTTCTGCCAAACCCTTCCATTCAATAACATTTTCTCTAAGCTTCTTACCCTTTTCACTATTCATTAGTTCTCTAATAAGCCCTTCAACCTCATCCCTTTTCACATCTTTGCGATTAATCTCCATACCAAATCCCCATTCATTACAAATATAGTGACAATTTGTTGGTTGATCTGAAAAGAAATGCCAACAGAGCATTGGTACTCCGGCTGACATACTCTCAAGAGTTGAATTCCACCCACTGTGTGTTAAGAATCCACCAATAGACGGGTGATCAAGTACATCTTTTTGTGAGCACCAACTTGTAATTAAGCTCCTTTCTTTAATTTTAGCCACAAACTCATTTGGAAAAATGGCTGAATCTCCAACCACAATATCAGGCCTGATTACCCACAAGAATGATACCTCACTATTTGCAAGTCCCCAACCAAATTCAACTAATTGTTGTGGTGTAAGAATTGCTAAGCTTCCAAAATTCACATAAAGTACTGAGTTTGGCTCCCTTGTGTCGAGCCATTGGAGGCATTTTGTATCTTCTTTCCATAGACTAAATTCAATATACTTTGATGGGTTGTCTGGTAAGTGTTTCATAAAAAGATCCAAAGGGCCAATTGCATGTAAATTTGGAAGCATAGTTGAGAGAGCATCCAAAACATCCTTTTCTAAGGCTTCAAAGGTATGAACAATAGTAGCTGCAGCCTCGTTAGTTTTATCCACCATTTCTAATATCCCTCTAAGAAAGACATCATCTGCATTTGTAGTCCAACAAAGGTCTGGAAGATCCCTTAAGCGAATGTTTTTCATCCCAGGAATCCAGTCTACAACTCTATCTAAAAATCCATTTGTTAAATAGCTCTCATCTGCAATAAGTAAATAATTAATGACTTTTCATTATACTAAATAATAAGACATTTGTAGTAAGTGATCTACTAGGGTCTATTTGTATATGCCTCTGCGACTCTATAAAAGTGATTCTAGGAAGCAAAAAAAGGCTTCAAGATCAAATTTAAAAAAAGTTATCATAAGTGCTTTTATAGTTTTAAAAACACATTTTGTGCTTGCTTTAAAATCCTGAAACTACTTATTCTAAAATCATTTTTGTAAGAAACACTTTTAATAAAAGTACAAGTAAATAGACTTTTAGTCTGCAATGGAATTTATGTTTTATTAATTACTTTCAAATGTCACCTTTTAGTGGTGACAATCCCTTTTCCACCATATAAGGATATTGCATAAATCCCATCAAACTACTTGCCGCTACAGGGAAGAATTTTACCAAAGGAATTTCAAGCCCTTTAGCCGTGAAAGGCAAGAATCCATCTGCAATAATACATGTTATAAAAGGAACACTACTCTTTGAAATGCTAGATGTTTTGTTGATTTTTTCGACGAGTTGTCGAAACGAATGCTGCAAATTCTTTCTAATCGCATCAGCAAGCAATGTGAGGTCTTGATTAACATTAAAATCTGATGGTGGTAAGCCATCCGGAATGGTTTTGAAATGAAAATCGGGCAACTCATCCAAAGGTTTGGAGCCTAAAGAATTAAGAAAGCGACTGTGGTTGAACTCTGTGTTGACAAAGGTAATGTAGAAGCCTTTATGGTGAAGTAGTTTTGTTAGTTTAAGCATTGCATTGATGTGGCCTTGACTTGGAGCTGGTATACATATTGCATGAGGTTTTTCAAAGAAAGCCATCTCCACCTTTTCAATGTTTTAACTTATCTGCATATGTTAAAAGATAGATAGAAGCTTAAGTTTTATGTACATTGGAAATTTGAAGTATATTTACTTTACAAACTCTACTTGTCATTTTGTTTTGCTAATTAAGACCTCTGCATTTCATGTGTACATATATACTTGTTTAGATATTATTCCATAAATAATCGTTAATTGATTTTCTTTGTGTTCAAATAAATAGCTACTATAATAAAAAACTAAACAAGTGTTATAACAGCTTCTTTTAAAGTTTCAAAACATAGGCAAGTTCATCTAAAATTCAAATCTTAATTTTATCTAGAACTAATACTTACCCATATATTTTGAGATAACTAAAGTGATATATAACTTTTGTTATGCATAAGAAGAAAAATATAAAATAAAGAAGAAGCTTAATTCGGGTTTTCTTTAAGTTTGTTCAAAAGTATTGAAACAATCATGCGCATTACCTGATTTTGTGATAAAACTGAGCGAACAACGCTTATCTTGTAAGGTTATCTCCTTTTATCACTTCTTTGCTATTATGTATCTACCTTCTTTTATATATATATATATATATTAACCTTGTGTGGTGCACGAGGAATACTAATAAATTATTTTCTATTAGGTTTGTGTACACAAGAATATGTATATATATTAACTTTGTGTGGTGCACGAGGAATACTAGTAAATCATTTTCTATTAGGTTTGTGTGGTGCACGAGAAACATGTGATTTTTTTATTTTTTTTTATTTTTGACGAATGTGATATTTTTCTAGTAGGTTTTTGTGTAGTAAACGATCTTCTATTCTTAATTTTTCTTTGAAAACAATAAATTATATATTCACACATATATATTTATATTAAACGAGACTTAAACACATATATTTTTAATATTCTCTTACAACATATATTATTGTATTATAAAAATTAACTATTTTTTGTGATCATTTGATCATTCGTATCAATGATCAACATATATGAGTAATGTTATTTATAATCTCAATCCATTTGTCAATTTTTAATTGAAATAAATTTTGATTATTAAAGATAAAATAAAAAAAATGAAACTCATTCCAAATAGATAACTAATGATATTAACTACAATTAGATTGAGTTTGTGTTAAAATATTTTTCAAAAAAATAAAGTAATTAAGCATATAAAATAATTACATAATCAATTAATTTGTAGAATAATAATATATGTTTTTTATAAATACTGTGAGATTTTTGATTGAATCTCATCAATATATATATATATTGTTTTGTAGTTGCAAATTTTAATTACTAACAACATTTTTAAGTATATTTTTATTTATATATTTTAAATGATATATATAAATTTTTTTTTAACATATTAAATTTTATACAAAAATATAAAAAAGTTATATTTTATAAATATTAATTAAAAAATAATGCAAGTAAAATAACAGTGTAATTGAAATTGTTTTTAACACTAATTTTTTTTTCAAATATATAACAAGCAATACGTTTTGGTGTGCAATTATATTGTAAAGTTGTACTAAACATAGGAGATGGATGGTGTATTTACTAAATTGTGATATGAATATGACTGATAATGATTGCTCTTTTAGATCAAATAAATGAAATTATTGTCGGTATTTTAATTATTGAATGAAAGTATGGCGCTACCTATTTTCAGATTAATGGAGCAAAAATTTTATTTTTAAAAATATATAGTTTATTTTGAAAATAATTTTTATTATTCTTAAAAATTTAATCTTGTTAGTGCTCTCAAATTATTTATCTTTGCTCTTTTCATTATATAGAACTTTTTTAAAATCGTGAACTGTTAAGATAGTCCTCTTATTTAAGTTAAAAATATTATTTAATATTTTAAAAACTTTTATTTATAAGAAAATTGATAGTTAGATAACTATATAATTAATTTTTTATTAATTTTTTTAAATATAATATATTATATATATTTATATTTTTTGATATATATATATGTGTGTAAAAATATTAATATTTAATTAAAAATTTATTTAAATATTTTAAGAAAAAGTTTTTTTAAAATTTAAATAAAAATTTTATTATTTATTATTTAAAATCACATAATAAATTTATTTAAATTTAATTAAAAAAATTTATTAAAAAATTTAAATAATCTTTTATGTACCTATTAAAATATTTTATTATATTATATTTAATAAAAATTAAATAAAAAATTAATTTTATTCTCAATAGCATATTTTTACCGAGAAAAAAAAATTTTAAATATTTTTTTGTACTAAAATGCTAAATTACTTTGCGAAAAAAAAACTATCTTTGTTGGGATTCAATAGTAACACCACTTATGTAATTAGAATTGTGGTGCTACTTATGGCTAATGGATTTATAATGATGACTAATTTTCATGATAATTTATGTCCTAACTCATTACAACGTTAACTTATTACAATGTTGTCCTGGATAGACCATAGATACATAAGATGAAGACAATTTTGTCCACTTTTCACCGAGTCATCAAATTTCTAACTGAGGAGAGCATAAAAAAGATAAAGAGAGACTAAAAAAATGCCAGGAGTTGTTATAATGCCACCATCAAAGAAGTCATTACCAAGTACCAATCACAACATGGGCCTCTTTAAAAAAATGGCCCGGAAGAAGATATCTAACAAAGTTTATCAATTCAAATGAGATGTGAGATCTACCAAATGAAAATAAGGAAGACTTTACACTTTTGATGTACCTTATTTTATTGTCTGGATTTACCATCCATATATATATATATATTAGGTGATTTCTTGCAAGTAATCATTCTTTCCCAATATTACATTCTCATCCTCAAAGAAGGTAGATCACTCTACCTCAAAGAGAGTTGATCATCTCGAGCTTAGATCAGGTAAAACGTTCTCCCTTAAAAAGAGTTGATCATCTCGAGCTCAGAGAAGGTAGAATGTTATTCCTTAAAGAGTTGATCACCTCAAACTCATACCAAGTAAAGCACTCCCCCTCAAATAGAGTTGATCACCTCATCCTCATAAAAGGTAGAGTGATCTCCCTCAAAAAGAGTTGATCACCTCGAGCTCAGGCTAGGTAGATCGCTCTCCCTAAAAAAAAGTTGATCACATCCAACTCATAAAAGGTAGAGCGTTATCCCTCAAAGAGAGTTGATTACCTTGAGCTCAGACTAGGTACAACAATCTCATTTAGAGAGTTGATCACCTCGAGCTTAAAGAAGACAGAAACGCTCTCCCTCAAAGAGAGTTGGTCACCTCATCCTTAGAAAAGGGTAGAGCGCTTTCCTTCAAAGAGAGTTGATCACCTCGAGCTCATACCAGGTAGAGCACTCTCCTTCAAAGATAGTTGATCACCTCATCCTCATAAAAGGTAGAACGCTCTCTCTCAAAGGGAATTGATCACCTCGAGCTCAGAACAAGTAGAGCGCTCTCTCTTAAAGAGATTTGATCACCTCATCCTTAAAAAAGGTAGAAGGCTCTCCCTCAGAGAGTTGATCACCTCAAGCTCATAAAAGGTAGAGTGTTTCCCCTCAAAGAGAGTTGATCACCTCGAGCTCAGACCAGATAGAGCGTTTTCCCTTAGAGAGTTGATCACATAGAGCTTAGAGAAGGTAGAACGCTCTCCTTCAAAGAGAGTCGATCACCTTAAGCTCAGACCAGGTAGAGTGCTCTCCCTCAAAGAGGGTTTATCACTTCATCCTCAAAATAGGTAAAAAGCTCACTCTCAAAGAGAGTTGATCACCTCAAGCTCAGACCAAGTAGTGTGCTCTCTCTTAAAGAGAGTTGATCACCTCATCCTTAGAGAAAGTAGAACGCTCTCCCTCAGAGAGTTGATCACCTCAAGCTAAAAAAAAAGTAGGGATTCACACTGTGTGTAATATTGTGTCCATCATCTCCCATATATGGATGTTGAGAAAGAGCTCGACATCATACGTAAGGACGTCGATCCTATTCTTATTATGAGGATGTTCCCTTTTCAGATTCTATGTGTCATTTTGCCTATTGAGCCTTTTACTCTTCCATCTCAAGTAGGGGGATTGATGTTTGGGCATAAGGAATGACCTACTGCCCAAGCCTTAAGACATTTGCCTGAGCCTTAAGACGTCAGCACGAGCTTTGAGACGTCAACTCGAGACTTTAGATGTCAGCCTGAGCCTTGATATGTCAGTTTAAGCCATGATATACCATCCCGATCCATAGGTGGTTGACCTCAAGCTTTAAATGCCCTTATGACACGTTATGACATGTATGTTCTATGTAACCGACACTTGTACATGTAAAACTCTATATATATATGGACTCCCTAAAAAATCATTGCATCAATTGCTTTGATTTCTCTCTAATTTCTCTCTCTGTAAATCAGATCAATCCTAACACCATTATCAACTAAGAACAAAAATGAACAACATATTTCTAGTTAGATTTCAAGTCTTACCTTCACAAGAGTTGAATTAAACAAAGGAATGGTAAAATTGAAAGCAACTAGTCTCTTAACGATAGGTGGACCGGAAACTAGACTCGAATGACAAGCTATAATTGAATTGGAGTGTGAATCCTACAAGCTGTAAGGCTACAACTATAAATGAGGGCTAGAGAGGTTGCATTTTTTTTATGTTTAAGTTGAACAAGGGTCGAGTAGTAGTCTAGGATTGTAAAGATTCATTTTCAAATTTTCGATATACCCTAACCTTATTAATAAGTAAGGGATAGCTATATAATAATATCATATTTTTATTTTTAATTTTTTTTATATAATATTAAATAATTAAAATATTTAATACGAAATTAATGAACAAAAATGATAGATTAGTGAGATTAAGTGTTAATATATAAATAATAAATTAAAGGTTTGAATGTCTGAAATTTAAATTTTTTGTTAATTTAATAATTATATAAATTAATTAAATAAATATATTATATATCAAGTACGGATATGGACGAATATTATCATAACTATATCCTTTTTGTAATTGTTCCTTTGTGTTTTACTAATATTCGAAATCGTTATCATCTTCAAAATTAATTAGATAGAAATCGAATTGATGGTATGGATAATTACGAATACCTAAACTCGTAGTTGAAATACCTATTATTTCATAAAAGATTAAATTGTATAAAAAAAGTCACGACAAATGATCTTTTATTTATAAAAAAATTTACTCAATTATTTCGAAACTAATTGCACGGAGAATTTAAAAATACTCCATTGTAATATATATGTATAAAATTTATTCAATTATTTCGAAACTAATTGTAAGGAGAAATTAAAAATACTCAATAGTAAAAAAGTAAAATTACTAATAAATATTTAAATGGATTATAAAGTGAATGTATTGGAAAAAAATGTGTTTGTACATAAAAAAAATGCTTAAATATTTTTTTGCTAAATGTAATAGCAGCAAGATTGTTTTATTTGGATAAAAAAATATAAACTAATATTTTTAAAAATTTATAATAATAAAATAAACACTTTAATACATGAGATTCGAGTCTAAAATAAATATTATTCAATTTAAATAGAGTGTGGACAACGTTTAATATAAAATGATTAAATAGATTAAATTTTTTTAACAATAAAAATATATTAATTAGATTACTAGATATAAAGAATATTATATTTATAATTATAAATTTTAAAAATATTATTATTATTATTTTAAGAAAAATATAAATAAATCTTTAATTATAATGTATTGTGTATATTAATATTATATTTATTCGTTTTGTGTCTGTGATTATGATGTATTTACGATGAGAACTCGAGAATTGCACTTTGAGTGGAACAATATTAGAAGAGATCAACTAACGTAGAAGGTTCACGTGCACACAAAGATTGCACAAACAAGACAAGCATCAGAGTTGTAATTATTTTTAATATTTTAATAATAACTAATAAACATCAAATTTCTACAATTTAAGTTTTTCTAATATTGTTTCATAATCATTTCTTTAGGACTCTTTATTTTACACCAATAAAACAAAATAAACATACTAAAAAAAGAAAGATAAGAGAATCAACACAAATTTATTTTTGTTTTTGCTAGTAATACTTCGTCAATTAAGTCGTCCAAGCTTGTGGAGGAAGAGCCATGCTCACTAGTGGCTTCTTCTGCCAAAGCTTTCCATTTAATAACATTTTCTCTAAGCTTCTTACCTTTTTCACTCTTCATTAGTTCTCTTATAAGCCCTTCAACCTCATCCCTTTTCACATCTTTGCGATTGATATCCATACCAAATCCCCATTCATTACAAATATAGTGACAATTTGTTGGTTGGTCTGAAAAAAAATGCCAACAGAGCAGTGGTACCCCGACAGACATGCTCTCAAAAGTTGAATTCCACCCACTGTGTGTTAAGAATCCACCAATAGATGGGTGATCAAGTACATCTTTTTGTGAGCACCAACTTGTAATTAAGCTCCTTTCTGCAGTTTTAACCACAAACTCATTTGGCAAAATGGCTGATTCTCCAACAACAATATCAGGCCTAATTACCCACAAGAATGATACCTCACTATTTGCAAGTCCCCAACCAAATTCAACTAATTGTTGTGGTGTAAGAATTGCTAAGCTTCCAAAATTCACATAAAGTACTGAGTTTGGTTCCCTTGTGTCGAGCCATCGGAGGCATTCTGTATCTTCTTTCCATAGACTAAATTCAATATACTTTGATGGGTTGTCTGGTAAGTGTTTCATAAAAAGATCCAAAGGGCCAATTGCATGTAAATTTGGAAGCATAGTTGAGAGAGCATCCAAAACATCCTTTTCTAAGGCTTCAAAGGTATGAACAATAGTAGCTGAAGCCTCGTTAGTTTTATCCACCATTTCTAATATCCCTCTAAGAAAGACATCATCTGCATTTGTAGTCCAACAAAGGTCTGGAAGATCCCTTAGGCGAATGTTTTTCATCCCAGGAATCCAGTCTACAACTCTATCTAAAAATCCATTTGTTAAATAGCTCTCATCTGCAATAAGTAAATAATTAATGACTTGTCATTATACTAAATAATAAGACATTTCTAGTAAGTGATCTACTAGGGTCTATTTGTATATGCCTCTGCGACTCTATAAAAGTGATTCTAGGAAGCAAAAAAAGGCTTCAAGATCAAATATAAAAAAGTTATCATAAGTGCTTTTATAGTTTAAAAAACACATTTTGTGCTTGCTTTAAAATCCTGAAACTACTTATTCTAAAATCATTTTTGTAAGAAACACTTTTAATAAAAGTACAAGTAAATAGACTTTTAGTCTGCAATGGAATTTATGTTTTATTAATTACTTTCAAATGTCACCTTTTAGTGGTGACAATCCCTTTTCCACCATATAAGGATATTGCATAAATCCCATCAAGCTACTTGCCGCTACAGGGAAGAATTTTACCAAAGGAATTTCAAGCCCTTTAGCCGTGAAAGGCAAGAATCCATCTGCAATAATACATGTTATAAAAGGAACACTACTCTTTGAAATGCTAGATGTTTTGTTGATTTTTTCGACGAGTTGTCGAAACGAATGCTGCAAATTCTTTCTAATCGCATCAGCAAGCAATGTGAGGTCTTGATTAACATTAAAATCTGATGGTGGTAAGCCATCCGGAATGGTTTTGAAATGAAAATCGGGCAACTCATCCAAAGGTTTGGAGCCTAAAGAATTAAGAAATCGACTGTGGTTGAACTCTGTGTTGACAAAGGTAATGTAGAAGCCTTTATGGTGAAGTAGTTTTGTTAGTTTAAGCATTGCATTGATGTGGCCTTGACTTGGAGCTGGTATACATATTGCATGAGGTTTTTCCAAGAAAGCCATCTCCACCTTTTCAATGTTTTAACTTATCTGCATATGTTAAAAGATAGAAACTTCAGTTTTATGTACATTGGAAATTTGAAGTATATACTTTACAAACTCTACTTGTTATTTTGTTTTTGCTAATTAAGACCTCTGCATTTCATAAAGTATCAAAACATAGGCAAGTTCATCTGAAATTCAAATCTTAATTTTAATTTTTATGTTGATTTTATCTACAACTAATACTTACCCATATTATGAGATAACCAAAGTGATATATAACTTTCGTTATGCATAAGAAGAAAAAAACAAATAAAAGAAGAAGCTTAATTCTGGTTTTCTTTGAGCTTGCTCAAAAATATTGAAACAATCATGCATTACCTGATTTTGTGATAAAACTGAGCGAACAACGCTTATCTTGTAAGGCCGTCTTCTTTCTGTTATCTCCTTTATCACTTCTTTGCTATTATGTATCTACCTTGTTATATATATATGTTAACCTTGTGTGGTGCACAAGGAATACTAGTAAATCATTTTCTCTTAGGTTTGTGTGGTGCACAAGGAATATGTAATTTTATTTTATCTTTCTTGTTTTTTTGAGGAATGTGATATGTTTTCTTGTGTTAAATGATTTTCTACTAGTAATTTTTCTTTGAAAACAATAAATTATACATTCACACATATTTATATTAGACGAGATTTAAACACATATTTTTTTAATATTCATTTATAACATATATTATTATATTATAAAAATTAATTATTTTACATTTATGTAAATATTTATTTATCATAATTAAGATAGCATTTCAATCTATTTATCAATTTTTAATTAAAATAAATTTTGATTATTAAAGATAAAATAAAAAATAAAACCCTTTCCAAATAGAGAATTAATGATATAACTACAATTAGATTGAATTTGTGTTAAAGTATTTTTAAAATAATAGAAGTAATTATAAAATAAGTACATAATCGATTAATTCGTAGAATAATAATATGTCTTTTATAAGTATCATGAGATTTTGGATTGAATCTCATAAATATATATATTGTTGTGTGGTGTATAACTATTTTATTAAAAAAAGATATATACATATGAGATAAAAGAATAAGAAATAACTAGAATATTTAACAAAATAAACTTTGATAATTATTAAAATTTTATATTGTAAAAGTTAACGTTAAACATCCTTTGAAGGTTTTGTTTTGTAGGTGCCAATTTTAATTACTAACAACATTTTTAATTATATTTTTAAATGATATATATAAATTTTATTTTTTTGCCATATTAAATTTTAAAAAAAATATAAAAAATTTATAATTTATAAATATTAATTAAAAAATAATACAAGTAAAATAATAGTGTAATTGAAATTGTTTTTTTTCAAATATATAACAAGCAATACGTTTTGGTGTGCAATTATATTGTATAGGAGATGGATGGTGTATTTACTAAATTGTGACATGAATATGACTGATAATGATTGTTCTTTTAGATCAAATAAATGAAATTATTGTCGGAAAGATAGCTGGATTGGACTTAGCAGGATTCAATCTTATTTTTATACAGTATTTTAATTATTGAACGAAAGTATGACGCTACTTATTTTCAGATTAATGGAGCAAAATTTTTATTTTTAAAAATATATTGTTTATTTTGAAAATCATTTTTATTATTCTTAAAAATTTAATCTTTTAGGTGCAAATTATTTATCTTTGCTCTATTCATGTATACAACTTTTTTTTTAAATCGTGAACTGTTAATATAGTCCTATTATTTAGGTTAAAATTATTATTTAATATTTTAAGGTCATTTATTTATAAGAAAAGTGATAGTTAGATAATTATATAATTAAATTATTATTATTATTTTTTAAATATAACATAATATTATATATATTATATACATATTTATATTTTTGATATATATATATATATATAATTAATATTTAATTAAAAAATTATTTAAATTTTTAAAATTTAAATAAAATTTTCATTATTTAATATTTAAAATAACATAATAAATTATAAAAAAAATATTTAAAGAATTGATTAAAATTTAAATAATCTTTTATGTATCTATTAAAATATTATATTATATTTAATAAAAATTAAATAAAAAGTTAGTTTTATTCTTATTAGTTATTAGCACGTTTTTACCAAGAAAAAAAACTTCCATGATACGTTTTTCTTTTTAAAATGTGACCGACTAGAATGCAATCGCCGCACGGAACTCTATTTTCTTCATTCGATTTTAGAGGATGCAAATTGTCGCACGAAACCTATTATCTTCGGTTTTTTTATAAAATAAAAAAAATTATAGTTATAAAAATAATATTTTTAATTTAATTTGTATATTTTATTGTTAAAAAACCAGTTAATTATTTCAAATTTATTATAATAAGATATCGTTTAAATAAATTATAATAATTTAAATTAATTTAATTAATATTATTTTTATTATTATTAATTTTTCAAAACATGTATTTGAGAAATTTACTTTAAAAAAAAAATTTTAAGATAAAGATTTTAAGTTCTCATTTTATCGTAAAATTAATTAATTTAAACTAATAATTTATGTGTAAGTTACTTTATTACTGTAATTTATAAAAATAAAATATTTTAATATAAAAATTAAAGTACATAATTTTAAATATTTTTTTAGATTAATAATTATAAAACTAAATATATTTATTTTTTATAATAACATAACTTATCATACTTAAATGGCATGATTTTAAGTAATTATAAGATTAAAATATTTATTTTAAATAATTATATAATTAAATATACTCGATTTTCATAAAAATAAAACTTTTAGTGCTTGACTCAAGTAGGAGTATAGTTATGTTAGTAACTAAAACGTGTTTTGAACTCGGTCAATATTTAACTTGCATATAAATTATATTTTTTTACTAAAATTTAAAGATAATTAATTAAAAAAAATTACATTTAATATCTATTTATACATTGAAAATTTGAAATATATACCTTACATTTTACATCTAAATATATACTTGTTTAGATGTTATAAATTCCATAAATTATCATTAATTGTTTTACTTTGTATTCAAATATGTAGCTATTATATACATATTAAGTATAATAAGAAAATGAGTGTACGTGATAACAAATTTTTTTAAAATTTATTTAGTTTTTTTTTTATAAATGACATTATTCGTCACGAAACTTGCACAAATAAAACACACAAATTTAATAGTTTTTTAGTGAATAGTATAAATTTATTATTTTTGTAAAATTAATATTAAAATCATATTTTAATTTTTTTATTAAATTGGACAGAATTAAATTTCTCATATCAAAATAAATTTTAAATGTTAATATTATAAAAAATAATAATATTTATGTGATATACTAAAAAAATACATGATTTGTACACTTAATTTGTAATTACTTATAATAATAATAATAATATAATAATAAAAAAATAAGAGGTTTTAAAATAACGGTTTGAACACTACTCATAAATAAACATATATTTATTAGATTATAGGCTCGTTTTGACATGTTTATTCAAATATATATTCTTGTTAAATATATACTTCTAAAATGAGTATATATGCTTATCTTATTGGCTTAAGTGATGTTTAATTTTGAAATTTAATCATTTAATATAATTAAATAAAAAAAATCTTTTGAATTATATACGTAATTTATTAAAATATTAAAACAATAATTATTAAATTTTATTTTAAATTAAACTATATTATTGTCATATTATGTAAAAAATATACAGTTAATATTTTAAATAGCTTTTATAATAGTTAATGATATTTTAAAAATTAATATTTTATTTTATTTCAAAAAATATTTATTACTAAGACACTTAAATCTTTGGTGAAAATAATAATAAGATTATTAATTAAATTATATAACAATTAAGAGATAAAGTAAAATAGTCTATGTAAATAATTTTATCTAAAAATTTATATAACATAATTAATTTAAAATTATTATTTTTAAAATATATATATATATATATATATATTATTGGTGTAATTTATTTATTTTTTTCAATATCACATTATATGTATTATTAATACGTAACAAAAATGTATATGCGATGAACACGTAAAAGAAAGTGATTAAAAATTTGAAAATTATTGTATAAAAAATATTATATTTTTATATTAATTACACATATGATATGATATTGAAAATAAGATAAATTAATTTCTCTATTTTTTCCTTGTATGTTAAGATTTAAAGGATTTTATCTTATTTTTTTCCTCTCCCTCCCTTACATAAAATCTAAAATAAATTGTATAAAAAGTTGATACCCGTGATTAATCATCTAACTAGTTTATGTATATATATAACCACTTTCTCCATGCATCATTAAAGCAAAATATAAAATGATAAATAAATATAAGATATAATGTCATGTTAATTAATTTATTTATATAAAATATGTTATTTAATCTTTAAATTTAAACATTTATTTATAAAAATGTTATAAAAAAAAATTTTTAATATATTTAAATTGATTTAAAAATAAATAAAAATTATGAGGGATATTCTATTCATATAATGAAGATAAAAGATATAATATTCTCACTAAATATATTTACATTTTTTTTTCGTTTTGATAGGGTGATTCTCGTTAAAATTTATTTAATATTTTATCAAAAATAATCTTTTTTATGATTGATAGTTAATTTTTTATAAGTAAAATGATTAATAAATATTTTTTATAAATAAAATAATAAGTATCTTTTTATTAAATAAATATATCTTTAAACTTAAAAAATTAAACGATATTTTTACTCGTACAAAAATATACTCCTAACATTTTTTCACAAATATAATAACATATTAATATACTCCCTTTAACGTAATCGACAAAGAAACGAAAGAAGTTCATAGTTATTGATAAACACACAAGACACTGGGAGATATTGAATATCTGGAATTTAAATCTCAATTTTTATCATGACTTTATATAAAATTAACAGTTACCCATTTTTACGAGAGAATCGAGGATAACAAGATAAAGTGGGATACAATTTTCATTATACACAAGAATCTATCTTTTCTTTTTAATATTTTAATAATAACTAATAAACATCAAAATTTCTACAATTTAAGTTTTTCTAATGTTTCATAATCATTTCTTTAGGACTCTTTATTTTACACCAATAAAACAAAATAAACATATTAAAAAAAGAAAGATAAGAGAATCAACACAAATTTATTTTTGTTTTTGCTAGTAATACTTCGTTAATTAAGTCGTCCAAGCTTGTGGAGGAAGAGCCATGCTCACTAGTGGCTTCTTCTGCCAAAGCTTTCCATTCAATAACATTTTCTCTAAGCTTCTTACCTTTTTCACTCTTCATTAGTTCTCTTATAAGCCCTTCAACCTCATCCCTTTTCACATCTTTGCGATTGATCTCCATACCAAATCCCCATTCATTACAAATATAGTGACAATTTGTTGGTTGGTCTGAAAAAAAATGCCAACAGAGCATTGGTACCCCGACAGACATGCTTTCAAGAGTTGAATTCCACCCACTGTGTGTTAAGAATCCACCAATAGATGGGTGATCAAGTACATCTTTTTGTGAGCACCAACTTGTAATTAAGCTCCTTTCTTTAGTTTTAACCACAAACTCATTTGAAAAAATGGCTGATTCCCCAACAACAATATCAGGCCTAATTACCCACAAGAATGATACCTCACTATTTGCAAGTCCCCAACCAAATTCAACTAATTGTTGTGGTGTAAGAATTGCTAAGCTTCCAAAATTCACATAAAGTACTGAGTTTGGTTCCCTTGTGTCGAGCCATTGGAGGCATTTTGTATCTTCTTTCCATAAACTAAATTCAATATACTTTGATGGGTTGTCTGGTAAGTGTTTCATAAAAAGATCCAAAGGGCCAATTGCATGTAAATTTGGAAGCATAGTTGAGAGAGCATCCAAAACATCCTTCTCTAAGGCTTCAAAGGTATGAACAATAGTAGCTGAAGCCTCGTTAGTTTTATCCACCATTTCTAATATCAAATTAAGAAAGACATCATCAGCATTCGTAGTCCAACAAAGGTCTGGAAGATCCCTTAAGCGAATGTTTTTCATTCCAGGAATCCAATCTACAACGTCGTCTAGAAATCCATTTGCTAAATAGCTCTCATCTGCAACAAGTAAACATTTAACGACTTGTCATTATAATAAATAATAAGACATTTGTAGTGAGCATGATCAATTAGGGTCTGTTTGTTTATGCCTTTTTGACTCTATAAAAGTGATTCTAGAAAGAAAAAAAACGCTTCAAGATCAAATATAAAAAACCTATCATAAGCGTTTTCAAGATTCAGAAGCACATTCGACTTGGTAAATCCTGAAACTACTTTTTTATAAAATTATTTTTGTCTGAAAGATTTTTAATAGAAGCACAATCAAACAGACTTTTAGTATGCAATGGTATATATGTTTAATTCATTGCTTTCAAATGTCACCTTTTAGTGGTGATAATCCCTTTTCAACCATATTAGGATAGTGCATAAAACCCATCAAGCTACTTGCAGCTATAGGGAAGAACTTTACCAAAGGAATTTCAAGCCCTTTAGTCGTGAAAGGCAAGAATCCATCTGCAAGAATACATGTTATATAAGGAACACTACTCTTTGAAATGTTAGCAATTTTGTTGATTTTCTCGACGAGTTGTCGAAAGGAATGTTGAAATTTTTTTCTAAGTGCTTCAGTAAGCAATGTGAGGTCTTGATTAACATTAGAATCCGACGGTGACAAGCCATCCGGAATGGTTTCGAAATGAAAATCAGGCAATTCATCTAAAGGTTTGTTGCCCAAAGAATTAAGAAAGCGATTGTGGTTGAACTCTGTGTTGACAAAAGTTATGTAGAAGCCTTTATGGTGAAGTAGTTTTGTTAGTTTAAGCATTGCATTTATGTGTCCTTGACTTGGAGCTGGTATACATATTGCATGGGGTCTTTCCAAGAAAGCCATTTGTGCCTTTTTCAATTGTAACTTATCTGCATATGTAAGAAACATAGAATCTTAAGTTTTATGTAAATTGGAAATTTGAAGTATATAACTTACAAATTCTACATGTCATTTTCTTTTTGCTAATTAAGACCTCTACATTTCATGTGTAGATATATGTTTGTTTAATATTATTCCATAAATTATCCTTAATTATTTTCTCTGTCTTCAAATATGTAGTTACTATATACATATTATGTATAAGCGATAAAAGAAGTGTAATATCAGCTTCTTTTTAAATTTGTTTCCTCCTTAATTTTATGAGATTTTATAATTATAATAAAAATATATTATACAACTTTTACATTTTGACATTTAGATAATTAGTTTTTTCTTCTACTCTTTATAAATCTCAAATGTTAATTAAGATAATATAATAAAAAAATTAGAGTCATTAATCATATAATATCCTATACTATGCATATATGTAACCACTTTCTCTATAAATCCTTACAAACAAACAGATATATCATACATGAGATGCACTATAACAGAATACAAGAAAATAATAAGTTAATATAATCTCTTTTTATTAAATTTATTCTTATATGAACACCCCCGCTTATAATTTTTTATACATGCGAAGTCACCTAATAGAGTAAAAATAGTAAAAATGCACGAGTAACCATCTTAGCTTATTTTCCAAAAATAAATAAATATAATTAATATCACATGTTAATATAGAAATTAAAGAAAGTTTACCAAAAACTTACCAATTAAACTATCAAGTGCAATATCGTCGATTAAAAATTTAAATCTCAATTTTCATATTGATTTTATCTAAAACTAATACTTGCCCATATTATGAGTGAACCATCATCATAAGAAGTTAAAGTGAGAAAAAAATAAACAAAAGAAGAAGCTTAATTTGGGTTGTTTTTTAAGCTTGCTCAAAAGTATTTAAACAACCATACGTTACCTAATTTTGTGGTAAAACTGAGCAAACAACACTTATCTTGTAGGCCGGCCGTCTTATTTCTCTATCTCTTTTGTCACTTCTTTGCTATTATGTATCTAACTTGTTATCTATATATATATATGTCAGGTTTGTGTGGTGCACAAGTAATACAGGTATATCATTTTCTATTAGGTTTGTGTGGTGCACAAGGAATACAAGTAAATCATTTTCTATTAGGTTTGTACGGTGCACAAGGAGTATATGATTTTTTTTGTGTGGTACACAAGGAATATAAGTGAATTAGTACTTTGTTTTCTTTTAAAGCAATAAATTATACATTCATATGTATAATTATATCGGACGATATTTGAATACATATTTTCTCAATACTTGCTTAGAATATATATCATTGTACTATAAAAATTAATTATTTTTTATTTATATTTAAAATGTGATAAATTTATATTAAATTATTTTCTATTCGTATTTTGTTTTCTTGGAAAACAATAAATTATACATTCATATTATATGCGACGAGATTTGAATACATATTTTCTCAATAATTGTTTGAAGTTTATATCATTTTATCATAAAAATTGATTATTTTTTATCTATACTTAAAATGTGATAAATTTGTACCAATGATATATAATAATGTTATTTATCATAATTAAGATGCTTCTTAATCTATTTGTTAATTTTTAATTTAAATAAATTTTGATTATTAAAGATAAAATAAAAAATAGAATCTATTAAAAATAAAAACTAATAAGATATATAAATATAATTAAATTGAGTTTCTACTAAAACATTTAAAAAAATAATATAAGTAATTGTAAGCATCCGGTGTTAAAACATAGATGTTTTGTATCCATTGAATAAAGACGAGTTGAAGCATAGATGTTTTGTATCTATTGAATAAAGACGAGTTATAATTGTATAATAATATCAAAAGACATATCTTGAATTACATAATTAATTGATTTATATTATAATGATATATATTTTTTATAAATATATGCATACATGAATGAGTACCTGAAGTAAATATTATTCAGATAGAAATAATTTGTATATTTAACAAAATAAATTTTGATAATTATTAAAATTTTATATCGTAAAAATTAATCGTAAAGATTCTTTAAAATGCTTGGTTATGTTTTTACATTTAAATAGTAATAATATTACTCTTAATTATATTTTTATTTGTATTATTTTTTAAATAGCATATATAAATTTTATTTTTTTATAATAATTTTTTTTAAAAAAATTTAAAAATATAACTTATACATGTTATTTAAAAGATAATACAAATAAAAATAATATTATAATTAAAAGTATTTTTAACGCTCGTCTTTTACACATCTAACAAACAATATGTCTCGGTGTGCAATTATTGTAAAGTAGTACTAAGCATAGGTGATGAATGATGCATTTACTAAACGTGGACATAAAGATCCATCACACTGATATTTGAGGGGAAAAAAGTAAAAATAGTGTTTTTGATTAAATTTTAAGTATTATTCAATTTAAAATTTTATTATTAAATTTAATTTTATGTTAATTATTTGAGAAAAATGTAAAAATTTTAATCTACATTTAAAATTAAAAAGTAAAAATTTAAATTTAATTAAAAGAACAATAAAAAAATGAACGAGTTAATTGTGTTTGTTAAAAAAATACATAAAATAATTAAAAATATTTTTTTAATAAATCAAAAAATTTGCTAAAATGATAAAATATTAAAACATTAATATTTAAATAATATTTATCATTTTATGATATTTTTTATATTTAAATTAATAAATAGAAAAAAAAGTAATCAATGCTAAAACATTAAACAAAATAACTAGAACGCCGCCACACTATATTTTATTGATTCTTCAAATTATGATATGAATTTGACTGAGGATGATGGTTCCTTTAGACCAAATGAAATTATTGTCGGCAAGTCGGCAAGTCGGCAAGAGAGGATTAGACTTTAGTAGGATTCAATCTTATTGTATTTTAAATATGGAATGAAAGTATTAGGCTACTTATTTTCAGATTAAATGAACAAAATTTTTATTTTTAAAAATATATAATTTACAAGGAGAATAGTGTTATTACTCTTAAAAATTTAATTTTTTTAGGAGCTATCAAATAATTTATCGTTGCTCTCTTTTCATTATATAAAACTTTTTTTAAATGGTGAAGTTTTAAAATATTACTCTTACTTTGGTTAAATATATTATTTAGTATATTAAGAAATCATATTAAATATATTAAATATAATTATATTAGATTAGATTAAATTATATTATATTTGATGTATATATTATTTGATAATAATTTATATAATTTATTTTGATTATAAATATTTTAATAAAATAATTTTTTATTATAAATTTATTTAAATTAATATTTTATTTATTTTTATATTTTTTATTACATTTTAAAATAAAAATATTATTTTAAATTGAGAATAAAAAATTAAGATAAATAATTTTATAATTAAAAATTTAGATTAAATTAAGTATATAATATGGTGTAGACCCATACCTCTTTATCATACTAATTTTTTATATAATCATATTATTTTTATACTCTATGATACAATCTAATTTTATTGTTAAATATATGATTATATAAAATTTATACAATCAAGATCTTTAATATTATATAACAAACATATAAAGTATTTTTATTTGTGGGAAATGTAATTTCCAAATAAATATAAAATTAACTTTTTATGAATTTTTTTATTAAATATAATAAAATAATATATATATCAAATATGTATTTATATTTTTTTTATATGTATATGTGTAAAAAATTAATATTTAATTAAAAAAATAAATCATATAATAAATTATTAGATTTTTATTTAAATTTATTAAAAAAATTTGTTAAAAATTTAATATTTTATGAAAAATATAAATATATTATGTTATTTTTAATGAAAATTGAATAAAAAATTAAGTTTATTATTATTAGCACATTTTTTATAAATAAATAACTTAAAAATTTATTTTTTAAATTAAATACTATATTACTCTTACGAAGGAAAAAAAGTTTTCTTTTTTAAAATGTGCTAAAAACGAATGCACTTTTCTTTTTGAAAGGTCAAAGTCATGCCAGTAAAGTGAATTGTTGCACCGACTAGAATGCAATCGCCGCACGGAACTATATTCTCTTAATTGGATTTTAGAGAATGCAGATCTTAACACGAAATCCTCCAAAAATGGGATGGAATTGGTTTAAACCAAAAAATTAATCTGGATTGGACTGAATTGAATAATTTTGTAAATGAAAGAATATGATTCAATACGTATTAAATAAAATCGATTTTAAAACAGTCTAATTCGATTATAAAAATTATAAACCGATCGGACCGTATCAGATCGGACCAAACCGATTTTATTAAATAATTAAATTTTTTATATAAATCGGTCGCGTAAAGGAGTATATATATATATAATTTCTTTTCGAGTTAAGACGTTAAGTCATTAACCCTAACCCTACCAACTCCTCATTTCCTCTGCCACTTTGTGTCCCGACTTTAGGCCTGGCTGTCTATGTCTCTACGAGTCATCATCGCCTCCAATAACACCCAACCACCCAATCATTCTTGCGTCGTTTTCACCAACAGCTAGCCACCTCTCCTCGAGTTGCGTCGTGTCATGACATCTATGGACAAAAATCATGAAATAAGTATGTGGTCTACTAGTAGTAGTTTTTTTCCTTAATTAAGATCTAATGCCTGAACAGCTTTTGTGATAAGATCATAGGACTATAAGTACAAACTCTGCACATTATCTTACAAGAAATCATGTCTTTCATTCATGAGTTTATCTTAATCATCCCAAAAGGGTTCAGTTTAATCATCCCTAAATTGTGTTTTTTGTAAATCTGTGCCTACAATTGTCCACAAATCACCCATTTAAGGATGACTAAACATTTTCATAATAATTATAATTGTCTTAAAATTTATTTATTATTCAAGTGTATTTACCACAAAAACAAAGGATTCATTTTTCATGTGTGTTGTAGATTGAGAGATTCTCTTTTATGTGTGTTTTTTTAATTAGTTGTAGTAAAGTTTTTTTAGTTTGTATGTTTAGTAATTAATTAATTATTTTGTTATTGTTTTATATTTTTAATATAACATTTAATTCTGTACACAACTAACAATATATTATTGTTATTATACTTCTGTATAAACTATATTAGGATAAAAAGTAGACAACTTGTTTGATAAAATTTATAACTATACAAGTCGTATTAGTTAGGGTTTATACAAAATGTGAGCTATATAAATATATTATAGAAAAGTAATAAAATGTTGGATAATGTTTTGTCCTGTTTACATCATAATCTGTCTGTTCTGTTCTAATTAATTATTTTAGTTTTAAAATAATTTTTGATTAAGTATAAAAGGTAATATTTTAATATACTAAGAATATGTATTAATCTATATTCTATATATAGATGATGATTTACATGAGTTTATTAGATTGAGTTAATTTTCAGAATTTACTATGTCTATAAGTGAAGACATTGAACCTGAAATTCATTTGAATGAAATGAAAAATCCACCACAGAATTTAAATGACTCATCTTCAAAAAGAGGAATAGAAGTAAGTAATGTTCACACCGAGAACAAATCTGATATGAAGAAACCAAAAAATTTTAGGTCAGAAATATGGAATCATTTTTTATATATTACCCTATGATGTGGAAAATCCTAGAGCTACATGTCATTATTGTAAAAAAAAGTTATGTTGCTCATCCCACAAGGAATGAAACTACTTCAATGATATATCATTTCAAAAATTTATGTAAGAAGATTCCTAAAGAAGTAGATAAAAGACAAAAGATGTTAAGTTTTTAAACACAAAAAGGAGAGAGTGATACGACAACTCATAAATTAGTTGTTGTATCATTTGATGCAAAACGTGCTAGAGTTGCTTTGGCAAAAATGATTATTATTGATGAATTGTCTTTTAGGTTTGTTGAGAATGAGAGAGTTAAAGGTTTTATAGCTGAAATTTATCCTAAGTTTCATGTGTCATCTCGTTAAACAATTTTTAGAGATGTGTTTCAACTTTATTTAGATGAGAAAAAAAGTTTGAGAAACTTTTTCATAAATCAAAGCAAAGAGTTTGTCTTACTATTGATTGTTGGACTTAAATTCAAACTATTAATTATATTTGTTTAACCACTTATTATATTGACAAAGATTGAAAATTATAAATTTTTGTCAAGTTAAGAATCATAAAGGTGATACAATTGGGAGAGTGATAGAACAGAGTTTGCATGATTGGGGTATATGTAAGGTATTCACCATAACACTTGATAATGCTTCCTCAAATGATACTGATGTATCATACTTGAAAAGGAAGCTAAAAAATTGAAATGATAGACTTGTTATGAGTGGGGAGTTCTTTCATATGCGATGTTGTGTTAACATTTCATAGTACTATTATGAGTATTCGTTACGCTGTGAGATATGTTAGATCCTCTCCTTTGAGATTACAAAAGTTTAAAATATTTTCTACTAAGAAAAATATTAAGTCCAAAGGAAGTGTCGTGCTAAACGTGCCTGCAAGATGAACTCCACATATCTAATGTTAAAATATTCTTTAGATTTTCAAAAAGCATTTGATCATCTTGAAGAGGGGGAAGGAACAAACTTTATTTCTTATTTTCATGAGGAGCGATAGAATGTTGGGCCTCCAACATTAGATGATTGGAAGAATGTTAGTATTTTTGTCAAGTTTTTGAAGACTTTTTATGACTCTACTTTAACATTCAATGCATCTTTATGTACTACATCAAATTTATATCTTACAGAACTGCATAACATTCAATCTCAAATACTTACATGGTGTGGTTCCGATGGTTTATTATTGAAAAATATGGTTACTAGCATGAAAACAAAATTTGAGAAGTATTGGGGAAATGTAGATAAGATTAATAAGATGTTGTATGTTGCATTTGTACTTGATCCAATGTACAAATTAGAGTATTTGGAATTCTTATTTGAAGAGATTTATGATTTAAAAATGGTTCAAAAATTGAGAGATAATGTCAAAAATATTTTTATGGATATGTTCAAAGCCTACTATATGTTAGTGCATGGAAAGGATTTTCAATCTAATGTGACTCGATCACAAAATATAATAGGAAGGATTCTTTCATCTGAGGAAGCAAGAAAGTTAAAATTTATTAAACGCTTAGAGGAGAAAAATAGTTTGGAGTTGAAGACCGAGGTTGAGAAATATTTGAACACCCCATGTGAAAATGTCATGTTGGATAAGTTTGATATATTGAAATGGTAGAGAGTAAATTCTTTTAGGTTTCCTATCAACTCTCTCATTGCACGTGATGTGTTAGCAATTCAAGTTTCAACTGTTACATCAGAATCAACTTTTACCATATGAGAGCGCATTCTTGATCCATTTAGGAGTTCTTTGAATCCTAAAATGGTATAGGCATTAATATTTAGTCAAAATTGGTTCCGTTCTTCCATTAATAATGATTATGTCCTCTTACCAGAATACAATGATGACCTAGAGATTTATGAAGATGTTGATTTTGTTTGATTGTAGAGTTCATTAAAGACACTACATTGATCATTGCTGATTAATAATAGGTAAGTTATAAATATTATTATCTAATGATATATTGTTGTTGATTGTGAGTTTGAATGCTTGTATATGTTTAAGAATTTTGTGTAAATGAGATATTTGGAATTCGTTTCTTCATGTCTAATCTTTTTTTATTTTAGATTTTGATATCATCTTATGTATTTATTTATGTATTTAACAATAATATTTATTTATGTATGATGATAAATAAGCATCACATTTGATTGTATCTTATTAGATTATATCATATTAAACTGAATCATATTTATGTATTATTAATTGTTCAAAATCGTTAATCAAACTGGACCAAATTGTTCGATTATAATATTTTGGATAGCCAAATGGTCCAGTCCAGTCCGGTTTGAACTATATGAACAGTCCAATTTGACTACATATTTTTTAGGTAAAATCGGACCGGACCAGACTATGAACACGCTTACACAAACTCTATTATCTTTGTTGTTTTTTTTTTAATTTATAATTATAAAATAATATATTTTTTATCTAATTTGTGTATTTTATTATTAAAAAATCTAATTATTTATTTTAAATTTAATATCGCTAAATAACGTTGATAAATTAAACATCGTTTAAATAAAATATGATAATTTAAATTTATTTAAATAAATTATAATTGAACTCATTCAATATAATTCTCAAGAAAAAAATTAGTATATAAAAATAAAAGAGAAATATTTGTTGCTAAATGTATCGGTGGCTTTGATTTTGATTAAAAAATAGTATTCTATTTTTTATTTGATAATAACAATAATTTCTTTTACTTATAAGTTAATATATTATTATAAAATAATCTATATATACACATACATACTCGAAGGTATGGTTAAAAAAATACTCATAAGAATTATATGATATTATTTCTCCTCTTTGCGATATATTGATCACCATAATAAAATTTTATTCTATGATTACAAATAAATAAATAAATACCTTTTACTTTTATACTTACATGAATTATAGTTTACATTCTTAATTGTATTGTAGTCTGATTATATGTTTTTCAAGTATTAAGCATCAGCAATCATGGATTTTGGCATAGTTAATTTGTGAACTGTTTATTAGTACGTTAGAAAAAAAAAGTTTCAAGAAGTACAAAATGTAGAATTTTGTTTTAGGTCTGAAATGCTTGTGCATTTTTTTAGTTATAAAGCGTTTTTCTTTCTATCAAAAACATGTTTATAGGATCTCAAAAACAAAAATAAACTATAATATCAGTGAAAGACTAAAATAAAATTTCCTAAGAGAACTAAATTTGTTGCTTTATTATATGACATAAGCCTTGATACAAAAATTCGAATTTCCTTACCATAATTTAGAATACTTCAAAAAATATTTGAAATAAAAATAAAATATTATTATGCTAAAAAAGTATCTCATATTGTTAATTGTTTGGCCTAAAATTCCATTAGCCTAAAACCCATATATCTCATTAGAAACTCTCAACCCATATATCTCATTAGAAACCCTCAACTACCTTCTATATATATGTCATTCCCTTGCTCTGTTAGGGTAGTGTGCAGCAGTTGAAAACAAGAAGAATAGCAGCAACCACCAGAGAGAATAGAATTGTAGTTGTAGAATAAAACAGCAACAACTAGTGTAGAAAGCAGAGAGCAGATTCAGTAAAGAGGAATATCAGGAGCTGTAGAAAAATACACAACAGCAGCTGAAGACAGAAGCTGCGTGTAGACAGAAAGATAGAGAACAACGTAGTTTTTTCGTCACCTCCATGCTCTCTCTTGTTCGGTAATATCAAATATAGCTGAAATTTATTTGCTGAGTTTGTTTGGTGATTCTTTGCAGAAAATATTTGGGTACATTTTTGATATTAGTGTATTTTGTTGAATCTCTCTGGAAATTAGTGTTTGTATCTCCGTTTGATTATTAGTGCATTTTCCTCGGTGTGTCGTCGTCAGTGGAGTAGACTTTTCACATTGAAAAGTTGAACCACTTAAATCATTGTGTGCCACTTATTTTTTTACTGTTGATTATTTTACTGTTACCCATTATTATTAATTTATACAACCAAAATTGAACCCGATCTTCGCTTCCGCAAGTGCTAATTTATAACACATATAATTTTATCATAAAAACTAAATAAGAGATAACTTTATACATGAATTTTTATTATTTTTATCTTTTTTATTTTGTGAAAGCTTTTCTAAATACTTTGATAATAAGCAATCTACACCAAAAAAATATCCTCAATGTGTTGTATTAACTATTAAGAGAGGAAAGAAATAAGTATATAATAGATTTATAAAGAGTATTAATGAGAATTGTATTTTGGTTTATTTAGTATGATTTTTTATCTAATTATTATGGATTTAATTTTGAATTCAAATTTACAATGTTTTATTTATTTAATAAAAATAAGAAAAAAAGTTAATGTTTTTTAACGTATAAAATGGATTTAAAAAGGCCATTAAAGGGATGTGCTTGTGTGTTATTATATTAAATTATCGTTAATAAAAGAAGAGAGAAATATATCGAATATGTCTCGTACGAAGTCATTTAATCCATTCAGAAAAAAGGTGTGATTTGATAATTTATTTTTATAAAAAACAAAAAGATAAAAACTATATTTTATTAATATTTTGAATAAAATAATATTATTTTCTTAATATTTTATTTTATTTATAAATAAATAAAAAATATAAAAATGATTTTTATTATGATATTTAATAAAAAAAGCTTTTAAAATATTAAATAAATAGTGATATTTTATCATTATTTGATAATTTTTTACAAAATATAAATAATTAAATGATATATTTTATAATCTAACCGATTAATTAATACAAATATTTTAATATAAAAAATATTTAATATATTTCACGAATAATTTTTTTTAGTGAATAGATTTTATAATATTTGAACGATTGTTACAGATATATTATTAAATTTTTATTTGTTATTTTTATATTATTAAATTTTTAATTTATTATAAATGGTTAACTTTAACCGAGGTTAACATTTGTGTGTATAAAAAGTCTGAAATATCTCCCCCCACACCTACCAAACTTTCACTCTTGGTTCTCTTTTATGGTTTGACTTTTTTACTTTAAATCTTAATTTTCAAACTTTTACTCTATGTGTTAGATTTGAAACTTTGGAGGTGATCGAGTTCATCCGACTAAAGAAAAACATTAATAAACTGTTCAAAATTCAAGATTGAGCTAATTTCATCAAATTTGGATTGATAAACCCAATTGTTGAATTATGAATCGATAAACTTGTACAAGTTATCTACATACAGACGACCTGACTTTTGATATAGATGTTGAATCTTTGCAGTGCAAGCTCGAAGGTAATGATGGGATTGAAAGCAATACTAGTAGAACTTGGAACTCTTTTTTAACTTCTTTCGTTATATTTGATGAACTTGTGATAACCAAAATAAACTTGATTCTTAATAAAAGAAATAAAAAAATCTCTTTTTTAAAGAATATAATCCTAATAAACCCCCTTACTATTTAGGAAATCTATTCGTCCTCCACCTCTCCAATTGGATATCTTATTATTATTTTGGGAAAGCTTTGATGAACTATAAGCAATCTACACGAAGAAAATCTCCTAACCAAATTACTTGTATGTGTTGTATTAACTATTAAGAAAGGAAATAAATAAGTATATACTGGATTTATAAAGAGTATTAATATAAGTATTGACTTATAAATTATGTAAAGTAACTTATTATCTCATTACCATAAATCTAATTTCGAATCTAAACTTATAATATTTTATTTATTTATTAAAAAAATAATTTTAATAGTTTTTTTAAGTATAAAATGGATTTATAAAGACTATTAAAAGGTGTGCTTCTGTATTACTATATTAAACTACTGCTAACAAAAAAAAAATGTCGAATACACGTACTCATTTAATCTATTCTACAAAAATAGGTGTTATTTGATCATTTATTTTTGTGAAAAAATCTCAAAGATAAAAACTATATTTTATTAATTTTTTTAATAAAATAATATTATTTTTTAATACTTTATTTTATTAGTAAATAAAAAAAATAATTTTTTGTTGTAATATTTTATTAAAAAATTATTAAAATATTAAATAAATAGTGATATATTTATATTAAAATTATTAAAATATTAAATGAATAGTAAAATTTGTTATTATTTAATATATTTTTATAAAATATAAATAATTAAATGATATTTTTATAATATAAGAGATTAATTAATATAAATTTTATATGAAGTAAATATCATTAATATAATTTCTAAGTATCATTATACGAGAATCGTAGGTTATTGAGTTCTTCAAATCACGTTATTTCTATATTTTATTTCTATATTTTAGTTATATAATTTTTTAAGTAAGTTTTATTAATATTATAATTAAATAAATTAAAATTTTAAAAAAATAAGATTTTTTTTTAAATAAAATAAAAATTATATATTCTTTTAATATATTTAATCTTAATTTTGTTTAACTTTTTACAATTTTTAATTTAATTTATCATATTTTTAAATTATAAAATTAATAAAACTTAATTAAATAATTACAAAAACTAAAATATCTCACCACGAGAATTTGTAACCTGATAATAAGAAGAGAAGAAGGACCAACGTGGAAGGCTCACGTGTGACGATACGTTGCATAAACAAGGCAAGCGCTGGACACACGCCCTCGCGTGGATTTTATTCTCCCGCCACGCTTCATCTCTATATCGGTTCTTTTCTTTCCCGTTCCTAACATTATTTATTATTTTTGACAACTAAATCCCAATTTATTCCTCCAAATACAAATATATCCTTTCGATTAACTTCAAGGTCTTGCCCATTGTTTTAATCTCAAACTATCTTTCCTGTTATTTTCCTCTCTGTTAACCATCTTCATCTGGTGATAGGTAGGGAATCTTTTTCTTGTTTAAATTTCTGATTTTTCATACGTTTTATACATTTCAATTCACAAATTTTGTAGAAATTTTCTCCTATGCATTTCAGTTTTGTGTGTTTAGGGTTTGATCCCTTTTTCTTTTTAATTAATGAAAAATTGAACTCAATTTGGTTCTGTTCTTCAAAGGTACAATTGATTATTGACTGTTTTGTAGAAGTAGTTAAGCGAATTATTTGTTATCAGTTTGATCTTCTTTTAGTTCAGACTGAAAATTATTTTTCTATGCTCTTCAGATGACACCTTTAAAATATCCACAGTAGAGAGGACACTATTCGTTCGACATTTTGTCAACCCATTCACACGGACCTCACATAGTATTAAGGACCCAAGGTAAGCTTCATTCCAATGTATCTGTCTTAAATGTTTAGATATGGAGTTTTTTTCCCCACTGAAGGTCTAATCCATATGCTTGTGATAATCCGAGCTTGATTCTTATTATATATACGGGGTTGTTACCTTATTCTTATTTTTGTAACTTTTTTAACCTTTTATTCTTAATTTAGATACATGAAATATTACTATTTAAGTTATTGAGGTATATTTTAGTCATTTTTAACAGTTGAGATTACTTTTTAAATTAATAAAAATGTGTACAGTATCCAATAAGTATTTCACGTGTTTTAGTTAAAATAGGGGTAAAAAAAGTACAAAAAATAAAAATAATTCAAAGATATCAATTCTCTATTCATGAACCTTTAGGGTTTAAAGTGTTAGAGATTGAGACATACGTAAAAACCATATGTATAAGAAACACCGTATATGAGCTCACTAATTCGCTGGACTGTATGTCTATGATCATTGGGAAAATTGATAGTTGCAATATAAGGATAATGACCCTCAATTTGTTTTTAAATCTCAACCATCTACTTTTTCATGTAATGCACGTGACGAACTTGAGGCTATTAATTGAAAGTATTATTTGAAATATTTCCTTAAACATTTCATCATTTTTCACTAAGATTAGACAAGCAAAAGCATGTACATTTTGGATCCTATTCCGCATTATAAAGCCAAAAATAACTCATATTGTACTTACTTTGGGTTTGATATTGGTCTTTGGTACGTGGATCATGGTACAATGCCTCTTCTGGCTTTAGCTGATATGTAATACCAACTGTTAGGATATACTCGTGGACAACTTCTATGAATCTATGGTACTTAAGGACTAGGTCTTAGGTTCGAGGCTTGGGAAAGACAAAACAAACTCGTTAACGTATCTTGGATTGAAGATGGAGTCTATGGACCCTCTCATGGTAGAGTACGGGACCCACAAGTATATCCTAACACCAACAAAACACTTGGTTTATTACTTTAGGATTAGGTCTGGTATTTCTTGATTGTGTTATTTTGTTTGCCTTCTAGTTCAAATATACAGATACTTTTGGCAGGATCTTTAAGCTATATTTGGCAAATTCAATCATTAATCAAATTTGATACTGCTTGAATGCTGTCAGATATGTTTGATGTATTATTTATTTAACAGTGTGACCAAAGCTAGTATCTTTTTTGTTCTTATTTCGTTTTATTTGGGAGTTGGATTTTGAGTTTTTGGGTAAGGAGAGAGGAACCTTGATTTTGCAAATTAAATTTTGGATTTGGGTGATGATTTCTTATGTAACTATAGTCAGTAGAAGGCCTAGGAAGAATAACATATCCTTTTCCACTTTTAATGTGTTTTTGACTTGACATTCGTTTGTATTAGTGGGTTGTTTTTGTTGTTATTTCCATTTACAGCGGAAAATGTAATTTGAGTATGCTTTCTTGTTTTAGAAAATTCAGACCGGCAATAAATTACTCAATACAAACATGGGTTCAGAGGATGTAGGTCCATCGGATAACAGGAGTAATATGGCAGTTGAGGCATCTATTGACCGGTAAGTGCTGGAGAACGGAGATCCACTACAAATATTGATACTTGAGCATCATTCTGACTCACGCATTACTATATTTGAAGAACGTGGGGTGTTCTTTGCTTAGAGATGGCAGAGCTTGTATTACTTTGTTGTACTTGGCGTAAATGGTTCTTCTGTTACATATATCTTAGTCTTAACACTTATGTGCTTATATCACCTTGCATTTTTAATAGCTCACTTAGATTCCTTGTGTCCTTTATCACCATAAGCAGGAATGAAACATCTTTGCTTTATCTTCTGTTGTGTATTAATTGAAGAAACTTATCTCTAAGCCTTTAGATTGCATCCTGATGAGTCAGCCGGACATTTTCTAAGTTCATCATTTGATTCATTTTAGGCATGGGAATCAAACAGATCTAAGTGAGCTTGCATGCTGTAGATATATGGATTAAAAATTTAAAAATCATCTTCATTACTTGTTTTACAGTTTCAAACCTTTTCTTTCTCCAGGACTAATCCCCACAAAAAGCACAAAGGAAAAATTCCTAAAAGAGCTCACAAGGCTGTGAGGGAGAAGCAGAAGCGAGAGCATTTAAATGAGCTATTTATGGAGTTGTCTTGTGCTCTTGGTAACTCATCTTTTCTCACCCTCTTTAAACGTGTTTCCTTTTTAAAATGTTTCTTCTAATTGATATTGAAGTTTGCAGCAGTGCTTAGCTTGAGTCTCAATTTAGTAGACTTGGTCAGTCTCGCTAGTGATTTTGATTTGTGTGATCTTTTTTTGCAGATTTGGATCAGCCAAACAATGGCAAGGCATCCATAACGTGTGAAGCTGCTCGATTTTTGAAGGACATTCTTTCTCAGATAGAGTTTCTGAGCAAAGAGAATGCCTCTTTGTTGTCTGAATCAAACTATGTGCGTCCCTTAATCTCTCTCTTTACCTGCAATGCCATTAAATGAAACTGGGTTCACGACTTATGATACAGCTAACAGACATGTCTATAAATATACATTCATGTGCCTGTGTTGTATACATGTGTAATGCTGGGTGTGCATACATCGTACATGTATGTAATATGCGTGCACAAGCTTAATACCTGGTTTCTTTTTGTTGATTTGATTCCATCATATTGTTAAAGGTGGAGGAAACTAGATCATCTTGTGCTGAATGTTTCAATTCAACTACACTAAGATTCCATTACATTGAATATGGGCAGGTAACTGCTGAGAAAAATGAGTTAAAAGAGGAGAATTTAAACCTAGAAGCTCAGATTGAGAAGCTTCAAGGTGAATTACGAGGCAGGATGGTCTGGTCTAAACCTGACCTCAATGTTCCACCTCCTATGGAATATAAACAACCAGAACTGGCATCCCATTTCTTCAGAGATTGTCTCGCAATGCCTGCACCCTTTGCGCTCCCCACACATCCACTTCCTTGTTCTACATTGAAGCCTACCTCACAAGTGAGCAAACCACATGCTAGGTATGCCACCTCGATGGATCAGTGGCCATCCCAACTTCTAGGGGAGCAGCAACAAGCAGGCAAGGATTTCCTGGTTAGCGATAGCAATAGAAATATTGGTAACAATGGTGAGAATGGCCTTGATAGCATGTAAAGATAGTACTTTCATTTTGTATAGCTAGTACATCTGTTCTCTTCTCTTGGGTTGATAGAATGCCCTGTTGGAATTTTTTAAAATATTTTTAGTGATTGATTATAACTGAGTGTGATTGCTGCTGCACACATCCAGCATTTCAACATAATTAATGTGCGTTGGGCCAAATTAATTCAATTATTCATAAAAATGAGCAGTTTATTTGTTATTATTTGATTGTGCCCGATTGATCCAATAACTTTTAAGAAATAATCAAATAAATTTAAATTATAATTTGTCATTTAAATCAGACAGAATAAGATATGTGAGAGACTTGTTATATTCTTCTTTAGGCCTATTAGATGGATTTTACTTATCTTGATGCCAAAAAAGTCGCAATATCTTTAAATTTTGTCATATTTTATGCCAAACATTTTTTAATAGTTGGATAAAGGATTGCATGTTTTTTGTTACATATGATTTTTTTTTTCAAATTTCTTTGATTGTTGTGCCTTGAAATTGTTAAGAATTCGAGGTGTGTTTATTAAATATACTTTCCATTATGTATAATTTAATGATTGATTAGATCAATTTGATTTTTTTAAAAAATATAAGATTTAATCAATTTATCACAATAATTATAAGATTAAAGTATTTATTTTACAATAAATAATTTATGCCCCTTATGGTTGATTATATAATTCTTATAATTATAATTGATACTCAAATATTTAAATGAGTTTCTTATCCTTGAATGATAACCCATTAACAAGTTTTTCAACTACTTTTATCCAACGTGATTTTTTTGAACTTTTTAGTGAGGTTCGAAAACCTCTCCTGAACCACCTTTTCATATTGGTTTAGTAACCAAAGAGAGGTTTATTAGCTTTTTAGCCTACATGATTATTAGATAAATATATTTTTAAATAAATTTTTTTTATATCTAATAAAAAATATTTAATAATTAAAAATCATAATTTATATATATTAAAATAATTAAAATAATTTTAAATCTTATCTTTACCACATCTCCGTTAAACCTCACACAACTAGTAAAAAGCCACATCTCCGTTAAACCTCACACAATTAGTAAAAAGAAATTATTGATTAGTTAATATTATTTTTATTTAAAATATATCTTTTAATTATTTATATTTTGTTTTTAACTATAAATAACATTTATTAAACGTTTGATACTGACCCAAAATAAGACTGTTTAGTGTAAACTGTAGAAATAGAGCCCATAATAAAGTTGTACGAACCAGTCTTTAGGCCCAAACGTCTCGCCCTCTTGACCTGCTGTAGTCTTGTATTGTATCAGAGCAGCAAATTTCGGCAGCAGCAATAAACCGCACTCACTGTCCAACAGCAACTGGACACTCTCGGAGAGAAAATGTCTCAGCGAGACAAGGAAGACGACGAACGACTTCGTCAAAGGAAAATTGAAGAAGCCCTCGAAGTCAAATCCCTCAGACGCATTATTAGTGCTTACCTCAAGTAGGATTTTTCTTTTATGTTTCTTTTATTATTAATATAATATATTTTCAATTAATTTGAACCTTTGACATAATCGAATACCAAAAGAATTTTCTTGATCACTTTCGATATATTTGGTTTTTAAGTAAAATGTTTATTAGAGAAATTGTTTTGTTCTCTTGTAAATGCGAACAAATACTTATCTGTTCTGTTTTGGAACAAACGAACCTCAATCTTGGCATTGGGATTGTATTAATTTCGCATTCTATTGACTATTATTTTACTAGTAATGAATATTTTGTTTTTGTGCTTGAAAATCACATGAAGCTATCCAGAAGCTGCAGAAGATGATGTTAAAAGATATGAAAGATCATTTAAAAAGCTCCCCTCTGCCCATAAGGTAGTTCCCCTTTTCCACTTGGTTATTTCAAAAATCTTTATATGTAACGGTTTTTATGTGAACTGGTGTAAGAATTTTAAGAAGAAAAATTGATAGGCTTTTCACAAGTAATGTGCCATGCTTGTTATGTCAATCACCATTGGCTCCCAATCACATCTTATTCTTCTCCCTATACGTTTACATGTAAAACTTACTCATTCAAGTGGCCATTTAGAGGAGTAAGTGGAGTATCAGTACAGAAAAAGTATATGCTTTGAACAGAAAAAGTTAATGCTTTGCACAGTGTCTTTAAATTCATCTTAAGATTTCTAGTCTCATTATTTTTATTGGCTTGTCTATCTCTGGAATGACCAAAGAGCAACAAAGTCTTCACTTTGGTTACTTTATCTATATGTATTGATTTACTATTGTCGCTCTCTGATTACAAATATGGATTCTTCTTCCTTAATTTGCAGGCTCTGTTATCGCACTTACCATTGAAGTTTCAAAGACTAAGAGAGTAATGTTTCTTTAGCTGCTATTACTTCTAGTTCTTAAGTTCTTAACTTTTTGCCTCTTCTTTACAAAAATATTCATTTCTTGATAACATGGTTGTAGTTTGTGAGCTTGATAAAGGAAAAAATATCTGAATACTGTTGGTACCAAACTAGATAGGGTTTATATATTTATTTTATTAATATAACTTCTGTTTGATAAGTTGCAACTCTGCGACCTTTTTTATTTCCAGGCTCTAGTACTTCTTTTTTTCTTTTTTCTCACACATGGAATACTGAGCTAGGCTAGTAGAAGTTCTTTCTCAGCTTAAGATTCAAGCTGTTTGGCATGTTGTCACACCTCCTGGCATCTGAGGCACATATTCATTTCATGTTTGAGAATACACTGGGGTGGGTATTTGCAGGCGACATTCCTGTCATTCTTTTTTGCTTATGCATATAATATAACTTTTATTTATTCGTAGTGTTTGAAGGTAGGATGCTACAAGCAAGGCAGAAGTATCCTAACAGAATACTGATTGATTGTACTATTTTAGTGATGGACCATCTAAGTTGTATGTTTTTGGGATACTCATGTCTTCAACTAATTTTATAATCTATTGGATTCTCTATGATTCAAAACAATTTTATAGAATTAGATACTAAAATGAAAGCTCAAACTTGATCCATTACTTTTGAGTTACCGTTTAGCCTTTGAGCTATATTGTATTAGAGTAGTGATCTACATGTTTCTTTCCATTTTAAAGAAGTGATTCATACTTCCATTGTTGATTGTTTTAAATGAAAATTTTAATATTGCAAGCAACTTAAATATTTTTTATTATGTATTTCCGTCTAAAAGGATCCGTCAAAAACTCATTTAAGACTTGGGGATTTTTCACAGTAAGATAAGAAAATATATAAGAACAGTTAGCTGTTAAACTGAAATCAAGTTAGATCATGGATGCATGTGGAGCTCAGTTAAATGATATAATTTCACAAGAAATATTGCGAATCATAAATTAAGCAGAGCTAACTTACAAAAGAAACAATAAAAATTATTCAGAATTGTATGGCTTTAGTTACTAATAAACTATTCTGTAAAACTTAGTATATTGATGTGCACTAGAAGAATCTTGATCTTGTGATTCTGTACATTTGGCCCTCTAGTTTGGGTTATGTTCTCATGTAAACTGATCTCTCTTCATCATCCTCTTGGGCATAATTTTCTGTGTGCCTGGCATGTTCCAGGCTTTCAACTATTTATTAATTTTTCTTTTTTTGCTCTTATGATTTCATTTGAAAGCCAATATCTGTAAGACAAAGGAGGTTAATAAAATTTTCACTTAAAACAATAGCAATTTGACATTATGCAAATTTTGCTTCGATCTGCAGGTGTATTTCTGCAAATTCATATTTCATTTTTAGCATGCTTCAGGTGCTTCCAATGTTCATTTTAATGATGTATTATTATTGTGACATTTAGTATCCTCTTATAGTACTTAGTTTCTGTAAACAATATATGAATATTTAACTATTTATTACCAGTGTGATAACTTCCTGACATTTTTCCTTTTCTCCCAAATATTAATTATTTTGTAGGCGTTTGAACCGCCACTTGATTTGAGCCGGGATATAGATTGTTGTGAAGATACTCAAATTGAAGAGGCTTCAAATAGCCGTGTTTTTACTGGCAAGAGGGATGCTTGCTCTAGTCATTCTGCTGCCACAAGTGCTTCCACGTGTCTCCCTAAATCAAAGCAATTGTGTTCCGAAGAAGGGAACTATTTAATCTGCAACTCACAAAGCATAATTACATCAAATAAGGTTTCTTTAATATCAGAATCATGCTTCCAGTTTCAGTGAAAATTAATTTAATATGATCCATTAATCAGTGTCACTGTCCTTTTCATTTAGAAATTTGACCACTGTAGATAACAACAGGATGTGGTAGATGGTCATTATGACTCCATTGCTGCCTGCAAGATTTCACCCTTGGAATATAGCAAAGAGAGAGAAAGATTTGGTATTAATGATGCCATTGATTTTGGTAGAAATGTATGTCCTTTAGTTATTTTGTAGATGCATTACTTTAGAATCCATTGATTATAAGCTTCTAGCTTTTCCCATTCATCATTTCTTTGTCTTGTAAACTTTTAGGAGTGTTCATCAACACATGATTGGTTAGATCCATCTTTTCAGTCACATGTCCCCTTAGTTGATGTTGACAAGGTATATGACTGTTTCCATTTTCCAGTCCATTCTATTTGTAGCTGTGTAATGTTCATGCCATAGCCCAGGATTATTTTCCCATATTTTTAGCAATGACCTCTAGTTATTTTTTTGACTTTAATATCTTTGAAAACTATGTTTTGCTTTTTTGTTGTTTCCAGGTTCGTTGTATTCTAAGAAATATAGTTAGAGACTGGGCTGCAGAGGTACAAAATCATTTCAATCGATATCTGGATTTGAATTCTATCATCTTTAATTCAATTAAATGTTTTTTTAACCCATATAATTATATGCAGGGACATATAGAACGTGATCAGTGCTACAAGCCCATCCTTGAAGAGCTTGATGCCCTATTCCCTAATCGTAGTGAGGACAGGTAAATTCATTATTTCCTGCATTCCCATCAGATACAATGACTTTATGTTCTTGCATCCTCTCTAATCTTGGGTCGAGCATTTTTATTCTACATAAATTGTGCTTGTAATCTCCTTTTTTAGTTATTTACGTGTACTGATTAATTAGGCAATTTTAACGTTTATGATTGTTTACAGCCCTCCTGCCTGTTTAGTTCCTGGTGCTGGACTAGGGCGGCTGGCTTTGGAGATCTCATGCCTGGGTATGCATATAATGTTCTTATATGAGCCTATGCATTCATGTATTGTCAGATTCTATACAATTATACTCTATGCATTTAAGTCTTTCAGGTACTTACTATCTCTCGTATGACTAAACAGGTTTCATAAGCCAGGGAAATGAATTTTCTTACTACATGATGATATGCTCAAGTTTTATTCTTAATTAGTATGACCTTCTTGACTCTCATTGCTAAATCTTGCAACATTGGAAATTAAACAAACGTGTTTTCTAGAATCTTTTTTAGTCTAAATGTTTTGTTTGATATCTCAGTACCAGAGCAGCTGGGGAGTTGAAGATATTTCCTTGGATTCACAGCAATTGTAATTCACGTTCAGACAGCGACCAACTTCGTCCTGTTCTAATACCAGATATTCATCCAGCTAGGTACCAAGTTTCTCATTCTTTCTATATAATAATTTTGTGTTTGCCTTTTAGAAATTTCTTATTATCCTAAACCCTAAATAGAATATTTAAACTAAGGAAGGGAAAACTTGATATTCACATGAAGGATAAAAGGAACTTGAAGATCAATTCTAAGGCAGTTAGCTCTTAAAATCTGTCTTGAAAAATGTTCTATAGAGGTTTTGGGCTCAGTGCATAATAATGTTCCTTTCCAAGTTAAGTCATGGTCATTCTATGTCTTTTTGAGGTGTTAGCTTACTATGGCTCTCTTTATTTGGACTTGTGCCTGCCCTATGGCGGGTGGGCAGCAAGCAACTATTGAGAATAAATTTTTGAGTCCTGGCAAATTTGGTGGAATTCTCAGGCCATTTGCAACTGACTGCCATATATCTTACGTTGTTGTACCTTCTATTTTGGTGCTTCTTACTTTCTTTCATGTGTTTTGGTCATGTTGCTTTATGTGGTTTAAAATATCCAGTGGTTATGCTAAGCTAAAGCCTGATCAATAAGTTGCGTCCATTAATTAATTTTCAGTGAGTTACCTTGAGCGCAATTTGAATGTATGGTCTTCATTATCACCTCCTATGTTTTATATAGGATTGTCATTTTCTCCTAATAGTTTGTGATTTCCTAAAGTAGCATCACAAAAGCTATGCTTGTTTTGAAAAAAACGACTAGGTCTTGATCTTAACTGGTCAATGTTCTTCAAATCAAATAAGTTCAGGTAATTATTAAACAGCTGGTTCTGTTTTTAGTTTATATCGAAAAATTACCCAAAATCACCTGATTTTGAGTAATTTTTATTTTTATCAAAATAGTTTGGAGGTAAGGCTTATCACGGTCTTATCACAACAGTAGTAAACCTTACCTCGAAATAATTTTGGTAAAAAATAGAATTCATGGTAAAGTATTGGCCTAATATGGGAAGACAATTAGCCTAATATGGGAAGGCTTACTATTGGCATCCAATATCGTGGTAAGACTTATCACTTCATCTAGTATTGTCGTACGGCTTACCACGAAAAGGCAATGCTTACCACAACAGTGGTAAGCCTTATCTCGGAACAATTTTGGTTAAAATAAAGGGAATTTTTGACAAGGCATTGGCCTAATGTGGAAAGGCATCTAGTATCGTGGTAAGACATCTAGTGTTGTGGTAAGACTTACTATAACAAAATAATGCCTTACCATAACAGTGATAAGCTTTATCTCGGAACGATTTTGGTAAAAAATAAAATCTAACCTAAATATCATACTAGTTTGATAAATCACTCGTTTATATTACTTTTATTTATTTATTTTGTACTTTGTTTATATCAAAGAAGAAAGTTCATGGCCCATGCCTACATCAGAAAGCTGATGGTGAAGGAATTTCATCATATCATTTCTAGTTTTCCATTTCACTCTTTCTATATATTTGCATTTTTTGAAACAGTGCAGGGATCACTACAGGTTTTTCCATGTGTGGTGGTGACTTTGTAGAAGTGTACAGCGATCCAAACCAAGTTGGTACGACCTGTCTAACTTATTTGCATTATTCATGTTCTGGTGCATTGCATTTGACATCTAGTAAAGTGCATTAACGAACCCAAAATTTTGAACTCTTGGCAGCAATTTATCTCGTGCTTGATTATTGAACTTTATATATATATATATATATGCTGGGCTCCCATAAAAGTAGCAACAAATCTCAGTTCTTACTAAGCTGAACCTTACATCATACATATTTTGCTTAGTTATGGTTGCATTATAACTGCTGAGGATTTTACTTGTACTGAAAGCAAACTTCAGTATGTGGTGTCTGTCTATAATCAAATTCATAATTTTTTTCTTTGCGCAATTTTTTTCACTAACTTTGGACTTCGTGAGGTTTAAATAAGTTAATAAGTTGTTTTGTTCTTGCCGAAGATAAGTTAGAAGCCAGTTATCTCAAATTTTGTGCCAACCTATTTACATTAAGAAATTCTGACAGATTATTTTAATGTAACCATATGCTTGCATTTCATGCCTGTATGATCTATCATTACTAATCTAGTTTTTATATCAAAGCAAGTTTTTCTCATTAATTTGCCCAATTACAGGATCCCACGTACAAAGTTAATATTTGGAATTAAATAGTTGTTGTTTTAACTTACATAAGTAATGATATCTTTAGTAGATACCAAAGATCCAATAAATGTGTTGAAAATTCTGATCCTGGGATGGCTACTAAAAAACGAGATTGTTATCACTTGATACAATAATAATGCAAAGATTTGAAGCATAATTAGTGGACATGCACGTGCATCAAGTTACACCATGTTTGCTTTATTGCAGAAATATCCTACTTTTCTTCAAGAAAAAGTAATTTGTGGGACTTGCAGGTCTATGGGATGCAGTTGTGACATGTTTCTTTATTGATACCGCACATAATGTTGTTGAATATATTGAAATCATATCGAGAATCTTGAAAGATGGTGGGGTAAGTTTCAAAAAAAAAAATTTAGATGGGTTTGTACCTTCTATAACTATCTTGATTAAATATGCTTGGACTACAGGTCTGGATAAATCTGGGTCCGCTATTATATCATTTTGCAGAAATGTATGGGCAACAAGATGTAAGCATCTTTAACAACAGCAACTTGTCATCCTCTAATAAAAAATTTGTTGTCTATCTTACTTATTGCCATGATCAGGAAATGTCTATTGAATTGAGCCTGGCAGATGTAAAGAAAGTTGCTTTGCATTATGGATTTCAGCTTGAGGTAACATTAGTCTGTATGTTATCTTCTTGCCTAAGTAAATCATGGATGATCATAATTGACTTGTTGCTGATTGCAGAAAGAAAAAGTCATTGAGACAACCTTCACAACAAATCCCAGATCAATGATGCAGGTAAGCTTCTCGTACTTCGCAGGTCTTTATGCTCAGCTTTAATGATTATTATTTATAGTAAATTTCATTAAAATGATATATATATATATATATATATAGAGAGAGAGAGAGAGAGAGAGAAGCTTTGTTAATCATATCATATCTTTGAGCCCTAAAATTTTTAGTGACGTGAGGTAGGACAGTCGTACAATATGCTGATATGATAATGATAGCATCAAACACCTTTTAATGGTTTCAGACTTCACTTATGTATAGGTTCAGAGGGGCTAATCCCAAAAAATTAAGATTTCGTTCGAAGATAACCTGGATATTCATGTAAAATACTTAAAATTCATCAAGCTTTTTGAACATTTTATGTTTGCAGAACCGATATTTTCCTGCTTTCTGGACAATGAGAAAGAAATCAACAACTGGAAAGGAGCACACGCCATGAATTATTGCCTCGGGGGTTATTGGATCCATATAATTAATGGTCCTAATACTGAAATTTGCTTAAAATAATTTTTCTTAGTTATATTCTTTTGGGACCATCTGGACAGATTCAAAGGTCATTCGAGTTTACTGCTTGTGGATATTATCTATGCTTGCAATCTGTATTTGAGCAAGCTGGTCTTTAATTTCTCTTTTCTTTTCTTTTCTTTTTCTTTTTCTTTTTTGCGTTTTTCTTAGGAACAAAATCAGGTTAACCTATGCAAGTGACCGTTTTGCCCTTTGGTTCACAAGTTGCGATTTTCTTTTGGAACAAAATATGTATTTTATGGAAATTTTGGTTCTTGAAACAACTCACATAAGAAAACATCAGATACAGATGTATGCTTTTATTGTATATAATTAATTTTGTTAGTAAAATCCGAACATCTTATGCATTAAGCTTTTTCAAAGTTCATCAAATCTTAAAAAAAAAAAATCTTTCAGATTTTAGATTAACAATATAATTATCTATCGGTTTATGATTTCTATATCTTGTAATACTAATTATGGCAGGTGCCCGAACGTGAAAATAACCTCAAAAGATTATGAATTTAATTTTTCATTACATATCCGCTTTTCTAATTCAATAAATTTCCAATTATATTTTTACTGATTTGAAAAAAATTAGAACACCAAAATTAATATTATGTTCAAACGGTTCATGGCAGGTGATGATTTAAAAATATTAACAAAGGAAACTATATTAAATAGCTAAATATTATGGCTCAAATAAACAAAAATCCTAGTAAAATTCGAAATAGGTTTTTGGAGAAATGGAATTAGACAATATGTGAACACATGTAACACTTATCTTTTCTTGTTTTAAGTCGGACGAATTACTCAAGTAAAATAAGAGTGAATTCGCGTCACGCTATGTATGTGTTTCAATCAACGACCGGATCCAACTCGGAATATCCTTGCTTGAAGATACCAAAAAACAACCAATCATAATTCACCAACACTACGTTACTTCACCCACAAACTTCGAGGAAAATAAAAAAAATTAAAAATTTATAATTATAAAAATAATACTAATATTCAACTTAAAAACTATCCAAAAAAAAATTATATCAATAATTGGGTCGGAAAAAAAGAAAGAAAAACTTATTAAATCCATCTAAATTATAAAATTAGGTTAAATAATTCAATTCGATCTAATTTTAACAAATTGAATGTATAAAGTTTTTGAATTGTTCATATCATATCAAATTATTTATATTTATTTTTATAATTTATATTTCACAAATATAATAATATATGTATCCGAGTCATTAAGTTCATTACTATTCGATTTAGTATTTTTAAGTTCAATACTTACTAAAAATATTTTTTTTATTATTTTAGTTTAAAAATAATAAAAAATGTTATCATTATTAGGGTGATTGTGTTTTGAATTAGACTAAAAGAGATAATATATTATGTTTCCAACTAGAATAAAAGAGATAATCAACCAAAAATTAATAAGATGATTTGTAATAGTATAAAATAGTTTCAATATATATTTTAGTGTTCGTGTTTTAAACGATTATAACTAAATCAAATCGGATCAAAATGATTTTAATATTTCAATCCAATTTAATTTGATACATATAAATAATTTGATCCAATTTATTTAAATTTTACAAAATTCGAATAGAATCGAATCATATTCACCCCTAATTGATGTTGGAAATTACTCTATTAATTATTTTATATGTATATTAATAATATTTTTAAAATATAACCAAAGTATATCATGTAATTGTATACTTGATTTATATAAAATATTTTTTTAGTTTTATTTTAAATATTATCTAATTATTTTTTAAATTAAATTATAATTATTTAAAGATATTTAATGTTATCATTATTTAATTAGATTTTTTAAATATTACTTAATTATAATTTTTAGGAAAATAAACTCATATGATGATACTCTAACTTGTAATTTTATAACTATATTTTTTATATTATTAATGAACACATAATTGGAATATTTTTAATTATATACAACAAAATTAGACATACATCTAACTAAAAATAAGGGATTTTATTTTAAAAATATGTGTTCAATTTTACATAACAGAGTTAGATAATTGTCTAATTATTTACATGAACAGTGATTATGATCAAATATCAATTAAAATTTAGTCAATTGATTATGTGTCTAATTGAGTTCTAGTGAATATGATTACCGATCAATCAAAATTAAATATTTGGATAATTTTTCAATTTAATTAAATATGTGTTTAATTATGTTCCAATAAATAGGGTCATCAATTGATTCAATTCTTCCGATTCAATTCCAACTAATAGAGTTACAATTAGATCAAAATCTAACCAATTGAGATTATACACTTATCTACCTTTAGTATTATTGATTTAACAAATTATAATTAGTTGAACATATATTTAATTCGGTTTTGATAAATAAAATTACGGATCGATTAAATTTTGATTAGTTAGATAATCGTTTGATTCTGATAGATCAAATTGAATTTGATAGATCAAATTGAATTTGATAGATCAAATTGAATTTGATAGATCAAATTGAATTTGATAGATCAAATTGAATTTGATAGATCAAATTGAATAAATATTTAGTTAAAATTAAATCATAAATAATTAATAAAAATTAAAGATATTTTTTTAAAAATATAAAGAAAGAAAATACCAAATCTAAGTATTGAGTAATATCATATCTTTAGAGCATATAAGAGGGTTACTTTATGTAATTTAAAGAATAGTCCAATCCCTCCCTCTATGTATGACGAAGCACGTGTGTAATGAAATCTCGTCTTCTTTGTTGCTTTCCATTAATCGATCTGCGTAATGACCTAAACCCGAACAACACAAGTTTAATATCCCTCTCTCTTTCGGAGAGGAGAGGGGTATTATCTTCTTCTTTTTTCATTTGTCCAAACAGTCACTCTTGCTATTCTCTCCATGGCTGCTTTTTCCATCTTCTCTTTGGTTTGAGGAAAAACCCGAGAGAAAAGAAAAAGTTACGACCCTCTTTTATGTCTCTGGCGATGATGATTTAGCTTTTGTTTTCGGGTTTTTTTGGCTTTGTTTGTCTGGCTTGGTGATTTTAGGTTTTCGAGTGGCTGGTTTTGTCAATATGGAGAGAACTGATAGCAAGGATTTTATTGACTTCATTGGGAATTCCTCGAGTAAGCTTATTCTTCACCTTCAAAATTATTTTCTTCCTCATATTGAGTTTGTTTGGATGCTGAAAAAAGAATCAATACCAGAATTTTCAATCTCTTTATAATTTGAGGATTTTATGGTATCCTGAAGCTTGGGATTCTGTTTTCTTTTCCCCATCTCTTTTTCGTTGTTGGATTTTCGGATCATTTTCACAAGTTTGATATGCAGTTGTTAATTTTTGAGCTTTTGAGTTTGTTCTTTGCCGATTTTCCTTCAACTCTGATTTGTTTATTGTATCCATGGTACCTTGCATCTTACTTTCTTCTTTGGTTTGGTTATTTTATCACGGATATTGTAGTTGTGTACCTGCGTTTCTGGTTTTGGTATAACAATGTATTTTATTGCTTCGTTGAAGTATCTGTAGTTCAAATATCTTTTTTTTTCTTTTCTAATTCTTCTAATTCTTCTTTCTTCATCAATTGTGTTTACTTTAGCTTTCAGTTGATACTGGGTGCTCTTTGTTTTTGATAGTAAAAAAAATTGCCTGATATGCGACGAGCGTTTTCTCATATAGTGGTTGTTGAGTTGATTTTGTTTTAGGCGAATGAACAGTGGAAATACCATGATGCTTTTAGAATATATGGAGATTTCAGCTAAAGATTGAATACTTTTTCTTGTTTGTCAATATTCTCTCTTTGTTTGCATCTTCTCACTTGCTTATTTTTATTAAGTTTGCCTTTTGTAGTGTCAAAGCATGCAGTAACCAGTTCTGAGGATTTGTCCTATAATTTTTCTCATTATCATACAGGTAACCCACACTTTGATGCAAAACAGTACGAATTCTTTAGTCAAAATGTTGCAGATGAAGTTGAATTGGAGGGTTTTGAAGACGTAGAAGATGTCAATCCGCGATTTAGATCTGTTGATAGTGAGTACCATTTGTTCGAGAAAGATGAGGTGAGATGATGTTCTCGCCATCCTATATAGCAGATTTTATTTATTTATTTTGGTCAAAAGAGGAATTTCATTGCTTAAAATCCAAAATCCAAAATCAAAAACTTGTCTACATTGTCTACACATGATTTATACAAAAACAACTATACATATAGGTTAATGTCACAATCAATTTGGACAATCCAAATGATTATCTTCTGATCCACTGCACAACAAGCAGGGCAAATACTACTATGCATTCCTAAGGTTTTGTTTTAGCCTCCATTGCATAAGAATGGAATTAATTTCCACCATCAAGCTGAGATGCATTCTTGAAATGAAGTTGATAAAACACAATGTAATCACACTCCAAACTAATTTCTTCACCACGTCTATTAAACCTTGTTTTGCTCATAAACCTTTCATTAATGCATCCAAAATCATAGAATTTGCAAGTGAAGCTCTCACCGTCCAACTAGTTGCCTTCATACTAATGATTAAATATTTTGCTCTTTTAAACACCTTATTTTGTATGTTATCGAACAGGAAAAAGCTCCATGTGTTTACTTGCAAGGTTAGCAAGTAGAACACAACATCAGGATAACACAACTGCTTAACATCAAACAGTGCATTCATAGTATCAGTTATAATAATTCCACCACAAAAGGTACAAAACTAGTAAAACCAAATCACAATCCAGTGAAGAAATTATTCTAGTGAGATCAAATGCATAAAGAAAGATAATTCCAGTGAGATCAAAACTCACGGAGAAAGATGATTTTAGTAAGATCAAACTCACGGAAAGAACAAAAATAGTATAGAGAATTACACAAAAATAAAGCATAATCACAACACGGAGATTGGAATCTTCAACAAAAATAGCAAAAAGATGAACAAGAAATCAAAAAAATAACGAAAATCACATTCACTATTTAAGAGCTTCTTTTAAACTAATCGAAAAGATTCAAAACTAGTTCAAAGCAACAAACCTTGGATCCATACAGCAGACGATTGCATGAATGATGGTGAGCAACTAGTGTCGGCAGCGAGCTACTAGAGCGGATTTGTGTTGGATGGAGAAGATGCTTTGGTGGTCAGAAAACGCTGTCCTCGTTGGACAGGAGGAGAGGTTCAAAGAAGGATGGAGGTTGTGTGGCTTCAACGGCGGTGTTTTGAGCCTTGCAGATGATAGCTCCATCACGACGACCTTGTCTCGAACTATCCGAGCTCACTGATTCGAGATAAACGAGTAGCAAAGCTTGATCTGATCTTGAGACCTCTAAACTAAGGCGAGTTCCGATGACTGGGGAGCAAAGAAATTGACGAAGAAAGAGAGCTGGAAGGGAGAATGCGAATCAATTTCCTCAGCCATCCCCAATCCTTACGAAATTTTGGGTGCTCTCGATCTTCAGAATTCCAACTCCAATATTAATTTTATATATAGCAGATGTTTACTATTGATATTTTGACAGTGTTTGTCACCAGGAATGGAACTAGGATAATAACTTAGGACCCGCCTAACTGAACTATAATTTATAAGTACAGTATCAAGTATTTTATATGTACCTAAATGATTTATAGTACTTTTGTTCAGCTAATTTTATTGTATGTAATAAAGCACAGTATATCTATATCAGGTGAATTGGAGAAGGAAAAAAAAGAAGAGGATAACTAAATATTTTACCACATTTTATCTCTTTAAAATTAATGAAAAAGGTAATGAGCGATAAGGAAAAGAATATCTATTCATAATAATAGCACTTCCAGTTTATAGAGCATGCATTAAGCATTAATTTGGTCTTTCTTGTTTGTTTTTGAATTTCAGTTTCCTTGGTACAGTAGAAACTATCTATTCACTAGATCAGTTTTTTGATATTTCTTTTGTGCTTTCAGGGTTCAGGTTTGGGGTCTTTATCTGAGATAGATGATCTGGCTAGTACTTTTGCAAAGGTCAGCTACCTTGAGTTTGATGAGAAGCATGCATTAATGTGCTTATAACTTCACATAGATTTCACATAGCAACTATAATCACTGCACTTGCAGGATAATTACTTCAGGAAATGCAATACTTGTTAATGAAGATCCCTGATAATTTTGATTTCGTCTCTGTTTTACATTACATGTTTGACATCATAATTTTGTGTTTGATTTTGCATTAAATTGCTACTTTAATGTTTTTCTAGAGGATGCAAACATGCAAATTAAGTTGGGATCTATTTTTGGGTAAGTGTAAGGATCCCTTTATTATGACCTTTGGAACACTTTAGTCCCCTAGTTAAAAAAATGAGACAGTTTAGTCTTCTTATAAAAAAAGAACAGCCCTGTGACATTTTCATCAGTTATATACATAGTATAACTGAATCACGTATCCAAGTATCTGGAAAAAAAATATTCTATTTCATAGGTATGTAACCGTTGAAAATCTCCTTGTAATGTCTGTTTTACAAGGGGACTGCATTGTCCCATTTTTTAAATATGGGACTAAATTGTCATAAGGACATAATAAGGGGACTGCTATGGTAAAATTTCTTCTTTTTTCTCCTCTGTGCTTGCATTTGAGCACTTTCTGTTACTGTTAACTTTTAATTCTGCAAAGTTTTGCTGAAAATTTATTTGTCTTTACTTATATACCCCCATCTGTGTAAACAAATATAAAATTTCGTCTCATCTCATAAAGCTGTTATAATGTTATAACCTGGTACTATCTTTTGAGATTTGCCTTTTGGGATCTCCCTGACTTTGCTTTGTGCTTTTTCAAAGACAAATAACGATCTTGTCCTTTGATATGCAGCTAAACAAAGTTGTAACGGGACCAAGACACCCAGGTGTTATTGGTGATAGGGGATCTGGATCTTTTTCCCGGGAAAGTGAGTGAACTTATTTTTGGCATCATTGTATAGTTGTTTAAATGTTTTCTTTATGAGTAAGCTTAATCTGTTATTTTATTCAAGTTTATATTGCTATGTTTCTTGAAATATTTTTGACTAGTTATGGTGGATTATCACCCTTTTTCATTCCTTTTGACGTATAAATTATAGTCCTCATTTAGATTTTTTGTTTATTGCAATTTTTGGATATAAGTATACATTTGATATTGAATACATTTCTTGTCAGTTTGCATCTCCCCCTCAAAAAAAAAAAAAACTGCATGTTGCAGGCCACATGTGAGCAATTGGATCTTTATATTTTGAATGTAAAACAAAAATTAAATTGAAGATTTCAGTATTGTTTATGTGTAATTGGCAACTGTTAAAGGTGTTACGATAAAAGGGAAAAAATGAATAGCTGTGAACTGATAAAAGTGCTGATAATCTTTTTTGGTTTATTAAATGGAAACAGGAAGGCCTAAATTTGATTTTCTCATTTAAGAAGGAACAATGAGTGGAAATGAAAACATAATGTATGCTTTAGAATCATTTTATTGCTTCTCATGATAGCATATCTTCTACGAAGGAACAATTGCTTGAGTGGAAAGGAAAACATAATGTATGCTTTAGAATCATTTTATTGCTTCTGATGGTAGCATATCTTTAAGTTACTGCCTAGCACTGAGAAAGTAGTGTTATTGGACTACTATTATGTTGATAAGTATTTCACAATAGCTATACATGCTAATATTTTTAGTACACATTGTTTTTTGTCAGTTAATGGCGTCACTTCAATTTTTTGTTTTTTTGGGGGAATTACTTGCAAATTTTTAGAAAGTTAAAATGATTAGTTATGACACGCTTGAGATACACAATCACTTGGGTGATACTTTCAGGTCTCTTCATGTCTTGTTCATTTGGAGCTTTGTTATTGTGTTAATTTTCTTGTTTCTTCTATTAGTACGATTGTACGATTGTCCTTGTACTCACCATATAGGGGATTATCTAGAATAAACGTGGTTTACTGTTTCAACCTTCCCAATATAGAACTTGGTTTTTCACTTTATGTGGTAGACTGGTATGGCCCATTGGTTTGTCTTGCTCTCAACATTTTTACCCATCTCAATTGCCATAGTCATCTCTATGGCATCCTATGTAATTTGTGGACTCAGTTGATTAATTGGTCACTTTCACCTTTTCATTAAATGAAAATTCTCATCAGGTTCATCTGCTACTGATTGGGGTCAAGATGGAGATTTTTGCAACTGGTTAGATCAGCACACGTATGATATAGATAATGCTCAGGAAGGGAATACATGGTCATTACAGCCACTGTCTTCTGTTTGTTTTGGAGAACCAAAATCGTTGTACAGAACATTCTCATACCCTGAGCAGCAACCGGTACTGCAACACTACTCTAGTGAACCTATTGTAGTACCCAAATCAGCTTTCACATCTTTTCCACCCCCTGGAAGCAGGTCTAAAGAGGCTTCACCACACCACTCCAACAGTTCTCATGCTGGTGGATCCCAATTGCCCCTCTCAGCACCAAATCTCTCTCATGTATCTGGTTCTGATCTTCATTTGTCAAGTTTATCTCATGGCTTTCAGTATGGAAGCAACATGCCTCAATTCACAAATCCTGGTCCTCCTTTTAGTAACAGGGCACGTAATCAGTGGGTCAACCCGGCTGGAATATTACACGGGGACCATTCCAATATAATGAACAATATATTGCAGCAACAGCTATCTCATCAACATGGGTATGTGTCACCTCAGTTACTGGCATCTCAGCAGCAACTGCAACAACGAAGACTGCAGTACCCTGTTCAACCATCTTTGGCTCATTTTGCAGCTCTGCAGTCCCAGCTTTATAACACACACCCATCCTCTTCTCATAGATCTATGCTCGGATTAGCTGATGTAAGAGAGCCAAGACACAAGCACAGAGGTAAACACAAACATTCTCAACAAGCCTCTGATACTAGTAGTCAAAAAAGTGAGAGTGGGTCGTTGCAGTTAAGATCAAAGTATATGACATCTGATGAGATAGAGAGTATTCTAAAAATGCAGCATGCTGCCACACATAACAATGACCCCTATATAGACGATTACTATCATCAGGCAAGTCTTGCCAAAAAAGCATCTGGATCAAGGTTGAAGCACCCCTTCTGCCCATCTCACTTGAGGGAGCTTCCTTCTCGAGCACGTAATAGTACAGATCATCATTCTCATCTATCCAGTGATGCCCTTGGGAGACTTCCCCTTTCCTCCATACGCAGGCCTCATCCTCTTCTTGAAGTCGACCCTCCATCCTCTGGTTCTGGTGATGGAAGCATTGGGCATGAGTCTGAGAGGCCTTTGGAGCAGGAACCCATGCTTGTTGCTAGAGTTGCCATTGAGGATGGCTTATGTCTTCTTCTTGACATTGATGATATTGATAGATTACTACAATCTGGGAAGCTGCAAGATGGTGGGGTTCAGCTTAGGCGAAAGCGGCAAATGCTGCTAGACGGGCTGGCAGCATCCATTCAACTGGTTGACCCACTTGGTAAAAGAAGCCATGGAGTTGGGCTAGCTCCAAAGGATGACATTGTGTTCCTAAGGTTGGTATCTCTTCCCAAGGGCCGGAAGCTAATTAGTAGGTTTGTTCAACTTCTTTTCCCTGGTAGTGAGCTTTCTCGAATTGTTTGTATGGCTATATTCCGTCACTTGAGGTTTTTGTTTGGTGGACTGCCATCTGATCTAGCAGCAGCCGAGTCAACTACTAATCTTGCAAAAAAGGTTTCTGCTTGTGTGAAGGGCATGGATCTCCGTGCATTGAGTGCTTGTCTTGTTGCAGTTGTTTGTTCATCAGAGCAGCCACCACTCCGCCCACTTGGTAGTCATGCTGGGGATGGGGCCACTGTTATTTTGAAGGCTGTGCTTGAAAGGGCAACTGAGCTTCTAACTGACTCACGTGGTGTTGGAAGCTATAGCATACCAAATCGCACCCTCTGGCAAGCTTCATTTGATGAATTCTTTGGCCTACTCACCAAGTACTGCTTGAGTAAATATGAGACCATTGTGCAATCAATATTTACACAGACACAACCTAAGACAGAAGTTATTGATTCGGAGGCAGCTAAAGCAGTACACCGTGAAATGCCAGTGGAGCTTCTACGTGCAAGTCTTCCTCATACCAATGAGCATCAAAGGAAGCTTTTAGCAGATTTTGCCCAGCGATCCATGCCAATCTCTGGATTCAGTGCTCGTGGGGGTAGTGGTCAATTGAATTCTGAATCGGTGAGGGGATAAAACTTCATATAATATAAAAGGTGTCAACATATTGCATCTCTACAGTTCTTCGGATGCCATCAAAATGTGAATCTGCCTTCCAGTGGAATGTGACGGCATGGGTGTGCAAGAAAATGTGCATTTTAAGTCATTTTTAGGTTTCGACTTTTAAATGTTTTTTATTTTAGCTTTTTTTACTTTTTCCTTAACATTTACCTTTTCTTTAAACATGTGATGTTCATTATGAATTTATATTCATGCATAAACATGTGCATTATGATGGATAACACTTGATTGGAGTTTGAGACTGGAAGTGGATTCTTCTGGGGAGCTTTGTTTTTGTGCTCTGTTTCAACTCCAGCCTAAACTGGAAGCGTAGAGATAGAATGTACAGGTTGGTCATGTGTCGTCTTGTTCCAGCCCATTTATGATGCCATATCTATGTTCAGTTGGGGTGCTGATGCAACGGTTACATGACCTTTGTGAAGGAAATAACTGCATTGTGTAAGTTCAATCTTATTAGCTTCGTTTCCTTTTTCTATTGTGCGTCACAGGGGTGAAAATTATTTTGACTCACCATGAATGTTTGGAAGTTTGTAATATTCAATAAAGTATGGTTGATGTATTGATTAGTATTTCACTTGGTGTGCCTTCTCTCCAATGCCGCCTTGAAGCAATGCAACAACTGAATGGTTTTTTTTCCCGAACTTTAGATTTTGACAATACACACTTTTAGCATAGGGATGAAGGTTCATCTGATGCCCATGTAATAATGTGCAAATTATCTAATGTAAACTATTCCACAATACAAGCTCGAGTTGTGTCATTTTTACTTTCTTTAAACCCTCGTGTAACGACTTATATCTGTATTACGCAGTTACAATGGTGTATAACAACATATTGTGAAATAAGAAAAACTCAAGCTATATAATGAAATAGTAGTAATGTCGAGCTATTTCTTAAGTTTGTACAAATAAAAGGAGCAAAAGAAATGGTGAAGCCAGAAGAAATTTAATTGTAAGAAACCAAAAGCTAGATGTGATCCATTACTAAAACAAAACTGTGGAGGGGCTGAGGAGACTGACTTGCATTTATTTATTTTAATTATTTTTAATTGCAAAAGCCAAAAAGGAGGGAAAAAAAAGAGATAAAATTGCAGGAAAAAAAAGTAAGGTAAATTCGCAGCAAAAAAAGTTAGGTACATTTGCAGCAAAAACAAATCAAGTCGGGTAGATTCCAAATCAAAAGGTGCTGGACTTTTAGCACTAAGAGAAAGAGATCAAGTTGCCAAACTATGAGCAGCAAGTCTTTGAAATATTTGATCTCTAAGGTTTCAAAAGGTGCTGGACTTTTAGCACTAAGAGAAAGAGATCAAGCTGCCAAACTATGAGCATAAGTCTTTAAAATATTAAAATATAATTTTTATGAAAATATAAAAAATAATATCGTTATTTACGGTTTTAAAAAAATAATCACAAAACCTATAAGAATTTTATAAAAAATATGAAGTTTTTTTTTAATAAAATTTTATAAAATATCAAAACAATCATTTTAAACTATTTTTTATTTATTACTTCTATTTTTAAATATATAAAATATTTATATTAATTAATAAGTTGATTAATTAATTAAAATATTATACAATAAAATATATATTATTTTTGTTAAATATAATAGAATAATTAGTTAAAATGTTTGAAATAATTAAATAAATTATCTAATTATAATTACTATAAATAGATAAATATCGACGATATGAAAATAAATTTTATTAGTTATTTGTTTTAAAAAATACTTATATATATAACAAACGTGTTTAAAAAAAGAGATAATATATTATATATTGTAAAAATGAATTGAATTGAAATAATTATTTAGAAAGAAAAAAATGAAAAAAAATTAATAATTGATATTTGGTTTGAAATTTTAACGATATTTTAACGAAAATAATATTTTATCTACATTTGTGCGATATTATTGATATTTTTGTAAAAATTTAATTAAAAGATATAAAAATAATATTTTAATGTCAAAATGTGTAAAATAACGATATTATCATCCCTATTAAAGATTAAAGTATTTTTACTAGATTGCTATAAAAAAAGAAAAAAAATTATGTTAATAGTAGGCATTATAAATTTATTTATAGATATATAGATTTTTATTCAATATAATTATAAAGTTTAAATGTAATAGGAAAATATGAAGTGAGTGAAGGTGGTTGTGTTGAGATATAATTGGTTAATACAACCAAGTACTGATATTAACCAAAACAGACACCACCGAGTACTGATGGACAACAAGTAATAGCTCCTTTGTTGGAGGAGGTGACGGGCAGTGGGATATGGTTGTCATTTTTTATTTTTATTTTAGTTAAATCCTTTACATTATTGCATTCTCTTCCCCTTGTTCAAAATTATATATTTTATTTTAATAAATATAAATATATTTTTTTAAATTTTAATTTATAAATTTAATTAGTAAATAATGTATAATATATATTATATTTCACTTTTAAGTTATGTTTTTATTCTTTTAAAATATAAACAATTTTTCTTTTAAAAAAATTAAGCATTTACTTAAATTTTAAAAAATTTAAAATTTAAAATTATTTAAAATTTTATTATTATTTTAAACTAGTTTGTAAAAATAACTTTGTTAAAAGTTATATCATATAAAAAGTTATGTATTTATCATTACATATATTTTATTTTTTATTATTACATACATTATTAGTTTTTTCTCTTTATATTGGATCAAAGTTTTTTCATTCTTATTATAAAAAAATTAACATTGAATTAGTTTTTTTATAATAAAAATAAAGAATATTAAAACTTCTAAAAGTAATATTTAAAATATTATTTAATTGTGAACGTATATCACTAAGGGGATCCCGTTTAGTTGACAACCTAAATGTGAACGAGACATCAAATTAAATTAAATACTCAAAAGCAATTATAGGAAGGTATTTTATATCGTTTGACATCAAGGGCGTAATTGTCGTATAGATACAAGTGATAATCCCTATAATTCCGGTAGTTTCGTGTTAGTTTAAATTAATTTAATTTAATTTGAATCAATGGAAGAAAACTTAAATTAAAAAAAATTAATAATTTGATTAAATTTAAATTAGTATAAATTGGTGAAAGTATTAGTTAAATATTTTTATATAAATTAAAAGTTTTGTTTAATAATTAAAATTCATTACCTCAAACATTGTTATATGAAATATAAAAAATAAGGAAAATAATATTATAACAACTAATCTGTTGAATAAATGATAAATTAATATTGAATAAACAACTCACACACACAATAAATTCCATAGAGATAATACAACTTTTCATACTTGTTATGTTACAATAGCTATTGAATAACAAAACAAAAATACTAATAAATATAAGTTAACGAAAACTAATTCTTAAAATAAGCAGTCAATTTTTAATTAAATTTGACAAAATTAAACGCCATCAAATCCCTCTCACGTAAAAGTCAGAGGTTGTCGTGTCATGAAAACTTATAATTTGATCAAAAAAATTTAAATTTCAATAGAATTTATCATGATCACTAAAAATAATATATGAATAAGATTAAACAAATAATTTCCTCTAAAACTGACCACACATATATAAAAGGTCTTTTGATGTATTCAAATATAACATGCAGTGATCATATAAAGAAAAACCATCTTTTTAGGGTGGCATGAAAATTACTTTTAACCTATTTTAATGGACATAAAGTTTATGTTGGATAAGAGTGAAATAGTATTGGATATATGGTTATTGTTGATTGTTAGAGAAACAAGGGGAATAAGATTGAATCAGTTGAGAATTAAGAAGCAATTTATTTCTCAAATTTTAAGCTTTTAACATAATGTGTAAGTTATAACGTTTAAGTATTATAACTTTTTATAAAAAAAAAATTATTTTGGACCAATGGGTTGATTCGAATCCAGGTCAACTCAGCTCTATTTTTCAATTTATTTGAGTTGACCTAAATTTGATCGAAATTTAATTCAATTCGTATTTGATTCGAATTCTATAATTTGAATTTGATTCGTTTAATCAAACCACGACACAAATTATCATCCATATTTTTACCTCTTATATAATTAATATTAATCTTGGGTGTATTAGAAATAAAATGTTATTTTTTATAAAAATTTAATTTTATCATTAAAAAAATTATTTTTAAAAAAATTAAACTAGATCAACCTACTTAAAAATTATAAGATTAAATTTACTTAACTTAAAAAAAATAGGATGAAATTATTTTTATGTAAGAGTTATAGATCATTTGGACACTAATTCCTAAAAAAAATAACCTAACGAAAATTCTCTAAAAATGTTAAAAAAAGTTCTACATATTCAAATTTTACATATAGATTTTATCTTTTATCTATAAAAAAAGCATTGAAAATTCAATTATGCAAAACTCTACGTATAAAACTAAACTAAGTTGTCCATATTTAAATAATAAGATTCATTCTTGAAAACTAATACATAAATCAGCTGAGATTTTGTTTTTTGTTTTTAACCAAGCTGTGGGTGCTTTTATTAGTAACATTAACTTTTTCTCGAATATCGTAAAATTCTTTTTATATAAAAGACAAAGGTGTACAAGGACTACTTGAAGTTTCATTTCTTTCCTCTCTACCACCGACAATTTTGTTTAAGGTAATACGGTAAAACAGTCTCGGGTTTGAGACAATTTCTATTTCTGGTTTAAGTTGTAAAAAAATTTCTTGATTTTATTTTTAATCTATTAATAAAAAAAATGTTAATATATATATATATATATTTATTTATTTTTAATCTATGTTTAAACACGTTCTACATAAAATATATATATATATATATATATATATATATATATTTAAAGTTATTAAAAGTAAAACTCTATATATGAATAGATTATATTATGTTTAAATTTTATAAATTTTTAAAACTTAAATGTTTTTAATTAGTAAATAAAATTGTATAGAAAATTTATATATATATATATATATATTTGATAATAGTGTAAAAAACTTATATTTACATATAATTAAATTTTTATATTATATAGTAAAAAAATCCACACAATATGTAAATATAAAGTTTTGAAGGAAAAAAATGTGAATATAGCATAAATTTGGATAGTTAAATAGTTTTATCAATTATAATGTTATAATGATAATATCATTTAATTTATTTACTTTTATATTTATATATCTTTAATATAATATTATATGTTATAATTATTTTAAAAATAATTTATATTTTGAAATAGTATCCTCATGTGAAAAAATATAAATAATTAAAGTTAAAAATAGGTACATATATTTATATCCGTGACATTTCTAAATTTCTATATAAAATAATTTAGCAGAAGAGAAGGACCAATTCCATGGCAATTATTCTTTGAATTTCTAATAATATATATTCCTTTAATTTGGTGATGATTGTTTTATTGTCAATGTGGTCCACTAGAACTATTAGTCTATTATTTGGACATCCAATTAGAATTCATTAACAAGTCGTCCCTTTTGTGATTCAAACAAAACTTCCATTGGTCAAGTATATTGAACTTTTAATTTTCCATAATTTGCTCTTTCTTCCATTCTCTCTCTCTCTCTCTCTCCTTTGAGCAAGGTAAACTTTTTCTTTGTTTCTCTCTCTCTTTTTTTTTTAACATACTTCAAATTGTCCATGGAGATTTTTTTGTTGGGTTCAATTCAATTAAGAATAAGAGCTTTGTAGTATAATCTTGAGCTTTTCTTTTGGGGATTAATGTAAAAATCTTGTAGTTAATTTTTGTGATAATCACATAAAGAGTCTTTTTTTTTCTTTTTCTTTTTTTGTTTGTGTGTGTGTGTGTGATATGAGCAGGATGGATATTATAGATACAAAAAGGAAGAGCAATTTATCAGGAAGACTCTTGGTGGGAGCTCTCCTTATTACTTTTTGCATTTTAGTTCTCAGGCAGTCTCCTAAATCTAACACTCCTAACCTGGTTTGTCTCCCTCTGCTATATATATATGTCCCTTCAATCAACTCATTTTCTTACCCATCCATCCTTTACACCTTCCTTTGAACTTCTAACATCTATTAATTAAGATATATATATATATATATATGAAAAAGAATAGTCAATGGATATGATTTATGAGAATCTAATTTGATTTTTTTTATATAACTCACGGCCTTCATTTTATGGAGATATGTTGTCTGTGTGCAGTTCTCTCGTAGAGAAGCGGGAGTAACACATGTGTTGGTGACTGGAGGTGCTGGCTACATAGGTTCTCATGCTGCACTTAGGCTTTTGAAGGATTCATACCGTGTTACCATTGTGGTATTTATTTTTTTTATTTTTCAGTTTTGAAATTAATATTTATCAAATTATTTGCATTAATAATTTTTATTGTCTAATAGGATAATCTTTCAAGAGGAAATATTGGTGCTGTTAAAATCCTTCAACAGCTATTCCCAGAACCTGGAAGACTTCAATTTATTTATGCTGATTTGGGGGATGCTAAAGCTGTATCCTATTTGTGTTGTTGGTAACGTAAAATATAACGGTATAAAAATAAATGATTAATTTTTTTTTAAATATTATTAAAATATCGTTTTTATAAATTATCTTTAGTAATAATAAAAAATTATAATTATAGAATTGATAATAAAATAAAATAAAAATAAAAATATTTTAAAATTTGATTATTTATTTTTTATTGTCATTTTTTCATAACAAAATGATTATTATTACTATAATAAATAACAAAAGGATTAAACTACTTTTAACTGATATAACTAAAGAACCATGAATGTACTTGTCTCTTTATTTACATATCAATAGTATTTTTTTTTATTAAAACTTCCTTCATTGTATGTATTATGAGAAATTATTTTATTACTCCTCAAGTATTGTTGATGAGGTGTTATAAGCTGATTGGACATATGATAATTTAGGGGTTGTGTTGTGAAGTTCTAAAAGATTTAAAATTTTAGGAATTTATGTATAAAATTTCTAAACATTTAAATACTAAATCATATAATTTAAAAGTTTAAGAAAATATGTATAAAACTGTTCAAAGTTTGAGGATTAGTAAAATATTAAGCCTATATATGGTAAGCAAAAAAGTGGTCCTATTTTTTGTAATTTCCTTTATTGATGTTCAGGTAAATAGAATTTTTGCAGAAAATGAATTTGATGCAGTGATGCATTTTGCAGCTGTTGCATATGTTGGTGAAAGTACAGCTGAGCCGCTTAGGTATTCTTTATTATTATTAATTTTTTTCCCCTTTAGTTCTATGTGGTTTCATATATATTCTAATTGTCTTATTTAGAATTTACCTATATTTTGATTAGTAATGTCTGCTTAAACTAAATATTTTACATGAAAATTGTGGTACAGATATTATCACAATATCACATCAAATACACTCTTAGTTTTGGAGGCAATGGCAGCACACAATGTAAAGACATTGATATATTCAAGTACTTGTGCAACTTATGGTGAACCTACTAAGATGCCCATTACTGAAGAAACTGAACAAGTGAGATATATTTGTAATTTTAACTATTGATCTGGGCTTAAATTAAAAAAAATAAAATTCTCAATGTAGTTTGGATAATGCCAATTTTACTGTGTATTTTTCTTAAATGGTTATACACCAGGGAAACCATCTTACATATGTTTATAAAAGTGTGTAACTATTGAAAAACTACTGTAAAATAGGCATGTTGAAATGATCCATATAGGAAGCTCCAAATCTCTTTTGAATTTACAGGTCCCAATCAACCCATATGGCAAAGCTAAGAAAATGGCTGAAGATATCATACTAGACTTCTCCAAAAAGTCTGACATGGCTGTCATGATCTTAAGGTTGGTTATGCTTGGAACTTCATATGATAGTGGGCATATATTCATATATAGATCACTAGAAGAAAGTTTGTCAAAGACTAACACAAATTGGTACATATACACTCAGATATTTTAATGTAATTGGATCAGACCCAGAAGGGAGATTAGGAGAAGCTCCACGACCTGAATTACGTGAACAAGGTCGAATCTCTGGTGCTTGTTTCGATGCTGCTCGAGGAATCATCCCTGGACTTAAGGTACTACACTATCACTCTGACAATGTCACATACAAAGATATTGTTTTCATCAAATGAAGTGAACCTTATTTGCTTTCAGGTCAGAGGAACAGACTATAAAACACTTGATGGAACTTGTGTGAGGGACTACATAGATGTCACCGATCTAGTTGATGCTCATGTTAAAGCTCTAACAAATGCAAAACCAACAAGAGTTGGCATTTATAATGTTGGCACTGGAAAAGGTTGGTTAAGGATCTGTTTGTTTCTGTTTCTGACACCCTGTAAAAGCGCTTCTGATAGCAAACAAGAGCTTCAAGACCAAATAAGAATTTTTTGTCAAAAATGCTTTCATGGCTCGGAAACCATATTTTGTTTGTTGATATACTGTGTTTCTGTCTGAAATTGTATTTTTTTTTTCTGAAACCACTTTTAACAGAATCACAAGTAAATAAACCCTAAATCATGTTAAAAGCAATTTATGCTATGTGCTTTCAGTCTGTTTGTGCTCCCTGAGCTCGGAAAGTAGGAAAATAAAAGTTTCATTTGGTTCAAAAGCATTTTTAATTGTTAGAGGCATTTTTACAGGTCTCATAAGCAAGCGGGCCTAATGAGGTTTGTTTGGGATTGTTTTGATTACAGGTAGATCAGTAAAGGAGTTTGTAGAGGCATGTAAGAAAGCAACAGGGAGGAACATTAAGGTTGAATATCAAGAAAGGAGGCCAGGGGATTATGCTGAAGTTTACAGCGATCCTTCGAAGATAAACATAGAGCTAAATTGGACAGCAAAGTATATAGACCTTCAAGAGAGCCTAGAAATTGCTTGGACATGGCAAAAGTCACATTTAAATGGTTATGGTCCTCCAACATCTACCATGATTAACTAGTTTACAATACTATAAACTCCCATTCAAACCTTCAACTTTGATCTTACTTAAAAACGAATATAATAAGAAAGTCTCGTCTAGATTTAGTGAACAAATTAGAGATCTAAAATTAGAGATCTAAAGGAGATTTCATGTAGAATATAGTTATGGAGATAATAAGAGTCTCAAGTTGTTAATGTAAACACTTGATACATCTTTGTTCTTTCGAATTCTTGTATTCTACTTTGAAGGGCAAAGTTATATTTCCCCATATTGTGTTTTTGTACTTATAATAAAATTTTTAATTATCAAAACTAAAAATATTTAAGGATTAATTGCATAGCATAATCTTTTATAAAAATAAAATACCTTATATCAAAATCATATATTTTATTATTAAAAGAAATATAACCCATAATTTAACATTAAAAATCGTTTATATCAAACTAAAACTATTTAAACCCGTTTAATATTAATTATGTTAAATTAGATTCTATTAAATATTATTGAAATATTATTATAAATTTTAAGGATGTTATTTTATGTTTTTTTCATCATTAACTAACATGTATATCCATAGCCAAAACAACAAAACACTTTTCAATCCCTTATATAATATATTTCATTTTTAATCCCTAATTAATTTACACTCGAAATTGACACGTGTAACAAAATAAAACTCATTTGAACACATAATATTCACAATCCATCGTGACATCATAAAATGATGGTAATCCATTGCCTTAGCTTATGAGGGCTTGGGAGTGTCATCTCATGCAATATTATATAAGAAAAAAATGAAATATTATTTGCATTGTAGTTTGTATCTGCTTTATCCAATTCTATATAGCATAATATTCTTTGATCGTATAAAAGCATTCAGAAATCATTGTATCGAGTTGAAATCCATGGAGCTGCGTGTGGAATGTGAATTTCTCGACACTTCTTCCGTAAGAAAATGGATACTCTTCTCTCATGTTTGAAATGCTGCTATGTAAATACAAGCCATTTGCTAATAATCATGGTCTCCGAATCAACATATATGAGTATCGCTTCTTGAATTATATACACGTATCAAAGCCCTAATTAAGAGATAATAAAAGATCGACGAGAGCTCTAAAGTTACTTAAAGAGGTTGTGAAAATGCCAACCAAAAAAATTAAAAAATGAAGTACCATTGAACTTACAGACATTATGACATTATCCTAGAAAAGCCAATGCTTCTTCTTGTGAACACGTGTAGGAAGGTCTGCAAGTAAACCAAACAAAAAATCAAACTTTATGTTTGTACACCAATGAGTATTAGGATACATTAAAGAAAAGGTTAACTATGTGAGTGATCACCTGCAGTTGCATATAATGAGTTATAATGCACTTCACACCAAAAACTCAACCAAACTTCTGTTAAAGAACCACAATATGAGAATAAAACAAGTCATAATGTAAGTCAGAAATTGTATGATCATCTTCGAGCTTTCTGACAAAAGCAAATTATATATCTTCTTTTTCTTGCTTGTAAAGTTAAGTTAATCGGACAAATATATCATATATATCAACAAAAACAGAAGATTCGGATTGGTTTTTGCTCAAAATGAGGAATTTTTTTTAAAGTTCAAGAAGAGAGAGAAAATATTCACATACCTCGAGTAGGGTTTCCTTGTTTAGGAAGAATCTCAATATAGCAAGTATCTCGAAAAGATGTAATTAAGCAAATTTTAACTCCAAACTGCACACAAGTCATAACTGCTTAGAGAACATCCAAGACTACATGATTAACAGAATAAGAAAGGAAAATCCTAAAAAAATAAAGTGTAATGAGAATATCGTATTTGTGGCGATTTTTTTCTTTGGTTCGTTCTCAGAAAGCTTTGTTTTAAATGAATAAGCTCAGAATTGCATGGAAAGAACAAACTAGAATATATACAAAATAGAGAGAATTTAAAGATGGTTTCACTATGAAACCCAAAAGTACAAAACAGAAAAAGGAGAGCTGTGGAGTTAAACTTACTCGGTCTGCAGCTGCCTGTAGTGTAACATGATCTCCCCACTCCCCAGATCTAGTACCATACAATGTAATGAAAAAAAAATGAATAAGCTTAATCAAATAAGAGAAAAATACTTTATTAAAAACTCAATAGACACCAAATAGATATTTCACCTTTTCATCTTCCGAACATAGCTTCTGTACTTCATTGGTACATAAGCTTCATATAATTTTCTGTGATGCCTTAGCTGGAAACAAAAGAAGAAAGACATTAAAACACATACAGTAAGGGCTGAGCAGAACAAATAACATGAATTTTAGTCCAATCACACATGAAATTTGAAGCAGATGGAAGACATGTTTGAAAAAAGGCAGAGATCAGATTGCATATCTATCATACAGTGAATTTATAGGACCTCGACAAAAAGTTGCCAAGTGGTAGGACCCGAAGTGCAATTATTTTAGCTTCGTGGAATGTAATAATTAGTCTTTTGCTTAGTAGGTTTAGCTGTGATAGCTCAGTGTGGAAACATTCAGAACTTATAAAGAATATATATATATATATATATATATATAGCATTGATAATATTGTATTCATCAATTCAGTTCAGGAGTTCCACTTAATCTGTTCAGCAGTTTCTGAAAAACTTATGCCACTGAAAGTTTTTGAATTTTGGTTCATGAATGCGGTGCACTCCGCTAAACAACAAAGAATAATGAAAGTCTACATGATCATGTGACTAAAGAAAATACTGAAAGTTGACTATCTTTGTATATTGTTGGGAACTGTGATAGCTCAGTGTGGAAAGAAACAAGTTAAAAACCAGACCATACCATTTTAGTAGAACAAAACACATGCTCAATCAAACTACCTTCTGAATTGGAATTCAATTTACCATTCTTATTCCTATCCGACAGAGCCATATCTAAAGGAGGTATAGAAAAGAAGCCATCCAAAGAACATCACCAATTCTCATACCTGTTTTTTTACTTGCTTTCTAACATGCTTGTGGTAATCTGGATTGCGAAACAATTGATCTGCTAATGCTCGAAACTGCCACATATTTAACAAAAAACAATACTGACTTATAGAAAGCTCTGTAGAGACAACGAGATTTGAATGACATGCATAACATAAAATAAGTCCAATCAAGTTCTCTTTTAAACCAAACCTGGCAATTTCCATCACCCTCAATTTGAAATTCAGCCAAATCATATGTTGCTAACCTGCACAAAGATATTGTCATGACTGCTGTTTGTTTGTTTTTTTTTTTAAATCTCGACATTCTAATACTCAACAGTAAAATGTATGCCAAATTTTCAAAGATCATTACAAGCCATTCGTTAAAACAGTGTTTGAAAACGAACATGGTTAAATAACCTTGTAGTTGAGAGGGCTGTAACATAAGATTTATCATCTTCAAGGGAACTAAAAGTATGGTAACCACTAATAAAGGAAAATTCAATTAAATAAGCTCAAGAGAATTCTTCACGAAATCACAACCTTTCTGCTAGTCTCTGATGGTCTAAGGTAGCATAATTGACATCAGGTATTTCTCCATTAACACGAGGGGTATGCTGCATAAACAATGGACCAGGACTGCTCATATAATCAATCAATATACAAACTTATTGTCAAGTAATTGTTGCTTGTCAAAATAAATTAAAAGGCACAGTATGCTCATTACTCCAGCATAGCAACACTTAGTGTCTGTTTTTTTTTCTTTTTCAAGACCTGTAAAAGCGATTATGACAACAAATAAACGTCTTTAAGCCAAACAGAAACAATTGTGAAGAATGCTTTCATGACTCATGAACCAAGCAGAAGGAAAGCACTTCTTAAACCACTTTTGTTTGAAATTATTTTTGAAATAAGCATAAATAAACATACCCTTAATTCAGATCTTACTCACTAAGTCACTATAAGACATTTATACACAATACACACACAGAAATGACACAGTTTATAGAGGACTCTATCTAACAGTTTGTCTGCTATTTGATGAAAAACAAGAAAAATATGGACATATTTGAGGAACATACCGGAATGGAATCTAAATGCAAAAGTCTCTTCCCAAGCCCGTTACCAGTTTTCAGATCTTCTTCTTCAGCTAAGATGCTAGCAATGGCTTGATCATCCTCAGTATCCTGGGAGCTAAGACTAGAGCTTGAGCTCGCACTAGCATTTCTGTAACTTTCATTCATACTATCTGAACTAAATTGAAGGCTCACACAACCCTAGAAAATATGTCAGAACGTTAATTCTTTTATCAAAGAAATCCCATCTAAATTGAATCTATAGTTACACCTACAAAAAAGTAAAGCCCAAGAGTAACCCCCAATTTTTTTTAAGAAAACTAATTACTTTAATTTCCGTTGATCTTCTATATAGCTGAGAATTGGAAAGTGGAAATCAATAATAAACTTTGATCATCCCTTATTTTTGGTAAATGATATGCATAAAGTAATCAACATTTACAAAGAAAAGAAATTCAACAGCAGGTACAAGCTTGATTTGAAGAAATCAAAAGGGTTCATAAAAATTGAAACAAAAAAAATGAAAATTAAGTTTACCCGGAAAGCAAAATTGCAAGGAAGACTTAGGCGAGCAAGAAAGAGAGGCTAGGCTAGCTTTTAGCTGAGAAACCAAAAAGAAACGATAAGTATTTATATATATATCTAATCTAAATAAACCAAATCAACAATCAAGACCATCAAAAATATCCAAGATGCAATCTCGTCTGTTTGTCTCAACAACCAAACAGGGCATAGTAATAATGACAATAAAAGCGTAATGAAAGTCTGAAAATAATAAAAAAGACATGAGTATTGATTAAAAGTTGGATATTACCAAGAAATTAAATTGAAGGGAAAATTGGAAGTTACCAAGATGATAAATTGAAGGCAAATACCCAAATACGAACATCAACCCATTGAAAATAACTTTTTAGATATGGGATTATAAAGGGTTATTATTTTTATTTTAATTAATCAAAAAATAAAGAAGCTTACCTGGAATTGGGAATGAAGTGAAAATGGAAATGGGGGTAAGAGTTTTGGTGCGGTTTACTGTTTTGGGTAGCTCCTGAAGGCTGAAGGACAAGGCGAAAACTTGAATTAAACGTAAATGAGTTAACGTGTTCCTGACAGTAAATTGTACAAATCATACTGTGACAAGACAACCGTGTATAGCTTTGACTTGTTCGAATATCAATTTTCAAAATTGACTATTCACGAGATGCTTAGCAATGGATGATGCGATGGTTTGGTCAAACCCACCGGATAATAATAATAATAATAATAATAATCCAATTGAAAATATTTTGATTCCTCTCTTTGTTATTTTATTTATTTATTTATTATATATACCTTTTGATTTTAATATTTAAATTTGAGAAAATGTGTGAAAATATAAGTAGTAGTGCTTCAGATGAAACTATGAGAGCGATAGATAAACTGCAACCTTTCTTCTTATTAAAACACTCCTATTATCAGTCCGTCTTGATTAGATAGATAGTATTTACGTTAACTTCCAAGTCTAGAATTCAAATATTACCCTCAAACCTGACACATGCGCCTAAATGTGTTTACAAAAACAAAACAAAAAATTCATTCATTCATTCATTCAAATTATGGTGCTCGATCATACATTAAGATGACAGATATATTCCCAGTTAAAAGAAAAACGAACCCCCAACAATATTGTTCGTTAGTTGTTTGTCACGTGAGTTATTATCTGAGTCACATGCTTAAAATAGTTGGAGTACTCATTTATTCCTTTATATAAAAGGCCTCTTTCATTGATCCGATCAAGACAATCTTGCATTTTCTTGCTTGTTTCAGTGGTCAAAGAGTCTGCAACTGCAAGTTTTGAGTTACTCATATTTTGATTCCTCACACTTAAATACTGCATTTTTACATGCTCTGATACTCCCTATTGATCAAGAAAATAATTATACATACCAAAATCATCATATTAGATCTCATAATGATTTACTACATGAAAAATAGGTTAACACGAAGTTATGATAATAAAATAAAATATTCATTAACTTAATAGTACTATAATTCAATATATTTACCGCCTTAAATCCAACGAGTTAAGAATCACTAGATAATTTTTGATGTTCTTTATTATTATAATTGATTCCTAAACCTTATTTTACTCTCCCTCGTGGCTCTAATGATGCACAACTTTGTTATGTGATTCACATACTTTACTTTATGCAACAAGTGTTTATATAAAAAGATCAGATTACATAGAATATCAATATTACTAAAACTTAACCGCAATTGCAATTAAAATCATTAATAAGATTTGTTAAAAGTATTATATAACCTTGGAATGATCCCAACAGAAGAAGCCATACCACATTCACCAAAATTGACCAGAATACTCTCCTTGATTGCATTACTCACATTATGTTGTGTTAATATTATGGGGTCATCCTTCACAGGGTCTCTATTAGCATTCAAGTTTACTTCCACCACCAAGTACCGGTTCTTAAAAGCCAACCATTAAGTACAAGTACTGTAGATAATGTATAATGGTGTTTTTACTAATGTTCTATAAAAACACTGCACATAATCCCAATAAACATATAGTAGAAACAAGTTATATACAGATTCTTGAAAGATGAGTAGAGTCCTGTCTAGGTATATATACCAACTAAATATACTTGACGAATATGAGTAGAGTCCTTATTTCCAACCTAAAACATATTTGAAATTCAAATCCTAATACATTATAAAGCCAACAGGAAAATTTCAAGTTTACGAAACAGAAGACATGTCGATGTCGAGTGCATAAATAAATATAATAGAGTCCATCCTTTAACTATCAACTTAGCATTTGCACAAACACCTTGTGCTTACCAATTTATGTACTTCATCAAATTACAAATCAGTTTTAATCAATAAAATCTGCATTATATGAATCAAAAGATGCCAAAATTTATCAGGATTAGTTTTATTATAAATAAAACATACAAATGATTCAACAACCTACAAACATACGAAACTTTATTTGATACATATAATGTAGCAACCCATATAAGAATTAATCAAAATCTAAAATAATCAGTATTTAGAAGAAAAAGAAGGAGGAGGAGGAGGAAGAGGAAGGAGGAGGATTAGTTTTATTATAAATAAAACATACAAGTAACTCGACAACGTACAAACATACAAAACTTTGACACATGTAATATAGCAACCCATATAAGAATTAATCAAAATCTAAAATAATCAGTATTTAGAAGAAAAAGAAGAAGTAAACAACAGTTATCATCCAATTCCAAATAAGAGGTAATGGGGCACTTACAGTTTTTATTTTTTCGTATACAACCTTACAGTTTTGTTTGTTTCTCAGGAAAAAAAAACAATAAGAAAACTAAAGGGTTGGTGATTCCTGATCCTATAAGAGATACCTTGTTGTGGTTATTCAACCCTATCGACACTTAAGGAGGAGTTGTTTGTACCGCGTCTAACTCAGCGGAGAACACAAGGTATCTCAAGATATCCACACTTTATAGTTTTGTTTGTTTTTGAAGGAAAAAAAACAGTAAGAAAACTAAAGGGTTGGTGATCCCTGATCCTATAAGAGATACCTTGTTGTGGTTATTCGACACTATCGACACTTAAGGGAGAGAGTTTTTTGTACCGCACCTAGCTCAGCGGAAGGTACAAAGTATCTCGGGATATCCACATGTGGTTAGAGATAGGACATTGATGCTCAAGCTAGTTTCTGACTAGATAATGTGTCTTTTTCCTGACACGTGTTTCTTTCGTTTTTCTCAACTTTTGAACTCAAGACTTAACCTTTAAGTAGACTTTGGAAAGTAAGCTGGTACCATCTGGGCAGGCCGGCCAAGTATTGAGAAGGAAGGACGCTTTAGAGCCAAGATGGTACCAGCTTATTTCCCAAAGTCTACTTAAGGGCTAAATTTTGGGTTCGAGAGTTGTGAAAAGTGAAAAAAATACGTGTCAAGAAAGGATTGTCCTATCTAGTTAAAAACTAACTTAAACATCAATGCTCTACCCCTGACTCCACATGGATATTCCAAGATGTCTTATATCTTCCGTTAAGTTAGTCGCGGTACAAACAAGAGTAATTTCGATATGAAACAAATTTGCCCAACCGTTGGGCTTGTAATGAAATTTTTTAGATTTGTAAGTCGGTTTGATGCATCCGTTACAGTTTAGTTTAAAGGTAATCTGTTCATTAAAAATAAATAAATAAACTGGAAGAAGATTAAAAATAAATAAATAAACAGGAAGAAGAAAGTTACACCAACAAGTCGAATTTTATAATTTTTTGAAATATATCACTCAACTTTTAAGTATGTAAATGTATCATCAATTTTGATTTGAAATATCATCAATGTAATTGAGATAACAAGAATAAACGTTTTTTGTCCAACGAAGTGCATATGATCAATAAATTTACAGATAAACTTTGATAATTTGTTTAAATTTATGATTTAAATTGCTCACGTGATTATCATAATGATATTTATATAATACTTATAAGAAGAATTTTTGTAAATTTATCACGCTTAGAAATTAAATTGTAAATTTCTTTTAAGAAACTTTGGGAGTAATTTGTTAATGTACCCTAATTTTATCCAAATCATAAGTACTGATTTTAATTTAGTTTTAATATTTCAAAATAGTCAAAAACGGAAAACCTTAATTATAAGTTATGCTCTAATAATATATGTTAGAAAATTATTAACAATCAAATCTGTTGTTGATTATGTGGTTGTGATATGAGACAATATTCGAAATTTAAACTAGGCACTAAACTTAAATCATTCAACTAATAGAATTAAAGGGCACTTGGTTGACATTTATAATTAGTAGTAATTATAATTTTTAAAGGAGTAATTAGAATCATAAAAATTATCAATAACAATAAAAAAAATTCTGAATTTCTTTTATTTAAAACAATAAGAAATTAGAATGTATTATCAAATAACTTTGATGTATTATACTTTTTTCATGAAAAATGATTAAGCGTGCATCTTCATAGTAGAGCGAAATTAGAGTTCCATGACTCCGTTTGTAAAATTAATTAGATCTCATCTAATTGGTTGCTTATGGTTTAGAAAAAAAAAAGTATAAATTGTCATTAAAATGTGTAATTATCGTTTTACACAATTCAAAAATATTATTTAATAAAAATCAAAAATTAAAATTAAAATTGCTATCGTAAAAATTCATTGATATTCACTCAAGTACCGATCATATTAATATGTTCTTTTTTTTAAGCAAATCATCTTTTGTGTGACACAAATTAGACTTTAAACTCATTGATATTCACTAAAGTACCGGTCATATTAATTTTTTTTAAGCCAACTGTGACACAAATTAGACTTTAAATAGGAAAAAAAAAAGAATGTAATTGTTAAATTATTAGACAAAATTAAAGATTTTATGTTTAATTCTAATAAATCTAATTATTAATTACATATGTTTGATTTATATGATATATAGAGCCTAATACTTTTAAAAAATTGACACGTACAACCATAATGTTTAAAGAATTTCATCTAAAGTTTAAAACCACATTTACTAATTGGCTCTAATATCATTTAATAGGTTCAATAAATCATAGGTTTTCAAAGGTAGATCTATGTGATGCTTATGTGACCCATTATTCCCTTCTTTTAAGTCTTGATAAAAAAATTAGATATAATAACTATAGAATTAATGACAAATTACGTACATAAAATAATATCGTATCCTCTTGAATTTTAATTTTTAGGTCTCTATTAATCAATAAGTTATTATATATTCAATAATTTGAAGATATTTATACTTAAATAAGATATATATAATATATTTTTTCATTAAATAAAAATTAGAAAACATACTTATAATTATATTAACCTTTTATTATTAATTTTTACTACTATAATTATTAAATTAAAGATTATAACAACTAAAAAACAAACAATACTATCATACCAAGAAATTATTCCATTGGATCATATTTACACATACATTTATTGTTTAGAGAATTGCAAGTGGTATAAGGCCTTGGAGATGTTTTAGCACTAACTACCTTTTCAGTAAATGCCAAATATAAGTACAAAATTTCACCAAATCTTTGGATATGTTAGGAGAGGTGTTTTTCCGAGACATACTTTGATGGACAAAAAAGTATTCTTGCACTCTTCACTTCATAAGTAATATTTATTTTTCTTTAGAAGTTGAAAGAAGGGTACATATTTTTTCACATATTTGGATACAAAATGGCTTAATATAGTTATATGTCTATTTAACTACTATACCTTCTTAATGCACAGTAAAAACCTCATGTTCGCAAGGTTGCATTCTTATCTAGATTAGCTTCAATTCCTTGAAAAGATACTATTTATCTTAAGATTTTGCCTAATGTTACCTCAAAGACGCACTTCTCAAGATTGAGACGCAATTCATAGTGTTTATGATTACGAAAACCTCTTCAAGGTCAATAACATAATATTTTATGGCTTAGCTTTTTTATCATTATGTCATCTATATACACTTTCATATTACTCTCTATTTGTATCTCAAATATTCTGTTATCATCTCTTAATAAATTATACCTGCATTTTTTAGTCTAAAAGAGAATCTTGTATAGAAAAAGGTCTCTTTATCTATGATGAATGTTATTTTCTTCTTGTCACTCGGGTACATTTGGATTTGATGGAAAATTCATCACTTTGAATCTTACATTGATACCTATTAGTTTGAGAGAAGATTTAAAAATTTGAAACTTTTGTTGGAAATGAATTCAAAAAGGAGGTTAAGACTTCTAATATACTAATTAAGGGATCTAAATTACTCAAAAGAAATTAAAAGATTTATAATAGAAGAATTTAAATGGATTATATTAATTGGACTCAAAATTGGTGTGATAGTTGGTCATGTTGAAAGGGATGGATTTTTCTATAGCACGAGATGATTCTCTTGATTTTTTTGATGAAGAATCTTAAATTCTTATAATGGATCAGAAAAAATTAAGATCTCACGATAGGCATCAATTATTTAGAAAATTATAAGTGTTATATGGTCTTAGAAAGATTACAAATTCCTTTAATAAGTTATATAGATCTATATATATAAGCTCTTCTATCTCAAGTGTTAACACATCATTAAAACAACTACATTTGAATTATACAACATAAAGGTAGGTTCACTATCTCAAGATGAGATCATACTCCTACAATATTCGACTCATGGTAAATACATCTCGTAGTTCGATACCTTGGGTCGAGTATCCCATGCAAATTTTGAACATCACATATTCACTCTTAGATTTCCTTAGATACGTATCTTGGTGTATTACGTTATTGCACATTTCAAGGTATCCCGTGTGTAATTACCTTGTGATTATGAAGTATCTTGGTCCTCAAAGTCCAAATATTTATAATTTCATTGATATGTTTTTGCACGTGTAATGTCATATATTTAAACATAAATTTTGTTATCAAATTTCGCTCGCCACATTTATTTTATTTTTAGGTGGAATGACTAGGGAATATGCTAATGTGACGCAGGGTTTTCTAATATAGTATGATAATTCAACATAAATAGATTCAACATGAAAATAGAAACGTATAGTATACTTATCGAATACTTCTAGATGGCAGGTGACGCGTCGTCGTTTGGAGACCACTATTATTAATTTGTTTACAAAATTCTTGAGTTTGACTAATGCAAGCATGTAGTGCTTTGTAGACTTTAGACTAATGCAAGCATGTAGTGCTTTGTAGACTTTAGACTAATGCAAGCATCTTCTTCTCTCGACCACTCCTCGCTAAGTATTTAGCTTTCTCATTATCTTTTCCTATATATATATATATATATAGCTCGTTAGTTATATATCCATATACCATGCACCGTTCGATCCTTAAACTACATATACTTTGATTTCCGAAAAATAATTAAGATGACCTCAGGTCAGACTTCTGCAGGTAACAATTTTACATATATTATTATCTTTTCAAATTTGAAATTCCATTTTTTATTGTTTAATTTTGCTTGGGTGCATGTGTTTTGTTCGGCCTGGGTTCGTCCAAAAGGATTGAATATTAATTTATTTCTAATTTTATATTTAATTTATTGTTCATATATTTTTAATTAAATGTGTGGTACTTATTCACACATTTAATATATTTTGAATTTAATATTAATTTCGATTATTATGAATTAATATGGAAGTAGCTGCATACCCACCACCCGTACCAGCAGGGTATCCCACAAGAGATGCTCCTTCTTCTCCTGTTCCAGTTGAGACCAAACCTAAGGGTGATGGTTTCTGGAAAGGATGGTATGTTTGCTGCTGCTGCTTCTTTCTTTCTTTATTTTAATTTTTACACTGTTTATGTATATTTTTAATTAATTATAGCTTAATTTGTAATTTATTTAAAAAAATTATTTCTAGTTGCTTTTTAATTCTTATATATATATATTTGTTATTTCCAGCTGTGCAGCCTTGTGTTGCTGTTGTCTCTTGGATACATGCTTCTAATATTTCGAAGTATGATGTGAACATATAGTATATGATTGGTTTACGTGGTTTTAATGAACATATAGTTTATGATTGATATCACTTGTGCATGGTTTACTATAATCATGTAATCATAGACTCGATTATTTGTCAGTTTCAGTGTAATATATAATACTTGATATATAGTACTTTAAACTAAGTATTATGTCATATTGTTTGGGACAATTATCAAATTTAATTTATATTTTATTTATTTTATTATTAATTTAATTATTGTAAAATTTTCAATTTTCGTTTCTTTCTGTATCGTTCTTGACTTTTATTGGGAAGGTGAAGGATCATAAAATTCTTTTAAGTTAGTTTGGACATTTGCCTAGATGTGCCCTACTTGACTACGTACGTACCTTACAGGTCTCGTTATGAATCTCGAGTTCGATCAATTTTATTATTTATTTTTTTAGTAACAAGAAATTATTATTAATTAATTAGATGCTCTTACATATAACGTAGTTATAATGTCATGAAATATGAATAATGTAACACTAAAACTACCATATTTTCCATTGTAGAATACCCATTTAGCAATAACATTACAAGATATTGGAATCCATGTATTAGAAATATATAAAATTTTATTAATAATCGGTAAATCTCATCTAAATATTACTTAATTTTTTGATAAATTTTATCTAATTACTAAGGATAGTAAATAATTTATTCACATTCCCCTTTAACTATTATAATTAACAATTAAGAATTATAACGTATTCATTAAATCAATAATTAAAATAAAAATTATAGATTTCTTAACTTTTGTTATTATGTCTCAAATATTTTAAATTAAATACTTAAAAGATATAATCAGAATTATATCTTATCGTAGTAATTATAGAACATAATTTTTCTCTAAAATTGGCATGAAAATTAAACTTAATGCATCCTATAAGAGTTTGTGTCGTGATCGAACATGTTTACTTTGCCAAGATGGCGCATTTTTATGATCCACTTTTGGCTAAAGTTGGTTGATATTGAAATTGAAATATTTAAGAAATTCTCTACTTTTTTAAACTTTGGTTTGAGATTAAAAAAAGTTTAGTTATTTCTAATCTGCTTATTGGATTAGTGATCAAGACATAGATAATGTGAAATGTGAAGTCCAGGTTCCTCTTTTAAACTAGTCAAATTTAACCATTTTGATTTGTATTTATTTAATTTTTTAAAAAAATTATATTAATTTTAAATTTTATTAATAAAAAGTATCACGTCATCGCATGTCTAAATACTCAATAATAATGAATAATTTTTAATTCTATAAAGCGCACTTGAAATTTGTAAAATATTTTTTGTAAAATATATATGATTAACTCCAAATAAATAGCTTAAAATTTATTTATTAAAAATATTAAGCAGGCTTGAAAAAATGAGGCATTAAAAAGCAATAAATGGATAAATAGTTGGTGTTATTAAAAGGTGAACATTTTAATTATAAATAATTAAAGGTGTAATTATTTAAAAAATTTAAGATTTTTATGAAAAATAATTATAATCAATAAGAAGTTAAACAAAGATAATTATTATAATACTAAAATCGTGATTAATCGAAATCGAATATATGTATAAAATTATTTTTTATACATATATATAATTACATAATAAAATATATTTTTAACAATTAAAAACACAATGCTTAGAATAATTAGATTAAATTTTGTTTATTTTTAATTTTTTATTTTTTTATCTTGCTTAAAAACATGTGTTAAATAATTAAAAATAAAAATTAATGTCGATATTTTAAATAATATAATAAAATAAAAATTATATTAAAATTTAATTTTTTTAAATTAAATATATTTTTAAATAAATATTAAAATATACGATTAAATCGTAAAAAATTATTGATAATTTATAATCAATAATTATTATTTAAATATACATAAAATTAATACAAAATAATTATAATTATAGAATTTAATTTAAATATACATAAAATTAATACAAAATAATTATAATTATTGAAATAAATTCTAGCCGGTTTCGGCTTTAGTTTTGGTATATTTTATATAATAAAGTAAGAAATTTTTTTAATATATAATTATACGTGTGAAATGTTCAGTATTGCGGAAATACGGGTGTATCAGGGAGTGAATATTAAAAAATAAAAATAATATTATAAAATAATATTAATTTAAAATAAATTATAAAATTTTATTTTATTTTTATAAAATAATTATCTAAGATATGATCGTATAACGTGACATAAAGAAGTATTATAAAATTATAAAAATAATTTTTTTTTAAAAAAAGAAAATTATTAATATTAAATTACGTTTAATTTAAAATTATTTAATATTTATTGGATTTAAATTATTAATTAAATAATATTTAAAATAAAATAATAATATATTATATTTTTTTAATAATTAAAATATATAAATAATATTATTTTTATAATTATAAATTTTAAAAATATTATTTAAAAAAATTTACTATATATAAATATTGCGCTGCCTTCGTTTGACATAAAAACTTCGAGAAGCATTCATAAAAAATAAAAACCTCGTTATATTATAAAAATGATCGATTACAAATAAAATAGATGTTTTCGATTTTCTTATTACAATAATAATCGCACTCAATTTTGCATATATTTCATTAAGTATATGGTTTTGTTTCTTCCCCTTTTTCTAATACTTCACGCTGTATATGGTGATATGTGGGAATAAACATTTTTACATTGATCATATAACTTGATATCGAGTTACATATAATATAATTATTATATAATTAATTATTATATAAATTAATTTCTCATATACTATGACTGGATATGTGCAGAGAGAAATAAGACTCCGTGCGAGAAAATACATAAAATATAATAAAAGATCCCTTTGAAGTATTCCGAATCAGTACCAAAACTGAGATTTATCTACAAATATCTTCTCATGTACGCCAAATTTATATAAGAATGAACGTTACTTTCATTTATTTATGTTATATTACTTAAATTTTTGATACCAAATCGAACATGACCAGTTAAATCATCTGATGTTAAAAAGAGGTGAGGGCCGGACGCTTCATGTCACATTATTATTATTTTTTAAATATATTTTTAATTTTATAATTATTAGATGAGATATAATTAATCTTATTTATATTAGAGTAAATTTAATACCATAATTATTAAAAATAATATTTTAAATCATATAATTATTCAAAAAAATATACTTTTAATTTCCATAAAAGATTAATTTTTATGCAAGCCACATGTGTTTTGAATAATTTAAGTATAATTATATTATATTTAATTATATTTTAATTTATTTATATAATATTTGATAAAAAATTGTATAATATAATTAGATTAAATTAATTATAATATTTTTAATATAATCTGATTTTATAGATATATGAATGATTATATAAAATTATATATTTAAATATGTAATAAATTTTTATAATAAAAAATAATAATATTTAATCTAAAATTATAAAATTAAAATATATTTTCTCAAGTACTTTTAGTAATTTTTTCTGTTGTGAAAATAGAAAACAAACACTTTAGTCCAGCCCATCATTTAGAGTTGAGACTATTTCGAGGTCAAGCCCAGCAATTAGGGCTCTCATTTCAGAGAATAGAGAGAGAGAGAGAGAAGCCGAAGCCAGAACTATATAAACCAAAACCCTAGTCGTCCATCTCTCATTCGCCGCAGAGAACCACAAAGCGGAGAGAATAAAAATGGTGAAGTTCCTCAAGCCGAACAAGGCCGTGATTGTCCTTCAGGGACGCTACGCCGGTCGCAAAGCCGTGATCGTTCGTGCCTTTGACGACGGCACTCGCGATCGCCCCTATGGCCACTGTTTGGTTGCAGGGATTAAAAGGTATCCAGCCAAGGTTATCCGCAAGGACTCGACCAAGAAGACGGCTAAGAAATCTCGTGTGAAGTCTTTCGTAAAGCTCGTCAACTACCAGCACCTCATGCCCACCAGGTACACTCTCGATGTGGATCTTAAGGACGTGGTTACTCTTGATGCGCTTCAGTCTAATGATAAGAAGGTTACTGCTTTAAAGGATACCAAGAAGCGTTTTGAAGAGAGATTTAAGACCGGCAAGAACAGGTGGTTTTTCACCAAGCTAAGATTCTGAGCTGTAGAAGTTTATCAATTTTTGTGATTCAATAAAGGATTTTGTTTTTGCTTTTGTTTTTTCCGTTATTGATAGTTTTTCAATTGGATACTTTAGTGGATTTTATCTCATCTTGAATGCTGTTATTCTGTTCTATTGAAATGCCTATTAATTTTGAATTTCTAGCAATTGCGTTTTATCTTGTGTTTTTTTTTTACTTTGATCTGTTTGTGTATTGATTGTACTGGGGTTTCTCATCAATAAATCTAACAAAAAATAAATGAAAACAAACCAAAATGAAAGCAGTTGAAATAATGATGTGATCATATAAATTGAGTGTGCTAGCAATATTGTTGGGTACCCTTCGTTGCGATTAATGTTTTGATCATATTAGCTACTATGCTATTTCTTATGGCATAGATTAGGTTCCCCTTTTTAACGGTATAGTCTCCGTTTGTAGGAAGAAATGTTCTTAGGTATTGGATTTCTGTGCCTGAGGCTTGAAGTTGAATAGATTCATTTGATAACCTTTAATTTCTATATGCTCTACTCTCTAACATCATAGGTATGAAGGATCTTTTTAGTACGCTCTTTGGTAGTTGTAATCCTCTAAAGCTTCATAGCATTCCAAATTATGAACATAATAAGATGAGGCCACCCTTAAATTGTCTCACCTTGATTAATGATGGTTAGCGATTGTTGGAGTCGAAAGATAGTATCTCACCTTGATTAAGAATGATATTAATATTATTGTGTTTATAAGCAACATGGGCATTCTCTTTGGGTTATAGACTATAAAATTTACATGTTTAATAATGCCTTGTGCTCTGTATTCTGACTGTGCCATAGAATGTGTGTGATATCTCTTTCTTTTATTTTTTTAACTAATAACAGCAGCTGGAGTGGACCGGTTGTATGTGATATCTCTAAAAGTTAATCAAAACAAATGAATAGGAAGCCTTAGAATATTGATGCAGCAAATTTGGTTCTTGACATAAGTCATTCCATTGTCCCACGTGAGTTATATGAAATCGTGGCTTTGTTTCAAGAAGTGAATGCCATTGGAATGGTGATGCGAGTCTTGGTTTGAGAATAGGATTTTTGTATCTTCATATCCTCATCTTCAAGTACAGCTGATATGGGGACCCAAAACCAATTCAATGCATTAAGAAACCAGCCATACAGCAGCATCCGCCTTATCCTATTCCTGCAAGCTTATATCATTTTCAGGAGCATATATCTTTTCGTCTAGTATCGAGTAATTGTATTAAAAAAATGTATTAATCTTGCGTTTTAGTGGCGTGGGTACCATTGCATCGCCAATTTAGAAACAATGAATAATTCCTCCATTTTACCTAATCAACAGTGTGCTATCGTCGTCCTCAATCATTGCCAGATTTTTTTGAAATGGATTATATTGTTTGATTCCAAAATTAAGAATTATTAAAATTTGTTTAAATTTAATTGTGAGGTATAATTTGGTTATATATTTCGTTTTATTTTTAATATTTTTTTTAAAAATATATTTAATTTTCTTATATTAATGCAGTTATGTTTATTTTATTAAAGTGTTAAACATAAATCATTTGGTTAACAGTCTCATTTATGGACGTGAAGATTTTTAATATAGTTATTATTATTTTCCTTACAGAAATTATAAAACATTATTTTAATTAAAATAGTTTCATAATATCAAAGTTTTCTGAATATTCGAAAGTATGGCAGAAATAACTTTTGTCAACGTTAAACGGTGAAGTATTAATTGTTATTATGTTTTAATTTTAAAGAAATTTTGTCTATCGATAATTTATTCGTTTTTTAAAATGTTTATAAATCGTAAAAGTAAAGTTTCGATATCTTTATAAATATGTAATATAGAAATTTTAATCCTTACTTTTTGCAAAGTTGATCTTATCTAATTGTGTAAATGTAATTGACTTTTTATTTGATATAAATATAAATGTATTATCATGTATTAATGACAAATATTTATGTGAAATGATTTAATTTTTTATTTTTTATTTTTTTATTTTAATTAACTCTTATGTTATTGAATGTTTTTTAATCGATAAAAATATTATCAATTTTATTAATATATGAATTTATAAATATATTATCTTATTTATAATAAATTTTTATAAACTTACGTGTCGTGTAAATAATTTAATTATTTCGATCACGTTGATCATTTTTTATTAAATATAATTCATTGATAACTTGTTGACGAATATTAAATGACCATTATACAAAAGTTAGTCAATAGTCAATCTTAAATCATGGCATCTAGAATCAAAGATGCCCTCGTTTTCTAGCTTGTCAGCCACTGTCAAATTCAGAAATTGCTCGATTCCATTTTCACTTATTTTATTTTTTTCTGTATTTTTTCACCGACCGTTCAAGGCTTCACTCTTTAACTGCCCATATTGGAACCACTTTTATTTCCATTCCAATTTCCAAAACTGAACCTTTTTTTTCGTTTCTTTTTTTTTAATGGCTGCATTTTCTCAGAAACTCCCATTTCTTACCTGCCTTTAGAACGTGGATAACTAGATAAGCTTTTGCCCTCCAACCCATGATCAAGAATCAATTTTTAACAGAAGAAGAATAAGAGAAATATAAAAGTACAACTCCTTAAACCTCAGTTGAACAATGGTTGAAAAAAGAAGGCTCCAAGAGAGGGAAGGAAAAAGTTGAGCTGCTTAGCTTTGTTGATTAAATTATTGATGATAGTGGAATCTGAATTAGCATCATCTTATCAAAGTTTCAACCTCTTTTGATATGATTGGATTTGATGGGTTTTGAGTAGCACCAACATCAGCAAAATAAGAATAACCCAATTTCGATAACTAAGACAAGTAAAAATCTTGTGGGTCTTCTTGTCGGGAATTTCTCCACCATTGTCGTCTTTGTTGATTAACTCTGCTTCTTTTTCTCCTTCTGCTTCCTTTCTCTTGTGTTTAGGGATTGAGTATCACTTTGAACCGAAAGCTTGCCCAAAATCACTTATTGTCTGATACCCATTTTAGCTATAATTCTGCAACTCTTTTTCTACTTTTCACAGAAAAAGGGGATTCTATTTTTATTTACTTGGATACTAATATTGGCTGCATTTGAACATTACTTATTGAATTTAATCTTCTCAGAAGACCAAAATTGAATATGCTATTTGCTTCTTTGACCTCCTCGTGTCATCAATCGATTATGTTGGCCTGTACAGCTGTTGCTTCAACAGCTACGCTTTTTCCAACAACCTACTCTCATGGCTGTTCTTGTGATCGTGCCCTTTGGCTTTTCAGGTAAAATTGGCAATTTCCAATTTCTACCTTTTGTGATTTACGTATTGTTTTTCTTCTTCTTGATCTACATATTGTTCCATTTCTGGTTCAAATAGGGGAATGCAGGGGTTTATGAGCTGTAGTCGTTTTTGGGTATGTTTGCTTATGCTTTTCAAACCTTGTAATAGAACTTTTGACGGCAAAAGGATGTTTCATAAAGGAAATTTTGTTAGAAGTGTTTTCACGGCACTTTATGTGCTGCTTTATGAAAGCACTTTCTCCAAAAACAACTTTTTGACTGAAATCACGTTTAACAAAGTACAAGCAAACAAACCCTTATTATTTATGAAAAACATATAGAAAGGATTTGTGGTGTGATAGGCACGTTCCCAATATGCCTTTTCATTCTCTACCATCATAGGTATGGCCAAAACGGTCGTTGTGATTGCATTGGTCATGTGATGAAGAACATTTCAACAAGGAGCAAGAACCAGAGGGGCCTTGTCCTTCGGTCTGCCTCTGCCTCTGATTCTCCTCATTGTAGCAACGTGACACGGGACTTGTCGAGTCCCGAGTTGTATCAGCAGGTTCTATGCTTATTAGTTATAATCCCAGCACATATTTTAACAATATTACTTCCTCAAATAGAGAACCAAACTTTTGTAAACCATTGTTGCCTTATGTTATTTTATTCATAAATAAAAGGCCTGATCTTCATGGTCTTTTTTTAACCCATGGAGCTATTAAAATTGCTAGGTTCTTAAGGATGCTAGGGAGAAGTTTATTCAGGAGATTTCTTTCCATTCCAGTGATAGAGATGTCTCTCTTGCAAAGGTATATATGTTTATTCTTATACTGTATTGCTCTAAACTTTTCTGTTTTTAAACTTTCTCAACATGAACCGTGTAACCTTGAAGAGGACTTTCTTACTTTTTCTAAAAATTTCACATTTGGTTGTTATTGTCTCTTCCTTTTAAAGTGGAATTATGTTTTCTGATTCCAGACAACCGAAGCTGATAGTCTGCTTCTCGAGATTAGTGTTATTCCATCAATCAATCCTGTTTGCAACTATCTTGTCTATATCTGCATTACAATTTATTTGCTTTCATCTGTTGGAAATTCTACATTTGATTGGGTTTAATACTGCAGGCTTTGCTCTACATTGCAGCTGAAGATGAGGCCTTCACAGCATTCAACCGAGAGATGGATGCTCGCTCCCTTTTAAATGAACGGAAAAGTGTTTATGACTCATCTTTGACCCCAGAGTGGGAGTCTGTCGAGGGTATGCCTTTGGCTGGAAAGAAAATATCTGAGTGGTTGAGTGAGTTGGATGCTCTTGCAAAAGAAGTTGAAGCTGAGCTCGTCTCCAGAGACATTGGTTGTCATTTGGTTGAGGTTTTGGATGCAGTGAATGTTGTTCTCTTTCAGATCAGAGGCTTCAGAAGGTTTCCTGTTCTTGTAGATAGAAAATTTTCATACTTACACTCAGTTTTAAGCTCTGGATGTGGTAGTGGTACAGTTCTTCTCTGCATAACTCTAGCCATTCTGAGTTTTTGCTAGATGCTTTGGAAAAGGATTTTACTTTTCATTGCGTAATTGGACTTTTTTGTTCTCCCTAATTAGATAATTTCGTTGTCATGTTGGCAGCAATTATGCTTAGCATTATTTATATTGAAGTTTGTCAAAGACTTGGAGTGAAAATTGTTGGATCTCGAATTGGGGAAGATTTTTTAATATGGCCCCAAACGGGAAACCCTGAGGTGCGTTTGTTATATTTAAGTTTCGAATTCAAGTACCTCATTCAAGTTTCGTTAGTTTCATCACTTTCTGAGCAATCTCAATTAGACTTAGAAGATGAGTTCCTGAATATTTTCTCTGTTCTGATAGGAACTATTCAAGGTGACATCAGGACAAAGTTTGTTTGCAATTGTCAATGGGCAGTGTGTAGAAGATGGTAGATCAAGAGCATCAGATCTAACTAGCAACTCACTTTCAGGGCTTGAGTTAGCTACAAATCAAGACATTATTGGCATTGCATTGGCCAACCTTATTGCAAGTTTACATATCCTTTTTTATTATTATTATATCATGCAATATACTTTCAAAATCAGGAAATAGAATATAAACATCATAAATACTTGCAGAGGTTTCACTGGAAACGCGCTTCGAGATTGCATCATGGGTTAATGTTGACAGAACCTCTCAGGAAAGTTTACAATGCTTGTGAAAAACTATATGAGATCAATAAGTCGAATGTCCCATTGTTGCATCCTCAAGATATTAGGTAACACTTTTGTGTATAATTTTAGCATTGCCCTCATTACCACGAAACCAAATATGTCGTAAAGTCTATAGACATAGTTGCCTTATCCATGTCAGTTTTGTAAAGATTTGCTCATGCACAAGTTTTCCAAATATTTAGGCCGGATATAGTCGTTTTCATGCACATTGCTTGATAATTGCAATTGAAACTATTATTAGGTTGGCTATCATTGCCTCGGAACGATTATTGATTTTGCAGCCACACAACTGGGCTTTGAGGAGAGACCATGGCATGTTACTCTACTATAATCGGTATGTACTACACATGATTTTTGAACTTTCTTTTGCTAAGTGGCATCTGAATCCAAGGCCAATCTTAATGTTAAACTCTGCTAAAATATCAGCGAGTACCGGAAATCAGTGCAAGAGCTTAGCATTTGCATGGCCTTTGCTCCAGAAGAAGAAGCAGCAGTTCTTGAACACTTTGTTGAGAAATTGCATTTGATGCGGCTTGAATTATCATGGATATCTTTAGGTCAATTGACAGCTTCCTAGTGCTCTTTTTTTGCTTTGTTTGAATGTAGTTTCTTTCGACAGACTATATATATGTACAAGCAAGTTCTACCACATTTGAGAATTCTCCTGGATAGTAGTACTAGCAAACACTACCGTCACTTTTACAGCCTAAAAGCGCTTTTAATAAAAGCACAAACATTTCCGATTGCAAAAAGAATAATAAAGACATACAAATTTATACTCACACTTGTTATAGTATGTCATGTGTCAAAATAACTTTAAAAATGATCAAATTATTCATTTTTCAAAAAAATTATGCCACAAACATTTTCAATTGCTAAAAGAATGCTAAAGGACACACATATTTGCACCCGCACAATATATAACATATTTGCACCCACACCAGATATAACGTGTCATGTGTCAAAATAATTATTTATAATGTGTCGTGTCTTCTGCCGATGACTGTTCTTCTTTCAGAGCAGATTCTCCAGCTCCACTTGGGGAATAATAAAAAAGCTGTCTTTTATGGTAAAGCTATTTCTGACTCATGCCATACTTTTCTTTTGTTAGCCTTCCTCTCCAACTTAAGCTGTTGCTGTTTATCCCTCAAAGCTTGTTGACCAACAGGTTTTCTCATCCATACACAGAAGTTATAAAACATCAAAGGAGTACAAGTTTCAGGCTCCAGTGAAAAACCCTTGCTCAATTCCAAGACCGGTGACTGCGCTGCGTGTAGGCTCATGGGGTATGTTAACAACACTAATGCCTTGGCAGAAGTTTCTAATCATCAGAAATTCACTCATAACACTGTCAACGGTCCAAGTTTGAATTGGAAATCCGTGACTGGATTATGACTTAATGGCTTGAGAAAGTAAAGTTACAGAATCATTCTCTCTTAAAATGTCGTACATGTTTTTGAATCGTCTTGTTGGTATGAATCCATGATGCAGAACCTGGAAAATCAATAAAGAGGGGAAAAAAGATAATAGAGATCTAAGAGGATAAGAGGGGAAAAGAAAAGTTAAAAGAAGATAACAAAGAGAATTGGATATCTAAAAAATGTAAATATTGTTCCTGATATTAGTAAAATCCCTTGTGAAAAATAGTACTACTCTCATATTAATTGATGATCAAAAGTGAATAAAAATATTATTTATAGGTTAGAACTATTTTCAAAGCAATAATCATTTATCATAACAAAGTTTCTATTTTAAAAATAAATAAGGTAGCGATATTGAGACCATATATTTTGTTATTGGAATAAAAATAATTCATTAATAATAATTTTATTTAATAATAATATTATAATTAATACTAGAAATAAAATGAACATTACACAATATTATTTAACAATAACAAAAATTATTATGATAATATTATTATTCAATAAATATTTTTTAAAGTAGATAATTTGTTCTAATAATAATTTTTATTATTCCAAAAATATCAATTCCAAATATTACAAAATTGTTGTGTAGACTGTAGAGTCCAAACAATCTCACAAAATAATTAAAAGTTATTGTTTTAATTATTGAAAACTTTTATTTCATAAAAAAAAATACAGGGGAAGACATAATTTAGAAAAATTCTAAAAATTCACACTATTATCTTATCTTTATTTCATCTCACTCAACTATATATTAAATCTTTATTAATTAATGCAGGTTCTATATGATTAAAAAATAAATCCCATTTATAACCATCAATAAAAAATTAGACATTGGTGGAGATAATAACCCCACTGTGTATATACAACTATTCAACAGTTTATTCCAAATCATGAAATATTGTTTTCTACCAAACGTCCAAACCATGAAGATGTGCTTACCTTATTTGAACATTGAAAGTGTTATGCTCTAATGCCCTCCAAAATCCAGCAGCTCATGTTTTCAAATAATAAAAACTAATGTTCTAGTCAAACAGCTCCATAGATCAGCATAACAAAAGGAGAAAGTATAGTAGAAATAGAGAAATGAATGGATTAACAATAATTCCTTGTATTTGCTTTCGAACTTCGTTTTACAGATCAATGCTCAGTCATAATTATATTTGTTGATACATGAAAATAAAATAGATCATTATCAGAATTGACAATAAAGCTTAGGATTAAAATATTCTTAAATTGACAAGAAATATTAATCCAACCATAAGAATCAATCTAATATGGCCAAAAACTTCCATCTACCCGTGGCTTCTTTACGAGGATTTGGTTGTACTCCGGCCTTGATGTCTGCAGGCGCAGTCAAAAAATAAAAAGATGGGTAGCAGAATCATTAGAATTCATCTTTTTCACAGAGAACCGAATTTATATTTATAGAACAATTTGAGCCATTTCACAAAGACGACATAATCCATGCAACTTTCTGGGGTAAACAAATTAGGTATATGAGCCAATCCATCCATTCAATTCGGATAGCATTCGTCGTTATCTTTTCATTTCTCCAACCAAAGATGATCTAATGCATTACACAACCATCTTAAATAAAACAAAAATGTGAAGACAGTTAAAGCATAACAAGTTAGCCTCTCGATATGAGACTTCAGAGCAAATTTTGTTTATTTCAAATTAAATTTTGTTAATACCATAACAGATTTTGATATTACCAGAACAATATTTCTATATTTAGAAACCTTAGCATTAAAATATCACTTCACTATTAGAATTTAGAAGTAATAAAAGGGGTAGTAATATTGCAATAATACCACAATAAAAATATATGAGATGTCTATCTCTATCAATTACACATTAGTGCCACAATTTCTGAATAAAGTAGTCATTGATGAAATATTTTTGTAGTATTAATAATTTATATTATGATAATATTTTAGTTTTGTTTAAAACAGTCTTGAATTCATAAAAACTAGACATTTGCGGTAAACAAAAAATTGGGAAAATTACTATACAACTCCTTAAGGTTTTCTAAAAATACAAAAACACATGGAAGTTTGAAAAATAAACAATTACAACCTCTTTTATTATTGTTTTATTACAATATTTTTTTTAAATTTCATATCTTTTATTTTATTTTATTGCAAATACCTCCCTTGAAGTATTAAGAAATGGTGACAAGAAAGGGTGTAAATGGTGTAGTTATTTTTCAAACTTATAGTCTTTTTACTGTTTCAAAAAAAATTGGAGGGAGGCTTTTGTATTTAACCCTAAAAAATAAGCAAATTCTATATGAAATGTTAATGAGATTTATAGTACAATTTATTAATTTTTATAGTCCATCTCATCTTATCTCGCTTAATTTTTAATGAGATAAGATAGTAATGAAATGAGATAATATATGTATAAAGTTAGACCTATTAGAACTACAATCTAAATGAGATGAAATGAAAAGATATGATATTTAAATAAAATAAGACAATATTATACTGTGAACCCATTATAAACACTAAATGAGACAATCCATTTACATCTCTAACTCATTCTCAAACATATATTGTACAATAGATGCAATCTTAAGCCTAATATAGATAGTATCCGAAAAAGAAATATACAGGTAATCATGTATAATTCATAAGCTTTAGAGCTCCTGAGAAGATAGACAAGGCAAAAAGCGAAGACCCTGAAAATCAACCATACATTATCTTCAGTTTATGCAAAACTAGAAAGCTTTTAGTTACTTGGATCATCTTCAGCTTACAACATGAATAATTGATAATGTCGTGCTTGATATGAGCTCAATATGGGATATCAGAAAATCTTAATGCTAACACAGGTCAAAATCGCAAAAGTGTTGGGTTAAATTTTGAATCGCTATGGGTCTAGCCATTTTTGCTTCGAAAATAGCTATTCATAATCCTAAACAGAAATCAATTTCCCAACTTTTTTTGGGACAGACCGACGGCTTTGAATAGAAAAACTTTTTCAACATTTTAGCTTTCACAAATTAAACTTTATAGATAGTTTTAGCTAATTGTTCACAGAATCATAAGACATGAGCAAGAGGTAGTAAACATTGTAAATCAATCAAACAAACTGATTAAGGAGAAGGATGAGGACTAACCAGATCTTTGAATACGATAAACGCGATGACGAAGAATAGTACGAAAAGGATCTCAAACTCCGCGAATTTGACGAACGTGAACACTGAGTTTACGGCGCGAGTCAATAATGACTCGTTCCTCTTTCTGCTTCCTTGCCTCGCCAAAGCCATCTCAGTTTCTTTTTCCTTTTCTTTTTCTCTCTTGTTTTGGCAGTTTTCTTGCAGTCTCTGCCTTGACTCCTTCGTTCCTCTCCTCTATATTCTTCTCTAATTTTCTTTCGAAATTAATACTTCATTTAAACACGGCTTATTACTTAAAAAAAAAAAAGTTGTACATAATTTAATATTAAATGTTATTTAATTAAATTAAATTTAATATTATTATACATTTAAAAATATTATTTGTTATAACTTTTCCAAAAAAAAAAATTAAAATCCATTATAAAAATACTATTCGTTCAAAAACAACTATTAACCGAACGGGGTGGACTATTGTGCAGATGATCAACAAAATTAGTAGAGAAAATATCTTCGTGTAATGACTTTAAACTATCACCGCATTAAATTTCTAAATCCTATTTTTTTAATTTCAATTAAAATATCTTATATATTTATTCATAAATTTTATTACTTTATTCTATTAAAAAAATACAATATTATAACTATAAATATATTTTATTATAATTATTTAACAACTATAAAATAAATAATCTATTTAAAATTATTTAACTAATTTTAATATCTATTATAAAATATAAATTTTATTATTTGAATCATAAATTATATAATTAAATATATATTTTTATTTTTCAACAACAAAACAAAATATTTTTCATTTATAGTGAGTACTCAAAATCAAAACTTACAAAATTTTGAAAGAAAATCATCAATTCGTACACAAAAACATTAAAGAAGAGGATAAAGTGTAACCCCGCCCTTGCCATATTGGCAACACCAAAAAAAATCATTGTAAAATATTAATACAATTATTTTTGTTATGTCACGACAAAATATTTAAATAAATTATTTTTAATTTATAATTAATTATACTCTAAACTTACATTATTAATTAAAATTATAATTAATAAAAAATAATAATTTAAAATAATAAATTTAGTTGTACTAAAAACACTACTTTTTTGAGTTATTGTTACAACTCTTTCTGATATTTTTAAAGCAAATTTAATGTTAATATTTTAAATTGATAAAAACATATTTTTAATTTTAATATATTTATTCTATATCAATTAAATTATTTTTAAAATTATTTGACTTTAAATGTGTTGCAAAAACAACATAAAGTGATGTCTCGGTATCTTCACCCCTTTTCTTTTGAAATGCGCTTTAGGGTGGAGTTATTACAACATTCTATTTTGTTATTTACACAATATATTTATTATTAATTTTAAAAATCATCTAAATCAACTCTAATAAATTTTAATTGACAAATAATAATATATTAAAAATAAAAAGATATTTTTGATCATTTTTAAATTTAATGACAAAGATATCATGAAAACAATAAAATACAAGAGGACAACAAGCCACTCGTGCGTTTAAACTAAAAAAATATGAATTAATTTAGGCAATGTAACAATTTTTTTTTATTATTATAATAAAATACATAAAATATTTAATTTGTCAATAATAATAATTACATTTTAATATTATTATAATTTATTAAAATTTTAATTAATAAAATATTCTTATAATATAATTTATATTGGATATGGAACAAGTACACTTACTGCCCTAACAATAATATTCTTTTTTTTCATTTTTTTTTCTGTTATTTAGATGATATATAACAAATGTAAAAGAGGACAGTGTAGTTCGTCTCATCTCCCATCAAGCAATTCAAATAAAATAATGGCACACTTTAAGTCAATCTTCTTTTAATTCTGTCCACTGACTTATTTCATTCAAATAATTCTGTCCCTTTTTACAAATAATTAAAAAATTATCTCAAATTTAAAATATTAAATTTTATTCAAGAAAAAATAAAAAATAAATATATATGCAAAAGATTATCTAAAAAATTTCCTTCCTCTTTTTCTTATTTTCCTAAAAGTCAAACAACTTACCATAAAACCCAAAACAGAAATCACTGCCATAGTGTTAAGATTATTGGTGATTGGCAATGTTTTAGAAATAAAATCTACAAAACCCCCAAAATTTTCTTAGAATCCAAACAACTCAAAATAAAACAAAAAATTCAAATCACCATCACGATACCAAGATTGTTGTACTTCACAGTGCTTTAGTGTTAAAATTTACATAAGCATCCATTGTTTTTGTCTATTTTAATCTAGTTTATTCTTTTAGAGTTACAACTAGAATCAATTGGTATGCAAAAATGACTATGATGTTCTTTATATTGTTCAAAAAGTGCTAGCTAGAAGGTTTTGAAAACTGAGTTTGCTTCGTCATTGGGAGAGTAAATGGGACATTATTAGGCTAATATCATTCAAAGTTGGAAATTAGAATTTGATGTTCCTAAGTTGTTTTTTTTTCTAAAAGTTAGGTGAAGGTATTTTAATGAGTTGCATTATAATTTAAATAAGAGCTAGTCTCATCTTTCATGTCTAACTATAAAATATTTATTTTATTTTTGAGTAATGAGAATTGAAGTTGAAATTTAAACTTCATAATTCTTCTTTAAAAAAAACCATAACCTTATCAACTTAATTACATGTTTGTTTGATATGAATGAGAATTAAAATGGTATTAATTATATATATTTTTATATTTGATTGAGTTGTAGATTAAGAATAAAATATATTAAATTCTTAAAATAAAAAATAATAATTATATCATCATTTTTTGGTAATACTTATTCCATTTGGATACTCATTTTTTTTTATTTTATCCTTAATTTTAGAGACATATAAATTATATGTAGGAAAATAATTAACAATTGAATGTTATTTTAATAATAATTTAGAAAAATAAATAATACTAAATAATTTTAAATAAAATTAAATAATATTTTTAAGTAATAATTATTTAGAAAAATAATAATTTTAATAATATTTTTTATTTTAATAATAATTTAGAAAATAAATAATATTAAATGATATTTTTAATTAATAATTATTTAGAAAAATAATAATTTTAATAATAATTTAGATAAGTAAATAATATTAAATAATGTTTTTAATTAATAATTATTTTAAAAATAATAATTTTAATAATATATTTTTATTTTAATAATAATTTTAAAAAATATAATAATTATAATAATATATTTTTTATTTTATTTGATTGTGAACCAAAAATTGTAATACTAATTTTTTCTTTGATTTTAATGATTAAACCAAATAATGTAATAATAATACTATTTTTTTATTTAATTATATTATTATTTTTATTCTAATTCATTTTATGTGAACCAAATGTAACTTTGATTTAAAGAATGTAATTGAAATGTAAATGAGATTATGAATGAAATGAAATGAAAAATAAATTGTATTATTATTATATTATTTGTTTTGATTAGTGGAATCAAAAAATGAATTAATATTATAATATTTGATTTGCAGTTGAAATGGAATAAAAAATAATATATATTACCTTAATACTCTTATATTTATTAAAGTTTAAATAATATTATTTAATTTTTTATTTGTTTGTTTGACAAAATACATTATTAAAATCGTTGTTTTTCTAAATAATTATTACTTAAAAATAAAATATATTATTAAAATTATTTTTTTAAAATAAGATTTAGCGTTTAAAGTTTTAAGATTTTGGGTATAAGATTTAGAGTTTAAGTTTTCATTTTAGAGTTTAGGGTTAGGATTTATAATTTAATATTCAAGGTTTATAATTTAGGTTATAAGATTTAAGATTACATCTGTAGATTAAAATTTAAGGTTATATTTGTGGATTTAAGGTTAAAATTATTATTTTTAAATAGAGTTTAGAATTTTAAAATTTAGTGTTTAAGATATAAGGTATAGGGTTTAAAGTTATTTTTATGATTTAAGGTTTATGGTTAAAATTATTAATTTTTTAAATATAATTTAGGATATAGGATATATAAATTAGGATTATATTTATGTTCGGAGTAAAATTGAAAATAAAATTTAATATTAAAATGAAATCATAATTATTAAATATAAGATATAATCATAATTAATTTTCTTATAAATTAATTTCATTCGATTCAAAATTTATGACACAAATAACCCTAAGTAATTAATTCCAATAAAACGCATAAATACGGTCAAGAAAGACCCCCAAATTGCACAAACCGATAGAATACAGAGAACGACTGAACGAGATCGACGAAGCCAAAGAAGAGCAGAAGAAGAAGGGGATCCCATACAACCTCCTCCTCCGACTCAGAGCCATGGCTAAAACTTCTCAACCAGAGCTTCTCCTTATATTCATCGTCCTCTCAATCTCTCTAATCTCCGTCTCAGCCAGACCCTGCAAAACCCTATTCATCTCCACCTATTCTATTACCGTCCGACAACCCTCCATTCTCCATCTCCATCCTTCCTCCTCCGCCTACGTGGCCGTTTTCACCGAAATCACCCGATCTTCCATCCCCAACGACATCGTCGTTCCTCGCGACGATTTGTACGATGAGAAGGAAGCACGCCCTATACGAAACCCTCTTCGAATGATGCCTCTTTTGCCCTCAACGGCGTCGTCTTACGACATTAGCTCTCTTCGCGATCGTACCAAGGACATTCTCAGCGTTGTTGTTGCTTTGCTTTTTGGTGTTGGTTGTGGTGCTCTTACCGCCGCTACTATGTACTTGGCTTGGTCTCTTTTCTCTAGCCGTGATGGTGATTATAGCTACTCTTCTCCTTCACCCTACGACGATGATTCTGATGGAAACGACAGTATTGACTATAGTCCTAAAAAGGTTGGATACGTCAAGATACCAGCTGATAATGAGACCCTGATTGCTAAAGAACCGACCAAGTAAAACGAGGTATGAACTAAAATTCTATAAATGTGTTTAAAAATTTGAATTTAAGATAAATGTGGAGTTTTAGGGGTTTTTCTTTGAATGTTTAGACCTTGTGTTTGTCAGTAAACAGAATTTCTATGTTGGGGTTTGTGTCTGTCAATTGCGCTTCTTTTGTTATGTCATTCTCTTTTCATGTATTCGTATATATAATTACTTACATTTCAAATGTTGTAATCTGTTAAATTATCTTTATGCTTTTTCTGCATTTCTTTGTTTTATTTTTTGGAAAATTATATTCATCAAATGTTTGTGATAAATCACAAGTGATCTGGTATAGTATTATTAATAAGTACAATAAAATCAGATCTACGTATAACTATATATAAAACTGACATATTATTAATAATTACAGTAGATGAAACTGACATATATAACAGTAGAAGTGCTATTTTTTTTTTTTTGGGTGATTGGAACAGCTGAGGGTTTTAAGGTGTTCGAGCAATTTTCTTGCTGTAATAAATGACCATGTAATTGCAATTAGTTCGACCCCCACTTTCTTGAGCTCAACTGCCAGATTTTGAAGATGTGTAATGCTCATGAATTGGTTTGAGATTCAATATAGCAATTAGTTTTTCAATGAGTTATATTATGATTTCTTTGCGTTGGTGCATCATGATATATCTTGGGGAATTAAAAGGCTTTAAAAAATGCTGGTAATTATTTGGAAAGTTTTGGTGACTTTTGTTACCTAGATTTCTTTGGCATCCACGCTTGCACTGAGACTGGGACTAGGTTTGTATGGTCCAAACACGATATAGCTAGGTGTTAGGATTGTAGCTTAGGGTTCACAGCTTTGGAAGAATATATTTTCTTAAATGATATATAACACGAAATTATTGAATGCTACTGGAGGATTAGATGATGCGGTATTTCATGTGAATGAAATTCAAAATTGATGTAACTTAAAAAAAACAAATATCCATTATTTTATAGGGCTCTCTATAAAATAATGTGATTGGTGACTATATTCTAAGAATAATGAATAACATATCTTAAAATGATTGAATATGTTATTAAAATTCGTGTCATTGATGTAAGCTTTTGTTAATACAATTTTACACTTAAATGATAGTGGATGAAACTACTAATTTAAGTAATCATCTCTTGGCCAACATGACATTATTAACATACAAATGTGATAATGACATGACCTATTTATACATTAGTATTAAAATTTGGTAGTGATATAATAGCAATGACAATAATATTTTATTAATAATAATTTTATTAGATAGTAGTGGTATTAAGGTGTAATTAATATTATGGATAAAATGAATATTTTATATATTTTTATTTTTGTAATAACAAAAGTTTTGAGATAATATCATTATTTTTAAAATTTATCTTTAATTATTTTATAAATTTAAGGGTTATATTTTTTTCTATTATAAATAATTTATTTACTTGATAAAAAGTTTAAATTTTTTATGGGAACCCATCGTTATTGTGATCCTTATTTTTAATTAATTTTCAAATGCCTTAATTTTTAAAAATTGCTTTCTGATAGAAGAATTTTAGAGCCTCTTGGGCTTATAATCATAAAACATTTTTTAAATCATAAATCAAAAATGATTTTTTTTTTGTACTTATGTTTGGTTGGTATGTTAGAAACTATTTAAAAAATAAAAAACATTAGTATTATATGATTTATTCAAATTATTTTAAATACTTGTTTTCATAATAAACGTTTTCGCTAAAATTTGAATTTTTGTACCCAATTATTTTGGTATGGCAAAATTAATATTGAAAAATATCAATTTTGTACTCTAAAATACCTAGATTGTTAAATTAGAAAAATTATATATCAAATTAGTCTGAATTAAAACATGTTGAGATACCAAGTTTATTATATCGAAAGAGTCGGAGAATTAAAATGATAGAAATTAATGTGGTAGTTATTTAGTCAAGAGAATCTTATATTGTGTATACGATGGGGATATCGACATACACTAAAATGAGTTCATGTTGATGTTCATTTTTATAAAATTGGAAAAATGTAAGAAGTGAATAAATTAATAATTGATATTATCATCTACCATCTACCATGTAACATTTTGTATTTAAATCTTATTTATTCAAATTAATTTTAAAAATTTATAAAAAATAATACCTCTAAAATTTATAATAATAAAAATAACATCAAATAATATTTAGTATTAAATGAGGTTAGATGATTATAGTTTAAATGGAATTGTGCTTAATATTAAATAATAAATTGAATGTTTTTTTAATAGTAAAAATATATGAGTTATATATAAGGTTATTATTTTAATGATAATCAATTTTAAAAGCTATTTTCGTTGGTTTTTATTAATTTTTAAAAATTAATTTAATCAAACAAAATTAAATACTAAATTAGTCATTCAATTATATTTTAATTAAATTAAATGATTAAATATCAAATCCATCTAATAATTATTAAAGCTGAAGTATTTAGGTTCAGTAGTTTTTTTTTTTTCGTGACAATTTAATTTACTGGTTTTAAAAAATTCACAGTAAAAATAAATAGTCATTTTTATGCTTAAAATATTTTAAAAATTTGAAGAAAATAATTAAAAGTTTGACTATTTATTTTTATGTTATCATATTTTTTAAATTAATGGTATAAATTATTAAAAAAATATTACTGAATTTAAGTAATTCAATTCAAACACCTGCTGAACACCCATGCAAAATCGGGAGGAAAGAAAACACTGGAAGTCAACTTTTAATAATTTTTTTAAAAAATATATCTAAAGAAGATTGAATTAAATAAACTAAGAAAAAAAGTAATTTTCATTAAAGCAGAACTTCCATCTTCACAAACGTGTTTTCCGTTTTTTTCCTTGTTCTAAAAAAAATGTTTAAACTATTCTGAATTTTTTTATGAAGAAAATGTTTTAAAAAATAATGGCCAAAAACCTCATTAGCTTTTTAATCACAAAAAATAGTTTTAAGCTACTTGATCAAATAAGCACTTAAACTATTGCTATGATGCTTTATATGATAAGCAATTATGTATGGGTTGGATTCGTAGAATTTAGTGCTTAAATAAAGGGTTCATTTTATTTGTCTTAGTTTCCGATATAGTGAAATTGATAGTGATTTCAAATGAGGTTATAGGATAATCATATTCATGAATATCCAAGATCTGTTATAAATAAATAATAATAATAATAATAATAATAATAAAATGAATACCTAAGATCGCAGAGTACGATTAGTTGGATAGACTAAACTTTTTAACGCATTGAAACAATTGCAAGTATCAAATGCTTAAACCATTATTAGTCTGATTGTAGTTGTCACATCGATTGAATTTACAGAATTTATTTACAATAACGGGTGCATAGTTCAGGGTCTCTAAAAAGTGCTTTGTTAAATCCGTGCTGAAGTATCATAAGTTTATGGCAATATTAGACTTAAAAGGATTGACTTAGATATTCTGCGGTGAGATTAGTGCAATATTCCCATTTTGGACCGAATGCATTACTCAATGATATAAAGCCGATATAAAATGTTGAATCTTTGATTGAGCCCGCTCCTTTTCTTCTAATCCATCCATGTCGCCAATGTTGTCGTAATACTCCTGCAATCCCATAAGAATGGTGCTCACATCCATTATCCCAAAACATTTTCATACAAATAGGAAACAAAAGTACATTGTATGCATTGCAACTATGAAAAACTTTAGCAGGAAAATGACAAGTACAGGTGGTAAGACTCGCTCTATCCTTCAAATCACTTTTGATTTAAAAAATAACCTTTTTTTTAATTAAATTTGTGGTAGAAGGAATATGATTTTCTAGAGCGTATCACATCCAATGATGTAACATATTCAAACACATCTACACAAACCTAAGAAGTTGGTTAATGACGATCCTTTCAAATCGACAGGGAAACCGGAGATACGGGCAAAACCATGAAACAAATTGAAAAGGCAGATGCATTGGAAAGAAATTAACCTAAGTAGATGGGAAACTGCAATGGATCACATAAATGTTAAGGCACATACACATGATAGATTGATAGTGGAAATAAAAGCAGTCAAGAGGAACATATACCTGAAGTACATCCTTAATATTATTCTTGGTAAGTTTGTTCTGTTTTAGTAGTAATTCAATTCTTGCTCTCATTTGAGGGTGCCTGAAATGAGAATAACAACTTATACTGCATGCAAACAAATATCTCCTTGGATATAACTGTTTACTTGGCACATATATATGAGTGTGAAATAAACACAAAAGCTTACTCAGAAGACCAAAGATGACCTAGAATAACAGCAATCAACTGCAAGGCCATAATTAAGGACGTCAATGTCAAAAAAGAGGAAGGGGAAAGGGCATTGAAGAATAAAGCTAAGGACCATAAAAAAATAAACAAAATGAATAAAAAAGTTCTATAAATAAGTTAGAAAGAAAAACTAGATCCATTGCCGCAAATAAAAAATCTCACTCTATAGTCAAAATAGAAGAAATTATTTGCAGCTTTGGACAGCAGTCTACGACATTCTCAAAGACCCTCCCAGTGCATACTTATGATTTATAACCCCCGCTACACCAAATCCTACATGAGCTAAGCTGTCAAGCATTCCTCGATGAACCTTCAGAATTTATTTTAGCAATTTATTACATTTAAGATGCTTATTCTAATTTTTAAATGTCATAAAGTTATTTGAGAATTGGCAAATTGGCAAATTGTTCTTTTTAGCAACCCTTTTATGCTAGGTGGGAAAAAATCTGGTTGTAGCCTTTTGACTCCTCTCAATTGCAAGTGCTCCTTTCATATCCCCCCAGACACCCGATTACTTCACCTCTTTTTGTGTCTGTTTTCGGAATTTGTGCTTCACAGATTGCACAAAGAAACTGAAGAAATTAAATCTAGAGCCTCTTCTCCCCTTCCCTAAGGAAAGAAAAATCCTCAGCTACAGCACAAGCTCACTTTCTTTGCCAACTTAAGGCATGCACACATATTTACAGTAATACAGTAATTCGCAATTAACTAATCCAAACCTGAAGAGTGTATAGCCCAGCTTCTAGCTTTCGGTTATACTTCTCCTCTTCATCCATCTGCATTGTTTACAGTATTAGTTTCAAAAGATAAATGAACAACCCCAAGAAGCAGCATAATAGTGACTTGACTAAGCAAACAAAAGAAAAACCCACACCTCTAAATCATCAAGCTCTAGCTGATCCATTCGTTCAGCTTCTGCTTTAATTCGATCAGAATATCTGGGAGTTGAGGGAAGTAGGAAGAAGTTAAAAACTTGAAACCAATGTTTACCAATAGAAAAGAAAATCAGAGGGTGGGTGATTGCGCTGAAGCACCTCATATACAATTCCATAAGCCGGTCAATTTTTTCACACTCATTTTCTACAAACTTACTAAGCAATCTATCCCTTCTAGAACCCCTTAGAATTCCACCTGGAAAAGTAAGATACAGCAAGATCAGTAAGCAAATACCATTATACTGGGGGGAAACATATGTAAGCAAAAGACAACTGATCTTCCAACTTGATTTTTTTCAGCCATCATATTCCATGCATATGATTAAAGAAAAAATGATTATGTATAACCAATGCAGAAATGCAACCAAGAACTAGATCCCAAACCATTCAAACTCGTGAATAAGGGAAACCCACAAACCAACATTATAAATGGAGTGAATTTGCAATGACAATAATAATAATCATCATGAAATCTTAGCTACAAACAAGATTCATGTGACATTGACTCATTGCAGGGAACAAACCCAATCAGTCAGCACGTCAGGGATATCCAGACAATCAAAATGCCAGACAGCTCCTACATAAAGAGGAACAAGCAAACACCAGCTCCATAGAAGCTCGACTTTCAATAACTGTGAATTACCCTGTAAGGCAGTGCAGCACATGCCTCACAAGAATACAAATATATCTACTGCACTTCTCTGAGAGTGTAAATAAGAGGATCCCAGAACAAAAGTATGCAAAGTTTTGAAGTTATGATCAATCTTATTCAGATTATGTCAGAAACTGCATTCAATACACAATACGGTAGAAAAAAACACACACACACACAAAAAATAAGGTCAACCAGAATCCTAGGAAATACAAACATCTTCTAACAAGCAAAATGGGTCAGGTCAGTTTCTCATAATGCATCCAGGGCTACTCATGATTTTATCATGATACGTTCAATACAACAAAATAACAATTCATAGTGGATTCTGCAAATTTCACAAACCAGAGTATGTTATGTTCCAATTTCTGATTTAGATTGTACTTCCATTCCTTCAAAATGAAAGCTAATTTTGTTCCCCATGGAATAAAACTTTGTATGCTGCTTGGAAGCAAGGCCATCTAGCCACATAGACCAATAACTATAAAAGGCACATAACTTTGCTTGCATGCTTACCAAATAAAGAAGAAATGAGAGAAATAATGCGCTCTTCCATCTCCTCCTGGTAACTCTCTTTCTTGTTCTTCTTACTCATTGGAATCTACAAAATATAACCAAACGTGTAAATGTTATTATCATCTAAGTGAATCAAGTCACTGCTTGAATAAGCACAAATTGGCATAAGGCACAAGCTTTCTCCCTCAACAGTCCCTGACATAGAACACAGGAGAAGGATAAAGAATAGAGCGAATAAGAAGTGAGGGTAGGAGGGAGGGGGTTGGAGAGAAGAAGGGACAGAAAAGGGAAATAAATCCGTCATTCATCTCAGGATGCAACCTAGTGATACTAATTTAAAGGATTTGCCAACGAATCTGGGAAGAATCTGGTAATGATAAATAATCTCAATCTCATGGCATAACATGAAAGAATCCTGATATTCAAAAATCACTATTATCATGATACTCTTAACATGTAAAGTCATCAAATGGAATCAAGTGTTGATGCAACAGAAACGTTTTAGTATCTAAAAACTAAAGATGTAAAACAAATTAAGCTATGTATAACTGAAAAAATTACAAATAGCAAGTTATTATGAATGAGGAGGATCTGTAACAACATGGAGTATAGAGGATCCGCCCTACCAACTAACATATTGTTTGATACGCCTAGTGACATAAAGATGTTTGGAAAGATATTTCTCACTCTTTTGTTCATTAAACCTCATGCCACGCTCCTCAAACCTCATGTCATCTAAATCGGACTGAGCAAGATAAGGAGTATCTCCTGTCTATTACATCTGATGATCCTATATAAAATTACAAACTCTACAGAAGGAACTGCCTTTATGTATTTGAATGATAAAAAGTAATGAGCAATAACCTTTCTTTCTTAGGAAAAACTAGAAAGCTAAAAACTGCAAGAACAGGACAACGTGACTTCTGAGATATCTCATTGAGTTAAATTCTTTACGTACTCACCATTAATTTCCTAGGACCTATTCGTTGCAGCCACAATGTAAAATGCAGCTTTCAACCAGTTTATTATTTTAAATGGGCTGTTTTCCACAATACATAAAAGTTCTAAGGCATGAAAACATCAGACATCATCAAGAGCAAACTAGAACGTCTAACACAAAACCATATCTTGTTTTGGTTACTTTTGAATTTTGACAAGTTTCAATAGCTTAAACCCCTTCAGACGAGCACTAGCTTAGAATTCTAATGACGACTTCCCTCTACCAAATTCTATCAAACAGTTCTTCAACAGAACCATATTGGACAATATAAGTTAAATCTATAGCGCAATTATGAAAAGTACACAACCATAACGCTAAATAAAGATGACCAGTTCTTCCTTTAGGAAGAAAATGAGCTAAGATACTTGCCTTACCCATGAATGCAGCAAAAGCCGTCTTCAGTCCCAAAACATCAACGAAACGTTCACAGGCAGGAGGGTACTTGGTCATCGCAAAATCAAGCGCCCTAATTGCGGACCCATAAGCAGACTTCTTCTGATTCATAATAATAATCATCAACTCCACACCTTCAGCCTTCACAAACCTCTCCTTGTTCTCCAATGGCATCAACAAACAACACAAACAATCAAAAAAATTCTCCAACATCTCGGCCTCATCGGGATTTTTAGGATCTTTGGACTTATACATAGCCACCGCCTGTAGCAACACATCCACACCATTCATCTGCCCCAACCTCTTCTGATTCGCCGTACTATTCTGCAACAAAATGGCCAAAATCTCCGACGCGTACTGCTTATTACTATCAAATTCCCTAACCCTAATCTTCCCCAACAACCACTTTAACAACTTGGTCCTCTCACACACCAATTCAGCCACAGCAGGCTTAACTTCAATCAAATTCTCAATAGTAGCAAGAGTATTATACACAGAAGCCATCTCATCCGGGTCCGTGTCAGAAAGCCTCTGCAAATTCTGCACCAAAAGCTCAAGCACATTGTTCTCAACCAAAGCATCAACCAAAGCCTTGGCCGGCTCATCGTTATCCTCCAGTACGTCCTCATCAGTCAACTCCTGAAGCAACTGAACGACATCGATAGCAATGTCAGTGTTGTCGTGGTTAAGCAAGTTGAGAATGGAAGGTATGGTGTTGAAACCAACAAGGTCGGGGTACAGCTCTGGTGCACCGGCAAGGACTTTGAGCTTATGCAGCTCTTCGTGAAGTTCAACCTCGGAGTCGGCAAATCGATCGGGTTGGTTAGGATACTTGATCCGAGCAGCGATGTTGTCTCTGAGTCGGCGCTCGAAGGAGAGAACGAGCTTCTTTAGGGTTCGGAGGTCGAGAACTTCCACAGCGTTTTGGCATTTCTCAACTGCCTCGAGGAGTGAAAGGTCGATGTCGTTTTTGTGGTTGTTGCCATTGGCGGCAGCAACGACACTGTTGTTGATGTCGTTTCCGTCGTCTGCATAGTGGTCGTCTCGTTTGCGTTTGGGGAAACGGTTTCGAGGGTCAGTGGAGAGTTCCATCTTCCGTTTGCACTGAATAATGCGAGCCTAAATTTTTACAAAGCTAAATTTAAGATTAATTGAACCTTAATTAAATTTTTATATATTTTTACTTTAAAATATATAATTTAATTTTTAAATTTTAAATAAATTTTATAATTTAACCGTTAAATTTTTAAAATAAATATATAAATTTTAATTTAATTATTAAAATATATATTCATGAATCAAAAATTTATCTAAATTTTATAAATTTAAAATGTAAATTATATAATTTAAAAATCTAAAAATTCATACGTTAATTTTTAAAAATTTAATAACTAAATCATATGTTTTAAAAAATTTAAAATTTATATATAAATTAAATAAAATTTAAAAAATAATACTTTATTTATTAATTATATTAATTTAATATAATTTAAATATATAAAAGTTATTTAATTTTGTAAATAAAACATAAATTTATCATTAGTAAAATCAATGGATAGTTATTGATTTAAAAAAATAAATAAATATTATAATATTGAAAAAAATTCTTTATATATATGATATTACATAAGTTTTGCATGTTTAATATATACTCAAATTTAAATATTTATATGCACATTTAAAATAAAATTGTTAATAAACATGTACTTTATATATAATTTTTTAAAATATTAAAAATAATTATTATTAAATTTTATTTTAATTAAAATTATATTATTGTTATTATTTTTTTAAAATTTGAATATAAAATTAATATTTTAAATAAATTTTACGATAATTATCATTATTTTAAATATTAATAAATTATAATTTAATTGATAAAAAATAAAAATTAAAATAAATTATACAAAGGATGAATAAAGATAATAATAATTATTATTATAATATATATAAATAATTATTATTAAAAATTTATATAGTATTAAAATATAAATATATAAATATAGGTAAAACCAGTAATATATCTTTTAAAAATTAATTACTTATATACAACTTTTCAAAAAAAAATTAATAATCCCAATTACTTATGCATCTAATAACAAAGAAGCGATAAGATACACAAATGTTCACCCGTACATTGCTACGTAAATATATCCATGGCGCTTAGATAAAAGCCTAAAGCCCAATTTATTACAATGGGTGTTCGGTGGGCCATTATTTTTACTAAATATTATTGACGAATGGCTTAAATAGGTCCTTTTAAGAGAAACTTTTCATTTTATCAAAATTATCAATTATAGCACCCAAAACTCGCAATTTTATTGTTACATTAAGTGATATTTTATCAATTATCCCCTTGATCTTAAACCAAACAGCCCATCCAAAACCCACACTCATTATTCACACGAGATTCCACCCCAAAGAGCATAAACTTTCATAGTTTTTAATTCAAGATTTTTTTGTTGATTTCAGTTACAAAATATAACAGAGACATGATATTATTACAAAAAGATATTACGAAAATATATCAGCAAACTTAAATAAACTTTTAAGCCAAAAATTTGAAATAAGTTGTAAATGGGTCATTGATGTCTTGCCTCTAAAATTGGCAATGATTGAACAAATCTTATAGCAAAAAAGAAGATAACAACAATGCAAATTAAAATTAGAACGAGCTCTACATGCAAGTGTTTTATCTACTGTTAATTAAATCGTCTATTATTAAAATCGTCTATCTTTAAATCCAAAATGTTCTCTTTATATGTCTTTTTGCTTCTGAATCTATCATACTAATAATTGTTCTATATAACCTGTTATCTCCTTATCATTCATGTAAATTATATTCATATAATGTGTTGTAAAGATTATGAGTATTAGTTATTTTCGTGGACAAAATATTTATTTTTAAATTTGTTTTTAGGCCTACTATCAAGTCTATCAAAAAAAAACCAAACAAATACTCGAGTTCTAGCTAATTATACTTCATATATATCTTTGATAACTACGACACGTAAAACTATATTTATGCATTTAATAGCACATGTTTTATAAATCTGAAATTATTTTTAACACTAAAATATGGAATAAGATATACTCTAAATTATAGCTAAAATCTTTAACGTAAAAAATAATATAAAATATACTTTAAAATAACTTTTTTTTAAAATAGAAGTATTCTTAATTAGTGAGTATTACTAATCCTATTTGTAATATAAAAAATATTATCATATAAAAGTTTTCTTAATCAATGAGTATTGCTAATCATATTTGTAATAGAAAATATATTTATCAATATATATGATTAAAGTTTTAATTTTTCCAATAAATAAAACTCATTACTCGTTGTTGCAATCAACCACACAATAGCATTAATCTATTCTTCTTAATTTCTCTCTCTTATTTTACAAATATAAGATCATAATTCTTTAGGCTTCTTTATTTAGTTAATCTATCAAATATTGATGGTTATGTTTGATTGATTAATAAGCCTAATTATTTTATGATATTTTGATAATATGTTCTTATGGCTTCTTCTTTATTTTTGTTCTTAAATTGTTAGATCAAATAATTATTTTTGTCATATCATAGTTATTTGATTTGATTATTAATCTTTAAATAAGCTATTTTTATTGAACTTATATTTGATCTTTTTGCTCTATGATTTGCTAGTTGATTTGATTTAAGTGACATATGTTTTTAATCATTTAATTAGGATTATTCATTATTAAATCCGTTCTAGAACACACATGGACACTTATGTTTTTTGTCCTAACTTTTTTGTAGTTAATTTGTGAACGATCTGATTGGTGTGGAGCTTATTGGAATGTTGGTCTGGAAACCGTTCACGCTAACATTGAAAACTGTGAAAATAGAGTAGTGGCTCGTAAGTAAAGTACATTGGGGCAGTATACTAGGGAGGGTAGCATAAGACCGAGTTTGTACTTGAACATTTGATTTTCATAGTAAAAAGTTAGGTAGTCCGGTGGACTAGTGGTTTTCCTCTTAGGTCATGATTGTGGCCTAGGTTGTTTCCACCTAAAAATATAGTGTGTTATTATTTTATTTTCGTACTTTATTTTTATACACGAATGCATGTCTGACCGCTTTGTTTAGGTTATCAAACTATAAATAATCTATTCATCCCTTCTAGATTAATCAGGTCCATATCTTATAAATTTTCATGTGTTATAAACTTATCACTCAAAACCGTCTCAACATTTATTGATTATATGTTGTAAATGAGGTAAAAGAATAAATAACATAATATCAATTCACTTGAAATGTTCTTATAATTCACTGAATTATTGGTTTTTAAATACATATAATTTTAAATGCAATACATGTTACTGAGTATGCTATGTAACATGTTACATCATTTCATAACTAATATTTAACATGTTAGATCGTTTCTAAACTATTATATAATATGTTACATCGTTTCTGATTTGCTATGTAACAAATTAAATCTTATGTGAAATATTTTATAAAATGCTACATAAAAACCTAAATTGTCATTAATTCCAATACACATTGGCCAGACTTACACTAAAAAAAGTCTCCAAAGTAGAATAACTATTCAACTCTAAAGTATCAGAATATTGGGGCTTCACATATCTTATACAACACACTGTCCAAATACCAGAAAACAATAAACACTAATTTCTTATAAATAATTAAAATGAATAATTAAAACGAAAAACAAATAGTTCATAATTAAATAAGTTCAAACCATAATAAAATATAATACTTACAATACCATGAAGAGCCCTTTTGAAAGTCTGCTTATAAATAAATAGATCTCAATATTTGATTTCAATATAATCATTGATTAAAGAAAAGTACAATGCCAAAAAGAATGCATAAAACATATAAATATAATGAAAAAAAACAAGATAAAAATGCATATGGAGATTTCTCTCTAAACTAATCATTAAAATACTTCACCTAATACTTGGGTAAAGGTCGGTAAAGGTAGCTTGGCCGCTCTAAGGCCTCATAATCCTTATAAATGTCAGCAAACCACAACATAATGTCAACACGAGATGTCCGTTACACAAGTTTAATGGAAAGGTTAACTTCAATTTGTATTTTGTCATAAGTAACAGACACATCATTCTTAGGAGAATAAATATAGAGACTAGATACAACTCTCGATGGTTTAATTGATCTCTTATCACTCTCGAACACAAAACTAGTTATAGATTTTGAAGGTTAAATGAAAATATCTTACCTTATGTTAGATCTAGAATGATATAACTATGCATATTAATCCAACCAATCAAATGAATCACTATCAAAAATTGGATTGCAAGACAGAGAACGTGAAGTCGACAAAACTATAGCTGAAGCTTCCAAATCTAGGCCAAGATCAAATGTAGGTATGTCTTCACCATCACCATTACATGCCTTACTAACAATGTCACTCTTTATAGGCGGAACCAGTGTAGGGTAAACCTTGGTAAAAGACTTATATGATTTAGAATTGTATTATGACTGCAACAACAAAGGAAATAAAAAATATTCAATGATAAAATATAACTAATGTAATAACCATAAAATCAAATTGTATATGTCATAAATACAACTAAATAACAAAAAAACATATATGAAAAAATATATTTTCAAAAAATAAATTTATAACTCGTAGATTGAGAAAATTTTGACACAATCATAATAAGATCCACTCGAAGTCCATCAATGGCAACTTTATGCTCATCAAACTTCTCATCAAAATAAATTTTTTGTTTACTAAACTAAGAATCGATATAAAAAGTTAATTTTTTATAAAAATCATCAAAATCAATAGTCAACGAATTCAACCATTCATCAAATACCTCATCGTGACATTTGTTCTTATTCTCCGACAACTTCTTCTTTAACAATACTCCATCAACTATTTTATATCATAAACTTCTAAGTTAATTATAGAACAGTCTCATATCATCATAATACATTATCGCAACATGGGATAACAGAGATTTAAAATAAGGACATCTTATTCAAACAAACCTACCATAAAGATACTACATAATAAACGACATCATTAAAATCAATAATTAAAATTATGTAACATAATGGTTCATATAATATGTAACGTGTTACATCGTGTATAATATATTATGTAACATGTTACATAATATGTAAGGAGACTATATAACATGTAACATCGTACGTGACATGTTATGTAATATGTTAAATAGTTTGTGAACATATAATATAATATGTTACATAAATGTTCACTAACGATGTAACATGTTTTATAATATATTAGTAATAATACAACATTTTATATCTTATGTTTACATATAATATAACGTATTTCATAGTATGGGAAATAAAGCAATAAAACTATTTATTAATTAAAAGATGCTAATAAAAATACAACAATCTCAAAATAAATAATTATAGCATAAGGCTTATCTAGATTCGCATTCACTTGAACTAATTCTAGTTTGATCACCGACGAACACCTCAATATAGTCAAAAATTGATTCTTTAGACAAATACCAAGTTCATTTTCAATATCTAGAATTGTATCATACATTCAAACTTAAAAAGTCAAACTAAAACCATAAATTTGAAAACGTATTCTATCATCATACATTGCACATGTGAATATAATCTTATTTCAGACTATCAAACATCAAGTTAAAGGCCATGACACCCTACAGATAGTAATTAAATTTATCCCAATCAAAAGCCAACAACAAAGCTTTTCTACAAACACTCAGATTCTTTAATTTATCAAGTAAATTATACTTTTAAAAAGTATATCGAATTTTTTTTTATAGAATCATTCTCAACAATATCAACAAACTTAAATTTAGAACCAGCAACTTGCTTCCCCTTAGGAGACATATTACTCGATCTGATATTTTTTGGCTTCATACCACACTTCTTCTTACGAGTAATCATAGTGCGAAGATTATACCTCTTAATGCAATCTTCCAAATATTCCAAGTATTTGATAATAAAAAGCTTACTTAAATATTTTGTAACAAATAAAGTTAAATCCTTCTCAACTTTAGAAGTCTCATCTCCATTCAACAATTTCAAGCCAGTAATGATACAGAATTCAATGCGAGAGAACCTCAAAAACTTTGTACTTATATGAAATCATATCTCTTTCACAAATTTTTAAAGAAAATATTTCCTTATTTCCTAACCCTCATTTAAGACACTCTTTATATGGATGATAACCATTTAAGGTGTAGCATTATAACTTCAATGAACATTAAATACATCATTTTTACCAAACAAATCAAAAAAAGACATAATATCTTTAACATATGAAACCTAAAAATGATATATATATAAGCTATACATCTCATATTAAACCATATGTAATAAGCTACAATAAAAATCAACAAAAAAATGTTCAATGTAACTATGTATATTTAAAACTAGTGCAATTACAAAATGGTAACACCTTCCTAAAATAATTTGAATCTTAAAAATATAATATATCACAATGTAGATGTATATAACATACTAAAGAATATAAAATATTTTATAACACAAATAAAAATGACGTATAACAATAACAATGTAACCTGTTACATTAAAGTTTCAATAACATGTAACAATGTACATTCAAGATATATACAATGTCAAATGAAATACCATAATAAAAAGTATCAAACCTAAATATTATTGGAATATGATGTAAAGTATACATAACATACTAGAGAATAAGTAATATTTTACAAAACCAATAAAAACGAAGAAAGAACTATAACAATATAACTTGTTACATTCAAATTCTAATGCAATGTAACAACTATAATTCCCATTGTATTTTTGTTTGTGTATTGACCTCTTATGTATAAAAGATAATGTTTGTTTTATTTTAGTTAGTATTCTGTATTCCTCTATGTAAGATTGGATATTGGAGATCAATAATGTACATACACACATAATTAGGAACACTTTATATAAAAAACATATTTACACACACCACAGGGTTAATTTTTATAGTGTGAATGCTAGGTGCAGTGTTGTTTTTTGGCGAGCAAGTCAAAGCCATCACTTATGTTTTTGGTTCACTTTGTACGAGGGTATTTATAGAAAGTACTCGACATTTTTTGGAACAAAAAAATATGAATTTTTACCACCAAGCTCGCCAAGGACCTTTCCATTGGTAATGCCAAGGTGGAAATACCCTTCTCGTTCCTTCTTGTTTTGTATCCAAACAAATTTAATGAAGCTTTGTGAAATTAACATCCTGTCTTTTTATTTCTAGATTACTGATACCTTGTTTGTTGTTCGGTATTAGTGATTTATGACTATGTGAGCAAAACTGTATTTATGAGTGGTGAGTACCCAATGTAGTGTTTGCTAGTGGTTTATGTGAGGTGAGTCATGTGTCGTCTAACAATTGCCTTTATGCAACATTTTATATATAAGAACCTCTTTATTAGAATAGGTAGAGTTAAATTCTTTGAGTTCTCACATTTTAGACTATGTGTCCCTTGGTGGTTTATGGTGGATTGTGTGTCCTTCATTATTTATTGGGTGTTCGTATACAAGGGTGGTTATGTTGTTTGTGTATGTCACTTATTACTGATCCTTGGTTTCTGATCACACCACAAAGGGTTGTGTTGGCTTTAGAGGCAAGCTGGGTTCGTGTGTTGAACCAGGTTGTTACAAAGAAAGTAAAAAAGAGCAACAATTGATAGTTAGAATGGAGGTCCCAGGTGATAGAGATAATAGTAGTTTTATTTCTTTCACAGTTGTAACTGATTTATTGTTTCATGAATTGTTTGTTGTTGAGTGATTGTCATAAGCAATTTAAGGTTATTACCACATAAATAAGGTTTTTATGTGGGTTTATCTCGTTATATCCAAAGTTATGCATGCTCAAATGTATGGCTAGTACATTTAGAGTATAAATGGTGTATGTCTTTACATACTAAAGTTTAAACTCTAATTATAAAGCTTTTAATATTTATCATATGCGTTCTATTTAATGAAATTTATTTGTTGTTTTATTATACCACATGTCTATATTTATTTATACTGTAACTATGATATATGTCTGATGTTTTTATCTCTGGTGGTTATGAGGTTGGGTTGAGTCTTTAAAGAGCCAACATCTCCTTAACTTGATTGTGTATCAAATCTTGGACTCTTTCTTAGTAGACATGCATATGTTAGATTGTGTATTAGTATAATTATCCTCTCATCTGCATATATGCTTGATGTGAATCTCTAAGGAGTTTATATCACATTACCTTTGATGTGTACTAGGTGTTAGACTCTTTGTTAGGATTTTCTATGTTTGTTTTATAATATACTGTGAAAGTACAATCATTATTTTTCAAATATATTTCCACATACGAGGTTTCAAAGTGATTGAAAATCCTTTAAACTTTCCGATATGTATGCATGTATCACAAGTTGAATATTTTTTTCCATGTATTCTTGTTATTAGTTGTTTTTGTTAAGTGTTGAATTGGGCATGTTGCTTTGTACTTTCGATGTATTAATTGCTTGATTCACATTTTAAGGCCTATTTGTACGAATTGATATAGAGTTTACGAAAAGATTCTATAGGTTGGCATTTTCATCACTCATCTAGGTCCTGATTATCTATTTAAGTAAGAAGAACAATTATATTTCTTGTAATTATTCCTACATATAGGAAACTTCAACAACATACATTCAAGGCATATCCAATTTACGAGTGAAAATACCAACTAAATAATATGAAAGTTAAAAATAATTAAGCATATCAATTAGATAGATTATTACAAAGAGTTGAACCTCATTAACATCATCAATGATTGTTTTAGTCCTCTTGGGTTCATTTGGTAAAACAGTATGAGAACTTTTTCTTTTGATCATCCTACGATAAAATCAGAATCAAAACATATAAACTCAATGTAAAATTTCATATCTAACACATAAAAAAATTTCAAAACATGAATTCAAGAGGTAAAGAACTATAAAAGTTCACTAAACATGAAGTTAATGTACAAGAAAATCTACTATAATTCAAAACAAAAAATACACTAAACACAATGAGTTAAGACCTAACATACAAAACTTCAAAAGGTAAATCATATGCATAATATTAAAGAAAAAACAACAATAAAATTCAAGCATAACAAAAATAAAAAGCTAACAAATGATTATAAAAACACGTACATTTATGGTAAAAAAATGTGTGAAAAAATCAACACAAAAATGAGAGGACAATACGATAAGCTCAAAAATAATAAAATATAATTATAAAATTGATATAATAACAAAGAAACACATATAAACAAAAAATAAACCTTACTTGGTAATTATTAAACTTCAATAAATACAAATTGAAAACAAATAACAATAAAATATTAAATCAAACTACTCGTAAACAAAATATATATAAAACACATATATTATTTACAAAAAGAAATGAGACCATAAATTTTAAAAAACTTATTCTGTGATAATATATTCTTGTAATAAAAAATAACATAAATATAAATAAAAAATCTTATCAACCACAAAAATACATAAAATTGAAAATACTAAAGGTGGGATGGATGAATCAACGAAATGAAACATAAAGCTTCAAAAATTTATGAAGATGTAAAATAAAAAATAAAAGATGTAAGAACGAAATGAAATAACGAGAAATATCAAACAAATACATAACAAACTACAACAAAAGATTGAAAAACTCAAATAAATGCAATGACAAACAGTGAAAAAGGAAGAAAAATGAAGATGAATATTACGAATGAAAACAGAGAACAAACATTAAATAAATAACAAAAAAAATACGAAAATGAAACATACCAAACACGAGATAAAGAACTCGATGAAATGCAACAACAATTAGCAAAAAACAGCTAAAATGGAGATAAAAATGACGAACGAAGCAGAGAAATGAGAACAAGATTCTGAGAAGTGAGAAAATATCTTGGGTGAATGAGGGACACGAATCAATAACCGCAAATATAAAATCGTCTTTTCACCCTTCTTAAGGTTGTTGTATCATAAAATATGGAAGAAGAAAAATGTTGTTTAGTCTATTAATAGGCTATCCTAAGTCTTTTTCACAAATATTGCAGCTTTAGTGTATGAGAGTACTTGAACAAAAAATTGTATAAGAGTAATAATAAATAACTATTAAAATAACATGCTTAATTGGAATAATTTACATTAGTTAAAATTTCATTTTAATTTAGACTAAACATATAAAAATATCATCAAATTATTTTTTGTCTCGTTAATACCACCTATTATATTTTCTCTTTTTTTTTTTTACATGTTTGCTATATATACAAGTAATTTTAAAAACAATTAATTAATAAAATTTATTTTTATATTGTATAGATTTATATATTTATAATAGTTATAATTAGATAATATATTTAATTATTTTAAACATTTAAACTAATTATTCTATAATATATATATTTCATTATATAATATTTTAATTATTTAATCATCTTATTTTTTAATAAAAATATTTTATGTATTTAAAAATATATGTATTAAATATAAAAAATTAGTTTAAAATATAAGTAATTAATTATTTTTATATTTTATAAAGTTTTATAAAAAAAATATTCATGTTTTTAATCAAAAAAATTTCTATTTTTTTATCAATGATAACTATATCTTTAATTTTTTTTAATAAAAATTATATCTAAACGTTTTTATCAGCATTCATATTTCAAATAATATTAAGTTGTGAAGAATCTTATACGTGGACGAAGAAGAGAGACTCAAATCAATGAGTTCACATTTAATCAAGATGCCATTTGTTGAGAAGTACGTATGGCGTCTTAATACACATCATTATTTACTTATCGAAAGAGATACCATCTATATATAATCAAATTACACGATGAGTGTTCAATTAATAAGTAAAGAGGAATATAAAATAAAAAGCATATTTTAAAAATATTTTCCCTCAAATTTTAATTAAATAAATATAGATAATGTTTATATATTTATGCTTAATATGAAATATTAAGAGATATAAAAATATATTATTGTTTTGTGATAATTATAAGTATTCAAGATTTTAATGATTTATAATAATAAATAAAAATTTAAATAATTGAATTCGATTTTATATTTTCTTCATTGAATAGGTATATATATGACATCTTATGTGTGTGATAGGTTATAAGATACGGGACATAAACACAAGATTATATGTTTTAATGAAATTACATGAGAGCTAATTAAGTATTAAAATATCGTCATAAGTATTACATTATCAGGTCGTTATATATGAATTAAAAAAAATCATTATATTTAAATTATTTTATATTTTCAAGTAAATTTTTGGATCATTTATGTAAATGAATGGATCGAAATCATATCAAGATTTTATAATTTCACCGAATCTTGACATTTAAAAACTCGTTATTTGATAACGAAATAATACGATTAATTAAATCGTAAGTTTTATTAAATTTGTTAAATCTAGTTCATTGTTAATTCATCCTTATAACATACCTAACTCTAAACGAAGTAATTAATTCGGATTCCCATTACTCATTTCATACCAATCAGTTCTCTTGTTTAATTTTTCTCTTTCTCATTCTAATAAATAATTTTATAATTAATTTTGAGGTGTGCCTTTTTAGACCTAACATAGCAGGAGATACTCATTTAGTTTATTTTGACTAATGAAAACTTCATTTCGATCCTCACAAATTTACAGTAAATAACATGTTTTTCGTGACGATGTAATACCACGTGATCTCTTTAAAAGAATTAACGCGCATTCACATAAACCACATACAACGTTGTTTAAGTAACTTTAATAAAAATATATGTTAAATTTATATTTATTAAATATAATTATATAAATTTGATATTTTTATAAAAATAAATTATAAAAATTTATTTTTTAAAAATACATTAATCATACATTACATGTATTAAATGCATGATTGATAAGTGATTATGTAAAATACTTGACTAATATAATTTTTTTTAAAATGAATTAATACAATAATTTTATAAAAATAATGTATTTATGTTACGTCACTTAATATTAAAGATATAAAATTTATTTTTATTAAAAATATTAATATCAATTTTTCCTATTTAATGCTTTTTAACTACCATTCGTATCCTTAATAATCATCAAATTGGCCTTTATCAATAATATAATTTATGAGTGGATTTTTTTTCTTTCAAAAAATTACATTTATTTGATCAATTTTAAGATTAAATAAAATTCATATTTTCTTATAGAACGGTTAATTTATAATAAAATTTATAAAACCGACCTAGTTGAATTGTTTATAGTTTTTTATTTTAAAAATTGAATCAAAATATTTTTTGTTATAAATAAATTTTATTTTTATTATATTATAATATTTATATATATTAATATATATATATATATAATTTTTATAAATTTATTTTATAAACATAAATATTTTTTTTCTTTTTGAGAGGAGGGTATATATATTTTAACAAAATAATAATAATTCTACATGAGGTGTATTCCTTATTTGTTTTAAAATTTTAACCAATTTGAAAATATTTAATGTTATATTTCATTGTATATTGATTTAAGATATGATATTTATTTTAATTTTTTTTTTAATCAACTTTATTTTTAAACAAATTTAGACATTCATAAACAGCAATAAATTCTTTTGAGTTTGATATTATACTTTGTAAATAATTTTTTTATAAAAAATATTATATCAAAATTTATCAAGTAGGTAACTTCTCTTTTCGAAAAACACAATTTTAAATTAATATTTATAAAATTATAAATAAATTCATACAATAAAAAATTAACTTTATCCTTTAAAATTTAGATTTTAAATTTTTATTATTCAAAAATTTAATAATTTAAACATATTTATATTAAAATGATAATATATATATATATGATATGATTAAATTGATTTATGATATTAATATATTTTTTTATAATTATCAATAGAAAATAGATCGAAGAAAAAAAAGATACCTATATATATACACTATAATTGTATACTTAGTGTGTATTTCACGTTGAGAGGGAGAAAATCATTTAACACGATCAAATAAATAGTTATATTTTAATTTATTCTCCGTTTAACACGATCAAATTAATAGTTATATTTTAATTAATTTCAATCTGAAATGGGGACAATGAGGGAACATGCAAAACGTGAATAGCTGAATACACATCACTCTCAAATCTCAACTCACCAATAAAAACAATAAAACACAACTCGTGTATGTGTGTCTAATTAATACATCCAAGACCTACTTATCAAATCAATAATAATGTAGATGACGTATCAAAATAGAAAAGAAATGGGAAAGCGACTTGTCTTCTAGAAGGTAACTAATTAACTAGGCAAGGAATTATTAATTGCCAACCACGTTCGTTTCTGTTTCTGTTTCTGTTATATTATTTGTTTAAATCTCAAATCTTTTATCCATTTAAATAAATTATATGTTGTTAAATTAAAAATGATTTAACATTCACATACTTGTCATATGGTTTTAATTTGGGAAAAAAAATATCAATTTTGACGTAAATCATTTTTATGTTAAAAAGAGGTTAATTAATCTGCTTTATTTATTAATTTAATTTTTTTTAATAATGTTAGCCTATCTACCTTAAGAAAAAAATCATTTATAACTATTTTCTCTTCATATATATTAATTATTTAAATTTAAATTAATATATTTTAATCATTCTATTATTACATTTATAAATATTTTACAATATTTTTTATATTTTTAAATTTAAAATTCAATTCAATTCAATTAAAATAATAAACCGGAAAACTCCTTTACTCAAAAAAAAAATCTATAAAATTTATGAATATTCGTGAGTTTTACATGATTTAACATAAATGTGCGTATTTATAATCTAGTAAAAATAAATTTAACACGTAGATAAGATTTGTAATTACAAGAAGCAAATATAATTTCTTCTTTTTATTTGCGCAATATAAATATTCACGCATCACAACATTAATAGATATCTCATATTGAATTAAACTATCCATTTTTAAAGACGTGACATGGCTAAAATCTGCTCATTAATGTACTGATCTTGATGAGAACCAGAAATGATTTTGGTCCCTTTAATGTTCTCAAATTTACTATCCATTTTAGCCAAAGCCTTTGCCTTAACTCTCAGTTCAAACTTTTGAATCTTCCCAGTCGCAGTTTTGGGCAACTCATTCATCACAACCACTTTTTTAGGTATCATAAAATGTGGTAAATTCTTGCGACAAAAACTAATAATCTCCGTCTCATTAACACCATTAGAATTGCTTTTAGGTACTACAAAAGCACATGGAGTCTCACCCCAAAGATCATGAGGCATGACCACAACAGCAGCTTCCAAAACATTTGGATTCTTATACAAAACACTTTCCAATTCCACACTACTAATATTTTCCCCACCTGATATAATCACATCTTTTGATCTATCTTTAATTTCCAAATACCCATCTGGATGAATTACTCCCATATCCCCAGTTAAAAACCAGCCATTTTTAAAAGCTTTAGAAGTTGCATTTGGATCTTTGAAATAACCTTTCATTATACTACTTCCTCTTAACACTATCTCTCCCATTGTTTTTCCATTATGAGGTACACTTTTCATTGTTTCCAAATCTTTCACATCCACGTCTGCTAGTGTCAATATACTGATTCCTTGTCTAGCTTTAAGTTTGGATTGTTCCTCCTTAGGAAGTTTGTTCCATTTTTCTTGCCATTCACAAACCAAAGCTGGACCTGTTGCTTCGGTTAACCCATAAGCATGAGTTACATGAAAGCCAAGTTCCTGAATTTTCTCCAAAAGTGTCGCCGGTGGTGGTGCTCCACCGGTCAATATGTGCACTGTGTTAGTTAAATTTTTTCGCTCACCAGGTTTTGCCTCGAGGAGAACGTTGAAGATAATAGGAGCACAACACATGTGGGTGACATTATGTTGTGTGATATTACGATAAATCTCACACGCAGTTGTGTTGCGAATGCACACATTTGTGCCTCCACGAGCGGCCACTCCCCATGTGAAAGTCCATCCATTGCAATGGAACATGGGGAGTGTCCATAAATACACAGGCTCACAATCCATTTCCCATCCTAGAATTAGGCTTAGAGTTCCGAGGTAAGCTCCTCTATGACTATAAACAACACCTTTGGGTTTTGAGGTTGTGCCTGAAGTGTAGTTTAAGGCAATTGGATCCCACTCGTCTTCAATCTCAATGGGTTTGAAATCGAGGTTTCCATTTTTAACAAGTTGCTCGTAGTCTAATTCACTGATCTTCATTCCAGTTGGCGAGTCGATGTCATCAATGTTAATCACCAAGGGCATCGAATGGTGACCAATATTGGAGAGTAGTATTTCAAGGGCTTGACTGGCTACTGGGATAAACTGGTAATCAACAAAGAAGACCTTTGCTTCTGAGTGATGGAGAATGGTGGCTATAGTTTTGGCGTCGAGGCGGGTGTTTATGGTGTTAAGTATAGCTCCGACCATCGAAACTCCAAAGTGCATTTCGTACATTGCCGGAATGTTTGGCGCCAGCACTGACACCTATATGACCAAAAGTTACTTATCATATAAATTTGTGGTAAAACATCTATCTATCTAGGTGTTATTTCATGAACTAAGTAACAAGAATAACATTTCTTACCACATCATTTTTGGTGATATTAAGAGAAGAAAGAGAGGAAGCAAGAAGACAACAACGCTGGTAAGTTTGAAGCCAAGTGAAACGAGTTCCTTCATAAATGATTGAGTTACGTTTTGCATATGAACGAGCTGCTCTTTTTAAGAAGGTTAATGGAGTAAGAGGCACATAATTTGCATCACATTTGGGAAGCTTATCCATTGATAATAGATATAAATTAATATGAACTCCGATCACAAAATAAGTTTAACTGTTATTTTGAAGAAGATAAGAGAAGGATATAAACCAGAGAGATTTGAATGTGATGAGTCTCGTAGAGTAGTGAGTTTAAAGGGGTTTTTATAGTGAGAGAGCTGATGATATTTTGTTGTGGACCGGGGTTAATATTATTTTCAATTAAAAACTAATATTAATTAAAAATAATAGTTAATATTTTATTTTTTTGTATATACTATGTTTTTAGGTATAAATCTTAAATTAATTACTGGATTCAAATTATAATAACTCTAATTATCAAATTATAAATATTTATAAGTAACGTATATAACGACAGTAATTTAAGTTTTAAAAGGGATTATTTTTAACTACTTTTATTATAGTAAATTAATTAGAATCCCTTTTCACATTTGTCGAGATCAGATTCAGGGTTTGGGGTGCAGAACTGATCGATTATACCTAGCTTAAGTCAATTCACAAAAGGAATCGATTAAAATGATTTATGAATTTTATGGAATATATTTAATCTATATATATATATATATATATATATATACACTCATATATTTGACTTATATACCTGGATGAATCTTTATAATCTTTTAAATGATATTTTTTTAATTACATGATTTATTTTATAAAAACCTATGCAAATTATAAATGTGTGCAACTTAAAACTACAAATTATAAGTTATTATACATGATCAATAAAATTATTGATTATATTCAAGAAAAAAACTAATAACTTATAAAAAATATTAATAATTTTATTCAGGGGTTAAAAAAAATTAAAAGTAATAGATATTGTGTGTATTGAAATCTAGTAAAATTATTAAAAAATACTTATAAAACCTATTTAATATATTTAATTTAGGTCGAATTTATATAGATTCAAAAATATAAATATTTTAGAAAAATGTTTTCGATATTACTTTTAAATATATATTTAATTTTGAGTACAACTGTCAAAATTAAAGATAATGATCAAGAAGATAAAAAAAAACCATAAAAATCACGATGTTGTAGATCTCGAATCCGTGAATAACGTGACGAAAAGGGCACATTCTTTTGGACTTATTTGTGTGATGCATTCCTTTTTGTTTAAACATGATCCAAATGTAATAATATTCTCCTATAAATATTAATATAAAAATATTTAATATATATTTTCAATAATTATTATTTTTAATATTTTTAAACTTTACAAAATTTAATCAATATATATAATTTTTTTAATGTTATTTAAATATTCTAGCAAAAACTAAAATTTCAAAAAAATTTAAAAATATTTTTAGAAAAGAAAAGAAGTCTTCATCACAACACAAAGACTACAATAGCTCCAAATTCAATAAATCGATTATTATCAGTCTCACGAATTTGAGTTTTTGGGTCACTTCCGTGATAAGATCAAAAATTAAAGATTACGATTGAAATGTTCATGTAAATGTTTAATAAGAACATATTAAATTGATTTTGATTCCTTAGGCAATTAATTTTTAGATAGAGTAAATTAAGTTTTTTTTTAAATGCTGATTTTTTATGAATAAATTTTTTAAAGAAAAAAAAACTCCATTTTTCTATAACTTGAATAATTTTTCGCAATCAGATTTATTGGAAGAATGTAAAACGTTTACCTGAGACTAATTATGTCAAATTTACATATTTTTTACTTTATGAAAAATTTAATTTATTTTACGTGTTTTTATTTTATTTTATTAGAATTGTAAAATTTCATCATCCTTTCTGATCAATGTTTGTTAGTCGATGGTTAATTATTAGTTTAGTTTATTGGATAAATATTTTTTTTAATGAAATAGTAGAATATTGATTTTATTTAAAACACCTTAATTATAATGGTGACCGGTGAGAATAAGTAGAAAGAACATTAAACAATAATATAATATAATATTTCTTGAATTAAATATATTTAATGATCATTAATGTTGTTAAAGTATTGTGAATGAAAACAATCTCATTTGTATCAATATTTATACAGCTATTTTAATATTCTTATAATAATAAGTCCATTTTTTTCATTTAAAATAATAATAAGTCCATTTTTATACTCAAAATTATTAATTAAAAAGAAGAAGAAGAAGAAGTTATCTTCCAATCTTATAGGAAAAACTATCTCATTTAAAATTTGAATTAAAGAGTGTCTTTATAATAAAATCAAACGCAACTCTATCATTCTACAGAGCCATGATTACCATTCGCAGGGTGCATGTGAGTACCGATAGTGAATAGAGACACATTATAATAATAATAATAATAATAATAATAATAACAAAAGTCGTAAATATTAGATATTAATTAGGTTAGATATTAAAATTTTAATAATTTTATAAATATGAGTAATTTATTTTTATAATTTATAATTTTATTATTATTAAAAATAAAATAAATATTTCTAATCAATTAAAAATATAAAAATATCACCTAAAGAAATTTAATTTTATAAATAACTAAATTACAAATACTTAATTCAATAATTAAGAAAATAAATAATTATAATAACAAACTCACATAACATTAATATATGATTGCTGTTTAGAAAGAAAAAAAATTGTGAAAATGTTTTCCACTGTATAAATAATAAAAGTAGAGAATATTCTCAATTAAATTATTAAAAAAAAATTATCTTCTCAATAAAGTATTTTATAATACAGGTCCCATTTGTTTGTAAATTATAATTTTTTTAATATTGGTTGACAAATGTTATATAGTTAAACGTGTTGAGTTGGTATAATTTATTTTAAATAAGTGATAATTTATTTAAAATTTATATTAATTAAATTAAATTAAATTAATAAATAAATTTAACTAAATAATTCATTTATAATTCTAAAAATAAAATAAAAATTATATAATTAATCAATGAATACAAATACAAAACTTCCAACTAAAACTCATCTAAATTGTCAGAGTGAAGATAACATATAATCTGAACCTTTTTCCATTTTGCAAACTTTAAACTTTTTCATCAAAAGTGGAAGGAGCACAAGAAATAATGCATGTTGATGGGTCTGATTCAGACTCATGGGAGATCAAGTATGCATAATTGCCTTCACTGGATATAAATTTTAATCAACTTTATCATCATTCACCACTACCATTTGAACCTCCACTGAAATTATATCCAACAATTTTTTGTTTAAAAGTTTATTACATTTTTTATTTTTATTTTTTTACAAATATGGAATAATATTATAATGTATTTTTTTTAACAAATGATATTTAAAAAAATAGAGACAAACATTAAATTTTGTAAATATTGTCGAGCATTTACTATATTTTATTGATTAATTTATATTTTTTAGTAGATAATTGTTGAAATTGTATTTATTTCATACTTGTACTTTGATACTTCTATATTAAAATTCTTTTTTACCTAATAATTGTTTTTTCTCTTATTAATTTTTTTTCAAATAAAATAACTTTAGAAAACCAATTATGTGCCTAATAAATCCTAATTATTTTATTTTTTTTATTTTTTCTCTTAAATTTTTAAAAAGTTAATGTGATTTCTAACGGGGATGACTCTTCTTATGTAGGAGTACTTTTTCATTAGTTTGTTTTACTTATATTTATTTTCTTATTTATTATTTTAAATATAAATAAATATTTGTGTTATTTATTTATTTAAATCTTATTTTAAATTAATTTTTTCTCGTATAAATATTCATATAGAAGTATCTATATTATGTTTATGCTCTAATGAAATTTATATTTTATTATCAATCTAAATTTTTATCTAAATTATTAGTATTAAAAATCATGAATATTATAATATAGTATCAGTATTTTATTTTTTTAAATAACTACTAATATATTAATTAGAATAGTCAAATAACCTATAAAATAATGTTATAATAAGTAAAAGATAAAAGCTTAAATTTTTATTTAACAATTTTAATTATTAATAATTTTTTATCTAGATTATATATTTTGATCTTTAAAGAAATTTAATTTGCTAAAAAAACTTTACATATATTTATTAATTTTTTCTATTATTTCTTAGTATATATAGAGTAGAATTCATCATTTTTTTATTTATTTGATATATTTTATTTAATATATTTTAGTGGATAATTTATATTTTTTAGTAGAAAATTGATGAAATTGTATTTATTTTATATTCATACTTTTATTTTTTTATAGTATAATGTTTTTTTTAAATAAGTGTTTTGTCTTCTACTAAAATTTTCAAATAAAATTACTTTAGAAAACCAATTATGTGCCGATTAAACCCTAGTCATGCGTTCTTTTCTTTGTTGTCTGACTTTTAAGAAGCTAATATGCTTTCTGTTGGAAATAAATTTTCTTCTACCGACATAGAGTCAATTTTTAGTAGTTTGTTTTTATATTATATTTATTTTATTATTATTAGTTATTTTAAATAAAAACATATATGTATTTTATTTCTTTCCCAAAATTTTACGTTAGTTTGATTTTTTCTCGTATAAATATTCATATATGATCTATGTTATATTTATGTTATAATAAAATTTATTTTTATTATTAATTTAGATTTTTATCTAAATTATTGGTGTAAAAAATAATGAATATTTAAATATAGTATAAGGTATAATCTTAGAAAAACAATGTTTTCTGGTTTTATATCGTTAAAGGACGAAAAATAGAATAAAAAATCTTAGAAAAAATTATCAGGTATAATCCCTTCCCCATAGTGTTTTTTTTTTGGTCCCATCCCAAAGGTTTATTTTACAAGTTTAAGAGATTGTTTCTTCTCAGATTCTTATGAGTTATTTTATTTATGTTAATTAGAAACTTTAATTATATTGTTTTTGTAAATATATTTAAATCATTATTTTAATATAAACAAGATAAAATAATTATTTTTTAAATAGTAAAATATTGTGTTATTAATAAAAAATTATATAAAATAATAAAGTATATTTATGCTGAAATTTTTTTTCTCCTTTTCTACCTCAAATTGAAGTCATTTCATGGTACGAATCTTAAAATATCATCATTTTTCACTTACTTTTTTGACATTTTTTTTGTTAATATTCCCTAATCTTTTCATAATTAAAAAATAAAATACAATATGCCAACCACTGTATCACTCGTTGATGCAATAAAATCTCTTCATAATTACAAAATAAAATAGTATATCACTTAGTTGATAAAATTATGCGTGGTTAATATATTAATTTTTTTTAATTATGAATAGAATAAAAGTTATTGATAAAAATATCAACAAAGAATAATTAAAATAATAATAGTGTGTTGATATTTAATAAAATAATTTTTTATAATTAATAAAATATAATATTTTTGAATGTTATATGTTATTTTAATATTTGGAAAATTAATTTTTAAATTATTGTAGTAATTATTTAACGACTAAAATAGATTGAGTAGTTATTTGTAGTAGCTACTACTTAATAAATATGGGTAAATAATGCCAATTTTTAATATTACTCTTTACTAAATCGTTTGAAAATTATTTATGACTTTATAAAAAATGTTGAAGTTCTCGAAATTGTTTTGTTTGTAGGAAGTGAAGATTTAATGGCTTTATTTTTATAATAAAAATATAACATATTAATTATTATTTATTATGTCAATTATATTTATATTTATGTCATAAAAAAAGTTTATTCTTATTGAGTTATGTATAATATTTTTTTTATATAGAAAAGAAGTTAGGGACATAATTAAATGCATATATATATATTTATATATTTATAGTACCGTGCTCTATTTTGGAGTTTAGCTGCAGAGAAATAATGATATGTCGCCATCATTTTTTCCATTATAATAAAGAAAAAAATTCAACTTCAGGCGTCAATTTAACAGGCACATTTCGAGGACAATAATTGTTTGATTTTTTTAACTTTATATAGCCTCCTCCATAAACCAGGACAATTAGGCATTGCAACAGAATAATTTTAGTAAAATGGTAATGCATATTACTACGAAAAGAGAAAATATTAATATTATAAATAATATATATATATAATTTATTATATAATAAATATTAATATTATAAATATAAAAAAATATATAATATATTATTAATTAATAAAATAATTATTATGAACAAATTATTAAGAAATTTCTAACTAACAAAAGAAAATTTTTACATATTTATTTAAAGAGAAATATAAATATTAATAAAATCATATTTTAAAGAGCAATTATTACTATAATAAAATTAGTTTTATCAAATAATAGAATACTGAATAGAAATTATGTTTTATTAATAATGATCTATAAATACTTAGGATAACTTAAATTAAAATTCAAAATGTATTTTAGGTTTGTTATTAATATTAATGATAATTTTTTTATCAAATATTAAGTTTAATAAATAAATTTAAAAGAAGATATTTAAAAAAATAATAATCTATTTTGCTTTTTGAGTACATAACATAATAGAGATGTTCACTTATTAATAATCATAATAGTTTAATATATTAATAAAATAAATTTATATAAATATATTAAAAAAATTATAAAAATAGAGCAAATAACAATACAAAAAATATTAACAAGCTTTAAAATATAATAAGAATAAAACTTAGATATTAAAACAAAACTTATAATAGAGGAAAAAAAAGTAATGCATCAAAGTTTACAAAAAAAAGTATAAAAAATATAGAATATTCAAAAGATATAAATTTAAAAAATATAACTTTTAAAAATATAAGAGAAAATATAACAAAAAAACCATATAAAAAATAAAATTTATTATTTATTTGGAAAAAAATAAATGCATACGTTAGATCTGCAATAAGAAAGAATATTATGTTAATGAATGCACTAACAAGCTTTAACATAAAAATAATTTAAAAATAAAATTTGACATAAAACAATAATTTTTGAATTTTTTTAAGATGAAATTAGAATTAATATAAGAATCAAATAGATGTACTTGTAATATTTATTGATTACAAGAAAATGAGAAAAAAATAACTAACTCAAAATATTAATACTCATTATCAAAAGATGTATGATTTATATATTATTACAAATCCAAACAATATTTTTATTAAGGTAGGATTAAAATTCAAAAGTTATACAAGTTACTATCTATATACATATATACATATGTAGATACAAAAACTAATAAAAAAGTATTCCTAAGAGTTTTGAAAACAAATACTAAAATATTTAATTGTAAAAATTGGTAAAACAATATAATGAATCTTAAAAGATGTAGATATAATGATAGGAGGAAAGATTTTAAATTCCTACAATATATCAATACGAAATAAGAGTTGATTTATTAATAAAAAATAATTTACTAAACTTATATAAACCTTTTATACAATATTTAAATAAAATAAAACTAACACCACAAGATGATAAAATTATTTATACGTCAAAAATAAAAAAAACTTTGACTATATCAAAACCAAATTTTAAACAACGACATAAAAAGCAAAAATGTGACGAGAAGGAAACAAAGTATAAAAAAAAATTATTTATAAAACATTTCATATAGAAAAAAATATAAAAAAACAACTTGAGGTTATATGCCTAGAGAAGTATTTTTTGGATATACGAATTAAAGAGAAAGAACTTAACAGTTTAAAATGATCATTATATTCACAAAACTCTAAAAAAGAATCCCCAAATTCATACTAAGGAAGGTAAAACTTTAAAAGGAGGAATTTAAAATGAAAAGGAAGGGCCTAACATTTTAAAAGAGTGTAACATCTTTGAAAAGGAAAACGAAAAGCTGAGTTGAGCTGAAGAAGCATAAAAAGACTAAATGGTCTACAATGGTACAAACCTAAGAATTTACAACAACTGCCTTGAAGCAAGCAAAGTTATTGTCAAATTTAGTTGAATAACTCACAAAGTTTTCACTAATATAATAAAACCTGAAAATAGTTATGCCAACTACAAAGTATTAAAACTAAGTTTTCATTAATAGAATAAAAACTGAAGATAGTTATGCTAACTACAAAGTACCAAAACTAATAACTCGAGAAGATCTAGTAAAAAATTACTTCGTAGTATTACAACAACAATCATTCCACCAAGCAGGTTGAAGACCTTACCAATACTATTAAAGAAAACCTCTATCATATAGATAGTAAAAATAGTACGACCACTAGTATTATTTAAGATAACATCCCTTAGAAATACATTGATTATTGAAGATAAAAAGACCAACATAGGAATTTAAGTAAACCATAATATTTAAGTCTCTATAACTTAACCAAAAAATCTACCCAATAACATATCAAAGATATGAAATTTTACACCACATAAAAAGAATTCCTTACAGGTAGTAAATTTAATATTATTGAAAAAGCTGATTTAATTTTTATTTATGAAGTTCCCATGCAGGATTATTGATAACATATATCCAATAATTAATTTAAGTAAATTAAATTATTTTCCTATAAATTCTAAGAAAGCTATCAAGAACTTTAAGAAAAAGATTGAACTAGGTAACAAGTCTGTCTTTCTTAGATTTTTTAGTTCACTTATGGACTGAAATGGAGAAGGTTGTATCAATTTTTATTATTTTATCGAATTAGAAATTTCTGATATTAATAGAGAAATTTAAAAATCAAGGGCGCTTCTAAAAAATAAACTGAATACAAATAAACTCTGTATACTAAGATGATAAACGGTAAGTCAAATTTTTCATAAATTTAAGAAAATTGATAATTTTTCTAAAATCAAAGTAATTATTTGACTAGTAAAATCATAATCACTTTCCATAACAATATGACCCTTATTAAAGAAGATAGTGAGAAAATCAAGTTTTAAGGTAAAATTTAACAATAATAGGTTTAAAATTTATCAAAAAATAAGAAATTTGTTTTTTTAATGTCAAGAAAACTATCGAGGATCATAAATGTATTTATTGCATTAGAGATTGAGAATATGAAGATATATCATGATTTATGTCATCAAAAAGATTGTCAATATAAAATAATAAAGAGGAATATAGATGTACAACCCGTATCTTCAGTCGACAGGTCATTCAAAAAATAAATAAAAAGCTTAAATTTAAAAGCAAAAAATGAAAAAAACTAGGTGAATTATTGAAGTAAGGGTAAAACAATGATTCCTTATCCTATAAAAAACTACTATTTTATTAGTTGGACACATCTTCAACAATAACAACCTCTCAATTCTAAAAATTATTTATCTATCAACTATGTATCTAGAAAGTATGAGCGACTAAGAATATCTTCGATGTTCTTAGTTGTCTTTTAAAATTTTCATAATTTTTAATATTATGAATAAAATATAGTACAATCACTTTTTTTCTATTTTTTAGTAAGTTTAATTTAGATATCATGTTATGTTTAGATGTAAATATTTCATTATTACTAGGAGTGTATTGAGATTTAAGTAAGTTGAATCATATTAAGTGTAACAAAAGATGACGAACAATATAATAAAAAGATTGTGGTAAATCCATTAAATTCAAGCATGATAATTATAATTTTAAGTTAATTAAAGATTTAAAATAATTAAATATTTGTTTATAATATTTATAAAATTGATAAATAAAAAACTAGTCATATATCTGTATGAAAATGAACAAGGAAATTATAAAAAATAAAATAATTTTTTGATAAGAAACTTAAAGGTTTATTTTTAAATAATAATATGCATAAGTTACAACTAGTGTTATAAAACAACTAATAACATTTTGGTACCAGTCATAGAAAGAAACACACATTATTGGATTCAAATTTAACGTCGTTAACTATTCATGAACATTAGTCATATTAAAGTTCTTTTTATAAACTTTAAAGAAATAAGTGAAGATATGTTAAATCTTATGAATATTAATGATAATTTTCCCACCTCTATCTTGTAGTCTTTTTTTTAGATTTTGTTGTGTACACACTATCTAGATATTATGTTTGATGTGCTATCGTTGTGTGGTAGTTATGTGAAATTTTTTTGGTGTAATGAAATATACAAAAAATTTCAAATTAATCAAGCAAGCTATAACAACACTCAAGCATATCAAGATTAATGCTTTTTCGTTTACCTAGGGCTCAGAGTTTAACTTGAAATTGTTACCATGTTACTTTTTTTTGTTATTTTTTATATTTTTAATGTGTTAAAAAAATATATTTTATTTGTTTTACGTGATTATTATGTGTTATAATTAATATTGTTTCCGACTAAAGACATGATACTAGTTATGTTATTATTTTAGATTTCGTGTGACATGAGTTGTTGTTCATGATTGATTTCTCTCATGTACTATTAAGTGTATTTATTTGAATATTAATAAAATATTTTATTTCAATAGAAAAAGAATAAATTTGAGAAATTATATAAAATAATACAAATAAAATTTATAACAATAAAAATAACATCATAATAATATTAAACATAATTTAATTGAATAATATTTAATATCATATATGTTTAAATAATCATAATTTAATTAAAATAGTATTTAATGTAATAATTTTTAATATAAAATGATAGATGATAATGGACATGTAAATATTATTTCATAGTTACTAATTTTATTGTTTTTTATTTTTTCAAAATATATTGAAATTATACTTGTAATAGTAAAAAATATTTAAAATAATACATTCGTGAAAAGGCAATTATTCAAAAAAAAAAAAACACTTGAGTTAGAACGGAAGTGAAATTTTAATTCTTAAGGTGGTTTCAAAGGTTGCATTAATTTAAGTGTACCCATCTCATTAATTTGATATTAATAATGTATTTCATTTTATTCACTTGTAATAGAGAAATTGAAAAAAATAAATAAATAGATATTATTTAATCTAAAAAATCTTGGAAAAAAATGAAAAAATAATACAATCTTGAGAAGGCAATTGGAAAAAACAACCACATTTCAAAAGCTGGCTTGAAAAGGATCCGTCGCTTTAGTTGTACTTATATTATTAATTTTTTATTTATTTTTGTATTGAGATTTTTACAAATTTTATAATTTTTTAAAAATTATATATATATTTTTAACTTTTAAAGTATGTATTTTGTGTTTTTTAATTCATCAAAAAAAAATCAATTCTCTATTTTTTTAAATATACATCTAAAATCTATTAATTCTTTAAAAGTTTAAATCTATTTTAAATAATGTTTTGAAAATAAAGTCAAAGTCAATTTGGTAAACATAAATACTGTGAAATCACAGAGAAGACATCATACCTGTTATATTATTATTATTATTTAACTTTTGTCGGTTTATTTCCTAGTTTGTTGTTCCATTTAAAGCTTACAGTTCCTTCGCCACCTTTATTTACAATTAAAAAAAGTAATTAAATGTAAAAATCGGAATATCTCATTGTTATATATTAATATGATGTTTACAATAAAGAAAGGAATATCTCATTGTTATATATTAATTAAATGTACAAATCAGAACTGATATCATAAATTTTTTTATTAAATATTATTAAATAATATAGTATTATATAACCTAAAATTTAATATAAAATTTTCAAAATGTAAATAAGTAGCATACAAAACCAAATATATATGTACAAACACAAGAAACTATATAAATAAATACGTTTTAAATAAGTTTGTTATTTCTAAACACATCCACAGCGACCTTAAATGCATCTATTTAGGATGGTCACGGATGCTAACAATGAAAATTTTCGATATAATTGTTTCTAATTTAAATTAAAAAATATAAATTCAAAATTATTTAAAAATCATTACAATTTAAGGATATTTTTATGCGAAGAAGGTATCCATGTGCCAACATTCATGTAGTTAATTGCTTTTTATAATGACCTTATTGCTATGAAGAGAAGAATGTCAAACATGACGTCCTCCACCAACACCAGGAATAAAAAGGCAGTGTTTCCATATAACACTAATAGCATGAGTTGTAAACACAAGTTGAAACACGGTTACAAAACTAGTTTAGCTGATGAAACACTACCAATTGTTGTGACCTGAACTTATGATGATGATCCACAATGCAGCAATATCATCCCATTCGGTTACAAAACTAGTTTAGCTGATGAAACACTACCAATTGTTGTGACCTGAACTTATGATGATGATCCACAATGCAGCAATATCATCCCATTCATATATTTCTCCCTGACACGCCTATACTTATCCAATATCATATTATTTTCTCCTTACATCTTCAAATAAAACCTAAAAAACACCGAGAATAAAGAGAATAGATGTCGAAACAAAATCTAGATTATTTTCATATATGGTGAAATCATTAGCTATATAAATATTAAGAGGACGTGGTGTAGGATAAAATATGAAGAATAAAGATAATGAGGTATCATGTGATTACAACATGTAGAATCAAAAAATCAAGTTTGAGACTTAACAAATAGAACTGAGAGATGAGTGAAAAGATATGCATTATCAATCATTTGAACAACTTGAGTTATGATCTTTTGCAGGTCAGTGAGAGAAAGGTTGATAATGGATCCAGAAGATTGAGACTTTGTTGAACTGGAAGGCATCAACAAAGTAGGCTTAGTATTAGCAACATCAGTAATAGATTTGTTGCGATGGTAACAAGTCTCAATGGTGTGACTATGACGCTTGCAATAATTATTTTGTTGCACGGCCTGCAACAATTGTTAGAGCCAGAAAAATCAACTGATTGTTGAGGTTGCTCAATGAGAGGAGCACAAGGAGTAATAGCCAAAACATTGAACTTATTATGGGTTTGAAGGGTTACAAGCCGAGCTTGTTCTCTAACTAACTCGTTTACAACAGTATCAAGAGAGGGAGGAAGATTGCGATTAAGAAACTGACCTCGGATTGGCTCAAAATCCTTATGAAGTGACATCATGAACTCATAGAGACGAAATTCATCCCTAATTGTAGCATATTGTTAAACATCCGCTGAGCATGTCCAAAATGGATCACAAATGTCAATTTGATCCCAAAGAAAGCAAAACTAATCATAGTAGTCATTGATGGATTGTCATGGTTCCTGTCGAAGTTGATGCAATTCAACTACTAATTGATATTTCATGGATCTGTGAGTAGTGGAGTACCTTTTGGCCAACATATTCCATACTTATTTGACATCATCAAAAATGCACAACATATTGAAAATACTTAATCATTGTATTTTATTATGTATTTAAAGGAATATATATGATGTCTTTATATAAAAGTTACACGTAAACTAGATATAAATATAACTAAAGTAACTAGATATATATTAACAAATACACATTAATCTGTTATTAAATATACGTTAATAATCACTAATTAATATATGCTAAGTTTTTTTTTAATATTATATTTAATTATTCTTCCTATGACATACTTCATATTAATTTTTATGCTATCATTATATTCTACGTTTCATGAAGAAGATGAAAAAAGAAAATGTTAGGACGTATGGAAAATTTAATCTAGTTGAATAAATAATTATTTGAAATATTTTTTAAAGTAAAACAATGATATTTTTTTTTTATAATTTTGGTAGTTGCTTATAAAATATTGTATTAAAGGGTGAGCATTCATAATGCTTCTCCTTATTTTTAATAAATTACGATTCAATAGTTTTTAAATTTAAAATGAGATATTTATTAACAATTTTTGTGTAATAAATGTTTTATGGTACAAACATAGACTAATATATTAAATATATTTACTTCATTCTATTTAAAATTTGAGGTATTTGATTCCTTATCAGGACATGTGTAATTATTTCTACACAATTTTTAAAACCCTGCATACTTTACCTGAACTTTTTGAGAGATCATACAGAGTTTGGAAACAAACGCAATTTCTCATATTTTCCCTTCAATTATACTATAGAAAATATAAGTTTTAATTAATTTGTTACAAGGTCAAATAATTTTATCAAAAATAGCTAACGTGCATTTGCACGTACATTTTACTAGTTGTTAGGAATATTTTTTTATATATAATTTGTATTAATTAGTCAATATATATATATATATACGGTAATTGCTGTGAGATGAATATCAATTCAATGAATTTAATTTAACAAAAAATTACAGACAATTTCTTACCAAAAAAGATTGCAGTTTTGTATTGTTAAACATTAACTATTTTAACCTTGTAGTTTGTTTGTCTGGTTTTGGTTGTATATAAGCTGAAATTTTATATTATAAAAGTGTATCTTATAAATTCACCAATTTTAAAATGAATAGTGTTTAGCACTCTAACTTACAAAAAATGTTTTGAATTTTTAACTATGAGAAAAATTGTCAATTACAAATAAATATATTATTTTAATAATTTTTATAAACAAATTAGAACGCAATTAGACATAAATCATTAATAAAATAAACTAGAATTTAATATAAAATTATTTAACAAAAAATTAACAACAATTATATTCTAATAAAAAATATTTAATCATTTATTTTTATTAAATAAAAATAATATATAAAATAAAATAGGAGACTATCAATGAAATAAATATTTTATAAATAATTCCACAACAAATACTTCACCATTATTAAATAATATAGTTTTAATGATAATTTAATTCATTTACAATAAAAAATAATAAAAATAATGTTTTTTCTCCTAAATTGAACCCTGTCCGAGACTTAAAAACATATTTAACTTGAGTATTAAACATATATTAAAACTTAATCTAAATTATTTGGGTACTTGGCTCACATTTTCTCTTTATTTTGCATGTATAATTATATAATATAATTGGTTCTATTATAAATTAGTTTAGACAAATATTTTTTGTTAAATTTTAAACAAATATAATTTAATGATATATTTATTTATAAATATAAATAAATATTTTTTTATTTAAAAATCACTTATTAATTTAATTATTTGACATAACATCTTTTTATATATGGAGTTTTATTTTTAATCCCTTTAAGAGAAAAATATTTATATATAAATATTTTTTTATTGAATGAATTAAAAATAAAACCATATGTTAATAATTTGATAGTTTATGCATAAAAATGTTTAAATATTTTATTTTTAATAATATTTAGATCTTTAAATAATTTTATTTAAATGTTAATATGTTTTGTAATATATTATTTATCTAAAATATTTGTATATATAATTTGCATATATTAGTTACATGATAACAAATGAACTAAAAGAGTATAATTAAACTATGAATTATTATTTTTTAATTTCAATAATAAAATATAATAAAAGTTATTTATTTATAAAATAATACCTAGTGTTTGTTTGTTTTTAATTGAAATTTTTGTTTCTGTTATTGCAAAGTATTTTTATTGGTGTGTTTAATTTATATTTTTTTAAAATAAATATAATTCTTGTATTTAAATTTTATATATATTCAAATATAATATATATGATTTAACTATTCAATATCAATTTATACAAGCTTTATAAAAGTTTAGATTTCATAGATGAAAAACAATATTTATTTTAAGGGTATGGTAAGATACACTTTTCTTCTCTTTCAAATTAAAAAAAAAATCGTGAAGTAAATCGTAGAAAAGAAAACAAAGAGAGAGTGCGAAGTATCGCCGCCATACACGTGGTTGGATAATGGCTCTTGATAGGAAACCTAAAAGAAATTAGGGTTTTTGAAGGAGAAACACCGATCTTATAAATAGCATCTCACATCCTTAAACCCTAACCAATCTCCCGCAACGGCAATAGTTCTTTGCAGACTCTTCAATCTACAGGTAAGTAGACAAGAAAATGTTAGTACATTTCTTTTAGCTCCGTTGTCTATTTACTGATTGCAGCCGCCATCTTCTATGAAGTAATAGTGTTGCGTTTAAGCAGACGCCAAAGCTGATCTTTTTCTGCTAAATTGCAAACGGAGCCTTTCTTCTTTTATGTTCTCTCAGAATTGGGGAATTAATATATATTAATTTTTCTATGAATATTTAAAGTATTAAGTTGATTTGTCTTAAAAATACGTTACAGATTTGGAAGTGAGGACTTTTTCCACAGATGATCGAATCTGTTTATAATGTGCTTTACTTATCCCTCTTTGAATGTAGAAATTTAGGGTTTATATTATTTATTAAGCTTACGTGAGGGTACTTTCCCAATATGATCTAATCTGATTCGAGCCTTGCTTTTTACAAGTTTATTCGTTCTCGTATCAACGAGATTGTATAGTCTAGCCGGAATTTTGATTTTTTCCCAACTTAAACATACTTTAACTCCAAATTAATTTTTTTGTTCTTTGGAATTTGTATTGTGATTTTTGATTTACTATCCCGAAGATAGTGATGGAAGTGATGATTATTTCCCCAGATGATCGAAGCTGATTATACTGAGCGACTTATTTTGTCTCTAGAGGCATCAAGCCAATCTATTCTGATCCATCACTTTTCACAATATACATATATATATATATATATATATAATGTGTCAATGTAATATACATTTCCTTGTTCTATTTTGTTTTTCGTGAATTTTATCTTCGTTTTGATTTGATGAATGAATAACTAATTATACAAATGAATTCAACCTAAACACAATAGTTTTATGCCGCACAATGCAATAATAGATTAATATAATGCAATATGGGAGCTAAAAGCTGTAATATTATTCTTTATCATTAAATAATAAACCATAACTGCTTTGAAAAAGACTTATCCATCTGTCTAAAGTTGCCTTCTAGATCACAAGGCATAATTGTACTAACATATTACAAGTTTTGTACTTTTGTGTAAAATTATATTGTATTGTTTTATTATTTCCTAATTTTTTGATTGAATATATGCATTATACGATTTCCTCTCTTTTAGTTAAAGTTTTGCCTGAAACATAATAGGTGGATCATCAACTTTTGTTCTGCTTTTTTAATTCAACGATGACGAATGTTGAGGATAAGCAATTTTGTAGATTAATTCTATTTGATTCTAATGGGGCACGAACCCAGTTTATCCTCCATTTATAGGTCCATTATTTAAAGGCTGTGTTTGGATGAAGCTTTTTGGAAGGTATATGTAGAATTTTATAATTTTGTACTGATATTCTTCATTTTTTAGTCCGAATCATTTTTTTTATTTCAATTCATAAAAGAATTTTTTTTATTGAACTGTATAATACCAACTCCAATCTTACCCTACTCTAAATTAGCTTGGTGTAGAATTTGGTGCATAATTAATCCAATCCTGCATCATGTTAAGTGTTGTGTCAAATGTAATACAATACTGTTCTTCTTATTACCGCTTACCACTGTCCATTTTTGCTATTTTTGGTTTTAGTTTTTGATGAAAAAATTTACATTTTTTATTACATATGATAAATTTAAATATATGATACAAAATTAGTAAAAAATTATCAAATATAATTTTTGATGTAATTTTAAAGAAATATTATATTTTATTCAGAATTATGCTTTTTTGTGTAATAGTTGGTGTAATTTTAAAGGAATATTTTATTTTATAAAGAAATATATTTTTTACTATAATATTTGGTATTGTTGTTTAAAAAGCTAGTAAGCTTTGGTGTAATTTTTTTATGTAAAATGGTTTGAAATTTGGTGCAAAAGTTGTAGATGTCCTAAGAATTGAGTGAAAATTAATTACAAATTTGTTCCATGTTAATTTTTATTATCTACTAAATATTAGCAACTATCTTGTCTCCAAGAGACTTGTGGTTGTAACTATTTTATTTATGAAGTTTATGTTTGTTACTTTGGTGGAATGTGTGAGGATACTCTCCCCCCAGTAATAGAATTTGATTCGAATTCTGATATTGTCAAATTAGTTACTCATTTTATTGACTGCAATTTACGAATTTTTGTTCTTGGTGTATTTGAATTGTGATTTGTAGTTAACCCGAAAGATAGTGATGGAACTGATGATTATTTCCCCAGATGATCGAAGATGATTATACTTCGCGACTTATTGTATCTCTTGAGATATCAAGCCAACTTATTCTGATCCATCATTTTTCAAAATAAAAGTGAAGTTTCAAAATACAAAAATATTCTTGACAATATTTTGTTGATTGCACCAGTTTATCTTACTCGTTCCGTATCCGAAGTTTGCATTTGTCATTACCAACGACTCAGAGCTATTACAGCTACTATGGTTTCTAATAATAAAACCTCACCTTTGTAAGCATTAGTTGTATTATCTCATATACTATCGATTAAGATCGACAAATTTTGCCTAGGAGTAGGATAGGAGATATTATCGTTAAATAGTTATTGGAACATGCCCATAGGTTAAGTAGTTCCTGTGCTTTTGTCTAAATTGATTGGGTTGCGATACGAACTCAATTAACCCATTGTGGGTAAGGTATCTTGTGAAGTTGTAGTAGGTTTTTCTAAGATTTTTCCTTGCACCCTTTCTTCCTACATTTAATGTAGTACCTTTACTGTTTACGTTTTGTTCCCCTTTTAATGTAGTACCTTTAAAATACACCTAGTCATGCTTCCAATTGTCTTATTCACCACTTCAGGTTGTTCATCGATTTGCGTGTTGTTACTAAATTTAATACCCTCCCCAGTTTACATGGCCATTTTTGAGGGTCGAATCACAACTACCATCACCGAGTCAGAAATGTCTTGGTGTTTTTGGTAACCATTGGATGAAATCCAGTCTTGGGTCTTTCTAAATAATACGAGGGATTGGTAATGGATATTACATACCCTTGGCTGTTTCGGAGGTATAGCATTTCTAAACATACTTTGCAACCTCCAACTTAGTAGTTCTTTTATGACATTCTTTTTACATGACTTGGGTGATTGTTGTTCATTCCGTAACAGTCTTTCTTTATCAAGTAGTGTTTTTAATGTTTTATTGCGCTAATTATTACATAGAATATTTTGCTCATTAGAAAAACCATTTTCTCTTTACCTTTTTTACCTCTCCAACTAAATACTCAATTACCCTTCCTTCTTGCATCAATATTATCAGTTTCAACTTTTAGTACAAACTCAGAGTTTGGTAAAGCAAGGATGGGAAATAGTAAATTACTTTTGATTAATTCAAAACTTATTTGTCAATCAACTTCCTAAACAATCAAGTAATTGATCACTATAGAAATGAAGTTCTTAATATTTTTCCTTAAAAAAGTAGTAAATCCAAGGAAATTCCTTGCTTCATGTATTCTAGTTGGAGCTAGCCAGTTGTACATTGTAACCTTTCTCTAGAGATTAAAATACAATTTATTATCCTTAAATACTTCAAGCATTGGCCTCAAATACTACTGAATCACTTGTGAATTTGATTAGTTCTTGGTTCATTTATCTTATGAAGTTGAAGTAGGCATTGCATAGCCTAACATGGTAATATCCAATTCTCCTTTCTATTCATATAATTCCTCTTTAGTCTTGAAATCAATCTTCCATTCATCTCTAAGTCTTATTTTATTTGGTAATAACCAATTCTAAGATCCATTTTGGAAAATATTTTAGCTTTGGTAAATCTTTACCTATCTTCCAATGTTAGTATTGGAAACATATATTTCACTATAATCTTATTAATAGCTCTATTATCAATGCATATCTTGCAACTCCCATCTTTCTTAGCACTTTCAAGGTCGGTATAAGACATAGTTAAACTTTTGTGAACATGTTTTTTTAATAAATTCTCCTAGATGTCTTGTTAATTATTTAGGTGTTATGTATTTAAATTTTTTCAGGAGACTTTAAAAATGTTTGTAGTTCCTATTTGTTCTCGATAATTTCTTTGAACATTACAACCAAAATAGTTTGTTGTCCCTCGAGTTCTTTATTGATCTCAGTTCCAATGACATTTTGTACAATTGGTTTGTTTGATGTCCCTTAAGTTCTTTTCCTTGGTGCGCATTCTCTTCATTTCTTAGTTAATGTTAAATTCAATCTTTTTCTTGATCCATTCTACTTTGTATGGATTTGGATGTTTCACGGTAAGAAGATCCATTGCCATTAATAATGTTTTGGACCCCTTATTCTTTGAACTACCACTATCCATGGTTACGTCACACATTTTTACATAGATTAGCAAGTTTTTCTAAAATTTGAATGCATCTGTGACCTCATTTTTTTCTTTATGTATTAATAGGATCCTTTTAATAATGCGAGGAAATTCCTCTCCTTTATCTTCCATGTTGCACTTAACATTATCAAAACTTTTCCTTTCCTCAACACTTATATCGTTGTATTGTTGATCTCTGATGTCTTTCAAAATATTTATTGTTTTTTTCGTCAATAACTTGGTTTGTTACATTTGAAACATTTAAAAGACTTAATCTTAAAACGTGTCACACGTTCTCTCTTGATTTGTTGAAGGGGAATGTTGGACATGTGGTAGATGCGTAACAAACCCGTGGATCCCACCTTGTATGTTGGCTTGTGCGGTAGGTGGGCCCTGTTGGCGTGTAGAGCCATGTGTACCTTAAATATCGTGTTCACTTTCTTTTGTTACGCTTATAATCCAAGCATCTTTTTGTATTCGTTGATTGTTTGATCTAACGGTTGGTATCGTGCGTAATGATGGTGTGCATGGTCTCTTTTTCTTACACAGTATATAAATTTATTTAATTATATTTTAATCCTTGAATTTAATTCAAATTACTTTTTAAATTTTTTTTAATTACAAATAAGTCCTTTTGTTAATTTAAATTAAATTTTAAATTTTTCATAAATAAAATGAAGCTCGATTTGAATTTAAATTATATTTTTGATTTTTATAAATTACAATTAATTATTATTTTATTTGAAATTATATTTTTGAACATAAATTTGTAATTAAGTATTTTTTTTATTGAAAATATTTAATTTTTTTAAAAATATATTCCTTAACAAATAAATCGGAAATATTATTTAAGTTAACTAAAAATGTAAAGAAAATATCAATTATAATTAATAAAATAGATTAAAATAATTATATAAAATATATTTATTAATACTTGCACATTTAAGTTTTTGTTAGTCCTTGCGCTAAAAGAAATAAATAAAACAAATATAACTCAAAGAAATAAAAGAATTTTATCTAAGTATTAAAATCAATTTAAAAATATATTTCATTTTTATAATGAATTTTAGTGTGTGAAGTCGTTTCATGTTTCATTACATAAAATCAAACAAATTTTAATGAAATCACAAATCTAATAAGTTTATTTTTCATTTCTCTCTCCACTCATGAAGAAAAACATAATAACAAATTAATAGGATTTTATTAAGCTTATAATGTATGGATTAGATAATTGTAAGATAAAGGATATTATTTAGCTTAGTAATTGTAGGATAAAAGATAATATTTAGCTTAATTTTTCCGAAACACGTTATTTTAGGATTGAAACAAGAGATCTTCTATCATCAAAATAAAAACTTCCTAATTTGGGATTCAACATAACTTATAATAACCATTTTTTTTCCTATTCTTTCCTTCTTCTTTTTTCAAAATCTATTTTTTTCATTTTTTTTTCAGTCATTTTTTTCTTTTTTGATATATTTTTAAATATTTACTAACAATTGTCAAATGCTATTGAGATAAGAAAAATAGATATATTTGTACATATTTTGTTGGAAGGCTTTCTAAATGAGATAAAAGTATATATATATTAACTTTGAAGCTCAAAAGGAGTATATTATGGATAAAACATGTGAAGGTAGATAGAAAATCTCAAACGATCCAAATATGACTTAAATCATTTTTTTAGTTAAATGTTATCTATAATTTTACTTCGAGAGAAAATTAAACAAATTCTAAGAACTTCGACACCACAAATATCAATCGAATTTCATATTTACATGAACCTTCTCTATTGATATTTGTAATAAGCCTTTTCTATTTTTAATTTATTCCAAGAAACGTTTGATTTATAGTCGTTAGCTTGACTTCTTAATTTTTTTTCTTTTTGTAATAAATCTTAACTTACGAGAAAATTAAAAAATAAATTAAACAAGCAAAAATAAGAAACAAGAATAATTTTTTTTTAATTAAAATCAAATTTATTGATATTAATATCAACAATGAAAATAGTAAACAAATCCTTTGAAAAGATTTAAAAGGATAATGTTTGTCATATAATGGTTTTACTGTTTAATCTCTTAGCAAAAGTAACACCTTCTTGAAGGTTTTGTACATTTCGTACATCCAATTGACTCCTTAGAGATTTTTTCAATCCATTTATAAATTTCATAATTTTTAAGATTCACTTTCTTTTGTATCACTTTTGGCCTTACGTTTTTGAAACTCAACCATATAGTCATCAACACTCCTAGACGTTTGATGATGATTGTGGTATTACTTGAAAAGTGTTTTTGATAATCAAAGAGTAAAAATTCTTCAAATATGATTCTCTTCCTCAAAATCCAAGAATTAATAGTTAGCTCACCATATGTGCTTTGAATCCTTTCCCATCACACTTGCTCTTTTTTTGAACTTATATGCTACCATTTTAATTTGCTTATCTTTTTGAAATTTTCATATAATCGAAGTAATCGTGCATCGTTTTAATCCAATCTAAAAATTAAGGTATATTCATCTTTCCTTTATTAATTTGAGTGTCATTTTTGTACTTATAGTAGTAATAATCAAGTTTGTTTTAAAATGAATTGGAGGTTGGTGTTTGGGGTGGGTAATGGCGAGAAAAAAATGGTTTAATGGGGGTTTGATGCCATATAGGTCTCGAATTGGTATTAATTAGGTTTTTTTTGTTGGATAATTTTTTGGGTTTTAAAAATGGACATGAGCTCAACGAGGTTGGACTTGTGTTGTTTGATTACGCCTAAGCTTTCATTGTAGGTGTTGTTGTGGGATGGATTTGGCGTCAAGGGTGGCTACGAAAAGGGAGGTAGTTTGATTGGGTTCGTTAGGTTCTTTGGGTTGTGGGTTTCATAGTTCATTCATTATTTATTCACGGATTGTGACATAATTTGCTTAAATTCTTATAAATTGATTCGAAATTGTACCTCATTCATTTGTTTTTGTTCGCATAAATATGTACCTATCATTCTCGTGATGGAAGCTTCATTCGCTTGTTGTTGATTTTCTTCACCATAATTGGCCATCTTCACACATGAAAAACTTGATCCTTTGATATCATTTAATGTAGAAGAAGTCAAAAATTGATTATGAGAAGATGAAATCTTCCTTAAATAGATAGAACTCTTATGATTATAACTCATAAAATGCCATAGAAAATTCACAAAGAAATCTTTGATACAAAATTTGCTCAACAAACAATGTCCAAACAAACTTACATGTTAACTTGATTCTCCGATATCATTTAATGTAGAAGAAGTCGAAAATTGATTATGAGAAGATGAAATCTCCCTTAAACAGATAGAACTCTTATGGTTCTAACCCACAAAATGCCATAGAAAATTCACAAAGAAATCTTTGATACAAAATTTGCTCAACAAACAATGTCCAATCAAACTTACATGTTACACGACTTTGTCTATTTCTATTAAAGTTTGTTATGCAAAAAAACAAAATAGTAAATTTTAAAACATATCATTTAAAAATATTATAAAATAGAGTGAAATGAAGAGCAAATAAACAAAGTATTTGTAGCGTAAAATAAATTTAATTTTGATTTAAATTTCATAATATATCAGATATATTTAAATTTCACATTTTTTAGTTTAGAAAAATTTGATATATGATTATTTATAATTTTTATTTATTAAAATGTTTTTTATAACATTTTCGTTAGGAAAATAGAAATTGGCTTCAAACATGATATATGTTTAAAGTTATTTTTATTAAAATTTTAATTTAAATGAGATAAAATGTAATAAAATTATATTTAAATGAAACCTAAGAACTCTATTAATTAACTCATGCTACGTCTGCTTGTTTAATGCTGTTTTAATGTATTGTGTAGCTGTCTGATTTGGTTTATTTCTTAATTTTCTTATACTTCTAAACTCTCTCTAACATTGAAATTTAAGGTTTTTGATGTACGTTCTTCGCTTTTCCTAAACCCAAGTAAGATCTTCCTCTATAAAAGTGATTTCCTTAATTTTCACTTTATCTTCTTTCTTGTGTGAATCAATATCTAGTTTTTGGTCTATATTAATGGGTCTCTCTAAAGTTCTCAACTTTGGCTTATCTATGGATCAACACATTTATATTCTCCCTATGTGTCATCAAGGTTTTTATTTATTTATTATAATAGTTCAAATCTATTGTAATTTTGTTTATATTTATGCACTATAAATTTTATGTATAAGTGAATACATTTATAAAGCTTATTATCATGAAAAGTAAATACAAATAGTATTATTATTATTAAAAATAAATATTTTTGTTTCATAATTATTTAAAATCATACAATTTAATTTTGAGATTAAAATGCAATTTTTATACTAAAATTTTTATTTTTATAAAATGAAAAACTAAATTAACTAACTATAAATAAAGAAATTAAACTTACATATTTTATAAGGGGATACCTGTATCCTTTGTCTTCCATTATCTATTACTCACTCGATGATATCCCATAATTGGCTTAACTGGATAAGAAATTTTGTCTATAAAATACATATATAATGTAATAGTTTAAAAAAAACATAAAGTATGTTTTATTTTAAAAATAGATGAAATTTAACCTTAAATTTAAAAACCTATTTTTTAGTCAATTTTATATTTAAAAAATATATATTTATCAGCTTCTTTTACAAATCTCTTTTATCATATCATATTTTAAAAAATAAAAAAATTTATTTTATAATAAAATAAATATAAATTTATAAAATGATATGTTAATTATTTTAATAATTTATAAATAATATAATATATTATTATTATTATTAATAAATATAATTATAATTATATTTAATAAATAATTATAATATTAATTACAATTATTCATAAAAATAATTAAATTATTAAAAAATTGAAAAACCTTTCTATCAAACTTTCTACTAGATATAAATACAAACATATAGCATTATATCACAAATTTTGCGTGAAAATATTATTTAATATAATATTATTATAATTATTTTTATTATTAATATAATAAAAAATATAAATTATATTTAATTAATTATATTTTAATATTTTAATATTTAAATAAAATTATTATTAATAAATATTTGTTATCTTAGTAACAATTAAAATTATAATAATATTAAAGATATGTGTTATAATGTAATTTATTTTTTAATTTTTTATTCTTAAATAATTTATTTTTAAAAAATGTCAATAATTTTTCATAAAAATGATTGTTATTATTTAGTAAAGTTTTTAATAATTTAAAATTTTATAATTATTGTATAATTTATTATTATTATTATTTTATAATAAAAATTTGATAAGTTATTTGTTATAAAAAATTATATATTTTTTATTATATAAATTTAAATTATTTTTATTATTATTTATTTATAATAAAAATAAATTATTATTTATTTATAATAAAAATAAATTATTATTTATTAAAATTTTATGACGAAGAGATTTTATTTTTAATTTTTTTTAGAAGATAAGAAGTGATAGAAAAAAAATACGGTTGAAAAATAGAGGAGGAGACAGAAAAAAAAAGTTTCAATTTATCCTTTTTTGTACTAAAATAAATTTAAGTTTTTTTTTAAACTATTATATGCCTTAATGGGATAAGTGAATGTTATAAATACTTCAAAACAACGATGAACTGCCTGCGTTTGTAGTACAAGTTTAGGATAATTACTGTCCTAGCAATAAATCCTGCTTCGACTCCCACCAAACGAAATTGTCTATTTTTTTAGTTTCATTTTCTTGGCAAATATATTCTAAATTTTGATTTTTTATTTTTTGACAATAAATCGGAGCACTTTTCACGACATTTTTGTTCTTATTTTACGTCCCTAGGACTCAAATGGCGGCAGTGCGACCGAGAAGCCCTCAAACCGCAAATCTGCTGTCTGGCCTCAATCAAATCAAGTATCTACTAATTTTTGCTATTTGATTCAATGTTAATTTCTATCTCTTATTTATATGATTGAATCAAATTTTAGTATTCCAATCGAAAGAGTAAGTTTGTTTTTGAATTTTTTGAAAAAGAGCATCAGATCCGAGCTCTGAGTGATGCTTTTCTTTTATTTTTCGATTTTGTTTTGGTCTCCAGTGAGAATGAGAAAAGTAGGAACAATGGCGCAGCAGAAGAGTTGTTAAAGCACATAAGAAGTCACGAAGTTGCTTTAGCCGAGCTTAATGCTCTCTATTCTTCTCGGGTAAATGTTTTTCTCCCACTGTTTTTTCCCCTCTTAGTATGGAAGCTTTTTTGTTCGATGTAAAGTGTATAAATTTTGAACTGCTTCTACTTTTGGTTGAAAGTGACTTCTAATATCTCATAACACTGCCTAAATTTTGAGAGAAGTAGTTTTGGATGCATGTTCACTTGTTAAAATAATCGCTAGGTGTGACTCAGAATTATTTTTAACATTTTCGTCCGACACACCTAAATTTTTCTCTTAAAACACTTTGAACCAAATCAATCTAAAATTTTTAGGTTCAACACAACTTACAGAGAATGAAAACCGATCAAACTGAAAATTGAATAGAAGATGAAACTGAATGTTAATCAAAGAAAGACTTTTATGATTTCTAGAATGAGAAAACTTTGATGTTCTCGTGTTTTTTATTGCTGTGTACTGAATGAATTTTACAATACAATGCTAGCTCCTTGTATACTGGAGATCATTACAGTTAGTTACAAAAATGCTAGCTCATCTTTTACAAATACAATTCATGCAATCTAATTAAAGCTACTATTCTCAGCTACTTGATAGCTCCACTTCAGATATACTTACATTCACTTCATTTTAAACTACTTGTCTTGAAACAGAAACACATCCAAACAAGCCCAAAAATTAGTTATATAATTAGGTTGATCCAGCAATAGTTGTTATTGTCAATGCATAATTGCTTGTTTGGGTGTAATTTAGGTGTAAAAATTCTCAGGTCTAATTGTTTGCTTTGTATTTCATAACAAGTCTCTATAATTGGAAGATTGTCCCTTATTGTTTAATTTTCCGGTGCATTTCTGTCCCTTGGTAGGGTTGCATCTTTTGAGCAGCTTTTAGAACTGCCTGGCTTCATATATATTTTTTTTGCCAACGAGCTTAAGGGATATTTTAATTCTTTTAAATTTTTGTTTTAGATGGAGTTTAGGGATTGCTCACCTTGATGAAGATTGCATATTCGAATTGACTTGAATTTTTTGCCTTTTTTTTGGGTTGAATGGAATGTTTTGTCCCATGATTTGCAGTTAAACAAACCATTGCAGCCTATTTAACCCCAATCCAGATTGGACCAATTTAATAAATGAGTAGCAGGTCTATGATCTAATTCTTTGTATCCAAATGCTTTGAAAAGCCTTGGGTTGTACATGTAGTGTTCACGGTTGTGTTGGAAATTGCCAACTCTAATTGTAGCAGAAGATACCAGTCTCAAAACTGTTTGTTTCTGAATCCTATATAATTATGAATTATCTTAAACCATTTACTTTGTGTTTCTTTCTTGATGGGGACAATATAACATCCACTCATTTAGATTGTTCTCTTTGTCGTATATTATCATGATGTTACGTATATGTACTTATATTCTTTTGGGTCACAGGCCGTTTATCAGAAGAATGGGAACTTGTTCTTTCGTACAACAGTGCAGAAAGCAACCACCTCCGCACAAAGTAACACACTTTATCTTTCTTTTATTAACTTTTATTTTCATTTTTTCGTACTCGGTTAACTCTCTAATGGTATATTTTGTCATTTTGCTCTAAATATTGTGCAGAACAACTTGATTTGGCCAAAACTAGACTACATAAGCTGAATTTTCCTTGAGATGACTCTGGTCTCTAGAAGGTTAAAGACTTACAGCCCTATCCTCCAGAACATGCATCTACTTCAGTTTAATTCATATCCGAATGATCAGAACGTTGAAATGGGAATGTATCAAATAGACAAGAGTATTGTTGTATTTACAAGAACTTCAGGAGTCTAGTTCTTAGGTAGTTGTTGCCTTGTATATTTTAAGGACTAATGACTGAAACTTCTATATATATGGCTTATGCGTTCTACTGTTTTATTTATTATCAAGAATTATTTGTTGGTTTTGAGATAAATTGTCATATTGGTCTATCCCAATAACATATGTGAGCAAGAACACTGAGAAAAATTACACATTTGATCTCTTTTTATATCTGTTACTTTTGTTCTCTATTTCTCTGGACAAACATGTTAACTTGGTAGAGGATTAATGAATATTTTTCAATGGAAGTCTACTTTAACATGGCAATTTTTTCATATATAAAAGTAAAGTGATTTGAAATATGAATTGAAGTAGATAGCTCTTTTTATTCCCTAGACTATCGTGACATTTATAGTAATGCTTCATCATGGATGATAATAAATTAGAGTTTTTATCAATTTCCTCGAGAGAGGTGAAAGTTTTTCCAAAACTTTGTTACTGAAAATTATTTATTATTTTTAGAATATGTGAATACGTGATATTTAATGTCAATAAAATTAATATTTTGTGCAACTTTATTTTTTTGAGAAATAAATTAATACCTAATAAGAGGTGAAGGGAGAAAACAATTTAATTATTGAAAAATATATTTTAAGAATAAGGAATAACACTTTCTTCGTTACAATAGAATGAATATATTAAAATATTTATATATTTTTGTGTTTTCTTATTTGTATATTTTTCTTCGTTATGTTTTATTGATATGGATCATAATGAAGTTTCTTTTCTAATTTTATCCGTGCTTTAAAATTAAAGATTATTTTCTTTAAATTTTTTTATATTTCAGTTTTGAAAAATAAATAATAATGTAGCTATTTAATCCAATTGTATGGTATTATTATTATCTCATAAAAAAAATATATTCTATTTTAAATTAAAAATAAAAATTAAGTAATTAAAAACACATATTTATCATTAAATATATATAATTTAATAATTAAATATAATAAATTCGATTTATTGGTTAATATTAGTCTTACGATTCTAACTTATTTTTTTATAAAAATAAAGTAACACTTTTTTTAAAAAGAGAATTAACGAAAAACAATAACGATATGTTTGGTGCACTATATCAGTTGAATATGATCGTATTAAATAAATTGTATTGAATTATATTATAATTAACCTGTAAGTATTTAGTGAGAAGTTATATAATATAATTTGATAAAATTAATTATAAATATTTTAATAAAATTTATCAATATCAATATTTAATTTATTTTTATATTTTATTAGATTTAAAAAAATTATTTTTAATTTGATATAAAATAAAAAAATTAAGATACATAATTTATAATTAAAAATTTAGATAAATTATATTAAGTGTTTAGTGCAATTTAAATCCATATTTTCTAATAGTGTAAAATTTTTACATGACTATATTATTTATCTATTATACGATCAATGATGAAAATATTGACGATATTGTTTAGATAATGTAACTATTTTATATATCTTGATATCGCATATGTGACATTCATATCTTTTGGTTAAATTAATATAAAATTATCAAAAATATCGATAAATTATTACTTAAGTGTTGTTATCGTTTAAATATCTTTTTTGACTAACATATATTATATATTGTTGCTAAAATGTTGTTATAATATTAACATAAATCGATAAAATATAAAAATATTAAATTTTGACAAGGATGAAAATATTGATTAATAATAATTAACATAATTAGATAATTTATTTAATTATTTTAAATTATTTAACTAATTTTCTATAATATTTTACAAAAAATGATATATATTTTATTATAGAATATTTTAATTAATTGATAAATTTGTGACTAATATAAATATTATAAATATTTAAAAATAAATACATGAAATAAAAAATTAGTTTAAAATATAAGTAATAGTTATTTTGATGTTTTATAAATTTTTTTATATAATTTTTGTGATTTTTTTTAAAAAATTTATCAATATTAATAATATTTATATTTTTATAAAAATTATATCACGACGTATCAAACATATATCTACATTTCAACCTTGTATATGATATGATATAATTTTACAATTAAATAATGAATAGTTCTGCGTGTCTTTAGTAGGATTAAATCTCAATTTTCGTATCTATTTTTTATTAATTATTATAATAATATTTATTATTAAATTATGTGAGGGTGATAATAATTAATAAAAGAATTCAATTAAAAATAAAGAAAAAATAAGATAATAATAATAACGTTTAGAGTTTTTCTATGCTACTTGACAAACATGCCGGGTAAAGAAACAGAAGCAACCAGTGTTAGAGTGAATAGTTAGTGAGGTGTCACCCTTGCGTGAAAGAGCGCCATTTTTTTTTTAGATTGAACCGGAGCCTATTTAAGAGTGTAGAGTTAGTGAAGTGTCACCCTTGCGTGAAAGAGGCGCCATTTTTTTATGAGATTGGACCGGAGCCTATTTAACGGCACGTGTGTTATGGAAAATCTTATTTATTACTAAAAGTGAATATGTCCATTTAGGTGATTGAATAAAATATTTTGAGACTAATTAGTCTCTATGTATTATGTAAATTATATCTTTCGTCCACATACTATTTTTTTAACCATTAAATTAATTTTATAATAATCTCATTTTAAATGAAATTACCCTTAACTAACTTTCCCTTACCAATATATGGATACTAGGTGAATGGGCGTTACGTTACTTCGCGTCATATTCGCCAGCATATTCTCGTTCTTGACCCAAACATCTGCCACCTCATTTTTATATGTTATTAATGATCGGTAATATGTTAATAAAAAAATTATATTTTTAATTATTTTTATGTACTTATATATCACGATGGTAAATCACACGCCGAAAATTGCAAACAAGAATAGGACAACTAATTCACTTTGGCCCTCACATCAAAGTACCGCCCACATACACACAAGCCACGATCAAGTACCCTCAGCCTGCTATATTAATAAAGACTCACCACGCTCTATTTCTTTCTTTTTGGCTCTAACGCTTCCATTTCGTTTCGATTCATCTCCACACTACATTTCTCTGCTCTCTTTCTTTGAATTGGGCTCTAATGGCGGCAGCTGCTACACTCAGTCGGGCCGATTCCGATAACCTCTCCAACCTCAAATCTGCTGTCTCTGGACTTAATCAAATCAGGTATCTTCTAATTTTTGTTTTCTATTCAAATTTGAATTTCTAGCTCTGATTCATCCTTTTCTTAGTTTATAATTGATGGGATCAGATTTTTAGTTTTCCGATCGACTCTTATACATAGTTACTATATCACTTGCATCTTGAAGTGAATAAGAGATCCGAACTCTGAGTTTGATGCTTTGCTTTTAATTTTTGATTTTCTTCTGTTCTGCAGTGAGGACGAGAAGAATGGATTTATCAATCTCGTTGCTCGCTATCTTAGGTAAACTTCAATTATTTCTCCTGCTTTCTTCCTCGTATTGTTTGGTTTGAGCAAGATATGTTGTCAGGGAAGATTTTCTGTGATGGTTCTTTTGGTATTAATTTAAGATCTTTCCTTGATTTAGTAATTTTCAGATGGATGTCCAACTGTTTCGTTTCTTATTTCTTGTGATCTTATATCTTTTAGCGGTGAAGCTCAACATGTTGACTGGAGCAAGATCCAGACTCCTACCGATAAGGTAGTGGTTCCTTACGACACCTTGGCACCACCTCCTCAAGGTAATATATCGATTTTTTTTCTAAAGTAAATATTCGATCTTATGGTATGTATCGCTTATTTTCACAAGCTTATGATCTTGTAAAAAAAATACAGATGCAAAGCAAACCAAGCAACTTTTGGACAAACTTGTCGTGCTTAAGCTTAATGGAGGTTTGGGAACCACAATGGGTTGCACTGGCCCCAAGTATGTATTATTATTAATTTAGTAGCAGTATAATTGTTGTTAATTATACATTATTGCATTTGAAAGCTTCTGTCACAATGCATTGCCTTTGTTTCTCTCTTCAGTTTAAGATTATACTTTTATTCCATTATGTAATTAACTGCATTTAGGTCTAATTGTTATGTAATGCGCACAATAGATCCATTTTGATTAAGATTCACATTACCTTATAGATAGGTTAAACACTTAAAAGGAAATTTAGATTTGGTACAATTAGGATCCATATCCATCTGAAAAGTTTCTCACTTTTATAATAGTATATGGCTGCATCTTGTTTGGTTTATTTTAAATTACTTCATTCATTTGTGGTCATAAGTAGTAACCAAAAATTATTATTTCGGCATTTCTCCTCCTTTTACTAGCATAATTATGGAAATAGATAAGATAGAATAAAAGTTGATTGAATATGGATTATTGCAGTACAATTTGGATTTGCTATACAGTTATATTCAATTTGCATTTTTATTGAGTTTTTTAAATTTATTATATTCTGAACTGTTATTTGTTATCTTATCAAGTTGGCGCATTTCATTGAGTGGATCTATCTGAGTATCTGTACAAAATGTCTGATCCTTAATTTAATTTTTGGTATGCAGGTCTGTCATTGAAGTTAGGAATGGGTTGACGTTTCTTGACTTGATTGTCATCCAGATTGAGGTTTTTGTCCTCCTGTATCTCTTCTTTTTCTCTCTTTGACATGGGCAAACACAAACACTTACCATGGACACATGTCATAGACACATCGTACATTTGCTAATCCTTCCATTCTGCAGAATCTCAACAAGAAGTATGGCTGCAACGTTCCGTTGCTTCTAATGAACTCGTTCAATACCCATGATGACACAGCAAAGGTGGGTCTTTAATTTGCTTTTGGATTGGCCTTTTCTCATGTCTCGACAGATTAATGTCTTATAACAAAGTGAATACAAAAAGTTTTGAGATTAGACTACTGTTATCATAGTATAATCACAATGTGGTAATATTGATTAGTCCTGGAAAACAAATTTCTTGATGTTTAGTCATATGTAAATAGTTGTATTTGAGAGCTTCGTTTATGTGATACATAATTTTACTTTCTCTTATGGGAGATCACCAATGTTCTATTTGTTTTGAGAAAAAAATGTAATAAAAGAAAACACTGATGTGAAATGCTCCAAACAACATATTGTAATGTTTATAGTAAATTGCAATCATATAATAGAAACAAGATTGTAAAAATGTTGAGAAATATAATACTTTTATGGATGGCTTGATCATTTATAATATAACTTTTATATTAAATAATAGTTCAAAAGTTTACGATATAGAAGTTTCTGAAACTTTAGTGGTTGTTATTCTATAAACTTTGCATGTGGTAGCCATTTAGGGGAGGCGAAATGATGTATGTTTGGGCAATGTGCAGAATATCTCAGTAATATGTTTTTGGAAAACTTGTCAACTGTGAAAGATGAAAATGATCTTCAGCTTGCAACTGCATACGTGTCTACCTTAGTGATATTCTGTTATCCACATGTGCATTTGTCGATTTTGATTATCTACAGTTTATTCATGAACTAAATAGTGTGTTTAATTCAGATTGTGGAAAAATACTCCAGCGCAAATGTTCAAATTCACACATTTAATCAGGTCTGTTGTTCTAAACTTATTTATATGCTTGGTTTAGTGGAAACTTTAAAATAGTGAATTCATATTTTCTTCCACTTCTTTTGATTCATTCAGAGCCAGTATCCTCGTTTGGTTGTTGATGATTTTTCACCATTTTCATCCAAAGGACAGACTGGCAAGGATGGATGGTATGATTGCTTAACTGTTTACTTGAAGTGTAAAATTTCTTTTGATCTTGCATAATATTTATTCTGCCAGATGCCGGGTGAATCAAACTAGGAGAACTCTGGATTGGTATTGATATATCTTTTAAGCTCTGGTTTCATGTTCTTGGACATTCTTGCCGTTTTTCATTTTTCTTTCTGTATATCATTTTTGTAAAGTTGATCAGACATATTTATTAACTTATATCTTTTCGTATTATTTGTTAAAGATTGCAAATTTCAATTCCAACTCAATTCCAACCTTTTTTTTCTTTCTGTGAAAGCAAATAGCTTTTTTGAGTACTACCTGCAAAAGATTGAGAGTATTTGGATTTAATATTTATGATGCTTTCTTTTATCTTTTGAAAATATTTTTTAGGTGATTATCATGAAAATACTAACTGTATGAATATTTGCAAAATACTAGTGGCAATGCGTACTTAATGGTTTCGACACTTAATAACTTTCGACTAAACCCCATTTTGGGTTGCTGAAATGAAACGCTTGTTAATATATATAGGAATGGAGTATTTGAATCAAGACAATGCCAAGCATTCACCTTCTCTAATAGAAGGCGGTTGGCTTGTTTGTTAATTGAGTATTTATTGGTTTGTAATTTTCTACATCTATATTGTTAAATAAGTCCTCATTTGCATATTGTTGGTGCTTGCCAAATACGAAAAATGAAAAGGCAGGACATCAATGTGGTGCTGTCTGTGTATAAAGCCGTATGGTGATTTATTTTCAAATTCATATAGTGTTCCTCGTTAGATATTTCCTTTAGTGATTGTCTTTTATTCTTGTACCTTATGTGGTATTTTTTTTCTTTTTCCATGAAGGTATCCTCCTGGCCATGGTGATGTGTTCCCGGCCTTGAAGAACAGTGGAAAACTGGATGCATTACTGTCTCAGGTTGGCAATATAACGTAGTATAATTTTTAGTATGTATTTTTGTGCTATAAATCTTGATTCTGTTTTGACATTCCATTTTACTTATTCCTCTCTCGTCTGCAGGGGAAGGAATATGTGTTTGTTGCCAACTCAGACAACTTAGGAGCTGTTGTTGATTTGAGTATCCTTCATTTTTTTTTTCATTTTGTAGCAGTTCTTCTATTTTATCAGTTGTTTATTGCAATATGTATGATGATATACTACGAAAAAAAGCTCTGTAGTGTGTTCTTGTTCTTGACTGGATGTGATAGAAATATTGAATCATTTGATACAAAACAAGAATGAATACTGTATGGAGGTATGTAAAGATAATTGTTATCTGTTGCTTTTTTTCGTTGTTGCCACCAAGTGATTGTTTCTACATCTTTCTCTTTTCTGTTCAGGTTACTCCAAAAACCTTGGCTGATGTCAAGGGTGGCACTCTCATTTCCTATGAAGGAAGAGTTCAGGTAGACAACTTTCCTAAATTCTTAGTGCTTTGGATTGTGTTTGGTGCACCACTTTCGAAAATGGTTTCATAAGTGTTTTATGGAGAAGTGTTTGTTTTTTCCTTTTTTATTCCTCTTAGAATTAAAGGGCTGCATGAGTAGGCCCCACACACAGTGGGCTATACGGTCCTCATAGAGAAATATGAGAATATAGTTAGCTATTCAAGATCTTGTCAATCTTTATTTTTGGAAACCTTTTAATCTTATGGGAGAGCAATAAGGTTTCAAAGTCAAGAGCGTTGTGGAGCTGAAGGGTGAAAGCAATCCTTTGGGAGTTATAGATGGAGAGAAATAAAAGAATATTTGATGATAGTGAGAATCATAGTACTTTTTTGTGGGAGGAACGTTTATTTCTAGCATCCTGTTGGGCATTAGCTTTAAAAGAATTAAAAGATTATTTTCAATTTCTCATTAGGTTTAATTGGGAAGTTTGTTTATCTTAGTTAGGTTTTGGACGTGGATTATAGCTTTTATTTGGTGTAGTTTGGTGTGTCTTTTTTGTAAGTAGAATATTGATCTATTTTGTATCTTTGGAATTATTACTTAATTATATAAAATATTGTTTCTATTAAAAAAAGTTGCCCCCTCACACCGTCCAGATTCTAAATATTGCATCCAAACACACTGCTTTTCTTCATCACCTAATTCGTATCAGCCAACAAATCAGCAACTGACCCTTTTCTTTTTTGTTTGCTGTTTGAATGATTTTATTAAGCTCCTGGAAATTGCTCAAGTTCCTGATGAACATGTAAGTAATGGTTCTTTCCTATCATTCTTCTCCCCCCATTTAATTGTTTATTTTTTCAGTTGTCGTTCCATGAGCCTAAATTGAACTCTTCTGTTCAATTTAAATAGTAATATGGTAAAGACTTCAGTTGGGTCAAAAGGAAAGAGGAGTTTGGTGTCCCGATTAAGATGGTTCAAATGACTGAATAAAGTTTAAAAATTTGATTCCTTTTTATGTCTCCTTTTCTTTTATGTTTTCCAATCCCTGGACCTGGATGAACTTTAAGATGGTCTGCAATTTCTGTTTATACTTGAGTACATCATGCCTTACCTATCCCCCAATTGTCCATGTTGTTATCTAGACCAGATAATTTATCAAGGGATATCATTATTACCATAAATGGGTAGTCATATGTTGGACAAAATAGTTAAAAGCATCTTGTTTTTGGGTCATCTTGTACTTATGTGTGATGCTATTTTCACAACAGGTCAACGAATTCAAGTCAATTGAGAAGTTCAAAATTTTCAACACAAATAACTTGTAAGTCATATCATATGATGTGCTTTAAACTCGTTTCAATTGTGTACTAATAATATTGTCTTATTTAGGTGGGTGAACCTGAACGCAATCAAAAGGCTTGTAGAAGCTGATGCACTGAAGATGGAGATAATTCCAAATCCAAAGGTATATGATTATCTTAAAAATATTCTGCCTACTATAGTATGGTTTCTTATATTTTATTTTGTTTGTAGGAAGTGGAAGGAACCAAAGTTCTTCAACTAGAAACTGCTGCTGGTGCAGCTATAAGGGTATTTTCGACACAGAACTAGTTCTAAGATATTTTTAGTCAAATGATAATACATTGTACTGAAACTTTGATTATTCTTGGCCTATCAATCAGTTTTTTGATAGAGCTATTGGTATCAATGTGCCTCGGTCTCGTTTCCTTCCAGTGAAGGCAACTTCCGATTTGCTTCTTGTCCAGGTAACATTTTTTTTTCCTGCATCCTGATAATAAATGTAAAATCATGAATGGTTTGTTGCATATCCAACTCTTTTACACTTGTTGCCTTTTTCAGTCTGATCTTTACACCTTAGAAGATGGCTTTGTTATCCGGAACAAGGCTAGAACAAACCCTGCCAATCCAACTATTGAACTGGGCCCAGAGTTCAAGAAGGTTAATATTTATTGCTCATGCAGATGGTGCAGATTCTTGATGAAAATAATGATTTTTGAGATTTGTTCTATAGGTTTCCAATTTCCTGAGTCGATTCAAGTCAATCCCCAGTATCATTGAGCTTGATAGCCTTAAAGTGTCTGGTGATGTATGGTTTGGTGCTGGTGTCACTCTCAAGGTATGGATGTGTACCATTTAATGAAGTTACACTTTATAAGTCCCTACGTCTTGGTTCATATTTTTGGAAAAAATAACACAGATAGATCTTAGTCTTAAAAAAAAAAACAGAAAACTGAGATAGATTATAACAGGTGAGTTCCTAAATCTGATGCAACTCTGCATAATTATTCAAATAGTGAGAATGACGGTACAACTAGTGGTGGGGATTTAGGAAAGCTTGTGCACTTTGATGCTATTACACGAGAATACCATTACCCTTTCCTATTTTCTTTGAAATCTTTTTTTCTTTTTCAATATCTTTGAACGTATTAGTCATTTGTCTGAATGTCAATGTTGTCATATGTATTGTCTGCTATTGTCAGCAAGCAAGGACCTTACTAGCCCTTCATCTATTGTAAATCCATTTTGTCCTGCTTAGTATCTATCTGAGTATGTTATTTTTTTATGGAGGTTGTGAATTCATTGAGCAGTTTGGTTTGGGAGACACATGCATTTGCTTACCTTCATTGTTGATGAAAGTTGATACATGGACCTATTGTTCGATTTCTTCTGCTTAATTAAATATTAGCGATATTATTGACCTTTCTGTTTTGCCCTGTAAAGGGGAAAGTGAACATCACAGCTAAACCAGGGGTGAAGCTAGAAATTCCTGATGGAGCTGTGCTTGCAAACAAGGTAAAACGATAGATATTACAATTTAATTAGTCCCTTGAACATAGCTTTGTAACCGTTGGGAATATACTGAATTGACATTACTGTTCATGCACAGGATATTAATGCCCCCGAGGATATCTGAGTTTTTTAACCAAGCATGGTTAATAGAGGCTGTTCGAGTTTAAGCTTCTCTCTTTTTTGTTGATGCTTGTGCATTTTGAGAGAAAAATAATAGTTGACTTTTACGTAAATGGTTTTGGTTATATACTATATTATGTTTATTATTGAAATCTGTATCACAGAAGTAGCATACAATCTCAATAAATTTATGAGCTTTTACAACTAATGATTATAAGAAATTCAGGATAATGTAGTTGGGTTCCTCTATTTTGATTTCTCAACGAACTTTAGACCGCTGTGTCTTAGTGGTAGTAACGGCAATGAGACACTTTTCCTTCCTCACAGATGAAAAGTATTTTCTTTTGTTTGTGCTTCTTAAAATATTTATAATTATTTTTAAATTTAACATTAAAAATAAATAAATAAATAAATAAGCGAAAACAACAAAGGGACAGTATGTTTGAATGAATATGTCAATTGTGAAGTAAATCTTCAATCTGGCTGCTATATATAGTCCTAAATTGGATGAAACAGCTTATGAACGTTATAGTTTGGAAAGTGTAATGATATTGTTGCAGTTATTGTCACAATGAAATATCTATTTCGTCCATAGTATTAATTATATTTTAATGTTATTATTATTAGATAAAATTATCGTTAATGAATTATTCTTACGAAAATAACAAAATTTATTGGGATAATATTACTCAAAAATTCTATTCATTGCTTTATTGGGAAATAAATTCTATTGCTCTCAAAGAATATCATTTGTTGGAAAATGGCTGATTTAACCCTAGTTTTGTATGTAAAGAACACGGCTTGGTTTTCAAAGCTAATGTTATTAGAACAAGTTAAGTTTATAAATAGTTGAGATTCCCTAAACCTTAGCTGTCTCTTTCATCTATTTTTTTTAAATATATCTTGCTTTTGATGCATGATAATCTGAGACAGAATTCTCATCTTATAAGAGTTTCTTTTCTCTTTGGGTAGGTTTACTCTCTTTTTTTGTTTGTTAGGTTTAATAAAATCATCATTATTTTTAGTGTATTTTTACCTTAATATTAATTTAAGTAAATTTATTTCTCACATAGATTTATTTTAGTATAAATCTTTGAGTGTTTTTTTATTCTAAATTTAGATATAGATTTATTAGCTTTTTTATTGGAGTTGTTATTATCTTAATATTCAAAAAATTGATTAATTCAAGGTATAAAAACATTGTTACTAATAATCTAGATAAACAAATAAAAGTCTATAAAAGAGACCATTATTATTACCATTATCACTAAAACAAAGAAGAATGATGATCGTGTATTAATTTGTTTGTAAATTTTTATGAAAAAAAAGAAAGAAAGAAAGAAAGAAAAGAAGGAAGGAGAAGGAGAAAGGAAAAAGAAATACTAGTTTTGAATGAGAGATGTATAAAGAAGCAAATTCCAAGTGTCAGGAACTCCAGGCAAACACCAATGTGTGCAATCCATGCCTCTGTGCCCACCAAGGCCATAAACAGAAGGGTGACCATCTTTCCTAAGCTGTGAAAGGGTTGTGATATTGAGCAAATAAACTGGTTTCGACATGGTTTCGAGAACTTTCTCTAATATTTTCTCTGCTGGTGTTGAACCTTCAGGATAGCTAGAGCCAGCCAGTGGTATTGATTGTCCCACACAGTTAGTTGCATTTGGCTGTCCCCATTCATTTCCACTGATACAATCAGAAAACATAGACAATGAAGAAAGTTCAGGTTTTCATTTTCTTTCAAAGATTATATGCATATGAAATTATTAACCAAATAACATGTTCTATAGTTATCCTTGAAATATTTCCCATTGAGTTTGTAAGAGTAAATACTGAACTTTTTACTAGTAAAAATTTACAATTACACATGCAAATGTGAAAAAACTATCGGTTGATTTTGAATTAAGTTGATATAGTGGTTTAGATCAATTGACATGCATTAATCTGTGTGAACAATCATATTAACTTAATCCATTATCAAATAATAATTTTTAATTCATAATCAAACAATAAATGTTACTTAACTTGACATGATCAGGGGAAACACCCTGGAAGAAAACCTTGGTTTTTGTTGAGTTGATATTGGAATCGACCCATTTAGCCCATGTTTTCAAAGCCTTCTCATAGAGAACCAAACGGTCCATGTCCTTGTAGGTTTTATTCCCTTCTTGAATAATATTCCATCTATAAGAGTGTATAAAAAACCAAAAAAAAAAAAGAGAGAGAAACAAATTATTTTAGTTTAGTTTACTTGAGAACATCTTAATAATGAAGTGAGCCTATGAGAGCCGTACGGCTGCTTTCTTCCGGTGTGAAGCCACCAGTGCCATGAGTCAAAGATCAAAACATCCATTTGCTTCCAGAGGCTACCACTTTGAATATTTGGGTCAAGTTTAAGAACACTTCCATTACTTGTGTTTATAATGTCAACGAGAAAGGCATTACGAGAAAGCATCACCTTAAGAGTATACTCCTGAATTACCATAATAGAATCAGTGATATATATTATTTGTTTGAATAATGTATAACATTGGTTTTAATACTTCTAATTAAATTTGCAAATGAGTTTTTAACCTTTTAAAATATATAATTTAGTTTACAAATTTTTAAAACTTCACATTTGTTAAGATTTTGTATATAGGTTGTAACTTGCTTACTAAAATACATATTTGTGAATAAAAAAAAATTTATGATCTATGTATTAAGTTTTAAAAGTTTGGGAACTAAATTATACGATTTAAACATTTAAAAATTTATGTACGAAATTTTTAAAATTTAATATCAAATTGTACGTTTTAAAATTTCGTAAAATTATGTGCAAATTTAATTAAAATTTAAGGATTAATAATATACTTTAATCTATTTACTTATGGAAATGTGTTTATTATCAAATTTAAACTGAAATTTATCTATCATATGCATCTAAGAGATATATACACTTGCATTGTCCGAAAAAAAAAAACCGAGGATTGAAAATGGTGAAAACATATGTAAAATATAATGGGATGGAAACATATGTATATTAAATGTATAAAAATGAATGATATATCCTACCTTTTAGGTTGGTAAAAAACTCTCTAAATAAAAAGGATGATAATTTCATTTTAACACCTATATCATCGCTTTCTAAAGAAAAATCAACAATCAAACTGCTTAAAAACGGGACGTATTAATTTGGAAGTCACAATTTCGTGCATCACCATATAATATTCTTTCTTTAATAATGAAAATAAATTACAAAATACAAAAACAATGAAGAAGTGAGCTGTTATGTCAAAATTAATTTTTAAAACGAAACTTCAATAAATATTACAGAAAATACAAATAGATAAAATCTTACATGAAATGTGAAAGTGGAAAGGCCTTGGTTCTTAACAGAAGAGTAATTGGTAGAGGGATCAGCATTATGAAGCATACAAGTGAGTGACTGCCATTGGTTCAAACTCAACGAGTCCCCTACAAATAGTATATTTTTTCCTCTTAATCTTCTCAATAGATCTTGACCGTTGAATCTAACATCAAGAATTAATGAAAATCAATGACTGATAATTTACATTATACAGCTAAAATCACAATGCAAGATCAAAATTGACTGAGTGTGAGATGTGTAATTATAATTTGTAAATCATCTTTCAATGAGAGGCCCAATGCCACAAAATTCTACAACAGCAATATCTTTGTTTTTCCTAGAGCAATTAGATTTCTAGGTATGCAAAACACTTTAAGCATCGTAATGAAATGATATGACCTTCTAATTATAAATCCTAAAATTGGAAGACAAAAATATAGCATTAATATTGTCCGGGCATCTATGCTATATATATTCTCTAATTTGGGATTAAGAATACAAAATAGCAATAAATGTCCTAATAGTATGTAGTTATTTAAAAAAGAGAGGATAAAATTATAAAAATATTATCAAATCATTGCATTTATTTCGTTCATACAATTGAATTATTCTTCATCTTATTTATACATTCATTTATTACATTTATTCTATTTATATTATTATGTTAATCTTTTTTTAACAACGTAATACATTCGTGGTAGATTTGAAACAATTCAGATACTTAAGTGATAGATTTGAAACAATTCATATAATTAAACAGTAGATTTAAAATAATTCAGATAATTAAGCGGTATATTTAAAATAATTTATATAATTAAGTGGTATATTTTGAACAAATTTTATTCTAAATATACCACTTAATTATTTAAATTGTTTTAAATCAAACTCTTAACTACTAAATAGAGACTAAGGGAATGATATAAATAAAAAAAATGCAATAGTTTGGTAATATAAATGAGATAAAAAATAGTTTAATAATATAAATGAAAAAAAATGTAATAATTTAATGGTATATATATTTTTTACATTACTCAAATTTAAAAGCATTAACATTACGTAATTATAAAAACACACCTAGGTAAGTTACACCGAGAAGGCTGCCATCTATATTTGAGATATTGTTTATCAGGACGACCATTGTTGAGGCAATTAAACACTTCCTCAATGAACTGACAGTTTTTAATATCATAAAGTGGGTAGGAAACATCATAAACCCAACTCCCATTGAAAATATCACACCCATTCACTTCATAATTTACTTGTTGATCCACTCTCTTTATATATTCCTCTCCATGCACTAATTGCTGAACAATTTGAAGTACTAGAGCTGATATTGTAACACCAATGAAAATATTGGAAAACATTATGGAGTTAGCTAGGGAGATCTAGAAGAGGGATTTATGACTTATTATGTTGTTGATATATATATATATAAAGAAGCATTAAATTTTAGATAATAAAAGGTATAATATATGTAGATATAGGAAATTAATATTCACCTCAAATGGATAAGAAATTATTGGTTTTGATTTATGAATTTTGATATGATTTAGAATTAAGGATATTTGTTTCCTTTTTAGTAGAAGATATTGCTTAATATGTAATATGTACTGTACATGAAGCGAAGATGGTAGGCAATAGAAAAGAGTTTCAAATCCTGTGGGTGAATCTTTAGGAAAATAATTAATTTTTATTTGCAATTTAAAGAATCATTTTGATGATCTTCGTCAAAAATTGTTGCATGTGAATACTTAGATTTTTAAATAAATTAAAAATTATTTTTATCTATAGTGTGTTTCACATTACATAGAATATATATATTTTGAAAATATTTATAATAATAACATACATAATGTTAATTAACTATATAATTTTTTTTTGGTTAAAAATAATTTTGTTTTGACCAACCATAAAATCATATAATTGATTTAAAGAAAATATTAACTTGTTAAAAAATGATAAAATGATCATGCATCAAACTTAGTACTTCTAACAAAAAGAAAAACAATTATATAAGTGATTATTTATTTAATGAGATAATTTAATATTTAATTATTCAAAGTATACTCATAAAAACTCATTTAAAAAATAATTTATACTTTAACTTAATGTATGCTTCAATTTATATAACATAATGTAATTTATTCTTTATTAATAGGTGATTTTTCAAATATTTTGACAAGATATTTTTTATTAAAAATAGTTATAAAAATAATTACAATGAAAATAAATTATTTGAATAATGTAAAAAATAATGAGTTCAAAAGGAACATTTATTTCAATATTTATTATTATAAGTATAGCCCTCTCTAGTTAAAAAACCAACTATACTCTACATTTTAAATATATAGAATAATTATATGTTAATTAACATGCTAAATTAAAATGCTCTAATAATCATATTTTACATCCAAGATTAATATTCATATAATCTAACATACATACAGAATTTCTTCGAACAATGAAGAAAAAAATGAGACAGTGACATGTTTCTTTGTAATCTTAAGAACCTCTGTATATATATTAGAAGAAAATTTAAGAAAATGGGAGAGAGTTAGAACTAAAGTATATATACAAAGCTGAATTTCATATTTAATATGAAAAAAATTTAATTTTGAAAGCAATCTATTGTAACAATTAGGTAAAAAATAAGAAGAGACGTCATATGTTAAAAGGAAATTGAGATAGTAATAAGATTTATATATTTTTTTAATTTTATAAAAAAAATGTGACTAAATAATTTTATAATTATTATAAAAATCAAATTTATAATATATCATATTCTTAAAAATAATATGTTATATTTTGATTAATGAGTTTCATTATAAGTATTAATACATTCAATCATATAACTTAATCAAATTATCTATATATTAAATGTATCATATATTTTGATATTATTTAAATTTTAATTTTTTTAATTAAAATTAATTATTTTTAAAATAATAAATGACATAATATAGATAAAAAAATTAATAAAAATTCATCAATAATTCTTTATGTCTTAAATGTTATTATTATTATTATAAATAAATAATAAGAAAAAAAAATCAAATATATTTTTTCATACGTTAACTAACACGTTTTGTCACCTATCACACACCATGGAACACCAACACGTTAAGTTGTCCAAATATGGCTGAAGAAGTCCCCATAGCACCAATTAAGATCTGCATATATATTAATTGTGAGCTCGATAAGAAGGTCGACCTAGCAATCCCTCACCTTGCACATAGTCCGTTCCTCACAGGGACTCCTTTACTTTGACTTCAAAAATACTACTACAGTTAAATGAGTGAGAATATGTCCTCCTCCTCCTCCTCCCTCTATCCACTCTTGATTGAGTAAAGCTATTTCAAATATAATGCATATAATACTTCTTTTAATAACAACAAAATAGTAGTTAGTGGTATCCTAGGGTTTAATTTTAACAATACTTTGAATATAAAATAATGATTTAAGTAAAAATATAAGATTCAAAAATAAGTTTTAATAATGTTATTTTTATAAATTTTTTTAATGTAATGATATTAACCTTAATAATTTTTATTATTTTCATAAAAATAATTTAATTAAATAATAATAGATATAATATTAAAATAAAATAAATGTTTCATAATAATTGAAAAATTCTATCATTACTCCATGAATAATCAAATTTGCCTTCCGAGTTTTTCCTGCGTTGAAAGTCCAACGAAATATCTGATTTCAGTCAGCGCTGGTGTCTAATACAATGAAAAAAACAAGAGACTTTGTCTATCTCACTCTCTATTCTTTTACCTCTGCCAAAGACAAAATTCTTTGACCGCAATTCTATTATGAACCCTTGTTTCAAAACAGTTTCTTTCAAATATAAATAAAGGAAAAAATTGGATTTATTTACATAATTATTATAAAATATGAATTTATTAATTTAAGTTTATTAAATCTTGTTAATAAAAATAATTAAATTTATATATTAAAATTTAAATGTTACTATTTAATAAAAAATGTATTTATTTAAAACATATATAATTCATTAAGGTTAATTTAATAATTTTAAAAAAAATTAGGAATTTTTTTCCACCATACAAAGAAAAAATTAATTTAAAAATAACAATTTAAAGTTTTCTTTTTTGTCATCATTTCATTCAATACTCAGACGATCATGAATCTCTCAAATATTTTCTTCTATCTTACTTAAATTAAAAATTAGGATTTAAATTTATCTAGATATTTCTTACAAATTTTAAGAATTAATCAAGTAATATAAAAATTAATAAAATTAAAATGTGTATTTTTAATAGGACAAATTTAACCAATCAGTCTATCACCCTATAAATCAATCATAAAAAATATTTTACGAAAAAAAATTAAACAGATTCTATTCGCACCATACACGAGCCAGAAAATTTTCAAAGCCAAATTGCTTGAAAATTCAAAGAAAGAGACATTTGCAAAACCTTGCTCTTCTCTCTTGCTTTGTCTACAAGTTCTACTTTATATATTGGTCAAAAAGTCAGACCTTTCCTCAAAGCAAAGTTAGTTGTTATCGCCTCAATCTTTTGCTTCCATTGTTTCAGCGAAAACAATCTTTTGCTTACATAGTTTTTCATCTTTCTCCTTCATATTCTGAACGTTGGCGTCATTCATAATCCATTCGCTTTAATTAGATCACGTTCTATGTTTTCTTTTTTGAGTTTTTTTTTAGGGTTGAATTCCAATAGTTCAAATCATTCGTCAACCACGTTAAAAGAAGCCCAAATCAGATTTCTGGGTTTTGGGTTTAGGATTAGAAGTTCGAAGAGTTCACTTTCATAGCTACCCATTTCGCAATTGGTTCGATTTTCACATTGGCTGCAGTGGAGTGATATAATGATTCAAATTGGTTCCTTATCTGGGTTTTATGAGTTCTGAAGTTGAATTTTTCACTTTTTAACTTCTTCAATCAGCTATTAAAACCTCTTTGGACTTTGAATCTTTAATTTAAGTTTGGGATAATTCAGTGATGGATGGACCAAAAGGTGGTTCTACAGCGCCAGCTCCTTTTCTTATAAAAACATATGAATTGGTTGACGACCCTTCAACTGACTCCTACATGTCTTGGAGTCCAAGTGGTTGCAGTTTTGTTATATGGAATCCCACAGAATTTTCTAAAGATTTGCTTCCTTTGTATTTCAAGCACAACAATTTCTCCAGTTTTGTGAGGCAGCTTAATACTTATGTAAGTCCAACAGTCTTCTTAATTTTCCAAGTCGTTGATATATTTGCTTAGATTGAACTTTGGCATCAATATTCTATATCTGATTTGTTTGCTTTAACCCATAAAAAAATTGATAATATACTCTTTACTGAACATGGGTGTATGTATTTGACACTCCATATTGATAAAAATTATATAAAATTGAAGAAAATAGATGTGTCCTACACCTGAACAGTTACCCGTGTCGGACTGGGTCCATGTAACATCGATAATGTAGTAGAAGATCAATTTGATTAGTCTCAATGGTGCTAATATCTTTAGTGATGCTCATGTACCAATGCCTTCTATGTGCTTTATTGGCAATGCTCTGCTAAAAACTGACATCTTATTTTCTATTTCGTTTCACTGTTTGTGAGAACAAGTCTCTGTTTGGATCGTTCTTCAGGAAACTCGTTTGTTATCCATGCTCAAGTTGCATTACATTGTCCTTGTAGTAATAACTTTTCTTTTCTTTTAATCAAAAGCATGCATCTCTTAAAATTATGCATTAGCTGGTCAATAATTAGTTTAAAAAGTTTCCGCTTTCAATTATCCTTCTACCCATTATATATGTCCAAGTTCAATATCAATACATTTGAAAGCACTTTGATGTTTAAAATCTCTGCAAATGCTATGTTTATTTTATTTTTTGATAAATATCATGATTTGTACGAATCTTTACTGAACTGTTATTACCTATGTTGATCTTATGCCATGTCTAATAAACAGGGGTTTAGAAAGATTGATCCTGAACAGTGGGAGTTTGCAAATGAGGAATTTATAAGAGGACAAAGGCATCTTCTGAAGAATATTTATCGACGCAAGCCAATTCATAGTCATTCCCTGCATAATCAAGCAAATCCTTTAACTGATACAGAAAGGGTGGAATTTGAAAAGGAAATTAAGACATTGAAACATGATAAGAGCTTGCTTCAGTTGGAGCTACAGAGACATGAACGAGAGAATCAGGGGTTTGAGTCTCAATTAAGGTCATTATCTGAGCAGTTTCAGAGTATGGAAAATCGTCAGATGAAATTGATAGCCTTCTTGGCCAAACTAGTACAGAAGCCGGTTTATGCCTCTTTTCTTATGCAACAGTCAGAAGTCCATAACAAAAAGAGAAAGATGTTGAATTCTACTTACTTGTGTGAAGGAAACTTAGATGCAGTTTCTAATCACATCTTAAACTCCGATCATATTGAGAAATTGGAATCATCCTTACAGTTTTGGGAAGATACTTTGTATGAAATTGGGGAAGATTTGGATGAACACATTGTCAATACAAGTAAATTGCCACAGGCCTGCCCTGCTCTAACTACAGAAATACAAAGCATTGAAATGGATACCAAATTTTATTCACCTATATCACATTCATCTTCCCCAAATTCCATTGATTTACATTCGCCTCCGCAGATTGATGGGTCTGAATATAATCTTGGCAGCCCTTGTGTATTGCCAGTTTGCTTTGATGTTGAAATCAGACCTATATCTTCTGAATTTGATATGAACTCAAAACCTGCCGGTGCTCCTGAGCTTCATGTCTCCAAACAGCATACAGTTAGGATGGCAGCTGTTCTCCCATTTAAGGTGAATGATCTCTTCTGGGAGCAGTGCTTGACAGAGATCCCGGGTACATCTGAGTCAGGAAGGGGTGCCAGTGGTACAGTGAATGACAGTGAGGAAGCCATTAATGATAAAGGTGGAACATGAACGTTATAGATAACCTTACACAGAAAATAGGACACCTCACTCTAGCTTTATAACATTAGGTTACATTCAAAACATTTTTTGAGACACTGCTAGTTTGATGCATACTATGATAACTCAAAAGTGGATTTAGCATAGTCCTCATATAGTAGTTTACATATCACAGCTTGTAAGTTTAGTGCCGAATTTTCCCACATGTGATACGCATTATTTTGTTTCTGATGTAACAATAGGTTATACATATTTGTTTAATCTATAAGTATATATGATGTTAGATTCGTGTATTAGCGTTGTTCATTTGCTATACCTCATTTTTATGATTTGGATATATATTGAAAACTTGATGAATTGAGCACTGTGTTTTTCAGTTTTTCTCTCAGTTGGATCTTTAGTTTGCCTTCTTATTGATCATGTTCTGTTCTGTTTGAACAGTACTGCAATATTTTCAGAATAATAAACATGGTAACATCGAAGGAGATTTGAGATTTAACATTAAACAAATCTAATTGCGCAGAGTTTAACTTTAATGTTATTCAACCTCAAATTTTTAGATTGAGTTATTTTTAATAACAGTATATAAGTTATTTTTATAATTATAAATTTCTAAAATACTATAAATACCATTAAGTAAAGTAATTTTCTTTTATAATTAAAAGTAACTTTTTTTTAAAAGTAATAAATTTAATTCAACTTATATTATTATATTTAAATTATAAAAAATACTTAAATATTAAGAGAAAACATTATTTTTACAAGTTTTTTTTAAATAAACTTTGTAAACAAAATTCATAAAGTTACATAAATATGCGTAAAAAAATGTTTAAAAAATCTTGTAGAAAGGAAAAAAGTTAATGTTTTATAATATTGTTATTTAATTTAAATATAATAATATAAATTAAATTAAATTATTTAAAAAAAAAATAATTTCTGTGAATTACTCAAAATAAAAATGATTAAATTAATCTATTTGTAAAAAAAACGAGTTATTATGAATTAAAAAAAAGGGTTGTGTAACTTGTATTTGGTACTAAAAGGTTAACATATAGAGCAATTATCACTTCCCATCTACTACCATTATGAATGAGGAAGCAATATTTCACCAAATGCAAATTTTACGGGCAAAATAAATTATTTATTAAATTTTATCATAATCAGCCAAATTGCTACTCAAACATATGACAAATTAATGTTTACAAAAAAGGTTTTTACCGTTATAGAGAAGTCAGCAATCAACCAATAAGGAAAGTTATTGAAATATTATAAAAAGAAAAGAAAAAAATTACTATATTTTTATAAAAGAAAAATATTTACTTTTAAAAAAAAAATACATATTCATGAAAGCCATGTTTTCCACAAGTATTGGTAAAATTTGATTTCATAATTTTTAAACGTACACTTTATTAAATTAGAATAAAATTAGGCCACAAACTCGATGGCAACTTTTATTTTTTATTTTTTAAAGAAATAGAAAGATTTACTTGAAATTTACTTTTTGACAAATCAAAGGAACATCAACATCCAACAACAGAAAATAGCACCCACAACAAGAAATCAAGGGGGCAAAGCCTTAACGTCTCACAGCCTCTCTGACTTCGTACCCATAAACCAAACATATTAATATTAGATTTGTATTAATTAATTAAATCTGTCAAACTTTTCCCAGATCAGATCTCTCTTTCCATTAGGTTATTGATCTTCTCCTTATGTCTCCATATACCAGTTTCTTCTAAAAACGTTGAGGTTAGTGTCCCTCTCCCATTCAACTTTTCTGATTGAACTTCTGGTAATCACATTTGCGATGTTTATATAAATATGTTCGTGGTTTTGTATGATTTCATATCTATTTATTGGAGGATGACACAAATATCTTACGGATTAGATTTCTGTAACTTTTTGTTTTTGATTAGATTTAAGGACGTACTGTTCATGAATGATTATTTATGAGTATGAGCTACTTCTGATTAGTGTTTTTTTTTTTTTGGTATTTATCTGTTTTTGTATATTTTTTCCTATTAGTTTCAATGGTTGCAAGAAGCAATATGTTCAGAGTTTTGGGTTTTGAGTGTTTTTCATCATTGAATTAGCAATGTTTTGTTTGGATGATGATATAGCTTTGGAAAAGTGCATAGACTAAGAACCTGAATTTATTTGATTTTTTACACTGAGCGTCATCGATTTCGGCTGTATTTAGAATTTAAAGTTTGTAGCATAACTTGATTAGAACTTTTAACTTGTATAGGTGGTGCTGGAGTCCTCCTATTGATCTGAGATTGCAGTCAGTACCTGTATCAGAGTTCTGCAGCAGGTTGTTTCCTTTTGCTTGCATTATGGATGGAGCATAATGGTTTTTCATAGCAGGATGATAAATCTACGTTCAAAGAGTTGTTTATGTGTTAACTTGTTAAATGTATGCAAGCAGGCACTGTCAGCATTTAATTTTATTAAAGGTGAAAACATTAATGGGTTATGCACTAAATTTTTTGAATTGGCAATTGTAGATGACTATAATAAGTTAGATTGGGTGAGGAGATGGTAGAAGGTGATTTTGATAGAAAAACGGTTGAGTACACGGGAACCAGGTACACTCAGAGTGGAAGCCAATGGTCAGGTATTCGTAGGGATCCATCATTTTCGAGGTGGTTTGATGAAGATGGAAAAGTCCAATTGGATAGTGAGTTGAGAAATACAGATGCAGCTGTGGAAGAAGATTCTGACTTTGAATTACCTTTTCTTCAACAAGGTGAGGTGAAAAACTTTGTCTTTAATAGAGAGAGAGAGAGCAATACTAAATTTCAAGAGACAAGGATGCACTCCAGCAGTAGTGATACCATGGATAATCCTTCTGTACATCCCCATGGAAACGGAAACAAGAAGTATGTGCCTTTTGATGTTGAAAATACTCCAAGGGAGTCAGTTGATTTAGATGGCTCCGTTTCTAAGTACAAATTTAGAATAATGCCATTGAATTCGGAGAACCCTATTGATCTTGCAAATGTGCTGCAGACATTATTTTTCATACTTATTTGGTTCTTTTTCAGCCTATTACTGACCTTGTAAGTTTGATTTTCTCATGTGTGGATATTATTCAAATTACATAATATTACATATCGATTCAAACCTTTTTTGCCTTTTGATTTTGTTTTCTGCTGATTAGATACAACAAAAGCCTCTTAGGGAATGATCTGGGAAAGTTTCCTGCTCCATTATTAATGAATACGGTCCACTTTGCAATGCAAGCTGTGTTATCAAAAGCAATCTTATGGTGTTGGCCTCATAGATTTCAATCTAGTGTTACTATGTCATGGAGGGATTACTTTACGAGAGGTAAAATTACAATTTTGCTGTCCTATTTTCTACATGGTAATGAAAATTGATTTGAAGTTTTTATCTGAATTTTTGTGGCCAAGCTAGAGCTTAATTCATTTTCATTTTAAATGTTTGTTGAATTTGGTTTACTCTCCTTTTCTCTTCTATAAGGATATACTCTTAGGTCATGTTTGGTTCTCGGAATGGAAGTATAATAGGAATTGTGATGCTAATGGAATTGATATTATTATCCCTATGTTTGGTTTGAATAATGGATATTTATGAATCATTCATTACTTTTCTGTTGTCTTTTGTTAAAATTTAACTTTTCTATCAACTAATGCTACAGATGGAATTTGCCTTTCACAGTTGTACCAACGGCTCTTGGGATAGCATTGGATGTTGATCTGAGCAACACATCCCTTGTTTTTATATCTGTCACATTTGCCACAATGGTTGGTTAATGTTCCTGTACATTTTTTTAATTTCATATTCCCTGTAGATTATGTCATCATTAGGCGTAATTATTTTACATATGCTTCCATCTTATTTGTAATCTATGCTTATTCTTTTTTTTTTCTTTTTTTCTCCTTTCTTGGTCTGCTTTAGCTATTATGTTTATTTTATTTTACTTGTTTTTGCAGTGCAAATCTGCTGCTCCTATATTTCTTCTTCTATTTGCGTTTGCTTTCAGGTGAATCTCTTTTCAGTTGAGTTTGTGACCTACCACTGTAATCATGTGCAACTTTCTTTTACTTTTGGTTGTAGATTACTTTATGCTTCTGCAAATGGTCTATGTATCTTATAATGAAATTGTAAGCTAATCCTTCAGTTTTTTGAATACCTAATAATCCTGAATCTCTATTACTGTCCTTTGTTGAATATCAATGATGAAGCTTTTAGATTGTTACTTCTTGTTTGGTTGTTAAATGTAATATTTTCTTCTGAAGGTTGGAGTCTCCAAGCATTAGACTTTCAGGCATCATCTTAATAATCTCCACTGGAATACTATTAACAGGTATTGCTTCTGCTGATTTATGAACACTTTCACCAACTTCAATGTTTTCATTTTTTTGATAATAATCTTCCAAAGTTTTCTCGTGATAACTACTTCTTTTAGTCGAAGAAAATTTCATCAAAGAGAAATAAAAGTAAAATGTAGTATTAGAAATTTATCTTAATTAAGTTAAAACAACAGTTTTGCGAAGAGTAAGCCAAAACAACAATACAGCTAAAAGATAAAAAGACCCCATGCACATAGAAATAAAAGATAGTATTCCAGGACTGGACATTTCTGTTACCACATATTAGGCTTTATTGTGTTCTTGGTATCTCATATGCAATCAATTGATCAATCTACCAACATAAAAGTTCCTTACCTTCAAAGAATTTTTTATTGTAATGCGGCAGGACTTTCTGTTATGGGATTCCTTATAGTATTTGTATACAGCGACTTTCGTACATTCATAATGTTTTACAAATTTAAAGTTAATTTTTTATTGTTACTCCTGGAATATTTATAGTCTATTTTATCTTTTGTTGCAGTTGCAAAAGATACAGAGTTTGATCTCTGGGGATTCATTCTTGTTATGCTTGCTGCTGTTATGTCTGGCTTTCGCTGGTGTATGACTCAAATTCTCCTACAAGTATGTTAATGATTTTTTTTAGGGTTCTGAATGTATGTTTGATTTCCTTCTTTTTTTACATAGCACATAGATTGTATAATTTCTCTGTTAATTAAGTCGCTATAGAAGTAAGTGCCCTTACTCTTTTTTTTGGCTGGTTTGGAACTGGAATTGCTGTGCTGTTCGTGGGTACTGGTTCTAAACCAACATAAAGAAAGAAAGCTATGGTATGTACCATCTCCTTGACATATTGATTGTGAATCTTCCGGTACTACGATGTGTATGTTTACTCATATGTGTGTATATATGATATATTGAATCATCACTTATCTCTTTATTGGCGTTTTAATGTTTATATAGTAACAAAAGAGAAACTTTGACTGTTGTAATTCTATGCCGATTCAGTATATCAATTCCCATTTATTCATTTGCTAATGATGTTTCTTTTTATATAAAAAGTTCTTTGAAGATGGCCAGGCTACAAATTGATAGCTTTATTTGTGTGGAAACTTTAAACTTGAATCTAAGTTATGATAAAGTTATCAAACTTATCATTTTGGTTTTTATATATAAATATTATTTTAAGTTTAATTTCACCTTTGAGATGTTTCCATCCAATTGCTCCAGGCCTGAAGAATCCACTTGCCTTGATGAGCTATGTAACTCCAGTGATGACAGTAGTAACTTTACTACTCTCTGTAATTTTGGATCCATGGGATGAGTTTAGGAAAAACAACTACTTCAATAGTATCCATCATGTCACTCAAAGTATTATGTTGATGCTTTTTGGTGGAACTCTTGCCTTCTTTATGGTATGAATCCTATTTACCTACTTTTATTTCATGTCTGTCTGCGTTCTTTGTATACGCACATGTGAGCACGGTTTATGTGCAGATGTACATCGTAATCAAGTTTGAACTTCTAATTTTGAAGTTCAAGGTGACCTGTTGTTGCAGGTGTTAACAGAATTCTTTCTTGTCTCAGTAACTAGTGCCGTTACAGTGACAATAGCAGGCGTAGTCAAGGAAGCTATCACCATATTGGTATGAACACGTTGTATATTTTATCAATTTCTGAAGAAGCAATTTTGTCCTTTAATGAGGATTTTTTTCTTACATTTAGATGTTCATTTGTATATTTTTGCTATTATGTGCCTTCTGATGCCTCAGTAGACGATCCAGTGGGAGCAAACAAATAAAATTAAGGAAAATAGGCTGGGTTAGATCCCTTACACTATTTGAATCAGAGTTGAACATCCCACTTGCTAGTTAACTATGGGGTAGTGAAATCTGATTTTTGATAAATATTCATTTAAGCATATAACCCTAAAATTAATAAATATAAACCTTCTATAAAAAGGTTAACTTGCTAGGCATTTTAATTCAGCGCTTCTATTAACTTCTTATCTGGGATGATATATATCATTTTTGTCAATATTTGGGGAACATTGTCAACTAGTTAAGTCCATTCTACTCATATCTTTACGTTCAAACTATAGAGTAGCATGCTCTACGCTCACTAACCTTGTCACATGGTTCTTATCTGCCAGAAAATGCTACATTTTAATTCAGCACTTCTATTAACTTCTTATCTGTGATGATATATATCATTTTGTCAATATTTGGGGAACATTGTCAACTAGTTAAGTCCATTCTACTCATATCTTTACGTTCAAACTATAGAGTAGCATGCTCTACGCTCACTAACCTTGTCATATGGTTCTTATCTGCCCAGAAAATGCTACTTCTGATTTTATGCTTTTATTTATGTTAAATTTGGTTTGATCTCATTTGTTTCTGCTATATTCTTATCTCGATTGAGCTGCTTCTATATCATGGATTTGAAGGTAAAACGCTAGAGTTGTTTCTGTTGGACTCCATTGAACTGATTGCCGCAGATGGCATTCTCGTATCCTTTATGATGATCAACATTTCCACCATTTAGTATTATTATTGTCTTGACTTATATGACTCTCCACCCCATCACTATAGACCTAAGTTCAAATCCCACAGATGTAATGTTTTATTTATTTAATAAAGAATGGGACTTAAGTGCTTATTTAAATCTTGCATGTATTTTCAGGTTGCAGTCATTTACTTCCATGATGAATTTACTTGGCTGAAAGGAGTTGGCCTCTTTACGATTATGGTTGGTGTTAGTCTATTCAATTGGTACAAGTAAGTATAACTTGTTTTGGAACCAAAAAAAATTGATGGTCTTTGTTCCTTTCTTTTCTTTAACGTTCAGTAGTTACTGTAAAGCTTTATCTGCATATTCATTATATAATTTTTAATAGATAATACATGTTACAAGAATACCTTTAATAGTTAGCTTCATTGTTTTCATCCGGACTTTAAAGAAGATGTACAAGGAGAACAGATGAGAATTAGCAAAAAAATTTACATATCATGCCCTGTTAATAATAGTCAATAATAATCATCGTTTTTATTGTCACTCATAACACTTTTTTTATATTTATAAAAATGAAGGGTTAAGATGAAGATGTTTCACCACAAGTAAATGTCCCTTAAGAATTAGGGATTGGAAAGTAGAAGAAATTAGGAGCAAGGGTTTAGGAGGGAAATAATAGGAAATAAGTTTTTATTGAAAAATAAGAAAATAAAATAAATATTAATAAGATTCAAAACTTTCATAGTTATCTAATTCTATACTACTATTAATCTCCATCCCTTTTCCATAACTTGAGCAAAAATATATATTATTTTATTTGTAGATATCAAAAGCTACAGAGAGGTCATCAAGCAAGTGACGATGATACTGAGTCAATCACATCAAATGCTGATACAAAATATATTATTATTGATGACGTGGATGGGCAAGATGACAACACTTGAAGCTTTTGTTGCATATTCATCTGAACTCAAAGTATGTTCACTTTCTCTTTGTGTCATCCATGTGATCTGAATAGAGCTGATGAGATATTTAGTTTTCAAATTCATATATTTTATTGCAAAATCACATGAAACATATTTACTGGTTTTATTTAGATGAAAAAGTACCGTTTACATTTATCAAAGGGATTGGTACTTTTGTAGGATACATATTCTGACAAAAGTTCTAAAAAATTTCCGTGTCTTAAAAGGATTTTCATTTAGTACTCATAATGTTTTAAAAGTTTCCACTTAGTACCCATAATGTTTAAAAGTTTTGATTTCGTCCTTTTTAAACAGTAACAGGCGACCAAAAAAACATTTGGTACTATTTAGGTGAGGATAAAATGGCCAGTCCACCTTCTTGCATATTTCATCCCTTCCAACCACATTTTTTTTTGTATATTATTGTTCAAAAATGACTAAATTGAAACATTTAAATATTAGGGATATTAAATAGAAACTTTTTAAATATTATGATATTAAATAAGAACTCTTTCAAAATATGATCAAAAGATAAGTTGTACAAGTACCTAGCTCTTAATCAAAATGGGGAAGAAACTAATAACAAGAGAAAAATGAATTCATTCGATGATAATATGTTATAGTTACAAATTGTATATATATAACTATTAGTTAAAGTCTAACCATTAGTATAATTACACGTGTCAATTATACTTAACTAACCAAATACATTTTATTACTCTCCCTCAAACTTAGGGTAGTTGCAACACCATAAGTTTGCTTATAAGTTCTATGAATCTATGTTTAGGAATTGCTTTTGTAAGGAAATTTGCAAGTTGTTGATTTGAAGGACAGTACTTCACAACAAGTTCCTTGTTTGCTATTTGCTTTCTTATAAAGTGATAATTAATTTCAATATGTTTTGTTCTTTGATGCATGATTGGATTAAGACATATTTTGCGCTCACATTATCACAGCAGACCAGTGGTGACTGCTTCAAGTTGAAACCAAGTTCACCTAGCAAAGCTTTAATCCATTTTATCTCAGCAGTCAAAGAAGCCAATGCTCGATATTTTTACTTTGCATAAAATCTAGCTACGGTCCTTTGTGTAGATGAGCCATGAGAAAGTGTAATCTATCACATTAAGGGATGAAGACTTGAGAAAGTGTAATCTAAGGCCAGTTGACCCTTGCAAGTATTTTCATGACTAACCAATGTTGATCAGTCGGAGAACTTAGAAATTGACAAAGTCTACCTACAAAAAAAGCTAACTCAGGTCTGATAATACGACAATATTGTAAAACACCTACCAAACTTCTATAAGTCGATGCAATTTCATCATCCAAACAAGAACCATGAGATTTACTCGACACTCCCCCTGAGATCATAGGAGTAACAGTAACCTTGCATTGAGACATATAAGCTCTAGATAAGAGATTCTTTATGTATTTCTGTTGAGTAATAAACAAGCCACTAGATGTGACCTCCAGACTCGAAAAGTAATTAAAAGAGCCAAGATCCTTTAATGGAAAAATTGGGTTAAGCTTATCAATAAAAACATAAATGAGAGTGACACTTGTATATGTAAGAACTATATCATCCACCCATATAAGTAATATGAGTACGTCTGAAGAGGTATGCTTAACAAAAAGTCTAATATTGGAAATGGTATTTTTAAAACCCCATTTAAGTAAACAAGAATTCAACTTATGACACTATTCTCTATATGTCTGCTTTAATCCATAAAGAGAACGTTGCAATTTGCATACATATTCAAGGTGTTTAGGATGAACAAAACCTGGAGGTTGTAAGTAAGATCTCTATTTAAAAATACATTATTGATGTCGATTTGTTTAAGAAGCGAATTAAATTGCATAACCAAAGTAAGAATGAGTCTCACAGTAGTGACTTTAACCACTAAACTAAACATTTCCTTATAATCAATTCCACGGGTTTGCAAATAGCCCAAAGCAACAAGTCGAGATTTTCTTTTGTCAATTTGTTTAGAAGTAGGAATTTTCGTTCCATTCACCCAACGACGACTAATAATCTTCTGGTTCTTCGATTTGGGAACAAGATCTCAAGTGTGATTTTTATTAATGTAGAATACTCAATTTGCATGGCTGCTTGTCACTCAGGATAAAGGTTGGCTTTTTTGTAGCCATTCGACTCCCAAGGTATATACCAGATTTTGACCTGGTTTGCATAGGGTGGTTGTTGACCACAGGAACAACAGGCACAGTGATAAGTGTAGAATCAAACACATCCAAAGCACCAATTGGTGATAATGTAGGACTCAAAACTAAAGATGGAATATCATTGGCAACAGGCAAGGCCATCAGGAGATGCAGACTGAGGAACAACAGATGAAGCAGTAGGAGATGCACTTGACATAGGAGTTGTCCTGGAAGGAATCACACATGGAGGACCAAAATGAGAAGAGACATGTGAAGAATCCTTTGATGACACAACAAGAGAGGCAACATTTTCACGAAAAGGGAAAACTTCCTTAGCAAAAATGACATGTATACTCGTGTAGACCTTTCCAATACTTTTATCTAGACATATATATCCTTTTTGAGAATATGCATAGCCCAAAAACACACAAAATTTAACATCAAGTTTATTTTTCCTATATGCTCGAAGACAAGGAAAACATAAACATCCAAAGATTCGTAATAACAAATAATCTGGTTTGTGTTGATAGAGCATAGAACATGGAGACTTGTGGGACAAACCCCTAAAAGGCACACAATTTTGAACAAATAATGTTGTACGAAAGGCATACAGCCAATACAATCTAGGTACACTTGATATGACTAACAAGGTTAAACCAGCATCTACAATTCTCCTATTTCAACTTTCAACAACACCATTTTGTTCACTTTTAGGTGGACAAGTAGTTTGAAATTGAATACCAAACTGTTCAAGAGCAATTGTAAGTGTTTTAAATTCCTCAACATTATCACTTTGTACCTGTTTAGCATGTATGTTATGTTGACATTCAACCATCTTTTTAAACCTCAAGAAAATTGATGTCGCTTTATCCTTTGAAGACAAGAAATACATCCATTGAAAACAACTAAAAACATCCATAAAATAAAAGGAAATACCTCTCACGATACACTATTGTACTGATAAGGGCCTCCAAATATCTACATATAGCAATTGAAATGGTACGTGAGTAGAAACATGAATTCTAACCGGAAACAATTGTTTATAAGACTTGACAAAATCACACGACTCACTTACAAAATTGACAATAGGTTTTATTGGTATCTATAATATTTATAGACAATATTCTTTGTACAACATGGTCTTATACATGACACAATCTCTCGTGCCAGATAGATACTGTAGTTAGATAGGTCACAAATGCATCAACAAGTGGCATGGGAGAGTTATTATTTTGTCAAACAGAAAGCATTATCATGTACAAGCCTCGAACAAGTGGACCTTAAAGAACCATCCTACACGAAGTTTCATCCTTGATATAAAAGAAATTTGAGTGAAACTCAATATAAATGTCATTATCTTGACATATCTTGGGAACAGACATTAAATTTGTTATAATATGAATTGTATGGAGCACATGCTTTAAGTTCAAATGCATATTAGATAAAGAAACTATAGAATCACCAAAGCATTTAATTAGAACATAATCACAGTTACCTATTGTAACCCCATCATTGCTAAGATAAGGTGTAAGATTGTCAAGATTTGACCCATCATGAGTCAGATGATGAGTAGCTCCGATATAAAAAACCCCAAGTATTATTACTACCATCATAAGATGCAGCAATATAGGTAAAAAGGTTGTGACTTATTGTTCTGAGACTGATTCCCAGAATTATCACCCAAATTCTTGATTTTCCAACAGGTGGAAGCCACATGTGCCATTTTGTTACAATACTAACATTGCACATTCTTTTTGGAGTCTCTACCTTGATCTTTCTGACCTCTACCCCTGCTACGACCAACAGAAGATTGCTTTGGCTAATGAGCACTAGAATTTTGATTGTTCATAGAACGATGATCACCAGAATTGATGACATTTATGGCACTCATCTTTGCCACATTTGCTTGAAAGATTTGCTACTCTTCATCTTTATCTTGTTGTTGCAAATGATGTTCAAATACAATAAGCTTGTTATGAAACTCTTCAATCGTTGTCTTCATCATAGAAAATCTTTGAAGAAATAAAAAAAAAAACCCTAGAAAAAGGAAATCTTAGAGAACTTACCACCTAAGTTCTGATACCATAGTAACATGAGAAAAGTGAATTCATTCAATGATAATAAGTAACAATTACAAACTGTATATATACATTAGTTAAAGTCTAACCACTAGTATAATTACACATGTTAATTATCCTTGAACTAACTAAATACATTCTTAGTAGTTAGTTTATCATAAACATCATTATGCTAAATCTGTTGACTATGTTTTTACGAAAATCTTTATGTCTCGACTATTTACTCATTTTTACTCAAAAAGTATGAAGTAAATAATATATAAATGAGTATGTCTATAAGAATACAGTGAGGTTGTATCGTTATAAATATGTATAATTTTTTATTAGTTATCTAAAATGAGATCGGTTATTGTGAGCGGGAATAAAGTGAAGATGAAATAATAATGAGAATGAAGTTTTCTTAGGTCTTTCTTAGTTCTCACCCATATAGATATGGGGCCCACATTTGAGCAGCAATGGATAAAGAACCATGTGAGCTGGTTTACAACAGCAGTGGTACATGATGAATAACAATTTTATGGCCAGCTTATTATTGAATTGACAAATAGTTTTAAAACGTTTTACACATTTATGGTAACTAATAAAAAAACATATTCATATGGATACAACTCCATACATATAGAACTATTCATTTATATAATATTTAATTTAAGAATTTAGAATTTAAGTACGAAGTTTTAAAATTTTGTATGTTAAATTATATGATTTAAAAATTTAAAATTTTGTGTGAAATTTTAATAGTTTTTAGATTAAATTATACGTTTTAAAAATGTAAAGAATTAGTTATTAATTTAATTAAGTTTGTAGGCTCATGCACTTTACCTGTACAATATTCTATTCTGGTGGTGGAACTTGACGTGCCGCTGTTTTATGCAGAGAAAGAGGGTTGCTCAATCTCTCATGGTTACGACAAGCAAATATGCCAGCTTCAAATTTCTGACGTTTGACTTGAAGTCTTCGATAATTCAAAAGCAGCTCTTAATTAGTAGGTACCAGATTCAACATATATAATAGCCCATCTCGTGCATTGTTGCCTCCATTGGACTATTTTCAAATGTAGCCCATTTAATTTTTGGCCAAGGGCCTACCTTTCTTCTTTAGTCTATGTAAGCTTGTCATATGTTTTTAACACCGTATAATTATCATTTATTATAAAAGTATTCTTTATCTTAATAATAACATTATTTTATTTTTAATGTTTTTTTATTTAAATTAAATTTTTGAGATGGTATTTTAGTGGTACCTTATTTAAAAATATATATTAATTTAATATAATTTTTTATTTAATTATAAATTTTTTAATGTACATGTAAATTAGGGATAATTTTCACTTAATTCAAGGGTTTGTTATAATAATTATGAGAAATTACAAACGGAAACAAAGAACTCTACAAACCCTATCGTTTTCCCATATCTTAGTACCCATCCCCAATACCAACCATATTATGAATGCGAGAAATTTTGTGAAATCAGTCATAGTTTTTCTAAATAGCCATCTTATACACACGATACACCCATTAATCTTTTGATTATCAAATTAATATTTTCAATAGATAAGTCACTATTTCTTGAAGGTACAAGTTTGGCTTCGGAGATAATCTCAAAATAGATGACAAATATAACCACCCAAGAAGGAAAATAAAACTATTACCGGTTCTTCGGTGGAAAAATAATAAATATTTTAAATTTAACCTTTATTAAAATGATATATATTAATTACACGTGAAAATTGTATTAAATTGATACGATTTTTTAAATAAAAATACTATTAAAATATCACCTCAAAAATCTGAATAAACATGATATTAAAAATAGAATCATGATACTACTAAAGTAACAAATCCGTCATAAAATATCATAACATAAGACACGCTTTTTCATTACATTTTTTATTAAATTAATTTTTTTTAACTCTTCAAATACATACCTAATATTTACTTATCTATCTCTATTTGTACTAATTTGAAAATTGTTTTGGTCTTATAGTCATTTTGGTTTTTTTAAAGGCATATGTTTTAAAAGAATTAAAAAATAATCATATAATTATATTATTATCAATTACAAATACTTTCTTATGGGTTTCATGAAACAAAAACAAATAATAATAATAATAACCTCATGTTTGAAAAATAATTATCACCCCATTCTTGTTTGTATTTTAAACTTTTACAAAGGAATTATTAGAAGAAGAAAAAAACAAAATTCAAAAAATTTGAAAGGATGTTGTAATAAAATATTAATTAAAGAGATATGATTACCTATTTTATAAAATTAAAAGTATTTTTGTTATATAAAAGAATTATAAGAGTTTTGAACAATGGACACAACAATGATAAATCTGAAGAGAACTTTAAAATCAATTAATAAACAGGACATGATAAATCATAAAATATTATAGATTTTTTACATAAACAAAACCATTTGATATACAAATACTGTTTGATACTTATAATATCTTTGAATTATAATATTTTAACTATATAAAATATTTTAGAGGATTAACCTCATTGTATCTTCACACATCAGACACAAATAGTATGAATAAGAACTATTTAAACTCCCTGTAAAAAATATTGAAACTTTTCTATTGTGTTGTTAGTATATTTTAAAAAAACAGTTTCTCTTTACATGTAAAAAAAAACTAATGATGAACTGCTAAGAAAACCCTACATTAGAAAGACAAAAAGGATAGAACTTTGGCTTCCTCTATGCCCATAATTTAGTAGATATGATCATTTCTTAAGTGTTGTAATGACATGGAAATAAAATAAAGGTGAAGTGATTATGACTGTATGGACTCCAAAAGTAAATACAAGAGCTAATTCATACTTTAATACAAAAAAATCATATAGTAAACAAGCTTCCTAGTTAAAGGAGAAAACGTTTCAAATAATGAGTTAATAACCCAAATTTTAGAATCATAAACTGAGTCTTACAGGAATAAACATACTATTATAGAAGAAGAGAGATATAGATTAATGGAGAATGATGAATGAAAAGAGTGATTAATGACACAAATTAGAATTTATTTCACAGACAGGGCATTGGAGTTTCGAAGAATGAAAGCGGTTGTAATTTGCAATAGGGTTTTCAAATATCGATTTTGTTATATATATAATACATTTTTATTAAAATAAGTTTTTAATATATTATTAAAATTAATCTGGTTTAATTTAATCGGTTTAAAAAACACTATAATCAAATTAGATCGTTTGAAAACGATTTTAGTTAATACAAATTAGATTGGACCGTTTGATTTATAAAATTGTTTGATTTGTTCTAATTCGATCCAATTTTTAAATATCCTTAAATTAAATAATGAGATGAGCTCCAAAGATTAAAAAGTAAAAAAAATATATGTTTTATTTTATTTATGATTTATAGTTGCAAATGGACTTTTAATAAAATTAAAAATATAAAGACATAAAAACAAAATGAACAGACAGAATTAGGGATATTAATTTGTGCTATAAAAATCAAAATCTGTAAATAAATTTCAATTTTAAATCAAAATTCGTAGGTAAATTTTAATTTTAATATCGGTAGAAAATGTTCTGTGGGAGATGAGGTGGCGTTAGAAATTATCCACCCATGCCTGTCACTTCAACCCATTTTCAAATTTTTTAAAATATTATATATTTATAAAATTTTATAGTTAATTAAAATGAAATTTGATGAAAAATAATATATTTTTTATTAATAAATAAATGATTTAATCATAAAAAATTAATATTGTGATATATTGAAACAAAAATTATTATAATAATTATTAAATTAATAAAATAAATAATTTAATTATACTAAATTTGTATTTATATATTTAATTACGATTAAAAAATAAATTTATTTATTAATGAAAAATCTATGAACTAATAAAAAACCCGAATCTTCCACGGCGAAACTCTGTCCATCACCCATAAAATTTGAATAAAGATAGAGATAATATCTCTGTTATATCCCGTTTCACTCTATCCCATTAACATTCTTAGGCAAAATATTTTCAGTGGGCTAAAAATAAAAAATTTATGTGTGTATTTTTTTAAATAAAAAAGAGAAATTTGTGATAATGCAAAGAATAAAAAAAAAATGATAATTTTACGTAACTTTAAATATACTTTTTAAAATATTTTTGATTTATATTACGTTAAAAACTCAGACTTAATTTAATCAAAAAAATCTCGTTAAGTTAAAAATTATTTAAATTTATAAATAAAATTAATCTCGACGGAGAAAGCTAGACTTAATTTCAGTATAATAACACCATAACGTTAAAATTTAACGTTAATATCATGTTAGAAACTCATAACTAACTCAACCTAATAAAATTTTATTAAGTTAAAGATTATATATTTTATAAACAAACTATTACTTTGAGATTTCTCTTTTAACCTATTATTATATAAAAAATTATGATGTAAAAATGGGATAAAAATTTATATTTTTTAAATAAAAATAACATATTTATTTATTTTAAAAAAATACAAATATCTCTTAAATTTACATATAATTTTTTACATAAATTTTTTAAATTGTTTTTTATTATTTTTTTCATATATTACGATATAAATAGTAATTTAAGTGTAGAAGTATATTAAAATTTGTAGCTAGGATGCTCTAGCAGTTTATCCCTGTCTCTTCCGAACGCGACTCTTTTTCTTTGGAGCTTGGAAGCTCAAGTTTACAGAGTAATCAAGGTTAAAGTCAGAGCCGAGCATTTTCTTTTAACAAATCGTTGTCAACAAAACACCGTCTCTTGTAATCTTTTCGTGGTTTGTGTATTCTGAGAATGCATGCTCTGGGCAATGGAGGCCAAGGTGGTCTGTGGGGATGGAACCTGCCAAAGAAGAAACGGAGGCCATTTAATTCCAAAAATCGAGGAAAGCAATTTAGTTCAAAGTCCTCCAGCTCTGTGGAAGCTACCGGAAGTTCCGGTTATCGGCTCCCCTTGAAGCAAGCCTTGACGGCAGGCGTACTCGCCCTCACTGGAGACACAATTGCTCAGCTCACAGACCGCTGGAGGAAATCAAAGTCCTTGAAGCAACAGACATCTCTATCCGATTCTCAAAGTTCCTCCCATGTATGTTAAAGTTTTTTTTTTCCTTATCTTTTTTGGGTATTTTTTGTTAGGTTTCGGATTTTTCATTGTCGTTTTCAGTTTCACCACCTGATTTTGCTTGTTTTCTGGGATATGCATATTTTCTTTTGGATTTTTCTAACTGGGAAGATGAGGGATTTGGGTTCCATTGAGGAAATTTAGTTTTTCCATGTGTTTATTGCTTAGAAATTGTGAAAATACTTGGATTTTTTTTTAAAAGGAGTTTATTGGAGGGTTTGGAATGAGAATGTGATTATTCAACATTTGATGACTAGTGTTATGGTATACTGTATAAGCAATGCGTTAAAGTTAAACTAGCCAAATGTTTGAATCAAATTTCAATGTATTTATTTTAGAATAAACAGAAGCTTGCTTTTTTTTATGGCAGTAAACCTTGATCCTTCTCACATTGAGCCGTACTATACATTACAAATCTTTTACATATCTCATTAGATATGACTTTGTGAGCCTAATTATAATATTCAATCTTACTTTGTTCTCTGCACTCATTTGTTTTACTTGTCTATTGAGTTTATATTTGATCAAAAGCTGTTGCTTAGGATGAATTGCGGGTTCTTCTTTCAAACCATGACTGGCTTCGTTCTCTAAGGATGACTTCCTATGGGTTTCTTTTATATGGCCCTGGCTCTTATATGTGGTACCAGTATCTTGATCGTTGTTTGCCACAGCAGACAGCGAAGAACCTGATGCTCAAGGTATAATCTTAATTGCCCTTCACCTTTTGTGTGGATGAGTTTTTACCACTTAGCATTTTGTATTTCCAATAAAAAAATCTTGGAGTTTTCTGGACTGAACGAAGTCATGCAACTCAATTCCTTGCAGGTTTTGTTAAACCAAATAGTGCTTGGTCCATCTGTTATTGCTGTTGTTTTTGCATGGAACAATTTTTGGCAAGGAAATCTCTCACAGCTTCCAGACAAGTACAAGAAGGATGCTCTTCCTACACTACTTTATGGTCATGATCATTTTGAATTATTCTTTTTGTTGTTACAATTGTACCATCCATCTATCATATCAAGTGACTTGATTTTTCTTCATGGAAAAATAAAAAAAGTAACTTAATTTTCTTTACTGTTATGGATCTTTATACAGGATTTCGGTTCTGGATACCTGTTAGCACATTAAATTTTTGGTAATTTTCTATCTTGATTTTTCCCCCTTCTATTAATATCATTTTTTTATCCTGGTAGATTAATGCATGGCTATCAAATCAGAAGCCTACATATTTGCTTGAGGTGTGATAAGATAATGAACTTGTTGATTCCTGTCTCTCAAATTGGTTCCCGGAGATTTAAAGGGAGAAAGCAATTTTGGTTCATATGTGATTATACATTTTATTAGTTGGTGTGTAAAAGACAGGGTAATCTTTTAACTTAAATTCTGTTGAAGAAATAATAGAGCTCATTGACAATTGCTTCTGCATCCTGTGCTGATAAAAAATTGAAATGTAATTAGTGTAAACAAAAAACAAAATTGTAGCTCAACAGCCAGGACAATCTGTAATGATCTTTTGGGACCAGACTTGAAAGTATGGGGAGAGTTTGATGCTTCAGTTTATATTTTTGCCTCCTTTCTCTTTCTATATGTGATTTTGTTATTATTTTCTGGATGTGAATACTAATGAGGTTGTGTCGTTTGTATCCTGCAAATGAGTATGGTTTATACCACTCTAACACCTTAGACCTTGATCAAAACCTAGTGGGATTGGTTACATTGATCCTTTTCCGTCATCAATGCATAATAAATTTTCCTGTATCTTGTTTTCAATATCTTGTAGATCTGATCTATAGGAGACTAGGTGTTATATTGAGTATGGTTTATACCACTCTAACACCCTAGACCTTGATCAAAACCTAGTGGGGTTGGTTACATTGATCCTTTTCTGCCATCAATGCATAATAAATTTGTCTGTGTTCAATATCTTGTAGATCTGATCTATAGGTGACTTGGTGTTATATTGAGATATAACAAAAACAAATGTGGTTCATTGACATGCCTGTATTTCTTATTAAATAAAGAAGAAGAAGAAGAAAGCCTGCTTGTGTATGCTCAGTGCTTATCAGCAGTGAAACAGCATGAACTTGCCTTTTGCAATTTAGTGAACATATAATGATCATAACACAGTACAGAATTAGGGTAATGAGCCCTGAGTAGTAAACATTTCATTTTTTGGGACCTTGTTTGCGTGTGTTGGGGATGTGGAAACCTGCTTATATTTCTAAGTTAGTCAACCAGTTTATAGTTTTTTGAGTGTAGGATATTGTTCCTATTTTCATTTAAGATTCAACATTCACTATAGTTATCTAATTATTATGATGTCTGTACAGGGTGGTGCCACTCCAAGCTCGTGTAGCTTTCATGTCGATGGGTTCAATATTTTGGAATTTTTGTTTGTCCTCAACAATGAGCAAGTAATTCGCTTAGCAGTCCAGTGATAGCTCATGACCCCTTGCAGAAATTTTAGCAAGAGGTAGAAAATGCAATATCTTTCCTGATGGCAGGCTTATTTCTTATCTAAATTGTTTTGCGTTTTTCCATTTAATTTAATATCCCTTGCTTATTTTATGGATACGACAAAGACATGCATCGGATTGTCCTCGAGGTTGAGAGAAGTCTTTTTTTCTGAACTATTGGTAATGATGTTAGTCTTATGCTAATTCTTATGGTGACTTTCACCTAAATATGTGGATCATGTTAGACTCAGTTTTGGTCTACTGTGGAAATTGTTTTCAACATATTCATTGATGTTAAGATCTTGATGTAGATTCTTATTCTACTTCTGCATCACTAGTTTATTCACTTCAAATGTACAGAATAGAGTAGCATTATTCTTTTGCCTTGTTGTTCACTTATTTCAATCAAGATTTGCATGTGTTTTCAACTTTCACTTTAGGTAGTTGGTGTGGTTGACTCTCCTTCCTCACTCCGCCCTTTGCACCATAGACAAGAACCGTTTGATGTACCCAAAAAAAAGATTTGTTTATTTATTTATTATAATTTTTTTGCATTTTAAATACATTTTTTAAGGGATACTTAAATCCATTTTTTTATTAAATAAAAGAAATATTACACAAGTGATATTTGAATTTGGATTCATGGTGTTGGGATGAAGTTTCATATTATCTAGATCACAATTCAATCCCTATTTTTTAGATACGGGCTTAACATAACGTTCAACACTAGTGTGTATGTGTGTAGCATGCAAAATGATGCTCTAAAGTATGTCATTCCTTTGAAGTTATTTTTTTAATAAGCGGTTGTACAAACACTTGTCACAGGTAGGGTTACAAATTTAACTTTAAAGCATTCAATTCTCAAACTTTAATTACTTTAATCCTAGTCCTTTTAAATTATATTCTGGTGTTGACAAACAAAACATCGGTCTTTTTTTCTTTCTTCTTTTTTGTTTCTAACAGTTATGGGTGCACACATGTACGTAAGCTTGATAAGCATGTATATGTATCTTGATAAGGAACATATGCCTTTCTTAATCAGCATTTCATCTTTGAACTTTAAAACACTAGCCATCAGACGAGAATATCTTTGAAGTGAGGAAAGCACCAAATTTTACTACTACTTTATTACTTTCGCAATATTGGAATACGAATATTGAGCGCACAAATTCAAAGCAGAAATATTATGAGTTATAACAGCGTTAAAGTGAGACATATAAGATATGATTGAATGACCTCCAAACACTAAAAAAGGAGCAATAGTTGCATTGTATATATAAACCCTAAAGCACAAAACAACTAATACATCATAATTCAAGCAAGGTATCAAAATTCTGTTGAATACCATGAGCAATAGAAACAACAATTTCCTTCCCACACCAATGAATCAGCAATCCATGCTTGGTTATGATGGTTATACTGCTTCAAATTACAGGCAACCTATGCAATCACGTTTGCCTTCTTTTGGATCCACTCCCGTAAGTTCTATTCTACTACTCAAACAAACAAAATCGATTTCCTTAAAAGATGTTTACTTCTGATTATTGCATAACAAAATATTAATGAATAAAATCATTGCACTCAACCAGGATATTAGAGGAGGTTCCTCTAATTCACTTTCATCCTTCCAGGAGAGAATGATTCCAAGACATTTTGACTCTTTGAGGTAATTTAAGTAGCAGCTTAAAATTTGCGTTCTTATTTTGAATCATAAAATCTTTATGTTTTTTTTTCTTGTTCTTTACTTTCTTTATTCCTCTGTACATATTTTCTCTATCAATTAACTAGTTCTTTTGGGAATCCCGTTAACATATATAAGATAATGAGTGTGGTAAATACCAGGTAGTCACTCAATTGGGTCTAAGTATATGTTCTTTTCAACCAATATTTGTAAATCTAGTGGATTTGAGTCCTAAATTACAAGTTTTTGATTACATGTTATTTACAAGATTTTATGTAATTGTATGCAACACATGTAAGTTTATACATGAGTTATGTACAGACTGATGTATTACGATTTTGGGACATTTTGGACTTCAGTTAAAAAAAATACTTGATTTATGGATCGAAATGAATCTAATTCAACATAAAATTCCCGAATTAGTTAAGCAATTAAAAATATCTTAAAATGAAACCAACCCAAGTTCCCCAATTTCAAAAGGAGATTTTGTTCATCATTGTTTTTGAACTGAACTTTTTATATCCATGCTAGGCAAGTTTCTTGTTTTATTGCTTTTGTTGCTGAACTTTTGTCACTTAAATGGATCAATTAATCTGCAGTATTCTATCCGAATCACCATCCTCTGTTCGCAGACTCGAGGATACATACCCCAGCAGACCTAGACATATCACTACTTATGATCAGTTAGTAGTGCCAGTACTACCTAGGCCACAGGTAGATGACTCCAGATTGTACAATGTTCAGCAAAAGAAGGCCTTAGATAAGCTCAAGAAATCGACCTACAACCCGATTTCGAAGGGATTAATATCAACTAAAACCAACTTGTACTTCAGAGACCTTCCTGTGAGTGAAAAGAGAAGAACAATAGATGAGGGAGGAAAGAGGTGTGCTATTTGCTTAGAAGATTTTGAGCCTAGACAAGAGGTCATGTTAACTCCATGCAACCACATGTTTCATGAAGAATGTATTGTGCCTTGGGCTAAAAGCAATGGTCAGTGTCCAGTTTGTAGATTTGCTTTTGCTGAGAAAATTACAAGGGATAGTAATACTACTGCTATGCAGCCTATAACCAATAATACCACTACTGCCTATTTGTGGGCAACTCATGATTTGACCATGCAAGATCTTATTTCCAGATTAATGATTTCATAGATGTTGGCTAGTACTGATAATAAGTATTTATTTCAAAATTAATTATAGCGTTTGATCTCTTAATGCTTCCTCCAAAAGTTGGTACCTTTGAGCCAAATAAATAAATAAATATGCAATAAGATCTCTCTGTTATTGATTGTGCCACCAGAGAAGAAGCATTTAATATATATTACTCTTTTCTAATGTCTTCTTACGAACGTCACTTTACCAAGTTACTTAGCATTCTTTTTTCTGTATGTCACCTACTCTCTCTTTTTTTTTTGGTTTGGGGGGGGGGGGGGGGGGGATGGTTTCATAAGTGTATTTTATGTCTTTGCTAGTAAAATGAGAAATTGTAGCGTATACTTTTTTTTTCTTGTTTATATAACATTTTACATCTCATATTCCAATTAAACCCTAATATTACATTTTCATTTTCATATCATTGGGACCATTTAACTACAACCGAGGACTTTTTTTCATTATTATTTTTAGATAATTAGTGGTATTAAATAAGTAACATACCTAACTCATTTAAAGTTGATTAAATGAGATAACAAGTCAAAAAAGACTAATTTAACTAACTTATGAATTCAAATGTCATTTCACAAAATATATTTGTCAACGATAACATTTTTATAATTACAGTAATATGATTATAAAATATTATTTTTAAAATATACAATCAATAACATTTTTTATTTTTAAATAAAATTATAAATATATTTTTTAACTTTTTAAAAGTATAAATAATTAAGTTCGTTAACCGTTAACCAATGGCTTATAAATATAAGAACTAAGAGGAGTATGTGTTTTTTCTTATTTTTTAACACTTAACATTTTAAATATGATATATATAAAATTATAAATAAATTCATATATAAAATATAATTATGTATACTTTGGGTTTTAAGTTTTAACCTTTTAATATTCAAAAATTCACTATAAATTTAAAAATTTGTACATATTTATACTTAAATGAAATATATATTTATACTTTTTAACAATAAACAAGTATTAATCCAATTTATTTTAATAATGAGTTGATATAAATTTTACTCACATAAATTTAAATAAATTGATTTGTTCTAAATTTTACTAGCTAAATCAATCTCACTTGTATGTAAAAGAAGTTTTTAGGTCAATATTTTATAATTTTAGTTTTAACGATTTTAATAGGTTAATTAATATTAAATTTTTTCATTAAAAAAAATTCACATAACCGGTAAACCATTGATAATAACTTATTATAGTCGATTTTGTAAGCCCCTTTACAGAAAATTTCAATCCCTCTCTTCTCCCTCGTCAAACAGCCAGAAGGTATTCACACATACAAAAAGGAATCTAAAGGCTGAAGGCGACTCTGACCAAAAAATGAAAACACCGAAAACCAAAATAAAAATCTTTACTCTCAGATAAATGTAGACAAATTAAGTGCCAACCATTAACACCAGTACACGTACACAACTCCAAAGCCACAACCACTCTAAAATATCACGTTATATTGCTTTTGCCATTCTCTTCCCTTCAAAAACCCATCACCTTTTTTCTTGCCAAAGCATCTTATCCCTCCTCTGTTTTCCAAACTTCCCCTCAGCATATATTCTCGAAGGTATGTATGTATGTATGTAAGTATGTATGTATGTATTATTATTATTATTATTATTCAGATACTCTTTCCTAGTAATGGGTTAGTTTCTATTTTGGATTAGCTCTTATTAATATTCTGAATTTTTTGCCATTTTAAAATAAATTAGTTTCCTTGTCAATTTAGCAAATATTATTGCCAGGTTTATTTCAACTAGAACTGTTCCTAATTTTAGTTGCATTTCTTTTATGTTTGAATGTGTGAGTTGGACGTCAAATTATTGGGATGTAGACATGTAATCCCTCTTTGAAATGCTTGTATAATGGGAAATTTCAAAGGGTTTTATTTTGGATTTTATGATGTACCCCATGTGTTTTTAATGAAAATATTGCATCTTTTATTGTTTTATATCTTTTTTTTTTTATTTTGCATATTATGATTGCTTTTCTTTTCTTTTAGACAAATGATTTACTGATTAACTGAAATAGCTTTAATGCATTATGTCCTTGTGGGTTGGATGTAAGTTATTATAATCTCGTACTCTGCTTTCTGATTTCTGGGCAAATATTATTTGGTCAATTGACACAGCTAAAGGTCGAGGTGATTAACAATATGGTGTGTGAACATTGAAGGCTCAAAATACTCTTTCACACAGATACCTAAGTGTGTGTACAGATTTTTAGTTTTAGCCTAATTGAACATTTGACGTGTCTAGAAAACTAGATGATGGTTTCAGATTTTAATCCTTTTCAAGTTAAATGAAGTTCTTAGCCATTTATTATCCCAAAAAAATTTGAAATAATAAACAAGATTCGCATGTAAATCCTGTTTTATAATCTGTTACATATGAGTTTTGTTTGTAACTGAGCAGCTGGCCTTGTTTGGGGTCTCATGCTCAGAATATCCATGACTTTTATCTTTTAAAATTTATTTTTCCCTCTTTCCATGTAGTAGAGTAGGAGCTCACTCAAATTATAATAAATAGTTATTTCATGTCTCCTATGTTCATCAAATTTTTAATTGCTTTGCTTGCATTCTTTTTGTCACAATACATTTGGGTTTGAGATTGTTATTGTCTACTATGTTGGACATCTACTTAGCTATGTCATATATTGTTGCTTTCTTTTTCTTCTTTGTTATCTGATTTTATTGTTTTGGATGCTGTGTTGGATAAAAGTAAGCTGATGTTGGAGTGTATTTTTCCAAGTTATGTTTGTTGTGCTGAGAGGCCATTAAACCAAGACTTTTGTGCACCTGATAGGAAAAAAAATGTTTCTGAACAAATGGAAATAAATTTGCAATAAGTGCTTTTAGGTGTCAAAAGACATTTTGTGCTTCTTGAGATAAGTCACTTTCTTATGAAATTACTTTTAACTAAAGCATTAGCAAACCAACCCTAAGCCATTGTGGAAGCAAATTCTCTAACTTAATATTTATTCAAGGTCTAGATGTTCACTTATTTCATTTTGGTCTTTTATGGCTTCATAGTCATGACTTATCAAAATATTCGATGCTCATTTGTGGTGCTTACAGATGGTAGCATCATCTGCATGTCTTGTGGGCAATGGTTTGTCTACTTCCAGTACCAAACCAGCTTTTAACAAAGACTTCTATGGAAGGTATGTTGTTCCTTCTTCAAATCTTCCTTCTTTGACCAAGTTGATAAAATCAGTTCCTATCAAGGCATCTTTAGAGAAAAGGCAAAATGAAGAGAGAAGAGGTTTCCTGAAATTTTTGCTTGGGAATGCTGGAATTGGTGTAACTTTACTTGGAACTGGAAAAGCTAATGCAGATGAACAAGGTGTTTCTTCATCTAGAATGTCTTATTCTAGGTTTCTGGAGTACCTAGACAAGGATAGGGTGAATAAGGTAGATTTATTTGAGAATGGAACCATTGCTATTGTGGAGGCTGTTTCTCCTGAACTAGGGAACCGTATTCAACGTGTTCGTGTGCAACTTCCAGGACTGAGCCAGGAGCTCCTTCAGAAGTTCAGGGAGAAGAACATTGACTTTGCTGCACATAGTAATCAAGAAGACCCAGGCTCTCTGTTATTTAACTTAATTGGAAATTTGGCATTCCCGCTAATTTTAATTGGGGGTTTGTTTCTTCTTTCAAGGGGATCACCTGGAGGTATGGGTGGCCCTGGTGGGCCTGGCGGTCCCTTGGGATTTGGTCAGTCTAAGGCCAAATTCCAAATGGAACCAAACACTGGGGTAACATTTGATGATGTTGCTGGGGTAGATGAAGCCAAGCAGGATTTTATGGAGGTCGTGGAGTTTTTGAAGAAACCTGAGAGGTTCACTGCTGTTGGGGCTCGCATTCCTAAAGGGGTTCTTCTTATAGGTCCCCCAGGAACTGGAAAGACTCTGCTAGCCAAGGCAATTGCTGGTGAGGCTGGTGTTCCATTTTTTTCCATGTCAGGTTCTGAGTTTGTTGAAATGTTTGTTGGAGTTGGTGCTTCTCGGGTACGTGACCTTTTCAAGAAGGCCAAAGAAAATGCACCTTGCATTGTCTTTGTTGATGAGATTGATGCTGTTGGGAGACAAAGAGGTGCTGGTATTGGTGGAGGAAATGATGAAAGAGAGCAGACCCTTAACCAGCTTTTGACAGAAATGGATGGATTTGAAGGTAACACTGGTATTATTGTGATAGCAGCAACTAACAGGGCTGACATTCTAGACTCTGCCTTGCTCAGGCCTGGACGGTTTGATAGGCAGGTAAGACTATATATCCGTTTAAAGAATTAATTTCACATCTTTCCAGTATCATACTAATACTTGACAACTTAATATCCAATGCAGGTGACTGTGGATGTCCCAGATATTCGAGGAAGAACAGAGATCTTAAAGGTTCATGGCAGCAATAAAAAGTTTAACTCAGATGTTTCTCTTGATGTGATAGCCATGAGAACACCTGGATTTAGTGGAGCAGATCTAGCTAACCTCCTTAATGAGGCTGCAATTTTAGCTGGCCGGCGTGGAAAGAGTGCAATTTCATCTAAAGAGATTGATGATTCAATTGATAGGATTGTTGCTGGAATGGAAGGAACTGTAATGACAGATGGAAAGAGCAAAAGTCTGGTGGCATATCATGAGGTTGGGCATGCCATCTGCGGGTGAGTGTGATTGTTCCGGTACCCCTTTCTTAATGAATACTTTTATACAGTGCTTTCTATATCATGAATTCAACCTTAAATATGTTTTTTTCCCTCTGTCGATATGCTTTCTTGCAATCTAAAGTGTTTATTTTTGGCTATGAAATAAACACTTTAGATTGCATGAAAGCATATCTGGTTTGGGCTTGGAGGTGCATTGCAAATTTTATAAGCTCCACTGGCTCACATTATCTCATTTTCTCACACTTATGCGGGTGAAACTCCCAATTACTTTCAAAGAAATGTAAAAAAGAAGGCTTCCATAACTAAAAAAAAACTCTTCGGTTTGTCTTAAATGCAGAACTTTGACTCCAGGACATGATGCAGTTCAGAAAGTGACCCTAATCCCTCGTGGTCAAGCACGCGGTCTTACCTGGTTCATTCCTTCAGAGGATCCTACCTTGATCTCCAAGCAACAACTGTTTGCAAGAATTGTTGGAGGACTTGGTGGCAGAGCTGCAGAAGAAGTTATCTTTGGGGAACCTGAGGTGACTACTGGTGCTTTTGGGGATTTGCAACAGATCACTGGTTTAGCTCGACAGGTATATAATATTAAACATTTCAAATACCTGCACTTTCAAATTCCTAAGCATCTTTGCTCTTTGTATTGAAGTTGGGATTTTTTTTTTAAATTCTGGAACCAAACAGCAGTGGTAAATTCTTTTTCTTTATTTTTTCTTACGACAATCAAATTACGTTACCCGAGGGGATCATTGACTTTTTTGCAGATGGTAACCACATTTGGAATGTCGGAGATCGGACCATGGTCATTGATGGACTCATCAGCTCAGAGTGGTGATGTCATTATGAGAATGATGGCAAGGAACTCCATGTCTGAAAAACTTGCTGTAGACATTGATACTGCTGTTAAGAGACTATCAGATGAAGCCTATAAAATTGCATTGAGCCACATTAGGAATAATCGCGAAGCCATTGACAAGATTGTGGAAGTCCTTTTGGAGAAAGAAACAATAACTGGGGATGAATTCCGGGCAATCCTCGCAGAGTTTGTTGAAATTCCAGTCGAAAATCGGGTCCCTGCTTCGAGACCAACACCAGTTTCTGTTTAAAGAAAAACTTGGTCATACCGATACAGACTGTAATTAACACATAGATCATATATCTTCGATTGTTGAAAATATTATATGTATCATAATTTCATAACTGTTCCGTTTTGGATCCTATGAAAAATACATGGATATTGGATGGAATCACCAAAATGAATACAGAGTTTGGCTTAGACCTCTTTTGTTCTAAAAGATATTTTCATAATTATTTTTTTTATTATTATAATGGTTTAAAATATCGATTTAATTGTTGATATTTAAATTTTATAAAAATATCGAAAATATTGTAATTATGGATAAAAAAATTAATTTTTTCTAAGAAAATTTATAGGAGTTTTTTTAAAAAATATCAAAATAATCAAATATTTATATTTTTAATCTAATTTTTTATAATACATGTATTTATAAAATTTAGGATATTTAATTTTATTAATAACATAATTAATTAATCAAAATATTATAAAATAATTTGTTAAAATTTAAAATAATATTGAGATTGTAATTTTTGATTTTATTATAAATAGATATTACATAATATAATTTAAATTATAAAAAAAATTATATAAGTAAATTATTATAATAATATTAAAAACTTAATAATTATATTATGGAATAGTACGATTTTATACCATGTAAACTCACTTGGTTTTTATTTGCTTTATTTTTTATTCTATCGGGATGTGTATTTCACACTCCATTATGGGTTACATGTATAACAAATGTCATCTGATGATTTGTAATTATTTTTAAACTTTTTGTTTTTATTTTCAATTAATATAATAATTTAAAATTATTAATATAAAATAATATTTTAACTTAAATATTAATAATATATATTTTTTAACCAGATAAGTAAAAAATAAAAAATTTAAGAGTTTGAGTAATTTGGAGTACGAATTATACCAACATTTAAATTTTGTATTGATTATCGTACATAGATTCTGATATTAAATTAGATAGGACTCAAAAGTATTTATGAATCACTTAGTTTATTTTTAAATAAAATATAATGAGATGTAATTTTAGTGGCATACGTTGATTTGAAAAAAGAATTCTGAGAATATAATATATAACTAATTAAGATTTGACATATATTGCCGTGTTTGTACACGGTCGGGACATGTAATATTTTTCTATTTGGAGTTTCTTCTCCCTCCCTCTCTCAATGAAATTGAATTTTAAAACCAAGCAGGAGAAACGTAAACAGTCCATGAAGGCCAGTTAGATGCATGGGCAAATCTTGTCTGACTCGTCTAAGCCTATCTTCTCTATTCAAATCTCCACTCGTCCAATTTCAAAGCCTTCGCTATGTCTCCACAAGCGCCTCTATAGCTGATTCTGCTTTTAGACAAGAATTTACCGGCCTCTGCTCCAAAGGCCATGTTAAAGAGGCCTTTGAGAGGTTCAAATCTCACATATGGTCAAACCCATCTCTCTTCTCTCATCTTATACAAGCATGTGTACCCAGAAAGTCAATTTTTTGGGGGAAGCAAATACACTCTTTAATAGTTACATCTGGGTGTTCCCCAGACAAGTTTATTTCCAATCACCTCCTCAACATGTACTCCAAATTTGGAGAGGTGCAAACTGTTCTAACGTTGTTTGGTTATATGCCAAGGAAAAACATAATGTCTTGTAACATTATGATAAATGGTTATATGCAAAGTGGCGATCTTGATAGTGCGCACAAGTTATTTGATGAAATGCCTGAGAGAAATGTGGCTACATGGAATGCAATGGTCACGGGTCTGATCCAATTTGAATTTAATGAAGATGGTTTGAGACTGTTTTCAAAGATGTATGAGTTAGGATTTCTGCCTGATGAATTTACTCTGAGCAGTGTTCTAAGAGGTTGTGCAGGTTTGAAATGTTTATCCGCGGGGCGGCAAGTTCATGCTTATGTGATGAAATGTGTATTTCAGCTTAATTTGGTGGTTGGGAGCTCTCTGGCACACATGTATATGAAGTCTGGTAACTTGGAAGAAGGAGAAAAGGTAATTAAATCACTGCCAAACCGCAATGTTGTTGCATGGAATATACTCCTAGAAGGAAAAGCTCAAAATGGATGCTCAGAAGAAGTGCTATATCAGTATAATATTATGAAACTAGCTGGTTTTAGACCTGATAAGATTACATATGTGAGTACAATTAGTTCTTGTTCAGCATTAGGAACACTTGGACAGGGTCAGCAGATCCATGCTGAGACAATCAAAGCTGGTGCTAATTCTGTTTTGTCTATCATTACCTCATTAGTTAACATGTATTCAAAGTGTGGATGTCTGGAAGACTCTGTGAAAGTTTTCATGGAAACTCAAGACAGGGATACTGTATTATGGAGCTCTATGATTGTTGCATATGGGTTTCATGGTCGAGGAGAAGAAGCAATCAAACTGTTTGACTGGATGGAGGAGGAAGAAATTGAGGCAAATGATGTAACTTTCTTAAATTTACTTTATGCTTGTAGTCACTCTGGATTAAAGGAGAAGGGGCTTGAATTATTTGAATTAATGGTAGAAAAGTATGGATTTAAACCAAGAGTCGAACACTATACTTCTGTTGTTGACTTGCTAGGTCGTTCAGGCTTTTTGGAAGAAGCAGAGGCTACGATAAGATCAATGCATGTTAAAGCAGATGCTGTCATATGGAAAACTTTGTTATCTGCTTGTAAGATCCACAAAAATGCAGACATGGCAAGTCGGATTGCTGGAGAAGTTATTAGGCTTGACCCACAGGATTCGGCCACTTATGTGCTGCTTGCAAACGTCCATGCTTCTGCTAAAAGATGGGAAGATGTTTCTGAAGTAAGGAAAAACATGCGGGATAGGATGGTGAAGAAGGAACCAGGTGTAAGCTGGGTGGAAATGAGGAATCAAGTTCACCAATTTTGCATGGGTGATAAAAGCCATCCAAACTCTATGGAGGTTGATTTGTATCTGAAGGAACTTACAACGGAGATGAAGTTGTGCGGTTATGTACCTGATACTGGCTCCGTTTTGCATGACATGGATATTGAGGAAAAAGAATACAATTTGGCACATCACAGTGAAAAGTTAGCAATTGCATTTGCCTTGATGAATACTCCTGAGGGTGTACCAATACGAGTGATGAAGAACTTGCGTGTCTGCAGTGACTGTCATGTTGCTATCAAATACATATCTCAGATCAAAAACCATGAAATTATTGTACGCGATGCTAGTAGGTTTCACCACTTTAAAAATGGAAAATGCTCTTGTGGAGATTACTGGTGAAGCATGACGATAGGTTAAAATATAGATAGGGTAGTGATTCTATTCAGTTTTGTTGAACCACTCACATTCTTGAACGATAGGGTAATGATTCTATTCACTGTGATGAAAACTAATGTTAAAAATTTGTTCATTACTGGCCAAAGATACATAAATTAGTACATTCCTTTCGTCCATTAATTCATAACTGATGTTCTTAGTGGCTACTATGGAGCAGTTAGTGGAGCAGTTAGTGTCTCGCTAGTCTATGATTCACCAGACGATCTACATTTGAGAATGCAGCCTGGTGGATAAAAGGAGTTGAGGCACTGATACAAACATTGGTAGTCATCCTTATCGGCAACAAATTGGATCACTGCCACATTGTGGCTGTCTCCACTGAGGATGGTGAGACCTTTGCCTAGGTTGAGTCTCTATGTTTCATGCAAACTTATGTGTCAGATGCAACCAATGTCGATACTGCATTTTAAGGATTAGTTGGCTAGTGTGAAGATTACTAACCTGCAATTTCCATTTTGCACTGCTATCAGCTTCTCAGCTTATCTTGGATTGTAATTGTTACGGCCTCACTGCCCTTTATATTATTCTGCTTATTACATTATTTCCACCTAAATCGACAGTTCTGAAAAGTTACACACCACACTGGACGACAGTGAATGCTTTAGAAATTTACTAACCAGCAATTTCCAGCTTAAATTTATTCTCGGATATACTAGTAAAATTTTCCACACCCCCTCTTTTTTTCTGACGATGCGCCTTTGCTCAGTTAGCGCCTCTGCCAAGTTGCCCACAAAGTTGGTACTAAGGCAATAACATATATGGTGAGGGTTACCCCATAACTTTCTTTTTCAACAAAGGACCAAAATCAGAATAATCACTGTATTGTCAGTTCACAAACTTGGGGTAAATCATCACAAAGAACAAATATCTTGTAACATTGACAAATCACGAATGCTTTCATCACATGTGACCGGAGTCGATTCATTATAAGGTGAAAGATAACAAATAATACAAAGGAATTTTCATTCGCTAACTTATGAACATTTCCAATGCTTGAATAAAGGCACTAGTGCCGGCATTACAAAGCTCCAAAATTTATATTTAACGAATGGAAAACTTAAACCAAAAACTTACCAAGTGAAAACTCATTGTATAATAGACGAAAAAAAAGTCAAAGATTCCTGATACTGAAACTAGTTTGTACATCCTGGAAGCTTAAGATACATCACAGAATATTTTGGGACTTGTTCAGGATAACACCTTCATACTTGACCTGGAACCACTTCATAGCATCCTCCTTTGTGACACGGTGCTGAATCCCAACACGAGATTTGCACCTGCGTCGACGCCCGACACGGTAACCTGGTCGCTCCAACACAATATAAAAATCCATACCATAAATCCCAGTGGATGGGTCATACCTGAAAAGTATAAATAACAAGGAAACTTAATACAATTAAACCGATATTAATAATAATTAAAAAAAACTAATTTATATTTTACAACATTGCCCAGATAGCAGTATATTTAGGAAAATCATAGGAAATAGCCATAGCAGTTGGCAAATAGTTGAAAATGTCAACCACTAGGATACATACATTGCATTATAAATAAAACGTTCACTATACATTCTCATGAATACAAATCCATGTGCATATGTAGAGAGAGTTCAACCTAACAAAATCACATGATTCATTAAAAATGACATAAATCAACAAATGGCGATACGATCTTACTTGATTCCTAGATCAATGTGCTCCTGGATACCAAAGCCAAAACAACCAGTATCACTGAAGTTCCTCCTCAACAGCTCATATTCTTTCACCTTCAGCCCACTCTCCAAAAGCTGCATCGCCTTCTCACCTCTGACAGTAACATAGCATGCAATCTTTTCATTACGCCTGATTCCAAAGGAACGAACAGTGTACCTAGCTATATGTAGAAAATGATAAATTCATATAAATATGAAAAAAGGGAATATTAAAAGAGAAAATACAATCAAAGGCCATCACTCCGACTAAAATGAAAATATACCAATTCTCCATTTAAAATTAAACAATAATGGTCAAATAGCTAACCAAACAGACCAAACCTAATAAGGGAAAAATAACAACTTTTCGTACAATTTTCGTACTAATTTCAATTTCTTTATCATTTTGCTCATACGAAAGTGACCCAACTATTTCTAAACAGAATGAAACGGCTTCTTCCACCCCAAGACACTATACTAAACATTCCGAGCAAGTAATAATCCAGGTACAAATTTTTCACGCAAATGAACAACAAAATATGAAAGATAAAGCTTTTACCCTTAGAGAAAACTGGGCTTTGGCCACTGAGTTGCTCCAACACCTGTGAAAAAGAAAAGCAATGAATCAAAAACATTGAAGGTGAAAAATTCATCTCGAGAAAGAAAAAAAAATATTACTTTTGCAGCTCTGGTCAGACGATCTCCACTCTCACCGACCGATATATTGAGGACCAGCTTCTGGACCTTGATCTCCCTCATGGGGTTTGATAATTTCCTCTCTGAAGCCTGCATTTCATATCTATCAATTAGTGTGAAAATACTGAAACTTATATGAAGAATTCATGACCAATGAAATTTGAACAATAATGAAGGAAGGTCCAGACCATTGGGGTTACGCAACGACGAAGGGAATGGAAGTGCAAAATAAAAACCCTAGTTTAATTTAATTTGCCAGACTATTGAACGCAAACCCGCCTAAACGGAGAAAATATAAAGATGTCAATTGGGACATTCGGTCCCATTCGATAATGCCCAATAGGCTGCTTTATTTGACAAGGTCCATACTGTTCAAACCGGACTATTTGGGTTGTAATCCAAGCCCACAAATTATGTTTTTCTCTCTTAGAAAAATATTAGAATTATCATGAGTCAATTCATGCAACCAAGTTCAAAGGTTTATAATCAAATGATATATATTACGGTGATATAGACCAAAATTATTGAATTCAAATTTTAAAAATATAAATGTTAGAATCCCCTAGTAAAAAAAATTCCATGCCTTCAAGCTTGACCAAAAAAAGAGTTCAATGCTTTCTAAAAAAACGCGTTTTAAGCTCTAAAACCTGAACTATATTATTCGTCCCAATCTTTAAAAAAAATTATATTATCTGTACAAACTTATAAATTCATAATTATTATATATTATAAATTTATGATAATTTTGAATGGTGGGTTAAAATATAATTGATATTAGGAATTTTTACTATCTAATTCGTTTCAATTTTAAGTTAAAAAAAATTAATTGAATTGTACTAGATCGTTTTATTATTAAAAATATTATAATCAAATTCTTTGACCTGTTTAACGGTTTTTAATGATTTATTTTGATTAATAATATATAAATATAATACAATTAATAATATACACTTTATTAAAATATGAAAAATTTAATTAATAATTTATTAAAATTAATATGAAAATTTTAATATATTATTAAAGATTATTTAAAAAATAATTTTAATTAATACAAATAAAATTAAATTATTTGATTTATAAAATTTTTCAATCCAGTCTAATTTTATAAAAAATTTAATTGATAATTATATATCATAATTATTTTAAAATTTATCCAAAGTAAATATTTAATAAATTAATTATAATTTAAGATGTTATTTATAATTATTATAAATTTATGATTGAAAAGTTTCTCTTAAACAAAGACGAAAAAAATCAAAACCAGCCTTGCTCCGGAGAAGTGAGTCCCCCACGAAACCCAATCCCATTCCGAAAATCATCACGCAATTCTAGGCGTTGCAATCCCAAAAACAACAACAAAAAATGATAGGTTCATACTTTTCGCTATTTTTTAATAATTATCACAATATAAATATTTATTTTAATATTTTTAATATTATTATTATTAAAACAATAATTTATATTGTATAAATATTACTATTTTCTTTTTTCTTTTAATTATAGACCATAGCGTAATATTAAATTAACCTATGACTTCTCAATATCGATTATAATATAATTATTATTTTTTATATAACATCAAATAATTTTTAAGTGATTTTGACATTTATAAATTATAAAATTTTAAAACTAATTTCATTCACATCATTTATTTTAAAGAAAAAATAATAATCTAAATTTATTGATATATTTTATTCTTTTATTTATTAAATAAAACAGTATAATTTAATTATTTTTATAAAAAGAATTTAAAAAATTATTTTATAAAAATAATGAATTTATACTGTATTACTTTCTTAAAAAAAATAACATAAATTAATTATTTTTACAAAATAATTTTTTTATAAAAATACTTATTAAATATAATTTAAAGATAAACTAACTGTTCGTTATATTGTAAAGATCAAAAACATATATTTGATAAACTACTAAACAAATAACAACCTTCCGCTTTTTTTTTAGCCAACAATAGCAATAATTATGTTATTATTATGACTACTGTTATATTGCATTCATGGGGAGTAACGTTGACGTGGCTCCAAGCATTTTCCTATTTTTTATACATATTTATCTCTATATTTTCTTCCTTCCAGGTTTCTTACAACAAACACCTCTTGCCTTCACCCTTTACGCTCTGCAACTCTTTGTTCTTTTGATCCGTGTATAGAGAGTAAGAGTATCTAAACGACTGTGCTCGATGGCGTTTCGTAGTTCAATACTGATGAAATCCTTTGGTCGGAGCTCTGTCGCCGGAACTAGATCCATGTCGTCGTGGTGGAGGAGCGTCGAGCCTGCTCCGAAGGATCCGATTCTCGGCGTTACGGAAGCGTTTCTTGCCGATCCGAGTCCAGAAAAGGTCAATGTTGGCGTTGTGAGTTCGATTTCTTACTGATTTCATTTTAATTTTCTTTATTTATTTTTGATTCTTATTCTGCATGATTGAGATATAAAGTGAGATTAAAAAGAATATATCGAAATTTGTGTAATTGTCTTCCAGTAATTGAGAAGTGGAAGTTCGGAGATTGCTTTGATTCTCATTTTCTCTTTATTATATTTAGCGTTTATTTGTTTCTTTCCGGGGAAAGAAATCATTTGTATTCCTCATATATTTAATCTTGTTTGTGTAGTATAAAATTTGATAGACTTAAGCCTTATAGTTGAAACATATAGTCTCCTTCCTAATTTTACTTTATTTTTTTTGCGTTTGGTTAATGATATATATATATATATATATATACGTAAAGGATGGGCTGCATAGGTAATATGTTTCTGTCTACGCGTATGGAGGAAAAAATGAGAGTAGATGCTAAAAATGAATAACGCGTTCTATTTCTTGTACTTTATTTTGGCTTGATATATCTAAGTAATTTACCTGATCAATTATATTTGCATTTCTTAGCTTGGTCAAATTTTATTTTTTTTGGTGAAGCACTGTTGATGATGTTATATTTATCTTGCCTTTTTTCTTCTTCTGTCTAATGATATTCATTCATGTTTTTAATTGTATTATAGGGTGCGTATCGTGATGATAACGGAAAGCCAGTTGTCCTTGAATGTGTCAGAGAAGCAGAGCGCAGGATTGCCGGAAATATGAACATGTAAGTGACATATATTCCATAACTAAATATTTCGTACTTGATTATCTATAACTGTTATTTATTTCTTTTCTAATCCTAGTACTACAACTGCTGTTTAGGGTTGCAGATGTTTTATCTTTTTACGTAAAATCTACGATTTATCTTTTCTTTTTGGAAAATGCTTATTGTCACAAGTGTGTGATAATCTCAACAAACGTGACAACATGGGATTAGTCTAAATAAAATTCATATAGACCCGGTCAATTATATATTTTTTTAATGTTAGTCACTTTTGGTCTGAGAATAACTTGTGTAATAGAATCGTCCATTAGGTACTCCTTTTTACAGCCTGTCACTTCTTCTATGGTCCCTCTGAGTTCACTTTTACTTTGTCTATTACTCCATTATCAAGCTAAGCCTTTTGCCACATCCTGACCATACTTTTTTTTTTTTTGGGAACAGAACACCCGACCATTCTTTGAATAGTGAACTTTTGATATTCTAGAATTTATAAGGTAATTCATTCTAAGTGCCTTGTAAGGTATTCCCCTAGATGATCGGTATCTTTACCGTTTATTCTTTTCCCTTATGTGTGCGGAGATAAATAAATTCAACTGACGAAGAGTAATTTAAGTATGGTTTTGCTTCTAATTGAAGATTATATATATATTGTTGTAATTTCAATGCTTTATGGTCAGATTCCCCCCTCCCCATGGCCATGTATGATATAGTAGAGTTTTTTATTAGATGATATTTTTAATCCTTGATTTGGATGTGAAAAACTTTTTGAATCGAATTTCAAGCTAATGTACTTTTTATTTCGAACTTAATTTTACTTGTCTATTATCTCTTAAACAAAACAATCTAGGATTTTTTTCATTATTTAGTTTTTATTAAAGAATATAAATAAAATGTTATGTTCATTTCTCATAATATTTAACTTTTAGGAAAATTTGTATTTGATATTTTAAGTGTATTAAGTCAATAAGATCATAGAATTTAATATCTGTTACAACTTAAGATCATATAATTTAATATCTGTTACAATTTTAAATTCAATTAAAATTTACATGTTTGATAAATCTTGTAAAAAGATAATAAAACTCACTCTTAAGAAAAATTTAAATGATAGGTATTCATGAAACAAAATAACTTACATTTTAATGAAAATTTTAAAGAGTATAAATAAAATGTTAAAATAAAAAAATCTTAAAATTTTAATAGAATCAATGCTTTACTTTTAGAGTTTTTGCTAAAGTAAATATTTTGCCTTTTGTTTCACCCTATTAGGGAGTACCTGCCCATGGGAGGGAGTCTAAAATTGGTAGAAGAAACATTGAAGCTAGCCTATGGAGAGAATTCTGAGCTCATCAAAGATAAAAGAATAGCTGCCGTCCAATCTCTGTCTGGAACAGGCGCATGCCGGCTGTTTGCAGACTTCCAAAAGCGATTTCATCCTGATTCGCAGATCTATATTCCTGTGCCTACATGGGCTAAGTGTGCATCTTCTTCTTTTTTTAGAGAAAAATAAATTTTTTTATTCCTTCTGTTTCTTGAAAATTGTGTGGCTAACATGACATTTTAACAGCCACCACAATATCTGGAGAGATGCCCAGGTCGCTCAAAGAACATACCATTACTATCATCCAGAATCCAAGGGGTTAGATTTTGCAGGATTGATGGATGATATTAAGGTATGTAGCAATATTCTGATTCTAAAACTAAAAGTAGATTGCTTTTGTTGGAGATGCTACATTGTTCCTCCTCTTCATTCGCTATTTCGTACAATTTAGATTTGCAATGCGCATTTTATGTATATTTTTGGGCAACACCTTTTCGTTTTTCTCTCTGATTAGTAGTACTGTTGCTATGTAGAATGCTCCAAATGGTTCATTCTTTCTACTTCATGCTTGTGCTCATAATCCAACTGGAGTAGACCCAACGGAGGAACAGTGGAGAGAGATCTCATACCAGTTCAAGGTAAAAGATTTGTTTTTGCCCACTTTCTCTCCCTGTTAATAGTTCACTTTAAACTCTTTATCTACATTTTGGATTATATGTTTTCAGGTAAAAGAGCATTTTGCCTTCTTTGACATGGCATATCAAGGTTTTGCTAGTGGTGATCCAGAGAGAGATGCCAAGGCCATCAGGATATTTCTACAGGATGGCCATCATGTTGGACTTTCCCAGTCATATGCAAAAAATATGGGGCTCTATGGACAGAGAGTAGGATGTCTTAGGTAATGATCCAGCTACCATGAAATTATCGCATGGGAAGGGGGAAAACTAATATTAAATTTTGTAATTTTCTTTTATTGTGTTTTTTGTCCCCTCCCTCAATTTATTATTTTCTTGTTGGTGCCTAGACATACTAAGAAGGCACTTTCACGATGTTAGTCTGCAATATATTAGATGGTTATCTTTTAAAAGCACTTATATTAAAGCCAACACAGAGATCGGGGATGTAATGGTGCCCTTTCATGGTGATATTATCTTTTGCTATTGGCAGTGTGCTTTGTGAAGATGAGAAACAAGCAGTGGCTGTTAAAAGCCAGTTGCAGCAGCTTGCCAGACCCATGTATAGCAATCCTCCCGTCCATGGAGCACTTATAGTCTCAAATATCCTTGGGGATCCAGACTTGAAAAAATTATGGCTCAAGGAAGTGAAGGTAATTCATCCATAGTAATCTTATTCATTCATTTGATCCCCACCCCCAAAATGATAGTATCATGTTATTGAGGGCTACTGAGTTCAGAATTTGAATGGGTGAGAAAACTAACAAGTGAGTCTTCAGTCTTGTATTATTAACTAGAGATATAAATTGAACTGTCTCATCTCATCTAATGTATATAGTATTTTTAATAGGCTCATGGTGAAATATTATCTCATTTCATTTAAATATCATCTCATTTAAATTGTAATTCTAATGGACTTAATTTTAAATATATGTTGTATTATTTTTTTCATTAAACTTACATTATATATTATTTATCATATTTTTTATTATTTTTGTATTCTTACTTATCTCATTTAGACCCATTAAAAACAAACTAGATATCTCAATTAACATTGTTTTATTATCATATCATCTCGTTAAAAACTAAGTGAAATAAGATAAGATGAGTTTTAAAAATTAATGAATCGTCTCATAAATCTCGTTAATATTTCATCTTAATTTACACTTCTATTATTAACTGAAGCTCATGATAAAAAATGCGATGAAGATATAAATGCATGTGGGAGGTAGGTACTCTTCCATATCCGGCTTTATTGTGGAGAAACAAATTTTGAACTTTGATGCACTCTTCACAAGAAATCCTGTTTTCTGTAATCTGCTTTGGGACAAGAAAATTCGTTTAAATCCACAGAATAAACTGGGCCATATAACAGATATCCCTAGAACTGTTACAAATATTTATAGGAATGAAACATTTCATTTAATTTTCAATTTTCCTAACAACCTAGGGTTGAAGATGGGTGGTATCATGGTATGCAAGGAAACAAAAGTAATATAATTTTATTGACTGATCTGTTGCTAGTGACAAGGCAAATCAGCTAATTTAGATTCTGTCCTACTTTTCTTCTCCCATCACTGAATTAATGACAAGTCTGCTAATTTATGATAATGAGTGAACTGATGTGTGATTAATTCATGGGTACGAGAAATAATAAGACATGGGACAAACGATCTAAAATTGCATGTTTTGTATGAGTTCTAATACAACATACTATGGTTAATTTCTCTCTCTCCTCCTCTCTCTTGTCTGCTGAGAATAATGTGAGTCATGTAGAGAAATATATCTAAAGTAGTAACATGTTTCTGCATAATCTGGCATTCATCTGTTTTTCTCACCGTGCTCATCATCTCCTTTCAGGGCATGGCAGATCGCATTATTGGGATGAGAACTGCACTGCAAGAGAACCTTGAGAAGTTAGGTTCTCCCTTATCATGGGAGCACATAACTAAACAGGTGGGTTCGATTCGTTCAAGCTTGTGTGCATATAGCTTATTAATTTTTTGACAACTTTTTACCCCTCGATCCTTTTGTATTATCTATAATAACGCTGCTTTTAGTGAACAGATAGGAATGTTCTGCTATAGTGGGATGACTCCAGAACAGGTTGATCGTCTGACAAATGAGTTCCATATTTACATGACTCGCAATGGTCGTATTAGGTAATTTTTCATTAAAACCATTTTGCCTCTTCCTTCTCTTTCCATGTATAAAAAATCTTCGTTTAATATTAAATTTATGTTATGCAGTATGGCTGGGGTCACATCTAAAAATGTCGGTTACCTTGCAAATGCTATACATGAGGTCACAAAACCTACATGAGAGCATATACCAGCCGATGCAATAATCAAAGTTTTTTGGTCATCTTCTCCCATCATTTAATCAATCACGGTGGGAGCAATAAGTAAAAAGAACAAGTATCTCTTATTTATGCGCTTACTCCAATTTTCATTGGTCATGTAGGGAAATACGCAATTTGATAATGTGCTGTAATAAGAACTTTATGCATGCAACGAAGGCCACATTCATTTGGAGAACTTTATGATTTGGGAAGAGACAGGGTGTGGAAAATACTATATAGTTAATCTTAGTTTGGCCTTTAATTGTGAATTTCTTGTTGCATATTTGTATTAACCCGGTAAAGATCCTAAAGAATGGACCAACCTAACCCCAAATTCTCCTGTATTTGGTGTTAGATGTGAAGCTTTTGTAGGTATTTAGCCTGGAAAATGTTATTTGCCAAAAGCTTGACGGATCAATCCTAATTGTTTATCCTAAACGAGTATCTTGAAGAGAAAAAGTCATCTAACCGAACCTTGAATGATGCCTTGATTTTGAATTAGGATAAGCATGAACTGAATTAGATAGATACATTAAACAACATATTTGGTTTAATGGGGACCTATAGAAGATTTTCAGTTGTATATGCTAAAAACAAGAATAAAATGAAGCCATGATGTACATGGAAAAGGACGGTTAACTTACATGATAAAATAAGATTTATGTGCCTCATATAGAAACAACACTGTAATTAAGTAAAACGCACGCACAACTAATGTCTGAGCCCTTGGCATTTGCAGCTCCCTATCTAGCTAGATATGAATAACACCTCCATCATATACTACTCCAGCTTTCTGAAACACTTCCGATCAAAACAATTTACAAGAAAATACTATTGTTTTAAGACAAAAAATGACAGTAGACAGAACCATCGGTTTCCAGGTTAGGCTGAAGAGCCATTATGTGTACATCTTGGCAAGGTGAGGAGAAACAGCTACTTAGAACAAAATTATTCATTAAACGTACCACTTCAAGTACCTTCTGCTTTTTCTCCATCACTATGAGACGAGAAGATCCCTTTTATCTTAATCTTTATATTTAAGTACCTGCTGGATGTGGGAAGCTGAGGCCAGCCTGTCGCTGCACATGTTCTGGTAGGAGCCTATTGATAAGTTCATGTGATGCTCCAGCAAACTGCAACCAAGATTTTTTTTTTTGGGGGGGGGGGGGAAGGGGACCCTTAAATTAAAATATCAAAAAGCAAAACAAATAAATGCTTAGATGCTCTAGCTAAACAAGTGCTTCGCCGCAATGTGCATTAGGTCTGATTTTTTGTCAAACGATTGGTTATCTCAATTCTTAATGTATTTAAAAGCAATCTACACTTTGTTATAAAGGAAATGAGATTTCCCTCAAAAATGTCTGTATAGCTGAAAAATTCGTTAAAAGTAGAAATATCTAACTCACTTCCTGTTTGAAATTGAAGAGAGGAGGAAAAGGGCGTCCATTTGGGAGGCGAGCATTGGGCTCACGAAGTTCATCAAAGAAGGGATGTGCACATGCTTCCAGCTGTAACCAGAGAAAAACTTAAAGGTGAGTAAAATGGCCATAAAATGTCAGACAAGGCAACACCAACACCATAAATACGCTAATAACTAGGCCAATATCATCACTAGCAAGTAAATTAGATGGCATCATTCAGGATTACTTTCTATAGATGTGGTCTTTATCTTGGGAGCATGGTTTCAAATTAATTGTATCAAGGAGTGAAACTCACTGCAGTACAACGAAGACTTGGTGAATATTGAAGAAGTCTTGAAGCAAGGTCAATTGCTTCTGGAGGCATTCTCTTGTGAAAAACCTGCAAAATAGAATTAAATTAGAAACAAGATCATTTGGCAACAGTTATTAGATCCTTGGCAGTTTCAATACGTAAAACTAGGAAGATAATTATCCAAGAAACATCTCACTCCTCACACAACAAAATAAATGATAAACCATTTTGAAATCTTGCATATCTGGAAAGATAAACCATTCTGAAATCTCCTTGAGTGGTGAAGAGAATGGGGATAACAAATATCTTAAAATAAATGATATTCTGTCTCATTGTCAATAAATGATAATTATTACTTCCGTAGTTGTCATTGACTCATTTATGGCAGGAATAAAAATGCAGATGACTAAGACTGACTTCCATGCATACTAGGCCACCAATCTTCCTACAAAACATGCATTTTATTCTGCCAAATATTACCACAATAACCCTCCTAAAAACAACTAATTACATACCTTATGCCAAGGATGAGCCTTGATCTGAGGGAACCTAAAATCCGTATAACTTGGGTTCATACATCGAATTTCTTCTCGAGTAGGAGTACCAAGAACCTGCAGGAAGATGTCCAACAGATAAGCATAATGTTAAGAAATTAGAACAATTTGGAGTAATTCCAATACAAGGAATCACCTTAATAATCTCTACAAGTTGGTCAACTGCATTCTCTCCAGGAAACAGAGGCTGTAAAGAAGCTTACAAATACGACATGTGAATAACCACAATTGAAAATCCTACAGTACATCATTAAGAATGTTATCATTACTAACCTGACCAAGGAGGAGCTCCGCAAGTACACAACCAGCTGACCAGATATCAATAGATGTTGCATATTCTGTTGCACCAAAAATGAGTTCTGGAGCTCGATAGTAACGGGAACATATGTAAGATATGTTTGCTTCACCCTTGACCTAAACTCCATGAAAATAAAAACTATATATCAACTTTATTGGAATGAATTTGTAATTAGTTAACAGATATAAAGATTTACATCAGCTAATATCTAATTCTAGCAGAGCATTTAAATACCAAATTCTACATATAGTCAACAATGAGTAAACAATGAAGAAAACACAAAAAGAAACGGTTTATACCAGAAGAATATTTGTTGGAAAAGAGTTGGCAACCAATTCTATTAAAAGCTCAAGCTATTAGGTGTGGACTAACTATTATCTTTTACGTCTTGACACTCCCCTCACTTGATGAGCATTTTTATTTTGTTTTTGTTTATTTAACATTTCTCCTGAATTAATGAACTCTCACTTGAAAACAAAGTAGACGAGTGTGACAGACTTTCACTTATGGGTTGAATACATAGATGAGCATTTTTATTTTGTTTTTGTTTATTTAACATTTCTCCTGAATTAATGAACTCTCACTTGAAAACAAAGTAGACGAGTGTGACAGACTTTCACTTATGGGTTGAATACATAGTTTTGAACGCCTACCAAGTGAAGTTAGATGGAATCCTATCAACTGATTAAATAGCAGATAATTTTTTGAAGGCCCAATCAAATAGAGATGGACTTTATGTGAGGTAGAAATAAAAGAAAAATACCCATTTAATATTGGTGAAACTTTGGAATCAAGTAGGTTTAAACCTAGGATTTCAAGCTCTGATATTATATTAGAAAAGAATTAACAACCAATTTTCCTAATAGCTCAAGATGTTAAGAGGTAGACTAACTAGTCTCTTAGGTCTTAACAAGATTCAAATGCCCACGGGGGAGAAGAGGGGATGGTAACACTAAATAAATGCAACAGATACATCTATATCTATCTAGTCAAAGTGCCAAACTATCAATACTACTAGAAAGCAACAAACTAAAAGATGTAAATTATAGAGCCTATTAACTTATTATAGTATATCTCATATCCAGGCTCACAAAATTCACTCATATAGGACTTTGAACTCCATGCAGGCTGCAGTTATCAAATAATTCAAAATTGGATAGTATATAAACATACCAGAACTTTTGCACTTCCAAAGTCACAAAGCTTAATTTGGTGGGTAAGGGGATCAGCCTGCAAGTATAAAAAATAAGTGAGACAAGCCTCCCACAACAAAAAAACAAAAAATAACAATCAAAGTCTAATAGACATTGCAAAAACATACCAAAATATTTTGTGGCTTCACATCTCTATGGCAAACTCCAGGAACAGTATGGATATATGCCAGCCCCCGAAATATCTGAAAAATATCCCATTTATAATAAGAATGTGAAAAAGAAAGTTCAATACATTAATAATGAAAATGGAACAATGACTTCAATCATAGCTCATAACTAGAACCATAATAACTCAAGATTGGATACAGAATGGTTCATACTTGATAGGTATAAAGTTTCACATAAATGAGGGGCATCCTCTGGTTCATACTGCTGTAGTGCTTCAGAACCGTGTACATAGTCTCTGGTACATATTCCATCACCAAATTTAGAAAAAGCTCATTTTTACTTGTAGAGAAAAAACAATGCTTTAGTGAAACCACATTTGGATGATCCATCAAGCGCATTAACTGCAATTCACGATTTTTATAGCGTCGATCTTGCAAAACCTTTTTTATAGCCACTGCTTCTCCAGTTTCCAAACATTTTGCCTGAAAAATAGAATATTAGAGACAAATGCAATGAACCATTTGCAAGATTTCTCTACACTAATAGCAGTGAAATACTTATACCTGAAAGACTATACCAAATGAACCACTACCTACAACACGCTCTGCCATGTAACTGATTGTCTGCAACCAGCATAAAAGGAACAGCTCAGAATAAAGTAGAAAAACAAATGAACAAACTTGCTCCAGAAGAAACTTTAATGTGGAGTTAATTAATTCTCCAGACCCTCAAGAGCAGTTCATGTATTTTGAACTAAAAAGGAAAGTACAGGAGAAAAAAAATGATTTAATCTGCAATAAGACAATTCAGGGGATCTCAGTACTAACTCTTTTAGGTTCACCATTTTTTCCACCAATGGTTGTCGATATTATGTGACCTGTGACAGCATCATTTCCTTCGATAACAGCAGCGGACATCTCCTGCAATTAGCAACAGAAAGAATCAACTTAAGTCCATACACAGGCTTGTTATAAGTTATTAAGAAGATGCATACAGTACCTACCAAGTCTTTATGCCTTCAAGATTAAACCAATTATACCATTAATCTTTATTGATTTCTTGGCCCATTATTCTATGAAAACCATTCATGAAACAATTGCAAATTTTTACACACATGTGAACAAATAAAACTAATAACAGGTAGAAAATGCTCTATCAAGTGAATTCATGAGACTCGTCAACAACCTCTACCATTAAATAGTTAGAAGTGCCACTTGGCATCCTATGCTGCAATTTGTTTTGCCCTTTAAGTTTACATGATAACGAAGACAAAGAGAGCTAAAATAATTAACTTTTTTAGAAGGAAATTTTATAACAGCAATTAAACAATATTGATGATGAAAAATGTTTCTGCAAGATTCAATATTCCAAAATATCTACCACAAGTGGAGGGACGTTTAGAATGCGGGACTAAGAAAGGCAACAGGCACAGATAGAAAAATCTCAGTAATACGTAACGCAATATAGGATGACCATCGCTCGCAAGAAAGAATCACATGCTTTGAAAACTTGAATTTCAAACAAGAGATTATTGACAAAGAACCAAAAAATGATAACTTCATTAAGCAAACGAAAAGAAATTTTAAGAAAAACTCGCCAAATAACATTGAAAAGCAAAAGATGAAAGGAAATTACAACATCGTAGTGATACCAAAGAAATTGAGGAAAAAGCGAGAATAGAGCCCTTGATGATATTTGATAGATAATAGGAGTACTAAGCATTCTGATTGTAGAAACCTTCTCAGAGAATCAAGATCTATGAAGAAATCCAAAAGCAGCAAAATGACATAATAACCAAAATAACACTGAAGTTTCGGAGACACTGAACTTTTCCAGATATAAACCAAAGAGAGGTTAAATCTAACCCAAGTGAAATTCCATTAAGGAAAAAAAAAAAACTTATTGCTGCATTTGGTTACTGATAAATGTAAGGTAAAGAATTTCAGATTTTAGAGTTAGATTCCACACTAGGACGAACAGAGAAGGATGGTCTTCAGCTGAACTGAGCTTTGTGTAAACATCCACGGTATTTTCTCCCATTCCTCTTTCTAATTTTGGCTTCATGGACGCATTAAAAGACAGATCAGCATTTTGTTTCTTTTTTAACCGCTATTAATGCATAGACAAATAGAATATGAGGATAACTTAATTTAGAGGTCAAGATCTAAGTCATAAAAGCCACAATGAAAAAGGGGAGGGGGGACTGAAGGAAGAAACGAGTGAATATGAAAATTAACATAAAACTCAATTACAACTGAATTCCAAACTATCATGGAGATAAACAGTGAAAAAAACAAGAAGCTGCTCGAATACCGGCCGATTAACTTTCCGGAGGATTTCCATCAGAAGCAGCTCCGGCGAGCTGATACCTACCTCAGACAACCTAAAACACCTAGATCGCTTCCAAATTCAACAAGTAAACAAAGTTCTGAAATAGATCTAAGACGATCAAAGTACCGACACCGACCTAAACATAAATAAACACAAACAAAAAGAGGACAAAAGAACAAGCAAGTTCACTGTGATTTGCGTAAGTAATAGAGAAAGAGAAAAAAACCTTATCGGAATCCATTTCGGAGGCACGGCGAGGCACGTGCTTCAAATGCTCGTTGACGTCTTGATGTTGTTGCTGCGGTGGTGGTTGATGGTGAGGCCCCAAGGGCATGGAGGCCATGTGAGCCTACTTCTTCTCTATTCTCTCTCAACCTTTTTATTTCTCCATCTATCTCCAAAATTTCGCTTCTCTCCCTCTCTCTTCTCTCTCTCTATCTTCTCTCTCTCTATCTTCTCTCTCTCTATCTTCTCTCTCCTGTGTCTCCTCATGTAGAAGGGAAAAAGATGAAAGAACAGCGAAGGTATATGCTTACGCGCTAGTGGAGTAGCGAGTGCGTATACGCTCCAATGTGATTAGTCTATCGTTCGCTCAACTCTCGGATCGAAAATAGGATAATTATCTAAAATATTCTCTTAATTTAATATAATCATTTATATATATAAATTTAAAAAATATATTATAATATTTTTAGATTTTATGAATTTTAGCAAATATTATCTTAATATTCTTATAAATCTCATATCAAATTAAAAGTTAATTATTTAATAGTAATTATTAATTTTTATAATTATTAAAGATGATTTAATTTTTTTATTTTTCTTATCATAATATTATATCATTTTTATCTTAATTTTTCTGATTATAAGTATTATAACTTGATATAAGTAAATATTTAAACATTTAATATCCTTAATTAGTTTAAAATGTATAATCATTATACTTAAACTTGATGTGTCTAGCACGATCTTTCTTCTTATTCGTTTTTTCTTGTTATATTGATTATGACTCAATTTTGTTCAAACATTAATATCCTCATGATAATAGTGAGTCGTATGCATTTGTACATAGATGGTGTCTAATTTAGATTTACTAAAAAAGAGTAAATTAACTCCATTTTATTCACAGTATAATAAATATTATAACTTAAATCTAATTAAGAATCTTGAAGGTATTTTTAGACGCTCATCATTACTGGGTACATAATTACTAGTTAAGAATTCTAGATAAAAAAGGTTGCTATACTAGAAGTTATGTGTTCTCATTTTTTCTATGTATTTTCAAATTAAAATAAGGGTTTTTTTTATATCACAAATAATTCTTGTTTACAATATAAGAATTACTATTTTATCTTTATTTTAATTATTCGTCTGATTTATTACTTTAAATATTAGCCATTGATTTTTGCTTGACACATGCTGCAAACTAAAGATATGGGTCTACATCTTTATTTTTCTTTGTCGTCTTCTATCGATAGTTTCTTCTCTTTATTCTTCCTTCTCATTTTTTACCGACATTCATTTGGATGACGTTAATGATGACACATTTTTGTTTTCCTGATCTTTGATGAGTAAATACATATGTGATCTTTGGTGGCTTTTCTGTCATAGAAGCATGATATCTTCTTTATTTCTTAACCAATTTTCATGTTATTACTATTAAAATTTGTCTCATATTTGGTGATTTTTTCACCATGTTCTCCGAAGAGAGTCATGCTACTATGAGAAATAATGGTGACTTTACTAGTTGAGTAATTTATTTTGATTTCAGTAGAGTTATCAATTTTTCTAAAGTCATAGTAAATTTGGCTTAATATTTGACCTCTTAATATATAGAGTTCTTCTGTGTTGAATTACTTTTTCTATAAGCGCCCTTAGTTTGGGAACTTCTCTGTATGTGTTGGAAATCCCTAGCTTTATAAAGTGGTAGGGACTAATGTATCCTTCCTCATTCTAGTCCATTAGTGAACTAAAGAATCTGAGATAAACAAGCTTGTCACTTACTCTTATCTTCTTCTTGAAGTTCTTGGTCCTGCATGGAAAGATTTATAAACAAATATTGGATCAATTTTTTCTAAAATATTGAATTTACTTCCGGTAAAGAATTCTTTTTTTATAGTGTAGAACTTTATATCTTCTATGTGTTTTTTATTAGATTTTTTGACAAAATTGTAGAGGCTCAACCATTTTAGTTTGATGAGATTTCTATATTGGTCATTTTCATCTTCAATGACTAATGAATTTTTGGGAAATGTTTCCTTGAATAGCATTGAATGTTTTATTGTCTTTGATGTCTCTCGGAGAGATGCTTCTCTAAATAGTACTGAAGACCTTACTATTTTTCCTAGAATTGTCAACTTGCTTAATGATATTGGTTGTTGTTGTAGCACTATATAGTGATTCCTTACTACATCATTTAGAGTTATTACTTTTAGTACTTTGTAATTAGCATAATTGCCTTCAGCCTCTATTATGTTGGTGAATGATATATGAGTTACTCCATTAAACCCTAAAATATATTTATTGACTTATGTTCAATTATTATAGAATTTTGATTTTGAGCCATTATAGAACACATAAGTCTTTTTTTACTTCATCGACCCAATTAAGCTTTCTTATTTCAAATATGCTATTCTCTTTTGAATTGTTAGGTTTTTTCTTTTCATCTTTAATTCTTTTTTAAAATTTTTATCTTCTTTAGATTGAATTTTTGATGAAGATTTTTCTTTAGATTTTTTGGATTCTAAGAGTTGTTTTAAATAATCAAGTTCTTCCTGTTTTCATAAGAGACTTCTCGGGATATAACAGCTCGAGTTGTTCCTATAGGATCTTTATCTCCTTTTTCTTTATTTTGGTCTTGATATCAAAATGTTTCATTCCTATAAGCATAAAAATAATTAGAGGTATTAATTCTTTAGTAAGAACATCCGCTAAACTATTCTTATTTATTATGAGGTGTTTGACATCAAAATTATAGTGGTTGAGCCACTGTTTTTCATCTGACTAATATTTCTTTTTTATAATCACTTGTAATATTAGTTATTAAAAAATAACCAAAATTTTTATTGTCAATTTTAATAATGAATTTGGAACTTATGATATATATTACAAATTTTTTAATAGCCTTTTTAAATATTTCTTGTTTATAGTCACTTGTAATATTAGTTCTTAAGAAATAACCAAAATTCTTATTGTCAAATTTAACAATAAATTTAGAACTTATGACATATATTACAAATTTTTTAATAACCTTTTTAACAGCTAGATATTTTTTTCATTACTGTGATAATTTAATTCTGGACCATGGAAAGATCCTAATGTATATATACAAATATATTCATCTTTGTCATCTACTTTTGTTTTCAAAATTGCTCCCCAATATTCTTGTAAATCATCTGTTTCAATTATCATTTTATCATCTAACCTTGAATGATATAAAGTTAGTAGTTTTTTTACCTGTGTTTTTATTTTATCTATATATAGAGTATCTTGTTCTATACATTTTCATATATGATCTTTTTTAAATTTTTCTTGTAAAGGTTTTCACATTTTTAGAAGTTTCTTGATATATGCTTCTACATATGTCAAACATCTTATAAATCTTTATAATTGATTTTTGTCTTTTAATTCACTAGAAAAATCTTAAATATTATTTATTAAATAGGGTTGTAGATTATGTTTTTCATCTTCAATTTTCAACCCTAAATACTTAATTTTTTACTAAGCAAGTATTGCTTTCCTTTTAGAGAGTATAATGCATTTTTTCTTGCATTCTTGTAGAATATTAATAATATCTCAATAATGTTTATTTAATTCACTATTGAAAACCAAAATATAATCTATATAGACATATTAAATATTTTGTAATTTTTTAAAGATATTATTCATATATCTTTGAAAGATACCTAGATTTTGTTGTAATCCAAATGGTACAACACTTCATTAGAATTGTCCTTGAGGACAACTAAGTACCTTTAATTTTTTTAAGTTCTTTATCTAATCTTATTTACCAAAATCTACTTTTATAATCAAAACTTGATAAGTATTTCTTTTAGTTTATTAACGATAATAGTTCTTATTTCTTTGGAATAAAGTATCTATCATCAATGGTTTCTTTGTTCAATACTTTGAAGTTTATTACCATTCTTTTTTTTTCTTTTTTTCAGCTTATTTTTTGACTAAAAATGTTAGACTTTTAGTTCCATAAGTTATTGTTTCAAATTCAATCATATCTTCTGGAGTATAAATCATTGGTTTTACTCTAATAACCTTGTTAGAGTCTCTTAATTTTATATTAACAATCGTTTTAGATTTATTGATTTTTAGATCTAAAGGATTTTCTAAGCTTACTATTTTTAATAATTTATGATACTTGTGAGGGTTTTATCTTCCTATATTTCATTAAGAAAAGAATTTTGTTTCTCTTATATATCTAATGAAATATTTTCTAAATAAATTTTTTGTTACTTTGTGTCTATCTCACCACGTTTTAGTTTTTTATTTTGTTGCATAAAAGTTGGATTTGATATAATCAAATATTTTCTTATTTTTATACATAAATGTTATCACCAACTAATGTTGTTAAACTTATTTTGTTTAAATATTGTATAAAATGTTTATATAAGTTTAGAAAATTATTTCCTATTAATAGACCAACTTGTGTTTCTTGTTTATATATGTTAGGAATATGAAAATTTTATTCTCATATCATTTTATCTATATCTTTTAAAAATTTATTAAGATTTATTATAGTATTATTAACAATTTTTATAATTAAATCTTTAGGTACATCTTTTCAGTGTTCTTTTGGAAACACAACTCCTATATCTATATATACATGTAATGATAGTTAGTATGACCTTTAAATTTATGTCCTATCTTAATATAAGTATTATTTGGATTTGTAATATTATACAAATCATTCATATTCTAATGAAGAGTATCCATATTCTAAGTCGATTAGTTCCTCCTCAGCTTTTTCTAATAAATAAATATTGTAAGTATCATCTATATTTGATTGCTCAATTGGTTCTAATTTCATCTTTAAAAGCTTCTTCTAAAATTTTTGTTTTTTGTGTAAATTCCTTTTTAAACTTTTTCTCATGTTGAAGTTTACTAGAGCATTCATTGGCATAATATTCTTTTTCATTACAGGTCCAACATCTACATTTTTTTAAGTGTAATAATTTTTATTTTCAGGAGATTTGTATATTTTTCTTCTAAAATGTCTTTTTCTATAAGGTTTTCTATTAAACCTTATTTTATATTTTGGAAAATCTTGTTTTATGAATTTGTATATTTGAAATTTCTTATATTTTTTATACTTATTTTTATAGGATTTTATGTTACAACCATATTTTTTTGGTATTTTAAAATCTCACGTATCACAACTAATTTTATTATTTTCTCTTATTTGTTTATATTCTTTTTTTTAACATTTAATGATTATCTAACTTTTAAGGTTTCTTATTCTACCTCCTAGGATATCTGGTGTCTGGTATGGTTTTCTTATTTCTCTCTGTTAAGGTCTTATGTAATGTTTTAAGTGATTTTTGGAAGAACATTTCCTTATAAGTTATTTGCATAAGAGGGTGGTAATTTATGATAATATATTTCATATTCACAAATAAAAGAATATATGTAACACATGTTACAAATTTTCATATTTGTTAAATGTCATTTGACTTCATTGATTTTATTTTCACTGGATTTAGTGAAAGCTTTTTCTTTATATTCTCCAATAAATTCTTTATATATTTCATTTACTATTATATCTAAATAATATCTTCATGTTGGAGTATTCCTTTACATTAATAAATGTTATTTCTCTATTAAATTTAAAGACCAAACTTTAACACTTCATGTCATTTTATGAGCTATTAATACCCTACAAATGGAAAGGTTTGTTTATGTAATTTAAGAAATTTGTATGAGTACACTCATACCACTAGCCCATTCATCTAAAGATTTTTTTTATTATCTCTTATATAATCTAGATTTAAGATATCAGATCTATATAGAGCTTGATTTCTGGTGGGATACTATTTCTAGTTCCTCAATGCAACCTTCTTCTATTTTGGGTGATTGTCTTATTCTATTGGGATTATTAGGTTTTCTTGACCTTTGTTTATTTCTTTCTTCCCTATGTAGATCATATGATTTTTCTTGGTAAGAAATTGGTAATGAAATTGATTTTATATACCTTTTTGGGATCATAATTTATGGTTCATAATCAATTTCGTTAATTATTATCGTATCGTTTTCCTCTTTGTTTGTATAAAATTTTCCAATTATAACGTTCTTCTAATTCTTTATTAGTTAGTGTTCACAAACTAATTAACTTTTCTATATCTTTATTTTCGAGATTCATGAATTATTTTTCTAATTCTTTTCTATATTTTAATAAATTGGAATTATATCATTTTTGTTAGATTTTTCTTCTCTCATTTCTAAGTATAAGGGCATCTAATCTCTTAGATGGTTCTACATATAATCCTTTTAAGGAATCATATTTATGATTTATAATATCATTATTTCTATGTATGTTATATACATATTTTCTCAGTTCTATAAATTTCATATTATATCCTATTGTAATTTATTATAACTACATTCATTTATCTTTTTTAATAATTCTCTTTGTATTTCGATTATATCTTGTAGATATTTTGTGTTTGATTCTTGAATTAAATCTATTTTTTTTTTGTTAAAAGTCTCAAAGTTTTCATTAATATTGCTTGATATTTTGCTACACCTATTAGGCTTTCACCTATATCTAACTATATATATTTTAATCTATCTTTAAATATTATTGTCTTCCTAATATGACATCGTGAACTAGTGTTTTCATTACTTGAACTTCATTATTTAGTTTTTTAACTTCTTTTTTGAAAGTTTTTCCTTCATGGTATATAAAAATAAATCTTGGTATATTATTGTTTTTAACCACATTACTTTTATTTCTAATATCAGAGATTTTTCTTTGATATCTAAGTATAAGTATTTCAAAGTTCGTTAGTATTTCTGATTTTATTATTTGTCAAAGTTTTTAAAAAGTTTTATCTATTTCTATAAATTCATTTTTTTATATATTGAACTATTATAACTGTTTGTTAATAAATATCATACTATATAGTGTATTAAAAATATATTATTTTCTATTATCCCAAATTACCATGAATCATTCCTAATAAAACATATTTTTTGTTTATTATTCTATTATCTAATAATATTATTTTTATGAATATATTTATTCCTTATCTGAAATAAATTTGTATTAATATTTGAGTTTTTTTTTAAATAAAATGTATTCAATTTTTTCTTTATCATTTTAAATTTTTTTAGATAATTTATTCAATATAGTTTAATTATCAATTAATAGTATATTATATCTTACTTTTACAACTATGATATTAATGTTCATTTTTCATTACTTATTCTATAATAAATCATATTTTTTTAAAATAATTTCTTTAAAGACAGAAATATAAATTTTTAAATTCATCTTTTTCTTTTAAATTTAATTTTACCTTTCAAATTTATTCAAATTATTTTTTACTTATTCAAAATATCCTAACATATCTTCTGTTTTTAATTCTACTGCTGCTTGAAATAAAAAAAAATAACAGTAAATTGAAACAAAAACGATCATTTTAGTACTAAATAAAATGTTTCCCAATAATTATAATGCAAAGTATGCACACAAAACTCACAAAATACTATTAAGAAACAAAACTAGTTTCAAATATAAAGAAACAAAACTCGTAACACCAAGTAAATACGGATATCCATCCATGACAACCCTTGCGAGAATCCATCTATTATTGTTGTCTATGGTTCATATATAACATAGACTGGTTGGGATAAAAAGGAAAAAACTCCGAGAGAGTGGTTTAGCCCTAGTTTTCTAAAGAGTACCACGAAGGAAAACAAATTGAATCTCCATCTATTGCTGAATTTGTTTTTGCTGCCTCACTTAAGGTACACTTTGTTGTAGTGGTCTGCAGCTTTGGATATTGATTGTACGGAAACAGGGAATCCTGCACCCATCTGCATGTAAACAAATGCAATTTATCACTATAAATGTCTGCAATCCTCATCAACTTAAGGATGCCCAGTGCTACCATTTACATTACTTAGCCTACTTTCTCTCCATCTTGTTACCTCTCACTCCTTTCTTTAGGACCCATGCTTTTGTTTTGGTCCATGCTCCTAGGTAAAGCCGTAAAGGGGTGGTTTCCAATGAGACTACTCTAGTTAAAAGATCGTATACTTAAACATACACATTTAAACACAGATACCATAGACCTCTAGCAATTATTCTTTTGGCAATAACTACAAATCAGAAATGAACCCAACATTAAAGAAAGTGAGGAAAAAATAAACTGAGGATCGTCAGATTACCGTGCTGCAGATATGGAAGGAAGTAATATATCCTGCATATTTGGATGCTGCAAAAGATAAAACGGGGTAAATAATCAGCATGAATGCAAAATGAAAAGGGGTAGCAATGTAACATGCAGTCCATGAAATACAAACGCCAACAATAACACCTTCACCTTCAAATGACTTCTTTATCAAAGAAATAAAATCAAAACAAGAGCTTGTAGAACACCACAATTAGTACCATGTTCTTTCTTTCTTTCTTTTGTTTGGGGGGGGGGGGGCTCACTGCATTGCCCATAAGTTTTGGAACATTCAAGTTCATTCTAAAACATTGCTGATCCAAAGCTAACAAATCTTGATGAGAGTAGGAAAAGTCATCACTATTTATTTGAGTTTATAACTTTATATGTTAAATTTCATTTCAGATTCATACCCAATACATATTCACAAAGTTTATCCATCACACAAAAAACAATTCAACACAGCACAATGTGTGTGCTTACCCTTCTTTAAGCCTTGAGGCTTTGCATGCAAAAGAGCATTTGTAAAGGCACCGATATTCTCACGCAGGTAGTCCTCTGAATAGCTCACCTAGAAGAAAATAATAATCATAAAAAAACAAATTAAGTATTTCTCTTAACGAAGGAGAGTCACAAAGTAAATAAATCTGCATCCAAGAAATAAAAAGAGCATTCGAAATGAAAAATCATTATGTAGTATAAGGTAATAGTACCTTTCCAAGTCCCACATGCACAATTGACGTTCTGTCCATTTTAAATTCCATGTGACCTTTTGTTACTTTGTTCATTGCTTCAGAAACATCATTTGTCACAGTACCTAGCTATACAATGTGCAAAACCAAGAAAGCACTTACAATTGGGTCAACATGTATCTTTAGATTAAACAAGAGAAAAAAACTAGAAACTCACTTTACGATCAGGCCACAAACCACGTTCTCTAAGAATTCTTGAAATCTGCAGAATAAGTTAAGGAAAAAAAATGAAATCAATTAAATGAGCAATATGCTTAACTTATACAACTGAAAATACTATTGATGTTCATAACCTTCCCCATACGAAGAACCATTTCATTTGTTGCAAAACACTTGTCAACATTGATCTTGTTACTACCTGCAAGATGCAATTGAAGGTTTTCTATCCATGATGAATTGGTCATGAGTACATAATATAGTTTTCAAATTTAAAACAGTATGCACCTCTAGGATCACTTAAAACAATGGTGACAAAAAATAGAATAAAATATGATGACAGAATGAATATAATATAGGGTTTAAACATCGTTTATATTGCTGGCTAATATTGTGAAAGAAAATATGTAAAAACAAAGATCAGTTCATTACTAGCTATTTCCTCAACAAGTTCAACACCACCAACAATATCAGCTCCTGCAGCTCTAGCTTCGTCTGCCTGTGCTCCTTCTGCAAAAAAGGCAACCCTGACAACCTGAAAAATGACCACTGCGGTTATCAAGTGAGACACCTAATACAATAAACATAATAAATTAAATCCACAATCTTCTAAAATTTATATACTACCTTCCCACTACCATGAGGCAGAGTCATGCTACCACGAACTCCCCGTCCCTGAAATGAAATCAAACATGACCTTTTTGAATCATTTGAGCAATAAGTAAAAGTATATTTAGTGCAATAGAGACAATATTAATACATAAAATAATTATGAACAGTGAAAAAGAAATTCCATTTTCAATTTTTAGTGGGTAATATTTAAATCCATAGCTGGACTGATGATGCCATATATATGATTTGATAAAGACACTATTCTATTAAAAGGTAATGAAAAAGAGACACAGTGGAATTATAAACCTGAACTCCTGCGGACAAGCTTAAGATGATGAAACGCATAGAGAGAGTGGTTGGAACAACTTGTTTAACGATGAAGTTAAAATTGTGAAACACTTGATGGATTAAAATGGAGTTACACATAAAAGCTGATAAGATATGACAAACTAATCAAACCAACTTGAAGCAAAATCATGAGCAGTCGTATTGATTAAATCTATAATTGTTTCCAATATTCAAGGCTAAAATTAGTTACCTATAGAATGGTTTTAACTCACTAATTAAACTCACTTTTGCGAGAATACCAAACTCAAATTATTAGGAGACTTCACTCAGATTAAAATAGCATCTTACCGCTCGCTTTGCATCAATACCCAATTTGACATGAGCTTCGACAGTTTCATCAAAATTGCACTTGGCATTAGCCTGAAAAATAACTAGTCAATAACGTAAAAGAGGTTAGCAATAAAGAAATAGAAGAAAACAATGACTTACAATAACAACCCGCCCACCCGCAAGTAACATTACAAAGATAAACAAAAACTCAAAGCATCATTTTGCAAACAAAGACATTAGCTTTCAACCAAAAAAAATATATATATCAAATTAAAGAACAACATCTCAACAGAGTCACAGGTTACACTTTTATCATGAACCAAATAGAATTTATCACGATAATAAAACAGAAAAACCAAATGAACAGACCTTGACTTGCCGAATTGCCTCCATTAAATCAAGTACAGGCTTCTTCTCATTTTTTTCAACCTTAATCAACATCGGAAAAGGAACGACTACTTTCTCATCCTCCAAAACTTTAAATGATCTTCGCCTCATCCGAGTCTCTGCTTCCATTTGCTTCCTCTCCTTCACCAACTCCTCGCTCTCCTTCACACTCTCTCCTCCCTTCTCATTCGACTCGCCGCCTTCAGCCGAGACCTTATCGTCAGGCAATGGCGCAACTCGAGGCGGGTACGAGACTTGAGAGATAGAAGGAACATCCTTGACATAACGGATATCTTCACGAGTCCAAGCAGATCGAGCTTCCTGAGCAGAACTCTGGCCAGGCCTCCGACGCTGTGGAGTTGATTCTGACGCTGTTGATTGTTCTGGAGAAGGGTCTTGGTCTGTAAGTGACTGGACTTTGGGTTTAACAGCGTATGAGACAGTCTCTATTGGTACGGACCTGGGTTCAGAGGGTTTTCTGGGGGACTGGGACGGAGGATTTTGGTCAGAGTCGGAGGGAGGTGACGAGGAGCAAAGATATCTGTTAAACCCTAGAAAGGGCGGGCGGTGAAGTTGACAAGAATGTGAAGTAAGGCAATGACGGCGAGCTCCGGAAAAGAGGAGCTTGAGGACTGTCATTGACGCCGCTAAATCGAATTTTGAGAGTACGTCGGGGGCTTTGGAGTTGGGACTAGTGACGTTTAAGGGAAAGCCAGATATTGTATTTGTTAAAAAGAAAGGTTAATTATGTTTTATTCGTAACCATTGGATAAGTAAATGTATAAAATTGTAAATACATACATAATATATTTAAAAAATTAAAATTGTATATATGTGGTATAGATACGTTAAAATTTATAAATATTCATAATAAATATATCTATAATTTTAAAATTTTAAATACATTATAAATATATCTATAATTTTAAAATTTTAAATACATTATAAATATTATAAATATATTCATAACAAACTTAATATATTAATGCACAAAAATTAATTAACCTATAAAAATATTGTCGAGGATTTTTATGATTAAAAAAAGCAGCAAATAGTAAATTATTAGTAAAAAAATAAAGCAACTATTAGTTTTTGTAAGGATGTTTTAAATTTTAATATTTGTCTCGTATGGATATTGTATATACATTAATATTATTATATTATTAATGTGTATATATATATATATATTTAAGTGTTTTTTATATTAAATAATTTTATATAAATTTATATGTATGTCATTTTTTATTTTTGATAATTTTATTCTTGATAATTTTATTTAAAACAATGTTATCTAATTATTCAATAATAAATTCATTATTATCTAATTTTAACAATATTTAAAGATTTATTAGACTTAACTTTATGAAACCATTAGGATTATTTTAATATTCAATAATATTGAAAAGTTATCTAAAAATTATAAATTGTAACAATTTATTTTACTTATTTTTTCTACTATTAATTTATAAATGATTATTTAATAATTAAAAAGATATCATTAACTTAAAATAATTATTAAATAATTAAAATTTTCAAATACTAAAAAAATTGAATTATCTAACCTAACAATTTTTTTTTTGAAGAATATGTATATCTTATCTCAAAATAAAACTATTTGACCTGGGTTTCATAATATTTTGAGATGTCTTCCATACTTACAAGTTTTTTGTAAGAAGCATTTCACAGTTTTGAATACATATAAATATCTTATCAACATCTTTAGCATCATAAAATTCGGATATTGTTTCTATTTTGTGAAATTATTTTGATTCACATTTCAAGAAATTATGAAAATTGAAATTGCGTCTTTAAATTTTTTTTCCTAGAACTAATGTAATTTTATTGTATATTGTAATTTTAATTGTAATGTAATATGAATATACATTACCTTGCCTTAAAATTACTTGATAAATTTTTTTATTACTAATATTAGCAAATTTATTTTATAATTAAAAATTCAAAACACGCAAGCTAGCATTTGACTAATATTTTATACAAGTACATATAACATATGCTTGTATACATGGCCAGCGATGTTAAAATACCTCCGGACTCTTATTATGTTAATGGCCAATACAAGCATCAACTATGTCGCTTGAAAGAGAATTATTCATTGATCCAAAGATGAAGATAGAATAGTGTATCACAACCATGAAGATAGAATAAGAAGATCTAATAATATACCCTCTCTTTCTTGCTTTTAAAACACTTTAACTTATATTTTTAAACTAATACATTACCATTAGTCCAATGGTGATCTACAAATTTTGTGACATATAAGGCTATAACATTAGTCTTTCGAAAAAGGCACAATTATTAACCATTTCACTTAAAATTGTCACAAATTTGTTACTTATTCTTTCCAAAAAGGGTCATCCTTGTTACTTCCACTGTTAACAGAAAACACATTAAAAGGAAGTGATAGTACATTCCTTTCCTGGTTAAAAGTAAGACTAGTTAACCCAAAAAGTAAAAATAAGTTTACCTAGGATGATGAATGTAGAGTGAAACCAGAGACTAGATTGCATAAAAGTTGTCCTGTGAAAGTGTACATCTTCTTGTCTATATATTTTACTGACTTTTTCCCGTCAAAAGTATCCTTCATCACTCACAGCCACACGCAAGTAAAGAAAAGGAGGAAAAGTAAAAAAATCTTCTTCTATGTTAGTATCTTTGGAACCTGATGCAATTCTAATTTGGCAACCATGGATTACAGGCTTCCCAACTGGGAAGCAAGCAAATTGAAGTTTCAGCCAGAAGGAGAAAGAAAATGGAAATTTTTCAATGCGTCTCTTTTCCTTCATATTATTTTTCAGATGCGATATAACTTAAATCCCCCAAAAACAGGTTGAGCATGTCATCAGGAGTCAAGAGAGTTGTTCCCCCAAGGATAATTTCTATATCAGGTCTTCCACAATCAGCTAATGCCTCCTGTGCTTCACGCACCTAGTGATATAAAGCATAAAGAATGGAAAATCAGAAGCAGGAAAATAGAGAGATAATTTAGAGCTAAGAGTTTGAGAAATTCAGACCTCGAGACCATTGATGCCTCCTACAACAAAAACCAGAATGACACTTTGCTCTGCTAGACTTGGTTTTGCCTGAAATTTGCAATGGCGTTATTGAGCATATTGGAATGTTGAGCAAAGATAAATATGAAATAAACCGTATAACTAAACATCATTACCTGTCCAATTCCAAATCTACCAAACCCACTTTTGAAAAGTCGACCTACAGCAGTGGAGTGATGCTCCAAACCAGGCACATCGTTCTTGCTCAACACCCTTGTTAGAAGTTTGTAAATTAGTCCTTTATTTGTCGAGGAATCTCCACTAAAATTACTTTCAAGAGCTGCTGCACCATCCCTCAATGGAACATTCTTCAAATGCAAACTGGATAATTTGTGAAGAAATTTGAAAAGACCATCTACCCGATCACGCAACTCTAACCTGAGCTGCATGTCACCATACATGCCTTTATTATTACTATTGTTATTATTATTATCAGCATCTTCATCGTCCCATTTACCCCATTGATCATCATCAAAATCATCAATGTATAACTGATCTGAAGATGTTTCCTTGTTTTCCTCTGTTTTGTTCTTGCCAAAGTTGGCATCAAGCTCTTCTGTAAGACCATGGAGAAACTTTAGTTTTGCTACAGCTGGATTTTCAAGAATAACATCAATAATAGAATCTTTCAAGAATTGCTCCTCTTGCCATGAAAAAGGGCCAACAGATCCAGAGGTTGGGAAATTCTGACCAGCCAATATGTATCCAGTAATCATAAGGAGTAAAGCATCTTGAAAAGACAGTACACCTTCTGAAGCCTCTTTTTTCCCATTTTTTTGTCCACATGATCCCACAAAAGCACTCTTATTAATGAGGTCACCAATCTGAGCGGCCAGACTCTGAGTTGTGTCTCCAGCACTTATACTCAAAATTTTCTCAGCACTCATGAATGCATCCCACCTTGCTCTATGCAATTCATCAAGGGCAACCACAGCAGCTCCTGCCAATTGAATAATTCCTTTGTTTCTCACTAATGATGATTGGCTTCTAGCTAAAGCTTTAATCATGGATTGCAACTCTTGTTTTGTAGCAACACCAGGACGAGCTTTCACATTCACAGATATATTTTCTCGACGTAGGTTTTCTTGAAGCAACTTCTTAATTAATACAATCCCATCTTTTGTTCTTCTGTCTAGGACAGCTTCCAAGTATGGGGTGCCACGAAAATTTTCAGTGGAAACAAATGACCCACTTAACGGCTCCACCTTACTGTCAGGGATATTTTCATTATGGATTTTGTTGCTGAGATTAATCAAATCAACAATTTGCAAAGAAGAGTCACTGGAATCCCACCCACGTAGAAAAGCTTCAATGCTCTCTAAGAGAGGAAAGTTACATATATTGCAATCATCTTCCCTTAGCATTTTATCAAGTGGTATATGAGCATCAAGAGGAGCACGTTGCAACTTAAAAGTACCCTTTTTAAGTTGGTTTTGTGAGCCTTTAATGTGTGTGTATGCTTTTGTTCTTTCCCTTCTAGGCAGTGATGAGAACATACGATCAATGAGTGAATCTCCATGACAACATGGAGTGAGAAGGTCAAGTGTGCGGTCAATGAGTAAAAGCCCAGCTGATCTTTTACGTCGACCTACATCATAAAGGCTAGACATGTCTGTCAAAGTCTTCCCCACGCTTCTTGAAAGATCACCAAGGGAAAATATTTCCATCTTCAAGTCCATCTACATAATGAAAGAGCTCAAGGTCAACAGAGTAAACATAACAAAACAATTAGTGCAGAAACAGCATAAAAAACTACTTCAGCGGCGCTAGCAGTGCAAGAAGTACTATGATAAAACCTATGGTATTATTTTAACTGCCTCCACTTGCCCATTTAGGCCTTTACATGAAGTTGTTTTTATACACTACGTAGTCCATAACAACCAGAAGTGACTAAATTTTGCTTTCATCACTGAATACTATACTTTCTTGTTTCAACTCACGTCAAACTCTTGAGACAAAAAATTGTAAATAATTCAGGTCGGATGACCTTTCAATATGAATTTAGAGAGTTTTGACTATTTTAACTTTAAAGATCACTTTATATTCATTAATCTAAGTGAGTACACATTAATATTAAAGATAAACGTTGTCCAAAATGTTATAGAGGAAGTAAGAAAAAATACAGGAAGAAAGGACACTTGTTTAGATTCAAATCATACATAGTAATTGTTACCTGGGCTGCAAGATGGTATAGAAAATTTGCAGTAAGAATTACCCCAGGTGGAGTATCATCGCCATCAAAAGGAAGACCAGTACTTAAGGAGGGCAAACCAGGACTAAAGGCATCCTCATGTTCAATAGATAGGGATGCTTCAGCAATTGATCCCTCTGAAGGTAAAACAAAAATTCTGGGTGAAAAGGGACAAAAAATCATCGGGAAGTGATGCACAGAAACAGCTAATTTTTGCCCTACATCTTTTGTATTGCCAATCAAATTGTCTTTATAAAAATATCTTCCACTTGGAGTAGCTTCAGGATGAGGGCTGTCATCTTCACCAGAAGTGAGTTGTGACCATCCTTCATCTTCTGAAGTCAAATTTGTCTCTAATTTGCTACCTTCTGGCTGTCCAACCTCTGTCATTAATTTCTTAACGAGCTCCTCATAATCTTGGACAAGCAATAATTCATATTCATTGAACGCATCTGGTCCCAGTGGAGAATCAGGAAATGCTGAATGAGCTATCTGCAATTAGCAAATAACTGAATGAAAATTCAAATGGTTGATACAAAGATTAAGAAATATATCAATTTATAGTTTTTTACAGCTTCAGCTACTTGTTCTTGGAGTTTATTAACTCCAGCAAAAATAAAAAAATGGTGCTAGTATACTGCTTACATATTTTAATTGTTTAACCCATATCTGACCTATATGTTATCCACCCGCACAACATACATACATACGGAAGTGCATTAAAAGGGAATGAACAAGGTTGAAAGCTAATTATGTCAGCCAAGGACTATAGTTTCAAAGAAGCACCTCTGAGATAGATGTGAATATAATACAACGACAAATTCCTTGATGTGTGCTTAGGCAACGTAAAATATATCGATGTGCATCACTTAGAAGACGAGATGTAATCACCACCATTTTCCTTGCGGTATCAGAACTGGCATTCCAATCAATCACCTACGAGACAAATACATTAGGAAAAGATAGTGACAATAAAAATCAGGATTACAATGCTGAAGTATAAATAAAAATCTGGTCCATGTGCACTTTCTTGTCCCCAAATTTAACATGAATACGGTTGACTTGAATTTCTCCTTTTCTTTTTCCATCTACCCTCAAACATAGCTTGTAGCAGACCTAAGAATATAAAGAAATGAACATACCGAATCAAGAGGACTCATGTTTTCCAAGCTGCAAATGGCACGTGGTCCAAGGTTCAATAGCATAGGATATGCTCCTGTAAATTGGAAACTCTCTGTAGACCCAGCATCAAGGTAAAGAATGGAACCTTCAATTTGCTCTGATATCTAAACAACGATAAAATGTTTAAGAACCACCAAAAAAGAAGAAGAAGAAGAAGAATTAAGACATACAGTGAAATGATACCAATTCTATCAGTTATAACATAAATGATCCCGATACCGACAATTTTATGCAGCTCTATCAAAACATTAGCCGTAAAGGTTGCTATGTGAATCCGAAGGAAAACCTCAATAACTCGATTAAGGTCCAATAAAGGGAAATCTACATTAAAGATCAAGGAAATAAAGTAGGGGAAAAAGGAATCAAAGAATCTAGGGATAAACATAGCAAAACATGCATATGAATTCCAGTCACAATCAAGACACTACAGAAATTCTCAGAAAGGATACATTTAGAATCTTCAAACGAATCAAAATTTTGAACTTGCAAATTGCAATACCAATGCTGAAAAGAAAAAATCAATGATTGAAAAAGATTTATTTTCCCTGATTTATTGTCCTCATCTATTTTGTTTACAAGCATTGAAGACGAGTTTGAGCGTAATTACCTGGTTAATGGAATCAAGGCAAGCTTTGGTGACATCAGCTAACGCCATTTTTTGAAAAATCCGCGAGTGACTTAGAATTTACAGAAGCTCCAAACCAATATCACTTCGCTGTGTATGACGATGGTTAGCAACATGCCCCACAAAGGCAGGTTCAACATCAAACAAAAAAGTAAATTAAATCACGCCAACGAATTGATTGCCTCCATGGGCTTCTGATCGTGGATTGGGGTAAGAGATCGGCGTTCTTCAGATCGTGGATATGGGATAAGCGTTCGGAGCTCACTTTCTGCTTCCGATTTAGCCAAACAAAGGAAAGGAGAGGTTTGGGACTTTCTGGCTCTCTCAAACGGCTAAACTTGGATCCGGGGTTGATCCGTACAGTAAAATTACAACCGACCTGTGTTGGCCAATTTTTTATTTTTTTGTTTCTTTCTTTTTTCCCTTATTTTTTCCTTATATGTTAATCGAGTAAAAAAACACACACACCCCAGGCGAATGTGAGAAACCCTAATCCGGATTTCTTCTTAATCTTTGTTTTCCCTCTTCTATTGACAAGAAAACCAATACTGCATTTTTGAGTCTCATGTGTCAAATACTTAACATCACTATTTGGTACCATTTAAGCCACCGTTCAATCTCCATAGAAGCGTGCTTGCTGTTTTAAGATGAAATCTTGCACACCAAAATATTTATCTCACAAAGTATTACTTCTTTAAGAGGATAAACAATTCTCTCAAATTTTTGATAGCACTTGGCATTCAGAAACCTTAAAGTTAACCAGGTCTTGGTTCTTTTACATGGGGATTTTTCTCTCTATCGAGCAATATTACAACCTGAAATTCCCTACTAAGAAATTAGACACTCATGCATTAATGGACTTCGAATCCCTTATCTTATGATAACATGTCATTTAAAATATTACTTCTTAAAAATTAGATTTTTTAAGACAGAACATCTGGAGCCACTTGAGTCATATTTAGAATGAAAAACCTATATGAATATCAAATAAAGTGACCCAATTTTATTGATAATTGCATCTAATGACAAAACGTCATGTCATGTCGTTGTGATTGTAATTTAGAAGCATTCTTACACAACTTAAACAGTTGCTGCACTTAAAAATACTCATTTTTCAATATTAACAAACAACACATTAGTTCAAGCATGCCACAGATTCCTCCTATGTTCACAAGGCTTCTCTATTTCTTCCCACGCAGTTTGGCACCAAGTGTTCTCTCTAGCTTGGTAATTATCTGTTGGTTTGGAATAGCTTTTCCAGATTCATACTCCTGGATCACTTGAGGCTTCTCATTGATCAACTGTAAAATTGTAAATGGATTTATGTTAACAATAGAGAGGGAATGAGAAAATGTGTGTGTGTGTGTGTGTGTGAGAGAGAGAGAGAGAGAGAGAGAGGAATACCTGAGCAAGCTGAGACTGGGTAAGTTTCTTTTCCTGCCGAGCTTGCATTATAGCCTTCTTCAGCTCAGTTGGTACACGGTCATCTGCAATTTAATATTGGCATGGAGTTGGACGTCATGGATAAAATATTAGCAAAAAGATTCAAAACATCAAACATATGAAATTTTAAATTTCTCAATAAATTAACCCGAAACAAGAAAAAGGCAATGTTGCAAAGTTCTTATCTAATCACTTTTTTGAAATAATAAAACAAAATGAAATGAGAAATTTAAGCATTGATACATGTTTGCCGAGATAGAAGCCAGGGAGCAGTAACCCCGGGCTAAATAGAGCTCTCTTTCTTTTGTGACTTGAAAACCAAATTAATGAACTTGGCCCATAGTGGCTAGACAATCACCCATAATTACAGCCAGAAGCAACTCTCATAGCACCAGCGAAAAATACTAATCTGTCACTCTGAACAACTATTTGAACAGCTGTGGTATTTGAATAAAGGTGATGAATATATGAAGCTGTGGTATTTGAATCACCTTTATTGTCCATTGTGCACCAAAAAGAAAGTATAAAGGAAATGAGCTACTCTTTCCTATCATTTCGTTCATCATAACAAATAATAAGTGGTTTCCCATAGATTAAATTTAAGCCCATTGATATCACAAGTGTTAATTTGTGCAGTAACAAGCATTTTCATTGCAACTTGCTGCCGTGGTGCCATCATTTTGTATAATATTAGAACTTTTCCTAAACAAGACCTCCAAGTGACAGTTGATGGCACACACAATCTACCCAAATGCTCAGCCCTCCTATCACTCTCAATTACACAAGAAATCCACCCATCTATTCAACCGGTAAATAGACACTGCATGAATTACTGTGAGACAGAACTAAAGAAAAAATTAAAAAAATCAGACTTTTGGATTCAAATGGTGCTAGAAGAGAAATCATAATCGACAGAAACACAAGAACTGCATATCTTTTAGATTTAGATAATAAATCATGCCTTGCACTGTTAAAAAAATTCTGTTAACCCATACATGATAAAGCATTTAGTTAGATTCATTGCATTTCTAGCAAGCAATGACATATAATAGACCATTTTATGTTTAACTATACATTTCGGCAAGGCTGCAAACCATAAATACTAAGTAACAAAATTCAAATCCAACTCCAAAAAGAGAGACAGAGCTCACCAAAAATTAACATTGCTAAGCTAAAGGCAGGGAAGCGAAAAAAACAAACAAAAAAAAAAGAAAGAAGAAAGAAGAAAGACTTACGGTGAAGGTTCTCTGTTTCCTCATCCAGCTTCCTTGTGTTTAAAGAAGTGCTACTGGAAGCTGCTTTATTTGACCCCGAAGTGGCTGCACAGGATGACATTGAGGATAAACATAACGGGCTTTATGCGAATATAACATTTTAAGCTGAATAACCATGACAACAACAGCTCAATAACCATTTTAATATTTCATAACACCGATCTTATTGAATAAATGCTAAATAAGAAAAAAAATCTATTGAAAAAGAAGGTTTATCGACAGCCAACTATTACCAAAAATTGTTAAAGCAAGAAACAAGAACTTATCTGCATTTAAATCTTTTAAATGCTCAAAATTAAGTTAGAAATTTTATCTTCTACAAATAGCAGTAGAAAAGCATGACTTTACCATGTCAACAAACCCTAGGGCATAAAAATGAAAGAACTGAACACTAAAGCAAGAAACTCCATAAGTGAGTTTTCGTATGAACAAATATAAAGCAATTAGTTTCCTTTCTAATTCGCATAATCACACAAAAGACACATCAAACACAATCAACTAATAAATCCAGAAACGTCGCAGTATTAAACCCCCGAACAGAACAACAAAATTCCCCAAAAAAAATTCATGATTTCCAATAAACAGGAGTAAGAAAAACGCGAACTGAATAACCGGATACGGATATATTTTTATAAAATCAGAAAAATGAGATGAAACCTTTTTTTATGGTTTCGATTTCGGCGCCGGCACGGCGAGCAGCGTTGACTGCTTTCTCGTCCTTCTTGGCGGCGGCGTTAGGAGCCTTCTTTCGGATCACAACGGGTTCCCAGTCCTGCGTCAGCGGGCCGATTCCTGCCATCTCTCTCTTTCTTTTTGAAAAGTTAGCCGAGCGTTTTTTAGATTACTTGGGTTGAGATTTAGAGCAAAACGGTGTAAATATTGAAATATAATGGCTTGAATTCCCCGCAAAATCGGTAAATACATATTTACCCCTGGAGTCCTGAACTTGTGGACCTTTCCTTTTTTTTTATTGATGTGATCATATAATTATAAATTAAAAAACTAAGATTTATTTTTTTAATTTATAATTAATTATCAAAATTCTATAATTTATCATAAATAAGCTTTTCCATTTTCTTAAGTCAGAAAATTCAAAAAATAAAAAAAGGTTTGATTCCACGTGGGCCAGTTGTGTCGGAGTAGGATTGGGACCTGTTGGGCCAGTTGCTCCCTATGAATTAAGCCCAAAATACATTTTTACTTATCTCGAGTTCTCGACATCGTTTTGAACCTATATTTACCATTTTCACCTCATCATTCGCAGTTTAATTGGCGTCGTACGTATTACCTCTTGTATAGTTTGTGTCATTGACTTAGAATATACTCATTTTTTTTAATATCTTGATTTTTGGGAACTTATCAAAGATGACTCGTTTCAATTAGTGTTTTTCAGTACAAAAACACTAATTTGGTGTTTTTATTTTCCCCCTCATTATTTTAAATAATTCTTTTCAAAAAATATGTTTTGTAAACAAACTAAAAACACAAAAGTTATTGATGTTGCACATCGAAATAAAATTAATGGTTGTGTAAATTTAATTTTATTTTTAAATATATATTTAATTTTAATTATTCATATTATTTTTAACATATTTTCAAAAAATTATTTTATACATGTTAAAACTCAAATAACATTGATATTATAATTTTTAAAAAATTATTTTATACTTGGAGCTATTAATATTATGCATTTAAATAAAATTATGTATCAAATATATTAATATTGAAAATGTGTTAAAATTAATTTTATTATTAATTTTATAGTATAAATTAACCATGAGTCAAAATTAAAGCAACTAGGTATCAAAATTTAAAATTTAAAACTGTCATATTTCTTTTCAAATTTGTTCACTTTGTGTCCGATGTCTATTTATTCCTTAGAAGACAAGAGAGTAGGAAAACTCCAATTTTAATACCTTGAGAAATGCCATTGCGTAGACAAATTAAATTACTTTTGATTAAAATTAATATTTTTATAAATATATTTTTTAATTATAAAAATCTAATATTATAATATATGAGATAATAACTATTATAATAATTGTTAAAATCAATAAAATAAAATTTTAATTATATTTATAATACTTTAAATTTTAATTTTATTATATTTAATATACAATAAATAAAAATATTCAAAATTTTATGGCTATTTACAATATTTAAGATTCAATTTATATTACTTTTATTTTATTGATGTTGAGATTCTATATCCATTTAAAATACACAGCCCTCCGATAAATAGTCGATAGAGAATATCGTCCGACGCATGTAATATCTAAGTTGGGATGAGAATAGTATTTATTAACCGCCTCTCCTCGTTAACAATATTAGTGTGCACTGTGCAGTATGTGAACAAATTCATAATTAATTATAGAGTTATCAACTAATATATAATAATATAATACAAAAAGTGTTCATATAAAAAAATACTTTTTTGAAATGGTAATTTTGTCAAATAAATTTGTGTTTAATTTTTTTAGATTAAATAATTTTTAATATAATTTAAATATATAATTTAAAACAAGAAAAAATAATATATTTCTTAAACTGCATTGCATTATAATTTGTATACACTTAAAAGAAAGTTAAAGTGAAAAAAAAAAAATTAGTATAAAAGCAAGTGATCTTAAGGGTGCATCGATTGGAGTCGCAATTAGGGGTGTCCATGATCAGGTTCGATCCAATTTTTCTCAAAAAAAATTTAACCAAATCAGACCGTTCATATTATTCGGACCGAATCGTTTGATTTATAAAACAGTTTGATCCGGTTTGGTTCTTGGTTTGATCCAATTTTTTTATAATTTAATGAAGAATAATGTAAAAATTTTAATATATTATTAAACTGGTCTGATCCAGTTCGAACGGTTTAAAATTAGTACAAATCAGACCAGACTATTTGATTAGTAAAACCGCTCGATTTGATCCGGTCTGATTTTACGGTTTGGTCCGGTTTATGGACACCTCTAACCGCAACTTAGAATATTGATATAACACGTTATTATATGAATTATTTTTAATTAAAATTAATTATTAATTTTTTATAATAATAAATCGTAAAATTTTTAAAATTTAATTGTCTGAAGTTTTTATTCTCATAAATCAATCGGTATTAATTTCATATACGGTAAATAATTGAAGTTTATTAAATTAATTCTTTAAGATTTAATATTTTTATATATAAATTAATTATAATAAATATATTAAATATATTTCTATATTAATAATATTCCTAGCTCTATTTATACAGTAGATACAATCAAAATTACATAAAATGAAAATAATATTTATTTTTTCTCACAATATTTTTCTTGGTAAAGATATTTAATTTTTTATTAATATAAACAAAATAAATTATATAAAAATAATTTAATAATATTAAAATATATTGATTTTAGTTGAAAAACACAAACATAACACATAGAATACAAATGAATGTGATAAAAATATGTACAAAGAATAATAATGATTCTTTTTTTTAAATAATTTATCTAATGTTTTTATTTTTTTATTGATACTTTAAGTCTTATTATTATAAAAATGAATACATTTACTTAAATAATTATTAAAAATAAATATTATAATTACTTAAAATCATAAATTTGTTATTAGATAGTGTATCTTATACACTAAAATATCTTATTTTTATAAATTATATAATAAATTAATTAATTAAATTAACACATTTTGATTAATAAAATAAGATAAACTTATCCCAAAAAATATTTACAACCCGCGCAAACGAAAAAAAGAATTGAAGCAAAATTGTAGAATATAAGCAGCAAGCAGAATATAACTGCCAGGTGGAGTGAAAGAAACAAAGGTAAGTCATCTGATATCTTTAATATCCTTTTATATTAATAATTTTATCAAAATTTTACTTCTTTTCAACCCATATTATTAAATATTATACTAAAAAATATATTTTTTATAATTTTATAATATTTTTTATAAAAATATAACAAACATAAATTACACCCAATACTATATAAAAAATTATATTTAATAATTTTATATTTAATTTTAATTTATTATATATAATAAATAAAATTAAAAAATTTTACTATAAAAAATAGCTATGAACGAATAATATTGGCGTAAAATTTGCCGTAATATTGGAATAATTTTGTACCAAATTATGCAATAAATTTAATTGATTGGGTGATGTCCTAAGGCAGCTCAAGCTCCGAAGAAAATCCCCAAAAAACCGCATCTAAATAGCCCTAAACTTGACTTTAATATGAAGGTAAGCAATAGGGTGTACAAGATCTTCCTTTGCCTTATTCTTCTTGCTATCCCTCTCTTTTCTATTTACCATGCTCTCCCTTCCGTAATTTTTCCCCTCTTGTAATTTCACTCACTCTCTCTGTCCATCTCGAGTTTTACTTACTGGGTCTCCTCCATATCCATCCCAGGTTCGGATTCACTCTCGGGATTTCACTTTTTCATTGTAATATTGCGAGTTATCTACCATGTATATGTTGTTGTTCTTAAAATTTTCATATAATTCCAGATTTTAGCGAAACTTGCCATTTTTGGTCCTTTTCTGTTTTGGAAAAAATTACATATGGTATGGGTTTTGGTTGCTGAAATATTTTTTACTCGCCGTCTCTTCGTTTCTGAAGTAAGTTACACATATGTACCTTTTTGTTTCCTACTAATCGGACGGAAACAATCAGTTGTAGCATCATATGCAAAATGAGATTCTTCGTTTGGTTGTGATGTGTAAGAATTTTTATTTTTATTTTTAAAAATTGTGCAGCATTGGTCACGCTGTTAATGTATCCTTATGCATTTAATTAGAAATAGTCATGGATGTTATTCTTATGGAATTTATGCTTAATTGGTTATGGTTTGATGCTTCTTTTTATCATCAAGTGTTAATTTGATTCTGATTTCATATTTTTTTAGTAGGTACTCATAGATAGTTAGCTGTTGGTAGAGATGGCTTCCACTCAGATCTGTTTCCGTTGATTGGTTTGACAAAATAGACTGAATAAGGTCATCCAATAGCTTACTGGATAGTCTTTGAAATCTCTTAAGTTCTTGCGAAGGCGTTATCAGCTTACTGATATCAGGGCTTTTGTCCGTTCAGTTAAGTTGGTACCGTCTTTGCATCATGCCATATTATATTCAGAGACTGTATACTACTTGTAAAGCATCATTATCACCGAATGGACCTGTCTCGGAAGAAGCTCTTGAGAAAGTTCGGACTATGCTAGGTATGTATGGGTAGTTTTTCATTTTGCCAGAATGTTTGATTTGTTTCCATGCATTTCCAACATGGTACTTGCATTCTATGGATGATCTTCTAGTCTGAGAATCTATTTACTTTAGCCTTATGAACATTGTTGGGAAATTGATAAGCTCTTTGGAAAAATTGTATGCTTTCTATGTAAAATAATTGGAAAATATCTTTGACCATCATAAATAACTTGTTTATAATATACATAGACCAGAGCAATATAAAGGTGTTTACTTTCACTCTTATTTCAATTACTTTCTATGCTTTTGTGAGAAATAAGGCTTTCAATGCCCTTTATTTTATATTTTCTCTATTGTTGCACTGGTGGTAATTTCATAATTTCCACTAGGATTGACGGCTGAACATCACAACTATTGTTGCTTTTTTACATTTGAAGAAATGCTGAAAGATAGCAATTTATATTGGTACTTCACTTCAGACAGTTATGTTGGAAGTAGGAATTACTTTTCCTAGAGTAAAAGTAGGAAATTTTAAAAAATAAAAATACTGAAAGTTTCGGTCTCTCAAGCTTATGCTTGAAATCTCTATGCTGTGTTAAGACTTCTACAGAAAGTCCTAAATTGTACATGTTTATTGTTTAACGAAGAATCCTTGGGCCACTCTAGGCTATGGTATTGTTCTATGGCCATTATGCGTCATAGTTCTTTCAACTGTTCACTTTGAAAGAACCTAAAGTATTGATGCTGGGGTAACCATGATAACAAAATTTTGCTGGGTTTGAAAGGTTGTTGTAAGACTCATGAACACAAATTAGTGGTCTTCAATGGAAGATTATATTGAGCACCTGAATGGAAAATGTTAGGAACACAAATTTTAAGTTTGAATTGCTCATATTCAGGATTCTGAATAGATATAGTTTCCGGTTGGAACTGCTTCTCCTTGAAGGTGCTTTCAAATAGAGCAAACCACTTATAAGGATGTTTGGCAATCTCTATAAGTAGTGTTTTTAAAAGTTTGAGAAGCACTATTTGTGCTTTTAAGAGAAGGAATACCTACTTTTAGGATAAAAAGTTTAAAATGCATGCTCCATCTTAAAATAATTAATAAAGTGTCACTTAAACTATTTCTAACGTTTTTATCCCAAACACTTAAATGTTTTTCTTAAAACCACTTTTAACTACTTCATTTTAAATAACTTCTAAAAGAAGCACATTCTTAGTATGCCCATATAATCACACATGATTGTCTTTAAAGGAGCACAATCTCTATGTTTTGGACCATACTGTTTATTGATTTGCCTATATAGCTCAAGTGTCACTCGTAGAGCAAAAATTTTGGTTTGTGTTGGCATAATTAACATCTCTGTAAGTTTTTTATCAATTATTTTGATGAGTTATTGAGTGCGACATTTATTTTTGGTTTCACACCTTTTTTTTTCTTCTTCCTGGGGTGGGCTGGTACTGGCATACTGCTGGATGAGAATGCTCATGTACTCTTTCAGAGAATTATGCTTTAATGACGTAATTTAAGTTCTCTATGTATGTATTATATGATTTCTACCTATTTATGGTTCTAAATTACTAGTTATAACATTGACTTATAAAGAATCTATTTGTTATCCTTTATTAACTGGACTGTCATGATCTCTGCCTCATCATTGTACCAATCTTTCACTTTTTAACTGTATACAATTTTATTTCAGAAAAAATCAAGCCTTCTGATGTAGGTCTCGTACAGGAGGCACAATTGGTACAAAATTGGTCTGGTGGCTCCAATGAGCGGAATGGCCACCATCAATCACTTCCACCTATCAAATACTTGCATTTACATGAATGTGACAGCTTTTCTGTAAGTGCAGAACATTTATGTAATTACGAATTAGTTCTGACACAAATAATTCTATAAATCATGACAATGACTGAGAATTGAAGCATTAACTGCTGCTAGTTATTTATTTTTGTTTCTTTCTGCAGATAGGAATTTTCTGTATGCCACCAACTTCGGTCATACCTTTTCATAATCATCCTGGTATGACTGTATTGAGCAAGCTTATTTATGGTACATTACATGTTACTTCATACGACTGGCTTGATTTATCTGCACCTGTTGATCCTTCAGAAGGTATTTTATTCTGATTTACCTGCACCTCTTATAATATCCATGCATGAGAATGATGATTTGTGGTTCCATTGGAATATTATTTCATATTATTGTCACCATTTAGTAACACTCCGGAAAATTGAGGCACTATTGGGAAAGTTTAAATCGAAATAAGATGGGGAGAAACAAAACCTTAATAGAGAATCAAATTCAACTACAAGATTATCATTTTCAAAGCTAGACATCACGAAACTCAACTACAAAGCATTCGGTAAAATAGAGATAATAACTTAAACTTGTGGGGTACACATGTATCTCAAACTATACATTTTTAAAAGGATATAAACTAGACAAAATTTATCTTGGGAGTAAAAGTATAATTAAAAACACTATTTGAGGTGGTTAAAAATTTCATCTATTAAGCATCTGTTTTAAAAGCCTCTGTATGTGAAACTTTAATTGTAATGAAAATGTTGTTGGTTTTGCAGCAAGACCTGCAAGGCTTGTTAAAGATACTGAGATGTCAGCACCCAGTCAAACAACAACTTTATACCCTACTAGTGGGGGCAACATCCATAGTTTCAGAGCAATAACTCCTTGTGCTATCTTTGACATCTTATCTCCACCTTACTCTTCAGAAGACGGAAGACACTGCACTTACTTTCACAAGTCCCTCAAACAAGATCTACCTGGTAATAAGCTATATATTTACATTACAAAGTACCAATGCTTCTAAATTTTCCTGTTACCTTTAGGGATGATTTTTAACTTATGAGACTCGTTATTTTGGCATTACTTGTCATTGTCTTGTATCATTTTGGAATGAAGGTGAGCTTGAGGTGGATGAAGTTACTATCCCTGAAGTGACTTGGTTAGAAGAATATCAACCTCCCGATGACTTTGTGATTCGAAGAGGGCTGTACAAGGGTCCCGTTATTAGAACGTGAGAATTCATATTTTGATGCTTCACATTTTATTTAGATATCCATTACATCATAGGGACAGTTTGCGAGGAACAACAGTTTATGAGTGGTTGATGGCCATGGAAAATAATGTTTTGGCTATTTAAGTGGGGCATTTGGGCTTGTAAATAATAATATACCGAAATAATATTTGATTTACTGACCTCACATTGCACTTGTAGAGTAGTTATTGGAAGTTGGGAGATACTACGGTGAATGAATGTCATTCTTGTCGCAGTTGTTTGTTAAAGGACCATAATTTTTATTAGATCCTTGTAGCCTTTTTTTTTTTGGTTTCCCCTCTCCTCTGGATCTGTTTTATGTTTAGTGTAGTACTCTTCCTAGTTTCTCACGCTGAAGTAACCATCACCTAGACCTTTCTGCTTGTATGAGCTTATTTTCACGCGTGTTTTGTGGCAGAAAATTCTTCTACCGTTGATGCTCTATTACAGCCAGGGATGAAAAAATCTCTTGAAATTTTGGTAAATTCACAATATAGATATAGATATGGGTGTGCTAGAAATCAATTTCTTTCAAAATATCTTAAATATTGATAAAATATCGGGATATTAATTTTGGTATTTTTGATGTGTTATTTTCTAAAATGTCATCGAAAACTTTGATAGTATCAGTAAAAACATTGGTTAAAATGTAGTTTAAAAAAAAACAATTTGCGAGGAATAGTAGGATTTTTTTTGTAATCGGAATATTTATTTACCACAAGAATCTAATTATAAGTATTATTACTGGTAGTTGTAATAATTTAAATGAACAATTTATATAATAATCATTTGAGTTAAGAATTATACATTATTTTTAATATTAACAACATTGATATTTATTTTAGAATAAATATCTATTGTATTATAAGAATTAGATTAATTCAGAATTTTTTTTTAAACAGGATTTTGTTAAGCGAGATTATGCAACTTATACTTATTATATTAATAATTATAAAAAATTTATTTTTACTTAATGTTATGATGTGATTAATATGTTTTTATTAATGTTAATGCTTTTATAAATTCAAGAATTGAACCATGTAAATAAAGTTGTTTAAATTAAGTATTTATATTGAATGTAACTTATTACGTTTAGAATTATGTTAAATAATTTTTATTTATATTTGTTAAATAAAGATTATTTATGTTTCTTTATTATTATATGTATATTATGTGTGTTATATATGTCATTTAAATAAAAATAAATAAATAAATTAGTCTATTATTATTTATTGAAAATTTATAAACTATTTCAAAAAAATTACAACAATTTTCATAATTTATATAAATTATAATATCTTGATCTTTTTGTAAATTGAAGTCGCAGTTCATTGATATCAATATTTTTATACATGATTACAGTTGTAGCCCATTGATGATTGAAAATGTTTATGGATAAAAAGAGAAGAAGTGAGTTTTGACTGTAGTAATGTAAAACTATGTTACGTATAAAGTAGGCACGTGTCTACAACAATTTTTCATGTTTGAGCCTCGGAGTGACTCTACAGCCAAGTGCGAGAATTAATCGTAATAATCAGGATTCGCCTTGGAACGATATGAAAGCTAGAAAGTACGGGATGGAGGAATTCTGGTGGAAAATTGTTCTCAGTTTAGCTTGATGGGTTCTTAAGTAATGTGGCACACAGACTCACTCTTGACTTATTATTATATTCTTCCTCATCAGTTGTTTAAAAAAAAAACAAAGGCTTATTCAAAATCCACTATTTTGGCAAAGAGAAGAAAAGGGTAATGCCTAAAAGTAATTGTTCTTGAACAGAATGTTAAGGTTCACAATTAGGGCTTAGTAGGTAGCATATTGCAGCTACACAAATAGACTATTTTCAACATGCCTCACTTGCTATTATGGGTTTGTTTTAAAATTTGAGAGAAAATAATGTTCAAACAACCATCTTGTAAAATTCCCTACGAATTATACTTTTAACGATTAGAATTAGGGTTTTTAACAAGAAAAATAGAAAAATGAGGTCGGTTTTTATTTTCCCTATTAGAACTCTTTTTTTATATTCATTTAAAAAAATTGGTTATTTATCTGTCTTTTTTACTATCATTTTTTAAAACAAATTAAATAAATTGTTACAAAAAATAAATAAAAAATTAATTAATTATATTTCTTAACTATGTCATCACCTACAAATGAACAAATAATTCGATTAATTCGTTCAAACTTAAAAATACGATTCGATTTTTCAGATACAAATCGAATTGGATTGATAAACTTTATGGTCACATCAGATTCAAATTAAAAATTATACAATTCATTTAAATTCAGATCAGATTCGAATTGACAGATTTTATAATACGTTGTATTCGATTCATACAAGTTACTACTAAATTATAAATAAATATATATTTTACTTTATATAATGTTATATTCAAATATTATGCATACTATAATTATATTAGATTATCATTTTACCTTACAAATAAATATAAATAGTCATAATAATTTAATAATTATACATATATATTTTTTATACTTTTGGTTTTTTAGATGTGACTACAAATGATAATATTTATTACAAAAATATAAATTTAAAATTTAAATTTATATACGTCGTATTTTATATATGACAATAATTTAAAAATAAATTTTTATACCAATATGTCCTTATTCGATTAGAAAAAATCAAACCTGTTCGAATTTAAATTATTATATCATCGGATCAGATTCGGATTAAAAATCTTCAAATCTATTCAAATCAGATCGAATTTAGATTGATAAAAAAAATACAATTTTAATCTACTGTTCACTCCTACCTTCAGATATCCTTATAATATTTAACAATTTGATTAAATAGAAACACATGAATAGATTGATTTTTTTTTATGAATGGAATTATATTATTAAAACTAGATAACAAACCACCAATCACACTAATGAACAAAAAAACCCAAAGCAATTGAAAAACTATAATAACAAGGACATGTGATCTACTCACATTTACTTTATCAATAATATACAAAGTTTCTACTTATTAACCTTTAACGAGGTTTTGAACCAATGACATATAGCTAATTTAAGTGTGTAAAAGATTTGATGTTTGAGTTCAATTAAGATGTATGAATAATGTAATTATTTGAAGAAAAAAAATTACTACTTACTAGAGTTCTCTCTGCATGTTTGAGGTGAGATCCCATATGGTGCCTATGTTCGTGGCAACTCCTATGCCAATACAGCAGAAAGTATTAATTTTTATTTTCCAATTTTTTTTTTTAAAAATGGCTAACTTAAACCTAACGTGACGATGTATAAAAAAGATTTTATACAAAAGGGATATCCATATCAATAAGATTAGTAAAAGTTTATTTACTTTGTACCCACGTCCGCAAAGAACCTATATCATTACAATACAAAACAAGTAATATATATTTTTTTTTACTCTTATCTAATGGAAGTGATAAGAGTGGTACTTAACCCAAAACGGTTGGCTCTTTTCCGATAATTTTTCAGAAATGTTTCATCTTTCGACTTGAATGAAGCAAAGTGGAGATCATCCTGATGATCATGAAGATGAAATTGGGGTCTTGGGGATACCAACATTACATATGTAGAAAATAGTTTGAGCAATAATAGCAGCAATATAAATGAGGCCGAAGATGAGAATAATTAAAATAACGTAGTTATACTGTCTAGGGTTAGGGCAATACGTTCGGTCCAAAATGCCAAGGCTTCGCTGGACTCCATATCTGCATATTCCTTTTCTTCATGCTACAGAGAGGCTTGTTGGACCCGAACAAGTAAGCTTTTCATTAAGGGTGTGTTTCTAGACCAAATTCATCTGTCTGTCCAATTTTTGATGTCCCCATTGTATGTGACACCAATAAGATTATAACAAATACGCAACTTTTGAATTAAAGCAAAGACATGAGGCTCCTAGTGTGCGGTCAAAGAAAAAGAGAACAAAATATATGGTATATAAAAGATGGTGAAAAAATATATAGTATCTACAACCAGAATGCAGTTCAGACTACAAAGCAAACACTAATTCAGAAAGCTGATCTCCAAAGGAGTACAGTTTATTGCCACTTGTAACTTGTTGTTACATCTCAACAATGACAGTAATATTTCTCTTGCTGGCATAGATGTCATGTATCATATACGGTTAAACACAGCATTTATTCCTTTTGCATAAAAAAAAAGAGGTGGATTCCCTTTACAGAAGAATTACTTTACAGGAAAATAAGTTTCCAGATGAAAAACTCGGTGAGATTTACACGAGAAATGCAAGAAAATTTTATGTGACCTCTTGGAGATTACAAGCATCAATTTTAAAAAGAAGAGAGTATGTGTTTTACCATTTCTTAACCCATCAAAGAGTACAGCCCATTGTCGCAAAAGCTACACAGAATTCAGGCAAGACTTTTCCATTCTTATGCTTCAGGTATAGGAGTAAGATCTTCCTGATAAAACAAAAATAGTATCAAGTAAAATTCTGTCACAACATCAGTGAAGAAAAAGCATAGGAGAAATAAAGTTGCAGAATTACCTCAGAGAATTGAAAATGCCCATGACGTGTATTAGAAATTTTAACAATCATCTCCCACTTGGGGTCAAGATAGGATGTTTTTGAATCACAATTGCTAGCAAAACCACGTGGAGCAAGTGAAGACAGTGAAGATGATGAATTCTTTGAGGAAACAGCCGGAAGTGTGCGCTTTAACCAAGATTCTGATGGCGATTTTGGAGGAGGTAAGGCAAGCGGCATATGCAAATAGCTTCCATCAGAACTTTGTTGCCTACCTACTTTCAAAAGTTGCCCCTTTTCTAGATCAATCTTCAGGTTGTTACCTGCTTTATTGTTAGGACTTTGAACAGGGTCATGTGCTCTCCAAACACCTGATTTGATAGGTGGTTGGCCTTTTGAGTATACCTTCTTATCGTCAGCTATTGTATAGTTTTTCGATGTATCAGGACTCTGGCCACATAAACTTTCACCAACACTCACTCCCAAGTTCTTCTGGCTCTCTAAGTGAATCTTCTCTTCATCTACTACTTTCAAACTCATCAGTGTAGTAGAAACTTTAGTAAAACCACTAGAATTTTCTTGACTACTTGACTTCCCACACCATTTGCTTTCCAAATAAAATTTCTCTTTGTCTGCTACTTTTGTAATAGAACCACAAATAAGCTCTCCATCGCGTCTCAAATCTTTATTCGTGTCCGGTTTCATTTCATAGGTGGATCTTTCAGTGCAAGGAATCAAACTGGAATCGCTGCATTTTAAAATTTCAGGCTGCACTGCTTCCTTTTCATTCACAACACTCAAGTTTTTGATGTTTTGAAGTGAAGAATCTGAAGGAGTTTTTTTATCCATGTTGATAATTCTTTCAGGAATCAGAATGTGAGTCTCTCTGCTATCAGTAAATTCCTTCAAATCTGAAAAGCTTGCCCTTGGAGATCTTATACTATATACACAATCAACATGGAGAGTTTTCTCAGCCACAGGGCTTCCTGAGTCCAGTTCACCTTCAGTATTCTCATTAGTCAACAACTCCTGGAAATTGTTCCGGCCTTTTCTTTGTAAAGCAATGCCACTCTCCATAGGGTTCTTTGTCTTTTCAGGTGTATCTTGAAAAGTTTTTTCATAAGGATGAGTTACAGGTTGGCTATGTCCACTCTTCTGGGTTGGCATGTCTAAACCTTGCAGGCCTACATGTGGCTTTGATGTGTTTACAACATCCCTAGCCTGCTAGAGAAAATAAGGTACTACTTTAATGACAAAAGACATGGAAGGAACAAGTAAAATGGTAAAAAACAAGAAAAAGGATAAATATATACCTTGTCTTTAGTTTCATTGCATGAACCACTATATGGAGGTTTAGCTCGCACTCTACGGACAGAAGAAACTGTTAACTGTGGGCGAATTCTTATCCCTGATACTGGGTTCAAAAGGCAAAACCGTGGAAGTAAACCACAAACTTTAGTTGAAAAATCTTCAGAACCATCATAATCATCAGTTTCATCTTCACTTTCTTCCATACCAATCTCTGGAGCGTAATTTGGTAAAACATTTGGCTTACATTTATTAAGTGGACGTTGCTTAACCCTTTCAGAAACTTTATTAGTCTGACTTGGTTGTTCCCATTCCACCAATTGTTTCCTAGCAGCAGACTGAGGAGTTTCTGAAGCCATTGCTTTTGCAGCTGGCAAGAACCGATCCATCATAAAATCCCGGTTCTGTGAGTCAGTTACAAAGGTTTCTGATGGCTTGATATCTGGACCATCCAATCCACTCACACCAGTGATGCTGCAGTTCATAAAGAATGATTCAGACCTAGAAAGTGTATCATGTGCGTCCACATAAGCCTGATCATCGTCCTCTGAACTAGAAGAATTTTGCTTTTCTATCACCTCCTTGGAGCCCTCATAGTTATATGCATTTTTCTTTTCCAAGTTTGAGACTTTTGCATAACTAAAAAGGACAGTAGCAGCTTGGGACGGAACAGCTGTTGTATCTTTAGGAGCTTTATCTGGAGTTTGCTGCTTAATATTTGAAGCCCTTCCAGGTGGAAGCTTAGGGGCAATAAGAGGCTGTTTTCTGGCATGAGTTTGTGATTCGCTTTCATCTTTTGGTCTACCTGGTGTTTGCTCCCACACAAAAGGAACAACACCTGGATTCCTCACAGGGCCTGATTTCAATTCTGACTTATAAGCTGGAAGAGAAGGTAATTTAGGTAGTGACTTATCAGCTTTCCTTTTCTGATCATTAACCTCAAAGGAGGCTGTAGTTGATGAGAATCGTCTAACAGATAGAAGTGGCCGATTAAGATCCAACTGCTTGTCTTCCATCAGACTCTTTAGATCCATAGATTGAGTTACATTCCAGCTCTATGAAAGATTAAGGGACCAGAATCAAAATTCAAGTCTTTGTCACCATCAGAAAAAAGTCTAGAAACAGAGCAGAACAGAACATAAAGCACATAAATTATGACTTTAGTATAAATGTGGATTCGTAACTTTTTACTTGAAGTTGGTCCAATGTAAACACAGAAAAACTAGTTTCCCTCAAATCCCTTCCTGCAAAACCAAGTCTCTGGTATATCTTCAACAACTGTTGTTTAGCATCAGCTTTCACTGAGTTATGAGAGTTAGGATCCCTTTGCTTGTAAGAACATTAAAATTGGGTCATCTTAATAGAGTAAGTTTGCATGTGTACTAAGGGATCAACAAGTTTCTAAAACCATGATTTCCAAAGTAAAGATTCAGATATGAAGAATAACATTACTATTTCTATTCATTTGCTACGGTTATATTTAATGGTTTTTTATTTGAAAATACCAAAGGAAAGAAGGAACTATGAGAGAGCTTTGCCCCTACTTGAAAGTGGTTAATCACTAATCATTTCAGACTGCAAAAAAAAAAGTTTTAACTAAGTGCTTTTCTTTTTTCTTTTTAATTCAAAATCACTGTTTGCCTCATTCTCTTATACTTTACCTGAAAGATTAGAGAAAACAAAAAAACTAAAAAGTTTTAGGTAAAGTTACACAAAAAGTCACCCTCAAAGCTCTAAACAACAAAAATAACATCATCTCTTTGCATTTAATGTCCCTAATGAGCTCATGATTCAAAGTTATTCTATCCCATCTCATCCATCCCATTTAAATATTTTAAACAAAATGTTCCATCATTTTTCTTTATTAGACTTTCATATTATAAATAATATTTTTTTTTCCATTGTTTTTGTATTTTTAATTGTCCCATTTAAAATAAATGTGATATCCCAACTTGTTTCATCCATCTCATAAAAAATTAAGTAAAACAAGATGGAATACGTCATTGGGTTAACGGGACATCTCACCCCAATTTACAACTCTAGATATTGGCTAGTGTTAGGGTGTTATTTTGATTGTTATGAGTTTTCGGGGTGTTGGGTTTGTTATTTTCTCATCATTTCGTATATATACTCCAGCAGAACAAAGTTTAGTAGGACAGCAATAAATTCAACTATTTAAATTCAGATAAACCCATGAGGTAGGTTGCATCATTTGTTAACATGAAGAAAATGCATTATAAATTCAGTTATGTTCATCCTTTCTCTTTTCTTTGATGTCCTTATCTAACCAAGCGAATAGATAGGTATAGATATACAGTTTGTTAGGGATTTGGGGTCAATTATCTTTTTCTGAAATTTGAATCAGGAAAAAGAAAAAAGCACGGCTACATCTGCAAATTTTCTTCAATGATAAAACCACAAAAACAAACTTATAACACAGAAGCCCAAATATAATGACAAAGACTCACACCATCTATTAATCCTACATTTCCTTTTTGTTGCTTTTATTTCAATGCCATAACAACTCAATACAAAGGCAAAAGAACTATATCAATTTCCATATTATTGTTTATGCTAAAGCTATCAAGAATCTACAACACCCAATTTGATCCCAGTTCCGTATTTTAAATCCACCCACTTGAAATAATCTCCTCCATAAAAAATACATAACGAAATCAATAAATTGAATCAAAACACAAGAATTAAATTAAAGATACACTAACCAACAACGAACCTTTGAGATATGACTGACCCGGAAATCAACTCCGTCAGTTTCTTCGAAATACTAAGCAAATGCAAGCTGTAAGAGCACCGATAAAGAGATGGAGAGAGAGAGAGAGAGAATGAAAGATTATCTCTTTTGTACACTTGTGTTTTAATACTTTCATTAGCTGCATAAATGAGCTTGGAACCTCGATAGGAAGCATAAATAAATCATCAATAAAATATTATTTTTAAAACTTTTAAACATAAAAATAATACATATTATATTTAATTTTTATATTTTTATTATTATAATGACATATATTTCATATTAAAAAATATCTAATTATAATATATTAAATATTATTAAGGTGTTATGAGTTTTAAAAATATAATTTTTAAATAATTTTATTTAATTACATATCATAAGTTTTGATTTCATTTGTATAATTTTTTTTACATATTTAAAATATAATATATATATTATAATATAAAAAAATTGTAAGAATTAAACTCAATTGGATTAGAAAATTAGTGAATAATGGATAAAAGAACGTCTTTTTGTGAAAGAAATTTATACGTTGCTTTGTTTATAGGATTTAAACTTCTACTATCTGTATTTTGAATATGGTTTTCTTATCTATATTTTATTTTTTACAATTTTTTATGCATCACTTGCTTGGGATCATGTGACGACAAAAGCAGTGGTGGAGCCTTGTTAAGGTCACAATCACATTCATCCACTAAAAAAAGACCATCCTTTCCATTTACTTTTTGTTTTTTTTTTTTACTAAAGATTATTTGCTGGCATCCATTTGGCATTTGCCATACCAATTATTGGAGATATGATATTTGAACAAGGCACTTTGGTTCCCAAAACCAAATATTATTATCCAATTCCTAAACTAATGGGTTACGTTCTCAATTTTTAATCCTTATTTTCTTGTCGTAGTGTTATATTTTTTTTAAATAAATATTTATAATATTTTAAAATTTATTATAACTAAAAGATAATATTTATTATATTTAATTTGTATATTTTATTTAAAAAAATTTACAAATATTTTAGATTAAAATTATTCAATTTAACACTTTCAAAATTTTGTCAACTAAAACCGTTTAATATCTAATTCCTTACAATTAAAATCCTACTTCAATCAATTATATTTAATTTAATATTATTAAAGTAATTATTGTTATAAATTTTATGTATATTATTTCATGTAATTTAACTATTTTTTCTACGTATTACCAATAAATATTTATAGCTACGTGAGATCCCACATTTTTTTATAAAATAAACGCTTATATCTAGTTATTTTTTACTGTAATGTTTTAATTTTATAATTTTTAAAAAATAACACTTTAATTTAAAAGCTTAAAATTATATGTTTTCTGTGTATTAAAATACATTATTTTATAATTAAATGTATATTTTTTAAATTATAATATAAAAACTACATAATTAATGTGATTATTTCTCTAAGTAACACTCACACATTTTATTTGTAACATGCTTTTCTTTCTTTAACTATTGGCTGCATCGGCGGATGTATATAGCGGGAGGAAAGATTATTACGCCTCTTAACTTGATTTTTAAAATCTAAATTTATATTCGTAATATTTAAAAAATGATAGATAAATTAATGTATAAAATAAAATTATCACTTATTAAATTTTAAATTTAAATTTTTAATACTAAATATATAAAAAAATCAATAATTTTAGCATATTTTTATTAAAATAATATAAATAATATATTTTTTAATTAAAAATAAATAATAACAGAAAAAATAACTAAAATTGTTTTTTTATTTTATATATAATATTTTTTCTGAATATAATGATTTCTGAATGGAACGTGCAAGGTTCAAATCCTGTTTCAGACTAAATTTTTAGTGCATAATACTAGTAATTGAATGATAGTCTAAAAAAATGAGAAATTAATTTGGTATCTCTCCCCACCTCTTTTTTCTGACCAAGGCAAAAACATTTGACTCATCCCATACACCTATTAAACCCTGATATTAAATATGAAATTGCAAGGACGATTTTATTTTTACAGCGTATAAATATATATATAGTTACATAAATTCTCTGCTGTGGCAAAAAAAAAAAAAAATAATAACTATAAGAGCCTTGTCCTGACTTTTGCATGCTCGAATGAGAAGGTATAGATTCCTTCTATAATGGAAGTAGTTGAATAAACTAGATAATAAAATAAAGAGTCGTATTCTTTTATGAGTTAAAGGATTAGTATTTTGTTTATTTGGAGTGCATTTACTAATTCGAAACTAAAAGCAATTAAATTGAGGCTGGATAATATATATAAGGAATTAAAATAGATTGATTTATTACCTTTGAACTTTGATGTCTTTAATTACTAACATTTTTATAGTTTGAAATTATTTGAAATGTTGAATTGTATTTAGAACTTCTTTAATCTGAGCGTTTAATTAGTTTTATTTTAAAATAATTTTTTTTAATTTCAAAACTATGAAAACTAATATTTAAAAATTATTTATTTATTTTATATCTGCATAAAAAATTTAGAAAAAAAAATAATATTTGCATAAAAGTAATATTGATCGGCTTAAGTTTTTCTAAAAATTGATTTTTAAAAAAAGTTTCATATAACTAAATAACAGAATTATAATTGTGTGTAATATATAATGCTTATAACTTAGAGATATATTATGTATGCATTATATAAATTTTAATATATAGTATTTTTTTAAGTTTTTTAAGAATTCATTAAATAAGAAATATAGTTATTCTTGAATTCTACGATAACGTCAAAACTTAAAGATTATTTGACATGTGAGTACGGTGTTCCATCACTCCCCTTATGTTTCCTTCCTGATGTTTCCTTGGGAAGGAAACATGGGCAACGTGCAAATTATCGAATTTAGACGCACAATGTCAAATTTACGTTTGTTCATTTTGCCTTTGTCATTCTTTCTTGTGAATGGAACATGGACTGTGTTCTTGAAAAATCTTGCAATAGCTACCCTCGTCTCCTCCATTGTTATGTTCTTACTCTTTCTATCTGGGCCAGAATTGTCAGATGAATATTATTGTAATGTAAAAAATCTCTCAAAGATTCGATCTTTAAGTATTTTTGGATCAAGATTTAACTGCTTGTAGATACAACTAGAGATGGATTTCAGTTATCGAGAATTCTCCGAGGAATCGCTCAAATGCCCACTTCGAAGAGCTTCTGTTCATTGAATTTTACAAGAAACTGGAGTATAAGGACATCATCGATCATCAGAAGAATGGCAACATAGAGAACTAGAAAATCAATCGTCCTTAACACCGAAATGATCATTTTTTGCATAAATGATCTTCCAAAGTCCTTATTTACCTACATTTTGTTCAAGTTTTTTTTTCATCAGTAAATCTGTATGCAAAGTTTGGAACGATATCATTTTAGATCCCTTGGTGTCAATTGAGAATCCTTCTTACCTGGATTTAGAAAGATTTCTAGCTGAAGGGGATTCAGGAAAAGGATTGGTGCATCCACCTTATTAGGCCTTGTATCCATCTTGTACGAGACTGAAGAGATATTATCCAGACGTTCAAATTTCAGTGTGTTTAGAAACCTTTGCAGCATAATTAGAACAGTCACAGAGTTCTGCTTCATCTGAAATGGTTTTCTGTTACTTTTCTTCTCCTTTGGATTTGATCCCGAGGTTCATTTTTGCCAAGGCAAGATATGATGCTTCTCTGTTACTTTTCTTCGTGGATAATCAAGAAATGGTTCTCTGGTGAATGGTGAGGAGTCTGATGACCTTCATCTCGTTCTTTTTGTTTCTCTGGCTTTCTTCACTGCTAAGAAGATGAACGAAGCTACTTTCGAGTGTTTTGGATTGCCTTTACCAGTTTTTTCCTTACTGGAACGATTTTTCCTGGACATGTGTTTATGACAGTGGAGGCGCCTTCAAGCACATAGGTTTTTTCGTGTGGTCTCTATAAGTCACTACGAAGAAGATGGGCGTTTGGGCTTTTGACATTTGGGCTGAGTGTGCATTTTTGGGTTATTGTACTATTTGTTGTTAGTTGCCTAAGTATATCATAATCATTTAATTCTTTGATAAGTGTTATCTTCTATAAGGATGAGGTATTCATTTATAGTTGTTTTTCATTTTTATAGATATATGATTACCACAAATATTAGTGTCTAAACATTGTTATATTTAGAAATTTATCGGTGAGTTAAGTGTTTTTAGTTTTAAACTTTTGGACTATGTTTTTTAAAGAATTGCTTCTGTTTTCTTATGAGTGTTTTATAGTCAGATACAAAAGTTTTTATTCGTGTCTTATTATTGTTTTTTAATTTTTAAAGAGTTCAATCAATGATATATCTCAATTAGTGTAACTTATTATGATATTTTTTCTTTTTGGGATACTTTCATTATTGCGGTCACCTAACTTGTCTCATTCTTTCCATTCTTTAGATGACACTACAATGGATACATGTAACGGTGGTCCTTTAAAAGGTGCCAAAGCTCTACCCAAATCCCCAATCTTTCTTGGGGGTGTTATCATTAGTTTAAAAAGGGGTGGGTTTAGATATATATCCATAAAAGTTTTTCTTTCTCCTATATCATTGCTTATATTGGGTTTAACATTGACAAACTTTTGTACCTCTTTATAAAAAACACATGCACCAAATGTGAGGTGGTATTAGTGAGTTCTACAAATAAACTAGTGTTCCTTTTTATTTTTTTCTTGAAGGCCTTGATAGTGATAGAGTCAAGGGATTGTGAAATCTCAATTTTATTTTTCTTAAACCTTTTTACTTAGGTCTCAATTGTCACTTAATTTTCTTGGACTATAAAGAACAAATAGTGTGATTCTTTCTGATTGGGCTTGTAATAGGCCTAATTATAATGAATGCCTTCACCAATTAATTGAAATTGATGATGCTTTTATGTGGAAGCTTGACAAACCATTTCTATACCATGTCTTGAAAAATTGAGTAAAGATCTTACAACACATGAAGTCCTTTTTTTTCTTTTGGGATGGACACTAGAGCTATAGTTGTTTTAAAATGTATGACATGAGCTACCAAGTCATCTATCCCCTTATAGGGTGGGCATTTTAAGGGTGAAAATTTAGGTGAAGGTACCATCAATTATATGTCATCTAAAAAAGGAGATGTCAATAATTGATCACACATGACCTTAATATCATTTACATGATGTCCTTTTTCCTATTTTTTTGAATTGATCGAACATTTTTTCTTACATCTTCCATTTATCATCCCACTTACTATAGAAGTAGTTCGAATGGGTATTGGCATGTGTCTTATCATGGAGTGCTTATGTACGTGGCTCATGTGGGTCATTAATGATTTTGGTAGGGTAGTAGGTTTCTTGTTCTTATGGTGGATTAGCAGGTTGATGGTGATGTTTTCTTGATCCTTTTGAAATTTGTTGGGTTCTTATTGAATGTGATGGTTTTGGGGTAGAGTAGTTGTTATAGTTTGAAAAGAGTTTTCGGTTTCTTCTAAATAGTCTTCCTGTAACAAAATAGCGTGTAGTTTCTTGTTATCACGTCTATATCTTCTGTAATTCATGTTTTCATGTCCCCTTAAAAGATCTTGCACTTCAAATGGTGTCATACAGATAAGAACATAGATATATCTATAGATGTTGCTATTGGTTGACATGGGTATACAAGTCATGTTATATTGTTGAATAACAAGCCTTCCATCTAAATCACCTCGTGTGAAATGTACCTACACACATTGTATATCTCGTGTATCCAAAGCACCTCGTGTGATCTTATTATCTTATATGCACCTCATAACCCCGTGTGAATGTATCACAAGGACATGAGGTATCCTAGAACACAACATCCAAATAATATTGAATGTAAAATATTGTATCAAATTATTTTTAATAATAAAAATACATAAACTAATTATAATAATTGTTAACTTTATCATTACACGTTTTAAAAAATTTATTTTTTCTTTTTAATAGAAGTTTGTTCTAATTTGTGTTAATATGATTTCATAAAGTGAAAAATAAAATTCTTATTAATCATACTACGATCGGGGTGCAATATTTCAATTTTAAAATTAAGTTGACATGTATAATATGCACCAAATAGTAGGAATACAAAACATCTATCGATTTTTTCTAAATAATATTAGTTTAACAATTTAACTCATATATAAACTTAAATCTTTCCAAGTATTCTAGTTTTTGGCAACGAGATAAATTCTTTAAGTATAATATTTTTTGTGTTTTTTTATTGTTAGTATTATTTATATATTTAATATATTTTTTATATAAAAAATATAAACATTAATCTATTTTATCACGAATTAATAAAAATATTGTAAGAATCTCTCTAACAAGATGTCATTAGCGAGTTGTAGATCTCACTCTGATATACATATTCGATTTAGAATTTATCTTATATCTTCACCTAAAATCATTACAAAGATATATTGAAGATTTCAATAAAAAGGAGGATCCTAAACGATGAATCGAGTCCAAATAATATTTTAAATATTATCTTTTTAATTTTTATTATAAAGTAAAAATTATAAAAATCATGCCAATAATAAATATTTTATAATTGAAAAAATTGAATCAATAAATAATAATAAATATTTATGTACAAGAAAGAAAAATAAAATATATGTAATGATAAATACATAATTATTTTATAATAATTAATTTTAATATTTTAAATTTATAGAATTTAATTAATTTTTATAAAAATTAATGATGTTTTAATAAAATAAAAGCATAACATAAAAATAAAATATAAAATATATAATTAATTTAAATTTAAATGCAATTAAAAATGTATATTAATTTAAATATAATATATAATTTTAAATAATAAAATAATAAAATGTAATTTTTTTTAATTTTTACTCCATTTCATATTATAAATTAATTTTTATTTTTGATTTAGTATTTTTGGTTTTATAGATCTTTGTCCTAAGAAAATCTACACAGAAATTTATGAAAAATTAACAACCGTATTCTCAACCGTCAAGTGTCAAGTAATCAGTTTTCAAAATTAACACTTCTAAAATCAAGCTTCAGCTAAAGCAATTTTCATAAATTTATCAATAAATAGTATTGGCTTTAAAATCCCTAGGATTAGATCAAGCGTAACTTTTATCTGAAAAACTTCTTATAGTACTTCCTTATCCGTTATCATTCAACCATTGTTTGGTACCAATATATAAGATGAATAAAGGAAAAACGGGTATTTATTTTTAGTGGGATTACATAGTTATTTTATTTAAAAAATATTTTTTTGTTTATAAAAAAATATTTTTTTATTAAATATAATAAAATAATAATGTTATGTATATATGTTTACATTTTTTGATAAATATATTTAATAAAATAATTTTTAATTAAAAAATTATTTAAATTTTAAACAATTTTTTTAATTAAAATTTTCTTGTCTAATGTGTAACTTTGAATAAAAGACAATAAAAATTTTATTTATAATTTATTGAAAAATTTGTTTAGTTTTGAAATAATTTTTTTAAAAATATTCGAATAATTTTTTAATTAAATATTATTTTATTTATATATATCAATCAAAAAATATAAACATATATCTAAGATATGTACTACTCCATTGTATTTTTGGATTTCTCTTATATTTTACCTAAATAAAGTTATTAAACAATATCTTTAACTTAAAAAAAGTGGTTATTTAAGTACTTCATTCATGAGATAAATGATAAATATAAATGTATATGTATGTATTAGAGAGGTTTTTATTAGTCCTAATATTAGATGAAAAACATATTTTAATCTTATAATTTATGTTTAGACATAAATAATTTTATTATCTACGAAAATTATAAATTTTATTGTAAAAAGTATACTTTAATTGGTTTAAACTATAGTGTATTTTTTTAATAATTATAAAATTAAAATATTTATTTTTAATAATTATGAGAATAAATATATAATTTTTTAAAATAATAAAACTTGTAGCACTTGACTTAGGAATTATGTTAATAAATTACATTTTAAAGAAAAAAATGAGACTATTTATACCCTTTATCTTTATATATTTTTACACATATTAATTATTTCGTGACATATAATAGAATTATATTGAAAATGAAAAAGTGATTTACTTTTCTTGATAATTCTATCACGTGACACAACATAAATATTTGAATGCAAAAATGTGTATAAATTTATATATATTTAGCATTCTTCGAACATATAAAATAGAAAACGATGATTATTTATCTCAATTTATGAGTTTTTTTATCAATGCAAAAATAATTTCATTAATCGATAAGGAGAAATCTAAAAATAAGTACATAATTAAATAAAATAACAAGATAATATCTTGAGTATTTTAAAAAATAATATAAGTGGCTTGTATAGATTCATCTTAATAGAAACAACCTATTCTTTTAATTGTTGAACAATTCATTCTAGCATCATTGATACATGTCAATACATTTATATATCAAGATACAATCCTCGAACATTTTTTTAAGTTATGTAAGTAATGAGATAAGATAATTTCACAAGCGAATTCTTGATTTTCATCAACTCCCTTGATTCACGTTAATGATTAAATATATCTTGTATTTTTAAGTGTCATTATTATTATTGATGACAAAAAAATGTAGATAATCAATGTAAAACAAATGAAATTGTCACTTGAAGAAAGAACAATGAAAATACTTCTCAAGATAGTTAAGAAAATATAGTTAGAAAATAGTAAAATACATGAAAGACTAAAGATTAGATAAAAAGAGAAATTACATTAAAATGTTTTATTTAAATTCAATTGATAGTTAAGGGAAGTTATACTCTTATTATTAAACATAACAAGGAACGATATGTTATTTTGAAAATGATAGTTATTTTTTTGGTTAAAAATATCTATTGATACCAAAACAAAGAGATAATTTTTGCTCACAAAAAGTCAAGAAAAAGAACACGAAACTCTTTCAATTTAACACATAACACGGGCTAAAAGAGAAGAAAAAAATCAAAAATTAAATTCTTGCATTAGGGACAAATAACCGACCAATTTATGAATCTATAACAATTTTGATTAATGAACACAAAAATATTCAACGAGAATTCAAGAAAGAAAAAAAAAGTATACAACAGAATATAATATATAACATATATATATAATATTAATTAGCATACAAAATACACTTGAGTTTATTATATTAGTGGGATATGCGAGATCAGATAAAAATAAATATATACGTTACTTCATCATTGGAATCAATGAAATCCAAATCAACTTCGGTTCAAAAATCAAGACCTAACTCTCCATAAAATAAAATAGCTCTCAAGATTGTATTATTTTCTTTATATGTTTATTACAATTATATAACTATATATAAAGAGATTGACTTCTTGAATTAAATATTGATTTACTCCTTGAATTAAAGGTGATAATTCCTTGACTTAAGGACTAACATCCAATACTCCCCCTCAAGCTAGATCTAGAACGTTTATGAATCCAAATTTGGACAAAAGTCGTTGAAACTGATGAGAAACCAAGGGCTTGGTGAAGATGTTGGCCAGTTGGTCGAAGCTTCTTGTATAATGTGTCTGAATCACTTATGACTGAACTTATTCACGAACGTAATGATAATCAACTTCAATGTGTATTGTCCTATCGTGAAACACTGGGTTTGATGCTATATGCATGACTGCCTGATTGTCACAAAATAAGGACATAGTAAGAGTTATAGGAACATCTAAATTACATAAAAGACCTTTGAGCCATATAAACTCACACGTAGTTGAAACCATTACACAATACTCAACTTCAGTACTTGATCTGGCGATGATAGTTTGCTTCTTACTCTTCCATATGACCAAGTTTCCATCGATAAATGTACAGTTGCCAATGGTGGTCTTACGATTGATTGTGTTCCCTACCCAATTAGCATCACAATACCCATGATTTGTGTGTTGTCATTCTTCTTTATGATGATGCCACGACCCATTGATCCTTTTAAGTAGCGTAATATTCTTTTAACAAAGGTCAAATGCTCAAGTGTCAAGGAGTGCATAAATGGGCTCACGATACTTGTAGAATATGTGATGTCAGGTTTGGTGATTGTTAGGTAGATCAACTTATCAACCAGTCGTTGATAATAGCTTATATCTGTGAATGGCATGCTCTTCAAGCTAGGTTTGAGCTTGTTGTCAAGATGCTCGGTTTAGCATTGCCCATGTTATTTTCCTTGAGAAAATCTAGGACATATTTCCTTTGGTTAAGAAATAGTCCTTTGTGCAAGGTTGTCGTTTTTATACTAAGAAAGTACTTCAATATCCCAAGGTTTTTAATTGTAAACTTGTTGTGTGTTTTTCAACACACGAACTCGTGCAAGTATACACGGTCACAAGTAATAAGATAAGTAAGTAAAGATCGATCCCACGAGGATTTGTTACTATAGTTTGTCGAGTATTAAAATTGTATCTCTCTGATTTTATCCAAAACAATCGTTGATTTAACAAAAAGGTAATAAAAGAAAATAAAAGAAATCTAGGATTGCAATTTTTCACCAAACTAATCCACTCAAATCATGTTATTTTCTTTTGATTTATATTTTTTAGTACATTTAATTTGTCAACCGAAAATTTCTTTTTTTATTATTCATACATCTCTTCCGAGCTCCGTATAAACACACCTCGTTAAATTAATTCACTATATCTCTATGAGAATTAAATTCAATAAGATTCATTAAGTTCTACGTTTTCAAATGGCCACACATACAACTAGGGTATATTTCTATCCTTCATCATACATGTCATTCTATTTACGAGCAATACACACACAAATACCTTTCTCAAGTTTATTTATGTGCCACGGATCGTTTTGATAAGATTCGTAAATAATCAAAAAGCATTAAACACAAAATAGAACGAACAAATCGAACGTCTTATAAATCTATCAAAAATAATTAAAATCAAGCTTCATAAATTTAGATCAAATGTAACCCTAGAAAAATTAAATTACTTCATAAAATTAAAATAAAAAATTACAACAACTACAGAAAAATAAGAAGAAGCAGAAATAAAATTAAAACATCTCAATATGAAAATATTTGGCACACACAGAACACAACAAAAGCTAAAAATGGCTTCTGCGTGTTCCGCATCCAACACACAAACACAATAAAAATTACAAACTGAAAAAACTAAAACACTCTAAAAAATTTCAAAAACTAAAACTAAAACTCTCCTCCAAAAAAAACTTTTCTCCAAAAAAAACTCTTTTTTCTCTAAAAACTATCTCCTATTTATAGCTAAAAAAATACATCCAAAATAATACATTTTTTAAACACGCGTAAAATATTTGTATCGAAATTAAAACCAGACATTTTTCTTAAATTTCACGTACACGCGTACGAATTGGAATATTGTATTTTTTTTACGCGTGCACGACAGAAACAGAGGGCGCCGTGCTGCTTTGTTTTAAATTTAATGCGCCCGCCACGTGTCAATCTCTGATTGGCTGAATAATTAATATAGTGGGACACGTGTCATCTCTTTATTGGAGGAAAATCGGGTTGCACGCAGAGATCAGCGCACGGGATCAGAGGCGCGCGAACGTAGGGGACAGCGTCTGCGCGGCGTCAGACGGGTGGGTCCCATGCTGCACGCCGGCCTGCGCGGCAGGTGGGCCCCACTCGGGCACCGAGCCGCGCGATGAAGGAATTCCCTGCACCCACTCTCCCTGGTCGGGTTGAAGTGCACGCGCGCATCTGAACCGTTCATGCGTTGATCTGACGGTCCACGATGAAGCGTGGATAACGACGCGTGGAATGTTTCTCCTGTGAAGAAAATAAACTTTTATTAATTATATTTTCACCCACAAATATATTTCAAATTACATTTTAAACTTTGATTAATTGCAAAACAGCCTTTTTGTAATTTAAATTAAATTTTAAACTTTTAATAATTGAAATTAAGCCCAATTTTAATTTAAATTATATTTTCAACTTTTATAAATTGCAATTAATAATACTTTTATTTGAAATTATATTTTGGACAAAAATTTGTCATTTAAGAATGTTTTCGATACAAATTATTTAATTTTATTAAAAATGTATTTTTTAACACATAAAAGGTAAATATTAATTTATTTAACTAAAATTAAACAAAAATGTCAAGAACATAACAATTATCATTAATAAAATTGATGAAAATAGCTATATAAAATACAGTTATCAATAGGTAATATTAAATAAGGTGATAAAAATTTGTCAAATTATTTTATATATATATGTAGTATCACGTAAACTAATTAATATAAGTTTTAATAGTTAGTGGGATAATAGAGGTTATTAGATGTAAGATTTATAAATGTTGACGATATTCATAAACAAAATATTTAAATATAATTTTAGCTTCTAGGTATGTATTTCAAAAGTATTTTCAAACTAAAAGAACTATTGAGTTCCAACGAATACTTTTCAGGTATATCTCCATTCTTATGCACCTTAGATTTCATATTAGACACACAAGAATATTTTGAATTTAGGCTACTTGATCGATCGAGACATGTTTAAATCGATCATGTCTTGATCAACCGAGATGAATAGATATTCTCATATTAAAAAGCACCATAATTAATTTTTCATTTGAGTAGATCAATCGAGTTATTAATAGTCGATCAATCGAGCACTATATTGATAAAAAAATGACTAGATCGATATATGTGTCTCAGAATTTATTTTTTATTACCTTAGATCGATCAAGAATTTGTTAAATCAATCGACCTTTTAGGCTTGATTGATCGAGCTCAACTTGGATTGACTGAGCGCTCAAATTTTATACTTTAACCTAATTTTTACTCAAGTTAAATGTTTCAACTACAATTTTATTCTTATTATTTACTGCTATATAAATTGTTTGATAGAAAAAATTAGAATGATACTTTGATCTAGCATTAGGGCTTCAATCTTTTCTATATAAAGAACACAATGTTCCATATTTTATTTAATAGCAATTGAATCAACTTTTGCATTCTAAGTTTTTTATCTAACTTTTTTTTTCAAAAACTATTTTGGTAGGATTTTTTTATTAATTAATTTATCAAGTATTTTGTGGTTGTGTTTTATGGGTTCATAAGTCTATCATATTTTTGATATTGTGCTTTTACTTCTATTCTATGGTTGCTAGTAATTTTAATTTAACTGATATTTTATTAAATCATATATCTAGGATTTTTTATTATTAAATCTGCTATATGATACACATTGTACTTGTGTTATTGTATTAACTTTTCACGTGAAAGTTGAATGGGTTCAATAATTCTTGTGACTCGAGTTTATCGAAACATCAGTCCGAATCTGAATACCTTGCTTATAGAGACTGTGAAAAAAAGTGAAGACTTATAAGTAGATTACTTGGGGTAATTATTTTGATGGGTAGTTGGAGTCCTAACCTTGTAATCGAACATTATTTTCATAGTGAATAATTCGATGATCCGGTTGACTGGTGATTTTCATCTTGAGTTATTGTTGTGACTTATGTTGTTTCTACCTAAAAATACATGTATTATTTTATTTTTTTCACATTATTTTATTTACACGTGATTACAGGTCTGACTATTTGCGAAATTTTTTATTTATCATATTTCAACTATTTATATATTCACATCCTTCTAACTAATTAGATTCTTAAATAAATAAAATTTAATTAGATTATGTAATTTATATGATTTGATTTTATAGGTTAAAAATGATGTCATTTAATCATTTAGTTTGAAAATAGATTAATTAAATACAAAATATATTATTCTAATAATTTTTTAATAAAATAAAATATATCAATCATGATATCAATTATTGCTCTAAATAAAAGATCGTTAGGAATACAAAAAAATTATACATATTTTTACATTTAATCTACTTCTATCATAATACATATTAGAATTATTGAAAATTTTATTTTTTAAAATAATTATATAATTGAGTTAGGTATAAAATGTATAAGTTTATGTAATTTTAATTTTTTATAATGCACAATCATATCCGTTTTATGTTGAAAGCAATTGGTATGAAAATAAAAGTTAAAAGCATGAAAAAGAAAAGAAAAGGAAGGAGGTGTTTCACGCGGATGAAGGTGTGGAGATTGGTGAGCCATCAAGCTGCCAGCTGGCTGTCAGAGAGAAGTCACCAGATTCCACACCTCGCTTTGCACATGACTTACCACCTCACCTTACTAGTCCCTTCTCATTCTCTGTTTCTCTTTAAGAGAAAGCCATCGCCTCCCTCACCGATCATAATCCCAATTTGTATTAAGAGGTTAGGCATTAAAATATTTTTTAATTTTTTAATTTTGTTATTTATGGTTAAATAAATATTTTTATTTCATAATTTTTAAATTAAGTATTTATAATTCAATTATTTACAAAAATTAATCACTATAAATATTTAATTTTAATACATTAAAAATTAAAAATATTCATTTTAATACATTAAAAATTAAAAATATTCATTTTAATAAATTATAAAATTAAAATATTTATTTTTATAATAATAAATTAATAATTCCTCATTTTTACATTTGTATTACATCAAATCAAAATATTATCTTGACGATAAAAAAAAATCAAAATATTATCAAAATTTCCTCGAAAATCAAATCCTTCTCCCTCTTTCTCTCAAATCATAATATTTATTCTTTCACGTTATATATTTATGTGTTGAAAGCTCCTCTCACTCCTTCTGTGTTCTACCTTCTCTATTAAAAAATATTTTACCATTACATATTTATATATCTATATATATTGTATCCGTTAACTTTATGATTGGCTGAGTTTTAACCGGGAACAATGAAGAATTGGGATTCGGATGTTCTTGTCTGACAAGGCGGATTGGAATTCAAATGCTTGGATCTGCTGGTGGTAAAATGCTTCTTATTATATTTGGTTTATTATTTATGTTTAGTATTTGCTGTTTGTCAATTTATTTTATGTTGTTTTTTTTATCACGATTATCAATTGCTTGATTTGATTTTAGCTCTGTATTGAGCTCGCTAATTTTAGTTATAGTAAGGTTTTGAAACTGCTTTCGTTTGCTTGATTAGTCAGTGCATTTCGATTTCCGTGAAACGCGGGATTGAAGTAAATGTAGATAACTTGGACTACCGTGTGAATGAGGCTCATTTGCGAACAGTAGGTTTTTTCCAACAATTTTCGAACTAGATGATGATCAGCTTCTATCTATTGTCCACCGCTTTATTCTTTTATTAGATTGTCTCGATCTTAATTAGCTCTTTTAAGCTAATTTCTGGACGATTTCTTCGACTAAACTAATAAAATTATTGGCATGAAGTTGACATGTACATTCTTGGTGATTGCAAAGTCTTTCACTCATGTATCACGAATAGTTCTTTGGGAGAGCTATTTCATTTAAGATTTTCCTTATATAAAATAAAATAAAATATTAATTATTTTTTGGTTATTATTTATTTTTAATTAAAAAAGATATTTTATAATATTTTAATAAAAATATGTTAAAATTATTAAATTTTGTTGATATATGAATTAAATTTACTAAATGTATTTACAAGGTTTATTACACTGAAGATTAATACATGTATAAATATAGAAAAAAAGGAATCTGCTTTTCCTAAAAGTGCTTTTAGGAAAAGTATATTAGTTGTATACAGCTTATAAAGTATATTAGTTGCATCAACTAATATACCATTTAATGATTTATTAACACTCTCCCTCAAGTTGGCGCGTAGATATCAATCATGCCCAACTTGCTTAGTGAGCCATATAATGACTTCTTGAAAACTTATTTGGTAAACATATCTGCAAGTTGCTCTTCTGTGGGAACAAAAGGAAAACTAATAAGTTTGGCATCTAACTTCTCTTTTATAAAGTGACGATCAACCCTTACATGCTTAGTGCAATCATGTTGTACTGGATTTTGTGATATATCAATGGCTGCTCGATTGTCACAATACATCTGCATAGTATTTTTGAGTTCTAAACCCAAATCTAATAACAAAGTTCTTATCCACAGCAATTCACAAACCCCATGGGCCATACCTCTATACTCTGTCTCAGCACTAGATCGTGCCACCATTTTCTGCTTCTTACTTTTCCATGTAACCAAATTTCCTCCCACAAAGGTGAAATAACCCGATGTTGACTTTCTATCTGTAATACTTCCTGCCCAATCTGCATCTGTGAATCCACAGACTTCAAGAGGATTGTTGTGTTTAGAGAACATTACTCCCTTCACGGAGCCGATTTCAAATACCTTAAAATTCTCAAAACAAAGATTCATATGGTTCTCACTTGGATCAGGTATGAACCGACTCACCACACTTACCGCATATGCAACATCCGGTCTAGTATGAGCTAAGTAAATCAAACGTCCAACCAATCTCTCGATAATGGCTCGATCGGTTGGTATCCGATCTGGATACTCGCTAAACAATGGTTTTGCTCAATAGGAGTGTCAATAGGTTTACAATCTAACATACTGTCTCTCGTTAGCGGATCAATAATGTACTTCCTTTGACACGGATATATTCCTTCTCTTCCCCTGGCTAGCTCAATTCCTAAGAAGTACTTTAGTTGACCTAAGTCCTTCATTTCGAATTCAGAGGCTAGTTGTCTTTGTAATTTATCCATCTCAATGGTATCATCACTAGTGATTAGCATATCATCAAGATAAATGATTAGGTACATTACCTTCCCTCGTTGATGTTTGAGAAATAGAGTGTGGTCCGAATTACTACGTGCGTAACCAACCTTTTGCATGAATTGTGAAAACCTTCCAAACCAAGCTCGAGGGGATTGCTTGAGGCCATACAAAGACTTCCTCAATTTGCATACAAAATTACCAGGAGAATCAACTACATACCCAGGTGGAAGACTCATGTACACCTCCTCGGCTAATTCTCCATGAAGAAACGCATTTTTGACATCAAACTGCCGAAGTGGCGGTTTAGGTTAGCAAAGAAGTGAGAGTAACTCGAATCGTGTTCATTTTGGCAACAGGAGCAAAAGTCTCATCGTAGTCTACATCATACGTTTGAGTAAACCCTTTTGCTATAAGACAAGCTTTATACTGATTTACGGATCCATCACCATTATGTTTTATAGTAAACACCCATCGACAACCAACTGCCTTTTTCCCTTGTAGTGGTGACACAAGTTGCCAAGTATCGTTCTTCTTTAATGCATCCATCTCTTCATCCATTGCCTTCCTCCATATTGGATCTCCCAATGCATCCTACACTTTGTTAGGTACTAATACACCAGATATTTGATTCACAAATGATTTGTATGACTTAGATAATCTTTTAGTGGACATGAAATTGGCTACTGGGTATTTTGATTTTGCATGAATATTTGGTTCATATCTTTTGGCTGGTTGACCTCGAGTAGACCTATTTGGTAACACATATTGTCCAATATTAGACTCGATGTTATTAGTATCAGTAGGTGTACATACCTCAGTTGAGTGACCTTCAGTACCAGGGAGTTGTTGATCAAGGGTAGGAGTAATGCCTGAGGGTACAGTTCTGTCTTCAATGTCATTTGCTGTAAGTGAAATTGGTGCTTGAATACTTGAAGCATCTGTTTCTGCAATGACTGGATTCAATGAATTAGAAGTCTCATCTGGTCTCATTGAAACATCAGTTGGTGACTCACCTAATGCCTCCCCCTCACCATGATACAGTTCTTCGAAATATGTATTCTTCCACTGACGAGCAGTATCAGGTGAGGAAAAATAACTCATGTCTTCAAAGAAGGTAACATCCATAGTAACATAATACTTTCTGGTTAGTGGATGAAAGCACTTGTACCCTTTTTGATAACTTCCATAACCAACAAACACACATTTAATTGCCCGGGCATCTAATTTAGACCGTTGATTTTTAGGAACATGCACAAAAACAACACAACCAAATACTCGAGTAGGAAGATTATGAAAGGATGATAAGGATACGTAAGATGCGAGAATCTGGAATGAGATTTTTCCGTTAAGGACACTAGACGGGAGACGATTGATGAGATGGGCGGAAGCCTGTACAGCATCACCCCAAAGATATTTTGGCATATAAGCACTAAATAAGAGTGCACGACCCATATCAAGTAAATGACGATTTTTTCTTTCAAACACTCCATTTTGTTCCGGTGTTTGCGGACAAGTAGTTTGGTGAATAATCCCATATGTTTTGAAATTTTTTTGAAAAACATGATTAACATATTCCCCCCCATTGTCAGAACGGAGGATCCGAATGATGCCATTATATTGTGTTTGAACAAAGGTATGAAAATTTTGAAAAACTGAAAAAACTTCATCTTTTGTTCTAAGAAGAGAAATCCACGATAACCTTGTACAGTCATCGATAAATGAAACAAAATATCTCATACCCGATATAGTGGGTTCTTTAGATGGTCCCCAAACATCAGAATGAATTAATTCAAAAGGAATAGTATTTTTATTAGAAATACTAGGAGAATAAGTAACACGATGGCTCTTGGCCAAAACACAAGTCTCACAATGCAACACAGTCTCACTAACACCAATAAATAAAGTAGGCATGGTTTTTTTTCATAAGACTAAAAGACGGATGCCCTAAGCGGCGATGCCACAACCAAATTTCACTTAGCTTATCAGAACTAGAAGTCAATGCAGTGCTTGCCCGTGCTCCTGGTTTCTCCCCTCCGTAGTTCTGATCCAAACGGAACAATGCGCCCTCGGATACCCTCGACCAATTATTTCCGGTAAGAAGATCCCGAAAAATCACATACATAGGATAAAAGGTTACAAAGCATTTAGACTCAATATTCAACCGTGGGACGTATATTAAGTGATGAGATAAGTCGTACATATAAAACATTATGGAGTCGTAGAAGATGGAGTGATATGAATCGACCCCCGTCCTAAGACAGAAAGGCCTCACCATTAGCATTTGTAACATAAGACATCAAAGGTGGGGGAGATAACTTATTAAAATAAGATTTATCATAAGTCATATGATCAGATGCACCAGAATCAATAATCCAAGTATTAGACCCAACAGAGTGAGAAACATTTAAGGTCATACCAATCTTACCACGACCAGCTATTGAAGTTGTAGGGATACCTCCACATTCCAAAGGATGATTCTGTCCATAGTAGTCTGGTTCTTGGACAATTTGCACTACAGCTGCTCTTGCTTTAGAACGAGGCACCTGTTGTTGTTTTGGTTTCAAGTGTGGATATAGTTTCCAACAAGTCTCACGAAGATGCCCCTGTTTATTGCAATAAGAGCAGGGAGAACGAGGGCGATTGGTAAAACCTGGTGGAGGGCCCTGCTGATGAAATGGAATTGAATTTTGCTGCTGGAGGAAAGGTGCCTTTGATTTAGCTTGAATGGCTAGGCTTGATACCTCAACATGTGCCTGATGAAGACTCTCTTGCTGAGATTCGTCTTTACGGATGTATGTAAAGGCGGTAGTCAAGCTCGGAGGATCTGACATTCAAGCAATCGCCTTAAAGACTATTATGTTTTATATCAAGGCCTCTTAAGAAAGCATGTACTCGTTCAAGCTCCTTCTCCTTCTCGTACCATAGAAGATCTTCTGGATTTTTAATTTTGCATGGGCGTTTCTGGTCAATTTTAGCCCATACATTTTTGAGCTTGGTAAAAAAAGAGATCTTGGTTGCTTCATTTTGTCGCACGCCAAGACTTTGGACATGAGTTCATGAACTTGAATAAAGTCAGACTCATTTGTATAAAGATCACTTAAGGTATTCCATATACCCTCAGCAGTTTCACATTCCTCCACCATTTGTAATATATCATCAGTGATTGCTCTAAATAGGATTGACATGACAAAGCCATCATCATCTTCCCACCTAGTATAGGCTTCTATATCATCTTGACTAGGAGCCCTGATTGATCCAGATACATGTCTCATCTTATGCATCCCACGAAGATAAACAGACATAACTTTTTTCCATGTTCGAAAGTTTGTACCATTAAGTTTAGTACCCCCAAAAGAACCAATTTCTGAACTCTTAATAGAAACTTCAAAATTTGGAACTTCATGAATTCGGGAAACTTGATGTTGTCTTGAATCTTCCATTGAAATAATAATAAAAAGTATATTGTGCAGCGGAATAAAAATTTTGGATTTTTTTTTGGCGGGTTGGGCTGATAAATGGGCTATTTGAATGTTTGGGCTGATGGGCTAAGGTTGGGCTGATAATTAGGGCTGATTTTGGCTGATAATTAGGGTTTTAAAAATCTAAAAAATTTAAGAAACATAAGAAACAATTTTGAGAAACTGCACACCAGGTTTCGGCTGATATCAGCAACTGAACGGCGAGCTGGTCGGCGACGGCGCAGGGGTGTGCAGGTGGCACGAAGCTGGACGTTGCGCAGGGGCGCGGGGCTGAACGACGCTTGGGGCTGCGCGGGGCTGATCGGCGCAGGGCTGCGCAGGGTTGAACGGCGCAGGGCTGCGCGGTGGATGACACGGGCTGAACAGCGCGGACTAAACGGCGTGGGTGGACGACGGATCTGCAACTACAGTGCGAGCTAAACAGTGCGATAATACGGCAGCGCTTCTATTCAGAAACCGGTAAATTTTTTTTTTCTTTTCTTTCTTTTCTGCTCTGATACCAAACTAAATTCACTAAATGTATTTACAAGGTTTATTATACTGAAGATTAATACATGTATAAATATAGAAAAAAAGGAATCTGTTTTTCTTAAAAGTACTTTTAGAAAAAGTATATTAGTCGTATACAACTTATAAAGTATATTAGTTGCATACAACTAATATATCATTTAATGATTTATTAACAATATGAAATATTCAAAAGTTAAAATATAAAATTTAGATGAGTTATAGTAATATTTTGTATATTAATTTATTTATAATTTTATAAGTATTATAACTAAAAATTTATTTATCAAAAATTAAGATAGTAAATTGCTTCTCTTACTCACAGTATACATCCACTTCTCTACTTCTGTTTGACAGTGAAGAATTTTTCGGAAGCATTTTGGTCTTTATGGATTATGTCTTAGATAAATTTATAGTCTAGGGTTGGGTGGTTTATACGAGTTCCAAGTGGTTGATCCTCCTAAACCTTTCTATATGGTTTACTTTTGACCGTTGTTAGAATGTTGGAGGAAAGATACAGATGTTCAATGAGAGCATAACTCGACAACATTACCTTTCTAAGGAATTGTTCATGAAGTTAAAATCAGTCTTGATGCTTGGATCGACGAAATTGACTTATTAGTGGTGAGTTTTTGGATTAAATTAGAGCTTTCTTTGTACTTCATATGCATCATGGATAATCAAAAAGTTATGTGGTACCGACGGAGAGGAATAACAAACTTCTTTTACCATATGAAGAGTGTAATATTGATTTATCGGAGTTGACTATTGGAACTCGTGTTGGCACAGGTAAGAGTTATGTCAATAAGTTTACTTCTTTGCTTTGGTATGATTTCTTCTCTCATTCTTCTCCTTATTTAACTAATTTCATAGTTTGAGCGAGTTAAGTTTTATACTGATAAAAACTGTCTTTCTTAGCTTCTGATTTCCTCTCGAATTTGCTTATACCCATCCTTGTACCAAATACCCTCTGAACTTCAGATACTGATCTTTCATTTCATTTATATCAAGTCGCTAGTGGGTTTAAATGTTAACATGTGGTCAGAATGTATCTCAGCTGCTTAGACAAACAGATAGTACAATAATTGGCTTTCAATTGCTGCACCTGGGAATATTTCCCTAATTTTAGATAGTAGACCCAGCCATAAGTGAGCAGCAAGTGGCCTGGTCTTAGGCTGTGTGGTTGAAACTATTCATAAGAGTAGGTTGCATGATTGGAGAGGTAAATGCAAGTAACGAAGTATTGTGTATGATGGATAGATTTACGAAATTGAAAATTGTGAATTTGACGGAATTTAGATAACTAAATTGGATAACACAAGCTTCTGTGCCCAGCCATGGCTTCATGAAGACTAGGAAATTGATAAACATACACATAAAAATTTGGTTTTATTTAGGAGTCTTCTTTCTTCGAGGCAGTAGCATGATATATCAAATTCTTGTGGTTAAACATGAACTAATAGGGTTTTTGATTTTCTTTACAAATTAACACATACCTTGCAAGTTTGCTTCTGTTTATCTGATCCATTGTATAGATGCCTGGATTCAGATTATGATTGTTGAATACAAAAATGTTTGCTAGATTTGGCTGATTAGGTACAGATTGTAATAGCTGAGGACAAAATAGAACTGTAGTATGTTCATCATAATATTTTTTAATTTTTATTATAAAGGACAATATGGCAGGAATTTTTTGATTCTTGAGCTTTCTTCTTTCTTGGTCTGATGGATGCTTGGCCCAATATCTTGTATTGCCTGTGGTTTGATGCACTCTCTATATTTAGGTTTCTTTGGAGAGGTCTTCCATGGAATTTGGAATGGGACAGATGTAGCGATCAAGGTTTTCTTGGAGCAGGTGTTGACTGCAGAAAACATGGAAGATTTCTGTAATGAAATATCCATTCTTAGGTTTCTACTCTCTGACATATGCTGTAGCCTTCTCATTTTACTATCTGTATTTTGCTTTGGATTATTTTGATATCCTAATCTTGTCTCTTTTGTTTCTGCACGGACATCCAGCCGGCTTCAACATCCTTATGGTGATACTTTTTCCCACTCTTTCCTGTATCTTATTCAAATCATGTAATTTTAGATTTGATGTGTTTATTTGTTTCATAGTATTGTATACTGGTTATCTTTCTCTGTTTTTACTCTTTGAAATGCGCAAAGTTTTCCACAGTCATTCTATTTATGGGTGCATGCAGAAAGCCTCCACGTTTTTCAATGGTTACAGAATACATGGAGATGGGATCCTTGTGATACTAGCAAAGAGTGCTCGTGGCTGTTGGGCGCAGAGATGGCTGCAGTAGGCACAGCGCAAGTGGCGCATGATGCGCAGCGTTATGTGGGCAGCAAGGAACGCTGAACACGTGAGTTGGGGGGACCATTACACTTCAGTTAAAAATGTCAGAATTGGTTAGCATAATTCTTGTAATCTCGTACGTATGTGAGGTTATATATATAGTCATAGTTATTTCAAGAAAGATATCAGAAAATATATGAAAACATTTACTCCTTATCTTTGTCTTCTTTTTACCTAACTTCTGAGAAATTCATCACCTATCAATGGTATCAAAGTTGGTTCTAGTCATGAACGATCGGAACCGATTCAGCACAGAGACCTTTGATGAGGAATCTGATTCCTTCGTTTCATCTGGGTTCGATTTAGAGAGATTCAACGCCATCCTACAGGCGTTGCAAGCTGAGGTGATAGCTCTGCACGTAACTCGTAGCTCACCACCGGCAACCTCTCTTGGCAATCGGAGGAGTAGATCGTCGGAAACCTTCGAGAAATGGAAAGCTCCACCTACTGGTTCCTTTGCCTCAGAGACTTGCTTTTCGGCCATGGGATACGCGAGGTTAGACTCAATAAATCCCCAATTATGTAAGAACCAATCCCCTGGGGTACCTAAGGACCAGAAGGCGGCTTACACAAACACCAAAGTGAAGTCTCGCGAGCCTCCCTTGCTTGGGCTTGAAATTGGGCTCAAAATTGGGTCATTTTTTGGCCGTGTAGTCCCTATAACCAACAACCATGCACTGGGTTTACCCAACCCAACCCAATCTGAAATCAAAGAAAATGAAGAAGTGGGTGGCGAGGGTTTGCCCAAATTCACTCACTCTGAACTTGAAGAAAACGAAGAAAAAAATGGAGACCTTGTCGGGCTTCAAGAGAATGAGGAAGATGATGACTACCCTCCAACAGAAACTCCTTCTAAGTTCCTAATGTACTAGCCATTTATTCAGTCACAGAAAGGGGTTTCCCCAGTTACTCAAAAAACAGTGATGGGTCTTCGAAATGAGAGGTTAGAAATTTTGAATTCATACCAATAATATAAAAGTTGAGTATAAGTCATATTTTGTTCCTGAGACCAATAACTTGAAGAAATGGTATAAGAAGTGGAGAGGTACAACTTACGCGCGTAAAGTGTTTGAAGAAATAGTGGAGAAGGAGTACGTTTCTTGTAACCCATGGATGATAATTCTGTGTCGGTTAAAGGAATAGAAAAATGCCTTACAGGGGTTCCATTCCAAGCTGTTTGCGAATGTAGAACCTAATATTGCTATCAAACAGTCTCACTTTCTTATGAGTACCAAGGCGAATTCATGGGGTGAAAAGCACCTGAGGGAGGTTCTTATAAGTGCTGAAGATTCTCTAGAAGAAGAACACTCCAACCTAATGTCTTAGCTCCTTAGACCTTGTTTCAGCTTTGCCATTGATGCCCTGTCAGCCCTGACATACCACTCTACCTCAGTTGAAGAGGTGCCTAAACATATTGTTGAGAAAGTCACTCTAGAGCTCCTCAGCTTAGCCAGAAATCCAGAATCAAAGGTTGAGAAAGTCACATATTTTCAACCAAGTTGTAGTTAAACCTTATGGGATTCACGCAGAAGCTAAAATAATGAAACAATGTGATGGGAAAATTCTGAAGTAGTTTGATTATGGCAATTATTTTGAGGCCAGTTTACAATATCCCAAGACGTAGGCACGCCTAATTATCAATAGTATGACATTGGTTACTTCCTCAACCCCACTCATGTGCTCTCAAGTCTTAGCAGAGAAAGATCTTGTTGATAATTCCATTAAATATGACAAGAAGATGTTGGAAATGATTGGAAGAGAGTTTGTTGTAGCTATAAGTCATCTAGGCTTTGAAAAGGTTGTTCCTATGAAGACTCTTGATGGGATGAACATAAAAGGACTAACCAGTGAAAATATTATCAACCATCTTCAAAGGTATATACAGAAGATCAATGATGTAAAAACTCAACCAACTAGCAGGGTATCTGCATTTGTTCCTATTGATGAACTCAAGGCAGTGGCTGAGGGTATGATTGAGATGGAAATCATTTTTATTTGGTCACTTCAGGACCATTTTAAGAACCTGTTGTCAATTGGGTCTCTTGAGAAGACAAAGTGTCAAGGGAAGGCAGTTTTATTGACTCTCCTAACTAAAGTTTTGACACACGAATCAGTTGGGGTTTTTCTGATTCATTATGATTGTAACTCTGTTTATGGAAGTATTGCAAATAGGATGGCAAGTAAATTGAATGATGAACTTCTAAAAGCGGTTGAAAAGGGTGGTTATAAGAAGCCTTCCCCAATTTAGATGGCGGCTATTCCTTTTGGCCTTCAATAGCGAGATGTTATTGGTGTTGTTGAGATTGGTTCAGGTAAGACTGTTGCTTTTGAACTTCCTATGCTAACTTACGTTTCGAGACTGGCTCCTATTTGTAAAGAGAATGAGGCTGAAGGGCCTTATGCTATTATTTTGGCTCCTAATCCTGGACTTGCTCAACAGATGAAGGCTAAGACTATGAAATCTGCTCACTATGTAGGGGTGAAAATGGTGTTAATTTTTGATGGGCAGTCTATTGAGAAACAAGGTTTGAAGATCATGCAAGAATATGAAATGGTTGTATGTGTTTTGGATGCAATGCCTTCTAGTGATTTTAAGCCTGAAAATGAGGAGAAGGCCTATAATAATTTGTTGTGGCCTATGGTCTTACATATAAAGGGCCAATATTGCATGTCTGTATCATCTTTGGTTGAGCCAAGACATGTTAAGGCATATGCGAGAGTGTGCACAAGATCTGACTGTGGATATGCAGTTGGAATGGATAAAAAATTATCTTATCTATTGCTTGAACTACCGTCCATCACAAGGGCATTCATGGTGGAACATGCTATGGGTGACATAGTCACTGGGGATGTTGTGGAGCTTGAGATGGTTGCAAGTGCATATTCATTTGTTGAAGGGTTGTTGGACTCATTGACAAGAACTATAATACCGGAGGTTCCAAGGAGTGGTACAAGGCAATTGGATATAGATATTAAGCAACCAGCATGGAAATCATATGATGTAGAAGGATTTCCTGAGTAATTAGTACCCTTGACAGGATCAAATGGGGATCAAAAAGAAGTTTTGTCATTTCATCCTGGTGCTCAGAATTTTGAATATAATATGGAGAAACAAGCAGTGATATTCTTTCCACTCCTGAGTAGTTTTGTGTGGATGCCTTATCAGGCGGTTTGTGGTAGTGGACCTCCCGTCAAAGGATCTCACCAATTGTCAGTGGTTTCTGAAAACAAAAGGGTAATGGTGTGCAAGCGACAACTAATGGAAGAGCATTCAACTGAAAGGAAAATAATAACAAGTAAGCGTGGCCTTAGCATCAAAGCAACCCTCTTTGGAACTATAGGCTTACTCCAAAGTAAATTGAGGGCTACCTTTTGCGTTTGTCTCAAAACACAGGCAGTGATCATACCAACTCATACTTACACTTTATCCTTGAGGACAAGGATTCTAAAAGGGGGAAGGAATGATACGAGCAAAGAGTGCTCGTGGCTATTAGGTGCAAAGATGGCTGCAATAAGCGCAGCACAAGTGGCGCATAATGCACAGTGCTATGTGGGCAACAAGGAACGTTGAACACGTGAGTAGGGGGGACCATTACAATTTAGTTAGGAATGTTAGAATCGGTTAGCATAATTCTTGTAATCCCATACGTATATGAGGCTATATATATAGCCATAGTTATTTCAAGAGGGATATCAGAAAATATATGAAAACAGCTCCTCTTTACCTCTTTTTTCTTCCCCAACCTCTAAGAAATTCATCACCTATCACCTTGTACTATCTGATTCATTTAAGTGGTCAGAAGAAGAAACTTAGTTGGCAAAGGAGACTCAAAATGGTCCAAGATATTTACAGGTCTGATAACCTATTCAATAACTGTGAAATTCTCTTCTTGTGTTTAAATATTATAATTTTATAATATAGGAGTTTAATTCGATGTTTTAAAATCTAATTATCTTAGCATATTTAGAAACTTTAGTTTGGTTGTTTATGTCTTTTCATGTTCATATCTTTTGTTTGATCGTGCATTCTTTGTGTTTTATATCTCTCTTATTTGCCATCTCATAGGACCTAGTTGTTTTAATCAATTCATGCTTTCAACTTTATGGTATTTTTTAAATATGAATTAGGATAAATATTATATTTCTTAAGTTTTAATTTACTTTCAATTTTATATCTTTTTTATTCTATCAACTTGATAATGTATATTGTCATTTCCATATCAATAGATAATTTTAGTTTATATTAACATTAAATCTTAATAGAATAAGTTATTTCGAATTATCGAATTCGACTGTGATAAGTTAGTCTAATGTGATAATCTTATAATTTATTTTGTGATTAACAACTAAAATACTTAATTGATATAAGATTGAATACGCAAAGTATCAAATTAATCGAGAAAAAGACTTAAAAGTAATAAATTGAAGTAAATTAAGACTTTTATTAAGAAATAAAATATCTACCCTATAAATTATTACTTAAGAACCATCCTTGCTTCTTGGAGGTTGGATGCTTTGTTCCAAACTAGATGCCAAATAGTTGCTAAGAGAAGACAAAAGACTATCTATTGCTGAAATTGGAGAGAGGAGAAGACAATTTCAGTTGCTGGAAAATAAAAAACTAACTGAAAGCATTTTTAGATGTTATAAGTGCTGTCAGGTTAGAGAATGTGGGATAACTTTTGTCCAGACGTATTGAAGCTCCATAGTAGCATGTACAACTTGTACATACTATTTAAGGCTTTTAAGGATACCTTAGAATGCTGTTTTGTACCTTATAACAAATTGAAGTCTGAAGAAAATAAAACTTTTTGCAATCTCTTACAGGCGTGCCTGTGACAGATCTAATTTCATGCAAAAATGCATTAAATACAAACACTTTCAGTAACCATTCATTGTAGATGCACATCTGGGAAACCTTGGTCTTCATTTAATTTCCATGTTACAATAACTGTGAACTTTTATAGGATCATCATTAAGGTTGTGAATACCCATTTGATATATATAAAATTTTCCCTGAAAATGATCCTAACCAGTATCCTATATTGTAAAGGGGGTTAATGCGCATGCACCGGATGAAGATTGTTCATCGCGACCTAAAGAGTGCAAATTGCCTAGTGAATAAACATTTGATGGTCAAGATATGTGATTTGGGGCTTTCAAGAATAATGACAGTCATCCATTTTTGATTCCTCATCTGCCGGAACTCCAGAATGGATGGCACCCGAGCTTATTCAAAATGAGCCCTTCACTGAAAAATGTGATATTTTTAGCCTTGTGGTTATAATGTGGGAGCTCTGCACTCTAAATAGACCATGGGAAGGTGTACCCCCAGAAAGGGTATGCTCAGATTTTCCCTACCTTTTTTATCTTCCTCCCCCTCTTTCCCAAAGCATGAGCCTTCTTTTTATTCAGGTAGTTTATGCTGTTGCAAATGAAGGTTACCGTTTGGAGATTCCTGAAGTTCCACTGGGTACGCTAATCTCAGGTTAGAAAAAATCTATGTTTGTTTGTTTTTATTGTGACCTATTTCCCGGGTTCATATAAATCATGCTACCTTTTGTGACATGAAATTGTAGATTGTTGGGCGGAACCACATGAACGGCCAAGCTGTGAGGAGATTCTCACTCGCTTGCTCGACTGCAAGGATACTGTTTTGTTGGAAAAATCGGATATATTTTTTCTATTCTAAATAATTACTATTCACTTATTATTTAAATGAATAGAATTCAAACTAACCCGACAATATAATGTTAAAATAAATTAAAGTAGATATTGAAGCAGAAATATTAAAACAGAAAAATAAAAAAACATCATAAATTTAACGAGGTTCGATATAAATGTTACCTAAGTCCTCAGACGTCGTTTACTACTTCCATTATCTGCAAATGGATGAATTCAAATATTACAACTAATTGGACAAATTTTGGAATGTTTATAAATGGTGGAGGAAGACTTTATTTATAGCTTAAGATACAACATTCATCTTCATTCCTAATCAATGTGAGACTTTTCAAAATTGTTCACTAATGAGCTATACAACAAATCTCCACTTTAATAACTTAGTGATTCTCAAATTATTTTTTCAATCACTAGATCAACAACGCCAATACTAATTCAAATTTATAAGATGTTAATCAAGTCTAGACAATATTTAAATTTGATTGTCGTTACAACCTTAATCATCATATCTACAAAATTTTCTATAATATTGATCTTTCGAACTAGTATTCCACCTTCTTCAATAATCTATCGCACAAAATGATAACAAACATCAATATCATAGTTAAGCTCATAGTAAGAATTTAAGTTAAAATTCTCTCATTATTATTATTTTTTGTTTGATATAATGATATATATATAATATTAATATTAAGTATTAGGTAGTTGAAATAATATTTTAAAATATAATATATTAATAATATAAATTTAAATTTAAGTAATTTTAATATGAAATTAAATTATAAAAATTAAAAATTGTGATGAAAAGTCAAATAAAAACAAGAATAGAAAAAGAGAGAGAATGAAAGTGCAAGATTTATATATTATTTTGAATTTTTTTTTTTGTATAAAATCACAAGGTTTTTAAAAATTATAATAACATCGAACAATTTAAAAAATATGCAATTACATTTTTTATTAAAATATTATTATATCTTACATAAAATATTATATTTTAGTTTAAAATATGATTTTCTTTTAATGACAAAATTTAAAAAGGAAAATAAAAGGCTGAAACGAAATTTAAAATAGCTCGCCCCAAAAATTGTATTACTAATACATGATAAAATGTGTGAGCAAATGTTTAGAAAAGTGTGCTCCCTAAAAGCTGAATATTCTGTTTTTTGCTTTTTTTTTACTAGCACATTTTAATTAAGTTGTCATTCTTATAAAACCTTTTTTTATCAAAATAAAAACGTTAATAAATGATAGTGATATCCCACCATCATATTATTCTAGGTGATTTATACAATGGAATACAACATTATTCTATTTATTTATATATATATATATACGATAACAATAAAAATTTATGTGAGTAATAGTTTTTAAAGAGTAAGTTTACTCAAAATATTATCTCCATGTCACCATTAATAATCTAATGCAACCAAAATCTTCACTAGTAAATATTCTATTTATATACTTATCAATACCATATAAAATAATAAATCAAGTTTTTTAACAATAATATATCAAATAATTTAATGCAAAAAAATCACAATATAAAGAAGATCTAACTTCAACCAAAACCTTCACTAATCAATATTTTATTTATATACTTATTAATACAATGTAAAATAATAAATCAATTTTTTTTAAAAATAATGTCATTGACAATATAAGATAATTGATATTGTTAGATTTTTTAGGTTAAAAGTGAAATAAATTTTATTACTTTAAAAAAAATTAATTAAAAATAAATAATATTATTTTAATATTTTTATTAAAATGTTATTTTTTATAACAAAATTAAATAAACTTATTTTTTAATTAATTTATTATTATAAAATAAAAAATAATAATAATATCACTTGAGAAATAAAATAATATAAATAGTAACTTGTATTTTTTTTCTCCCACGATTTAATTTTTATTCTTTAATTTTTTTTAAATTTTTTATGAATGATTTAATTATTTAATGTAATTTTTTTTTTTATTTTTATAAAATTATATATTTATCTTTATATCATGTTTAAATATATATATATATATATATATTAGATTAAGAATAAAATTTTATATATGATTGCGATTATGGGATGTAATTGAACCAAAACTTTATTCCTTGCCCCTGAAATCTAGAAACAGTATCTGCAACACCACGTGACAACCCCTTACTCTTACCGCAAAAGTATCTACACCCTAATCCATCTCTTCAAGATTCATGTTCTCTCTCTAGATCAATCGCTAATCCCTCTCACTAGGATTTGAATCTTGATCTGCTCCGGTTGTAGGTACGATTTCCGACATTTCCATCGGCTATAATTTCGTCCAATGTTTGGTATTTTCGTTTTATTTCACAGCATCTGGTCTTGATTTGATTTCTTGTTTCTTATCCTAGTTGGGGAGCTTATGGTTTAGATTTTCCTGTGTAGTGGCAAGTATAATTTGATGACTGAATTGTTGATTCATTGGTCATAAGCTTTTTCAGCCCTTATCCGTTTTAATCTGACCATTTTCGTTGAAGTTTTACGACATGAGAGTTTTTTTTTTATCAAGTTATTCAAGCTCGGTAGTTATCCTTTATTTATTTATTTTTGTTCTGTTATTATGAAAAGTTGACGTTACTGTTTGGCAGATTAAGAACCATTTTTAAGATGAATTTTAGTGCAACAGAAATATAGTCATCACAAATAGATACAACGAAATAAATTGAATACTGCGGTGACATTTTGAAGCTAAGCAGTAACAGAAAAGGCAGAACTTCTTAAAGATAGAAGATGAATATTATTTAAAGGAAGAAAGAAACAATTATTTGACCAAGTAATTGATGTAGAAACCATCCACAAGGATCATATTTTACAAGATAAGTAATTGAAAAAATCAAATCAAACAGTTAATTAGGAGTGATGGATGGAGATAACAACGTAAGAAGATTCAATACGTGGACACAGATATTTACAGGATTCTGAGGAACTATATAGAAAAATGCCCTCGTTTTTTAATTGCAACTATAATTTTAGGTCTTCCTGGTGAATGGACCACGGAATTGCTGTTTGGACTTGAAGGGGGCGATGATCTGCGTGAGGATGGGATTGTATGATTGTATCTTTTCCGTACATATGTTCTTCATCTTGGAATGAAATGTAAATGTACTATACTAGGTAGGAGATAGCTATTTTCCCCCCAAGCACAGCTTTATCAAGGTCAGAGCTAACTCTTACAAGTCCCTTTTCATGCTTTTGCAGGCCACTTGACTAGGATTGTGCAGAGGACAAAATGTCAGATGTGGAGCTTACCAAAGAGCAGGAGCAGGAACAAGTAGAAGAACCTAAAAAATCCATGCTTTCATCCCCAGAGGAGGTTCTGCTCATATTTTTGACTTTTGGTTTAATTTGTTTAAACCCTTCAACTACTGATGAGATACATGCTAAAGATATGACAATGCTTTTTGTATTACTATATACATTTTTCAAAGAATTGATAATTATTGTAGGAGGCAGTTTTAAAGAAAAAGTATGGTGGAATGATCCCAAAAAAGCCCCCGCTCATTTCTAAGGTGATTTTGAAGGTTATCACGTATGTTAAGGAGATCTTGATCTGTGATATTTCTTCTAATGCAGTTTTATTTTATTTCAGGACCATGAACGTGCATACTTTGATTCTGCTGATTGGGCCCTTGGAAAGGTATCCTTCATCTTATCCAATACTAGATGTGTACTTGAAGCAGCACATCTAATATCATTAGTCATGCTTTTGTTAATAACAGCAAGGTGCTAATAAACCAAAAGGGCCACTTGAAGCTCTTAGACCAAAATTACAGGTATTAATTTAAAACTCTCTTTCCTTTTTGTTCACTACTTATGATGTGTGAGTTGTTAGAATATCATTTTGCTTCCTAAGGCCACCTGCTGTTGTTGTAGGCTATGGTTCTGGACAGCCTTTGATTACTAGTGTAGTTGTCAATCCCCATTTGCAAATCTGATTTCCCTGATGCCAATGCCTTATCTTGTACCGGTGGTGCCTGCTTGTATCTTATTAATTGTTCAAGTTGGACATGGCATATAAATGAACTCTAGCAAGTAATATAATAGTTGGATACAGATGTCAAGCTGCAAAATATATATCATGTAATCAAATTAAATTGGGATTTTGCATTAATAAATATAAATTTGATGTAAAGAAAGGATTTGAAACAAGCCACTACTGCTGCATTTAAGACGTGAAAACATCTGTGAGGGTTTTAGCAGTGTGCTATGTATTTTTTTTCCCTTCTCTGCTGCTCAGACTGGGGATTTTAGCAGTTGTTAAAAAGCTATGACATTCCTTGTTTGATTACTGCATCAGATAGGGTATGTAATCTAGTATAGTATTTTGGATGTTAAAAATTAAACTTTTTGAGGACAGATCCTATCTATGAAGTAACAACAATTAACGAAGGAAAAAAAGCTACTTATATGGTTTTTAAATGTAAAATCATCTCCAACACAAATTGATTCCAAGCAAGGCATAATTCAGGATTGCTAAAACCAATCAGAATTTAGAACTGTGGCCATATATAAACCCTCACCTGAACCAAGGGCACCTTATGTAAATAGTGGAATACTGAATTTAAAAAGGAGTACTGTGAAAATTTTACCTGATTTCTTTCATTAGAGAAGCATGCACACATATTGTGGCTTGGTATGACGTTTGAATTCCCCTCTGATGCTACTTTCCATTTTACAGCCCACACAACAGCAAACTCGATACAGGAAGTCTCCATATGCTCCATCAGATGGTGAAGGTATGTCTCTTTCTTTGCATAACATTGACTTTGTGTGTTCCTGGTTTATTGCTAAATCGTCATTCTCGGAAGTAGGAAGAAATAACTCACATTGTATATGTATTCATGTAGATGGAGGAAGTACTCCTTCTGAGGATACATTAGCTAATGAATAAGAGATGGCTATGATTGTATCTCGCCAGGACAATTGATAATCACCTTGTATTGGTACGGGTATGATACAAATTTATGTTGTTCCTGAAAATAAACGATGAATGTGTTATGATATTTGGCTAAAGAAGAAATGCAATACGCCAACATTTCTACTCATGGAGACTAATGAGAATCTTGTGTTGTGCTCCAATATTTTATTTGAGGAACCTTATTGTTATCAAATAATAGAAATTACTTTGATTGCTTGGTGAAACTCCAGTTGCAATTCATCAGGAACTTCTTTGAGGGAAAGAAAATAAAAGAGAGCTTGTTTATCAGCAACAGAAAAAGATTATCGAGTGCCTACGGTATATTTTCTTGGTTACTACTTTTTAGAATAAATTAGTGGGTTTTGTTCGATTTAGTCCATAACTTAATTGACATTCTAGTTTGTAATTATTATCAATTTGGTCAATAATTTCAAACTTTGGTTATTGAAGGACAATTTTTCAAAAAATTGTCAGATTTTTTCTTTGAACATATTTATTTTTCATATGCATGTACGTGTCTGAACCGTATCAGAATAATAGTTCAAAAATGTCCTTAAAAAATAACGACATATATTGAATTCTCAATTTCTGTATTTTCCACCCAAGGAGTGCATGCTTTTTATTTTATTTTTTGGTTAGTTTTCACACCACTAAAATTTTCACTGAAATAACAAAAAATAGACTTAAATTCATGCTTACAATTTCCTTTTGCAACCCACACAATTCTCGACACTGTCAAAGAGGGATGTAACAAAAATTAGACTTAAAGTGGGATGTATATTCAGTTTAAGATTGTGTTCAGGTTTGTTGGGCCAAGTTGTTTTTAGCTCGGGCTAAATTTCCAAAGAAAACAAAATCTCCAAACTCACCGAAAATAATTGGCTAGGAAGAGGGAACCGTAAAAAAATAAGATTTAGTTATTTTTAAGGATCAAAAAACATTGTTGAAATAATGTCTCTTTTTTATACATCCTGTTATTGAAGCATGATATTCATATTTTTTAATTAAATTGTCTTAAAAATTATGAGAATGTTATTAAAATGTCGCTTAAATATCAAAAATATCAATTATTGATTTATTTTTCTTTTTTCTCTTATTATTTTTAAACAATCATTTTAATTTATTTTTTTCTCGTTTTTATAGAGGATAATATATTCTTTTTTTATTTGTAGTATGTTTGTTATATATATGAATATTTTTAAAAATAAATAATCAATAAAATTGATTCTCATGCTGTCGAGATTTATTTATTTAAAATAGTTACAATTAGATAGTCAAGTTAATTATTTGAAACCCTTTAATTACTTATTCTATAATATTTAACAAAAAATATTTATTTTATAATATAATATTTTAATTAATTAATAAATTTATTAATTAATATATTTAAAAATGTATGTAGTAAATAAAAAATTAATTTAAAATATAAATAATTGATTTTTTTATGTTTTATAAGGTTGTATAATTTTTACTTCAGATTTTTAATAGACTTTTTATATTTTTCATGATTTTTTTAACTTTTTATTGACAACGATAATATTTTCGATATTTTCATAAAAATTATATCTCAATATTTTTATCAATATTGATATTTTAAATCTTAATTATTTTTAACTATTATTTATTTTTAATTAAAAAAATATTTTATGTATCTCCTTTTAGTAAAAAAAATATGTTTAAATTATTAAATTTTATTGATATATTGAGTGTTAAAAAACTTAAAATTTAAAATTTAAGTACGATATATTTTATAGAAATAATTTACATATAACTTTATAAATATTATATCTAAATATTTATTTTTTAAAAATTAGAATGTAACAAGTGTCCCAACAAATATTATATACATGCGCCCTAAATAAGATTTAGCTTAGAGGAATGTTTCATTAATACATAGATGCGCCCCTAATTAGGATTGAGTTTAGAGGAATGTGAAGTATAAAATTAAACTCTTATGGTATTTCATATGTAAAAATAACTTTAAAAATAGTGAAATTATTTACTTTTTAAGAATATTTTTTAACGTAACTCATTATATTTTGTGTGTATTTAGTATTTCTTTTGAGCTTAATTGAGTTTGGATAGAGTAAAATATTAATTGTGTTCTTTTTTAAAAAAAATTATCTTATAAAAATGTATTGTAAGTCTCTTTATTTAGGTTTTAAAAATTGTTTAATATCATTGTTTAAAATATTTATTTTTAGTTTCATTTGTTCTTATAAAATTTGCTTGTAATATAGGTGGTATAATTCCTCACTCCGATTACCATTGACTTAAGTTTATATCTGATTTGTATAATGTTTTTTTATTTATTAAAATAAATATCTTTAATTATCTTTAAAAAAATCAATTTATTTGTGAAAAATATAAGAAGAAATAACTTTCTATTATTTTTTTGTTAAATATAATAGAATAACACATGTAATATATAAATATTTATATTTATTTAAAAAATTACTTTTTAATTAAAAAATTGATAAATTTTTTTAATAAACTATTTTAATTAAACTTAAATAAAATTTTCATCATTCAACGTGTAACTTTGTATATTACATAATAAAAATTATCTTTAAGTTTGATTAATTGTTATGTTTGAAATAACAACATATTAAAAAAATTAAGTAATATTTTTAATTAAATATTAATTTATATATATATATATAAACATAAATTTGTATCTAATATATGTATTATTTTTTTATATTAAACAAAAAATTAAATAAAAATTAACTTTATCATTAACTAACTTATTTTTTATAAATAATAAACTTAAATAATTTTTTTATCAATAAAATATATTAAAAATATACATTTTAAGCTAAAATTTACTGAATAATACCTTACCTAAACAAAGTAAACATATACGCTTCATCCAATATTATAAGTTGAGAAAGATAAATTAGGTAATGACGTAATAATTGTATGACAAGCCGATAAATTTCCAAAAAAGATTGCTTGAGCGTTTACATTTAAAACTTTTTTTTTAATTGTTAGAGTAGAAGTTTGTGTTATTGATATTTTTTTAATTCAAAATTTGCATTAAATAATTTTATGGCCATGTAGCAAAGTAATAATATAAAAAAAACATTGTGTAATCTTAATTTACTTGAGATTTAAAAGAAAAAAATCTCAACATTCAAATTATAATTGAGTAAGAAATAAGTAACAATTAATATTATTTATCTTATTCATTCGAAAAGAAATAATTTATATAAATAATATTTATAAATTATAATAATTTTTTATTGAAATTATTTAAAAATATAAATATTAATAAATATAAAATTTTTAATTAATAAATAATTTTTAAAATAAAAAATATATAACTACAATTAAAATTACATATATCATTAAATCATATTCGTTTAAACTTCAAAAATTATTTATTTACTATTTATCTCAAGAAATTACTCATATTTATACACTAAAAAAAATATGACATTTTTTTAAAAAATTGTTCTTTAAACCCTAGACTAAACCGACCTCGACAGAAACTCTATTAAAGATACATGAGGTGAAAAATGCCCGCCAAAGTCCAGACCCATCGTTTCACTTGCCCTAATTACAGTCTCTTCCTCCTCCCCACCAAAGCTGCTGGCATGAATCTCCCATTACTGTAGTTCGGTAAGCTCCATAGCCACCATTCACTAAGAGGAATAGGCTCCAAAGTCCACTCTCCCTCTCTTTTTCCGCTCTTCTTTTTTCATCAGTACATCTCCCACTTCTGTTATATGTAAGATATTCATTTTTTTATTCTCAAATTTGGGTTTTAGCTGGTTGTATGTAATTACTTATTTTCTCTGATGATAGGTTTGTTTCATGATTATTGCAAATCACAGAAAACACATCTCAGTTTCATTTAGATTAATGTTACATTGGGGTAAATTTTGTATTGCAGGGAACTATTGAGGGGATAAATGTTGTTATGAGTAAGAGTAACATTAAGAATTAGATGTGAATTAAAGTGGATTGATACTACAAGCCAGTTTTGTTTCTTGTGCTTTTGCCATTTCATGCTGCCTCTCTTTATTTTCCCCTTCTTTTCTGTCCCTATTATCTATTCTCACCATGCTAATTAGAACCCACAAAAGAGTATCTAATATATCTGAAATGATTGCTCGACTCAATCACGTTCTACTTTCTTCTTATGTGTGTGAAAGAGGCAGTGTTGTCCAAAACAGACCATCTGTTTCGATTAGATTTCAATACTTTTGCAGTTCTAGGCTTACCCAAAATCCAAAAGTCCTCACTGAATCTCTGCACCCCCTTGAGTCTTCCCTGTCACACCGTGTCTCTCGGGTTGCTCGGACTGAAGCTCAGGATGCACTCTTTGATTACCTGCATTGTACTAGAAGCTTTAGACAACCAGATGCTGAGTATATTAGCAAGAATTCCCCACATTTTGTTCAGAATTTGCTCTCCAAGATTGGTACTGAGAAAGATGTTTCTCATTCTTTGATCAAATTCTTTCGGTATAATCCCATAAATGAGTTTGAGCCATTTTTTGAGAGCTTGGGTCTGTGCCCATCGGAACTACCCTCACATCTCCCACGACATTTGATGTTTTTGAGTGATGATCTTGTCATGCTTGACAACTTTCATGTTTTATGTGATTATGGAATTCCACGTGGTAAGATCGGTAAAATATACAGTGAAGCAAAAGAGGTATTTCAATATGATTTTGGAGTATTGCAACTGAAACTTCAGGCTTGTGAAAATTTGGGTTTGAGCAAAGTGTTGGTAATAAAGCTGGTTACGTGTTGTCCTTCTCTTTTGGTTAGGGATACTGATCATGAATTTATAGAGGTTCTTCAAAAATTAAGGGCATTAGGAATTGAAAGTGATTGGATTGGGAATTATATAACTAGTAGTAGGTTGTACAACTGGAGCAGAATGCTTGATACTATAAATTTTCTTGATAATGTGGGTTATACAAAGGCGAACATGTGCAATTTGTTTAAAGAAAATCCCTGGCTACTTTTTGAAGGTTCTGGGAAGAAGGTATATGTATTATTTGGGAGGTTACTCAAATTGGGTCTCAAGATGGAGGAGGCCTGCTTGTTATTTCAGCAGAATTCACATATATTAACTGATAAGTCTCTGGATAATCTTCTGAAGGCAGTGGATTTTCTGATTGAGATTGGAATGTGTGTTGAAGAAGTTGCAAAGATTGTGACAAGCAATGTGAGATCATTGGGTTCTTATACTATGAAAAGACCCAAAACTGTTTACAAAGAATTTAAAGTTGAAAGACAGGAGCTTTGTCATCTTATAGTGGAAGATCCACCAAAACTGTTGAGACTGGCATCAAAATCAAAAAATAAGGGCACTTTACAAATTTCTTTCCCAGATCCAAGCAAACATATGGAGAAAACTGCATTCTTGCTGAGATTGGGTTATACAGAAAATTCGGATGAAATGATGAAAGCTCTGAAACAATTCAGGGGCAGAGGGGATTTATTACAGGAGAGGTTTGATTGCCTGGTGCAAGCTGGACTGGACTGTAACATTGTGACGAACATAGTTAAACAGGCTCCAATGGTTCTAAACCAGAGCAAAGATGTGATTGAAAAGAAAATCAATTACTTAATAAAGTTTTTGGGTTACCCACTGCAATCTTTGGTGGCATTTCCAGCTTATTTATGTTATGATCTTGAAAGGATAAAGCTTAGATTCTCAATGTATGTGTGGCTAAGGGAGAGAGATGCAGCAAAGCCTATGTTATCATTAAGCACTCTCTTTGCTTGCTCAAATGCAAGGTTTGTGAAGTACTTTGTGGATGTTCATCCTGAAGGTCAAGCCTTCTGGAAGGCTCTAAAAGATTCATTAACCTTGAGTTAGTAACAACTTTTTTTCAATGTACTATTTTGTGCTTTACTAATTCCGTTTAATTTTTGGAATCATTTTTACTGATTTCATTTATTTGTCTGGAGTTTTGGCAAAGTGGTAATGGCTGCTAAATTTGTCTTAGTATTTTCACTATATTGCGTTCTAGTATGTTAGGCTCAAGTGAACGGTGAAGACTGAAAAGATTGCTCGTTTGCAAGTTCTTATTACTTAAAGGCTTCCTTACTTCAATATTTAGTAGCAGCAACAATTCCCCCCCTTAAAAAGATTTGTACCTTATCTTTGACAATGCTATTTAACTTGTAAGTGTATTTTTTCCCCTCTTTTCTTCTTTTTTTGATGGAAAAGGTTGTAAATGTATTCATTCTCATTCTATATCATATTTTTGGAATGCACGTGCCATTGTCCAGGCTAATGATAGTTTATAAATAGCGATTCAAAATTCAATTACAGTAATATGGGCAGTGGAGTATAAATGCCAACTAGATATATACTTTTTTTATCTATAATAGTTTGAATTTGTGACTTAAAACAATTAACAATTGAGTCTTATAGATAAGTGAATTATATTAATTAACAAATGAGATGTCCAAATTATAAATAGTTAGGGATTTTTGCATATTTCCTTCTTTTTTAGTTTTATTTTTGAAGAATGTGTTACATCCTTAAATGTGTTCCTTTTGATGGTGTTTTAAACTTCAATATTTAGTTAGTATTCTGCAAATATCTGAAATGTTTCGGGAAATTTCATCTGAAATCATAAATTAGGTAATCATCAATTCTCTTAAAAGTTAAAATTTAAATTATTTTGATATTAATCAATAGTATTTTTATATGAATTATGAACTTCTATCTTAAAAATCTATTTTAATCTTTATCGTATTAATACAATCATAACATATCATTTAAAAAAGATACTCAAGTTTTAAGAACCCTATATTAAGAATAATATTTTAAATGATATGTTATAATTTTATTAATAAAACATAGATTAAAAAATCCTTAAATATATTTATTATTCTTTCACAAGTATTTATCGATGCATCACGAATATCATATACTTAAAGTTTATCTTTTAATAAGATCTTTATATCTTATTAAAAGATACTGAGAAATTAATTTTTTCAAAAAATTCTAGTTAAAAAAGAACAAATTATATATCAATGATAGTTTTTTAAGTTAATTATGTTTGATTTTTTTTAATTATACATAAGAATGTTAAAATTTGCCACTAGTTTGGATAATTGCAAGCTTATTGAATGAATTTGACATTGAGTGACAAATTTTGAATCTATTTTTGACTTTGATTATTCTTTTATTTGAAAAATTAAGTTCAATTTTAGTTTTGGTGGTGGAGTAATTCGATCATTATACCAAAAATTATAAATTTATATTTTATTGAATATTATATATTTGTAGAGATAAAAACACCTAGTTTAATAATTGTAAAAAATAAAATTAAATATACATAACATGTTATTATTTTTTATTTATAAGTATTATTTGTTTGTTAAATTTAATATTTTTAAACTATTTTAAATTAAAGAAAATGTAAAAAAAATAAAATTGCTTTTGGAGCTTAGAATAGATAACCATTGTGTGACGGTGATTCTCCAAATTTATAAGATTAAGTACTTTAGGAATCACTTTGTTTTCATATGGGATATTTATGTTACTCTCTGTGTAAAAATATGACATGTGTAAGTCTTATTGTACTCTGTGTCTATGTATTGGCTTCTTATATACAAAAGATTTTTATTTTATTTAATGTTTTTTTCTCTGTATAAGATTGGTGACGACTGATCAATAATGTATACACGTACTTAGTTAGGAACATTGTGATTGATAGCATGTTTTTTTACACATCATGGAATTGGTTGTCTAGTATACATGTTAGACCATAAATGACAAATTTTAATATTTCGAGTTTTAATATTTATAAAAATTATTCGATAATTTTTAGAATAAAAAAATATGTTTTTTAAATCACGTAAAGGTCCTCACCACGGACCTCACTACAACCCTCGCTAGACCCTAAAGTATAAGTAAGTTTTTTTAGCACCTCCTTATTATAACTCTACTAATTCACGAATAAAATTATATTTTTATTAAGAAAATCCTACTCATTTTAAATTAAATAATTTATAATTAAATTCACTTTAATTATATTCATTAATAATTTGTATGTAAGTCGGTAAATTTTTAACTAAATTTATTATATGGCTAAAAATATAATGGTATACATTGTATTCTAAACTGTATTAAAGGGGCAAATAGGAGAAGCATTCATGCAATGATACCTGATAATTACGGAATTGAGTATCTAGGCACTGTGGTGCTAGAGAAGGTTAAATTTTGATTTTGTTTTTAAATAATCTATTTATTTAATTTATTTTAAAAATAAATTCCAATAAAAATATAAAGAACATACGTTAAAAAAACATATTTATAATGATAAAATTAACATGTGTTGAAAAATATTTTTTGCTCAAAAATCCACATGTTGAATAATATTTGTAAAAGAATCTAAATGTTTTTTTATGTTTTATACACAAATTTAAATAATAATGTGTTTATGTTTTTATCTAATTATACATATCCATCAATTACAAAGAAACATATATTCAACACTCAAAACAATCGTTTCATTTTAAACATAACCCCAACTATTAGTTACAGATTGTAGCTCTTTTTTGAGATGTTTCAAACCTTCTAACAAGTACCAAAAATTTACACTAGCTTAAGGATGCCTATACATCTGGTAGTAGTGACAGCCAGAGCCCAATCCTCTCGTTTCAATTGCCCTAATTTCAAGCCGCCGACAAGAATCCTCCAATACTGTAGCTCGGTAAGCTCAATAGCCAACATTCACTGAGAGGAATAGTCTCCAAAGTCCACTCTCCCACTCTCTTTCCGCTCTTCGATGTTCATCAGTACATCTCCCATTTCTGTTATATGTAAGATACTCATTTTGTGATTCTCAAATTTGGGTTTTAGCTGGTTGTTTGTGATTACTTACTTTCTCTGAATATAGGTTTGTTTCATGATTAATGCAAATCGAATAAAACCTATCTCAGTTTCATTTAGATTAATGTTGCCTTGAGGTAAATTTTGTATTGCAGGGAACTATTGAAGGGATAAATGTCGTTATGAGTAAACATTAAGTATTAGATGTGAATTAAAGTGGATTGATACTACAAGTCAATTTTGTTTCTAGTGCTTTTGCCATTTCATGCTGCCTCTCTTTATTTTCCCCTTCTTTTCTGTCCCTATTATCTGTTTTCACCATGCTAATTAGAACCCATAAGAGAGTAGCTAATATATCCGAAATGATTGCTGGACTCAATAACGTTCTACTTTCCTCTTATGTGTGTGAAAGAGGCAGTGTTGTCCAAAAGAGACCATCTGTTTCTAATAGATTTCAATACTTGTGCAGTTCTGGGCTTACCCAAAATCCAAAAGTCCTCACTGAATCTCTGCAACCCCTTGATTCTTCCCCATCCCACCGTTTCTCTAGGTTTGCTCGGATCAAAGCTCAGGATGCACTCTTTGATTACCTGCACTGTACTAGAAGCTTTAGCCGACCAGATGCTGAGCACATTAGCAAGAATTCCCCTCATTTTGTTCAGAATTTGCTCTCCAAGATTGGTACCGAGAAAGATGTTTCTCGTTCTTTGATCAAATTCTTTCGGTATAATCCCATAAATGAGTTTGAGCCATTTTTTGAGAGCTTGGGGCTGTACCCATCGGAACTACCCTTACATCTCCCACGACATTTGATGTTTTTGAGTGATGATCTTGTCATGCTTGACAACTTTCATATTTTATGTGATTATGGAATTCCGCGTGGTAAGATCGGTAAAATATACATTCAAGCAAAAGAGGTATTTCAATATGAATTTGGAGTATTGCAACTGAAACTTCAGGCTTGTGAAAATTTGGGTTTTAGCAAAGTGTTGGTAATAAAGCTGGTTACTTGTTGTCCCTCTCTTTTGGTTAAGGATACTGACCATGAATTTATGGAGGTTCTACCAAAATTAAGGGCATTAGGAATTGATAATGATTGGATTGGGAATTATATAACCAGCACTAGGTTGTACAACTGGAGCAGAGTGCTTGATACTATGAATTTTCTTGATAATGTGGGTTATACAAAGGCGAACATGAGCATTTTGTTTAAAGAAAATCCCTGGCTACTCTTTGAAGGATCTGGCAAGAAGCTATATGTATTATTTGGAAGGTTACTCAAATTGGGTCTCAAGATGGACGAGGCCTGCTTGTTGTTTCAGCAGAATTCACTTATATTGACTGACAAGTCCCTAGATAATCTTCTGAAGGTAGTAGATTTTCTGATTGAGATTGGAATGTTTGTTGAAGAAGTTGCAAAGATTGTGACAACCAATGTGAGATTATTGGGTTCTTATACTATGAAAAGACCTAAAACTGTTTACCGACAATTGAAAGTTGGAAGGCGGGAGCTTTGTCATCTTATAGTGGAAGATCCACCAAAACTGTTGAGTCTGGTATCAAATTCAAAAAAAAAGAGCAGTTTACAAATGTCTTTCCCAGTTCCAAGCAGACATATGGAGAAAACTGCATTCTTGCTGAGATTGGGCTATATCGAAAATTCTGATGAAATGATGAAAGCTCTGAAACGATTCAGGGGCAGAGGGGATTTATTACAGGAGAGGTTTGATTGCCTGGTGCAAGCTGGACTGGACCGTAACGTTGTGACAAACATAGTTAAACATGCTCCAATGGTTCTAAACCATCGCAAAGATGTGACTGAAAAGAAAATCAATTACTTGATAAAGTTTTTGGGTTACCCACTGCAAACTTTGGTGTCATTTCCCGCTTATTTATGTTATGATCTTGAAAGGATAAAGCTTAGGTTCTCAATGTATGTGTGGCTAAGGGAGAGAGGTGCAGCAAAGCCTACGTTGTCATTAGCCACTCTCCTTGGTTTCTCAGATGCACAATTTGTAAATCACTTTGTGGATGTTCATCCTGAAGGTCAAGCCTTCTGGAGGACTTTAAAAGATTCATTAACTGTGTGATAATAACAGATGACTATTTGTTTATTTTTAGCACAAAATAAAATCCAATGTACAATTTTGTGCTTCACTAATTCCGTTTAATTTTTGGATACATTTTTATTGATTTATTTATTTATCTGGAGTTTAGTTGACCACCCCTAGCTTGTTCTTCCTCTTTTGACAAGGTGGTAACGGCTGACAAAGCGGTAATGGCTGCCAAATTTCTCCATTAGCCTTTGAAAGATACTTAAAAGTTCGTTTAATTCGAATGGTAAAATAGCTCGTTGGAATTACCTTAGTGAAAACTAAACGCCGTTAGTATTTGAGATTTTTATCTAGTTTTATTTATCAAAATTTATTTTTATAATCAAAATTTGAGAAATATTTTTTTTTATTAATGATAATAATTCTTTTTCTTTTTTTAATAAAATATCTATAATCAATGGTTTTTTATTTAATATTTCAAAGTTTATTATCATTCTCTTTTTAGCTTCTTTTTCGACTAAAAATGTTGGACTAAAGGGTGAGAAATTGTTTAGAATTATAAATTTTAGTTTTAAAAGTTCTTGAATTTGTTTTTCAAATTCAATCATGTCTTATGAAGTATAAATCATAAATTTTACTCTAATGATTTTGTTAGGGTCTTTTACTTTTATGTTAACAATCATTTTAGATTTATTTACTTTTAGAAGTAAAAAAAATTTGAACCTACTATTTTTAATAATATGTTGATATATGTTAAAACTTTGTTTTCTTGTATTTCACTAACAAAAGAGTTTTGTTTCTCTTTTATATCTAATAAAGTGCTTTTTAAATAAAGTTTTTATTGTTTCATAAAAATTGGGTTTGATACAATCAAAACTTTTTTTATTTATTTTTGACCTATAAATGGTTTTACCATTTAATGTTGTTATATTTTGTCAAAATATTGGGTAAAATATTGATGTAAGTTTAGAAAATTATTTTTTATTAATAAATCAACTTCTATTCTTATTGATATATGTTAATAATATGAAATTTATCTTCTCTTATCATTATATATGTATCTTTTAAGATTTTATAATGACTTATTATATTATTGTTATCAATTCTTATAATTAATTCTTTTAATGTTCATTTTCAGAATTCTTTTAAAAATACATATTTATTAGCTACACATATACTAATTCTTGTATATATGTATGCATATAAATGGTAACTTGTGTAACCTTTAAATTACAATGATACCTTAATATAACTATTGTTTAGATTTATAATACTATATAAATCATTTTTCTTTCGATGAAGAGTACCTATATTTTGAACATTTATTTTCTAAATTAGTTATTTATTCTTTAGTTTTATCAAATAGATAAATACTATAAGTATCATTTATATTAAATTACTCTATTATTTTTAATTTTGTAGTAGAAGGTTCTTCTAATATTTTTACTTTTAGTGAAAATTCATTTTTAAGGTTTTTGACATAATGTCATTTTTCATTACAAATCTAATACCAATATTTTTTTCCCTCATGAACAACATTTTTTTTTTGTTTTCTGGTGCCTTATACATTTTTCTCCTAAAATATTTTTATATAAGATTCGTTATTATACTTTATCTTATATTTTGAAAAATCTTGTTTTTTATATTTATATCTTTTGAACGTTTTGTATTTCTTATATTTTTTGTACTTTATTTGTAAGATTTTATATTATATCCATATTTTTCTAACATCTTAAAATATCTTGTATCATGATAGATTTTATCATTTCTTTTTATTTGTTTGTATTCCTATCTTTCATGATACTTAATGATTATCCAGATTTTAAGACTTCTTATTCTTCCTTCTAAGATGTCAATAATAGTTTCCTTGTTTTTTTTATTCCATCGTTCTCCTATAGTTTTATGTAATGTTTTAGGTAATTTTTGAAAAATATTTTATTATAAGTTTCTTGCATGAATGGTAGGAACTTATGATAATATATTTCATATTCACAAATAAAAGAGTTTATATAATACATATCACATATTTTAATATTTGTTAAATGTCATTTGACTTCCTCAATTTCATGTTTACTAAATTCAATGATATATCTACCTTTATCTTTTTTAATAAATTGCTTGTATATTTCATTTAATACAGTCTTTATGCATTCTCTTGCTATAAAAGCATTTCATTGCATCTATAAATGTTATTGTTCTATTAAGTTTGTAAACAAATTTTAACATTTCTTGTCATTTTGTGAACTACAAAGATTTTACATGTTGAAAGGTTTAATTATATGGTTAGAGAAGTTTGTATGATTACAGTCATATCACTAGATCATTTTCAATCTCTTACACAATTTAAATCTAAACGATCAAATTTGTAATTTTTATAAAGTTTGAATTTCGATAGTATGCTAACTCCAATTCCTCAATGCAATCTTTCTTTCATTTTAGGTTGTTGTTTTCTTCTATAAAGAAGGTCAAGTTTTTTTTGCCTTTGCCTTTATTCTCTATGTGGATCAGATGTTCCTTCCTGGCAAGTAAGTAATAATGAAATTAGTTTTATATGTTTTTTTGGGATCATATTTTTCTAATTCAAAATCAGTTTTACTGATTATTGTTATATCATTTTCCTTTTTTGTACAAATTTTTTTATCATAATATCATCATAATTATTTAACTGTTAAAATTAACGAACTAACTAATTTTTCTATATTCCTATTTTTAGGGTTCATAAACTATTCTACTTTTTTTTATATATTCTATTAAACTGAAATTATAACTTTTTTTTATCTTTGAATTTTTTCTCGTTATTTCTTTTCTCATTCATAGGTATCAATGCATTTGATCTCCTAGGTGACTCTTCCTTTAATCCTACAAATATATCAAACTTATAACCTATAATTTCATTATTTCTAGCTATATTATTTGCATCCATTTTTAATTTTAAAAATTCTTTATGTATATATTGTTGTAGTTTTTTATTATAATCGTGTTCTTTTATTTCTTTTAGGAGTTATTTTTGTGTCTCATTCATGTCTTATAAGGACTTGATGTTTGATTATTATACTATATTTATTTATTATGCTAAAAGAATTAAAATTTTCATTATTGTTATTTGGTTTATTTTATATGCATATTATCTTCCATCAAAATATAATTCTATATTCTGTAGTTTATTTTTAAACTTTATAATTAGGATAACAATAATATTATTTTCTTTCTAATATTATATTATAGATTAATGTTTTCATTATTTTAAATTTTTATTTTAGATATGTAACCTCTTTTTCTTTGTTAGAGGTTTCTTATTTCAGAATATATATAAGTCTTGATACAGTACTTTTTTTTGCTACATTTGTTATATTCCTTGTATGAGAGGTTTTTCCTCAACATCTAATATCAGAGGTTTTTCATTAAGATCTAAGTTTCATTTTTTTGATATTTTAAAGTTTGTTGATATATTTGACTTTATTATTTGTCCAATTTCTTGAAAAAATTTATCTATTTTTATGACTTTATTTTGTCCATATATTAAACTATTATGATTGTTTGTTAGTAAATATCCTACTATGTAGTATACTAAAAATGAATGATTTTTTTCATTAAATCTCATATTTCAAATTCATAGGCTAAACTTAATATCATATTTGAATTCTTGTCATTAATGTTAATAACAAACTTAAGGTATGCTATAAACATTAATTTCTGGTATCCTAGGTTTTTATGAATAATTTCTAATAAAATATAATTTTTATTTATTATTCTATTGTTTAATAGTACTAATTTTATTGGTGTATCAATTCCTTCTCTAAAATGTGCTTTTATTAATATTTAGATTTTTCCTAAATTGATATATCTAATTTTTCTTTTATCATTGTAAGTAATTTTTAATAGTTTATCCATAATGATTTTATTGTCAATTAATGATATATTATATATTCTTTTTACATATTTAATATTAATACTCGTTTTTTATTACTTATTTCATGATGTATTAATATATTTTTTTGGAAATATTTTCTTTATTTTTGAGAATTATGAATCTTTAAACTCATCATATTCCTTAAGATTTAATCTTCTTTTGTATTTTTTTTAAATTATTTTTTATTAATTAATATTTCTTGTGAGAAATATCCTCATATGTCTTGTGTTTTATTTCTATGATTTCTCAATTTCTTATTATTTATTCATTTTTCATTATTTATTTTATTTTTATATATAAAATGTTACTATTTAATTATATTAACTTTAACCTTTATTAAATTTGAGGATATTTGTGATATATTTTTAAAATTTTAGAGATATTTTTTATATTTCTTCAAAATTTAGAGGTATTTTTAATAAATATCCAATAAAAAACCATGATAAAAAAAACATTTCACTTTGAGCAATTTTTAAAGAAAATTTTGACAAACATATTCAACTTAATAATTTTTGGTTTTTAATTTATAAAACAAAGATTCCTGAAATTACTATAAATTGATTTTGAATAATAATTTAAAAATATTTTTTTATATATTTGTTTCAAAATTAAATTGTCAAAGAACTTATACTTAAGTTCTTAGATCAATTTCTTAATCACAATGATCATATTATAAGTTAGTTTTGTTTTTTTTCAATAAATAACACACATAAATAAAACAAATGGAAAAAATAAGGAGAAATAGAATCCACACACATTTAACAAGGACATATTCAAATAAAAAAAATATAAATTTTAACATATTTTAAAAGCTTTTAAAAATTCAGTTGTATTGACTTAAGAGTTTTTAAAAAATTAATTATATTCAATAAAGATTTTTGAGAACTTTTAAAAGTTTATAAAATTCTATATAACTTCATGTTATTCAATTCTAGTTTTTAAAAGTTTATAAAATTCTATATAATTTCATGTTATTCAATTCTACTTTTTAAAAATTTATAAAAATATTAAGGTATTCAAAATGTTCATAACTTTTAAATTTTATTTAGTTAGAGGGTTACTTAGTGAGAGATTTTTGAGGATTTTAAATTTTTTTATGTATAAATGAAATCTATACCAATAACATATTCTCTCATGTGATTTTTAAAGACTTTTTTTTATAAAAAATATCTTTTTACTTTCCTTTTTCTCCATCTTTTTCTTTTTTCTCTCATTGTGATCACTCCATTAAAGTTGAGTTATAATGCATTTTTCTTCTTAATATTTACTCTTTTTATTCAATAATTAATATTTTTAGAGTTAAAAATATTAAAATATAAAATTTCTAGTAAAAATGGGTGAAAATATAATTTTTAAAATTTTATATTTTTAAAATTTTTAGCGCATGATCAATTAGAAGCTACCATGTGGATGCCACGTGAGCATAAGAGTTTAATGGGAAAGTCACGCGAATGCCATGCAAATAGAGAAACCTAATTGCAAATGATGGTGTGTGTAGTATGATGCAACATTACGACATGTGTCAGCACGACATTCATTTCAACTTCGTCCTGCCGTCAAAGGTCTTACCACGAGTCTTCAGGTGATTCGTCCACTCCTTCCACCGTCACGCCATGCCATTCATAACAACAAATCATGTCTCACCATGTGGTACTGACATGTGCATTGATAGAGATTAATATCATGTGTCACGTGTTGTACTCTAATTCGCTCACTAAATACTGTGTGCCTCGTGTCGCGTTCCTATTGACTAGTGTTGTTAATTTTTCTCTTTTTCATCTCAACTCTTTATCTAAAGTTAATCTAACATTTCATATTTCATTTAAATTATATTTAACCATTTAATTACCCCATAAACCCTAAATAATCTAAATTAACATATTTTTTAAGTGTTTTTGGTGCCAAAAAGAGAAAAATACAGAAATACTTAAAAGGAGATACCATTTTGATGGAAATTTAAGAAGATATTGTTTGTATTTCTTTTTTTTTCTTTTACTTTCTTTATGAAAAATATGAGCTTTATAAATAAAATTATGTCTAGTTAATTTATTAATCTAGGGATATTATGAACCCAATTTTTACCATGTGATGATATAATATTTTACTGTAATTATGATTTCAATTTAATTATATTATTTAACCTAATTTTTATGTTATAAATTATTTGGCCAATAATTGATCTATAAAAACAATTAAATATATTTGAGATAATGATTTAATTATTTATCATGATTAAATAACATGCATAGTTTCTAAGTAGAAAAGTATGATTATTATGTATATGATGCATAATTGATGAACTTAATGAGTAATATGTAATTTAATTAACATGAGAATATGGTTTGATTCATTACTATATGGTGTGTAGTTTACTTTATAGAGAAATAACTCTTAGATTACATTAAATTTATCATGTAATTGGTTGTGATAATTATATTAATGAGATTTCAGTGATTCACATGTTTAGAAAATTAAGAGATTAAGTATTTGTAGATATTTTCTCATATATATTTTTAGTTATCAAATATTATTTAATGAATTATTGTTATATATTTTTAGTTTTTTTTAATTTTACTTTCTTAAAATATATAAATACAAAAAAATTAATTTTTTTAGTTTTAAAAATTAGTTTTTAATAACATACTCTATGTATGAATTATATTTTCTTATTATTATATTACTTGTTGTAATACGTATACTTGCGCATTCATTAAACACAATTCGTATATGATCACACTCTTGACTCTCCTTTTCTTTTTTTCCTTTTATATTTGATGAGCTTAACCATCAATAATTTTTTTAATGGTATCACGTAAAATTATTAAAAAAAAATTAATATTTATGAAATAAAAATTGATCTATAATTAACTAATTTTTTTTATAATTTCCACAAACTAATATTCAATGAACAATTTTTTTAATATAATTTTTTTAATAGCTATTAGATACAAATGATCTCACAATAATAATTTTTATCTTAAGTTAAGTGGGATATATATCTCTTTTTAATTAATACAAATCCAGTTTTGTTTTTTATAAAATTTTTAATATTTTCTCGGTTTAAAAAAAAGTATAAATTGTATTAAAAATTTAAATAAAATATATAATAACATATTATTATAAAAGACATTACAAAATTAAAAAATAATTAAAGTATAGTGAAAAGTGTGTATATGATAAAAATTTAAAATATATTAAATTTTATAAATATCTCTAAAAGGAGACTCTACTATTAATTTTAATAAAATATATATTAAAATGTTAAAAAAATTATTATAATCTATAAATTTTTTAAATTTAAAATCTATCAAAATTATTTTAAATATCAATTTAATATACCTTCCTAAATTAAGCAAGCTTTTTTAGCAACTCCTTATTACAACTCTGTTAATTCTCAAATAAAATTACATTTTTATTATGAAAATCTTATTCACTGTAACTTTATGATTTAATATAAATTATTTATTATAATATTATTGATAAATATAATTAAATTTATATTTATTAATAGTTTATAAGTAACTCATTGATTTTGTAACTAAATTTATTATATGGCTAAAAATAGAATTGTATACATTGTATTCTAAACGGTATTAAGGGGGAAAGAGAAGTATTCATGCACTGATACCTTATAACTACGGAATTGGGGATCTAGGCACTATGGTGCTGGAGTAGGTTAAATTTTGATTTTGTTTTTAAATAATCTATTTATTTAATTTAACTTAAAAATAGAGTACAATAATTATAAAATTAACATGTCTTAAAAAAAAATTTGCTCAAAAATACACATATTGAATAATATTTGTAAAAGAATATATATGTTTTGTCATGTTTTACACACAAATTTAAATAACAAATGTGTTTATGTTTTTTTTTATCTCAGTATACATATTCATCAATTACAAAAACATATATTCAACGCACAAAAAAAAATTCAACGATCGTTTCATTTTAAACATAACCCCAACTCTAGTAGTAATAACTGCCAGAGCCCAATCCTATCATTTCACTTGCCCTAATTTCAGTCTCTCCCTCCTCCCCACCAAAGTCAGCGGCAAGAATCCACCAATACTGTAGCTCGGTAAGCTCCATAGCCACCATTTACTAAGAGGAATAGTCTCCAAAGCCCACTTTCCCACTCTCTTTCCGCTCTTCGATGTTCATCAGTACATCTCCCACTTCTGTTATATGTAAGATACTCATTTTGCGATTCTCAAAATTGGGTTTTAGCTGGTTGTTTGTGATTACTTACTTTCTATGAATATAGGTTTGTTTCATGATTAATGCAAATCAAATAAAATCTATCTCAGTTTCATTTAGATTAATGTTGCCTTGAGGTAAATTTTGTATTGCAGGGAACTATTGAGGGGATAAATATCGTTATGAGTAAACATTAAGGATTAGATGTGAATTAAAGTGGATTGATACTACAAGTCAATTTTGTTTATAGTGTTTTTGCCATTTCATGCTGCCTCTCTTTATTTTCCCCTTCTTTTTTGTCCCTATTCTCTGTTTTTACCATGCTAATTAGAACCCACAAGAGAGTAGCTAATATATCTGAAATGATTGCTGGACTCAATCACGTTCTACTTTCCTCTTATGTGTGTGAAAGAGGCAGTGTTGTTCAAAAGAGACCATCTGTTTCTACTAGATTTCAATACTTGTGCAGTTCTGGGCTTACCCAAATTCCAAAAGTCATCACTGAATCACTTCACCCCCTTGATTCTTCACCATCCCGCCGTTTCTCTAGGGTTGCTCGGACCAAAGCTCAGGATGCACTCTTTGATTACCTGCATTGTACTAGAAGCTTTAGCCGACCAGATGCTGAGCATATTAGCAAGAATTCCCCTCATTTTGTTCAGAATTTGCTCTCCAAGATTGGTACCGAGAAAGATGTTTCTCGTTCTTTGATCAAATTCTTTCGGTATAATCCCATAAATGAGTTTGAGCCATTTTTTGAGAGCTTGGGGCTGTACCCATCGGAGCTACGCTTACATCTCCCACGACATTTGATGTTTTTGAGTGATGATCTTGTCATGCTTGACAACTTTCATATTTTATGTGATTATGGAATTCCGCGTGGTAAGATCGGTAAAATATACATTCAAGCAAAAGAGGTATTTCAATATGAATTTGGAGTATTGCAACTGAAACTTCAGGCTTGTGAAAATTTGGGTTTTAGCAAAGTGTTGGTAATAAAGCTGGTTACTTGTTGTCCCTCTCTTTTGGTTAAGGATACTGACCATGAATTTATGGAGGTTCTACCAAAATTAAGGGCATTAGGAATTGATAATGATTGGATTGGGAATTATATAACCAGCACTAGGTTGTACAACTGGAGCAGAGTGCTTGATACTATGAATTTTCTTGATAATGTGGGTTATACAAAGGCGAACATGTGCAATTTGTTTAAAGAAAATCCCTGGCTACTCTTTGAAGGATCTGGCAAGAAGCTATATGTATTATTTGGAAGGTTACTCAAATTGGGTCTCAAGATGGACGAGGCCTGCTTGTTGTTTCAGCAAAATTTACTTATATTGACTGACAAGTCCCTAGATAATCTTCTGAAGGTAGTAGATTTTCTGATTGAGATTGGAATGTGTGTTGAAGAAGTTGCAAAGATTGTGACAACCAATGTGAGATTATTGGGTTCTTATACTATGAAAAGACCTGAAACTGTTTACCGACAATTGAAAGTTGGAAGGCAGGAGCTTTGTCATCTTATAGTGGAAGATCCACCAAAACTGTTGAGTCTGCTATCAAATTCAAAAAAGAAGAGCAGTTTACAAGTGTTTTTCCCAGATCCAAGCAGACATATGGAGAAAACTGCATTCTTGCTGAGATTGGGCTATACCGAAAATTCGGATGAAATGATGAAAGCTCTGAAACGATTCAGGGGCAGAGGGGATTTATTACAGGAGAGGTTTGATTGCCTGGTGCAAGCTGGACTGGACCGTAACGTTGTGACAAACATAGTTAAACATGCTCCAATGGTTCTAAACCTGCGCAAAGATGTGACTGAAAAGAAAATCAATTACTTGATAAAGTTTTTGGGTTACCCACTGCAAGCTTTGGTGGCATTTCCCTCTTATTTATGTTATGATCTTGAAAGGATAAAGCTTAGGTTCTCAATGTATGTGTGGCTAAGGGAGAGAGGTGCAGCAAAGCCTATGTTGTCATTAGCCACTCTCCTTGTTTTCTCAGATGCACGATTTGTAAATTACTTTGTGGATGTTCATCCTGAAGGCCAAGCCTTCTGGAGGACTTTAAAAGATTCATTAACTTTGTGATAATAACAGATGACTATTTGTTTATTTTTAGCAACAAAAAAAAATCCATTGTACAATTTTGTGCTTCACTAATAACGTTTAATTTTTGGATACATTTTTATTGATTGATTTATTTATCTGGAGTTTAGTTGACTACCCCTAGCTTGTTCTTCCTCTTTCGACAAAGTGGTAATGGCTGCTAAATTTGTGTTAGTATTTTCACTATTTTAATAGTCTTCTTCAGTTCTATTATATTAGGTTTAAGTGAACGGTGAAAACTGAAAAGATTGCTCGTGTGCAAGTTCTTATTGCCTGATGGCTTCCCAACTTCAGTATTTAGTAGCAGCACCAATTTTTTTTTTGGCTTAAAAAGATTTGTACCTTATATTCAACTTGTAAGTGTATTTTCCCCCCTTTTCTTTTTTTTTTCTTTTGTTGGAAAAACTTGTAAGTGTATTCATTCACATTCTATATCATATTTTGGAATGCACGTGCCATTGTCTGGGCTAATACTCGTATATATTTAGCTATTCAAAATTCAATCATAGTAATATGGTTTTGGAGTAAAAATGCTTGTAGGAAATTATATAATATATTGATAAATAATTTAAGAATAAAATTATTTTATTAAAATTAATATATATATATATATATATAAATTATAAATAAAAAATTTAAATAATATATAATTTAAATAAATAAAATAATAATCAAGGATTATGTATCTCATAGTGTTTTTAATATAATTTTTTCGTTCAAAACAATGAAAATTTATCTCCTAAAATACAACGATTATATAATAATAAATTTATAACCTAATTTATTATTTTATCGATTTGAAAGTATTTGAAATCTATTAGTACATAATTCTACGTGAAAAAAATTAACCTTTTTTTCGTACATTTATTATTATTATTATTATTTTTCTCTCTCCTCTCCTCTCTCTTTCTCTTTTTTTTTCTTTCTCCTTTTCTCTTTCTTCCTTTCTTTTTTCTTTCTCACCCCTTTTGATTTTTTCTACTTTTTTTCTTTCTATGTTTTCTTCCTCAATTATCTTTTTATAAAGAAAAGTATTATAATTGAAGAAGATTGAAACGGACATAGAAAGAAAGAAAAAAAACTAAAAAAAATAATAAAAAGTTATAAATGGCTCAACGAGAAAAAAATGAAAAATTACATTAAAGATTGAAACGGATGAGAGAAAAAAAATGAAAATTAAATTAATTTTAATTCAATATTTTTTAGCAATGCTAACCAAATTATATTTTTTTTTATCAACATCTTGAATGCATAATTTAAATATGTTAAAAGAGTTAAATTTATTTTCAAACCACTAGATGAATCATATTAACTAATAAGAAAGATGTCCAATTTTAATTATAAATAATATAAGGGATTTCTTTGCATAATTTTTTTTTTCATAGAGTGTGTTTCGTTCTTAAATGTATTCTTTTTGATGGTGTTTTAAACTTCAATATTTTAGTTAACATTCTCCAAATATCGCAAGGATAAATTTTTTTTTATTTATAACTCTCTTAAAAGTTTAAGTTATTAAGAGAATAACTTATATTATTTTTATATAATTAGAGATTTTTATTTTAAATATATATTTTTATTTTTATCTTATTAACAAGATCATGACACGTTATTTAAAAAAATCACATAAGTTTTTAATAATTATACATTCGTGATAATATTTTAAATGATATATTTTATTCTGTTAACAAGATAGGGATTAAAACAATAGTTAAGTTTGAGGAACCAAAGCACTTTTATATATTTATGATGTCCCACAAGTATTGGCTCATGGATCATAAAAATCAAATACTAAAAATTCAATAATTAGAATTATTGGGTTGAAATACATGATCTTCAACCTTGATACCATATTAAAAGATGTTAATAAATCAAATTTTTTAAAAATTTAAATTAATTAAAAAAAACAGTTAATTATACTTTTATCATCGATGTAGGTTTTTAAAGTTAATTATGTTTTATATCTTCTTAATTACACGTAGGGATGTCAAATTCTCCATCGAATTGGGTAACCACATGTAATAATCAAACTATTTCAATTTTGAGTGATAAATTTTAGATCAATTTATAAGTTCAGTTATTTTTTTATTTAAAATTTTGGTTTGAGTATCAATTTTAAGGTAGGATAATCTGACCACGATATCAAAATTATTATTTTAAAGTTTTTTCTTCTTTATACTATTACATCCTGGTTCATTTTGGAGGTATTTTTTAGCTATATAATTTAAAATCTATATTCTTTTTTCATAAATTTTTTTTGTACATTTTCTCCGTAGTTTTAAAGGAAAATAAACTACAATATACTGGTCACAATACTAACTCCAAACTGTTTGGAGCAATAGCTTATATATTATAGTTTTTTTTCATTTATGAAGATAATTGAGAAGATTCGTAAAAAACTCTCTAGAAAATATAAAGAATATAACTAAAATATTTAAAAATATTATATTTTTAACTTTATAACCGAAAATGACTCCAAAAATGAATCATAAAAGGAAGAAAAGTGTTTAAAGAAGGGAAAAATTTAATATTATAATGTTTTCTCATTAAATATATTTTATTAATAAAATAATATTTTATCGTTCACAAGTGACTAATATGTCCAATTTTTATTGAAAAAGTTTTTAAGAGAAATATCGCACATTGATTAAATAAAATGTTATGTAGATTCACTAATTATATTAACATTTTGTGATTGAAAAACTCATTATTTTTATAAACTTTCATATGATATCAGAGTTTAAATTGATTAAGTTAAAAATTTTGGATCTTGTTTAAGAAAAATGAAATAAGTATTATAAAAATAAAAAGAAATAATTGACTTATGTAGAATATAATATAATAAATAGGTTAAAAATATAAAGATAGATTTTAAAAAAAAAAAAAACAAAGACTCGTATTATGATGGAAAATATTAATAATAATATCTTATATTAATTAAAATATAATATTATAGTATCTTTTATAAAAAATGTGGGTTAAATTTTTACAAAAATAACCTACATGTTATTGCGAAAGCAAAGTGGAAAAAGTAAAATTACCTCAATAAGTATCCATCCAAATTTATATCTTTCAATTTCAATTTCGACTTAAAGTATAATGCAATATTTTGGTTTCGGTTCCTAGTAAAACACGTAGTTTCATCACATTAACTTTGCTAACCACACATGTAGCGAGAAAGAAAAAATTTGAAAGAGAAAGATACGTTTTAAAAAAACAAATTCATTATAAACAATTTTTAAATAAAATTTAACAGAACATGTTGACCATAATATTTTTTCGTTTTTAATTTAAAAAACAGTGATTTCTAAAATTACTACAAATTGTTTTTGAATAATAATCTGAAAATATTTTTTTATAATTGTTTTCAAAATTAAATGATAAAGGAACTTATACTTTCGTTGTTGATCAATTTCTTGATCACATTGACCATAATTATAAGGAAGCTTTGTTAGCAGCCTCCATTTTGCCAACTCTGCCAATTCTCATATAAAATGATATTTTTATTAAAAAAAAATTATTTATTATAAATTTATAATTTATTATTTTTTAAAATAATTACACTATTTATACCGTTAAAAAAAATTACACTATTCATACCTACATAATTAGGACTTGAATTCTAGATTTTTTACAAACATAAATAGGTACATAAGTTGAAAACTTATTAATTATTGATCATAAATAATTTATTATACTATTAATAGTAAATACAATTGAGTTTACATAATTGTATTTAATAATAAGTTGTATCTAATTAGTAATTTTATAGCTATATTTTTTTAACTAAATTAATTATATAGTTTAAAATATAGTTCTAAACTGTATTAAAAGGAAAATAGGAGAAGAATTCATCCACTGATACCTTATAGCTATGGAATTGGAGATCCAGGCACTCTTGTGCAGGAGATGGTTAAATTTTGATTATGTTTTTTAATTGATCCATTTATTCAATCTGCTCCAAAAGTAACACCCGACAAGTGTAAACAACATATGTTAAAAAATAACATCCAGCAAGTATAAACAACATATGTTAAAAAAACATATTTGTAACGATTGAATAAACACGCGTTAAAAAGTGTTTTGTTCTAAAAAACACTTTGAATACTATTTGTAAAAATTTCATGTTATATACACAAATTCAAATAACAAATGCCTTGATATATGTTTTTATCTCGTTATACATATTCATCAGTTACAAAAATCACATAAACTCTAATAAACATATATTCAAAATTGAACAAATTTGAACAACTATTTATCGATCTTGAACCCTTGGGTATGTTAATTACCAATTCTACTACCCAAAAACTTGGGGTATTTTTTGAGATGTTTCGAACCTTATAACAAGTACCAAAAATTTACACTAGCTTAAGGATGCTTATAAATCTAGTAGTAGTGACAGCCATCACTAAGAAAGCAGTAACACGAGGCTAATTAAACCTCTCAAATAGAAGAAGCCGGAAAAAATTAAACAAAATAAATCATAGTCATGACAATTAAGTTCTCTTGAGATAAAACATAGCAATAAAAATGTAGGCATATATAATGCATATGAATATTTTCGTATAATACATTAATTACAATTTCCTTTGATGTGTTGATTTCTTATATTGATTAAAAATTATATTAATATAATATTTATAAATAATATGAGATTTATATATTTATTTAAAATTAATATTTTAAAGTAGAAAGGCTCATGGTTATTATGAATGAATATAATTTGACACGATGTTTTTACTTTTTTTTGTTATTGGTAGAGAAAGTTAGTTTTAGAAACTAAGACCTAACTCTGAACTTAAAAGTCAACTTGTGAATTAGAGGATTGCTCAGACTTATAAGCAACATTATTGTCTAACTCTTAATCAATGTGAGACTTAACAGTTAACAACTAAATTTTCTTAAAAAATATCAAGTTGTTAGTACGTAGATGGTTTAATTATCTTTTTATAAATAGTCGAGTATGATGAAATCTTAATTGTGAGTTAGTAAGACCCATCAAGTGGAGTTAAAAATAAATTCATGGATTGACTAGATAACTTTTTTTTAAAAGGCTCATAAATGGTGATAGATTTTTAAAAGAGGTAAAAGTAAAAGAAAGAATTTCATTTAACATTGGTGAAAATTTTAGAGTTAATAAGAATTGAACAAACATTCATGCTCTCTCATACTTAATTAATGAAAAATTAACAATAAATTCTCCTCAAACTCTTAAGAGGTAGATTAATTATTATCTTGTTAAAAGTATAATTAAGGTTGAGACAGGCTTCAATTTTTTTTTAACATAGAGCTCAAAATAATGACCCTAACCTATTCAAAGATGGATCCACATATACATATTCTCATGTGATATAACGTAAATATCTAGAGTATAATTGTACAGAGGAAAATGCTATTTGCATTTCTCAAATTTGAAATATATTTGTTAAGTGTAGCTATACCTACAAAACATTATCAAATAATAATCTACCACATTAATTAAATTTGTAATAGATTTGTGATATATAATATTATTATGCAATTCAAAATGTATGTTAGGTAACATTTGATGCCAGAATATTGCTAAAAATATATATACTTATTATGAAATTACTGAAAATAGAGAATAAGTAGAAATAGAACAATAATCAAATATCTACATATTAAAAATGAGAAAAAGATAGGTCTTGTTTGTTGCTTGCTAATACATAGAGTTCTTAGTAATTCCCAAAAGACAAACACAAATGTAGAGCAATTTATTGGCCAGCATGCCATAGGTCACATATATGGGATAATGCCTTGCTGCATATAAATAATATATAACAGAAAACAGCTATGAGCTGTAGTAGATAGAAGTAGCGATGAAGCCAATACTAGTGCAATCTTCTTGAAGAGGTAATCTTCATTATTCTCCAGATTACGCCCTGCAAATAAGCAACATAATATATAGTTAATTAGTACTTCGTACACGTTAAGAAACTAGCTACCTCTCCTCGTATATATAATATTGGTGATCATGATTTGTTGCCACATTTCACTTTCGATATATATATATACATATATGCTATAAGGATAATAAATCATTTCAGTTATACATAGAAGATGAATGTTCATTAATGTACATGCATTTGTAACCACACTTTTAATATTATGTGTTCCAAGTAATTAAAGTCACACACTGATTACATTAATAATACAAACATACATATTTATATATAATCATATATATATATTTTTGTATTCTTATAACATATAATGGGTAAAATGTTTTTGAATGTAATTAATAATTTAAGATTGTGAGTTTCTCAAGTTATTGGGTTAATCTTTTAAGATTTAAGAATATAAGTATATGATTTTATGGACTTTGATAACATACTGTGTCAGAATTTTGTTAAGAAAATAAATAATTTTTTTCATTTTAAAGTTATTTCATCACATTTCGTATTATAATTAATATAAAATATAAATATGCTCACAAATTTGTTTGTCCTCATTCCTGGTACATAAAAATGATGAAAGAATTCAGGATGTATGTAGAAAATTCATATACGATAGATGTCATGCATAAATTCAGTTAATTATTGGCTTCCTTTATGGTCATTACTGCTTGAAAATTAATTCAATTACCCAACTTTGTATTTAATACAATCATTTAAAAAAAAACATCTAATTTGGCGAGATATAATTAATTCTATACATGGGATGGGAAGAACGGAACATCTCTTATTTGTGAAGAAGTACGTCCATTTAACCAAATATACTAGATTTGCTGACCATACAAGCACATACATAGTACTACTAGTAATGTTATTTAGATATATAAATTGAGTTAAGATGTTTCACTTAATTTTTAATGAAATGAGATGATAATGAAACGATATTGATTAAGATATCCTATTATCCTAATATGTTTAAATGAGACAAATAAGAATACAAAAATAATAAAAAATATATTACATGTATGAATATTTTAATGTAAGTTAAATAAAAAATGATATAACATACGTTTAAAGTTAAACCCATACCCATTAGGGATACAATCTAAATAAAATAAAATAATATTACACCATGAACTCATTAAATATGCTATAAATAAGATATGCGATGAGCCAATCTACTTTATATCTCTAATGTTAGTTTTTTTTTTTTGCTTGCTAATATATAGATATTATTCATGAAATAATATAATTTATGAAAATGAGATTCACCATTATCTTAAATTTGAAGCTTATCAAAAGATTAGTCTAATAATATTCATTTCTTCTAAAAACTAACTTAACTAATAATTAACAGCATATATATACCAAAAGAAAGACATAAGAACCTTAAAAATAACAAGTTAATGTGAATTAGGATGTATTTCAACATTATATATATTGTAAAGATCAGTATGACTAACTAATAAATACTATTTTTTGAATTACAATTCATAATGACAATAACAACAATTGGAGTTGTTATGTTGTAATGTAATAACATTAGTTATGATATTATGTTAAAGTATATTTATCATCAATCTTTTCAACAATACTTATATACCGTGTTGTATATTGTATTAAAAAAAAGTAATAAATCCCATACTAAACGGATACACCTAATTAAGTTTTAAATATAGACATAAGGAAAGCCCGACAAAGCTTAGTTTCTTATTTGATTATAAATGTTACGTTAGATCAAACAAAGAAATTCATTAATTAGCATGTTAGATTCATTTCACTTCATAAATTTCAAGATATGGAGGGATATATAGTATTAGTTGTTATAAAATATTATACAAATTTTTACACTTTTATACATCAAAGAAATTAAGATGATCAATTTTCTCTCCCTACTCTACTCTGTCATATATTTCAAGTATTAAGATATGAGGTGTAAAAATTAGATTCTAAGTTGATGATATGTCGTGTTTTAATACTTATTTTGCAAATGACAACAGAAGACCTATATTTAACATTACATCAGTTTGGCAATTCTGAAAACAAAACATACACACAAGAAGCTAGCTAGTTTAAGAAATTACCAAATTAAAAGGTGCAATTTCTTCGTGAATATTCAAGACTAATTATGATCTATCAACTTATATATTGAAGAAAAGAATGATTTATAAGAATATTACATGAATAGTGGAAGAAGAAAAAAAACAAATATATAACATGGTAGAAGATATAGGAGGCTTTAAACAAAGCAAAAATAGAGTATTATATATAAACTAAGATACCTTTTCTCCAACACAGACATAAAGCTACTAACATTTCAATATTCTCCAACAATTAAAGATATAGTTCAACAGTGCAACAAAATCTCAAAGCTTTAATTGTTTAATTTGAAAAGAAAATAAAAGTGATTGTCCCACAAAATCTTACACAGTACAACATCAAATATTTTGTAAAGACGCAAGCAAACAAGAAATGAAAACAGTACTACTTAAGTTCCAAATTACCCTTGCTAATCTCTTCTTAATTAAACATAAAGACACCAATAATTCTAGGGCAATTTAGATAAATTAGATACCAAGTTTCATTAAAAAAAAAACTAATATCAAGTTTATACCTACATTAATGAAGAGATTCGCAATGATGATCTTGTTCATATTATATTATATATACAAATGATAAAAGCCATGAAAAAGGTATTTAAAATATTTAATTAAAGGAAAGACATGTCAGAAACCTTAAACCTAAGTTTAATGATTTTTGTTTTAATTTCAATAATTTATTTATTTTATATTTATCATAATATGAAATTAGACAATACCATGATATCCCATTAAACCATTCTCCATTCATATATATACAAATATATATACGGGGGCAAAAAAATCTTCATAATCTATGCAAAGATCCAAAATAGAGTAAAGTTAATTAATGTGCAATTAAAAATGTTAATTCTTTAATTAATGTGATTGTAGTACAACTACTATTCCAGTATTTTTACATAGTGTGTTTTAGTGAGAGAAGTGAATGATTAATTTGGGACTCTGAAGAACATTGTTAATTAGGGTTCATGTTCTCTTCAAAATTTAGCATGGAAGAATGTAAAAGCTACGTGCGTGTAGGAATATATAATAAATTATACTTTTAATACAAAGTATTATGTAATATATATGTTTGTATATATATTTTGGCTAGTATTTTATATCGTTAATTAATTACGATGCAACGTTGTTTAATTGCCTAAATCTTTAGTCTTTGTTTGTTTTGACCCCTTAAAGACAAAGACAAAAAAAAAAAGGAAAAAAAAAAGAAAAAGAAAAATTTAATTTAATTAAATTAAAAATAATTAGAGAAGTGTCCTTGACCCTGTGGTAGACAGCTCAATAAGTAAACAAAGTAAGATCATCATAAATATTTTTAGTCCATTAATTAGATGCACAACTACACCTGAATTAATAATATAATTTTGAATAAATTTCTTAAAATTAATTAGGACTGATAATTAATATATATAGCATAAGAAAATTGAAATTATATTAAGTAGTACGTTACCCTGAAATTAAGCAAATGATGATGATGAAGATCAGAAGTTCATAGAAGAGGTTGATTCATGAATATTTCCTTTATTGCCCTCAAGATTATTTGTCTTCTTTTTCTTCTTCTTGTAAGGAATACCTCTAGCCTTAGCTTGACACTCTCTAACCTCCCTTAAATAAACCCTAATTGCACCACTTGCAAATGGGTTAGTTTCAGGAGATCCACCGTTCTCTTCATAAGCAGCTCTAAGTCTTCCAATAAGAGCATCAAGACTACCCCAAGCTTGTCTAAGTGGACAAGTACATGGTGCTGGTGGTTCAGGTTGTCCATAAAACATACAACCTTCTAAATGAACTTTTGTTTTTCCAAATTGATCCAAATATCTTAAAAATTCCAACACATGGTTGTAATTGCATTGAGATAATGCAACTGGTGGCCTTTGATTCTTTAAGTACTGACCAAAGGTGTTCCAATCTCTTCTTTTTTGTGACTCGTATCGACTAGGTGTCGTCGCCGCCGCCGCAGCAGGCTGACTCTGTTGATCAAAGCTTGATGATCCTTCTGCTAAATCTTTGCCTCTATCACTAGCCATGTGTGTTTAATAAAATTATCCAATCTTCAAAGTGTATAAGTAGAAGGTTGAAGAGGGTATGTGTAGAAGAGGGGCAAAGGAATAGTTAAGAAGAGAGAGAGAGAGAGAGAAAGAGATAGAGAGAGATGGGGATCACATCATTTGGCTAATGAAGAGACAAGCCATGGGGCCAATCAATTTGCTTTTTTTCTTCATTATTCATTTTATTCTGCTTTTTTAATAGTGCTCTTTACCCAATTAATATTAACTATAAGTTTCTCTTATAATACCTTACAATTATTGTATGTCCTTTGTCAACATAACTTATATTATTTTATAGTTTTAACCCAATTTACCATTATGACCCTCTATTTCTGGCTACTGCTCTTTTCATCAGATGCACTTGGGCTTATGTAGAAACAATAAGAAAAAGAAAAACATATATACAAGAAACTGAGTAATGTGAACACTCAATTCATTGAATTAATAGACCTCAGATTAACAATACAGAACAATACCAGTATATTGCTGTGTATATCAAAGCATACTTGCATAACACAACCTATGGGAGGAATGCACGTGTCATCTAATATCATACTGTTAAGGTAAATGCTATACATATAAAGTTGAGAAATTTGATGATTTTTTATTAATTTTATTTCTTGAATAGATTGATTTCTCGATAATTTTTAAATTACTGTACAGTTAAATAACCTTAATAAATATAATTATTAAATTATAAGTGTTTAATGTATATGATGCATGAAACCAATAATTATGTAAAATTATATAAAAATATTGTTGAATTTTCGTCAAATAATTTAAATTTTTAAAATAGTTTTTTTTCTATCACTTCTAATAATAATAATTGAGAAATCATAATTTCTAATTTGTAAAGTGTAATTATTGTAATGGGTAAATATAAATAAAATTCTTACATTAAAACAATATAATATATATATATATGAGTTCATTAATGCTTAGGTTATTTCTTTTAATAAAATTAATCTTTTGATTTAAAATTTAATAATATTTATTGGACACCCATTCTATTGAGTGAAAATCAAACTAATTTCACGTTAATTAAATATGATGGCAACTGACATTAGTATCATATATTATCATATTTATATATTATGTGACTTTATATTTAACATTTTTTAAAATATATATATCTTTATTTATTAAAAAGTATAAAGTTTATCATTTTCTTATAGGCGAATTCTACTTACATCCTTTGAAACCTCAAATTACATACCTTATAATGTAAAATCATAAAAAAATGTCTTTATGTATTCAAAGCTTTTCAAGATACATAGTATTTAGAATTACTGTTTTTATATTCTATTTTAAGTGAGTAATTTATTTTTTTATTTTTATAACGTCTATTTCAAACGCAATAAAATGTGAAAGTTAATATGAATTATAATTTTTTTATCCAAAAATGTTAATTCTAATAATAGTAATGTTCGTGTTTACTTATAAACCTCACATTATTATTATACTCAAGTAACGTGAAACATTATCTGTAATACTAATATGTTATTTTTTTAGAACCAGAGCTCATTGATTTAGGAAACTTATGTGAATTATTAGGTCTATCAAGTGGTATCAGAATTCATGGTTATTCTTTTTAGATAGTTGTTAAAATATGGACTTATTGAACTTGAAACCAAATTCTTAAACTTGATGTTAGGTCATAAAATAAAATAATTGAACTTAAAATTTTTTAAGAAAATCTTAAAACTTTGGACAAAACAAATGGGTTAAGGTTAAAGTCAATCGAAGGATACTCATATATGGAAGATCGAATTGATTAGTTTGGAACATAGTATGGATCTAGGAAAGTTAAGTGCTCTTTTTTTTCGAGGGAAGAGTCGTTGCTACATAAAAACAATCAAGTCACGTAATGATAAAATAACAATTAATATGAGTTAATTTTATGCGATAAAATCCATATAAATTATTTGACATATTAGTATTAATGTTCACATTATAAAATTTTATACTATTAGAAAAAAATAATATTATTAAATTTTATAATATTAATAATAACATTTAATAATAATTAAATTTTACAACAATAATAATAACATTTAATAATAATAACATTTAATTATAAGTTTTAAGGATAATATTTTTGTTATTTTAAAAAAATATTTAAATCTTACACCGTATATGAGCTATCAGCTGCCATAACTGATGTAAAATCACTCTCATGAGGGAGTGCAGGTGGTCCCTTAATTTATCTACACATTTTTACTTGTGATTTACATTTTTTCTAATCTCATAGAATTTTTCGACAGCTTCCAGATATAATGGAAACTTTTGATTTGATATCTAAACTTTCCTAGCCAATTCCATTTTCTCACCCTCAGTATCTTTTGACACCATTTGATCTCCCAATTAATTTAGTTATTTCTTGTTATTTATTTAAGTAGCATCATTTTTTCTGATATAAAATTTCACATATCGCAATATACAATTTAATTACATAACATTTATTTTTTTACTTTATCTATACTACTTGAAAATATGCCTTGAACGTAAATTATTGTATTTTTAATTTTTTAAAAATAAAATTTTAAAGTTTACAAATCAATTATGAAAATAAATTTATGATTGTTTAAAATAATTACAAATGTTATACGATATTTTGAGAGATTTAAGAATTATATAAAAGTTGGTTTAATAATGTCCCGTAATGAGATCATGTCTATATACTTCTACATCATATGTCTTCTTGTCTATCAGTGAGGTCAATCTTAATGAACACCTAGGGTTAACACTATCTTGGTATCAAGGATAAAAACGTCAATTTTGTCGGTGATATTTTCATGATAAAGTTAATTTTTTACATATTTTGATATCTAAACGTGATGTGCATATCTTTTGACCAATGTTAATAAAATATTGTTGTCATTCAAATATTTTTTTGACTAAAATATCTTTTATATTAACGTTAAATGTCGTTAGAATGTCGATAATTATCATTAAAATTTTGCTAAAATTTCGAACAAAATATTAATTCTTCATTTATTTATTTATTTTTTATTATTTCTAAGTAATTATTTTAATTTAATTTTTTCTCATTTTTATAATAGATAACATATTTTTTTTCTTATTTGCAGATGTTTGCTATACATACGAGTGTTTTTTAAAATAAATAATCAATGAAAATAATTTTCATACTGTTAAAATTTATTTATTTATAATAGTTACAATTAAATAGATTACTTAATTATTTTAAACTTTATAACGACTTATTCTATAATATTTAACAAAAAAAATATTTATTATACATTAATTTAATTAACTGATTAACTTATTTATTAATGTAAATATTTTAAGTATTTAAAAATACATGTATTAAATGAAAAATTAGTTTAAAATATAAATAATAGATTTTTTGGATGTTTTATAAAGTTTTATAAAAAGAATTTAATATTATTTTATAAATTTTCATAATTTTTGTAATTTTTGTAATTTTTTTCAAAACTTTCATTAATAACGATGATGTCTTCGATATTTTCATTAAAAATATATTTTAATATCATCATCGACATCAATATTTGAAACTTTGATTGGTATAAGTATTCTATGATAAATACATCCCATTGTTTAGTATTTTCGTATACCTCTTGAACATATCACATGCATAATTATGAATTTTTCTATTGACAGATGCCTCAATATATCTCGTTGTTGTGTACACTTCAAAATACTAAGTGTGAATGCGTCTTGTGGTTATGTAATATCTCAATCGATAACATCCAAATTTTTATAAAATATATGTTTTGAGCAAATTAAAAATCCGATATTGTTAATATCATGTAATAAATAAAAATTAATATAATAAGTATTATTAATTAAAAAACATGAGATTTGAAATGTAATTGTGTGTGATTTCAAGTTTTTATATAAAATATAGATATTAAGTTAGTTGCTTAATTTTATTCACTTTATTTAATTTTAAACTTTTTATTTATATTAGCTAATTAACAGGATGAAGAGTTAAAATGTCCCATTTATTTAGGCTACAGAGGTTGTTTATAACTATAATTTAAAAATATATTTTTAATTTATTTTGTTTATGAAAAATGTATCAAGGTCAAAATTAATTTTTAATCCATTTTTATTAAATATAACAAAAAAAATTAATATATATATCACATGTATGTTTTTATTTTGATATATATATACACATAAAAGATTAATATTTAATTAAAAAAATTACTCAAATATTTTAAAAAAAATTTCTTTCAAACTTAAATAGAATTTTTAATAAAACATAAACAAATTTTTTATAGTCTAATATTCTAAGTCAAACATTAAACAAGGTAAATCTTTTTAACTAAAATTTTCATTAGATATATGTCTATCATGCATTCATTACATGTGATATTCTATTATATTTATCCAAAAAAATGAATTTTATTATTTACACATTTTTTATCAAAAAAAAACATATTTTTTAAATAATTAAGAGTAATAAATAGCTACTCAAACCTAATCAAAAAGACTTGCACCGTATTTTTACTCTCAAACATTTAAGCGTGTACCACTAATGACCTAGTGTTCAAAAGTACTACAATTTATAAATAATTGCAAGCGTTATTATAAACACTTTAGAATTGAGCACACTTATTTTTTTAACACTTTGTTTGAAAAATATGTAGTCTATTTTTGTAATTATTATTCCTACTATAATAAAAGTCATGGCTCCGTCCCATTCCCATTACACAGCCGATGTGAATTACTAAATCAAGATTTCCTTAAGAGCAGTTTAGCAGTCGCCTATTAATTAATGCGGTAACATTTTATTGCTAATTATCATAAGATTAGCGTGTGATATGATAGAATATGATAGAAAATTTTGAGAAAAATAAAATGTTTATCAAATTTGAAATATAATATAAATAACGTGTTATAATAATATTAATAAATATAATTAAATTTATTACATAATATTAAATAAAAAGATGTATATATTTGTAATATATAATTACTAGTAAGTGATATTTCTTGTCGTTATAATAACAGTACATATTAAAGGTTTTCTGGTATTTTTTTTTCCTTTTCTTTGAACGTGAAATATGAGTATATAAGTTTTTTTAATTAAATAATATGTATTTTATTCAAATTTATCATTTAAAAATGAAAAAAATACTAATTTAACTGTGAAATTATTAAGGATTAGTTTAATAACTACTTTGATATTTGATTTTTGATTTATTTTAATTAATTTTTTAATAAAGTATGTTAAGCATTTATTTTTATTTTACATTTTTATTTCTTTAAGAAATCATTATCAAAATATGAGATGAATTATAAATCTTTAAAAATAAGATTTTTGAATTAGATTTTTTATTTTCTTCATTTTCTTTAAATAATTTTTTAGAAAATAAATCAAATGTTATGACTTTTTTATTTATAAATATTTGAAGAAAATGATTAAAAATATAAAATTTGTAAATAATAACAAAAAAAATTCTTTATTTTTAAGCTTTGAAAAAAATAAATAAAAAATATAAAGTAATACCAAATAACTTGCGAGTGAATTTTCATTTTTTTTTAAAATCACTGAGTAAAAATTATCACTAAATATATTAATGATTATTTTTATAAAAAAATCATAAATTATAAAACAAAATCATTATCAAATTAGCATAAATAAATTACACATATAAATATATAAGTTAACAAAGAAGTTTGAAATACGAAAACAAGTCTAGCCAGAAATATAAATGAATAAAAAATTGAGTTATATATAATGAGGGGATATAAATAGAAATGTTAGGTCTAGAGCATAAATTTTTGAGATAATTGATATATGAATGTAAACCCAAAAAAATCAATCAAAACTTCAAATCGATGGGCATTGAAAAAGTCCAAAAGAAACTGAAGAAAGTTTAAATGACTTTTACAATTATAAAGTAGCACATATTTATAGAAAATATTGAGAATATAAAGAAAATGTTGAGTTTATTTCTCAAAATAAAACTTGACTTTTTAAGATCATTAATGTCTGAATAATGCTATATACCAAAGTTATGGTTTATTTGAAGTTAATTTTAAGTTAATGTGTTATTTTATAATTAGTAGAAATTTTACTTTGTTACAAAAAAGGACCACTTGTAATAAATATTCAATTAAAATACATCAAATTGGTTAAGTTTTACTCTAACTTGAGATAATATATATATATATATATATGTTTATATAAAGGGGATAAAATCCATATGACAACCCAAAAATTAATAAAACTTTCAATTTAATGGCCTAAAAAAACACACTCTTGAATTAAAAACAAATGAAGAGGATTGTTGTGTACAATTTATCTATAAATTTTATTTCCTATTTCATTACAAAAAAAACTATAAATTATATTTTTTCAAATAGGGATAAAACAATTCAATAAAATACATTAAAATATTATAGAAGTAAAAATCACTTATCACCACAGTTGGAGCTTGCTTTTTTTTGTTTTTGCTCCTTTCTTCCTGTATCTTTGAGTTCGTCAAAAATTATTATATTTATAACGAGAATATAATCTTAATACGGATTATTATTAACAAACAAAATTTAATCAATAGTAAGAACATTAAAGTATAATCTATAATAAATTTATAATAAATAATTCATACATTCTTAATACAATATCAAAAATTTTTGTGATGATATTATATTTTGGACAACAATTATTTATTATTTTACTTTAATACTTAAATATCAATATTTAAGTTTTAAAATTTAGATTTTAGAAATTAGATATTAGAATTTATGATTAATATATATATATAATATGAAACGTGAGAGGAAAGGTTTCTTTCGTATGTATCCACTCTTTTCATAATCTAATCGTATAACTCTTCTTTCTTGAATCATATGTTTCTTAGTAATATGTAAATTTTTTAACTCATTAAAAATGATAATATTTATTACATTTATATAGATTCTATTAAATTAATTGAAACAGATCGAATGTACGAGATAATTATAAAAAGATATTATGAATCTCGTTTAATATACTATTAATAGTTTTCAATTAAAAATATTTACTTATACTTCAAGCATAATCTCGTATCTTTTCTATTTTCTAAAGTCTTCCGATTCAATTATAATCCTTGTGAATCTACAACAAAGATGTTTTTAGAGACCCCTATTTCCTCTTGAAGATATGCATTTCTTTTTACATGTACAAATGAGAATTCTTACTTCTTTTTTTATATAATTCAAGGTAATTAGTTCCATTTTATTCTCTCTCTATCTCTTCTTTTTACCTAACTTTAAAATCTTTTATGCCAGATCATATTTACAAGGAAAACCTAACTTTCCTTTAAATTACAGAATCACTAAAAAGAAGATAAAAGGCCTATTACTTCATTCATGGTCTATTTTTTGAATTAAGAGGTATTTTAAAAATTTCGTCATTGTTAAGAAAAACTATATGAAAAAGGCTTTTTTTTAATATTATTTTTAAAAAATGAGCATTATCTAACTTAAAAACTTTATTTTCTTCTTTTTGAAGTTTAAGCATTATCTAACTATAAATTATGCTAATCAAATAAGTTCATAATATTTTTCAAAAAATTATATAACCATAAAATACGCTAACTAGTTAAGTCCACGATGTTTTCCAAAAAAGAAAAAAATTAGAATATGATTTATTTCAATGAATTCAAACGGAACATATTATTTATTTAAGATTACATTTTATTTTTTATAATCGATTATGATTTATTTTAGTGAATTCAAACTGAGCATATTTTCTATTTAAGATTAAATTATGTTTTGTATAAGTTTCTTGATTTTTAAGATAAGTTTAGAATTTGAAAACTATATCTAATAAGGTGAAATTGATGTTTTTATTTAAAAAAGAGAAAAAATGAAACCAATTTATTATATATATATGTGTGATATATTTATTATTTTTATAAATTTTAATTTTCAAAATTAATCAAAATAAAAAATTTTAAAAAGGAGAGATAAACATATTTGAACAAAAAATTTCTAAAGTTTATGTCTTTTTTTTTAATTTCAATCATTTTGAGATATAATGTATATTTTAAAACATTTCTTATGCAACTTTAACCTTTAACAAAGTTAAATATTTTCAAATATCAACATACATAAAATATATAATATGTTAAATGTTTTTTTAATTTTAAGTTATGTTTTTATAAATAATTTTTTGATAAAATTAATAAGTCCAAAATTACTAAATTGATTGTTCCCATATCTATTTTGTACAAAAATCAATTTTTAAAGTTTTATAAATTTATTAAGATTTTAATCTTTTAAAAATAAAAAATAAAATCAACTTTTAAAATAAATTAATAACTAATTAAACTAATTGCACCCCCACGTAACGAGCCTGGTGGAATATTTTTATTGCAGCACATTCCCTTATAATTATATGGTAGTAATAAAGTATTATTGGGATCGATTAATAAAATATAATCAACCTGTAATATGTAAATTACTTTATTTATTATTATTAATTATAATTAAATACGTTTGTTTTAAATAATTCATAAAAAAATATTAAAAATAATTAAAAATATATTATTATTGTTATTATTATTATTGAGTTTAAATATAATTTTATATAATTATAGATATTTAAAAAAATAATAATTTATTATTTAATTAATAAAAAAAATAAAATATGTTTTAAATTTTTATATCTTTTATATATATATATAAGTTATAAAAAAATACTTTTTTTAATTTGAAGTTGTTATGATTTGTGGAGGAAGAAACCTGAAAAGGTGTCGATTACATAGCGGTGAGCTGATGACAATTTCACATGGACAGATGGACCCACGCTGAAAGATACCTTTAATCCTTTTTAATTGAAAATTTTCCTTTCAAGTCAATTGATTTTTAATATATTTTTATACTAAATATTTTTAAAATTAATCATTAATTAATATAGTATTTAATATATTTGATTCGTGTAGTGCTGCTGCTACTCTCCTGTTATATATTTAGCTATTCATCATTATTACTAATTCGGCAAAAGCTTCCAATTTTATAACCTTAAAATTATGTAAAACCATCGCGAACATCTGAAAAAGCTTAAGTAGGACCGGTACCCCCACCCCCCACCTCCACCTCTTTTAACTTCTAACCATTGATTTACAATTTTTGTTGTAAAAAAAATACAAATGCAACACCTGATAGTAATTTAAAGTTAAAATAGATGTTATCCATTACCATTAGGTGGGACCTGTACTTCATATCTTTTTTTTTTCTTTTTTTTTTTAGTATTTATTATCATATCAAATCTTTTACTAATATATTAAAGTATTAACATTTTTAAAAATATATTTATTTAATCAAAAATATTTTTTAAATGTGAATTTAATTTTTTTTTTCGTTTCTTCTCTTATTTTCTCTTTTTCCTTTTTTTTCTTACATCTCTGTTTATTTTCAATTTTTTTTATTTAATCTAAACTTTAATTATTAAACCATAAATCTTAAATTAAAAACAATTTTAAAAAAAACCAAATAAACATTTTTTTAACTAAATAGATACATTTAAAAGAATGTGTATACTTTTGAAATATCATTCAAAAAACTATATAATTATACTACAAAAATATTAATATAGATATTAATAAAATATCAAATTTTAAAAAAATTATACGTGGGTACATTAAGGAGAAAATTAAAGTTTTTTATATTTTAAAATTTTAAATTATTTTTGTTATAATTATTTTTATTAATAATAATTTTATTTAATAAATCTAAAAATATAAATATATTATTAATTATAATTATAAAATACATTATTTATATATTTTTATTATAATAAAAAATTAATTATATTAACATTATTACTTATAATTAATTCTATTTTGTTTCTTTCCTCGAAAAGTAGCTTGGATTCACATTCATTGCATCAAGTAACCTAACTTGTAAATATTGTCACATCCTAGCTGTGAGTTTAATTAACAACTAATATTGTTGATAATGCACACCAAATAATGCTCTGCCTATACTCAAGTAAGACACTGAAAGTTAAATTCTAAGAAGAATTAAATTTTAATGTGTGTCTACAGTCTACCGGCCAAGTGTTTAATTTTTTTTCTTTTTTAAATCTGGTTCAGTTTTGTATTTTTTGTCCGTATTGGTTAAAATGTGCACTCCATTTTTGGTTTCGTATAAAATAATCAAATGATTAATTTATATCTAATTAATAATAAAAAATAAAAGTAAATTATGTTGTATTATTTTTTAAAATTCTTTAAAAAATTAATTATTACATTACTAGGTATTAAATAAAAATCTTCTAACTTTAATATCATTTTAAATTTTTTTAGAAAATAAGCTCTTATAAAAATTTAAATTAACACTAAAATGATAAACAATAATTTTAAAAGTTTCATACTTATATCATATAAGTTAAGTTTTTTAAATAGTCGATTTGATCACACAGTACACTTAGTTGGTGTTTGGTTCGTAGAATGAAATCGGAATCGAAATCGAAATAGAATAAAATGGAAAGGAAACAATGCTGTTTGGTTTGACCACTAGAATCAAGCTCAGAATCATGATTAAAATGTTTGATTTGTCACTAGAATAGAATGAAAAAAGCTATAAATGACCTTAATACCCCTACATGTTGTAAAGTTCAAATAATATCATTTAATTACTATTTTTTCATCAGACAAAATACATTATTGAAATCATTATTTTTTTTTAAATAATTACTACTTAATTAAAAATAAATATATTATTAAAATTATTATTTTTCTAAATAGGGTTTAGGGTTTTGAGGTTTGTGATAAGGAATTTAGGGTTTAGGGATTTAGGATTTGGGGTTATATTTATGGGTTAAGGTTTAGGGTTAAAATTATTATTTTTCTAAAAAGGGTTTAGGGTTTTAGGATTTGGAATTTAGGGTTTAGGGTTTAGGGTTTTGGGTTTTGGGATTTATGTTTTAGGGTTTAGGGTTTTAAGGTTTAGGGATTTAGGGTTTAGGGATTTAGGGTTTAGGGTTTTGGAATTTTGGATTTAGGGTTTAAGGTTTTAGGATTTGGAATTTAGGGTTTAGGGTTTTGGGTTTTGGGATTTATGTTTTTGGGTTTTGGGTTTTGGGATTTAAGGTTTTGGGTTTAGGGATTTAGAGTTTAGTGTTTTAGGGTTTAGGTTTTAGGGTTTTAAGATTTGTATTTGGGTTTAGGGTTTTGGAATTTTGGGTTTAGGGTTTAGGGTTTTGGAATTTTAGGTTTAGGGTTTAAGGTTTTGAAATTTTTGGTTTAGGGTTTATGGTTTTGGAATTTTGGGTTTTAGAATTTTGAGTTTAAGGTTATATTTTAAGTGAGGGTAAAATTGAAAAAAAAAATTTAGATGAGAATAGAATTATGATTATCAAGAGGGAGAGAAGTAATTGTGATTCTTTTTCTTTTAATAATCGATTTCATTTTATTAGTTTGTTCCGTCCAACCAAACATGAGTTTGTTAGATACCCACGATCTTATGCAAAAATATTACTTGATTAAATGATATATAATATTTAAATAAGTATGTTTAAAACTATTATCACATTTTCATTAAGAATGTAAATTTGACCCACAATCTTAATCAAAAAATGTTATTTATTCAAATAATATATATATCAGAATATTTTTATTTATAATAATTTATTATAATATTATAATTGATAATTGTAATAATTTGATTTATTTTTTTTCAACCTTGTCATATAGAGTTTTTGTATGTAATATTCAAATTAGTATTTTAAAAACCTATTGCAGAACATAATTGCCCTAGGGATACAAGTTTAGGTCAAGTTCAAAACTTTAAGTTTAAATTAGTCTAAGAACGAACATTCTCGGGTTAGATTGTGTTTTTTAAATTAATTACAGGCATAAATATTGGTATTAAATAATCAGATTAGTTTTAAGTCTAATTTTTTAAAACTTTAAATTAAATTAATTTAATGTGTAAGCACCATATTAGATATTTCAATTCTTGTATTTATGTTAGATTAAATTTATTTAAATGATATAATTATAATTTTTTAAAAATAAAATAAAAATAAAAAACCACCAATAAGACTGTCCTATCCTTCTTTTTCTCTCTTCCCCTTCTTTATTCTTTCTTTCTCTAATTTCTCTCTTTTTCTCTCTCTTAATAACCATTTTTTTCAATTTTATTTTTTATTAATAAAATAATAATAAAAAGAGAGCAAAAGAAAGAGTATTTTTTTCCTCTTTTTAAATATTTTTTTAATAAAATACATATGTTTTATTTTACTTATAAACAAATTCAAATTTTTGAAATTTTTAATTTAATTAATTATAATTTTAAATTATATGATTTATAAATTTATAATTATATGATTTATAAATTTATAACTTTTATGTTAGTTAAGTTAATAGTGTAATTTAAAAATATATAAAAAATATTAAAATATTATAATTTTTTAAAGAAAATAAAAATTAAATATTTTATTAATAAAAATATATTTAAAAAAACAAGAATGAAGAGAAAAAAAAAGAACCCTCACCGACTCTTGCCCTTTTTATTGTTCAATCCCTCTCTATTCTCTCTCTTCATTTTTTTTCTCTACGTTCTTTTTTTTCTTCCTTTTTCTTTCTACATTTTTTTCTCTCTCTACATTTCCTCTCTCTTTCACTCCTGATTCACTGTCATACTTGTTTTTTTAATTTTTAATTTTTTATTAATAAAATAACGATAAGAAAATAACGATAGAAAAAATTAAAGATAAACAAAGAGAGAGATAAGAGGAGATTTTATTTTTTCTTTTTATTAATTAAATATATAATTTTAATTTTATTATTTAAAAATTTTAAATTTTTAAATTTTTTAACTATTTATTATGAATTAAAAAATATAAGATTAAAATATATAAATCCTATAGTTATAGGATTAAAATAATTACATATTTATTTTAAATAATTAAAAAAAATTATAAAACAATATCATGAAATATTTAAAGTATATATTTTATAAAAATTTAAACTTAACTCAAAGTTGAGATTTGAGTTAAGTCTAGGGGAATAAATGTGTAACTCTGGATAAAATCAAATAATTATTTAGATGAAGCGACCAAATTTATTAACTTCTCATATTAGGACTGGTCATTCAAACTTCAACGATCATAGCCTACAAGTTCCACCGCATTCGGCAAATATGTTTTATATTAAATTACGTAAACATTTAAACTAAACGATAAATCACCACTATCAGAAGTCAGGCCGAAGAGAAATCGGTTTTCTTAGAGAGAGAGAGAGAGAGAGTCATTTGGGCCGTATATATATTTTAAAAAAAATCCTTAGTAAATCTTATAACACTTGTTTTTTCAAATTACTTTTTAATCTTTAAGTGAAAACACGTACTAAAATTAAGTGAAAAAAAAACGTAAGATGATGCTACTCAAGCTAATGAGAATTTTGATATAATGAAAATATATTTTAAATTTTTAATTAATTTTTTCAAACTAATAGAAACTTATACAAAAAATTTATTAATTGGTACCATAAAAAACAAAATACATCCTCTATCCAAATGGAATAAAATAAAAATAAAATCATATCTCACAAGATATTCGATAACTATCATTTGTAACCGATCTATTCATTCTTTATTTTCAAATTTTATTTTTATTTTTCTTTAATTGATTATTTAGTGGTTAAAACATTTTTGTTGTTAAAAAGCTTAATGAAAAGCTCAAAAGTTCTAAACACATAGAGCACTTCAATTTTGATCATCTTTGGAACTTGAAGAACAATTTAATGATTAGAAGTAAGATTTTTACTTTACTTGTTTTTGATCCATTTAGTTTGTTTATTTCGTATTTGGGTCGATTAATTTATGCTTAAATTTAATATCAGAGTCCATATTACCTCGGTCTTAATTAGTTTAAAATGATCTCTACTTTGCTCTATTTCACTGAACACTTTAAAATTGGGTTTTTTGAAAGACTCGATTTTGATACATATGAAAATTTTAAATTATTTCATTATTGATATTTCAATGATTCTATGAATTAAAACGTGAAAAATCATGAAAAACATCATTCTGATTTACTGTTAGGATTCATTGGAATGTATTAATTAACTTTTATTTAAAATAACTTTCTTGATTCAAACTGAAATCATAAATCACTTGAAAATTTAATTATGAGAATTTTGATAAAAAAAATGTTGATTTTGGTCGCCAAAATTACGAGATACGATCGAGACTCCAATCGGGTTAAAATCGGGTCGTTCTGACCCGGCTAAAGGTTAAAGATGAAGTGGGGGAAAAATCTGTTCACGTGACTTGAACCCAGGTCTCTTGGGTTAGAGCCAAGCGTATAGACGAATGGGTTACAAAAAATTTGTATTATTTTGTATATAGATCTTATTATTATATATATATTCATAATTTGATTTTTAATTTTGGCTAATATTAATACTGAATTAAAAAATATAATTTTAATGTGATTAATTTATTTAACTTAGTTTTATCATATGTAGAATGTTTATTATATATGTGACATTTATTTAAATAATTTTGACACATTAAAATTTATTTATGATTAAATACAATATGCTTAAATTATTTATTTTGGTATTTGTATGAATAGACTATACATATAAAATTTGGTTAAATAATTTATGCATAATGAAATTAATTGTTAATAGCTCTTTATGAATTTAATTTGTGCTTAAATTATTTATTTTGCTTGTATAATTTATTGTCATTTATTTATACATACAATCTTAAGATAAATAATATTTGTACATTTGGAATTAAATTAATATTGCTTATGATTTTATGCAATAGTTGAGCCTAAGGATTTAGTTAATATTTAAGTGATTTGTATAGTTTAATTAATTAAGAAGTAGTCACAACATCTTTAATTAATTAATACTATAATAAGATTTATTTAGGATAACATTTAGAAAAATAAATATTAATTATGACTAATCATATGTGATATAATAAATCTTATCCTATAAGAATTTTTATTATATTTAGTGTGATTAATTAGGATATAATATCAAATTATATTTTTTAATTTACTCATTGGAATTAGAAAAATAAACATAATTTGATGGTTTTATTATAAAGTTAAGATGAATTTAATTGATTTAGAACTTTAGTCCACATGCAAGTTTTATATTACTAGATTCATGTTTTTATGATTTATATTGGTAAAGAATGTCTTTAATTTAAGTCTCAAATTTTAATAAGCATATAATCTTTAATCATAACTTCACAACCTGAGAATTTCTTTGATATTTGTTGTGATATTCTTGAATTTAAAGGGGATAATTATAAAGTATGAAAGGAAAGAATTCTCCTTCATCTAGGAAGGATAGATATTGACTATGCTATTAAGAAAAATGAACCACCTAAAATTATTGATAATCACCTTAGCATGATGTCCATTAAGATTAAGATCTCTACTGGTATTCGTAGTTCTGTTGATCAGCATAACAATGTTTAGGACCTATTAAAAGTCATTGATAATCAGTTCGTCACTTCAAATAAGGCTTTGGCAACACTATTATTATGAAGTTCTCTTTTTTAAGACTTACCAGTGGGAAAGATAAATCTTAAAACAAACATATAGGGAAAATAATAGTTCCACCTCAAGTTGATATTAAGAAAGAAGCTAGGTGTCTCTTCTGTAAAAAGAAGGGACACATGAATAAGGAATGTATCAAATTCCAAAAAAGGCAATCCAATCTTGTTTGTTTGTTATGAATCTAATATGGTTAATGTTAATAGTAACATCTGGTAGATTGATTCTAGATCTACAAGCCATATTCAAACTCTTTACAATGTGTGCGAAACCCAAGAAAGCCATTAAGAAGTGAGCAATATATCTTATTTGGAAACAAGATTGGCTCACATAATGAGGTTGTGGGAATATGCAGCTTGATTTTAAGTAGTGGTTTTGTTTTAGAATTAGAAAAGACCTTTTATGTTCCAAGTTTCTCTATAAACTTGATTTCGATTTCAATACTTGTATCTTCTGGTTATTCCTTTCACTATTCAAAAACATCTTTCATTTTATTTAATAAATTTGATTATGTTGGGAATGATATTTTTTCTGATTGTCTTTACTACATTAATTTACGAAATAATGTCACTCATAACGCTATACATGTTCAAGCTCGCACTAAAAGGTGTATTATTGACGAAGACTCTTCTACATTATGGAATAAGAGATTAGGACATATCTTCAAAGAAAGAATTAAAAGATTAGTGAAAGATGGGGTACTTAGTACTCTAGATTTTACTCATTTTAAGACATGTATGAATTACATTAAGGGAAAACATACTAACAAATCAAAGAAAGGTGTCATTATGAGTTCAGACATATTAAAAATCATACATACTGATATATGTTTTCTATACATAGACATATAAGGTCAGAAATATTTTATCACCTTTATTGATGATTTTTCTCGATATATGCATCTTCACATGCTTCATAATAAGAGTGAAGCATTAGATGCCTTCAAGATCTTTAAGGTTGAGGTAGATAAGCAATGTGGAAAGCAAATAAAGGTCGTGAGATCATATAGAAGTGGTGAATATTATGGTAAATATATTAAGAATGGATAAGCGTCAAGTCTGTTTGCTAAGTTTCTTCAAGAGCATGAGATAGTTACCCAATACACTATGCCTAATTTATGAGACTATAATGGTGTAGCAAAAAGAAGAAACCAAACATTATTGGACATGGTATGGAGTATTCTTAGCTACTCCAATCTTCCTAAATCCTTGTGAAATGAAGCTTTAAAGATAGTTATGTATATATTAAACCAAGTTCCAACCAAGTTTGTCTCAAATATGCCATTTGAATTATAGAGAGGTTGGAAACTCAGTTTGTGACATATTCACATTTGGGGATGCCCAGCTGAAGTGAGGATTTATAATCCACAAGAGAGAAAGATAATCTCAAGGACCATTTGTGGGTATTTCTTTGGATATGTTGAACAATCTAAGGACTATAGATTTTATTCTTCATTTCACAACACTATGTTTGTTAGATCAAGAAAGGCAAAATTTATTGAGTATGATATGATTAATGGGAGCGATCAAATCAGAAATATAGTTTCTGATACTAATCATTTAGAGTCTAAACCTTCCATTTCAGGATCTAGATTGGTTTTTGTTCACAACACCCCTCAAGTACAAGCTAATGTTGAATAATCAATCATTGAAATTCCATAAGTTGTTGACAACATTCCAATATATCAGACTGTTCAGGAGATTCTTGAAACTTATGAACAACAAATTGAACCTCATATTTCCCAAGAAGATGATGGTGAGACATTAAGAAGATCTACTAGAACTAAAAGGTCAACAATTTCTAGTGATTATATTGTATATCTACAAGAATCTGACTGTAATATTGGAGTTGAAAATGATCCCGAATCCTTTTCACAGGCTATGGGTTGCAAAGAATTTGAATTTTGGTACAAGCTATGAAGGATGAGATGAGTTCCATGAAAAGTAATGAAGTGCGGAATCTAGTTGAGTTGCCTAATGGTGCAAAAACCATTGGATGTAAATTAATCTTTAAGACAAAGAAAGATTTATTGGGCAACATTGAAAAAGACAAGACCAGATTAGTCGCTAAGAGATTAACTCAAAAAGAAGGAATTGATTATATAGAGACTTTCTCCCATGTATCTAAGAAAGATTTTGTGCATATTATATTGACATTAGTAACCCATTTTGACCTTTAGATGCCACAAATGGATGTGAAAAATAATTTTCTCAATGAAGATCTAAAAGAAAAGCTTTATATGAAACAACTTAAAGGATTTCTTTTTAATAATGGGAAACATTTGGTTTGTAAGATAAATAAATCCATATACAGACTAAAACAAGCATCTCGTCAATTGTATTATAAATTTCATGGAGTAATTTCTTAATTCAGATTTTTTGAAAACCACACGAACTAATGTATATACTAGAAGATTAGTAGTAGTAGGGTATGTTTTCTTATTTTATACATGGATAACATTTTGCTTGCAACTAATGATAAGGGTTTGCTACAGGAGGTAAAACAATTCCTCCTTAAAAATTTTGATATGAAAGATATAGGTGAGGCATCTTATGTCATTGGAATTAATATCCATAGAGATAGACTTCAATGTGTCTTGGGTTTATCTAAAAAAACCTATATCAATAAAGTGTTAGAGAAATTTTAAATGAAAGATTGTTCACTAAGTGTTGCTCCCATTGTGAAGGATGATAAGTTCAATTTGGATCAATGCCCAAGGAATGATTTTGAAAGATAAGAAATGAAGAACATTCCATATGCTTCTACTATTGGAAGCTTGATATATGCTCAAGTTTGCACAATACTTGACATTACATTTGTTGTTGGAATATTGGGACGATATGAGAGTAATCCAGATTTTGACTACTAGAGAGCTACTAAGGTAGTGATAAGGTGCCTTCAAAGAACCAAGGAATTAATGCTAATATATAGATGAACCAACGATCTAGAAGTAATTGGCTACTCCGATATGGACTTTATTGGTTGTGTTGATTCACACAAATCAACTTCTGGTTATATTTTCACGCTTACCGATGGAGTTATGTCTTAGAAGAGTATGAAGTAGTCCTTGACTGATACTTTCACTATGAAGGTCGAGTTTATTTCATGTTTTAAGATCACATCACATGGTGTATGGTTGAATAGTTTCATTTTTTGGCTTATATTAGTTGACTCTATTTCTAGGTCATTGAGATTGCACTATAATAACTCTTCTACTATGTTTATGGCTAAGAATAACAAGAGTGATAGTCGTAGTAAATACATCGACATCAAATATTGGCCATAAGAAAACGTGTTAAGGAAAAGAAGGTAGTTATTGAGCACGTTTACACTGAGTTAATGATTGCTGATTATTTGATTAAGGACATGCCACTACTGAAATTTAAGGATCATATAGAGAAAATGAGAATTGGTTTCATTTTGTAAAGGTATATATTTAGTTTATTACTAAAACATTTATATATTATAATATTTTCTTATATTCATGTGTACCTTAATTTATTTGAGAAAATATATTTTGTATAAGACCAAGAATAAATATAGGATTTATTCATTATGTATTGTTATCACATAAATTGTAATACTTAAGAAACTAAATACATTATAATACATAAAAGATAGTACTTGTTCTTTGAGTACATATCGCCATGATTCATGTGTTTATTTTTTAAGAAAGATAATTGATGTGATTAAGTTGAACGTTTGGACTATGTGGGAGAATGTAACTGATATGTTCTCCATTTTCAATTTTATTCTCTATTTTTCTTTAACGAATCATTTAGTGGTCCAAACGTTTCTGTCATTGAAGACCTTGTCGGTGATGGCTGAAGTTGATAACGGATGCCAATACTTTGATGGGAAGAACAACTATAAAAGGGGTGTTATGGTCCCTAAGTTCAACACATAATGGTAGCATAATACACTATCTAATTTGAGTGTTGTTGAGAGCTTAGAAGATCTAAATACGTAGAGCATTCCAATTTTTATCATTTTTAGAGCTTGAAGAACAATTCAATGGCTGAAGGTAAAATCCTTATTTTATTTTTTTTATCCCTTTAATTTTTTATTCTATATTTAGGTTGATTAACTTATGCTTAAATCATTGGCGTAGTTCTGACGACTACGGTGAAGTTAAGGTGACAATTGTCAAATTTAAGATATTACATATCATATTTTCGAGAAAAATATGTTAACTCTAAATATAATATCTTACATATTTTTAGTTTAGATGTAATACCTTAAAAAAATTTCAAGTCAGATGTACGACCTTACATCATGTAACTTCGATTATGATAGTAGGAATTCTAACGAGACTTTCATCTTATTTATTGAAATTATAAAATGAGATTCTTTTTATTTTTTATTAGATAATTTAATATAAAAATATGAGTATTGAGAGAATTTTATAAAATAATAAAGATATTTATGACAAAAATAATATATATATATACTAATTTTATTTGTACACATTTTGCTACATAAAATGTCCATTTTTTATTATTATTGATGTTAATAGATGAGTCACGTTATCATATTAGTTGGGACAAACAACAATCAAAAGAAAATATAGTGTATTTTTGAGTTAAAATGTGGTGAAAATAAGTGAATAATGGCCATATATATAAAAAAAATTGGTAATATAATATATCTTGTATATGCATTACATATTTTGAAAATTATTGCATCTCTTTGTAAAATTGAGTGGAGGAATGCTAATGAAATAAATTTAAATATATATTTATATTTATATTAATTATATTATTGTATGTGATAAAATAATTTAAATTTATATTAAGACTCTATTCATGATTTAAATATAAGAGTTTACATAGTTTGCATTTCAAATTTCAACGAGGTTACCTAAAATTAATGCTCCATTTTTTAAATATATAAATGTCAAAGTATTAATTTAATATTTTTAATTTTCTTAATTATTTAATCAATTTAATTCTATTCTTTAATTTGATATTTTATGTACAATATTTAATCTTGCCAATTTAACACATTTTTTATTTGACATTTTTGATAACTTATTTTTTGAGATTGTAATTTAATAAAAATTGTTATTATTACATATAAATAAACAAAAAAATATTATTTTTTGTATTTTAAAAAATATCTTATATTTATTTATTACATAAAATATAATTTTATTTACTATCAAATAATTTATAATACAAAATTTGATTAGCTTAATATCTTTTGAAATAAATGCCATCTCTATGAAGAAATTTATGTTGGTTTGGCCCCCGGTTATTTGTATTTTGTACATCATTCTTATATATATATATATATATATATATGTTAGATGATGGGGGAGTATTCCACTAAAAAGAAAAAAAATGTAATTTATTTTAAAAAACAATTACGAGTAGAATGCTTGATGCTTCAATGACCAATTTACTTTGGTTGTTGGGTTGTTGCTTCCATGTTACATCCTCGGTTATGCTTTATTTGGTCAGACATAGTGAAAGTGATTCAAATGGATATTGATTTGATCATTTGTACTTCTTCCTTCACATGCAATTCGGGTCCTCCCGCTTATTTATTTATATTTTTAGTTGTCCGTTATTCACATACTATTTTGTCTTTGTCATTTTCATAGCCTTTAATATAGGGTATGACCCTTCGCTCTCTTTCAGTCATGTTTCAATAATAACACCCACCCCAATTTCTCTCTATTTTGTTGGAAAACTAAAGTATATTATATTAGTAAAAAATAAGATTATAAAAATTAATAATGTTTTTGTACATAGAGTTCATTCTTTACTATTAAATTTTTACATATATAGTATAAAAGTTTTAATTAATAGAGCCAAAATCTTATACGCGGTGACAAAAAAAAAAGAGTATTGAAAAAATACAAAGACACAAAAATATAATAAAATAAATTAAAAATAATTTTAGATGATTTTAGATGTAATATTACACATTATACAAATAAGATAATCTTTTACGATTGAAAGAGCCATAATGATTATATATTTTGACATTCGATTGATGAGTTAAGAAAAAAACAATAAATTTCTTAACAAAAAAAACATATAAGCTAAAAATATATATACGCTTCACAAAAACAAAGAAAGATAAGTGATCCAAGTTGACATAGAAAATATAATAAATGGATTGAAAATACAAAGTGTTTGAGACAAATGACTTGCTATTTGATTGGAGATGTTAGAGAAAACAAAAAGATAACACATATTCATTAAAAAAAATATTATGATAAAGTTTATAAGAATTTTAAGTGGTTTAACTAATTGAATTAAAGTTTTGATATTAAAAATCTCATGATTCGTATGGACTTTGATAATGTCACGTCCCAAAAATACAGGTAAGTAAATTTTGAGAAGAAAATTATATTAAAAAAATTTTTCTTAAATAATCATGAAAAATCAATTCATTATAAATAATTCGGAGACCTTTTAAAAAAATTCTATTTAAAATGCAAAATTCAGAAACTTAAATAAAAAAAATTTATAAAGTTAATTAAAATACATTAAATTATAGTCGTCTCAACCTCCTTAAACATAAATTGTAATAGCCAATAAAATAAATAAGAGTTTAAGTCAAACTTTTTAACGTCTGAATCCTCTATGAAAAACCTTCATATCTTTACCATAATTATCTCAAATATTGCAATTGAAAGGTGATTGAAGAGTGAAGAGTGAGATTACATCTAAGAAGGAGTCTATTAAAAAATAATATTATGACAAACAAATATTTATGATGCATGCCACATATAATAAATTTTATGAATGAAAATAATCATCGATATTATGTATACAATATGGGGAGATTTATTTACAAAACAGGGTATACTTAATGTTGGGTGAAAATAATTCACGTCATGTAACATAATATAAAAAGTCATTGTTAGCAATATGTCTCACAAGCTAGCCGAGTCAGTGCTAAGTCTTAAGATAAGCTTCAGTATCACTTAAATATCTAACATATAATTGACCATCATTTGAACTCTTAATTATCTGATAATTAGATAATTAAGTTGATAAAACTTTAACATTTGAATGTAAATCTATCTCTATGGGTAAGAATCATCAACATATATATTATCTCTTATAAATATTCACCATAATTCATTATAAAAAAAGAATTTCTTCTAAGATCTCTTCAACACATAGCAACTTCTCCTTTCAATTACAGACAATGAGATCTATTTTGTCTCTCTCTCACTATATCTCTCTACATCGCAAAGAGAGATACTAGTCTATTCCTCTTCATTACTTGGACTTACTTAAGTATCGAAGGGCCAAAGGCTATCACACTTCATAGTCGTCCAAGATTCTAATGGTGTGTTTTCTATTCTCGTGTTCATAGAAAACGAGAAATGCACCAATCATTAATATTGACAAAAATAGACATCAACATCTACCTCCGTTTGTAGGAACAAGTGTGCTTTGGTAGTTGAATTATGATTAGAAAGAAAGATCTACATTGCTCTCACATATTCTGAATTAGATGGTTCTTGAAAAAAGTTCTTAGAAGTTAAGAAGAAAACCGCTTCAGAAGAAGTTGACTTTACAAGGCCACTAAAGGAAATACCTTTTTGTTCTTTTAAGATGAACCAACGTATTGACTTGGATAGTCGAGTTTTTGTAAAGGACGATGAAGTCTCACCTTATGTCTAACAAGTTGTATAGCCACATGTGAAAGTTCCAAGAACCAAACCTCTGTTCCCAATAAAGAATAGAGAACAATGGTTCACACCTTTTCTAGCCCCGTCAGTACAATCACTTGATGGATAAAATATATCCGACAAATAATGGCCAAAAAAACTTGATGAAGTTGCCCAAGCATCGCCAATTGACCCTCTAAGGTTTACAAGCACCTAAACTTAAAAACGTCCATGTGGCATCTTCCAATGTCCACCATACACCAGATTCGTTCCATAACCACATTGGGTCAGATCAAAGAAATGAATTTTTCTGATGGGGTTTAGGCTCATAGATCGGACAAACAAGTTCAATCTATATAGTCCATAAACCAACACGCATGCACCATATTCATTGCCACCAAATGGTGGCTCAATTTTCAACACCTTTATAAGTGAGGCATCCTGGGCTGCTGAACATAGAAGCCATGTTGGTTGGATATGGTGGCATAACCAGAAAGAGACCCATATTTCACTTTTCTATCCAACCGATTGTCCTTTATCTATAGCTCAAAATTTGTGCATTGTATGAAAAATCTGAGACTAACATTGAAAATATCACATGCCAAATAGCCAAACCTCAAAATTTCATATCGAAAGGACATTGGGGTGGCCCATACGCTTTACCACGCACCACTAGAGTGAGTGGGTACTAAATGGGTCAATTTTGCACAAAAACTTGTCAAAATTGGTCTGGTTTGTCAAAAATACCTAGAAATTGGTTCAAGGCCAATTCACCCATTTTCTGCCAGTTCTCAAAGAAATAAAATCAATTTTGGAATCCACTCGATGAGATGATTCTTATAACTATATATTCAAAAAAATTGATATATGTGCAAAAATAAACGTGTAAATTTATGTGTATAAAGAGACCCTTCACACCTCCAATTCAATCAAAACTATAGGAAAATGATCACCCATTTTTCTATTCATTTAGATCATGTTTGCAAAGATATTATATATTCCCTCAATCATATTTATAATAGCATTCTTAAAGAGTGACCAATCACTTTTCACAAAAATAATAAAACAAGGCACTTGTTTCAACACTCAAAATGACGAGGATAACATCTGAGGCCATTATAAATGCAACACAAGTACATTTTTTAGATATTTTCTCATATATCTATAATAAAGTATCAAAACCATCACACTTATGAAGTCTTACTAGAAAAGGATGGTTGATAAATTCTATAAGGATTTAAGCACCATCATCGAGGAAAGACTTGTATTATCAGGTGGTATAAAAGCATCACCTAACTCGACGCGCACCAGATCATTAATGATTTGAAAAAATGTATATTTTAGTTCTAAAATTTTAAAATTATAGGACTTACATGTAAGGACTAAAATATACATTTTTTAAATCATAGGATTAAAACTTATATATTTTTAGATTAAAATAGCCATTTTTATTAACATTAAAGTATCATTGATGCCCTTTTCTCGTTATTTTTTCAGATTAAATATAATAACTTGTGCGATATTTGATTCTACAAAAGCGGTACTAGTAATTAGGTAACTTATTTATGATATATAGGCCAAAAGAAGAGATGTCAAAGTTTGAGGTTTGTCGTTGGGAGACATAAAATAGGAGGGAGGAGGTATATATAATGATAACTTTCCTTTAAAACTTGGCCTCTTAGATTCTAACAGGTTTAATGAAACAAATTTTAATTAATATAACATAATATTATTAATAATTATAATTAAATTAATAAAATTATATCTAGTAAAAAAATATCTTATTATTTATAATTTTAATATAATTAATATATATAGAATTACTTTTTTATAAAATCTAATAGAAAGAGCACAAGGTTAGGAATTTGCCATGCGTTTTTCCTCTGAATTTGCATGGGGCCTCGTTTGGGATATAGTCGGATAGAGCGGATCCATAAGGTATATATATATATATATATATATATATATTCTCTTTGCATTTTTTTTTTATATATATGTATGTATTATCTTTGCTTTTATTTAGACTCTCTTTGCTTTTTTTTAATAAGATTGTCATCAAAGCCATTCATATTTATGAATTTAATTTATCTTGCATTTGAATTTCATGTTTATGGTTTAATTATTTACATTTGACGTGTTGTCGTAGTGAAAATATTTTTTAAAAATTAAAAAATAACATTTTAAAATTTATAACAATAAAAATGATACATAAATATTAAACTTTTTTTAATTACACGACGTTTAACATTAAGTAATAATTTAATTTAAATAGAATCATAATTTTTGTTGTTTTTCTTCCTTTTCAATTGTTTTTTAAAAAATCATTAGAGAATATTTTTTAAATCCATTCTAAGAAAAATTATAAATTAATAATATAATAAGATTAATGGTCTTAATTTATTATTTATTTTTGTTAAAAAAATTTGAATTAAAATTATTAAAACAGTTATTCAACGATAATTAAATTTTGAATTAAAATTGTTGTGATGGCGGTTAGTTAGGTTTTTAATATATTTCAAATTTTTTCTTTTCTTTTCGATTCTTGTTTTAAAGTAATTTTCAGTTTTTTTGTTTCTTTCTTCTTGTTTTATTGTAATTTTCAATTTTTTTCACGCTCTTTCGTTACACTCTCATTTTCTTGTAGGAAGAAAAAAATAAGAGATACGAAAGAGAAAAGGAAAACATTGATAGACGGAGGAAAGATAGAAAGAAAGAAAGAAAATGAAAACAGACATAAAAGAGACAAAGTAGGAAAAGAAAATAAGCGAGAGAGAGAAAGAAAAAAAAATTTGTATTATGTATTTAGAGTTAAATAGAGTTTAAATATTTAAAAATTCGTAAAATAATAAATTGTGATATAAATTTATTATTATTTTATTATTGTAACTTAAGAGATAAGTTTTCGTAATTATTTAATAACAATGATGAGCGAAAAAATTATCTTAAAAATTGTACGTGATATATAGATTTCGGTCATTTATTTTATATGTTATTTAAATTTTATATTTATAATTTATACATATAATTATATTTGTGTATTTTTTTAAATTTTAATAATATAATTTTATTATTAATTTATTTATTCATGTATTATTCCTACATTTTTTTCTCTTTTTGAGACAAATAAATTAAAAAATTTAATTTATTTATTCATGTATTACTTTTTATAATTTTTTCTTTTCTAATATTCAAACAAACTAGTACATTTTAGAGTCTCTATTCATCATTCATTTGAACTGAAAATTTTAATTTATTTTACTTTGTTATCTGGTACCGCAAGTCTCGTAATACTGTTTAATGTTATACCAATATTCCTCTTTTGCGTTCTAATTCTACGTATTATTATTATTATTTTGAAATTTCTTTTATGTTTATGATCTGTTAGTATCATTAGTATCTCCTACTTTTACTACCATTTTTTTATTGTTTGGTTCTTATTATCTTCATTTACTATTTTTTTCCTCTCTTCTTGTTGTTTATTTATTTATTTGCAGTTGTTTCTATGATAATCTTTTTAGTGTTTTAATTCATTTACATCTTTTTTAATATTTTATTTATCAATATTCATATTTCATGTCTTGATTATATTTATTTATTAATCTTTTATTTTATTTGCACGAACTAATTATATTTTATTTTATTGTGAGAATAATTTGATAAATATATTTATTTATACGAACTATTTTCTTAAATAAAGTTTAATTTTATTTATGAGATTTGAAGTAATCATTCTTTTGTCACAAACTAAGAACTCAATTGTAAATGTTGCTAACTTTATCGTAGGTGATTCTAATTTGAACTAAATAAGGAGGCTTATATAATGAGAAAAATTTAATGGTTTAAACTTTAAGAGATGAAAGAGTAAAATGATGTTCTATCTTTCCACCTTCAATTTTGTAAGGTTCTTAACTGAAGAAGCTCACAAGCACAATAAAAATAAGGGTAAAGGCAAGCTGAGTAAAAGATTTAAATTAGGACCTAGAAAAACAACTTTTAAGAAGCCAAGTTTTAGAGGGATTTATTTTAACTGTTAAAGAACGGGGCATAAAACCCCAAAACTATAAGTTTTCAAAAAGAAACATGAATCGTAAGGCAAGTATGGTTGATGACATCACTCATAATATCTCTAATATTGACTTTTGTGCATTCGTTTCTAAGGTGAACTTGGTGGGATCAAACACAAAAGAGTTTTGGATTGATACTGGTACAACAAGCTACATATGCTTAAATAAAAAGGCTATTCACTACTTTTGAATCAGTGAAAGATGAAGGGAAACTCTTCATGGGAAATTTTATCGCATCAACCATTCAAGGACAAGGCCAAGTCAAACTGAAGATGATCTCTAAGAAAGAGCTTATATTAAAAAATGTACTCTATGAGCTAGATATCTGTAAGAATCTTGTTTCTGGCTCATTGCTAAACAAGCATGGCTTTTGGATTGTGTTTGAATATGATAAGATCGTTTTGACCAAAAACGAGATGTTTGTGGGAAAAAGGTGTGTATCTAATGGGTTATTTAAACCCAATGTAATGACTATAAAAACTAATAATACTAATAAGATTAATTCTTCTACTTATTTGCTTGAGTCTTTCAACTTGTGGCATTATAGGCTAGGTCATATTAATTACGATACGTTGCATAGACTAATTAACATGAAACATATACCCGCATTCTGAATAGGTTCAAAGCATAAGTGTGAGACATGTATTGAAGCAAAAATGACTAAGTCATCATTTCATTCGATTGAAAGGAACATTGAACCCCTTGACTTAATCCATAGTGATATATATTATTTGGAATTTCTTGAAACAAGGAATGACAATAAGTATTCTATTACTTTTGTTGATGATAGCACCAAATATTCTTCAATGGAAAGAAGCCATTAATGATAAAATTGAGTCACTTCTACAAAATCACACTTAGAAACTAGTTTACTTAACTCCAAGTAGTAAAACACTAGGATCCAAATGGATTTTCATGAGAAAACGTAAATCAGAGAGATCAATTGAAAAGTACAAGACCAAGCTTGTAATTAAGGATACAAACAATGACATAACCTTGATTATTTTGATATTTATTCTCTGGTGGTGAGAATAACATTTATAAGGATGATAATTTTTATCGTCGTTTTGCGAAAATCTTGAAATACATCAAATGAATGTAAAGACAAGATTTTTAAATGGAAAGTTAGATGAAGAAATCTACATGGACCAACCCAAGGTTTTTTCATGCATAGGGCAAGAATGAAAGGTCTGTAAATTGGTGAAGTCTTTATATGGCTTCAAACAAATACCAAAATAATGGCATAAAAAGTTCGATAATATCATGAGGAGAAAAATGGCTTAAAAATCAACAAATGTGATAAATGTGTATACGTCAAGGACAAAGAAGATGGTTATGTTATCTTGTGTCTTTACGTTGACGACATGCTAATTATGGGTAGTAATGATCAAATCTACTAAGAGTATATTGAATTCAAGGATTAATACGAAATACATGAGGCCTTTTGATGTAATTCTAGAAATAAAGATTAAGGATATCAAGCAGTCTTATTCTAAGTCAATGTCATTATATTGACAAAATACTTAAGAAATTCAACAATAGTGATTATGAAATTATGAGAACACCAATAGATGAAATATACACCTATCTAAGAATAAAAGTGATAGTGTGTCTCAACTAAAATATTCTAGAGTGATAGAAAGTCTTATATACTTAATGAATTGTACGAGACAAGACATAGCTTACGTTGTAAGTAAACTAAGTAGATATATTAGTAATCTAGAATTTGATCACTAGAAAAGTATTACAAGACTACTTAGATACTTAAGATATACACATAACTATGGACCGTACTAAATAAGATATCCTACTATATTAGAAGGATATAGTGATGCAAATTGGATATCTGACATGAAAGACTCAAAGTCTACCAGTTTGTATGTTTTCATACTAGGTGATGCAATTTTTCATGGAAGTCCACTAAATAAACATGCATTGCTAGATACACGATGGAATTTGAGTTCGTTATTTTAGATAAATGTGACGAAGAAGCCAAATGGTTGCGCAATTTTTTAGTGAATATTCTTAAGTGGGTGAAGCCTGTATTTACAATATACATCCATTGTGATAGCCAATCTGCTATTGGTAGGGCACATATCAATATGTATAATGATAAGTCTCGACATATATATTGTAAACATAATATCATTAGACAATTATTCTCAATTAGGGTTATCTCTATTGATTATGTGAAGTCAAAGGATGATGTAGATGATCTTTTAACTAAAGGGTTAAATTGAGAGTTAGTTGATAATTCATCAAGAGAAATGAGACTAAAGTCCATGAATGAATAAGTATTTACAAAGGAAAATCATCATATTTAACTGGAGATCCCAAGATCTAGGTTCAAAGGGATAACCTAATTGTAAAGACTTAGTAAGATCACTGTAGGGTGTTTACCCTCAAGTCCATTCATACGATGAAAATAGTGATACTCGTAAGATATAAGGTAGGTTAAGGCTTTTAAGATACCCAAGTGAAGTATGCAGTTACTCTTTGGATTACTTTTAAAGACAAGAAATCACCTATGTGAAGGAAGAATGAGGTTGTTTCGAAAGAGAATTGTATAGGGCTTAATTCTTTAGATACTCTCACAGAACTAGGCGTATGTTCCATCGCGTCTATTGGTTAGTCAGTAAGATAAATATACTTTCACAGAAAGTTCAAAAGGTAACACCTATTTATCATATTTATGTTTCGTGAAATAATAAACTATAATATAAGTTTATTATTATTTGATCATTATATATTGTGAGATAAATTTTCGTATTTTTCTATCATCTACGGTGAGCGAAAAGTTATTTTAAAGACACTTTATGATACACAAACCTTGATCATTTATTTTATTTAAATTTAATATTTATAATTTATACATATATTTATATTTATATTTATATTTGTGTATTTTTTTTAATTTTAATAATATGATTTTATTTTTAACTTAATTATTCATATATTATTTTTTACACCATCAAATTGAGATTTAAAAAAATAATTTTATCTTTCTCTTATAAATTTAAATCGATTCAAATACAATGATATAAAAAATTAAAAAAATATATTAGTACTAATGGTTTTGTGATGAATATATGGTGTAAATTACATAAATGTAATCCCTTAACTTTTTAGTAATAGTATAATCAAGTTAATATTATTTTGTTTATTTTATTTTATTATACTCATCTTACACTCTTAGTGAAAACTTTTTGTGCTCGTTATTTACATAAGAATTTGTAGATTTCAATTACATGGGGTGTGTATCGATTTTGAGCTAATTTACTTAGCAAAATCAATTAAATTTATTGTTGCTCATCGATAATTTTCTGATGAAGCTCGATAAAATCTCTCTTCCAATAAAGCTCGATAAAATCTCTCTTCCAATAAAGCTAACGTTATATTCTTATTAAATTAAAATGTCTTTCTCTATTTAAAAAATAAAAAAATAATTGAGATGTGTCACATGTATACATTAAAAGGGAGGGAATTATATTTGTCAGATAAAGAACTAATCAGAATGACACAAATTTTTGTTTTTGTCATTATATATTGGTTATGCATGTGGTCATAGGCTCGAGGCCCCTACCTACTCCAAGTGAAGAGACAATTCAAAATTGTCGGTTTTTTATTGTTGGGTTTGGGATATCAGAAATGCATTATATGGTACTCTAACTTAAATACAAGTTTATTTCTATAATTATTTTCTTAAAATGTATTTTTATTCGAAAAATATAGTAAAAATTTATTACTTTTGTATAAGATATTATAATTTCACTAATTATAAAAATATATATCAAAAATTAAAATAAAATCATAAATAAAAAAAATACAAAAATATATATTTTTAAAACAATTATTTTTTATTCAAATCTATCTAAATTCATATTTTTAAATTATAATTAAAGTAAAATTTAAAAATATCTACGTATATATATTTTTTATTTTTAAATTTTTAATATATTTTTTTATAATTAATGAATTTATAATGTTACATATAAAATTAATGAAATTTTATATATTTTTTATTATATTTAATATTTTTTTATTGACGTATTTTTATTTATATAAAAAATTATAAATAAGGAATATAATTTTTGAGAGAATAAATATTACTTTTTTAAAAAAAGTGAGCATTTATTTGTGATATTTTTTATTTTATAGTAAATCGAATAACAAAAATAGAGCTATTTTTATAATATTCTTATATTTCACCTTAAAACCAATCAAAGAAATACCAAAAATATATAATTATTTTTTATATATAAATTATAAAATACATCTGGATTAAAAAATAATATAAATAGATGAAAAAAATTCAACAGATAATTATAAAAATAACATTTTTTCTTTAATTTATTATATGAAATATTTATAATTTTTTTCAACAGATAAATAATGTACATTTTTTATGAGAAGAAAGTATGTATAACCTTTCGTTTCAATAGTTTCATCTGCAAAACCTTTAACTAGTTTTAAATTCGTACCATTTTATATATAACTTACCTATTTAATTAATTTTATTATTAACTCCCATAAAAACTACATTCTCCATGTTATAAATATATATATAATATTGAAAATTGGCCGTGAATTAAGAATAAAACTTTATCTTTAAAGAAAAAATTTCAATTTTTTTTAACACCTAACATATATTCAGTGTATATTTTTTAAATTTTATTTTCTGATATATATATTCAAAAATATTATTAAATAAATATTTATACCATCAAATAATAGTAATACATGCATCAATAGTATATTTATAAAAATTATCATAATAGCATATATGAACAACTAAAGGGAAGGTAATTATTTTGTGTTCATAATCTATTTATAATTGATTTAATTATAATCATCCCACATATATGTAAGTTACATCTTATTGAATTATTGAATTATAAAATTATAAAATTATGTGATATAAGTTTTAAATAAAATTAAATGATTAATATAATTACATAAAATAATTGATCCAATTAAGATGATGTAACAACTCGATTAAAATGTATAAAATAAAATCATAATATATTTAAATTTAAATATTTAATTTTTAATACTAAATATTTTAAAAAAATTAATAATTTAAATATATTTTTTATTAAAATATAATATATAATTGAGGAGGTGGTTGGTGGGATGTACCTCACCAAAAGATATATAGTTACCCTACGAATCTTTTTTTCTCTTTTTGTTGACGGTGGAAGAGTGATATGATGAATGCCTCTCTCAAACACACACACACGACACAATCGCCCTAGACCCCCACCCTCTTCTTTTTGCATGACTAGAGTAAAATTGCCAAATGCCCATCACCCACTAAAGTGTCGTTGCATAATGTTAAAAGTTATGTGATTGAGTCTAACTAATGCATTATTTGTGTAACTTGTAGTATATTAATTAGTACCGCTAGTTATAGAAATTAGTTCTCAATTTTAATTTAAATCTAACTTTAATTGAAAAAATATATTTAATTATAGTAAAATTGTCTTGACAATTATAAATATATATATATATATATGCTTGAAAGCTATCTATTAATTTTAAATTTTTAAAAAATAAATATATTATTTGTATGCTTGTAATTACAATACAAACATCTAGAGATCTTTTATATTTCTTTGTGCTTGATAAATTATTTTTCTTATCTATATGCATGCATGAGCCTTTTCTGCTAATTACCCTATTATAATCCTCCTCGAGCCCTTCCCATGTCTCCTACCCGAAGAGGGTAGAACTATACTCTTTTTTTCTTGTGAAACTTATGCTACGTATAGTGTGGTCAATGAAAAAACATACACCTGTGTTTGCGTGCGTGCGTGCGTCCAACTTAATGTAGACATTATTTATAATATTTATATATTTATAGATAAATTTATGTATAAAATGAAACATAATTCTTAAATTTTTAATATTTAAATATATTTATAAACAAATATATATATATATATAATATATAATATTTAAAAAAATAAATAAATAAGAAACATTTTTTTACTATTTATAATGTCTCTCATACTTTTTATCATAGTACTCGAATATATCTAAAGCAAAAGTGAAGAGAAAACGATAATGTTTGGTTGGTTGTATGGTAACAATTAACATATAGAAAATAAACTAAGAGCGATGTGTATGATAACAATATATCTAAAGCAAAAGTGAAGAGAAAACGATAGAGATAAATGGGAGATGACGGCTATAATTTTGAGAGATCTCATTCAACTTTAAATTAGCATCAATTCAATCTTTTCATTGTAAATAGCATTTTACGTTAATTTTAAGGTTAAAGTAGCTCTACTTATCAACTCAAATGATAACAACATTAAATTTCTTATAGTTTAAAATTATACGTTTAATCGCGTAAAAATATTATTTAATTTTTAAAAAATATTAAATTTTATAGTATTAATTGTATACCAAAAAGATAGAAATTATAGCAAATTTTTTTATAATAGATAAAATTTTGTTGTTATTATAAACAAAAAAAAAATGTTCTTGACAAATTTTGCTTAAAGATTGTTCAAATTTTGAACAACTGGAGTAACTAATATTTTAAGTTCATATTTTTCTTTATCTTTTTTCTTTACTTACGAAGCAATGAAGATAAAATAAAATAAAAACTTTTACTAAATGAGTTTTTTTTTGTTTCTTAAATGAATTTAAAACACAAAAAAAATTAATTTAAAAACCGAAAATAAAATTCAAAAATAAAACTATTAACGAAACGAAAACTAAATAATTTAGAAACAAGTACAAAACAACGTGGATTTATTAATTTATAGGATCAAAATCAAAGAACAAGCTAGGGTCCTTCGTAGACGATGCAAAATGAAGGTACGTCAATCTTAAAGAGTAAAAGGGAGTGGGTGGTGGTGGTGGTTGGGGCCTATATATCTGGAAGGATCGGATGAAGTGCTATGTGTTTTATTTTTGCCTCCGTTTTTTTATTTAACTGATTCACTTATAAATTTTAATCCTAAAAAAAAATCATATTTTTTTGAAGTTATAAAAAATATTATGTTTTTTTTATTTATTATATAAAGAAATTTTTAAAAAAATTATAAAATAAATATATCTGATTTTATCAATCGGTCAAAGTAACAGCTCTTAAAAAAATTTGGGAAAGGCTGACACAATCTTTTTAGTGTCATTCTTCTGACAACTTTTAGTAGAATTTTTGTGTAAAAATTAATAATATATTTATTTATAAATTTATGATAAATAAATCTTTTAAATAAATAAAAGAAATATTTTTATTTTATTTTAATAATTAATATAATGAATAATTATTAATTATAATATATTATAATTTAAAATAAATATATTTTTAAAAATAAATTTATGTATTTATCCCAGTTTTGTTTTATCTAGCAATTTATGGTTAGTAAAAATAAAGAAAATGATTAATTTAAGAACAAATTTAAAATTATACTTACAATTTGATGATAAGTTTTTTTAAGAATATAAATTTTTTTCGGATTAAAAAAACAGATAAAATAATATGAATATTTATTATTTATTGCATTTAGAGCATGTAATAATATAATATTTTAGATTAATAAAATTTGAAAAAATAATATATTTGATAATTAGTACATTCTAATAACAATGAATAACATTTAATAAAAAAGATAAAAAGTTTTAACATAAGGTACATAAGTTAGTTAATGCATAGGTGTCATTTACTTAATGTGTTATTAATAGATCTTTTTAATACCACAATTTAAGTAATTATTATCTTTTTAGTTATCAAAATTAGTCACATATATCATACATGTCAAAATGGATAATGTTATATGTAAAAAATTTAAAAAATAACAAAAAAATGTTAATATAATGGCTAAAAGAGATACCAATATTAAAATTGAATTTTAAAATTAAGAAAAAAATTAGTATATTAATTATAGTATTGAATTTTATATAACAATAATTATAATAGTTTAAGTTTATTATTCAATTTTTTGTGTCAAAATAATGCTATTATTATTAATAATTTAGAATATGAAAATCATCTCATTAATTTTTTTATCTTGCGAAAAATATAATCTTAATTCTTTTTTCTATTATTTTTTAATTTTTAATTTTTATTGTTTAATTTGTCATGCATGACATATATAATAAACTTTATTTAAAAAGTAACAAATTATTTAAAATAATTAAAAAAATATTAATACTTAAATTAAATATTAAAATATATCATTTTAATAACATGAGATATAAAAATACCAATATACTAATTAGGATAACTCTAAGATATTGATCCTTCTAAAAATGAAACTTAACTAATACATAAGTTAAGATTTTATTTGTATAAAATATTAATTGATATCTCAAGGTTACTAATACATTAATTAAAACAACTCTAATGTATCAATTTTGTTATATTTTGTTTTTTAGCTAAGAGAGATTGAGTTAATTGATTGGTACTTACCAACCTCAATTAGAGGATTATTTGAATTATTAATATTGTTTGGAGAGACTAATCGGTGAAACATTCTTTTTCTCTAAAATATTGAAAAAAGTGAACAAAAGAGACCTAAATCTCTAAAAAAGACCAAAATTTTCTCATTAATTAGTGGTAAATATCATGTATTAATTGATACAAATCAACGATATCCTATGGTTGAAAATATTTTTAAATAACTAAAATAGTGTCACATTATATATCTATTATTTTTATATGTATAACAAATAATCCTTACGAAATTTCAAAATTTTGCTTCTTAAAGTCACTGCTATTGGCAACTGGCTTCTATATCAATGCACTAGTGCTGATGTGCACATATATAACTCGACTATAGCTAAAATAACGTGATTTCAATGAACCTAGATGATACCAGATCCTATAATCTTGAAAAATTCTATATATAATTTGTGATGAATTTTGTAATATATTTTTATTTGTAAATAGTTAAATTTCACGTAAATTTATTTAATAAGAAATTACATGTTAATTATAATTGTAATAAATTTATAAAATATAATAATGTTTTTAATTTTTAGTTTGACATTAGACTAATTAATAAGAATTTCGATTTTGAGAATATAATTATAAATTAGATAAGTTCTTCTCCGGTAAATTAAAAGGCGTGGTAAATCGAAACCGAAATTTTCATCGTTAGAAGCCACCTATGATAATTCTGTGAAGATATAGACGAGAAACATGAAAATGTATCTCATACTAATACTATGCGCAGGATGCATATATTCAAAGAATGCGTCATTGCAATTAAGTAAGTTACGAAGTAATTACAGAGTTGTAAACTGTGATGACTTTAGAATTCATTAATTTTAAAAAATTATCCTATTTTATAGACTTTTATTTGTATGAGATGAGATAATAATATGATGATAATAATTAAATTATTAAATTTTTATTTAATTAAAATAAATAAAATTAATTATGATATTTCATTACTAGTCTTTGTTGCTCAAGTTTTTTAATAATAATTAAATTATTTAAAAGATATTATGTGAAAAAAGAAAATTATACCCAAAAAAATTAAAAGGTATTTTAGTCATTGAAAATTATTATTATTATTTTTCTTCTCTTTTTTCTTTTCTCTCTTTTTCATTCTCTTTTTTCGGGTTTATTATTTTTTAAGTAAAAATCATTTTTAATCAAATGGATGCTTTTTTTAAGAATATAAATGTATTTGAAAGATATCACTAAAAAACTTTAACAATAATAAATATGAAACGAAAGCCGATCGAGTATAAGCCAACAAAGTAAATACTACTGAGGATTTTGCAAAGGGATTTAAAGAAATAAAAACCAAAAAACTGAAAGAAAAATATAAGAGTTGAAGGGCTATTGGCGCTTAAGTAGCGTTTGGTTCGTAGAATGAAATCAGAATCGAAATCGAAATCAGAATCAGAATGAAATGGAATGGAATGGAAAGAAAACAATTTTGTTTGGTTTGACCACTGGAATCAAGTTCGGAATCAGGATTACAGTGTTTGTTTTGTTACTAAAATGGAATGAAAAAAGCTATAAATGACCTTAATACCCGTACATGCTGTAAAGTTCAAATAATGTCATTTAATTACTATTTTTTCGTCAGATAAAATACATTATTAAAATTATTATTTTTCTAAATAATTATTACTTAATTAAAAAGAAATATATTATTAAAATTATTATTTTTCTAAATAGGGTTTAGGGTTTTGGGATTTGTGACATGGAATTTAGGGTTTAGGGATTTCGGATTTGGGGTTATATTTGTAGGTTAAGGTTTAGGGTTTTAGAATTTTGGATTTGGGGTTTAAGGTTTTGGGATTTATGTTTTAGGGTTTTGGGTTTTGGGATTTATGTTTTAAGGTTTAGGGTTTAGGGTTTTAGGTTTAGGGTTTAGGGTTTTAGGATTTGGAATTTGGGGTTTAGGGATTTGGGGATTTGGGGTTTAGGGTTTTAGGATTTAAGGTTTAGGGTTTAGGGTTTAGGGTTTTAGGATTTGGAATTTGGGGTTTAGGGATTTGGGGATTTGGGGTTTAGGGTTTTAGGATTTAAGGTTTAGGGTTTAGGGTTTTAAGATTTGGAATTTGGGGTTTAGGCTTTTATGTTTTAGGGTTTTAGATTTTGGGATTTATGTTTTAAGGTTTAGGGTTTTAGGGTTTGGGATTTAAGGTTTAGGGATTTGGGGTTTAGGGTTTAGGGTTTTAGGGATTTAGGGTTTAGGGTTTTAAGGATTTAGGGTTTAGGGTTTAAGGTTTTGGAATTTTCGGTTTGAGAATTTGAGATTTGAGTTTAAGGTTATATTTTAAGTGAGGATAAAATTAGAAAAAAAAGTTTAAATGATAATGAAATTATGATTACCAAGGAGGGGAGAAGGAATTGTGATTCCTTCTCTTTTAGTAATATGATTTCGTTCATTCCAACCAAACATGGGGTTAGTGTTTAGGAGTTGAAAATTTCATTTCCATTTAATAAAAAATGGGTTATCTACTCATTTCGGCCATAAACTATTATATTATTGCAATTTTATTTTTATTATTTTAATTTATATAAATTAATCGTAACATTATTAAACTTATAAAGTTATAATTAACTATGGTAAATTTAATCTAAATGACGTTATAATTATTTTTTTATTAAAATATTATTTTTTATCAATAAATTAAAATATAAATTTATTATTAAAACTTATATTTTAATTAAGGTTCGAGGAATATAATTTAATATGATTTTTATGAATATAATTAAAAAAAATTATGATTTAGTATGATTTTTATGAATATAATTAAAAAATATGTTTATGAATACCATTAATTATAATTTAGTATGATTTTTATGAATATAATTTTTAAATTTATTATTATAATTATTTAATATTAATATATAATAATTATTAAGGAATTAATTAAAAAATAAAAAATATTATATTTTATAAATAAATATTTTTTTAATATAATGTTTGGTGTTATAGTTTGACTAAAAAAAAACATTATAACTTTTTGTATCAAAATAGTGCAATAGGTCGAAGATTACAATTAACAAAAGACACCGTTATTAATATAAATTATATAAACGAACTACATATAGAGAGAGAAAGAGAAAGTTTTCCCAATAGCGATCAATCGATCGTCAGTTATTTTTGTTTCCCTTCGTATAGTATTTTGACTATTTTCCTTCCTTAAGCAAATTAAGAAATGTCTGGTTTCTAACTTCAAAGATATTAATTTTGTAATTTGGAAGGAAAATGCCCAATAGAACACGATTAATACCTACAAAAACATTATCTTCTTCGCATCAGTCGTCGACAACCAACCCGAAACATCGTCGCAGAAAACCCGAAAATGATCCTTATAACGATTCCTCCGATTACTCTGAATTTTCCCGTTCTCAATCCCCTGACGACAATGACCTCGATCAGTCCATGAAATCCTACGATTCGTACAATGCATCAGATTCAGTTACTAACGAAATCAGCGATCAATTTTCATCCAAAGCGCCAGAATCAGTTTCTGAAGGCATCGATTTCAATGCAAAGCCCTCAATTTTGAATTCATCGGCCTCAAACACTCCAAATTGTTCACGACCCAATTCTCGAACAGATTCGTACATGAACATCGCTCCGTTTCCCATATTCCATGGTGCTTCAAACGAGTGTCCGGTAGCCCATTTGAGCCGTTTCGCCAAAGTTTGCAGAGCAAACAACGTAAAATCAATTGATATGATGATAAAGATTTTCCCAGTAACGCTCGATAGCGAAGCTTCTCTTTGGTTTGATTTAAACATAGAGCCTTACTTTTCTTCCTTAACTTGGGAAGAAATACAGTCATCATTTTTACAGGCTTATAACAGAATCGATCTTACAGAACAATTACGAACTGAACTCATGATGATCAATCAAGGCGAGGAAGAGTCCATACGATCTTATTTTCTAAGATTACAATGGATTCTAAATCGATGGCCAGAACATGGATTGATTGATAATCTACTAAAAGGGATTTTTATTGACGGATTGATGGAAGAATTTAAAAATTGGATAATCCCACAAAAACCCAATTGTTTAAACGAAGCTCTGAGGCTTGCTTTTAGTTATGAGCAAGTAAAAAGTGTCAGAGATGGAAGAAAAAAGTTGGTTGTTAAGTGTGGATTTTGTGATGGTTTGCATGAAGAAAAGGGTTGCGATATCAAGGAAAGAATGAGAGAGATATGGTTGAATGGTCAAAAGGAAAAAGAATTGATGATTCAGAAAAGTGGAAATAGTGAAGCAGAGAAAGATGGGCTGGAGTTAGAGAGGTCAGCTTCAATGTGCAATAAGAGTAATGAAGTAAGAGAGGAAGGTGGGAAAGAGAAAGAGAGAGAGGTAGTGAGATTGAAGAGAAATAAGAGTATGTGCCAGTGTGAGAAGCACCAGTGTTGGAAGAAAAAGCTTGACAGGAACACTAGTAAGTTGAGTAGTAAATCTAATAATGCAGATTAGTGATATTTTAGTTACTATAGTTTGAGAATTATTAATCTTTGTATATTAACGTAGTATCTGTTGTATTATGTATTAGTTCTTGAATTTAAAAATAATCGGATCCATACAGGCTTTGTAATTACTCCTATATACCGACAAAAAGTGGACGAAGTGTTTTTTACAAATACATAATTTTAGTCTATTCTTTTCCAAATAACTCATAGCAAATTACTTTACCTTAAATTTACTTTTATTTATATTATTATATTCTAATTAAAAAAATAAACAAATGATACCTTTATTTATATTATTTTATTCTAATTAAAAAAATAATCAATTAATTTTTTTTAATTTCCTACAAGTTTTTTTTAAACATTGTTTTTAAATTTTTGGTTAAAAAAATTTGCATATAACATGAGATATTTATGAGTATAAGATTATTGTGTTAAAAATATTATTTAAAAAAATTAAAAAATAAAATATATTAATTAATTTCTAATAATGTTGTGTGTATTTTTTTATAATTTAAATATAATAATATTTAAATTAAAGTAAAATTATTATTTTTAATAATAAATAAATTGATTTGAGACCATAAATTCATAAAAATAACTAAAATAATCTATTTTAAAAAAATAACTTTCACCCACAAAAAGTTATGAAATTATTACTATATTTGCTAATTGAGAGATCTCTGTAAAAAGTTGTGAAATTATTACTATATGTGTTAATTGAGAGATCTGTGTAGATATATATATTTACTTTATATATATAAAGTAAAAAGTTACGTAAAATGTTTTTAATAATGCATCCATCACTTTTTCTTTTCTTTTTTTCTTTAAAAAAGATAGGGAAATAACCGCCTCAATTTTTAGGAGAATATGAGGTATATTGTTGGTTTGTATCCTTTGTTAAAAGAGAACGAGGGATTTAAAATTCAAAATGTTAACATTTTGTTCAACAAATGGTAATAATTAACAATAAATCTAATTAATTTTACCAATTATATTACATCAAAATTGATTATCTAAGCACTTAAATGATGTTTGATTTGAGAGAATAGAAATGAATTAAAATTGATTCTTTTTATTTGTATGATTGGTTGAACTGAATAAAAAAAATAAAATAAAATCGATTACTAAAGGAGAAAAATTTATAATTCTTTCTCCCCCTTTAAGAATTATGATTTTATTCTTATATCAATTTTTTTTCCAATTTTACATTCATTTTAAATATAATCCTAAACTCAAATCCCAAATTATTAAACCTAAAACCCTAAATCCAAATCCTAAAATCATAAATCCCAAATCTAAAACCCTAAAACCTAAATCTCAAAATCCTAAACTCCAAATCCCAAAACCCAAAATCGTAAACCTTAAACCCTAAATCCTAAATCTTTAAACCTTAAATCACAAATCTCAAACCTTAAAAACCCTAAATCCTATTTAGAAAAATAATAATTTTAATAATATATTTTCTTTTTAATTAAGTAATAATTATTTAGAAAAATAATGATTTCAATAATATATTTTGTCTAATAAAAAAATAATAATTAAATGATATTATTTGAACTTTACTGAAAGTAAGGATATTAAGGTAATTTATAATTTTTTCCATTCCATTCCATTCCAGTGACAAACCAAGCATTATAATTCTGATTTCGAGTTTGATTCTAGTAATCAAATAAAACAATATTATTTCTTTTCCATTCCATTTCATTCTCATTTTTATTTTGATTTTAATTATATTCTGTGAAACAAACGTAATTTAAATTATATGATATGTTATGAAGTTATTTAAATTATTTAAAATTAAGATTAACACATAGAAGGGTAAGACTGTCTAATAAAAATTATCTTTATTACTATATTGATGAACACATGCATTCATTAATTTATGTAATACTATAATTAAGACTGGACTAACATTACACATTCTTTAGTACAATTTAAGATTGATTAATCACTTCATTCCTACAACACTAATACAAGAAATGCTCTAAAAGATTATTTTAATTTAGAAAAACTGTTGAACCATACGTAAACACCTGATATTCGGAAGGCTGCGACTTCTGAGCCGAGGTTTAAAGAAAAATGGAAAATTAAAAAAAAAATAACACTTTTAAAATTCCAGTAAAATTTATTAATTTTATGAGTATTCTTATTTGATCTCACTTATTTTTGTTAGATTAAGATGATAATAAATAATACATAATTAAATATCTTATTTTTAAAAAATAAATCTAAATAAGATAAATAAAATCACAAAAATAATAATAAAATAAAAAATAATTATTAATATGATAAAACGAGATAAAAATAAAATAAACTTCAAAGGCACAAATTAAAAACAACAGGCCCAGAAGTCACAAAACATGTCTACGGCCCGATGACCCACTTCTTCATTGCACCATGCCTAGACAATCACCAGAGTAATCACCGCCATCTACTCCCAGCTAGATAATGACAGCCGAAAACTATAATAAAAACAGAATAAAGGAAGAAAATATAAAATTTACAAAACAATTAAAATATTATTTTTAAATTTTATAATTATAAAAAATATTATTATTATATATAATTTTTATATTTTTATTATTAAAAATTATATTTAAATTAAAATATAACCATTTAAATTTATTTAATATTAAATATTATTTAATATATTTTTTTCTAAAAATTCCTGTCTATATTATCTTAAAATATTCACTAACTTTTTCGTTTTAAAATCTTAATTATGTGGTTTTTCTTCTATCAGAGATTACCAATATTTAATAATAAGAAATAAAAATTTGGGAGATTAAATATTTTTATATTATAATAATATAAAGTAAAAAGTTTACTTTTATTTTAAATAATTTATTTTCATATTTAGAATGTATACTAAATACATAATTAATATATATTTTGTTTTCTATTATTGATTAAATTATTTTCTCAAATAATACAAATAACAATAAATATATATTTAAAGTAAAGTATGTGAAAAAATATTTAGAATAATATATAATTAATGAATATTAGAAAATTTACTATAGAATTGATAATATATTTTTTTATAATAAAAAATTTTCAAAATCAATTAAAATATAAATATAATTACAAATTAAAAAATGAATATTCAATTGACATTTTTTATAAAATAATATGGTGAGAAAATCCTTAAAAGATTATAATTTTCATTTTAACCATATCAAAAATAAAATTTGACAGTAATTACTTTATAAAAATTAAGAAAACAAAATGAAAAGTCTAAACTTTCTACAAGTTTATTTATAAAGAAAATATATACAGACACACAAAATATAATTTGAAAGTTTAAATAGACAATTTTTACTAAAAACCATGGCTTATTATTTTTTTATAATCTCAATTAAGTTTAAAAAATATATAATATTAAGAAATTATTAAAGATAAAAAATAATTTTATGAAATTTATTATTTAAAGTTTTAAATTATTCAAAACTTAATTTTTCTAAGAAAACGAGTAAAGTGGGATGTAACGTTTACTTTTAATTAGTTAATAATATATTAATAATATTAAATAAAATAATAATATATTTTTAACTTTAATATCTTGACCAATCTTTAGTATTATCTCTTTATAAATATATAAACTTTGTATATTCAATTTTCTTATATTCAGTTTTCTTTTATTAAGAAGAAGGATTGAGATACAATCTCACCATTATTATTAATTTTCAATGTTTTTTCAAAAAATTTAAAAGTTATTAAAAAATAAATACAATGATTTAAATACCTGTAAAATGAGTTTACGATCCCATTTATATTAAGGGTTAACAACCCAAAATCATTGTTGGTTTAAAAGCTAATTTTATTTGTAAAAAGTTTATGTAATAGTTCATCAAAAAAGCTTATACAACAATTTTATAAAAAAAACCATTAAAAATAGATATTCACTGTTTATAATAGTACAAGCATCTCCTATAATATAAGATCGGTTACAAAATAATGTTAATATAGTAAAACATAGTCATCAATTACTTTATCCACTCTTTGCTCTCAAGCTTACATACCCATCATCTTTGATAATAATTTATCCTTGTATTTTTATTTTAAAAAAAGAAGAGCACAAACCCATTAAGAATAGTAAAATAACATTTTTACTATTACCATAAAGATTAACCATATGTAAAGATAGATCAATTCATAAGATTCATAACTTTAATATTATCTTTTAATATTAAAGGTTGTGAAATGAGTTTGTGCTAAATATATATATATATATATATAATTAATAAAAAAATTGGGAGTTTAATCTAGTGCATAAATTAATGGGTTCAATCTTCTAAAGAATGATGACTATGTTTTCTTAAGTTGTTAAATCAGTTGTAGTTTTAAAATCTTATTTATTTATTTATTTATCACTTATTTTTAAAAATAATAAAATTATTAATTAATATTAAATTAATTTAATATTTTTATTTTTATATACGTTATTTTGCTCATTATTAGTTAATATTAAATTAATTTGATATTTTTATTTTTATATACGTTATTTTTCTCCTAAAGTAAATTTATTTTTAATTATTATATTATTTATAATAATATTAAACATATTAATTAAAAGTAAACATATTACCCAACAAATTAATTATATTGTTTTATTAAGATGTTATAATAAGTTAATAAAAGCTATTAAAAATGTACAAACTTTTTAAAAATTTTGAAGTTCAAAAATTCAGTTTTAATTACATTTGAATTATAGAAAAAAAATTAAGTAATAAATCATTACCATTAAACCTTTGTGCTAAAGAAATTCGGGAAGACAAAGAGGAAAATAACGATTTAATAAAAAAAATATAAAAATAAAGAATAAATGTGAGGGAGGTGTTTGATATTTGTAAAAAATAAATATTTTTGAAGTGGTTAAGTGTACTGTCAGACTCATCTCAATCTGTGACTGTTAGATGACGTGACATAGACGAAGAATTTCCATAAAGTTTAAAAGAAGAGAGAGAGCGAGAAAGAAAAAGGAGGACATCGCAACGCGAGCCCCAAATACGAGAGCTCACGCTTCCTTTTTTTTTTTTTCTTTCAAAAAACCCTAATTTTCTCTCTTTGAGATCGGCCATGACTTCCTCTGCGGAACGCGAAAATTTTGTCTATGTTGCTAAGCTTGCTGAGCAAGCTGAGCGCTATGATGGTTGTAGCTCATAACTCTTCTTTTTTTTAGTAGATTTTTTTTCAGCGAATGTTTGTTTTTGGCGTGCATGTACTTCTTATGGAGCATCAACTAGTTCTGCTTCCATTTTTCCTTTTTTTAATAATTCTATTTGAATGGTAGTTTGTTGTGGCAACATTAGTATTGATCTTATTGAAGATTTCATCACTTTCTCATTTCTTTATGTCTGCACGTGTGTGAATCTGATGCTGAGTTTTAGTTTTTTTTATCATCCTGACTTGATTCAGTTAAACCTACGGCTTGTTGGCTAGGTAATGATGGAAATTAGAGAAGGTAGAATTATGGGTCTGTTCATTTAATTGAGCTAAGGATCTGCTAGCTTCTTTGAAGTGAATTTTGCAGAAGAATTTAAATTTTAATGCATTTCTCAGTTACTATATCCAGGCTATGACTTAATGAAAATTTGCATCTTCGAATTTGATAGGTGCTATTTTATTCTTGAAGCAGCGTTTTTTTCCTGGGGTGTGGGGATTGGAAAATTTTCATTTTTTTTACTTTTTGATTACACTGAATTCACACGAAGAAACACTTTTCGAGACAAACTTTGATTGATTCTTTTGAGGGCAAACCTTCATTTGATTTAGCTAAAAATGATAAGTAAAAGTTTTTAATTTTATATATTTAATATTTTTTTTGTTTCAACAAACTATTTTGATCTAAAATTAGTCAAATTAATTGAACTATTTAAGTCACTTGCGTGTCCCAACGTTATAAGGATAATTTAGTTATAATTTCATGTGTTGTACATATGACTTAAATTTTCCCATCAAATTTGCCAATTTTTAGTCAAAATAGTTTATTGAAAGGCATCTCAATAATACAAGTAGTTAATTGAAACAAAAAATATTAAAAGTAGTAAGTTGAAAGTTTTCACATAACATTAGCAACTAAATGAACACTTGCCCTCTTTGTATTGTTGAAAGTTTCTTTATTTTATGGAAAATTTATCCTTGATTGACATTATTTCATGATATTTGTTTTTAATGAGAACTTCATTTCAAAAAAATCTGGCTGACAGTTAATTGCTTCAAAAGAAAAAGCAGTTGGTGAAATTTATTTGTCGTGTTAAAGATGGAAGCTTGATTTTTCTTTGTGTTTATCCTATACTTTACAGAGATGGTAGAATCTATGAAAAAGGTTGCAAGCCTTGATGTTGAATTGACAATTGAAGAGAGAAATTTGCTCTCTGTTGGTTACAAGAATGTTGTTGGTGCTCGGAGAGCATCATGGAGGATCTTATCATCAATAGAGCAGAAGGAAGAGGCAAAAGGAAATGAGGCACATGTGAAGCGGATAAGGGAGTACCGGCAGAAGGTTGAATCAGAGCTCACAACTATTTGTAATGATATCATGACGGTGATAAATGAACACCTCATTCCATCAGCTTCAGCTGGTGAATCTACTGTGTTCTACCATAAGATGTGAGTTTTTTTTAATGATAATCCGAGTCATTAATTTATATTTCATTCTGGATATGAGAATGTGACAGGTTTAAAAATGCTGTTTTAAAATTTTATTGGTTTCAGGAAAGGAGATTACTATCGGTATCTTGCAGAGTTTAAGAGTGGTGATGAGAAAAAAGAGGCTGCTGAGCAGTCAAAGAAAGCATATGAGGTACGTCTAGAGTCTCCATTTCCTTCATTATTAAAAAAAAAATTATATTTTGCTCATGAGAAAGCTTTACGTCGGCTTTGTTCCTTTTTTACTGAATATGAGTCCTCGTAAAGTCTTTACCCCATAGTAACGGTACTCCTATGACTGATTTGTAATTTTGTACATTGGCAATGCCAAACTTCCCTGTTGCATTCTGGCAACCAATACTAACTTTTGTATAGTTTTTAACTCACTGCTTGCTAAGCTTTTTGGTTATTCATTTAATAAGGTACTCTCTATTATGATTTTCTCTGAAGATATTATTTTTAGAATATTTGTAGTCTTCTAGAAAAAAATTCCTTATGAAGAGTCATTGAATTTTGTTCATCTTCATTTTATCTTAAGACTCTAGACTACCAGATATGATGAGTGAAATAGTTATCTCTAACATAGATTGTGCTGTCTATATGCAGAGTGCTACTACTGCAGCTGAGGGTGAATTGCCTCCCACACATCCCATCCGTTTGGGTTTGGCATTGAACTTCTCTGTATTCTACTACGAGATAATGAATTCACCAGAGAGGTTTGCTGGGAACAATCCTCAGTCTGTCTAGTACATGATGTATATTTAGTTCTGCATTTTATTCGGGACTCTGTTTTTCAGGGCCTGCCACCTTGCTAAACAAGCTTTTGATGAAGCTATATCGGAGCTTGACACATTGAACGAGGAATCATACAAAGATAGTACCTTGATCATGCAACTCCTTAGAGACAACCTTACCTTGTGGACTTCTGACATCCCGGAGGATGGAGGTGATCGTCATTTATGCTAAAATTCATGTTCCAGGTATAATTTATTGATCTCTATTTCGTTGGTGCTCTTATTGTTGCAGAAGATGCCCACAAGTCTAATGGCAATGTTAAGATTGGTGGAGAGGATGCAGAGGTGAGTATTTCAGTTAGTTTTTGGTTATCACACCTATGTTCATATTTGATCGCTCAGTAATGTGATTTTCTTGTTTTGTAGTGATGGCGCCTCCTTACCTGTTATATCTGTGATGGACTAAGAATGTGTTATGATAAACGATCAACGTTGGTGTGTAGCTAAAACTAGCGGTCATTGTTTCTTCATGATTTTACTGTTGTCTGCCTTCGGGTTTATGTTATATTGTGTTTATTTATACATTGGATCTCAACATGGTTCAATCTGCATTCACCTTGTTTCCCTTGTTTTTGTTTGGGTGTATTGTAGAGCATTGAGTGGCTCATTTGCTTAGGTTGTTTTTTATTTATTGAAAATGCCAGAGCCTATTATTTATACTATTTAGCTCACAGTTCACATTGAAATTTGATGCATGTTTGAGAGTTTGTCATACTAAGTTATACCTATTATACTTCTAGCCTCGAGGTTACTATGGATGCCAAGACTAGTAGTTTGAAGGTAGTTTTGGTAGTTAACATCTTTTGCAACATGGTCGAGGCCTCGAGGGTGATAGTTACTTATGGAATTCACCAGCCATTGGATTAAATTGAAGAAATTTTTCATTAAATTATTTAATCTTTCTGAGTAACCCTGTTTGTATTTGATTTTTTTTTTAATCTTGTTTCAGAAACTTAAAGTTAAAAGTTATCTTTATATGCTATAGGGCAAAACAAATCCAAATTTGGGTTTCAACTTGGGGAAGAATAATCAATGTGTTTAAAAAAGCCCACTATTTCTTTTCATACTGGACTCATTCACATTCTAACCAGCGTTGCAAATTTAGAAGACCTATTATTTTAGTTCTATGAATGATTTAATTGACATATAACTATTTAAAAAATTTATTCAACAACGCGCTAACGGGAACTTGACACGAACCCTTTACCATTTGGTACCACAAATTCTAATTTTTTTTTTCATGGGCTAAAAAATGATGATTAGCCTCTCTCTCTCTCTCTCTTGGTTATTTATGCTTTTTTAAAAAATTATTCGTTTATTTTTGTGAGTGATGATTTTAAAGTTATTAATAAAAAAAATATTTAATTTTTAGATTAACTATAAGCCATTTAGATTTTATAAGAAAAAGCAAGAATAATTAAAATATCTTATTGAAAAGAAAAATAATAAAAAATATTTTTTAGTATACTGTCCAGAATATGATCCTTTCGATTTCATACTTAATAAATTAAAGCTTGTATGATTAGTGTGATGGTAGTTCATTAGTTTTTTTCTCCATTAGTTGAATAAAATTTATATATCCACTCGTCTCTTATCTTTATACTTGAAATTATACTTCCTTGTTAAATGAGTTCTTGGATTTCTTTTAAACTGAAAAAACGAACGACAAAAGAAACTTCAAAATTCTATTAAATAAAAAATTAAAATAACCTCAAAGTCTAAATACAATTTTTTTTAGTTTAGAGTAATGGTATTTTATCATTAATATTAATTATATATTAGTATTATTATTTTTTAATAAATTTGTTATCATTAATATTGATATATATATACATATATTATCTATTCTTTCACAAATGACCTACTTTACTATTTTATTTGTTTGGAATAACAGAAGAAGTGGCTTTCAAATAAATAAATTTCTCATCGTTCCTTTGAAGAAGAAAAAAAAAATGATTCATTTAAAAAGAGCAAGTGCCATAATTATTGCCAAGAGAGAGCAAAACAGAAGAAGCAGAGTGTATGTCGTCATGACTCGTGCTAACCAAAATATTAATGAAGGGACGGCCAGCCCTGCTCAAATAATTAAATCGGCCTTGTCCCTTAAATATTGCAGACACATCGATTTTTTATTAAATTCATAGAGGTACCAGTTTAGCATAGACTTACATTTGTATAATTTTTAAAGAACATAATAATTTAATCTGATTATTTATTTTCTTATAAATTATGTTCCATGACGTGACAAATATGTGAGAGACAACTATCTACTAAAAAATATATAAATATATTAACAAACGACTCGAAATAAAACAAGGGCAAATCCAGGTAGTAAAACAATAATTTTACAAAAGTGACTTACTTGTTCATCGGATCATAGTAGAAAGCACGTCTTAAAAATAACAGGCACATGTTGGTTGCTATACTTGCTACAACTATATGAGGCACACGATTGGTTTTCGTGGGAGTAATGCACTTGATCCCCTCGTCGACATGTTGCTAATACGCCTCTTTATGACTTCATACGTATCTTTCGGCAGAGATTCTAGTAAGAACCATCGACCTTGTTTTTCTGGTTTGCACGTTCTTGTTTAAGTCAGGGAGATACACAAAATATTTCAAAGTACCACTACTTAATACCAATTATGTATCATATATTTAATATATATTTTAATTAAATTTAATAACTAAAATTGTAGGTGGTTTGGATGAATAGAGAAATGCATCCAAAGTTCTTTGAGTATATTAGTTAAAAATAGTTTAATCATTTTATTATAAAAAAAATTGACAAATAATTAAATTTTAAATTTATTTTTTTATTAATTTTGTAGTATTAAAGATACTCTATAAAATGATATCTTAGTTGAAAAATATGAAAAATAAAATAAAAAAATTAATTATTTATAATTATGCTGTTATATTTTTAAAATATAAGGATTAAATTACTATAAAAATTAAAATATATATTTAAATAACTTTTTGTTTGAATTTTATTATTTTTGATTTTTTTTTAAATTTCATATTAAATTTTACTTTTATTGTTATTAAATACTCATATTTTAATCGATTGATAAAAAATAATAATATTTTAATAAAAAATTATTAAAATAATATAATTTAACTTAGATCAAAGTTAAAAAATTAAATTACATCATTTTTAATTTAAATGAATAAATAACATAAATGATATAATCCAAAAAAATCCTGTCAATAAGGTTGTTCTGTCTCTCACAAAAGGTATAAGCTAGAACAAATTATGATTCCCACGTTGCACAAGTGATTATCATTTTAATTTAAATTATATGTAAATTAAAACGCAATAGACAAACATGTTAATCAGTGCCACATCAAAAACAAAAAACGAAAACCCAAAACCAATTATAATTCTCAATCAATTTAATCATCATTTACATGGGAGAAGGAAGATGGATATAGTCAAATTAATGCTCAAATGTAAACGTTTAAACCATTCATAAATATCTAATGTTAACTGGAAATAAATAAATTAATACAAATTCAGAAACTTGTTGCATCCTTTTTCTTTTAATTTTCTCTATGTAGTATATAATGGATGAGTTCCTTCATATTCATGCATAAAACAGTTAGTATCCAAAGGCAAGAAAGGAAATTCATCACCAAGCTCTTGAATGAACCCTTCCAAATCAGCAAACCTGTCCAAAAACCCACTTGAAATTGAATTGTTCTCTGTAAAACACATTCCTTCTTCTTCCTTAAGTCCTCTGTCTCTTGCCCCATCTGTTTTGAAATTATCGACATTAATCTTGGTCAATAATGTTGATTTGGGTTCTTCTTCAGACTCTCTTCTGGGTAATTTTGTCGTCATCTTGACTTTATTACAGGCATTTTCTTCGGTAGGTTTACCGGTGAGTGTCTGAACTAACTCCCGGAAGTTGGCGACGTCAGTCTTGATAATTTCAGGGGCAATTATGTGAATTATTCGAATTTTGGGCTTGGCTTTGAATATTGAATGTGAATCTTGGTGAATGGCTAGTGAGGATGAAGTGGAGAAGTGGGTATGAACTTGTTTCTTCGTCATTTTCTTGTGCATGGAGTAAATAGCATTTGTAGTAAGAGAAAATGAGACAGAGAGAAACAGAGGGGGTGAATTAGTTTATAAAAATTTGTATAGAAGGAAATGAGGAGAGATCAATTATTATATAAGGAAGGGAAAAACAAAAAAGATAATGTGTAATTTTGTATAAATGAGAGAATTAAAAGGAAGAAAACAAGCTGTCTGATAGAGCAAGGATAGCATGAATCCTTGTCTGACACAATGAGTTAGTCAATAAAGTAAATGCAAACTCTAATATGGTCCCAAGTTTCTCAAATTTATAATATGCATTTATTTGTTAGTTAAAAAAAAATTAAATATAATTTAGTCGTACTAAACCTATATTTTTTTCTTCTTAATTATCACTATCGTGAGGCCGGTTATAAGGTTGAATATTGTTAAAATTTATTGGAAAATTAATTTTTAAAAAAATTATAAACAATGCTAGGGGTTGATGTTGTTTGTTTGACTGTTTATTAACTTATTTTAGAAAATTAAAACTTTAATAAATTTATAAACTCCACAAAAACCGACCTGTATATAATCTCCATTTGAGACCATCAGTTTAATGATTTTGTACATATTATTTTTTATTAAAAATTTAGTTACAAAAACATAATTAAGAACTTAATAAAATTCTTAACATATTATATATTTTATGTATGTTACTGTTTAAAAATATTTAAATTTATTAAAAATTAATCTTAAATATATTAATTAACTTGTATAATATTATAAATATAATGATATAATCATAATGCAAATGGTTATTAACATAAAATTAATTCATTAATAATAATTTTATTCAATAATAGTGACACCAAGGTAAAATTAAAACAAAAAATAAATTTTTTATTTTTTGTTATTATAATAACAAAAATCATTGTTGAAATATAATTACAATAAAATTAATATATATATATATATATATAATATAGGTAGGTAAATTTGATTTTCATCCATTTTATAAAATAAAAATATTTAATTAATTAAATTAAATTAAAATTTTAAATTTAAGTACTTATATTAAGGATTAATCAATTTATTAAAAAATTAATCAATCTATTAAAAATATATAATTTTAATTTAATTTTAAATTGAGTCGATTGTATAATCTTTAAAATAATATATAAATATGTAAATAATATATACATATGTAAATTTCGTATAAGACATATGTAACATAAATTATTCAATAATTAAAAATTAACTTTAAATAAAAATAAATAGTCTCATATTATATATAAATATTATAATAATATATTTATTAATTAATTTAATACATTTTTTTATACATTAATACTATTTTTCAAAATATTGATAATTGTTAAAATAATATATATATATATATATATACATCTCATATAGTGTATAAATAATATAAATTATTCAATCTCAAAATGTTAACTTTAAAATAATATAAATTATTAAATCTCAAAATGTTAAATTTAAAGCAAGATAATTAATTTTATATTATTTATAAATATTATATTAATATATTTTTTAAATTATGTGTCGTTTAATCCAACCGTTTTTATTTTAATTTATTTTTATTATATTCTAATTTCTATTTGAGAATTTTTTTATTATAAATCTTATATATATATATTTTTTACTTGAAAGTTTCATTAATTTTTTTATTCGCTTATTGATAAAATTAAAATTTTAATATAAAATTTGTATAAAATTTTGATATGATATAAATTTTATATAATATATAATTCATCATGAACGATTATTCACATATTAAAAAAATGTTGAATAACGAATGCACATAGGAAAAAGAGTTCCTTAAATACACATAAATAGTACAAACAATGATCCCCTTGGTCCATATATAGAATAACAGAGGCTGTATTTGCGTTTTTAACTCATATTAAATGGGATTTTTAGGGATAACTACGATTTTAATTTTAGTTGAGAGTATAAATTTTAATATTAACATGATTAACATATAAGCCTTACCCTCGATATTTTTAAAGATGGAGGATTAATTTAGTATCTTTATTTATATAAAAATATTATTTAACCTTTGAAGTTAGAAAAATATCATCTAGTAATTTTTATTTTAAAAATATATCAAAATATATATTTAATAATTTTAAAATTACTTTATAAAAAAATCAAGATATCTCCCATCATTTTAATATTTACTGTAAAAAAATTAATTCTTTTTATTAATATAATATTTATTAATATTGTTAAAATTTTTAAGTAATTTCTTTTTAGTAATTAAAATAATAATAATAATAATATATTTCTTAATTTAAAAGAATAAACAACATTTTCATTCTAAGAAAATAGATTCTAAGTTATTCATTCATATTTTTAAACTTCATATATAATAAATTTTTAAATCTTACTATTTAAATCATAAATTTTATGTGAGTTATAAAACTAAAACTTTAAAGTTTAAAAATTTGAGTCTTATATTTTAAAAGTTTAAAATATAATTAAATAGTTTTAAAAATTTGAGATTAAATCTTATGTTTGTTAAAAAAAAGTAAAAATTAAAATTAAAATTAAAATATTAATTTATTTAAATATTATTTTAAAAATAATAATGATAAATATAAAATAAAATAATTTTATAATAATATATTATGAATTTAAGAAATAGAATATAAAAAAATTTAATCAAAATACTTTCCACGATTTCAATGCTTTTTTACGTAGTTAACATTTATTTAAAAGAAGGATTTTACATACTTTTTAATTAGTCGGTGCGTCAATGTCAGTAATCCCAACCTATCACAATTGAATTTTTTGATCTCCTGAGATACTTCCGAGATATGGAATTTTTGCTACACGTTATTATTCAAATATATAATTTAAAATAAAAATAAAAATTTCATTAATAAAATATTATTTTTGTGTGATACTAAAATATTGATTGAATATTTCCAAAATTAATAATTTTCAAAATTAACTCGCACATGTAATTTCACCGCTCAAGTTTAAGTACACAATAATAAAAATCATTAGTCTAATACTTTATATATAACAAAAATCGTTTTTGTAATGTACTTTTCATTCGAAATCATTCCTTATATAATCGTTCAAGGATATATGATTTTTTGAAATAATTATCATTTATAAAAGTTTTAGAAGACATTTTTATACTTAATTATATGTGATGATTAATTAATAAGAGTCTCAAAAACATTTAAAAAATTGTTTTTATAATTTATTGGAACAATTTTTAATTAATATTTTAAGACATTATATATATTAAATAATATATTAAATTAAAATTGTGATAAATTTGTGAGATTAATTATAAACAATGAGCCCATTATTATAATATGTGCATTAAATTTTTTAAAAACAAAATTCATTTACCCCACGTTTGGTTGGACGGAATAGAATGGAATCAGAATTGATTCCGTCCATTTTGTGTGTTTGGTTGGACGGAATGGAGGTCGGAATGGAATCGGATTACTAAAGGAGTCGGAATCACAATTCCTTCTCCCCCCTTTAGGAATGATGATTCCATTCCTGATATAAAATTAGCATACCAATTTTACCCCTCACATAAAATTATAATTACAAAATTGCCCTCCCTTTATAAACGAAGAAGCAGATTGAATCTGCCTCACATTTTTCTCACCCACGAGCGTTGCGATTTCTTCTCCAGCTCTCGCACTCAACCATCGCGATTTCTTCTCCAAATTTCAAAACTCGCTGTCGTCGCCTCGGTCCTCCACTAGTGGTTTCCCTGACATTCGAGGTGAGTTCTCGTCGTCATCTGTGTCTTCTCGCTCATCTGAGTCGCAACCCTAATTTCTTCACGAGTTGTTCTCTTTTTTGTTTTTTGCTTCTCGCTTCTGAATACACTATTTGTTTCCTGAAATTATGGGTTTTTCCTTTGAGATTGTTCTCTGTTCTGTAATTTTGAATCGATCCCTAATTTATTTCTATTTTGAATCGATCCCTAATTTATTTCTATTTTGAACCGATCCCTAATTTTGTTCTTTGTTCTAATCGCTGATACATTGTTCATCCGAGAAATTTTTCTCTATTTTGTTGAAATTTATTTATATTTTGAATCGATTCAAATTTTTATTATCTGTTTTGGTATTCTGGTATGTGATCTTCTTTGTTCTTTGCTTTGAATCGATTTATTGGTTTCATGAACTCAAACACAGCTTCGATATAAACATTCCTTCTACGTCCCATAAAGACGATACTGATATTGTTTCTAACAATATCAATATTGATTATTTGCTAGACTTTTCTGACTTAATGGCATAAATTCTATGAATATGATTAATTTTGATAGTTTCAGTGTATAATGTAACTCTAACTTTGGTTTAAACTATCGATTGGAGCTGCATAAACTAATTGTTATGCTAATGAATTCAAAAACTGCCTATTAATACTTGCAGAGGTATTATCGAAGAGAATACATTACTTACTTTCATAAACTGTTTATTAATCTTGCAGAGGTATTGTTTATTCAAAAACTATCTATTGTTATAGTGATATAATCAGTATCTTCTACAATATTTAATTTTGGCAGTTTAATATAATAGGTATATTTTATCAATTTTATGAGTAAATTGTTGTTCCTAATTAAGTATTGTTTTTGTTTGTAGTTTAAGGTAAAATGGATGATCATAGCTTGAATGTGGAAGAGGTGGATGCTATTGTTGTGTACTTGATGCATATAATGTATATTGTAAAATTCTTTTTTGAGTTGGTGGTGGATAAAAACAAGACAATATCTTTAAGGAGACAATTGTATGAGCTTGATTTTTTTTCAAATAGGAAAATTGTGCATAGATTGTGCTATGAGAGTGACATTACTTGTATTAATCAAATTAGGATGAGTATGAGTGCTTTTACCAATTTGTGTGCAATGCTTGAAACTAGAGGGGGGCTAAAACAATCAAAACATTTGTTAGTAGATGAGCAGGTAGCCATGTTTCTTCATGTAATTGCACACCATGTGAAAAATAGAGTTATAACTGATCGATTTAGAAGATCTGGAGAGACAGTTAGTAAGTATTTCAATAATGTCTTGCATGCTATCATACGGTTGCATAAGGAGTTATTGAAAAAACCCGAGCCTATTCTTGACGATTGTGATGACGATAGGTGGAAATATTTCAAGGTAGATATAATGTTTAATTTCTTTTTTTTTCTTATTACCATGTAATATTTCTAATAATTAAATGATTTTACTTGACTTATTGGTACTAGGGTTGCTTAGGAGCACTTGATGGTACTCATATTAGAGTAAGAGTTCCTGTAGGTGATAAGTCTAGGTATCGAAACCGAAAGGGTGAGGTTACCACAAATGTTTTGGGGGTTTGTTCTCCTCATATGCAATTTATTTATGTTTTACCTAGTTGGGAGGGTTCAGCAACTGATAGTAGATTTTTACGTGAAGCTATGCGTAGACAGAATGGATTTAAAGTCCAACTTGGTAAGTAATATGTGAATTGATAAATTTTTTAAATTCTATGAATATGAAATTGAACTGTAAAATATAATTAATATATAGGGCATTATTATCTTGTGGATCTTTGGGTATGCAAATTCCAATGGATTTCTTGCTCCATATCGTGGTCAACGTTATCATTTGAGTGAATGGAGAGATGGTTCACAACCTCGCAATCCACGTGAATTTTTTAACATGAAGCACTCACAGGCTAGGAATGTGATCGAGAGATGTTTTGGTGTGTTAAAAAATCGATGGGCTATTCTAAGAAGTCCATCATTCTATCCCATTAAAACTCAAAATCGAATAATTATTGCTTGTTGCTTGCTACACAACTATATAAGAAAGGAAATGTCATATGATCCATTTGAGGAAAATTGGGAAAATCTTGAAGATAGAGATGAGGATGTTGATGAGGAAGATACAATAAGAATTGTAGACTCTACACATGAATGGAGTGTATTTAGAGACAATACGGCATCAAACATGTACAATGAATGGAGAGAATGGAGAGAAGGATAGATGATAGTGAGTGTTTAGGTTAATGGAAGTCGTGTTTTCTTATTTATGCTTGATTGTGGTTGTAATGAAGAGATTGTTTGATTGAAATTATTTGTAATCTTGTAAAACATTATACTATTGGTCGTATTCTTTTAATTTTAAAATTATTCTCATTGGTAGCTAGGCTCGGCAACTTTAATATGTTTTCTATTTCTATTTTGTTAAACAGTTAGTAAGTATTTTTTTGTACTTGCTTTTTTAATTTTAGGATGTCATCTTCACAAAGTTTTACCTCAAGAAATCGAGGCCCTGGACAGAATAAAAGATTTTGGACAACAACATTAGATGAAAAATTAATTGAGTGTCTTCTAGAGTTACACAATCAGGGTTCATATAGAGCTGATGGTGGTTTCAAACCTGGCTACTTAAATGCTATTGAGAAATCAGTACTTCAAAAACTACCTGATTGTAATATGAAAGCTAAACCACATATTGAGTCTCGATTGAAAACATTGAAGACTCAATTTACTACTATACATGACATGCTAACCGGTCATAATAGTAGTGGATTTGGGTGGGATGCAGTGAATAAACATGTAGCTCCTGACCGACCTGTTTGGGATGCATATGTACAGGTAATATTTTCAATTTGATTATTAATCCATTTGATTATTAATATTTTCAATTTGACATATTTTAATATTTTTTAGAGTCACAAAGAAGCTGCTCATTGGAGACATAGGTCATTTCCTTATTATGAGGACTTGGCTATTGTATTTGGTAAAGACAGAGCCACAGGAAAAGATGCAGAGACTCCAGATGATGTTGTTTTAGAACTTGATAATGAACGGGATCAAGAGACAGTAAATGAAACTGATCCATTACATCAACATGTAGATGCTACCGACCAGCAAAACTCAAATATTTCATCTAAAAAAAGAAAGAAAACAATTGGAGTTAATGAATATGGAAATTCTGTTGAGAGGGCAGCTTCGATACTTGCAGAAGAGATGAAGAATGTCGGCAGCCTTTTGAGTCGATCCATCACAAAAGAAGAACAAAAGAGGTTGTACAATGAATTACAAAGGACCACGTCACTTAGCAACGATGAGCTTGATGTTGCTACAATTATTCTTGTTGACAAACCCGCAAGAATCAATGTATTTTTTGGAGTACCTGATGGCAACAAAGATGGTTGGATTAGGAGCCTTCTTAGACGTGAAGGTGCATTATATTAAATTATGGATATGTGTTATTACTATATGAATATTCGTTTGTAATTGTTATATTAGCCTTGTTTTGGTATCTAACTTTATATTAGTTAGGCTAATATCAATATTTTAATATAGTGTTTTCAACACTTGTATTTTGAACACTTTTGAAATATGAACATTTGTGCTTCATTGAACAGATGATACGAAAGTATTATGATCAACATACGTTTGTAATTTTGTTTATATTGATAATTTATTATTTTGTAAAAATGAATAGCATCACTGTACAAAAACAATCCCACATACGGTTTCAATATATTGAATGCTATTAAAAACAATCTTAATAACATCATTCATCTCTATAAAAGTTAATATATAATTAATTTTTTATGATATAAAAAAGAAATATATATTTCTTACTTAAAAAATTAAAAATTAAAATTGTTATTTAATTTTTCTGACGAAAAACTAGTAATTAAATTACATTATTTGAACTTTACAGCATGTAGGGGTATTCAGGTCATTTACAGCTTTTTTCATTCCATTCCAGTGTCAAACCAAACATTGTAATCCTGATTCTGAGCTTGATTCCAGTGGTCAAACCAAACAGAATTGTTTCCATTCCATTCTCATTCCGATTCCGATTCCGATTCCATTCCACGAACCAAACGCCACCTTATAGAAAATAGAGTTACAATAGCTATACAAGACAGAGCCTGAGTCTTGAAAGAAGAAAGATAAATTAAGGTTAATAAATTATTTTAAATTAAAGATATTACAAACAAAAACAACTTAGTTCCAATCTTATATGGATATAATTCTCGATGGAGTCAATTCCCTAAGCATAAACTTATATTTAATAGGAAAATTTATTAAATGCATACATCATTAATTAATCATTTATAATAGAAATTGAGTTTTTTTTCGTTCTTGTAAAATGGGTTATAGAAAGATAAAATGTTAAATTTAAATAAAATTTATAATAAAATATTATTATTTAACATATATAATTAAAATATTATTATTTATATGAGAATAAAATAGAAATTAAAAATAAAAATAAATAAGATAGAGAAAAATTAATATATTTATAATTTTAATTCTTATTATTGAAGTTATGTGTAAATAATATGGTAAATTTAATAAAAAAATATCCAAAAATATATTTTATCTTTTCTCCAACATTCTCCTAAAATCAAAGGGTAAAAAAAAAATTATTCATAATTTATAAGACTAAAGTATGTATTTAGTCGGACTTAATTTCAAATCCATCCCCTTTTGTTTGTTAATTTCTTTTACATTTTAATTAAATAAACATTAATTAGTATTAAGTCTTACCCCACGTTTGTTTGGAGGGAATGGAATGGAATCAGAATTGATTCCTTCCATTTTGTGTGTTTGGTTGGACGGAATAGAGGGCGGAATAGAATCCGATTACTAAAAGAGAAGGAATCACAATTCCTTCTCCCACCTTTGGTAATCATTATTCCATTCCCATCTAAACTTTTTTTTTTCAATTTTACCCTCACTTAAAATATAACCTTAAATTCAAATCTCAAATTCTCAAACCCAAAATTCCAAAACCCTAAACCCTAAACAGAAAATTTCAAAACCCTAAACCCTAAATCCTAAAATCCTAAAATCCTAAAACCTTAAACCCTAAACCTCAAATCCCTAAACCCTAAACCCTAAAACCCTAAACCTTAAAACATAAATCCCAAAACCCTAAAACATAAATCTCAAATCCATAAACCCTAAACACTAAATCCGAAATTCCAAATCGTAAAAACATAAATCCTAAACCCCAAATCCTCAAATCGCTAAACCATAAACCCCAAATCCCAAATCCCTAAACCCTAAACTTTAAAACATAAATCGCAAAACCCTAAAACATAAATCCCAAAATCCTAAACCCTAAACCCCAAATTCCAAATCCTAAAACCCTAAACCCCAAATCCCTAAACCCTAAACCTTAAACCCTAAAACCCAAAACCCAAAATCCCCAAATCTCTAAACCCTAAACCTTAAAACATAAATCCCAAAACCCAAAACCCTAAAACATAAATCCCAAAACCCTAAACCCTAAATTCCAAATCCTAAAAGCATAAACCCTAAACCTTAAAACCCTAAAACCCTAAACCCCAAATCCAAATTTCTAACACACTAAACCATTTTTAGAAAAATAATAATTTTAACCCTAAACCTTAACCTACAAATATAACCCCAAATCCTAAATCCCTAAACCATAAATCACACATCCCAAACCTCAAAACCCTAAACCCTATTTAAAAAAATAATAATTTTAATAATATATTTCTTTTTAATTAAGTAATACTTATTTAAAAAAATAATGATTTCAATAATGTATTTTGTGTGACGAAAAAATAGTAATTAAATGACATTATTTGAATTTTACAGCATGTAGGGGTATTAAGGTCATTTACAGCTTTTTTCATTCAATTCCAGTGGCAAACCAAACACTATAATCCTGATTCTGAGCTTGATTCCAGTGGTCAAACCAAACAAAATTATTTTCTTTCCATTCCATTCCATTTCGATTTCGATTCCGATTCCATTCCATTCCATTTCGATTCCGATTCCGATTCCATTCCACGAACCAAACGCCACCTTAATTTCAAATCCATTCCCTTTTGTTTGTTCATTTCTTTTACATTTCAATTAAGTAAACATTAATTAGTATTAAACCTGACTATACTTAATTTATACTCATAATATTTCTTGCTACTTGTTGAAAATAAATTATGATACATATTCACGGGACACTCACATATCTTTGTATTATTAACGGTGTGTGAATATACCCCAAAAACCCTTATACAAAATTCAAAATATCTCAAAAACTTTTGGCATTCTCAAATTTTTATAAACAATTATTTCACCCATTTCTCTGTTTTTTTATATTTTGCAATAATGTTATTTTCTGTTTGTCTAATCATATATATATATATATATATAAAGTGTATTTCTTTTAACACTTTTGAGGTTAAAATTTTTTATTATGAAAATAATAAAAATAACATATTTAAAATTTAAAATTATAAAAATAATTTCATTTATATTCATTCTATACAATTTTACTATTAAAAAAACCTTACACATTATTTTATTTTAAAAATTATCTAATTGAATGCTATTTAAATTTAAGTATAATTATACGTTGAATATAATTTAATTAATTTATATCCAATATTATTAAACTATTATTTTTTATTTTTTTTTCAATTTTTAACATAATTTTTCAAAATATGCGTAATATTAATAATATAGATAGTGAAGAAAACTAAAACAAACTAGAGCTAAAATGCATAATAAAAAAGTAATAATACATCACAATTATTTATGTTATTTATTGTAAAAAATATGTAAAATATTCATTTTATTTTTTATATTAATTATATTTTATTAAATAAAATTAGGATAATCCTTTTATAAGAACATATTTTGTTAATATCAAAGTAATGTATTTATTTTTAAAAAATTTAAAATATTAAATTATGAGATAAAATATTTAATTGGTCTAATATTAAGACTTATTTGATCATTAAATTTAAAAATTATTTTATGTTATAAAACAAAAATATTAGTTTTAAAAATAAATCTAACTATTTTTAAGTAACTGTTTTAAGTTTACTCTTAATTAATACTATTATATATTTATCAAATTTAAATAACATAACATTATTCATTTTTTTTAAATAATATTAGTATTTTGAGTTAAATATTAATGATAAAAATAAATTATTTAAAAATGATATATTAATTTAAATAATTTTATTTTATGTATTAATCTATTCAAAAATAATATTTATTAAAAAGCAAGAAAGGGACGGAAAGTTTGATGCCGGCAGAGAGATAAAAATTGTGTAGAGAGCTAGAAGAGAGGTACGGGTAGATCTTCCGTGTTGAAATAATAATGACCGTTGGATATGCACGTGAACTTAGATGTAATCAGATCTCACGCCCAGAATACAGAAACAGCTTTTTCTACGTCATGGTAGCGTACTGTAAAAGATCACACGAGTCTCGTGAGTGGTATCTCTGGGTTGGACCAATGACGGCCCAACTTGTACGTTATACCAACTAACTAACGGTCACGTGGCTATTTGAGCACATTCGTGCACTGTCCCCTTAGCTGAAGCCGAAGCCTGGTCAATACTGAATCCCAGACGAGGACATGTTTCTGACGCATACCTACCCTATAATTCCAGTACTATTTTCAACAAGAATTTTTCTTTGTTTCTATATTTCTTACGAACTTGAAAATTATAAAAAAATAATACATTTAAAATTTAAAATATTATTATTATAATATTTAATATCAAATAAATTTAAATAATTATAATTTAATTTAAACAATGTTTAAGTAAATAAAATTTAAAATAAAATAATATATTATATTTTTTTAATAATAAAAATATATAAAATAAAAATATGATATGATTTATGACTATAAATTTTAAATATATTATTTTTATTATTATATTAAAATTTTATTAAAATATCATATATCATGATATCTATGGGAAAAATAAAAATAAAAAAAATCATAAGATAAAGTTGATAAACCCTATTTCACTTAATTAGGTATTGTTTGAATAAGTATAAATGAATCAAATTTAACCATTAAATATTAAGTTTTTTTCTTGGGAAACAATAATCATTAAAAAAAGATAAAAAAATAAAAATAATATTAGTTTTTTTGAAATATATATGAGTCATTTGAAGTATTTTTTTCTTCCAATATTTATATATTAAAAAACGACAGACAAAAATGCGTGTAATTATATTTTTTAGACCATACAAAAGAAACGATGATAATTTTTTCTTATTCCGCTGTATACCACTTTTTTAACCATAATATTAACTTAGTTTTTTCTTAAAAAAAATATTAACTTAGTTTAATAGTAATTTTAATTAAATTACCAATAAAGTTATATCTGCACGTACTACGATTTATACGCGTGTAATGGATAAATGTATGTTACACTAAGTTAAATTTACTAGAATATTTTTTATTTATTATTTTTCTTTAAGTTTATTGTATTTATTTAATTATTTTATCTCATTTAAATTTTAATCTAATATACATAATTTTAAGAATATTTTATATAACTTTTTTTTAAATTTATATTATAAATTATCATATAATATATATTTTTATATTTTTAGTTATCTTATTTATTAAAAAAAATATGAAAGTTAAAAATTGATCTGAACGTTATAAAAAAAAAAAATTTCCTTTCTGGTTCGCGTAAAGCTTTTCAGCTGACTCTCCCCCTCTTTTTCTGTGTCTCGCTTTGTTCAAATTCTAGCTTTCTCTGTTCTTTAAAGAATACAATCGATGGCGAACAGTAATTTACCCAGAAGAATTATCAAGGTACTCTTTTACACTTTCCGATCTCTGCCTTCTCAATTTCTCAGCTTGTGGTTCTGATTGTACAGTTCCTCGGTTTGATTTTTTTCCTTTTTTTGAACCTTGATTCAATAGGAGACACAGAGGCTTCTCAGTGAACCAGGTATGTTCTTTCTCTGTGTGTGTGTGTGTTTCCGAATTGTATTTTGTTGGTGAAGAATCTGAATCGTGTTATTTGAGACAGTGGGTATTTTTTAATTGTGTTACTTGCGTTTGTGGTTGTAATTTGGGGATTATGAGACAACGGTTGAATTTGAGATTGCTGTTTTTAATATTTGAGAACTGTTTTAGAGACCTGGGGCTTACATCTGTATGGTGCCCTGAGAGTCTATAACTGCTTTTGTCACTTGTAAAGGAGGATCAGTAGTGTGGTAAGTGTTGACTGAATTCCTTTATTTAGGGCACAGTGTAATCTTGTAGGTCTAAGATTGACCTACTTTTCTAGGATTTGTTTGATGTAAGTAGAGGTAGATTGGTAGTTCATGCTCATATTATAATGATTAGTCGATTAGCACATTTAGCATTACCATCTAAGCTGTCTTCCCTATAGCGTTTCCATATTGAAAAATATTTCATGATATTTGGCAAGCCTTTATGTTTTTGATTGTGATTAGTTGAAGGCAAATACCTGTCCTTCTATATTATTATTGGGATACGGGAGTTGGTTGTATTGAAAACTATATTCAATCGAGTGGCTTATTTGCATAATGCGCTTATCTTTTTATGTTGCTCATAGCCCCTGGGATTAGTGCTTCTCCTTCAGAAGATAACATGCGGTACTTTAATGTGATGATTCTGGGTCCATCTCAATCTCCATATGAAGGTAATTAGGTTGCTGCTCTCTTCTTACTGCGTTGGTTGGATTTTGTTAGGACTATTTTCATTTTTCATCTTCTTCTAGTATGCGGTAAACTACTATGCAATCATCTTTTATTACATGTGCTCATCTTTGAAACTTGATTTGGAAATTTTTGAATCAGACAGGTATTCTACTGATATTATTTAATTTCACATCAGTGACTATTATTTTACTGAAAGTAAAGGATTTTGTAAAACTGAAATCCTTTTAGTGATTTTTTGGCCTTTTGATAATATATTATTTTGAGAATAGTGCGTCGTTGTTATGTAATGAAACAATAGGACCTTTTGTAGAATATTTACTGGATGTTTTGGAGAGTCTTCAGATATAAATGGTTTCGTGGACTGTTGAGTTAACATCTTGCTGCATTTTCCTAGTAGAAAGAAACTTATTCTTCTTATAGCCATCCTTTTGACAATTGTGTAGCATCCTTGTCATGAAATTTCCAAGCTTAGCTCTACAGGAAAATTTTGGTATCATTATATTATTGGTTGAATAATGTGATTGATTAGATACTACAAGAGTCCAGAGTGCATGCCATTGTATGAAGCATTTAGTATCACTATGTTTTTTTGTGGCACTAGTGTTTATATATTGACTTTGGTTTTTGTCCTGCATCGTGTTTCTGCGTTGATTTGCTAGGTGGTGTTTTCAAATTGGAGTTGTTTTTGCCAGAAGAGTATCCAATGGCACCTCCAAAGGTAATTCAGTGACAGGCTTAAAAGTAGTAAAATTAATTCTTGAAGGTGTGGAAGTCTAGTACTATTTTTTCTTTCTTTCTGAATGCAACACAATTTGTAATCCTCCATGTCTATTTTCTGTTTTCAGGTTCGTTTTCTTACCAAAATTTATCATCCGAACATTGACAAGGCAATTATTATGTTCTATTTCATTCCTTTTTGTTGCCTCTATATAATGCCTCACTATATAAATGATCTGTGATTTATCTTTCTTTTTTTCCCAGCTTGGGAGGATTTGCCTTGATATTTTAAAAGATAAATGGAGTCCAGCTCTTCAAATTCGAACAGTATTGCTCAGGTTATTTTTTTGCCCTAACATTCATCAAGCATAATTTTATATTTAGGAATTTATGTCATCTATGCAAGATTTCGTAAATCTACTATATAAGCTTTCCTTTCCCCCCCAAATTTGCAAATTACAACAACAATTAAGCATGTGTATACAGTACATTAATATTATAGTGTGTTTTGAGGTGTCTTGTGATGACTGCTACACTGATATGAATTAATGTTTTTGGTCGTCACAGCGTCCAGGCTCTTTTGAGTGCTCCAAACCCTGATGATCCACTTTCTGAGAATATAGCAAAACACTGGAAGACCAATGAAGTTGAGGCTGTTGAGACAGGTATAATATTAAGTACAATCAACTGCTCTACGAGATTGGCTCATGATTATGTAAATCATAGTAGAAGCAGAAATGTCGAATGGCATGGCCAAACTATACCATCATTTTAACCTAATACTATGCGTAAACAAGGCAATTGATTTCTATTTACATGGTTATTTGACATTCAATGCATTCAATTTATTTGGCTTCTTCAGTTCATAATTTTTTCCGTTCTGTGTTGAATTTCTAAATATTTGCTACTACTCTATTGCATTTTACTTGTCTCTCACTCTTCTCTTGAATTATCTTGTAACTAACTAGAGTTTGTCTTTTACAATGTCTGGGACTGTGAACAGTTGTTGATTTCTCCACAATTGCTTAGAAGGAATTATAAATTAACAATATTCTGTTTTTTAACAAAAGCGGTTTTGATGCATTCATCAATTCAAATTGATTTAGCTCAGTCAGGTTTTTCATTGATGCACACACATATATATATATTCACCCCCCCCCCCCCCCCCCCACATCTGCTCTAACTAATATTCACACTGTATGATGCAGCCAAAGAATGGACCCGTTTACATGCAAGTGGTGAATGACAATGGGGCGGTATTTGTCGAAAGTAATATCTATATTCTATCTTAACCGCAATGTTTGTTAAGGATCTTATAACACACTTACTGGAGACCGGAATGGTCTTAGCCCTTCCAATCTATTAAGCTGATAACTACCATCATTTCTTTAAAACGGGTAGGCATTATGCACTGTGAACTATGTACTATATTTGGAGGAGGTTCTTTAGGACTTCATCTATAATTATTCCTCGTGTAGGGATTTTGGGTTCTCTCCTACGTTGGTAATATCTCTGGTCGGTCCTTGTTTTTCAATCCTGACCATTAAAATAATATTACATCATTAAAATTGGATGGAAATGATTTAAGCTTATTTTGAAAAAACTTGACTATGTATTTATTTTAGTATAGTAGAAAAATCGGTAGAAGTGCATCTAATTGAAGTAGCTGATAATTAGGAAGAAGTTTATCATTGTTCAACCAGATCAGTAGATCACTAAAAATATGTATATTCCAGTGGATAATTGATATTACAACCATCATTGATATGATAAAACACTAATTCACACACCATTTTAATTTTTAAATGTACTAGACGTGGCCCATGTTTGAACTTGATGGATCATATAATAATAATAGTAGGGAAAAGTTAATAAGTTTATGCAGTTGGATAAGAAGCTTGCATTGCTATTCCACAAAGTCCTTCCTTTGCATCAACACCTCTCTGCATCCTAATGTATCCATTTTCACCCCATTCAGTACCCCATGAGTTTTTGATCAGCCAGTACTTGGTACCATCTTCAGCAGTGCCATAACCAACAAGAGTGACACCATGGTCAAGCTCAGTGCCACACGGTCCTTTGAACACTCCACTTGAATAAGATTGAAACTCAATCCCACCAGCATCAATAGCAACCGCAATTGGCTGATTAGCAACAGCCTTTAGAAGTGCGTCTTCGTCATTAGCTGGTACATCCTCATACCCACTAATCTTAGCAGCATCATTTGCTTCCTCATTGGCATTGCATTTGCTATCAATTCCCTTGTATGGATATGTTGTTTCTGTTGCCAGTCCTTTGTTTTGGATTATGAATTTAAAGGCATCGTCCATCAAACCACCTTCACAGCCTTCATCTACACCGCTTGTGTCACAGTCAACTAGCTCTTGCTCCGACAAAGATATCAATTTACCAGTTGAGAGTTTTGTTATTCCTTCCATAGCTGCAACAGCTGAAAAAGCCCAACAACATCCTGTAATATTATACAGCATTTTTACAATTAGAATTATACATTTTTCATAATCTCTTCTAAATTTAGTACTTCACATCATAAATTGATGATAAAAAGTTAGTACATACCACATTGGCCTTGATCTTTGATGGGTGTAACAGCTCCTTTCTGTCTCCAATCCATAGTGGAAGAAGGGATGGTAACATTTGCGTATCTGAAAGAACTTCCCAATATAGGAGAACAAACATGCCCCTTAAACCCCGTTCTGGAGGCTTTGAACTCTTCATTAGTCAAGTCTGCAAACTGGTTGATGGCAAGTTTGTAAGATTGGTTTGGAGCTGAGTTGAAAGCCTCAACTTGGCCAACATTTTGTTGGAAGATCTGAAAACGCTTATGCTTCTCACGAATATCCTTATAAACACGTCCGTGTCGTGCTATCCATTGCTCAAACCTTTTAGCCATAGGCATAGATGTGGATGTGTCTTGGAGAGCTCGAGATTGAGCTTCATTAACAAAGGCTCCCAAAGTTAAGATTAAAGCCACACCTAGAAGTTGTATGATCTGCTTAGTACTGAATTGATTCATGTTTGTTCTACTATTGAATGAGAGATATCAATTAAATGTATATGTGAACTTGTACTATGTTTTGATATCTAAGATTGGTTAGGAAAGTCTATATATATAGAGAAAAAAAATTGTCTAACTAATTAGTAAAAATATTCTTGGTGTTGGATTTTCATATCAGCGTAAGGATTACTTTCTTAGCAGTGTCCCAGAAAACCATTCTTGGTATCATCGTGACTTTTAAAATGTTGTGATATTGAAATGTGGTTGGATTTATATAAATATATAACAAATTAATTATTAATTTGGGTGAGAAGTGAGAAAACACCTGGCACGCACGCCTAAGGTAAGTTCTCGTATTTGGCTTTATGTAATGTATAATACTATAATACATTGACGTGTAGGTGAATATATTTCTTTCTAAAGTAAGTATTATTAGAATTAATTTTAAGTGATAATTTAATAATTATTTTAAGATGTAACATATATTTAAATCTATTATTTTTTAAAAATAAGTATTATTTATTTTAAAAACATAAATAATATTTCCCAAAATTTTAAAATATTTTTGATAAAGATTCTCAAATATTCTTCAAAATGTTCATTAATTTAAAATGGCTTTCAATTAAAAATGTCAATGTCAATAAGAGAATATTTATGGTATATTTGTTATGTATAAAATTAGAGTAATAAATTTTGACATCAAATTGGGTATTAGTTCTATTAATTTGAATATTTATTTTTGTGTATTGAAATGACAAGTTAGAAAATAAAAAAACATAGTTTTACTTAAAAAGGACAAGTGTTATCCCAAGAAGCGTGTATGATACAATATAAATAAAAATGCAGTCAGTAAAAAAAGTGAAAAACATAAAACTTATCAAAAGTGAAAATATTAAAATAATAATTTTCTTTTTATTAAATAAATTTTATTATTTAGTTAAATTTTTTTATTAATAAAATAATATATTTTATTTTTATTAAGAGATTAATATAAATATTTATTATAAAAATAAAATAAAATAATTCCTATAATATTTAATTCTTTTTTTGTGAAATGAATTTAAAATTGAAAGCTTTTGATTGAAAGAGAAATATTAATATTATAGATGGTATATAATTTTATATTCATATATTTTTTTAGATGATAACATTTATTAAAATTATTTTAATAATTAAAAATATAATTTATTTATTTTTAAATAATATAAACACATAATATAAGTATAAAGTATAAATTTATATATTTTTAGACTAAAATAATCGATGAAAAGGGAAAAAGGCGTCAAATAATTTTCATTAGAGCGAAGAGAGATGTCAAAGGAAAAAAAAGAAGAAAAAGTGGATCATTCACATTCTTTACTTCCCCTTTTAAAATTACAGGTATCCCCATCACTTGTTTCCTTTTCTTTCCCTCTATTCCGTTCCCTTCCTTAATTCTTACGTGGACTTCCTCACACTTCCTCTCTGTCTTCTTCTATGTCCAGACTCACCCCTTATCAATATACTCAATACCGAGAACTATATTCTTTGGATAGATATAACACATGATGAGTACAAAGTTCATTTTCTACGTAAATCTTTGATTTATTATTATCCCTCTTTAGTTTTCTAGTTATTTATTTAGAGGTAGTGGTTGTAATGTTTAACGGAACGAAATAATTAAACTCTCAGGTGATTCATTTTTTAGAAATTTTGAAAAATATTTTTTTAACTAATAAAATTAATAATATAAAATAAAATACAATATAAAAAATTAAAATAAATTTAAAATAATGATATATAATTATTTTTTAAACATATTTTTTTTTACTAACATTTTATAAAAATATCTAAAATATTTTTCTAAAATAATATCTCACGTTTTCTCACACTCACCGTGCTATTTTTTATCAAATCAAATTTTTTGGTGCATCTCAGTAAATCAAAAACATTGACTACTGTAACATGCTTCCATTAAACACAAAAATATGTGATACATTTGAAGAAGAATGTGACTGTAACTAAAAAATTTATTTTATTCCGGGCGGGACCTACACATGCATACTCAAAATTCTTTGCAATGGGGTTTGATTCACTGACCAATCGTTTTCGTGACACCTTGACTTATCGCAACAATAGCAACCGAAAACAAGCCAGATTTCAAAGAAATCGATCTGGGTTCACCGGTTTCTCCATTGGTTACTAGAGGTTCTGTTAATGGTGGTAATGGCGGGGGAGCCGCCACTTCAAGTAGCAGTTCGAGCTCTTCTAGTTCTGTTTCGGGAAAAACCAGCAATACCCAATTGGGTAAAAGATTGGATGCTAAACCCAAAAGCCACTCAGGTGAGCTCCCTGTCTCCTCTGAAACTAGTCTTAGTTTTGTTGAAACCTACCGATCCGGTGCCGATACGCGTAATTGGAGACCGGTTCATCAGTTATCTGCCTCTGCTGGAGCCCCATTGATCTATTCTGCTGGAAACTTCAGTAGCTCTAGTACTGCTAACAATGTTGTTGTTGTTGTTGGTGGGGTGGTCTTGTGCGCGGAAGCAATAAATAACGATATATGAATATATTAAAGCGATAATGAACACACAGAATTTACGTGGTTCGACAATTCGACTAGGTCTACGAGAATCACCAGATATTATTTGAATTGAGTAGGAAATATCTGAGAATCGGTCTGAAATTTCTTAATAATATCTCTAAGTGTTTCAACTTATAGAAAACTCTCAAACTCACAAAGTATTTTCTCTCTTTGAGTTTCTTTATATTCTCTTTGATTTTTCGATTTTTGCTTTGACATTCTTCAATCATGAACTCTTTTATTTATAGATGAAACAAGACTCCGCTTTCCTTAAATTGTGCCATAAATTTAAGCCATAGAATTAGGTCACTAATTTCGCTTAAATTATCTTATTTAATTTGTTATTTTTAGAGCCGATATTCAACAATTTCCACTTGGCGAAAAAGTTCATAACTACGCACTCCAAATGCACCAGTAGCATTTCTAGCTCGAGAGATGTTGATCAAGTTCAAGCGGTGTTGAAACTTGATCCACTATGTATGCACTTTGTAAGCATATACGTAGGGTTATCTACGGTTCGACTTTTTGGAGTATAACATTCCGCTTCGTCGATGATTTTACCGAACAAAATGAAATCGAACATCGATATTAGCAGTACGACCGTGATGAACTTGGTTCTTTGCCAAATAAATGACACTCTGGTACATGCCATAAAAACCTCCGCGTTCTTGAACAATACCCAAATCCTTGGTCAGCAGAAGCCGGATAGCTTAACTTTGAGATCTTCTGTTACAACCGTATACTCTGCCTGCGTAGTAAACAACACTTCTGATTGGCTGCCAAATGTTGATCTCAAACAAACTCGGTCCTCTGTCATCGTGAACACATAACAGGTTGTAGATCGACGCTTATCAAATCTCGACATAGTTAGAATCTACATGCTCCGGAGCTAAGTGTTTACCTTCGGTCTTGTCTCTCTCAAACTTCAAACCAATATCCCTGATGACCATAGATGTCTGAAGTAGAATCCATTTCAACGCTTGGCGGTGTCACTTTACCGGATTATGCATGCATCGACTCACCGTACTAACGTCATGGGAAATATTAGGGTGCGGTGCAAACCATTGCATACATCAAGAGCACCAGCGACATTTGCATATGGAACACGTTCCATTTGCTTCTTCTACATCGGTGGTCTTTAGGTGTAAAATGCGCTTCGGCGAAAGTGAGGAGCGGCGATGTACTTCTTGGTTTGGTTTTTCATCAATGTCAAACCTTTGTAGTACTTTCTTTAGATATTGAGTACGTGTCGAGACAGGTGCTTTAAACCTACATCTCTTGTGATTTTCATCCAAAAAATTTTCTTAGCTCTCCAAGAGATCTTTCATTTCAAATTGAACTCAATAGAGTCTTGATCTATCGATCTCCTCTTTCTTAGATGCAATCAATATCATCAACGTATAAGACGAAATAAATAAAGGTACCGTCTTGGAGTTTAGAAAGTATACAGTGATCAAGCCCGACTACGTGTGTATACGCTCTCTAATGAAGCTATCAAAGCGCTTGTACCATTATCGCGGTGATTGCTTCAAGCGTAAATTGACTTGCTCGGCTTGATTCTCTCGTCACCGGAATTTTGAAGCCATCCGGTTGAGACATGTAGATTTCTTCGTTCAAAGTACCATGGAGAAAAGGCTGTTTTGACATCGAGTTGAGCTAACTCGAGATCAAGCTGTGCTACCAAAGCCAATAGTATCCAAATAGATGAATGCTTAACAACGGTGAGAATACCTCGTTGTAGTCTATTCTTTCTTTCTACGGCGTAGCCTTTTGCTACTGATCGGCTTTGTATACGATATTGTCTTTACCGGGGAACATCTTCCTTCTTGGCGTAGACCCGTTTTGCGGCCAATAGTTTTGTTTCCTTTGGGAAGTTGAACCAAGCTCCCAAGTCGATTTGTTGTAGAGACTTCATCTCTTCATCCATTGCCATCTTCCCCTTCATACTTATCCAGCTCTCTGCACGGCACCTACATAAGTGCATGGGACATCATCATCCAGTCTTGGAAGTGCGAATGCTACCATGCTGTGTATCGCGGTAGGCTTTCTAATCTCCTTTCTCGGTTAGAGGTAGTGGTAATAGATTAAGGCTGGCGATTGATAGGTGGTGATGGTGAGAAAGCCTCCACCTCAATGAGATCTCTTCTTGATCATCAATTTCATCTTCGCCGCGATCGGTGGTCGGTCTGATCTTTTACGGATCTTACGGAGTCTCAAGCATCACCTTAGAAAGAGTATTTGGACTTTCATTCTCTTTCTCTGAATTTGTCTGTCTCAGTATGAGACTATGTAGAGATGTAACATCTCGGCTTAAGGCGATCTTCTTGGATTCACCACGCGAAAGTGAAATCCTTTAATTCCTTCCTTAAAGCCAGAAAACAACTTTTTTGCTCTAGGATCCGGTTGGATTCAGCTAACATGAAAATATCTTTGGACATCCAAATATTCGCAATGAATCATAATCGATGGCAGTTGTCCAGACCGTACCTTTTTAGGAGTTTTCTCATCTAATGCGATCATGATACATTGACTATATGAGTTGCATATGACAAAGCCTCGGCCTCAAAATGCCTTGCTCGATTTAGATTGAGATAGCATACATCGAACTTTCTCAACCAAAGTACGATTCATTGGATTATGACTCCGTTCTTGTTGTGGTGTACGAGGCCCGAAAAATATGTCGATTATCCCTTCATCTTGACAAACTTTAAAAAAGGGATCGGTTATACTCGTCACCGTTATCGAATCCGAGCCTTTTAATTTTTCTGCACATGTCGAGTCTCGATCATTTTCTTCTATTTTAGAAAGATATCGAGAACTTCATCTTTGTGACTCATGGTATATATCCGAGACATATCTAGAGAAATCATCAATAAAAGTCACAAACCGGCGTTTACCTCAAGTGAAGCATTCTTTGAAGGTCCACGAGACATCCGTGTGAATATAATCAAGAGATCCGCTCTAGTACGATGAATGGCGGTGCGAACTTGACTCTTGTTTGTTTTCCCGTTACCACCGATGCTCGCGAGAAATCAAACTTTCCGATCTTGGCACCTTTCAAAAGACCTTGCTTAAGCCTTGCAAAGCCTTTTCACCCACGTATGCCCTAGCGTATGTGCCACGGAATGGGAAGAATCATTTGCCTTTCTTGAATTACTTGAGGCAGAGGCTTTCTTCCCATGTGTACTCCATCCCAAAATACAAGTTAAGCCTTTTCGAGTACCCTTCGTTGCTACAAATGCACCTCGTACAACTTTGAAGACTCAATTTTCCAATGTTACCTTGTAACCATGAGAATCTAGAACACCTAAAGAAATAAGGTTTTCTTTAGGTCGAGAATATACCTTACATTTTGTAAGTCGTCTGATTGTACCATCGTGCATCTTTAGTCGTATTGTTATCCCTTTTGTCGACGGGCATTGTGCGTTGCCCGTACAGCCTGACTCCTCCATCGAGCTCTTCAAAACTCGAAAACCAATGTACGTTTTGGACACGTGATAAGAACATCTAGAATCAAGGATCCACTTTTATCGAGTAGGTTTTTGATGATGAAGCGAAAAAGGCGATTCTTCATCTTCATCGACCTTACGTACTGAACATTTGCATTTGACTTGTCCTTGTTTGGACAATCTTTCTTCCGATGCCACTACGGTGACAATGAGCACGCTCGTCCTTCGCAGCGGGGCGTCTTAGATGACTCTCTTCTGGTCTTTGATTTGGATTGCCTTCTATTATTTGATTCGTTAAATTTTTTGTTATTATACCTATCTCTGGATGCCGTCAATGCTTCACGATATTGAGTCTCCGTGATCATGTTGATCCTTCGCCCACTCGTTATTTACCAAAGCATTTGAAACATCTACGAACTTAACCTCATTCTTTCCATATAATAAGGTTGTGGTTAAATGTTCCTGCTTCTCGGGTAATGAATTCGGTAACAACAAGCTTTATCTTCATCGATAATTTCAACATCTAAATTTTTGTAGATCCCAAAAATTTTATTGAAATTATCTAAGTACTCAATCATGGGGGTACCTTTCTTGTATTGGAAACGAGAAAAGTTTCTTCTTGAAGTAGAGTTTGTTCTCAATACTTTTCGTCATATACTTGTCCTCTAGTTTCTTCGAGCTATGACTACATTCTCTTTCATGACAAAGTACTTACGATCTTTTTTCTAAACACGGTCGAATTGTACCCAAGCTTGTCGGTTTACATAATTTCAATCTTCATTTGAATAATCTCAGTGGCACAGTCTCCCGAGGCTATATTAGATCCTTCCGAGAAACAATAGATCTAATACCTCACATTGCCACATGCCAAAGTTATTGGTGTCGTCGAATTTCTCCACCTCAAACTTTGCGTTGGACAACATAGTTCTTCGAGTAGAACAACTTGGCTTGCCATAAATTCTACGATCAACCTGTTCACCTTATTCGATCTCTCTTTTATCAGCCATAAGTGCAAGCAGATAACAGAAATTTTGTACTTACAACTTAAAACAGTGTTTTTCCAAATTTTATACCTTATTTGAAAAAAACGGAGTTCCTAGTTGAATCCAGAATGGTCCAATTAGCTAGGAATAGATCCAACTCAGTTGAAAACGGATGAAAAATGGACCAACTCGGTCCAAATATCACTAGTGGCTGAGTTGACTCGGTCCAACTCAGTGAGTTGACTCAATTGCTGGCAGCAGCACTCCGGTAGCTTCTGGCGGTGATTCTGACTTTCGATTTGACCGATTCTTTCACCGTTGCGTTCGTCTCGTTGAGAGCTTCGATTTGATATATAATACTGCTATATTTGGCTCTGATACCAATTTATTGTGGGCATAAACAATAAATAGTGGTATATGAATATATCAAAGCGATAAAATGAACACACAGAATTTACGTGGTTCGATAATTCGCCTAGGTCCACGGGAGGCAGCAGATATTATTTGAACTGAGTAGGAAATATACAGAATACAGATACATATTTGCTCACTAATAATATCTCTAAGTGTTTTCCCAAACTTATAGAAAACTCTTAAACTCACAAGTATTTTCTCTCTTTGAGTTTGCTTATGCTCTCTTTGATTTTTCTGATTTTTGCCTTGTTCTTCAATGCATGAACTCTTCCTTGTTTATAGATGAAGTAAGGCTCCCTTTCCCTATTGTGCCATAATTTAAGCCATAAATTAGGCCACTAATTTTCTTAAATTATGCCACTAATTTCCCTAAATTATGCTACTAATTTGTTACTTTTAGAGCCAGTATTCAATAGGTGGTAATAGCAATACTGTTACCTCATCTCCTTTAAGCTCGACACCCAATGTGTTCCCAAGGTGGTAATATTTTCTCTTCTGTGAAGATTTTATCTGGAATGACGAGTAGACCAGCTTGTAAAACCGATGTGTTGGGTTCAAGGACTGGGAATTATGGTCACGGTGGTGCGAAGTTGGGTAGTGGTGGACATGGTAATGTGAGTGGGAACAACATTCAGGTTAGTGGTGAGTCGTTGGTGAAGAGGACAATGTCGAATTCTACTCCAGAGGAGGTGAAGAAGGCTGGTAATGAACTTTATAGAAAAGGGCATTTTGTGGAGGCATTGTCGTTCTATGGTTGTGCTATATCTCTATCTCCAAGAAATGCGGCATTCTGGAGCAATAGAGCTGCAGCTTTGACAGCTCTGAGGAGGTTGGTTGAGGCAGCAAGGGAGTGTGAAGAGGCCTTTAGGTTAGACCCTGCTAATGAGAGGGCTCATCAGAGGCTTGCTTCTCTATATTTACGGTGAGTCTGGTAAAATGGTGGATCTTGGTTATGTTTCTTGGGATGGCATTGGTTGTTATAATGTTATTAGGGATTAATCTTTTTGACTTGATACGAATGTTGGATGAGTGTGATTGATCTTTGTGATTTTGACTTCCTGCTGGTTTGGTTGATTGTCATGTCTGTTGTCTCTCTTTGTGATTGCTTATTGTTATGTTTGGCATTTCTTCCACTTCTTTGTTGTTCTGGTTTTGTGACTAAAATCTTTAGGTTATTTAGTTCTGACTGACTTGGTCAATCCGTTAAGTATGTTTCGTGGATGATATACAGAATGAGGAATTTTTCTGTAATTGTCCAAGTTGCTTCTTTCATTCTAATCTATTATGTCTGTATTTTAGGATTGTTAGTTCTCTGGTATTTAATGTTTATTTCAGTCTCTTATCAAAATTCCTCTTTCATGGTCAAATCTTAGAAATAATCAACACTATTTCTTGATGGATTCATGATTAATTAGATTTATGATTTTTTTTCTGGTTGTCTTGCTTGAATCTTTTACATGTCAATGACTTATACACCTTTGTTAGAAAAAAATGACTTATTCACCCTATGTGTTGCAGCCCAGTTAACTCAATGAGTCTGTATACTCCATGAACCTCATAATAAGCTGTTAATCTAAATAAACTCTACAGTTTTGGACAGATTGAACTTGCCCAAAAACACCTTTGTTTTCCTGGGCAATACCCAGACCAGTCTGAGTTGCAGAAAGTGAAATTACTGGAGAAGCATACAAAGCATTGTGCTGATGCCCAGAAGCTTGGTGATTGGAAAAGTATTCTCAGGGAGAGTGAGGCAGCCATGGCCATTGGGGCTGGCTCGTCCCCTCAGGTAAAACTTTGCATCGAATCTCTTGGCTTCATCATTTATGTCTTAAGGCATCTTATGCTGTGTGAACTCATTAGAACTTGACGTGCCACTTTTTTCTTGCAAAGCAGAAGCTCTCTTAAAGCTCCATCAACATGAAGATGCAGAGTTGAGCCTGTCAGACTTTCTTATGTTAGAAGACTATGTTGAAAATCAACACCAACATAATAAATAAAGTGGTAGGAAAATAAATGGGGTGGTTGAAGGATGTAGAGAAATAAATGGAGTGGTTGAATGATGAATAAATAAGGTGGTTGAAGGATGTAAAAAAGAGAAGTGTGTAGATAATATTTGTGTGGCTAGAATTATTTCTTAGTTTTATATTTGTGTGGTGTAGATTGCATGGTGAGGACTATAAATAGCCTATCTTGCATTTGGTTTAATCATTCCATTAAAAACAAATAAGTCTTTGTATTCTTAGTTTGAGTGTGAATTGAGAGCTTTCTCTTTAAGTGTTTGTATTTCTCTTCAATTTGTGAGTTGCTTTTGAAAGGTATTATAGTGAGTATAATACAAATAGTTTGTTTACTTGTTTGGATCTATTATTAGTAAATTTAGAATTATTTATTCTAAATTTTACTCAATAGACTATCTTTCTCCTTATTTGAAAACCAAGTTCTTTAACATGTTTGTTGAGACATATGTACTCTATGTCCGAGCCCATATTGGGATGGCATTGGGAAGGTATGCACCATCGCATAAATTTCACAAGTGAAGTTAGCCACTGGTTTTGCGGAGTAAGAACAGATTATAGATTTCTTGCAGGTTTGATAATGCAGTAACAATAGCAGAGAAGGCTAGTCTCATTGATTTAAGTAATCTTGATATTGCAAAGGTGTTAAGTACTGTGAAAATGGTGGCAAAATCGCACTCCAAGGGGAACAATCTTTTTAACTCGGCCAAATTTGCTGAAGCCTCCTTAGCATATGGGGAGGGCCTCAAGTATGATGGCTCCAGCTCTGTTCTCTATTGTAATAGAGCAGTTTGCTAGTCAAAGCTTGGCCTGTGGGAGAAGTCTGTGGAGGACTGCACCAAAGCCTTCAAGATCCAACTGAATAACAAGAAGGCCCTTCTTCGTAGGGCTGTCTCAAACGCCAAGGTAAATCAGAATTGATGTTTAAGTAGTATGCTATATTGATATCTGCATGTGTGATTTTGTTGATTTGTATGCAATTTTTTGGCCTTGTGGGGTATTAAAGTTGGAGCGATGGAATGAGGCAGTCAGAGATTATGAGGTATTGAGGAGTGAACTTCCTGATGACAATGATGTTGCTGAATCTCTACATCGTGCACAAGTTGCTTTGAAGAAATCTCTTGGAGAAGGTGTTCATAGTACAAAATTTGGTAGTGAAGTAGAGGAGATCTCTAATCTTGACAAGTTCAAAACTGCGTTATCATCACCCGGTGAGTTGAGAACTCTGACCACAAAGCTTTTTATTTCTCTATTTTCACATTCCTAACTAAGTAAAACTGAAATTTCAGTTAAGTGTTTTGGTTCATTTCAAAATTGCATCTGAAAAACTATGTAAGAAATAGCACTATTCATTAAAATGCTGTGTTTGATATCCATCTGTTAAATTTTTGAAGATAAGCTTTTGTATTGGAAACATACAATTGTAAAGGTTTGTTTCTTGGCTCAGGTGGATGTGGAGGAAAGCTTAATGATTGCAAAGGCTGAGAGCATAAGGTTTGTACCGGCTTTTAAAATCTACTAAAATGGTGAAAATTTCAAGGAGACTATCCGCCCAAACTTTCAGTTTTTGGAGGAATCAGTGGGGAGTTGAAGTTCATAATAAACAAATTTCATTCGTGTCCCTTTGAGTTTTTCATACGAGGATTACCAATTTTACCTGTGACATAATCCTTCAGTTTCATAATTGATTCAGAGTTTTCAAGGCACATAAACCTGTAGAGAGAGATGTAGCTTCCATCATGTTCACATTTTTCGTAATTAATTATTTCAATTTCTCCATTGTTTAGATTCCAATCGAGTTTATTAAGGTCCCAGAATCACTTATTTACGTGAGGTATGTAAGGTCTTATAATAAGTGATTTTGATACATTTCTTTGTACGTGTAAGGTATGTAAGGTCCTAACATCTTATTCCAACCGTTTGTAAAAATAGATCAAACAGAAAAATCAAAATAAAACCCAAAAGAAGCATATTTGAAAATTAATGCATCACTAACTAATATAAATTCATAACTATGCTTATTTTTTAATCTTTTTTTAAAAGACACATTATTGATATATACTTCCATAGTTTATGGTTGGGCACAAATTGTCCTGTAATTTATGAAAATTATGTATTTTAGTATAAAAAAATACTTTAATTTTAAGATTAAAGTATATTTTTTTACAAATAATTATAAGACATTGAGTGTCTCATCTACATAATTAAATGTATTTATTTATTTTAATAACAAGAATAATATTATTCGATATAAAAATTACAAACAAAAATATATTTTAAAGAAATAAATGAAATCATTTGTGCCTGTCATCCTATGATAAAAAGCTTCATAAAGTGGATCATCTTGATATTATGGTATTCAAGTTGTGGTTATAGGATTTATATTCAAAAATAATACATATATACAATAAAAAAAATTATATTATTTATTCTTTAATTATTATTTATTTTTATTTAAAAACATATATTATATATATATATATATTATTTTAATAAAAATATATTTAAATTATTAAATTTTTTGAGATATTAAATATTAAAAATCTAAAATTTAAATATGATATCATTATATTTTATGCATGTAATTTATTATAATTTTATAAATATTATATTTAAAAATTTATTTAAGAGAGTTAAGATAAAAATGAGATAAACATAAATATATATTTAAATTTTAACAATATATTATTATATAAAAAAAAGGCTAGATTGCGTTTTAAAATAAGAGGGAAGGGGGACCAAATCAAAGAAGGAAAGAAAAAAAAACGGAAAGAAAGAATGATTTTTTTTTTTTGGAGGGGGGGGGACACTAAATGAGAGGGGAGCTGGGAGGTATATATTGAGAATGCGCGGATTAAAGTTTGAAAAGTAACAAATATTCAGGGATTCGGAAAAGCAACAAGCACCAAGAATTGCGACGGAGATGGAAATGAATAAGTTGAAGTCGAAAATGAGATCGAAACCTCGCACCAAGACTAATATTCTTACCCTTGAAGATTACCTGCAATGTCTTCATTCCCCCTCCAACTACGATCTTATAAATCTCGGTATCGCTCAACTCAATCAGGTCTATGATCCCTACTTCAATTAATATTCTTCTTCTACTGCTTCAAAGAAATGTGTATGGTTAACTAGTTACTACTAGCTTCTCTAAGCTCTGATTGATTTTATAGACATGTGTTTAAATTAATTTATGATGCGCTCTTAAATCTTAATCAATCTTGTAGATCATCTCCATGTACGGCTACAAGAAAATCTACAAATTTGCTAAGGTCTAATTAATTTCTTCGCTGATTATCTCTTTCATTTGAATATTTACTCGTTTGACATTTTTTTGGCAAGCAAACAGATCTTGATTTTCCGATTATTGATTTCTTTTTATTAGTTTTCCCTCGTTAATTTTATTTGGTTTGATTTCACATATTTATAATTCGATAGAAAGTCTTGCTGGAAGCTGTAAGCACGCTGACTTTGGTGGATCTGTCTCGCTCCACACTCAAAATCAACATCTCCCCGCATGCATTTCTTACACTGGAGGACGTACTTGCTGACCTAGACGATCTCAACTGGAAGGAATGCTGTGTAACCTCCATCCAAACCCTAAGCTCAATGAATCGCTGTCTCGCGATATCCTCTGCTCCTCCCGACCCGACGATGGTAAATTACGACCAGCTCAACCCGTATAGCACTAACATTTCCAGCGTCCAACCTCAGGCTCCTCAACCGAACGCTCCTAAAGCAACGGTCATGAGCTATGTCCACAGTGTCTCTGCTATGGATGAAGTTCCATCCACAGGTCGGCGCCGAGTGAAGAAGACGTTGCCATTGTCTCAGGTCAATGCTGCCGATGGAGCTCCCTCTACAGATCTACGAACGAAGAAATCCTCAACGAAGAGGAAGAAATCTTCGTTCAAGAAGGTAATGAGCGCTGGCGATAATGGAAACAATGATTTGGCTCTTGATTGCATTTCATTTGGATCGTGTTGAAATCTTGATTCGGTTTTCTTTTCTTCCAATGGCGTTGGTTTTTTTTTTTTTTTGAATAATCCAGTGGTATTGTGTTAGTTACATAGGAATGTTCCTTACTTTTAACTTTTGGATAGTTCATAGTTTTTGATGCCATACATAACAGTACTTTTTCTATGGGTTGATATTACGGCAAAGGTTGCCAGTTAATTTTAACGCCCTTGGAACTGTGTAACCAACCGTTCGCTGGTGATTTGGTGCTAATATATAAGTAAAAATGACAATTGTGTTGTGCATACACGTGGCGTGCAATTTATACTTATTCTATTTAAAAATACGAAGAAAAAAGTGAATGATGTTGAGGTAGTATTTGAAAGGGTTAATTTAAACATGTAAAATATTTGAAGTTTGAGTATATATGGATGTAACCCGCATATGACACCCTCATTTTTCTATAAAATTTAATTAACTTGCATGAATACAGAAAATAAAATAAAATTACGATACTAGTAACAAGAAGGAATTTATCTTTGTCCATAAATCCAAAAATTAAAAAAAATTACTTAATATAATCTAATTTTATTTTACAAAATATTTTAGAAACAATTCATTATTATAATCATTATTTTTTTCAAAATAATTACTTATAAATATGCGTATAATTTTTAACATATATATAAAATTTTAACATATCAGCATATATTTTTAATATGAATTATTTTATTTTTCATTATTAACCACATGTCAGTGTAAAACTTTTAAAAACACTTGTAATAACTTATAAATATGTGTATAATTTCTAATATACATGTCAAATTTTTACATACCAACGTACATTTTTTAACTTTCTCCTTTCCACCAATTATTGGACTTTACTTATCTCAATTGTAATTATAAATTTCTTTAAAAAAATAGGTGAATAATAAATTGAATAGTATAGTTATTTATAAAGAATTGAAGAAAAAAATTGTGCCGCAAGCACTATGATATTATTTTTGTAATAATAATAAATTAAATTATGATAATATTGTTATTTTATTTATAAAAATAATTTAAATAATAGATAAAATGATGAATTAAGAAAAAACACTCCACTTTCTCCCCAACGATAGAATGATGACTTTGATCATCAATGGATTGCTACTGAGCAAGATAGCTTTAAGTGGTGGTTAGCAAAGATAAGGCTGAAAATATGTTCGATATTGTTTACAAAGTTACAACAACACTCAAATAGTCTCCATATTTACATTTATTATTAATTTTATTTTATATTAAAAATAATTTATCATTAAATATATTTAACTAATTTTATTATTTTAAATTTTTTAATATTTTAACAAATAATTTTATAATTTATCGATCAAAATAAATATAAAATTCATTTATATTTATAGACTAAATAAAAAAATTATTTTAAAAAATAAGTAATGAATTGTTTTAATATTTGTAAAAATTTATTAAAATTTTCATAATTCTATTAATTTATAATTTTCATGAATCTTTTGTAATGTTTTTATAAACAATGATAATATCATAAATATATCTATAAAATTTAAATCTTAATATTTTGACCTAGATTTATATTACAAACCTTGTGTATAAGTTTATATTCTTATAAATTGTTAGGATATCAATTTTAAAAAAAATTATAATATTGAGATAAGTATAACGTTACTTATATATATCTATCATTCATTGTATAAATGTTAACTCTATCAAACATACAGATCAAATAATATAATTAACAATTGTGATTATTAGACTTGAATACAATATCTCAAATTTTGATATCATGTTAAAAATTTCTTAAAAAATCAATTTTCGTAAAAATTTATTAAAAAATCAATTTTCGTAAAAATTTAAACTATTGAAATAATTATCAACTATACACACTTAGTATTATTGAAAATATATATAGATATATATTTTTTAAAAAAAAGTTCAGGTGAATTAAGTATCAAACCAAACTCCTATAATTTTAAACATCAATGGAAGCTAACTGATGACTTATATTCAATCTAAAACGGCAAGGAAACATTTAAATTTCAAACCCATCACTTTTCGTCCAAAAACACCTGAGTATAACGCAACATTTGACATGAAAAATTTATCAATTGGCACTTTTACAGTGCCGGAATCAGGGAAATTGCGTGGGCCATGCCGCCATGGTTCTCCTTACCTCAATACTTATCTTGTATTAATAATTATAAATTACATTTATCCAAAAACATAAAAAACAATAGTTACAAATTACATAATTTTACATTTTATAGAAATAAAATAGGAAATTTTATGTATCTTATTTTAACAAAAGTATTTATTACTATATATAAGTTAATAAAAAAAATATTCATTTAATCTTTTGTATCACATATCATTCCCTTATATAGAAATTTAAATATTAAATATACAACTAAATTCAAATATACCAATTATTATATATAATTTAATTTACTTAGAAAAAGTTTAAAAAACACAATTCTAACTATTATTATAATTATATATGAGTAAGTTTAAGTTTTTTTTTTCACTTTTATGCCACCTCCAACTGCATATTAGTTTATAATTAGTGAAAATTAACTATTATATATATAAAATGCTAAACTTTGTTTTTTAGTAAAATTTCTAGCAGTATATAAGTCAGGTGTGTTCTCGCTTCTCACCCAAATTAATAATTAATTTGTTATGTATTTATATATTCTAACCACATTTCAATATCACAACATTTTAAAAGGCACGAAGATACCAAGGACGGTTTTCTGGAACACTGCTAAAAAAGTAATTCTTACGCTGATATGAAAATCCAACACCAAGAATATTTTTACTAATTAGTTAAAGACAACTTTTTTTCTCTATATATAGACTTCCCTAACCAATCTTAGATATCAAAACATAGTACAAGTTTACATGTATATTTAGCTGATATCTCTCATTCAATAGTAGAACAAACATGAATCAGTTCAGTACTAAGCAAATCATACAACTTCTAGGTGTGGCTTTAATCTTAACTTTGGGAGCCTTTGTTAATGAAGCTCAATCTCGAGCTCTCCAAGACACATCCACATCTATCCCTATGGCTAAAAGGTTTGAGCAATGGATAGCTGGACACAGACGCGTTTACAAGGATATTCATGAGAAGCATAAGCGTTTTCAGATCTTCCAACAAAATGTTGGCCAAGTTGAGTCTTTCAACTCAGCTCCAAACAAACCTTACAAACTTGCCATCAACCAGTTTTCAGACTTGACCAATGAAGAGTTTAAAGCCTCCAGAACGGGGTTTAAGGGGCATGTTTGTTCTCCTATATTGGGAAGCTCTTCTTTCAGATATACAAATGTTACTGTCCCTCCTTCTACTATGGATTGGAGACAGAAAGGAGCTGTTACACCCATCAAAGACCAAGGCCAATGTGGTATGTTCTAACTTCTAATCATCAACTTATGATGTGAAATACTAAATTTATAAGTCTAACTGATATTTCTTATGAAAATGGTGTATAAATTTACAGGATGTTGTTGGGCTTTCTCAGCTGTTGCAGCTATGGAAGGAATAGCAAAACTCTCAACTGGAAAATTGATATCTTTGTCGGAGCAAGAGCTAGTTGACTGTGACACAAGCGGTGTAGACGAAGGCTGTGAAGGTGGTTTGATGGACGATGCCTTTAAATTCATAATCCAAAACAAAGGACTGGCAACAGAAACAACATATCCATACAAGGGAATTGATAGCAAATGCAATGCCAATGAGGAAGCAAATGATGCTGCTAAGATTAGTGGGTATGAGAATGTACCAGCTAATGACGAAGACGCACTTCTAAAGGCTGTTGCTAATCAGCCAATTGCAGTTGCTATTGATGCTGGTGGGATTGAGTTTCAATCTTATTCAAGTGGAGTGTTCAAAGGACCGTGTGGCACTGAACTTGACCATGGTGTCACTCTTGTTGGTTATGGCACTGCTGAAGATGGTACCAAGTACTGGCTGATCAAAAACTCATGGGGCATTGGATGGGGTGAAAATGGATACATTAGGATGCAGAGAGGTGTTGATGCAAAGGAAGGACTTTGTGGAATAGCAATGCAAGCTTCTTATCCCACTGCATAAACTTATTAGCTTCTCCCTATTATTACATGTTCCTCCATATCCAATAGATTTAATATAGTGTGTATGTGTGAATTAATGTTTATCATATTAATGATTGTTGTAATATCAATTATTCACTGGAATATACATATTTACTTTTAGTGATCTATTGATCTGGTTGAACAATGATCAACTTCTTCCTAATTATGAGCTAATTCAATTAGAAGGATTGCTACAAACTTTTCTACTATACTTAAATGAGCTAGTTCCGATTACAAATAGTTTAAATAAATAATATTGATAAATCATAATACACTTTAAACGAAACTATTTAAATGTATAGATGATAATAAATATAAAAAATTATATCAATGAGTAATTCTTAAAATCAACTATAATATTTACTTACAATTAGAAATACATATAACATTAGACTGTGTTCATTCAAAAGTCAGATTATTTGATCAAAACTATTGGTATTAGAACAGTCGACATACTTCAATACATATTCAAGTTCTTCTAAAAATCAACTTAATTAACGGTGCCAATAATTAAAGATGCATCCTTGAGCGAGAAACAGGATAAGCAATTTCATCCCCTGTTGTCTAAAAGAGGACGTAGTAACTAGATTCAGAGTTAGAACCAGAGGACCCCAAAATTAAAGCTAGAAATCATATTGACCCACCAACCATCGTAGTCGAAAGCATCAAACTTATCTTTGGAGAGACAGGCCTTACTTCTTGGAAGGGTAAAATCTGGATGAGCGGTCGAGACTCGCCGTTCTCATCGACCAAGCCTTATATTTCACCACGTATAGATCGTTGTCCTGTAGATATGAAACCACCTTTGCTGCATAGCCCCGAACCCCAAACTCCTCTTTCTTGACTGCACAACTGCTATCTCTTCCTTTGTGAAACCTATTTACCGTATTAGATTTAGTTTTTTTAGTATCGCAAGTCGCAATACTTTATGTTCTTTTAATTTATTATAGATTTTTTGATAAATATTTATTATAAAATATTATTAAATGAGAATATTGATTATGAATGGACAAAAAAAACTACGGGTTCGGTTATCCGCGGTTAATCGAACCGACGGTTCGGTTTTTAACCGTGTAATTTCGGGAACGGGTTCGATTTTGGGTAAAAACCGAACATAAAGGAGCGGATACGGTTCGGTTATGGTTATACTCAAAATCGTACTCGCTCGTACCCGAAATTAATTAAAATTTATTTATTTAAATAAATTATATATTAATTAAAATTTATTTATTTTAAACCTAATATATAAACATATTTACGCCGGCCAAACCCTAATTCACTCAAATTCTCATAGAAACACACTCCACTCGGCGCCTCTCATTTTTTCTTAATCTCCAGAGGATCAGTCGAGCCGAGATCACGTCCACGTCCACAATTTTTCTTCCATCAAATCAGATCATCGCCACCGGTCGGTCATCAGGTGCGTCTTCGTCGGTCGGATTCCACACTTCGGCGCTTATCCAGCCGCCTCTCACAGCACAAGCCATCGTCGTTCACAGCGCAAGTTATAGCCATTCACAACGCCAGCCATCACCGTTCACAGCACAAGCCATCGCCGTTCCGCAGTATGAGCCAAGGTTCACAGGCGCGATTTATGACCATCGCCGATCACAGAAGCCATCACGCTGCAACGCGTAGTCATCGCCATTCACGGCCTTACCAGCACGTTCACGGTGCGACCATCGGTTCACAACGCCAACCATCGCGTTCAGTTCGGCCCCACATCGACGTTCACATAGCCAACTGTCGCCGTTCATTTCAATATTGTTTCTGAAACCTGAATATCTGTTTGGAGATGCTGAAATATGGTTAACTTATATCTGATTGCTGAAATAATTATTGATATTTCTGTATTATGGTTAACTACTTAACTTATCATGTCTTGTAGAGTTAGAGATTTTTAAATATCATGACAAGTGAATATGTTGAAAAGGTAACGTGAGATAATAGAAACTATATGTATATATTTTTTATATATGAATTTAAATTTTGAAAATTATTTTTTCAGAATGTTTCACCACAATCATCTCAAGGAGTAAATGACATTGAACTTAATGTGGAGGTAACAAGTGGTGGAACTTCAAGTGTCGATCAACATATAAATTTTCCTCTCCTTGCATCAACCTCTTCACCTGAAAATACACAAAGCCAATCATCAAATGACTGTAGTGAGGAAGAAGATGGGAAGGCTAAATTAAAGTCTGAAGCATGGGTTCATTTTGATAGGAAGAGAATTAATGGGATATGGAAGACAATATGTAATTATTGCGGAAAACGGTTAGGAGGTGATACAAGGAATGAGACATCTCATTTGAAAGCACATACAAAGGGTTGTCCATTCAAACGTCAAGAAAGGGGTATCGGTCAATCATTGTTAAATCCTAACAAGAAAATGGATAGAATGGAATTAGGACATTGAAATTTTGATTCTCAAGTTTCTCGTGATAAATGTGCAAAGATGATAATTCTACACGAGTATCTCGTATTGATTGAGCATCATGGATTTAGAGAGTATTCCACATTCATTACAACCAATATGGAAGCTATTTCTCCGTGACAATTAAGAGATACATTATAAAGATTTATGATGTTGAGAAAAAATGATGGATATGTTGGAGAACAACAAAAGTCATGTAATCAAGTGATATGTGAAAGTATGGAAATCGAATAAAGAGGTTAAATGGTACAGAACTTGTCATTTCATCGATGACAATTGGTATTTGCATAGTAAAATAATAAGGTAATTTTTAAATTTATTGTTGAAATTTATACATTTACTAAATATTTTTTTAGAGATTTGATATATTAAATGATTGTATATAACAATTTTATTGTTATTATATAATTTTTGTAGGTTTATATATGTTCTGCCTCCACAAATCTTTGCAGTTATTGGTCAAGAATTAATGAGTTGCTTTTTGGATTGGAACATCGATCGTAAGATTTCAACCTTAACTTTAGATAATTGTTCTACTAATGATTCAATGCTACCTGATCTGTTAGATTCATTAGATAGAACTTCAATGTTATTGTATGGAGATATTTTTCACATGCGTTGTGCAACTCACATATTAAATTTGATAGTGAAAGATGGATTAAATCTAATTTCTCAATGCATAGTCAAAGTTAGAGATAATGTTGCATATTGGACAGCAACACAAAAAAGAGAGGAAAAATTTAAAAAGATTGCATCTCAAGAGATGAAGTCTTCTTGTAAGAATTTATCTCTTGATTGTCAAACTCGTTAGAACTCTACTTTTTTAATGCTTAAAAATGCATTGTTTTATGAGAAAGTGCTTCCTCATTTAAAACAATTGGATAAGAATTATAATAGTCTTCCTGATGCATTGGATTGGAAAATGGCAAGTACAATTTGTGATAAGTTAGAAGTATTTTACAAGGTTACTGAATTGATTTCTGGTTCCAATTATCCCACCATAAATATGTTATTTCCTCATATTTGTGACATCAAATTGTCATTATATAATTGGATTAATGATGAGGATGATTTGGTGAAGGGAATGACGTCAAACATGCTTGTAAAATTTGATAAGTATTGGCAATAAGTTAATATTGTCATGGCTATAGGAGTTGTTTTGGATCCTAGATTTAAGATGAATTATCTCGAATTCTATTTTCCAAGAATATATGGAGAGAATGTCATTTTTGAAATTGAAAAGATGAGAACAAAATGTTATGATTTGATAAATATGTATCGAACTAAACGAATTTTAGAAGAGAGTCGACAAATGAAATTTTCAACACGTTCCATTACATCTCAAAGTTCAATGGAAATTAATGCAAAATAAAGCTGGATCTTTGAAATCTGAGTTAGACTCTTATTTAGAGGAGGCTGATGTAGAAATTTCGGATGAAGAGTTTGATATATTGTCTTGGTGGAAGTGTAATAAACACAAGTATCCAATAATGCATGATATGGCTAGAGATATCTTGGCTTATCTTAGGTCCACAGTTTGCTTGATTGCATTTAGTACAAGTGGTAGAATAGTGAGCAAACATCGTAGTAGACTCAAAGAAAACACATTGGAAGCTTTGATGTGTACTCAAGATTGGTTATGGGCTAATATTCATAAACAAGGTATAAGTTTATATTTTTAATATTTGTATATATTATATTTTATTAACACTTGTTTTATGTATTATATATTAATTATTTAATTATGTATTCAAATGTTTTATAATTTATTCAGATATGTTATCTCCTGGTTCATCCGTTTCTACTATTAATATTGCAGAAGATGATGTTGAGGTAAAAAATTTACATTATTTATTAATCAATTTATTCTTTTGGTTTATAAAACTGATTTTATATGTTTGATTTTTTCAAAAAACGCGTACATTTAATGAATAATTAGAATAAAGAAGTTTTGATTTATTGTAATCAAAGTTTTCTTAAATTTATTTAATTAGATCTCAATATTTGTATTAGTTTATAATATTTTATTTATATCTTGTGTTTCTTGTTGATATTTATTTAATCTTATTTAGATTTATAAAAATATATATTATTAAATGTTAAATTTATCATAAATTCAAAATAACAAATTTAAATAACAAATTCACATAATAAATTCAACATTTGTTTTAGTTGGATTACATTGCTAAAATGAGCTCAATTGAATAGGTTTTTTTTCAATAACTATCCCGAATTATTAACTGCGGGTAAAAAACTGTTCCCGAACTGTAATAGTTTTTGGGCAATTTCGGGAACAGATTTTAATAATTCAGTTCGGGGATGATTATATTCAAATTCATCTCCACCCGTCCCCGTGCCCATCCCTAATATTGATTCTCTCTTTCAATCATAATTTCATTCTCTTTCTTTCTCTTAAATCTTATGTTTTATTTCTAAAAACCTTAATGTCGTTACTTTCTCACTATTTTTTTAAACCCTTAGTTAGAGATTTAATTTTGTTGTTGGTTGAGTTACTTGCCAAATCATTTTGTTTGTGTTAATTAAATATTTTAATAACTTTTTTAAAAATAATAATAATTTTATTGTTTATGAAATAATATCATATTAATTTATTTTATTAATAAAAAATTATTAAAGTAAATTTAATAAGGATAAAATTACATTTTATTTTAACAATATAGGAGTGAATTTGAACAATATAATATTTTATTTATTTTTTTATATTTTATATTTTATATTTTTAGAAAACTTTTTAAAATTGTATTTTTTATCCAAATATAATACCTACAAAAACACGATTTATAATAATTTTAAAATTTTTGACCAAAAAAATAAAATAAAAAATTATGTTGTTCAAATTTAATTTTAAATTGTTAAAATAAAATAACAATTTTATCATCGTTAATTTTAATTTCAAAATATTTTATTAATAGAATAATATTTTAATATTTCTTAATTTTAAATTTAGTTTCTTTATAAAAAAATTACCTTATATAACACACACTATATATTCCTTATTATTATTATCAAGAAAAGAAAAAAAAGAAAGTGTTCCTTATTATGTCAACATTTTGCTCGCAAAGAAGTTTAAGCGATGGTTTAAATATAAGTGCGTGATTATTATAATTATTTAAAAAAAGAGAGTATAATTTATCTATATTAATACTATCTCTAACTTATATTTTATAATTTTTTTAACAAAACTATCTACATATTTTAAACTAATAATTATTAATATTTTACCTCTTTAATTATTATATAATGTATTATTAAGCAATAAGTTATTAAAATATAATAATTATCTTAAACTTTATTAAAAGCTCAGTTTTTTTAATATAAAAATAAAAATATTATAATTAAAATTAAAATAAAATTTAAAAATATTTATTTAATAATTAGTATATATATATTTTATTTGCTTAAAGTAGACATATAAGTTAAAGGATATGCCCTCAAGTTATTAATCAGGGCAGACCGCCAGGTTCTAGCTCTTACGTAGTAAAAGAAAATAAAAAATCTTTCATAATAATTTAAAATTTGTAGCATAATTTTGTTTATAATAATTTAAAATTTGTAACATTTGATATATATCTTACTTAACGTTATATAATTTATTTAAATATATAGATATAAAAATATATAATTGGTGCTTTTGTTTTAAAATAAATTTTAAGGGATGATAAATATTATTTTCAGGTGAAGAAATTCATTAGCTAAAATATTTGTTCTGAAAATATAAAAATTGATCTAAAAAAATTAAGAAATAAGAATCTCTTTCTTTAAGAAAATAAAAAAAGGGTCCAGTAACGTTATTATATATATTAAGAACATATATATGCGCACGCAAATAGATGCATTGTTTTTCCGGGAGAGCAGAATTGGTTGTATACCCTGTATGTAATAATACTATATTTTAAATTAATAAAATTAAAAATTAATATAATTTTTTTAAAAAATAAATATTTAATAAAATATGTATAGAAAAAGAAATATAATTGATTAAAGATATACTTTAAAAATATTAAATAATACCTCATTAATTCAAAACACTTTTTACATTATGTGATTCATGAATGAGACCTCTCTATTTATTCTGATATATGAATAAAAAGTCTATTTTAAAATAATGCCATGTATGTTAGGCTACGCATTAGGATTATATGATTGTTTATATTTATTAACAAATCTCAAATATTTATATTATATCTACTATGATTTTAAGTTATTTAATAAATAAAATAAAATTTAAACCTTTAAATTAAAAATATAGTTTTAGATGTTATACGTAAAAAATGGCCAAACAAAGGATACTATTTCATATGTTACACATGGTTAAAAATATATATATTTATTATACAATATTAAAGATTCCGATAATATAATTTTATACAATCATATATTTAACTGTAAAGTGATACTATATTATGTAAAATAAAAATTATATGATCATGTCGAGATTTAGTATTAGTATTAAGTGTTCAGTCTAATTTTTATTGAAGAATTTACTTATCATATTTAAAATTTTAATTTTAAAATTATGTATTATGTCTTTTTTATCTTAAATTAAAAATAATTTTTAAAAATTTGTAAAATGTAAGAAAAATATCAAAATAAATTAAATATTAATTTTAATATTCTTTTATAATTAATTTATTTTAATAGATAACAAAATTATATAAAATAAATTAAATACTATTTTAAATATAAATTATATATTAAATATTTATCAATTTTATTAGTTTATTCAAATATAATTATATTTAAAATATCTAATATGGTACACTAAATATGTCCTAATTTTATAAATTTTATATAATCATGTGATTGATTATAAAATAAACAGAATAAATTTTTTACGATTATATAAAATTTTATTACAAACATTAGGTATGAATCTAAATCATATTAAATATATTTTTAGGATTATATAAAATTTTATTACAAACATTAGGTATGAATCTAAATCATATTAAATATTTTAATTAGTCTGTCTAAAATATCAATTCTAAAATTATATGCATTGAATCTTTGTTTATATATATGACTACAATAAAATTGGATTGGTTGTGTTAGCATGTTATGTAAGGAGATCTAAAGTTCTAAATGCATGTTCGTTACATAATATCAAACATCTTAATTATATAATTTTTAAGTAATTATGTATTTTATTATAAAATAAAACCGTATTTAATAGAATAAAAATTATATAATTATGTAAAAATTTAATATTATTATATGTTTAAATCGTATTTGATAATTTATTTAATATGTTTGAAATTTTAATTTTAATTCTAAAGTTATGTTATTGATTTTTTTTATTTCAAATAAAAAATATTTTTTAAAATATAAAAATAAATTAAATATTGATTTAAATAAAATTTTATAATAAAACTATTTTTATAGGTAATAAAACTACTTAAAAAATAAATAATATTTTAAATATAAATTATTTTATTAAAATATTTATCATTAATTTTATCCGATTATATTATAAATGTTAACAAACACAATATAAAATAACTATAATATAATTTAATATAATTCATATATTACATTTCAACCAGCCTTATTCTAAAAACAAAACAGAGAATAAAAAAAACCGAAGCCATCCAAGCTCTTTTTCTTGTACATTTTATGCCACTACTCTCATGCTATGATTGATTCTAGTTCCACTACTGCAAAATTCAAATGCAACCGACAGTGTTGTGCTCTACCAAAAGTAGCATTAGCCAAAACAGAAAATTTCTAAATACGGTGTACGAGACATTTTTATTGACTTTGGTGGAACACCAATATGCAAGAAATATAAAAGTTTATTACTCTATTCAAAATACTAATACCAAATAAATTTGTATCTATTTTTACACCCACGTTATTTAAATTTTATTATATGTTAATATTATTTAAAAAATTGAATCGTTTTTAAAAATTTTAAAACAATTATGATACATGATAGAACATAAAGATTAGATATACATCGAAAGTTAATAAAAGGTAGAATATATGCAATAATGAGTCAGCTCCCCATGCTCTCTTCAATCCATTTTCACCACCAATCTACGAGTACATATGCTGATGCCAGCCAAACATCTACTATATATACCATGGATGATTGAGACTCTAGATATGTGTGTAAAACGACTATGCAATGCATGGCCATCTCTATCATAGCTTCTTCTAGTTGAAAAAACTGATGAATGATTGTAGCATTTTGGGTATTGGTTTCTGAGTTTTGCATGAATTGGTAAAGAATTGAAAGTAGCCAAGGATGACTTGCCAAAGGAAGCAAAGATTTCGATCGGCTGGTTTGAAATTTTTGTTCGGCGAGTTATTCTTGGCTTACATTTTCTTCTCTTCTATTCATGCGAGATTTTGAGAAACCTTAACTTATTAGCCCTTTTAGGTTTTAAGGGATGAATGCTAATACAATAGAGGAGAGAGCGTGAACAAAAAAAGAAAATAAATAGGTCCTGTTATCTTTAATTTCACTCCAGATATGAGGCAATTCTTGTAAGTTGCCAATGCTAAGTGTAATGTTGGGTGCTTTTTTTATCACTTCTGTTTTTTTCCTAAATAGTAATACATACTATACAAGGTTGCTCCCCAAAACAATGGACACAACCTGCCTTCTTGAATTTTGATAACTCGGAGGCTCTAACTAAATCATCGCTTGTCTATGAATGCACCAAAATAAGATGAAACATTCATGACTCGCTAATATTTACCTCAATATTACTACTTGAAAGATCATCTCAGCTTGTCTGTCCCAGAAAAAAAAGCACAACATGCTACCTTGTCACTCAAGAATATATATAAAAAAAGGTAGAACTCGACTGATTGAAATGGATAAAACTGCTTTGCATAGACTAACATTACCGATTTTGGTTGAAAGGAATTTTGCAGGCAGGTTCTGCAGGGTTTTAATTTCTTGAATGACGCAACTCTGGCCGCAAAAAGTCTGCATCAGGGAGTGCTAGAATGTCAACTACTGTAGGTCTAAGTTGGGCACAAACTTCGATGGCTCCATGCACTTGGCAGGAGAAGAAATTGCTGATCAAGCCCCGCTTGATGGGTGCACCATTGTTGACTGCCACCAGTGCCTGCTGAATTGGGTTGTAATAAAAAAGTGGAGTCCATTTTTTCGATCCAAGATGTGCTGTTGTTGAACAATTATCAACCATGAAAGAAACTCCACGGGCGTGCAGTGCATGAAAGGATTCAATGAATCCACTGACTCGATCACTCTCTCATTAATAATCTCAGAGAATGAGTGCCTTTCTTCCTCAAGATCTCAATCTATAAATTATAAGCATGAATACTTTTACCTTGGCCATCATTAGCGCAACATAAACACCAGCAGTAAAAGGATGTAATGAACCAAGGTCACCTGTTGGTTGCTTTGACAGGACTCCACCAACTTTCACTTGAATTCAACAAATATTGGAATGAATTCAACAAATACTGCACCGACATCGACGTCAACCAATATACACGACGTCTACTAAACAGTTGTAAATCATGTGATTCAATCATATTAGTTGTTGAAATAATAATTACTATTTGTCTATATAAACAATGTACATGCCTTATACAAATTAAGAAAAATATATCGGAAAAACCATTTATTTCTTCTTTTGATTGTTTCTTCATGGTATCAGAGCAAGGTTATACTCTAACGAGGGAACAACTAGTATTGAATCTAAATTTCAAAGTACTAGTGAGAGACAGATTTTTCCTCAATAACTGAGGTTGTGTTACCATTGACAATGCAAACAGTTTTGTGTGAAGATGATTTTGAGATTTGTCTAGAATCAAATGTCATATGATAAGTTGCACCTTAATCAATTATCCATGTATTATTAAAAACAGAAGAAAAAGTTTTAAGCATCTTACCAACATTTGTTGAGGAGTTTGCAACATGATCTTTTGTTGTTTCAGCAAGGGTGACAGTAGACATCTGTCTTAGAATTTTCTTCCGAGAGTCACGGTTGTGATCCCACTAGTTAGGATATCTCACAAGTTCAAAACATCATTCTTTTGTATGACCTTTCACCCTTCGTTCTTACTGATTGAAAAAAGAACGATTTTTAGATATCATGGCGGAAGCGTCAACGTCTCTAGATTTTTCCTTCAATGAGATTCGACGTACTACCTCTCGTCGAATCAAGGAATAACAACTTTCTAAATCTGGGATGATTTCTTTCGCAAAATTTCTCCATGAACCTGCTCAAATTCATTATCTAATCTAGCAAGAAAAATATGTACCCTTGGTCTTTCAACAGACTCCTGATACAATATTAGATTATGAGGGTCTTTCATGACTACCTTATCACGATGGTCTAGTTTTTGAAAAATTTCAATCAACTCTCCATAATACTCTGAAAATGATTTTTCATTTTGTTTGGAAATAAAGGCTTTTTGGTTTAAGACAAATACTTGTAATTCGTTACTTTCATCATAGAATGCTCTTGCCAAAGCACCCCAAATTTCAAGAGCAGTAGGTATGCATAAATAACACTTCATGATTTCTGAACTTATTGACATAAGTAGCCATCTCTTCACTTTTTGATTTTTTACATACCACTTGTTATAATTTTTTGATGTTTTTGATGGTTGTAAATTTTTGTCATGAATATAAGAGAGTTTTTCTCTCTCTACAATATGCATTTCTATTATTTGAGACCAAACATCATAATTAGTCTTAGTAAGAATAATTCTAGCATTAAAAACACCTTCAGAATGAACAGATTGTACAATAACTAGAGTTGATTGCTCTACAGGTAATGAAATTGTGCCCTTTGTCATGATATTATGGTAAACAAACTAGAAAATGGTGTAATAATTTCAAAACTGAAAATAAAAATACAAGAACTGGTATAAAGAATATTGAACCGATGTTTTTTTTAAGAAGAAATGGACTAAACCGGATAAAAAACACAAAATCGGGTAAAAAATTGGTTTAAAAACCTTGAAAACTAGACCAACCCGGTTTTAAAAAGACATAACCGGGGGAAAATTGGGTTTGGACCTTTAAAATGGACCGAACTGGCCAAATTTGGAAAAACTGTGAAAAAACCAAGTTCAGACCGAACCAAACCTGAGTCGAACCGAGCCGAGCCGTATGCCACGTCAGCGTCTTCAACCTCCAGATGGAGCATGGCAGAGCGTTGAGGCACGTGAAATGTTTTCTTTCCTTCGGACGACATGTGTGGGCGCATTGATGGTAAGATTATTGCACTTATTGTATATGTTGATGATATGATAGTAACAAGAAATGATCTTAAAGAAAGGAAAGCTCTACAAAGTTATTTGTCCAAAGAATTTGAAATGAAAGACCTTTGTTCCTTAAAATATTTTTCTTAGGATTGAGGTTTCTTGATCAAAAGAAGGAATCTTCTTATCTCAAAGAAAGTATGTCTTGGATTTATTAAAAAAAACTGGTATATCAGCATATCAACTAGTTAATACACGAGTATAGGAAGGATTAAAGTTATGTATCAAGGTTTATCAAGTTCCAACAAATAAAGAAAGATACCAAAGACTTGTTAGAAGGTTGATGTATTTGGCACACACAAGACCAGATCTTACCTATGCTTTAAGTATTGTCAGTCAATTTATGCATAATCCTAGAGAACAACATATGAATGCAGTTATTCATATTTTGAGGTATTTAAAGTCTGCTCTTGAAAAATGAGTATTGTTCACTAAAAACTCAAAGTTCTAAAGAATAGAAGTATTTACTGATGTTGATTAGGCTGGATCAATAAATGACAAAAAATCTATATCGGGCTACTTCACTTTTGTAGGAAGAAACCTTGTAACATGGAGAAGTAAGAAACAACATGTTGTTGTCCGTTCAAGCACATAGGCTAAATACAGAGGCATGCCACTTGGGCTTTGTGAGGCCTTGTGGTTACAATCTTTCTTGAAAGATTTGGGATATCCTGCTAAAGAATCAATTAAGTTATTTTGTGACAATAAAGCAGCATGTGATATTGTTCATAATCCAATTCAACACGATCGTACAAAACATATTGAAGTTAATAGATTCTTTATTAAGGAAAAGTTAGAAGAAAATTTATTGAAATTACCAAAAATTAAGTTAGAAGATCAATTGACTGATATCCTTACTAAAACAGTCTTATAACGAGTATTCACAAAAGTTTCAGTCAAGTTGGGTATGAAAGACATCTATGTACTAACTTTAGACGGAGTGTTGAATTCAACAAATACTGTACCGACGCCAACACTTACCAACATACACGGCGTCTACCAAGCAGTTGTAAACCATATGATTCAATTATAGGGGTTGTTGAAATAATAATTAATATTTATTTATATAAACAATGTATATGTCTTATACAAATTAAGAAAAATATATCAAAAAAACTATTTATTTCTTCTTCTTATTATTTCTTCAAATAGTTATTTTTTCACTTTTCACGTTTGAGTCTAATATCAATTTTACGCATTGGGAAAGCTAGAAGGCCTTCCTTTTCCTGCAGTAGAATCACATTACAGATTCAATTGGATGGTAATAGTAATATCTTTTGAAATAATATGAAATTATTACACCGAAAAGAATCATAAACTATGCAGAATAATTATGACTATAGTTCCATCAAATCAAATGGTGGCCATATTCTGTGAAGAAACATACATAAAAGCGTCTTCCTGCCAAGACGACGCTACAGATCTCACAACAACTTGCTACATCTTCATAGCACTCGTACAAGATCTCTATGCAAGGATAGAATGAGGCACTATATGCAACTTCAAATTCCTTTTTGCCTTCTTCAGATAAGAAATTGTAAACAGCCAACATGCCCAGATGACAACAAACAGAATTAATAATCATAATAAGTTCACTTAAACCAAAATGAACAAGACACATGCACACGAACGTGCACACGCGCACACACAGAGGTACGTTCAGCTCTGAGAAAAAGGGAAATCCAAAACTCGAGAAAAGACTAACCTTAGTGGAGATAATTCTTGATATAATTCTATGCACTCAACAGTGTTCTAGTAGGCCAGATCTTCATCCATTCCATTTTCATTGTACCTTCTAAATAGGGACTCCACAATGCCATGACCAACACCAAATAAAATTCCTGTTAACCAAAGAATAATAATGTATCAGATGTGTTGAGACAAAAAACAAAGGATGCATGATCAATAATCACAGAAAAAATGCATGACCAATACTGACACAGAAAATGCACGACCAAGATTCACGCAAATAATGCATGACCAAAACATACTCTCTCTCCAAAGATGCCACTCTTGTATTCCTACTCCAGTGTGGTAGCAAATGTGAATGGGGAACCAAGGGAAACTGACCATCCCAGGGCGACGTCAGTAGCTCTACCACATGACATCCTGTACAAACAAAGCACATTAGTTTTTGAAGATCAGTTTGATTAAACAAGACAAGAAAGAGGGTGGGGTTACCTGATGGACTGCAAAACTGGAATTAATTACAGCACCATTTATCTCTTTGCCTTGGACATAAAGCCTCCTTAAAGATGGACCCATTCCCTTTGGGCATACAGCAATCACACTGATGTTTTTGGGAAAATCGAGTCCCAATGATTGCATATGTCCTAGAAGAAACCCGTGGGAGAGTCCAGGAATGCTGTTTGGCTTCGTGTGGGAAAGTACTTTTTCATAATTGTCAGCTTGCATGATAAAGAAAATTGTAGAAATCTCTGGTCTTAAATTGAAATAAATTTAGAGAAATGAAACACAAATCGTTATCAACATAACAACGTGGAAATTTTTTATCCTTTCCACAATAAAAAAAAGGATGTCATGTCAGTTTTTTTTATAGTTGAGCAAAGTAATTTTATTTTATCCAATAGACATGCGCAGAATCAGAAATAAGTATGATTTCCCATATATCCCCAAGAGTCCCATTCTCTTCAGTAAAACCAGATGAACAAGCTTCAGCAAAAGAGAGGGATCCCCTTCTCAGGTCAATCTGAATAAATAACAAGCAACCAAAAACATAAAGTTAACACTGAATAATAATCTACATAATAGACAAAGCATAAAGTACAATAGCCACAAAATAGGATCAAATGATAAAAACATGAAAAGTATGAAATCACCTTGACCACAATATCAGATTATGCTTCAGCGGGAGTCCTTCAAATTCTGAGCTTGTGAATGTCCCTAAAAATTGAAAAGGTACATTAGCAGGTCCAACTTATATCTTAAGATCTGGCTAAAATTCGACATTCAGTCCAGGTATATAATCATAGTTTTACTGAAAAATAAACACAACCTAGTGAAAGAATGAATAATAATAATTTTATAAAAAAGTAACTATTTTTATTAATACCAAAAATTTGAATAGATTGATATAGATCCAAAAACTTAAATCCAATAATTAATACTCAATTTTTTTTAAATTTTACATCAATATACAAATTTAAGTGTAACGAAATAAATAAATACTAAGAACATAAATGTCCATTTAATTTTATACTTACGATATTTAAACTTTATCACATGTTAATATTATAAAAATAAATAAATTATTTTTTAAATTTTTAAAACAATTATAATACATAACAAGAGATAAAGAATGAGGTTATGCAAACAACAATAATCAAAACATTAACTAAAATATCCCAAAATCCATAAATAAATCTTAGGTTTGGACTATAAAAATTATTTAGCCTCTATTTTTATTTTACTACAAACATATGTATTACATTAATTTTAACATAATTATCCGAAGTAAATTATATTAAAATTTATACTTTAATTTTATATGATTTAATTATTTATATAGTTTTAATTTTAATTTTTTAAAATATATATTTTGCTTTATGAAAAAATAAAAAATAACAAAAATATATCTTTAAAATTTTTAATAATAAAATAGAACTTTTTAAGTCTAACTCATATATTTTTAATATTAAAAAAATTTTAACATGTCATTTAATATTAAACGTCATTCAATTAAACGTTATTTAAATTAAATTATAGTCATTTAAACTCGTTCATTGTTAAACATTTAATTAAACTACACTTAATATTATTAAAATAATATTTTTATTATTATAATTTAAGAATAAACTTAAAAGAATAGGTTATATAGGCTACTATCTTGGGTGTCGATAAAATGAGGCAACATAATATTTTTTATATTTTATTTTTAAAATTTTAAAATATAATTAAAAGTAATTTTTTTATTTATTCATTTTTTATTAAAATGTAAGACATATTTTCATATAATTATTATATGATTAAAAGATATATGATTTAAAATCTATCATTAATTTTTTATAAATTTAAAATTATATTATTTTTTACTATTATAAATAATCTACTTATAAAATATCTAAATTTTATATTATATCAAATAACACGTGAATACAAATACAACATAACATATGAACACAAATTAACACACAAAAATTATATAAACATAACACAACATAATTCTAAAACCTATTCTAATATAGTTTAATAAAAAAAAGCAATGAATGTTCCTAAATGTCATGTCTCCTACCTCGTTTTTATCTTAATTAATTTTATATTTATAATATTAATTATATTATAATTATTTTTATTTTTCAATAATTATATTTAATTCATAAATTTTCAATTTTAATCATAATATTTAATTATTATATAATTATAATAAAGTCTATACATATTGTCACTAAATTTATTACTTATTTAAAAAATTATTCATTTATATTATATGAAATAATTATTTTTAGAATAGACTCTCTTAATATATAATTTATTTTTATTTATATATTTTAATAATTTACATTTATTAATCATACAAAAATTAGAAAGGAATGACTTCAAATTTTTAGCATCATTTTAATTTTTTTTAATTTGACCTAGGCTTTTCATTTTTTAGTTGCCTATGTTATAAAATAAATTATAATGTTTATAGATCATTAAATTTCTTAATTTTTATAGCAAACTAATTTAGTAATACATTTTTATGATAATCTATAAAAAATATTAAATATTATTTATTATAATAATATTTTAAAAAACATAGCAATATGAATAATAATTAGTATCCATGTGCTTTGTATTTTTATTTTAATGATATATTTTAAATTATTAAATATAATATATTTAATTTTAAATAAATATTATTTATCAACATGCAAGTATCTTATAATAAATCTTGCTTAAGGTATTATAATTGCTTGGGCGGATTTTATATAAATAAAGAACGTTAGAAGATGTTTATTCGTTTAATTTGAAAATAATTTTTAAAAACTGTTTTCAAATCATAATTAAAAAACAATTTTCAACAATTTTAAAAAACAATGAATTATTTATCCATTACTTTTAAAAATTATTCTTAAGAACAAAAACAAAACATGTTTGGTCGAATTAATTTTAAAAGTTGTTTAAATTTTTAGTTTAAAATTTAACATTTTATAATTTAACAAAAGAATGAATTAAATTCAAGGAAGAAAAAAAGAAAAACGAAAATAAGAAAAAAGGTATGATATGATAAAGTATTTAGGGTAATTTAAAAAAAAAAAAGCTTACCGAAAAATGAAAAAAAATCAATAAAAAAATAAAAGCATAGAAAAAAAGATTAAAAAAATAATAAAAAACTAATCTTAAAATTTATAACAATTAAAAAATAACATTATTTATAATTCATATATTTTAATTATTAAAAAAATCTGTGATATTATTTTAATTTAAACGAAGTTAAAATTAAATTATGATTATTTTAAATCTGTTTAATGTAAATGATGTTTAATTTAATCTCGTTTAATATTATTGGATGTTATTTTTATTGTTATAAATTTTAAAATAATATTTTTTATAATTTTCAAAAAAAATTTAAGAAAAAGGAGATACCAATATTTCTTGATTTTGATATTTGTGATATTATGTATAGTGTAATAAATAAATTCATGACTGAAAAGTAATAAAAAAATACCATCAGACACTACAAAGATATCATCAAGCATAGATGATTTTTTTTCCCGTGCTTTTGGAAAATTTTAAAAAATTTGGGAACAACTTAAAGCTATTCTTTAAATTATAATTTTTAAGAACACTTTGTTTTAAAAAATATAACTAAAAAATTATCCCAAAATACCTTTATTTATTTTTAAAAAATAATTTTTCGCTCTAAAAAAAACTAACAAAAAAAGTGTGTTTTTTTTTAGTATTATGAACAAACAGACACTTGCTTTTTGTAATTTTTTAAAACAATATATATCCGTACCCTCATAAATACGAAGGAGGTTATATTATTTAACATTTTTTATTTCAGTAAGGTAACAGGACCCTTTCGTTTGGGATATTCCTCCCGTGGGTAAATTTGTCTTTCGTTTGTAATTTAAGCAAGTCCACCGTATCTTAACTATTAAATCTACTAACTTAGATGACTCCATCACGACCATCGGTTATAATCAAGCATTTGATCGACGGGAATTAACTTAATCAAACGGTTCCTGATGGTTATGCTGCTTCACCTGTAATAACCACGAGCGAGAGAGAGCCTTCTTTTGGAGAAAATCTTGCCCCGTTGTATGTAAAATTCTAGCATTCTTTCGTTATCTCTGTAGCAGAGAGAGAACTGAGAAAGACTTAGGTATTTGTGTTTCTCACAATCAATCTTTGATTTCAGTGGAACCCATTTAATATTCGAAGAATTCCCATCTAGTCCCGATCTCGGTGAAGAACTGATTCAAATTTTGTTCTGATCCCAATTTGGGTTTCTGTTTTTCTGTGGAGTATGGAGACGGAACAGAAGGCAACAAGTGATCGAGAAGAGGTCGAGACAAAAGAGGAAGATGAACCATTGGAGATTGTTCTTTTTCAAGTCTCTGAATGTTATGTTTACCTGGTAAAGTTTCAATGCATGTGAAACTCAGAAGAAACTAGCATACTCTAATGCATTATGTCTAAATCTGATTGTCTTGATTAGTTTCTTTTATGTTTTAAAAAATGGGTATTTCCAATCATTTACACAATTAGAATTTTGATTGCTTATTCATGTACGTAATGGTTGAAATTTAGTTATGACATTGGTAAATAAATTGACAGGAATTCTAGCATATGGGCAATCAAGATCGAAATTATTATTGATTGGAGTTTTTGTTTACATCAAGACCCATTTGCAGATCTTTGGTCTTTTCCTTATCTAACAGTATTTAAATGTTATCTTATAGATAAAGTTCGATCACTAGGTTTCTACTCTCATGGATGATAAACGTGCACCAACTAGTCCGTTGTAGTTATTGATATTTTGTATCTTTAAGCAATCATATCTTTCAATTATTCTATCATCACAACTTTAGTTTTTATGGTTTTGGAGATTAGATGTGATGTTAACACAATCCTTCATGTTAATTTTGCAGATACCGCCACGGAAAAGTGCTGCATCCTACAGGTTTTCTGCTGAACTTATTTAGAATAGTAGGAAGTATGAGAGAGAACAGACGAAAGGAGAAGAATAATAGAGGAATTGAGATTAATAATTTAGACTAATGTAGATTTGAGAGAGAATTAGACAGAATAATAGGGGAGAAGTTGATATTGTATTCAATAATTCAAGCCTGATCATTACAATGACAAATGAGAAATAGGAAAACTAAATCCCTGAAGAATGAAGATAATAATAACTGGATTTCAAAATGCAAAAAACTAAATAAATCTCTGGATATAATATCCTAACTAATATTCCTAAATAATATATTTATTCCATCATACCCGTCTGAAAATGCGTTCGATGCAATGTTGGTTTAATCAAGTATAAAATTTATTTATTAAATCGTGGTTCAAAAGTGTGTCCCAATCTACCTGTCTCTTCCACTTTCACCAGATAATTAAATAAAATAATTAATAAATTATTTAGAAGGATTGTGCTCAGGTTAAGCTAAGTGCCTAAGTTATATGGAATCTTCACTCCTATGACAATGCACCTATGTAATGGATGCTTATAAGGATGTGCGTGAATACCAAACACTTAGTAAACTGGGAAAAACTTCTAAGGTATGTAGCATTCTTTGTGCCAGATGAGGTAGAAGTTCAGTAGATTCTTGTTGATGTGTGTTCTTCGGAAATGTTTGTCTTCCTGTTGTATCAATTGCATCATGAAAAACAATCAGTTAATCGTCCTGTAAATAACTACAGTTTTTTTCCCTATATGATAAGTCAGTAAATATATTTATTTTGCTTCTAGCATCTAAATGTTCAGTGAACTTCTAAAGATTTCATTCACTCAAAAATTGAAAGTAAGTTATTAGATAGTAATAATGGTGAGTTTTATCCTGAGGCTTGACCTGCTAATTTCAAGATCTTTATACTTATCTTTTTCTTAATGAAAGATCTCTGTTTGTTCCCAAAAAGGGTTACGTAGTGATCCTTTAGAGGTTTAGCGACCTTTTATTGACGGTAAAAAAACTGGGTGAAGATGTCTAGAATGAATTTCAGTTGTAGTAATCTAAGAAGTATTTAATTCTCTGTCCGGTTACCTTGGTTTACTTTTCCCTTCAACAAGTTCCCTGACTAACAGTTCAAAGGATATGGAAGACAACTGTAACTTTATTCTTAAAGTAATTTTTTGTAAGCTTAATTTCTATAATCTCCGTTTATATTTTTGTTTCTGAAAATCACATGCTCCATGATGTGAGATGAGAGTGTGACACGTTACTAACCCAGAGAGAGGCAAAGGAGCAAAGTTCTTAGTCAATATTCCATTTTGTTGCTGAAACTTTGATAAAATTGTCGTGATGGGATATGATGTGTAAAACTTATGCCAGGGCTGATGAGTGGGATGTGAACAAATGGGTTTGGGAGGGAGTTTTAAAAGTCACTAGTAAAGGAGAGGAATGCATTATCAAACTTGAAGATAAAGGCACAGGTAAGAACTTTAAGTTACTATAGCAGCATTTATGCTGTATGTAATCTTTACTATATTTAAACCATAACCTGTATATTTGTCAGGTGAATTATATGCTCGGGCATTTTTGAGAGATGGGGAGCAACACCCAGTGGAACCTGTAATTGATAGCAGCAGGCAGGTTCCCTTATCTCAATTGTCTTACAACTAATTTCCCTAAAACAAGCATCAAGTTTTTTCTTAGATAAATGAGTATACAGATATCTTTTATATAGTACAAATGAGGTCTATTCAGCCAGAATTGCTTACCGTTACATATACTTATTGTTGGAATGGTATTTATAAGTTGTTTTACTTGTGAAGTTATTCTTTCTTGTGCAGATACTTTGTTCTTCGCATAGAAGAAAAAATCGGTGAGCCACTGTTACTACTACTTGTTTGAGGCCTTCGTGCTTAGTAATAATATTGATGTGTTATTTTTCATATCCATGTTTTCTACGTTTTGATACTTAACTCTAAGTTATATGGGTTTTATGCAGATGGCCGTCTTAGGCATGCTTTTATTGGCATTGGGTTTAGGGAAAGAACTGAAGCTTATGACTTCCAGGCTGCTCTGCATGATCACATGAAGTATTTACACTGCAATATAATACATTTTTTATTATTTTAATTCAGTCCTCTCCATGGGCTATATTAATTAACCTTTGCTCGTGCATGTTGCTTAGATGATAGTTTCCATTGATGTAGCTCATTTACCCTTTTGAAAACATTTTGAAGATATCTTAACAAGAAGAAAACTGCTGAAGAGATGGAGCAACAGTTCCAGAACACTTCTGTGGTAGATTATAGCTTGAAAGAAGGGGAAACTCTTGTATTGCAATTGAAGAACAATGTAATTGCATTCGTGTTTCTTTTTAGAAACTTTCATTTGAATGCATTTTACATTTTCATATTGAAACATATTGGTTTTTGGTTTCAGCAGAAAAGTGGTCAGTGTTCGAAGTCCAAACCCTCCGAACAAGGTTCGATGCCTGAAGACAAGGGTAGTCCAAACGAGCCTAAGATTTGTATCAAACCACTACCACCTCCCCCAGCTCCACTGGCCATTGTTACTACCCCCCCTAAGTCTCCATCAAACTCGCCATCAGTGATCAAACCTGAAGACTTGAAAGTGACAAAAGACAGCTTAAAAGATAAGAAATCTTCTGAAAATGAAGGCATACAAGATGATATACCAGACAATGATTTTGGAGATTTCCAAGCAGCAAGTTGACGTAATGCATTTTATGTAATTTGCCTATATACCTGAGATAATCTCGTTTTCTTACCATTAGGGTTCTTCGGATGGTTTAAATTTCAAAACAGAAAGAAAATTCTCTCCCTTTTTGTGGTTAAAACTTGGATTATTTTTTACCTGGTGTATATTTTGATATATACAGCTCTCAATATGAAATTACTTAAAATGAAACTTTGAGTTAAGCTGACTTAATTTATCACTTGTCTTCATAAAAAGTGCATGTGTGTGAGAGGGAGGTGACTTCTTTTTAAAGCCTGTATAATGAGGCACTGAGCAAAGTGACAAGCTTTTAAGTTTCAAACCCCCACCAAAAGCGTTGAAAAGCCAAAACAAAGTGGGGAAATTACAAAATAATAATAACAATAATAATAATAATATTAAAATTATAACAATAAAAATAGTATCGTAATAATATTAAATAGGTTTAATGAACTTCATTTAACATTGAATTTATTAAAATAATTTTAATTTAATTTAATGATGTTTAATTTAAAATAATGTATTAAATTTTTTTTAATAATAAAAATGTATGATTTTGATATAAGATGTTATTTTTATTATTATAAATTTTAAGAATATATATTTTTTGTAATAGCACAAGTAAAATAAAAAGAAGTTAGAGTGAAATTGAAAGGAAATATAAAGAAAAGTTGCAATTTCCGTTTGGGTTAATTTAACTTTTTAAGTCAAACTATTTTGATATATTTTTTTATTTGGAAACAAAAAAATGTATGACAAAGGTCGAACTCCTTAAAAGTACAGTTGTTTTGGAAGAAATGCATTGAGTTTGATGTTTTGTAACCTTGTAACTTTATTTTTATTTTATTTTATAAAATTTTAATATTAAAAAAATTATTAATATAGAAATCATTTATATATATTAAAGGTTTTGATTAGAAACGTATGAATTATGTTGTAATAAAAACAACATTCAAAAAAATTAACAATGTTTAAAGTTTAAGTAGGTATTGACTTCTTTCATTGGGGTTTAAAAAAGAGTTTTCTCAACGTAAATTTATTATGGTACGATTAAAGTTTTAAAAAATAAGTGTATTAATTCTATCTAAATAATGTAAGATTATGTTTAGGATTAAATATTTATACCATAAACTCATCCAAGTTCAATGTAAAGTATAATTTAAATTTAAATTTTATAAAATTTAAGTACTTCTAACAATTTAATAATACATTTTATAAGTTATTATGTTATTTGAATAAAGACATTAACTTAAATCATTTTATGGTTAAAAAAATGAAAGCCAAACTTTTTTTGAATAATTTTAAGGTTGAGTTTTAGAATTCTATTAAGTTTTCAAAAATAAAGTGATTCAATTCGAAAATATATATGGCTTTTAAAGTTAGGGTCGAACTCAGGGATATTCGAAGTTTTCATCTTGAGGTAGTCTTGTACTTATAAATATACGTACATAATATTATCTTAAAAGTGGGTTTTATTTTCATTTAATATAATTAATGAAATAATTATTTATTGTATTTAAAATAGATGATAGTGTTATATAATGAAATATAATACTAATGAGTTATTTTTTTTTTAACCACAAGTATCTAATTAATGTGAAATATATTTTAAAATCATAACTATTCACGTGGGTTTTACCTATTAATTTCTTATTTTTATTATCTGTTGGGATGAATCTCTCTGTAGATTGATACGTGCTGAATGGAAGGTAAGAGTTTGGAAGTAAAAAAAAAAAAAAAGCATTTGTATTCAGGCATGATTTAAAGTTTTTATAAAAAGCTTTCTAATTTATTTTAAAATAACATGCTAATAAATATCATCTTATATGTAAAAAGGAGGCTTATTTATATTCTCTCTTTTCAAATGTTTTTTTATCTAGTCGATTATTTGTTTTGCAAATACGTTTTTTTTATTTTTTATTCTATATTTATTTCTAAAGTAAATTTTTTGGTATTTAACAAGTTATAAACTCATTTAATAAATAGATTAAATATGATATAATATGATAATACAAATAAATATATTAAAATATTTTTTTATTTTATCACTTAATTTGAAACAAACAAAAATTGATATGATTAGGTGAACTTAATTAGTTATTTTATTATTAAAAAAAATTAAAATTTTGTTTTATAAATATTTTTTATTTTTTATCTTTATTTATTTATTTTTCTAAAAGATAATCAAGTAGAATAAAATTTTGACACAATCGACACACATGATTGTTAAATATGTTATGAAATAATACGTGATTATATTTAAATAGGTTAAGAATAAAATAATATGCTAATACTAATTTACAATTTGCTCCGTTATTATTTAAATTTAAATTTTCTTGCTAAATCAAAATGAACATTATATGGAGTAAATTAAGTACATGAATTTATTGGATCATTCTTTTTAATTAAAATAATATATTTTATGTTGAAATTTAGCATGACATGTCAATCAATGACGGAGATACTTAAGGGAGTAAATCAAAATTAATTCATACTGAATTTATTGAATCATTCTTTTTAATTAAAATAATATATTTTATGTTGAAACTTAACGTAAATCAATGACGAAGATACTTAAGGGGTAAATCAAAATTAGTTAACACTGATATTTTATTCAAAATAATTTATTAGTTTATAGTTTATGTATAAATAATTTTTTTCTTTAATTTTAATAAAATTTAAAGATAAATTATTAAAAATTACATTTAAAACTACTTTAATTTCTCAAATTAGATACGTAAGTAACTTTATTTAAATTTGTTTATTTTAGTAATTTATTTTTACATTTGTAGACACTTTAGTCATTTTAAATAAATTTTGACGAGATTAATTTATTTTCTTTTAATTTTTGAGACATTTCAATTCAACTTAAGTTTTTTCAACAAAAAATATACAAAAAAATAAAATTGATAATAAATAACTAAAACATCCAAAATATAACAATAATATGATTAAAATATATTAATTTTAAAAAATATGATTAATATATCTAATTTGTGGAAATAAAATCACCAAAATGCCATACTATCTATTCTTTATGTAAGAAACAATTACAATTTTTTAAAAATATTTGAAAATTAAAAAGTAATTACTCTTATTTTATAAAAAAATTTAATTTTTTAATGTAAAATTATTTAATGTATTTTTATTTTATTAATTTAACTATTCTTATATTTTTTATTTAAATGAATGAAACATAAATTATTTTATAAAAAACACATAAATAAGACTGAAATTTTAAAACTTCAATATGTTCAAATAATTTTCGTGTGATTGAGTCACCGCTCGTTCACTTCAATTTATGAATTTTATATTTAATATCTTACATATTAAAACATACATGATTTAATTTCACTAATTTTTTATTTTTTATTTTTTGCTACATCATGTAAAACACAAATATATATAATTCATTTGATAAATGGGTTTACACAAATCGTTATTACAATGCTTGAAATCAACGTATAATAAAATAAATTATAAGTATTTTACTATTAATAAGAAAAACTAACCTATAAGGCTTCATGAATTTCTTTTGAATTGATAGAAATTCATATAAAAAAAGATTTTATATAACTATCTTATTGTATGGTTTTCGTTTATTTTAAATAAAATTATTCCCAAATAATCATGATGTTTTTGATAAATATACAGTTTTTATTGTATGTTAATTAGGATGTAAATTTTTAAATAATTTATTATTTAAAAATTTGAGTTTTATAGATAAATTTAAAATCAAAATAAAAGTACAAGATGCATATTATACTTTGTGAATAAATTTAAAATTAAAATTAAAATAATTTACATGTTCAAAACTAATCATCTTTGTTTGAAATTCAAGTGTTCGCACATTTAAGGGTTTATTTGGGTTCGCCCACAATTCTTGACTCTATAACCTATTTATTTCGCTCTTCTTCAACTTTAAACTTGAAACCTAGTCTTTTATTACTTGAAGTTCATAAAATCTGGTACTAATTAAGGACTAGGTATCGGGTTTGAAACCTAGGAAGAATGAAAGAAACATGTGTTAGGTTATGGTCGTCCCACTGTGAACATAGATCAATGTGGAGCATCAACGCCAGAACCCTGGGTTTCACGTGAATATCCCCAAATGTTTTATGTTTTTACTAAGTTAGACGTGGTTCAAACAATCTTTATAAGCTTCTTATTGAAAAAAAAGAAGCAACAACAACTAACACATTAGGTTTTACCAATATGAGTGACATTAGTGATCTTATAGTAGCACAAGCTTTGTTATGATATTACTTTTTATTTAATTATGGGTATTTCAGTAACAATGTTTGCATTATTACAAAATGTGGCATTTAAGTCGATTTGTAAAGTCAATTTTTGGGGAAAATTGACGCTACGTGTACTGTCGGTTGACGTGTTGAACTCACGTTACATGAGGACATAAAGTTGGTTCTACGTGTCAACCGACGCTATACACGTGGATAACGTCGGTTGACAAATAGAACCAACGTTATGTCCTACGTGTAGCGTCGATTCAACACGTCAACTGACGTTATAAAATTTTTGTGCCACTTCCTATAAAAATTTGGTATAGATATCGACCAAACATATATATCGATCAAGTGCATATTGTAGCTATTTAAATATCAAATGATCAATTTAAGTATAATTCAAGTGTGAACAAGGTGAGTCCTTAATCAGTAAATAACTTTCATTTATGTAGAACATATATAATTATATTTATATTATCTAATTATTTATATATATTTCTTTTATATATGGCATGTTATTATTTACTTCAACATAATCACTCATCACATTTAACAATTGTCTATGATTCTTCATTTGTTAATCAATATCAAGAGAAGGATGTTAGCATTAGAGTTAAACAATTATGTGATAAGACATTAACGCTTAATAAAAATCAGAAGTTGATAATCCCTTAGCCATTAAGGTTTGAACAAAGCAAAGATCATTGGATGTTGGTAATCCTTGATTTGCATGGTGATCATGTTTGGTATTGTGACTCAGCTTTCATAAAATTGAGTAAAGATACAAAAACAGTTGTTGAAATGTATGAGTTATAACTAACTATTTTTCTTCTATTGTTTTTTGTAATATTTAATAAAAAAAACTAATTGTTTTAAACTTTAATAGGATATGGAAGTTGTGGAATAAGAGTAGGGGGCATTGCCCTTAAAAAATCTCATAAATTTATATGGCACAAAGTTATGGTATGTATAAACGAATATTAATAATTTTATTAATTTTACTATTGAATAATAAAGATGTTCGAATATGAAAAATCATGTACACTTGTTATTCGTAGATTTCACAACAAAATGATGGAGTCATGTGTGGTTACTATGTCATGAAGTTTATGAACAAAATAATCACAAATATTAAAATTTCAATTGAAGATGTAGTAATCTCTTTTACCAATATACATTTTTAACATATATGAGTTATTTTTTGTAAATTCATGAAATTATATTCTTATTTTGAATTTAAATACATGTAGTTCTTTGGTTGGAACAAGACAGGCTTTGACCCACAATTTTTGGATGATTTACGAGAGGAATGGACAGAACACATGCTTCAAATTATATCATTACAAGAAGAATTAAGAAAAAATTCTGATGATCTTGAATAACATATGACAACATAATGGTAATTTTTATAATGCTTTAATTTCACTATTCTTGTGTCTGAAGTCCCTTGTTTGATGGATGTTTATGTGCTCATGTATTTAGAAAAATAAATTATTTTATAGACCTTTTTTTTACCCAAACTTCATCTCATCTCTTTTGCCTAGTTCCCTCGTATTGTCATTGGCTAGTCAAATACAAGAAAACTACTAAGGATTATCATTCCAGTGTAATATCATGAATTCTTAAAAAATAACTTATATGTGTTAAAATGTTAGTAGACAAGATTACTACATTGACACCCGAGTCATATAATAATAACTTTAACTATTCGAAATCATATTAACACTGTATTAATCTTTTGTTTATGAATATAAAACTATCTAGAATCAAATTGGTATTTTTAATGTTATAATAAGCTCTAAATATGAAATCAAGTGTAATTCTATTTTATTTTAAAACCATTTTTTTTCTATTTAGGACCATATGAATTTTCTAAACTAATATTACCTATTTTATTTTGTTTTTGTGTACATAGTTTGTTCCATTATACACATATATAGTATTATTATATAGGTTCATGGTGGTTAAAAAATCCGGTTAAAACATTTTAACAATGATTAATAACTTGCTAAGGGTTCTAAATTGAGAAGGAAAAAAATATTTTTGTAGTCTTAAAATAAAATGACCCTATCTAGATAAAATCCCATTGCTTTTTATTGGATATTAGTCCTTAATTCAAGGAATAAAACAAGGACCTTAATTCAAGGAATAAAACAAGGAATCCTTAATTCAAGGAGTAAAACAAGGAATCCTTAATTCAAGGAGTAAAACAAGGAATCCTTAATTCAAGGAGTAAAACAAGGAATCCTTAATTCAAGGAGTAAATCAAGGAATGCTTAATTTAAAGAATAATTGAAAGAGTAAAATTTCCTTATAAATAGCTATACAATTGTAATGAAAACATGAAGAAAATAATACAAACTAGAGAACTCTTTTGTGTAGAGTTATTTCTTGTTTTTTCAACATGGTATCGGAAGCGGGAAAATTAACTTGCTTCTACTTTATTATTATCTTAGCATCTTGATCTTTGAAATGGTGAGACAGACTAGGATCGGAAAATTTGAAAGTTCATCGGGTGCTTTCCTTAATGATGCATGAGGTGGATGTCAACCCAAATCAAAGATTAAGCTCGGTCTTGTTGAATGAGTTTAATTACGCCTTAGTCAAGCGGTGTCTCGCTCAGGTGGAAGGTCCCAGAGTTGGGGTTCATAAATGGAAGCATCGAAGTACACGATGTTTCCTCACCAACCTATGAATCTGGCTTACTAAGGATCAGTGGTTATGTCATGGCTCTAAATTCCATGGAACGTAAATTGGCTGAAATATTCGATTACTACGAATCTGCGTACCAAGTATGGGGAGACGGTTAAGGAAATGTATGGCGGTCGAAAACAATGTTGCACGAGTTTTTCAATTAAAGAAAGACATCTCGGATCTGCAGCAAGATGGCAAGCCTTTTGTACAACTCTTAGGAAGCATGAAAAGCATATGGAATGAGTTGGAAATATATCGTCCTCAAGCCGTGTAGCTCTACTACGAAAGAGAGCGGAAGAAGATAAGATATTTCAACTTTTGTCCGGTCTAGATTCAACATATGAAGATATACGATGTCATATACTTTCATGAATCTGAACTTCCTTCCTTCACCAATGTATGTGCGACAATTCAACGTGAAGAAATAAGGAGGAAAGTCGTGAACAAGTGCAAATGGCTAGTTCACTGAGGCGAGAGCCTATCTAACCAACGAGAGGAAGTACAAAGGGAAGCATCCAAACTTGAAGTGTCGACATTGCAACCATACGGGCCATGTTAAGGACACATGTTGGATTCTACATCAGAATTAAAACCTAATTTTATAAAGGATAAGGGTTTACGAGAAAGTGAATAAATCTTGGACACCGGAAGTGCAAATCGTGCTTTTGCCTCTGCCTACACCTCTACAATGGGTTTGATCCATTCAAGAACTTCACGGCGAATCCGGTGAACTCATGAATGAGTTTATGTTGTATCTTGAAAGCAAGACGGGAGGAGCCGAGGGTGGCTTGTGTGGATAACATAGAAGAAGGAAACTCGACGGCATTGCTAGGCAAGTTTGCGGGCTTAACACAGCGAGATACAAAACTCATACCACGAGAGGACATATAAGGTATTATAAAAGCCTTTAAAAGCGCTCTTAAAATAAATATGTTGCATGATTTTTGGGTTGTAGATTCGGGTGCCACGGATCATATGACAAACCATGTGTCAAACTCTCATAAGTTTGAAAAATTAGCAAATCCTTCTCGAAGTTTCAATTGCAAATGGTGAGAATGTAAAGGTTTTAGGAAAGGAAAAAATAAAATTAATGTCGGATGAAATCGAGTCGGCAGGTTTTATATGTACCTTCCTTTCCTTTCCAACACATGCGTAGGAAAAATCACAAATACCTTGAATTGCTTAGCCATTTTTCTCCTGCGCAATGTCATTTTTCGGGATTGTGTCACCAAAAAGAGCGATTGGTGAAGGGTTTTACTTAGATGGTCTCTATTACATATCCAAGAACAATCCCGAGAGGGTTTCAAACCAAGTTTAATCCTATCCAAGATAATCAATTGTGGCATCAACGTTTAGCTCACCCTTCTACCAATTTTGTCAACTTTATTTCCAAACTTAGGAAATGATGAAATTGCATGTGAAACTTGCCACTTGTCTAAGACTACTAGATTGCCTTTTAATTCTTCCTTGTCTAGGGCTAGTAAGTGTTTTGAACTAGTTCATTCAGATGTATGGGGACCAATTAATGAATCTTTTGATGGTTATAAGTATTTTGTGATTTTTGTTGATGATTTCTCTCGAGTCACATGGTTATATCTTTTAAAGTCTAAGAATGAAGTTATGGAAGTATTTAAGGACTTTCATAATCTTGTTAAAAATCACTTCTCTTCTAAAATTCAAACCTTAAGGTCGACAGTAGCTTTGAATACATGTCCCGTATCATGAAACAATATTTGAGCATTCAAATGGCATTATGCATCAAACAAGTTGTGTTGGCACACCTCGACAAAATGGTGTATTTGAGCAAGGGACTTACTTGAAAAAACTAGAGCATTAATGCTACAAATGAATGTACGAAGAGATTACGGTCCCAGGGTTATAGTTTTGCCCATCATCGATAGATTACCCAGTAAGTCTTGGATTTCAAGTCTCCCTAGAGTCATGAAAGGAAGGAAAATTAACCTTTCACACCTTAGAGGTCTTTATTTGCATACATTTTGTACATATTCAATCTCATCATCGAGATAAATTGGATCTAGAAATTTGTTAAATGTATTTTTCTTGGTTATTCATCTACCTGAAAAGGGATATAAGTGTTATGATCCCCAACTTAGGAGATTAATTGTGTCTAAAGATGTTCGGTTTATGAAACTAACCACTTTTTCAAATCACATGAAATCACAAGTCAGGAATGGCATCTTGGATGTGTTTCCATTACCAAGAGTGAACTTGAGGCTCACTGACAAAGATCCAGCCATTGTCAACATTGATGCATCTACCGGCTGAAAGTAACAATGAAGGGTCTCGTCTTAATGGTACTTTGCATGAAGATGGTGATAATCAGATGATCCTCACAATATGGTACAAGATGTGAGCAGTGTGAGATAACTCCTTGCTCCACGACGTAATCCAATGCGTGTTAGGACCTCCACAAGACTTCAAGACTTTGTCACTCTGAAACCCACATCCCATCTCAAATTATGTGTCATATAAGAAGTGACACCAACCCGTGCCGCATTCCTCGGCCTTATGTCGAGTTACGGTGAGCCTGAAAACTTTCATGAGACGGCCAAGAGGTGTGGAAGGAAGCCATGCAAGAAAGAACTTAAAGCCACTAGATCAACCACAACACATGGAGCATCACCAAACTTCCAAAGGCAAGAAAGTTGTGGGTTGCAAATGGATCTATAAGTGAAATTCAAGTCGGATGGATCAATTGAGAGGTATAAAGCAAGATTGGTGGCTCGAGGATTCACTCGAACATTCGAGGTGGATTCTGAAAAACATTTTTGTTGCAAAAATGAACACGATAAGAGTGCTCTTGTACGTAGTACGTAAACAAGGGGTGGTCCATGTACCAAATGAATGTGAAGAATGCATTCTTGCATGGTGATCTCAAAGAAGAAGTCTATATGAAATTACCACCTGGGCATTCTCAAAGCAATGAACTGGATTTAGTGTGCAAATTGCACAAATCCATTTATGGTTTGAAACAGTCCCCACGAACTAAAGCACTAAATGTGATAATATATCCAAGAGAGATTTCGTATCTCATTGGTACTAATTTACATGTTTTCAACGTGATAAAGCATCTGTTTACAACATATCTATTTCTGTAAATATTTTTTCTCAAAAATAATTCATTCAATAATGTTCAAAGATATAATATAAATCAAAATTCATTTATTAAATCAGCCAAGATTAATAAATTAAAACTATAAATTTGAGTTTTCATGTTTTGATTTGTTGTAATTATCCATATATTTGGTTGTTCTTTGTATGAAATATAAGAGAAAACAAATCTAGAAGGGAGCTCAGTAGAAAGCAAAGGAAATTGCTTGATAAAGAACATTACAACCTTATTAATTAGATTATCCAGAAAAGAGTAATTTTATAATGTTAAAATAAAGTCTCATATCGATGAAATTTGAGGTGATTAATGAATTAATAAGTACTTGATACTTGATCTACTCTACCTAAAAATTTAATCCAAATTAACTCAATGGTCAGACCATGTAGGAGGTTAGGGTTTCAGTCAGAGCCTCGGTCCTACAAGTTTATTTTTTTTTTTTTTAATTTTTTAATTTTAAAATGTAAAAAATAAAAAGAGATTTTTTCTTTCTTTCTTATTCTTTTTGATTAAAGTGTATGGGTGACAATCCCAAGACAATTACACAATATCAACATAATTATTATAGGATCACAACAGTACAATTTGATTATAATTTTCACCGATTGCTTTATAAGTTTAAAGGTAAAATTAATTTAATTTTTTTATCTAAATGTGCATATTATCATCCTGTATAAAATTGATTATTCTATTTATGTAAATTTAATAAATTTATTAGTGTATTAAAACATAAAAATGTAACATATTGATTAAGTTTAGGATGATAAATGAATTAATAAATAAATACTTATATTATTTCACCGAAGAGGTTAATGATTCAATATAACTACAAGTTTCTTACTGGAATCGCCCGTCACTTTGCTAAAAAATCTGTAAATAGAGATGTTGATTATAATGGTATTTTTCTCTCATTGTATTTTCAAAATATTTTCCATCATAAAGTTGATGATATTGGTTATGATTATAATTATGAGGGCATAAATTATTATAATTAGTAATCATAATAGTCATAATAGCAACAACCGCAATGATATAGACTATGAATGTATTATATTCTTTTTATTCGACTATAATATTATTACTTTTACCCTTTCCCCGTAAAAGGAATAAATATATACTTTTCAAAAAATTATACGTTGCTTTGTAATAATATTATTAATTGTTAATTTAAAAAATAATATTATATTTATTTTTCTTATTTATTATTGATATAAAGTATCACATTGTAAATAATTTAAATTTAATGTATAATTTCTTTATATAGATAAAAAATAAAAAGAAGCGTTACTAGTAAAAAAAAATTAGTCTAATAATTATGGTTAATATTTTTAATCGTTATATTTAAAAAAATAAGTATTTTAATTTAAAAAGTTCACTTTAAACACGGGGTAAATTTTATTTTTTACTATTGATATAATTTTAAATATTAATTTTTAATAATTATAAAATTAAATATATTTATTTTTCGTACTAATATGAATAATAATATTTTACATAAAAATTATAGAATTAAATTAATTTTTTTAAAAAAAGACTTGTGCCGCTTAGTTTTTAAAATTTGAATACACTAAATCCTCGAAGATTAGTCAAAATTTATAGATGAGTTAACCCTTGAATTGATATTAATGAAAAAAAATGAATGTTCTAATTATGAAATTCTCAATGGAATGAGTTATCCTTTGAAATTGATCTGCACATTGAGCTTATAAAAACTATAATGAAAAAAAAGGATGGTTAATATGATATTTTGTCCCCCAAAAAAAAAATGCTCTCTTTTAAATTTAATCATCTCTGATTCGGAGATGTAAATGGTTTCAAGTAAGCTTATTTAAATATGTCACATTTAGACATGGATGATATTTAGATCCCATCTCATTTAATACAATCCCAAATGAAATTAATTAGTTTTTTTTTTCTTTTCCAATTTTTTAAATATTTTTCTGCTAATTTTTTTTAATAATATAAATAATAATAATAATAAAATCCTTGAAAACTTATAAATATAAAAAGGAGATAAATAATTATATAAATTCTTTAGGTTATCCTAACCTCTGATCATAAAAAAAACAAAAAAGCTTAAAAGACAAAAGTAAAGGTATTGAATAATTATCCTCTAACCAACAATGATTATTAAAAGTTTAAAATCTCAATACTATAAACAAAACAAAACAATTAAAGTATGGTAATATCAATACATCAAAATTTCATGCTACTGGAGTGTGTTAAAAAAAAATTTAACTTTGAATCTCCTCTTAAAATTATATAAAATTAAATACGAAAACTTATATTTAAAGATTTTATAAATTATAAAACGAATAGAATTAATTATAACAAATGTATAATAATTTTAACTTATTTTGTGTTAAGACATTGAATTCCATTTTCACAAAAATTATATAAAATTTATACTATTAATATGAGTTTAAGTTACAATCTTCAAAATATGAATAAATATAAATGAAAATACAAATCAAGGTATTTAATACCACTAACAAAAAAATCCATATCAAATTAGGTGATCGTCAACTTATTATTTGCAGTTATAATAACAAATATATATATAATAATTCACTTAAAAAAATTATCATGATTCTTTTAAAATAAATATATAATCATCGGACATAGATAACAGATCAAGTCAAAAAAATATCAAAGGTCATAAGACAGATAAAAATAGGGGGAAGCCTTGAGTTCTTTTCTCCCTCAATGTAACCACGTTTTCTATTGCTTTTTCTTAATGGAGCATCTAATGCTGCATATGGAGTCTACGTTATTTTCAGGAAAGTCTTTCTGGTACTTTTACACATTTTGGCAAACAGACACATCATGACTACAGGAATAAGTGAAAATGGAAGAACATAAACTTGAATGAGTTCCGCGAGGAAGTGAACATCCTATCTGCAATTTTCAAGGACAAGTAAAGTCAACCAAGAAATTATATTTCATCCGAAAAGATAATTGTAAAGCTTGGTGTTTAGGTCCTCTGCTTCTGTATGATGATGATGACAAAGAAATTACAGATTTCAAAGTACCCATTAATGGTCCTATATGTCTCATCTGATGCTCAACTTAATGACTTTGCTTTTGGGTTAGAAGAGTCAGGGCATTTTTATTCATATAGGTGGTGCGTAAAAAACATGGTCACCACCAAATGAGTTAGAACAAAGGATTGAAGGGGAAAAAAAACTTATTATAAGAAATTAGTGGATCAACGCCATATATTATCTCAAGAATCAGTATTGCTTTGTCTAGCAATGATAATAACCAAAAATGAGAGCTCAACGATCACAGATAAAACGAAATCAGAGCTCAATGGTAATAGCCAAAAATCATAAAAAAATCCATGGTGTTTAAATCAGAGATTCAGAACAAATATATTACCCATCAAAAATCAACGATTTAACCAAGTAGTTTTTTGAATTAGGGTGAACCCAAAAACCTTGTTGCTGTAGAAATATCTCCAACAAAAACGGCGACAAACTTGGGGACAAAATGGCGATGAACTCGGCCAAAGCAAACGACGGCCAACTCAGTATCTTCACTTCTTAGAAACAACTAGCCTAAGTTAGGAACGAGAAAAAAAAACTTTGGATTTTATTATGTGTATTAATTTAATTCTTATTCGATAAATTTTAATTTATATAATTTTAAGTAAAAATTTAACATAAAATAACGGTTATAATTGAAATATATTTATAAATTGATAATTACGTATATATAAAATTAATTATATTTATTTAATTTATTTATTTATATATTTATTAAATTAAATTATATATTAATTAATAATTTTAATTTATTAAGAAATTTTTAAAAAAATTTGATAAAACCGTTTTTTCTGATATTATATGCATATATATCAATTATTGCGTTTGAGAAAATATCACTTTAAAATAATAATATTATAAGCATATATATTAATTAATGTTACAGTTATTAATTATATGTGAAATTGTAAATAAAATGATAAATGTTTATTAATTAAAGTTAATATATGTATTTTTATATTTATTAATTAACTATATTAAGAGAGAGTTTTTAACTCATTTTCATAGTTCGATGTCGTCAGCTATTTTTTTTTTTTTTTTCTCTTTTCTTTTCTTAGTCAAGAAGTTTATTTTTAAAGCATACATTGTCCTTGTCCACTACTCTCTTTTTTTTCCTTCCGTGCTTTCTTTTCCCAGCCAAAAAGTGTATTTTAACGTGAGATTATAACAAATTTGAATATAACGTGTCTAAGTTAAGATAGATTTTACATTTATCATTATAACGTGAGATTAAGATTATATCAATTTTTTAGTTTATATATAAATTAAATTACACTTTTTTTTATTAATTATCTAAACAAATTTTACGTTTATTATATAAATCAAATGGTATAATTAGAAAGGATAATACTTAACAATTTTACGAGGTTATACCAAATTTGAATATAGCTATCAAATGGTCAGTTTGATTTTGTTTGTAATATTTTATTTTTCTTATAAAAAGTTAAACACTTATATTGCATACTTTATACATATAAAATAATTTATAATATTATTATTTGTATCATTTTATTAAATTATTTAAAAATGTAAAATTTGCAAAGTCCTAATTACATATAAAAAAAAATTATTCTTAAAAATAAAATTTAAAAAGTCGCTTATGCTTCGTCTTTTTTTAGTAGAAATTAGAAAAAATAATGTTCCCCCGTTGTATAATGAGTATCCAAATCATCACGTTTCCAAAAATTTAAAATATAAAAGACCGCTTCCAACTATACAGTCATAATTCAAAAAAAAAATAAATAAATAAATACAATCACAATGAAAATGAAAATGACCAATCCAAAGATTTCGCCGATTCTTGTCAGAAAAAATAAAAATTCAAGCACTCTGTTCCACACTAATGTGACACTGAAAAGAAAGTCCCAAGGCCCTTGCTCTAAGTCTCTCTATTTCATTATAAAAACACTGCGAAAGATACCTTTTCCTTCACTCTTGGTATTTGATTTCTTTCAATTAAACCCAATTTGGGGATCAAAACCCAAGAAATGGGTTTTCTATTGGAAGCCCTGTTTCTGACTCTGTTTTTACTTTCCCACCAAACAAATGCAGAGGATTTCAATTCCATTCCTAAAATCAACAATGCTACTTCAACAACTTCAATATCAGCCAAAAAACTAGCAGGTCAATGCAATTGGTTTCGTGGTACGTGGGTTTTCGATCCTAAATACCCTTTATACGATGCATCTACTTGTCCCTTTGTAGATCCACAATTCAACTGTCAGAAGTATGGTCGTCCTGATAGAACTTACCTGAAATATCGATGGCAGCCCTTCGACTGTGCTTTACCAAGGTACCATTTTTTCACATTTTGGTAACTACCCATTTGATTTTCAAGCTTGGATTTTGGAAACAGATATAGATAATGTTGTCGTGATGCGGTAAATTTGAGATTTGTTACAGGTTTAATGGGTTATATTTCTTGGAGAAATGGAGTGGTAAGAAGATAATGTTTGTCGGTGACTCAATGAGTTTGAACCAATGGGAATCATTAACGTGTATGATTCATGCTTGGGTACCAAATTCTAGATATTCTATCTTCCGAAGAGATGGTTTAGCTTCTGTGACATTCCAGGTGATCACTTCAAACCAATAATTTATTTGTTCTCTCTTTAAATTTATGCTTTTTCAGTGATGCTTTTTAGAAAGTATCAAACTTCTCCTTTCCCTTTTCTGTTTGGTTTTGAATTTTTGTGGAGCTTGAAAAAGCTTCGTTTTTGAAATGGAATATTGATTTTTAAGTTTGAACCAGTTTTAGAAGTGACATTTTTGAATTAGTGAGTAGTGGTTTAGTAACTTGTGAGTTGGATATAGCTGTATTTGTCTGTGACTATGTGTATGTGTGTGGGTGTGGAAGCATTTAGAATGAGACCGTGATTGTTGGGCAGGCTTTCCCGCTTTGCCGGTGGTGTGTCGGGTGGTTAATTTTTTTTTAGAAATTAAAAAAAATAAAATTCTTAAAATTTATAAACATAAAAATATCTTTCAATAATATATATTTAACAAAATTAAATTAAAAATCATTTAACAAGTTTAAATTATCATAATTTAATTTAAATATTTAATTTAATAATATTTAAAATCAAATGATATAACAGATTTTTTTATGTTATAATAAAATATATAAATTAAAAATAAATAATATTATTTTTATAATTAAAATTAATCACTTTTTTTTTAATTAATACGTTTGATTAATAACAAATTCCCGTGCTTTTTCACAAGTAGCATTTCAATTTTCTATTTTTGGAAATATGACCTAAGGTAGATGAAGTGATATAATTTAATTATGCTATCTTCTACTTTAATAAATGTAGACTCCTTAACCGAGCTATCACATTACTCATTATTTATTTATTTGTTTATTTAAATTTGAATTACATTATATTAAATTTTAAATAGATAGTACATGATATTAAGAAAAATAAGTGGAATAAATTATATAGTTAAGCATCTCTCCAAATTTATTCAAAGGAAAGCCTAGATTGGAACACTATACCTACCTTTAATTAAAAGTAACAAAAAAAAAAAAGGGAAGAACCTCCCTTATTTTCGCAAGACCACTTTCCTGATTGCATGGTAAAAGAACCAAATAAACATGCCTTCATTAGTTGGTAACCGACTCATAATAGCAAACAAACAAATTAATATCGGTAATTATCATCATTTGCTGCTTAACTTTTTATTTGCCCACAATTACACATGCCATTTTTTTTGTTTTCCTTTTTCTCTGTTTTGAGTTACATCTTTCAAAGTAAATTACATAATACTTTCTTCAATGTTTACTAAAATGAAAAAAAAAAAGTTTTAGATTTTTTTGGATAATTAAGACCATTTAGGCTTAGAAACTAACAAGTGCATCCCAACCGTATTGTTTAATTTTAAATGTATTTAATTCTTTAATTTTTGGGTTACATTAATCCTTTAATTTCATAATTATTAAAAATAAATATTTTATATCCCATAATTATTTAAAAAATACATTTTAATCTTATCAAAAGAATTATTTTTTACAAAATACCTCATTTATATAAATTAAAAAACCCAACTCATAAATTAAAGAAAAATGCATTTATGAATTTTTTTTTTCAATCAACTAATCATTTAGAAGTTGGAATTGCGAGTTTGGTGTAATTTTTCCCTTTTTTTTTCAATCATGTCCAATAGCACCCATCATATGATGGACCAGTACCATGACAGATATATAGGCTGAAAATAAAATATACCTCATTTATAACATATACCAACCAATAATTTAAGAAAAAAATTATATTATATTATATTATTTTAATTAATAATTATTTATTAACTTAATTATAATTTTACTATAATTTATAGTATAAAAAAGTGTACATAATTTAATCATATTTTCCTAAAATGTGAAGAAAAAAATAAATAATAATCGAAAATACTTTATAAACGTTCAGCTTTAATTTTATACCTAGTTTCATATTCATGTAAAATCATCCTCTTAAATCATAAAACAATTTTGTGGATAAATTAGAAACTAAGATTAACATGTGCATTGAGCGAATGATTATGAAGCAGTGAAAGAAAGGTTTCTTAAATTATATGCAGGATTATGGAGTGACAATACTGCTATATCGCACACCATATTTAGTTGATATGGTTCATGACAAAGTTGGAACAATCTTGAAGATTGACTCTATTAGAGGTGGCAACATTTGGAAGGGCATGGACATGTTGATCTTCAACACTTGGCATTGGTGGACTCACACTGGAAATGCACAACCGTATTGTTTTCATCTTCTCTTTATATAGTTTCCGATCATTATATATCTATCTATAAAATATTACACAACTTTTTTCTCCTTACTCATTTTCAATCCTTTGATTTATATCGATTTAATAGACAAATATTTCTTTTGTCTTCGCGTTACTTTTTTTCTCTACACAAAATTAGCCAGATTTTTATTTCATTTACTCATAAGTATCTTTTCGTAATTAAGTTCTATTATATCAACTAATTATGTGTAAATAAAATAACAATACGTGTAACTTTGTATAGAGAAAAATAATTTAAGTATCTTTTTGTAAAATGTACCAAAATTTTGGCTATCTCAGAAGCTATTTTATCCTAAATAAAATGGTAGAAATTAAGTGTAAAAAAATTATGTAAAATATTGTTAGAACATATGGAATTAATTGAAATTTTAAAGTAATTGTTGATGATGAGACTTTCAATTGTGCGCAGATGGGACTATTTGCAAGAGGGTAATAAATTATACAAAGATATGAACCGTATGATAGCTTATTACAAAGGGCTAACAACTTGGGCTAGATGGGTCAACCTTTATGTTGATCCTTCTAAAACTAAGGTCTTTTTTCAAGGGATTTCTCCAACCCATTATGAGTAAGTATATTATTTATGCATGGTTTTCTTTGTAATTAAATTTTGTGTTAATAATATATTATATATGTAATTTAATCAGGGGAAAAGATTGGAGTGAACCAACAAGATCATGTTATGGTGAGACACAACCATATTATGGTAGAAAGTACCCAGCAGGTACACCAATGGCATGGGTGATAGTGAATAAAGTGTTAAGTAGGATAACGAAGCCAGTTTATTTATTGGATATTACAGGACTCTCACAGCTCAGAAAAGATGCTCACCCTTCAGGTTATAGTATCAAAGGAGGTACTGATTGTAGCCATTGGTGTCTCCCTGGTTTGCCTGATACTTGGAATCAGTTCCTTTATGCATCTCTTTTCGCTAATTAATTAGCATCTTTATTTTATTGGTCTCATTCTTATTGAAATATATATTTGAGCAAACTAGGAATTTCTTCTTTGTAATTTCCATTTCTGTGTCTGTAGGAGTAATAAGGGGATTTAGGTGCTTCAATTGTATATTTTCATTTCTTTGGCAACAGTGGGTTGCCCTTGAGTTGTAAGAATCACCCTTCATTTAATTGAGTTCAGCTTGTTTGTGAATGGCCTATTTTTATTATTATTTTTTATTTTTTAAAAGCACAAACTTATGTTTTTTTTTTTAATTCAAATCTATATAAGCATCTTTTTTTAGTTGTAAGGAAGGGATGAAATTGGATTTGGATCATTTTTCTTCTACTTAATAATAGACTCAATAATAGTTGAACTACTTCATAATTATCTGAAATAATGATTTCAAGTGATCAAGGTAGAGTTTATTAGCTCTAGCATCATCAAATTACGAATAAATTATCTAATATATTAAATATTATATTTAAATTTAAGAATGATAAAAATAATATGTTTAATAATTAAAATATATAAATTATATATATATATATATATTAAAAAGATAAATAATTATAAATCTAATATTTATTCGCATAATCATACATTAAAAAGACATAATTAATAATTAGATATTTTTGTAATTTAAAATATACATTTTAATTATAAATTTTTTATTTTTATCAATTTTATTCTTGAATGTAAATAATATTTATATCAATAACTCATCAAATCAATACATAAATATTAAATATTTTATTCACTGAGTCACTTCTCTTAAACAAACTTAGATTCTTAGTTTATCTTTTAATTTCTTCCATAATTATTAATTAAAAATAATATTTATATTAAACTAGAAACTAGAAGTAGATGCATAACCATTGATAGGTTGTATTGGCACATTAATATTAGGTTGAAGACAAGTTTTCTTATTGTTATTTTAGTTGTTATTGAATATATTTTTTCTCTCAATAACACCTCATCACTTCATAATAATTTCTCGAACCAACCTGTTCACATGAAAAAGCCTGCGACTCTTCTCACGTGTCTTTCCAAAAGAGAAGCTTTACTCTAGTCTCAATCTTGAACCGCGTAACAAAGATAACGAAATGGCTGACTCAGATACTAAGCTCCACCAGCTCCCCACGTGGCATTAAGTCATCCAACACATGTCCACCTAGCCAGCCACCTCTATGCAAACACGTCCATTTGCCACCTTATCGAACCGTCATTCCATTCAGTTTTTAACTCCACAATCTCTTTCAATTCTCTGAACCAATTCACAAAGCTAAGCTACATACCAACAACAATTCATCAAAGAAGACAACTTTAGCACTTTTACTCAAAACCAACCTACCATTTTGTGGAATTAGAAAAGCTTACACATCAATAATGGCTTCTGAGCGGCAAATTCGTCCTAGAGAAAACACAACTGACGAGAGACAGGTTCGTGAGGCAGAGCAAGGAAGAGTTCCAACAGTGGTCAATCGTATTGAAGCTATTGCTGTTCCAGTGAAGGATAGTCCTTTGCAGAGTGGAACAGCTGGTGCTGGTAGTGCTAATACCATCGGGAAAGCAAGAGAGACCCATGAAAAAGCAAAACCCTATGATTCTTCTGGGAGTAGATCAAAAGATCAATCCCACCATCTTGAACAAAGATCAGCTGGGATTGAACATAAGAATATTGGAGACATAGGTGGAGCTGGGAAAGCTAGAGAAAGCCAAGAAAGGGCTAGTCCTTTTGCTTCTGCGGAGAGTAAGAAAGATCAGACTCACCATGAACAAAGATTATCTGGGACTGGACAAAAAATTGGAGACATAAGTGGAGCTGGGAAAAGTGCACAAGCTGAAGCTGAAGCTGATAGACAAAACAAGGGTATTTCAGATTGGGATAAAAGTGCACAAGCTGAAGCTCAGAACATGGAGAACAGAGTCACAAATGAACATTGCAAAGACAGAGAAGAGGGTCGTAAGGACGAAGCGAGAAACAAAGAGATGTCAAACCAACAAAGTCAACAACAACAGAATCGTCGAAACGAACAACAAAAGCAACAGCAACAACAATCTACCTTAGAAGAGATTTCAAAGTATCGAGGACAAGCTCAGCAGAATTCTATGGAACAATTGAGGGCAATGGAAGAGAGATATAACCAAGCTAAAGAAGCAGCAAAACAAGGAATAGGAAGTGCAACAGACGATGCATCACAGAAGACTTCACAACCAAAAGACACTCTGCTTCAAGGTGCACAATATGCTTCAGAAACAGCAGGGGCAGCAAAAGAGAAGACCCAACAAGCTGGTAGTGCAGCAAAAGATACTGTAGTTAGTGTAGCTAAGACAGCTGTAGAATACACAGCACCAATAGCAGAGAAAGCTAAAGAGGTTACTGTATCCGCAGGCAAAACAGCGGCTACATACACTGGGAAAGTGGCAGGTGAAGTAAAAGATAAAGCCCCGGCTGCTGCTTGGACAGCTGCACATTTCACAACAGAGAAAGCAGTGGAAGGTACCAAATTAGTAGCACGGACAGTCATAGATGCAGCAGGGTATGCTGGTCATTTGGCTGCTGAGACTACCTCCAAGTCCTTCTCTGTTGCCAAAGATGTTGCTGTTGCTACTGGTGAAACAGCTAAGGATTTCACTGCTAGGAAGAAGGAAGAAGCCCAGAGAGAATACCAGGCCAAAAAGTCTAGTACTCAACCTCAGGTAGTAATTGTTATCTACGTTGTTTAATTTCATCAAACAGTTGGTGTGCATGTAATTTAATTTTCAAACTTTTTGTCAAAAGTGATGGAATTAATGTGCTTGTTTGCATGGAAATGATGGCAGGGAACTGAAAGTCATGAGGAAACACAAGAAATGGGAGCAGAAAGGATGATGGAGACTAGAACAGATGAGAGCAAGCCATCTGATCAAAATATGAGAAATCAGCAGCAAAGGAATAAGGAAGTGGAAGCTGGGCAGTTTGATAAGACAAATATAGGGAATATGGAGCCCAACGAGGCTAGATCATCTGAAAACATGGGAAACAAAATACAGGAGAAAACTGAGTGGGTAGATGATAAGGGAAATGAAGTACTAGAAGCAATTGGTGAAACTATAGTTGAGATTGCCCAGACTACTAAGGATCTTGTTATTGGGGAAGATGCTGACACAGATAAAACCAAGCCAGTTAAAGGCTCTTATTCTAATTAATGATATTGGCTACTCTTGTTAAGTTTGTGCTTATTTAGTTTGTTGACTTCACTTATTTTGGGTTGGAAAATAAACTATACTTTCTTTCAAAGTACAGTCAATATGAACGTTGTAATAAATCGTGTCTCTCTCTCTTCTTCCTCTATGGATCTGTTTGTTTGTACATGGTTCTTCCTTTTTGTAATTTGTTATATTACTATTTTACTGTGTTGAAAAGTAATCAAGCATTTGAGTTATTCTTTTTCTTGCTAAATGGCAAATTTAAGTGTATATTTAATTACTCTGCTTAACCTTACTAAATGCTGAAGCTTCTAATCACAGACACCAAATGTATTGATACTTAACCCCAATATCTAATGGGACGATCAACTTCCTTAACTACTACACTAAAATGCACTTAATGGTAGTTTATTAGGAAAACCCATAAAATATAACCACTATGAAGATATGGCTGCTCCGTAAGACCTTACCTAACTTTACCTATAAACTAGACCTTATAGATACCACTATTAAACATTGGAAACATTTCTCATGGTATGAAGCTCGCAGCTATTCTCATGCTTTCCTTTGTTCTTATATCAAGTTCCCCGATCATTCACCGTCAAGGTATATAACTATCCTCTCTCTGTTTTCCTTATCTGTTTTCACTATGTTAATCTCAAGTTGAACGATAGAGAACAATCGTCTCTAGCATTGCAAAGATTTAGAATAAATGCATAAGATGAAATTATATCTTCGAAGAACTTAAATTACAGACTATCTCTTTTGTAACACAAAAGAATATCGAATCTGCAAGCAAACCAAAGACCAGTTACTACAAAGAGATAAATAAAGTAGAAGCAGTTAGCAATGTACACAATGGCTATGCAAAATAGACCGACTTTATCTAAATCTAACTAATCCTCTTCACGTCCTACATATATTTTACAAATTTCTAGAAACGCAAATAGCGCCATGCATGGATGATGAGGAACTAGCTCCAGTAACCACCAGAAATAGACCCCGTTCTGACTGGCATGGTGGTTGGAGGAAACATTTCCACTGTACACCAAATTTAGATTCAAGGTCACATTCCATGCAGTTTTGACCTTCAAACACCGAATCGCCCTCTAATTTTAATATTCAGATCTGCCATTTTAAAGAAAATTATAATTAACAATTCATGTAAGTTCATCAAATGTATCATAATAAATAGCACTGAAAACAAATTAGAGTATTCCAGCTTGGAGATTCTTGTGATGAAGATCTACAAGCCCTTGAGAGTATTATAACAAAATAAGCAAGGCAAAAGAAGAAAGAATGATACAGGGATTGATTTCAGACCTAGAACATCTGACCTGATATGCTTAATATACAGATGAATGAATTTTAAAACATCTAAGCTATGTTGATAAGATTCCCTGATACTTTGTTCCTAAAAATATTTCAAGAGTATGTTCCTAAAGAAAATAAATAAAAGGCTCTCATTATTTTTTAATATTCTGTTACTATTTAGAAAAATATAAGTTTGAAACCTTCAAGACTTCCCCTATGCCCAGCCTTGATAACTGACCAACAATTGAGAAAAATCAGTCACTATAACATATATATAAAGCCTCCTAAGTCCTCATTGAAAACACAGCCGAATTATCTGAACTGCCAAGAATTCATAATGATGATTCATTTATTATGCAATCACCTTAATGCACATACAAGCATCCCAGCAACATTTTATTACGACAGCCAAAAGCCTGATGATACATAGTTTGCTTGGAAATATGAATTCTTTTATGCGAATAAGCAGAACAATGGCAGAACTTTTCTGCTTTATTGATTAAATAGAGACAAATGAATTTCAATAATGTTACTACGGCTCACATGGAAAATCAGTATAATTCCCTTCATGATCTAGTTACATCAATTGCAAAAGAAAACCGAATCCAGAAGCCAAACTTGTCAATCCCTTTCTGGTAGGGAAGAAAAACAAAACTATTTCACATCACCTGTTGAAAGTTGTGGCACACCTTGTTCTTAATATTATTGTCAATCGGAAGTACATATGCAAGTTATTAGACTCAAGATCTGGTAAAGTTAATGTTGGTTGAGAAACAATACAACAGAGGAGAGTCTTAACAAAAGGATGGAATTAACAAAGCCAACAGCAAAGCAAGATTTACATACCTAAATACACAAAAACAAAAAAAGAAGTCCTACCTATAAATAAAACAATCAAGTCCTTGGTGACCCTGCGTCAGATCCGGATGCTGATGAACTGTCACTGTCAGAATCTGCAAGACAATATTAGTTCGATTTGAGAATGACTGGAGTGTCAAATCCCAACAATAAATACTAATAACCACCATAACTTCTCATAAACAAGATAAGTGAAGCTTTATGTACCACTTGAAGAAGATCCAGAATCACTGCTTGAGCTGCCAGAGCTACTCGACCTACTATTATCACCCTGGTTATTCCCTTGAACAGGTGAGGACGAGGAAACAATCTTTTCGTCTGTTGCAAAGGGGGGAAAAACTCAGTTTCCTAGTTTACTCAAGTAGTCAGAAATTTCAAAATTAACTGTCACATCTAAAAAATATTTACCTTTATTCAGTTTATTGGTTTCTTTTGGAACCTCTGGCACATCGTGAGCCTGGCTCTTTAAAAAAAAAAAACTCATTTACTCAACAGCCATTTCTTTTATAAATGATGAGATATTAGAAGTTTTCTTGTAAGAGTAAAATATGATTTCAGGTGTCACCTTCTCCTGGACATTCTTCGTAGCTTCTGCTCTGGCTTGAATGGCAAGTTCAGCTTTTCGCTTGTTTTTGCTCAAGCTCTTCTTGTAGTTGGTAACAAACCTATCAAGCTCCCAGAGTGTCTCAGCATCTACATTATCAATGTCCACTTCGATTTCATCATCATGCTGAAAGAGTGAAGAATTTCGTTTCTTGATAATCTGTACAATGGCATCCAATTTTTCTGAAGGTAAACTCTGAAGATTTGTGCTCAGCTTTTGCTTTTCCTCATAAGTCATGTCTCTTTTATGGAGATCTTTTGCCTTGGGCTTCTTCAAAGCAGGTGTCCTAGCAGTAGGAGTTATACTCATGGGCTTCGTTTTGGGATCAATAGGTTGCGTCATTGATTCTGATCTATCCAAAATCCTTCTAATGTCAAGAGGAGGAGGTGGTACTGAGGCCTTTCTTGATATAGGTGTGGGAAGAACCACTCCATAATCCAATCCAAACCTCATCTCACGATTATAATCTGACTCTATAATAGCCCATCTTTCCTCAAAAATCTTGGATAGCGTCTCTGCCATGGCATGAACATCTTGCCCCTTTGGATTGTATGTCATAGCATTTCGAAATGTAAGTCTCACATCCTCTGCAAATTCTTTGGGCGACTTATACCAATTCTTGTTCAACCTCAACTTAATAGTACCCAAGTCCATTGGGTGCTTGATAATGATATGATAATCATGCAAACCAAGATGCCCTGCATCTACAGGCTCGTTAAAAACCCAACCAAAATTGTGCTTCATTAACTTCTCAAGCAAAGAGCTACAACTCTTGAAAAACTTGGTCCCCATTCCAAACCCATTGCCCAAATCCCTTCCACCTTGCTTCTTTCCATTTAATTTTGACTTTTTGTTACTGTCGGCCGGTGGAAACTTGTCCTTTGCCAATAAAAACTCTGAATTCCGGTAAAACTGGTTTGCCTTGGGCATTCTCTTCTCTTTCTCCACATTTTCACCCATGCCATGACTATTATTCTCAGACAATGATATAGTAAGCTGGTGTAAAGACCGGGTAGCCTCACGAGGAGGTACACCAACAGAAGCAGCCTCTGAGTAAGCCCGCTTAACTCCACCATTATTGATCCCATGATTTGCAATCGCAGAGACATGAGAATGACCATAACCACTAATATGCCCCTGTTTTGCCTCTATCTTCTTCACCAAACTCCTCACCATCTCAAGCTCACCCTCAAGTTTTTTCCGTAGTTCATGCATTTCCTGCTTTGACCTTGAAGCAACATTCATCTTAACCCTATTCTCTAAACCTGGTTCTACTTCTACGGAGCCATTTACAGCAGGCTGTTCTCTACTTTCTAGAGCCACTGACGGAGCAATGGTATGTCTGCTCGGCCTTGAGGGTTCATCAGAGACTCTGTCAATTCTGGAAAGTGACTGCTGTTGTTGCTGCTGTTGTTGAGGGGAGTTCATATCTTCTTGCACCAAAGCTTGAGAGGTTGGTGGACCCGAATTTTCATTGTTCTTCACGTTGTCCTTGTTAGTCTCATTACTGTTCGCGGGAGCACTGGTTGTGGGAACAGCTACAACGCTATTAGCAGGGTCAGTATTAGCGTTATTACTGACAACGTTGTTGTTTTTCTTTGGACCCTTGAAGGTTTTTCTCGTATAAACCTTGCTCTCGGAGTACCTCTTCTTCTCTTTAGCTCCATCACCTTCTCCTCCACCAACTATTGGCCCAGATGCCATACATGTAACTTCCAAAACCCTAATTTCACTTTTTCTGGGCGGACAGAATAACCTATCCGAACCGGTCAAAACTAGGGTTTCCTTCGCTACACTAAAAAGAAACAAGAATCACCTAAAACCCTAATCTTTTCCCCCACAAAAATGCCAAATCCGTTTAGATCTTCCCCAAGAAATCAAAAACTCTAGGGCTCAGAATAACTCCTCAAGATCAAATTCCAACACACATGTAAATACGTCTACCAACAATCAAACACTCTCGCCAAAACCTAAAAATCTATAAATTAACAAATTTGACGATAGATTCGAACGCTCGGACAGAAATAAATAGAAAAGAGCTAGGGCTTACACGAACAGTAGGGTTTCGAGCTGTGTTCTACCTTCCTCTTTCGATCAGATCTCGAGCATCCTCTCTGACTTTCTCTCTCTAAAAAATCTCTCTCTGTGAAAATCTTGGCTCGGTGATTGTGTGCGTGTCTATCTCGCAAACCTTATCTCACAGGTGTACGGCCCGGAATGATTCGTGTGTCGCAATGAGGTGGGCAAAGCGTGTGATTCCAAAAAAAGAGTTAGTGCTTGGGAAGTATGATAAGACGGTGGTGGGAGATTGACCAACGGCATAACAATGGAGCGTGACAAATACGCTCGAATCGAAGAAATAAAGGGAAAATAAAGTGGACACAGTGTGCGAGTGGGGCTAAGGACTTTATACCGGGCAGTTTCTAATTGTGAAAGTTTGAAGAGTTTGCTTAAACGCTGGAATGGAGCGTGATTTCAGTGGTATGAGTAGTCTATGAGGGGAGTTTCCTTGTTTTCGGGCTGTGTTCTTGTACGCGCCGATGCATCGGTTGAGGGATGAAAATTGCAGGTTTATGGAGGAGAATTGACTTCATAATTGGGTTGATTTTAGGTTTAGTTTATCCAAGTTCATACCCATAGAATTTTTAAATTCAAAAAAACAACTATAACAATAAAACTATCTAATTTTTATTATTTTACTTTATATTTATTTTAAAGAAAATAAATAAATAAAAACTTAAATATAAAAATAAAGTTTTGTACTTTATTTACCAAAAAAAAAATTAAAATGTTTTCTACTTTTTTTTTGCTTTGAAACAAAATGTGCAGTACTTTATGATGGTAGGTAGACTATTCTTATTCTATGCCTTTTTTTTTTTTTGTTATAAAATATAAACCACAGATGGTGATTGATACTGTGTAGTGTGTATCAAACCAAAAGTTAATGTTAAAAAAAATATCATTTAATGAACTAGTATCAAATTCCGTAGTGATTCACTAGTTCTAATATGAAGATTTTATTCTTTATTATTTTAATTTATATGTTAAAATCATTTCATTTAATATTATATATTTTTATTAATAAAAAATATTATTTATATAATTTAAATTTGTGTTATTATAAACTTAATATATTATTCAAATTCCCATTTAATAGTAATAAATTCCATATTCATATTTATAAATATGAATATATTTATATAAACAAATTTAAATAAAATTACCTAATATATTAATATCTAATATATTAATATAAATAAATTAGATAATATGTATTAATATGTATATATACAATAAAAATATTTAAATATTTATAAATACATATATTAATAAATATATATATTATAATAGATACATATAAAAGCAATAAGGTGTTAGTATTGATAGAAGTAGGGGTATCTAACGGTCCGATCCGGTCCGATTTTGAGAAAAAATATTTAATCGGATCGGATCGTTTGATTTAAGTTCAGCTCGATTCGGTCTGATTCAGTTTCCGGTTTGGTTCGATTTTTTTGACATCTTTATTGAAAAATAATGTGAAATTTTGAATATATTTATTAAACCAGTCCTGTTCGACAGGTTTAAACCGGATCGGACTGTTTGATTTGTAAAATCGTTCGGTCTAATCCAGTTCGATCTGGTTTTACGATTTAGTCCGATCCAGACCGATTTATGAGTACCCCTAGATATAAGTCATATAATTATTTTTTATAGTACTATAATTCAATAAATTTTGATTTATTTAATTTTTTATATTTTTTATTTAATTTAATTTGAATTTAGATTTATGAAATTGGTATTAAATAATGGGTATTTATGTCACCCTACAGATAATCTGGGTATCATTTAATAAAAGAATAATATCAAACTTCAGTTTAATAAAAAAAAATAAGGAATGTTATATTTGACTTTAAAATATTTTATTTGATAAGTAAATAAATAAGATTTTTTTTTATAGAGAAAATATTTAACAGAAACTATTGCAAAGACAGTGATCCAAGTGTCAGATTTTTCGAATTTATCATAAAGACTGCATGTATAATATTGTTAAACCACGTATATAATAGAAACTGTATTGAGGTTATATATAATGGGTATTTAGAATTCGGATTTTAGTGTATTAATGCTACACTTATGATACACATAACTGTTATTTATGATCTTACGAGGTAGATTTTGGAAGAAAGAGGAGGATATGGAACTTATTTAGATTATTTTTTAACTACACGAGGAATATGCATTATAGAATTGTTATTAATTTTATATAAATGAAGTTTCTGGAAATAAACGACGATCATTAGGATAATATTTCTGTGAAAATAGTATTTTATAAGAAAATAATTTGGAGGACTGGTACACTATTTAATAGCATTTATATATTATAAATATTTTAACATAATAATCTTCTTTAAAAATTATTATTTTAAAAAATAATTTAAAAATATTATATTATTAATAATCAAAGATGAATAAACGTGAACGTGACTTAATCCATAATCATTAATTATGAATAATTAATCTTTTAAATATACTTATTTTTTTGATAATATTTTAGGTTTTTAAATATTTAATATGATTATTGGAATATATGATATGTGTAATACCAAAATATATATATAATAATCTTATTTTATTTTAAATTATAATTAAAATATATATAATTATTAAATCTCTACGTATTAATGACTCACATTTAGATATATTAAAATCTAAATTACTTAATCTTAACATATTATTTTAAAATAGACTTAACTTTATATGACGATATATAGCTTATAATTATTCATATATAAATTAAACATTAAATTAAGTATCCAACAATCTTTCACTTAAACTATATATGTAACTTTATAATTATGCATTGTAAAAATAATCGTATGAATTCAACTTTATTATCATTACTAAAATGTATATGTATTTAATTTAATCCATCAATTATACTAATATAAAACCAAAGTGACTTTTATATATTTTTCATAACTTGACCCATCAATAATGACGTATGTTGATACAATTAAATGACATTGATTATAATGTCGATGTGTATCATAAAAAATTTATGCAATGAAATAAAACCATATGAAAATCCAAGTGTAAATAAACCAAAATTTTATCTATGTATAAAATAACATCAAAATATTCCTAAACTAAAATAAAATGTGTCTATATCAAAGAAATACTTAAAATTACATACTCTTACTACAACTAAATATCCTCATATGACATGACACTCATACAAGCAGTGTGCTCATGAAACATTTTGATTCTGCAATAATGGAATTTATACTGATTTGTTCAATAGATATTTGTACACTTTGAACTCTTTCTTTAACAACTAGGAACTTAAATCTCTATATGCTTCGAATTTGTTAAACTCTTTTTGTTAGTTGAATATAGTGCTACTCATTTATTGTCACAAAATAACTTAAGTAATTTTTCAATATCATTTACTATTTACAACCTATGACAAAATTCTGTGGTTATATTTCGTGATTGGATGTCTCATAACATGTTATGAATTATGTCGTCTTAGTAGAAGGCATAAGAGATTGCTTAGCACTATTTCATGAGATAGCACCCCTAACTAACAAGTAGATATAGCCCGATGTAGATTTTATACTATCTTGACATTCGACAAAATCAGAGTCAATATATCCAACGATCTCAAATTGATTTGACCTCCGATATGTGAGCATATAATCTTTTGTTCTCTATAAGTATCGCAAGAGTCGTTTGCCTGTTGTCCAATAGTTTATTCTTGGATTACTTAAATATTTGACCAACATCAAAACAATGTACACAATATATATGTAGACCCGTAAATACCCTACTATTGATGCATAAGGAATATTGTGCATTTTCTTTTCTTCAAAATCATTCTTAGAAAACTGATTGAAACTATATTTGTTTTCTTTAGCAACAAAGTATCACTTGGTATGTAATTCTGCATGTCATATCTCTTGAGAAACCATTTCGATTTAACTCTTTTGTGATAATCCTATAATATTTAGAGACATTACCAAGATTTTTCACCTTAAAATTTTTAGCTATAAATCTTTTGGTTTCATGCAATAAACTTATATCATTGCTGGCAAGTAAAATGTCATCGACATGTAAAACCAAAAAAATATACTTGCTTTCATAAAATTTACCATATATGTAATCATCTATCAAATTTATCTCAAAATAGAATAAGATAATAACTTAATGAAACTTGAAATTCCATTGTTGAGATGCTTGCTTAAACTTATAAATGGAATTCTTTAAGTTTGCAAACCATATTATTTAGGTATTCCAACATAAATTTTTTGATGCATTATATAGGTCGTCTCATCAATGTCACCATTAAGAAACATCATCTTTACATCCATCTGATGTAACTCAAAATCAAAATGCATTGCCTATGTCATTATAATCCTAAAAGAGTCTTTCAAGGAAACTAGAGAAAAAAGTCTCTTTAAAATCAATGTCTTCTTTCTATGTATAGCCATATACGACAAGACGAGTCATGTACCTTTCCACATTAATGTTTTTCAAATTCGTCTTGGTCTTAAATATTTATCTAGAATCAATAGATCTTGTACCTTTTGGCAATGGGACAAGACCACACATGTCATTATCCTTCGTGGACTTAATCTTTTCATTTATGACATCAATCCACTTTTGAGAGTTAAAATTTTGTATAACTTGAAGAAAATTGATCATTCTTCTTTCATCACCCCTATATCAAACTCATGTTGACAAATACAATTTAGTCGTATGGCATGTCACTTCTCCTTTTTATAGTGGATCTTTGTAATGGCAAGAGTGCTTAAGATGGTAGAATTTGTTCTTCTAGAACAATTTTTTGAATAGTTGGAATATTTTTAGGAATAAATATTTTTAAAAATATTTTTCCTTAAAAGTAAGATAAGTTGATTGATTATTTTTTAATTGATATTAGATATAGCATAATTTTAACATAAAATATAATTATTTCATACAATTATTATAAATAAAATAATAATTTAAGTTTTATAATTAAAAGTAAATATAAATAAAATTATCAAATACAAATTACGCAATTATTATTTATTACAAGAATATTTTAATATTTATTAGTGAAAGTAAAATTAATTATTTAAAATAATAATTTAAAGTTGTGGATTCAATATAAGTAAAACTATCAAATATAAATTAAAAAAATTTATTTATTATAAAAAGGTTTTGATATTTATTAATTTATAAGAGATAAAAAAAGTAGAATTAAAGCTTTAAAAGAGAAGTAAAATAGATATAGGAAGAATAAAAAAAAAGAGGAAATGCTAGCAGGAGAATGACAAAAGGAAAACATAGATATTTTTTATAGAGATTTAAATTTGATAAATATATAGTCATATTAATCGAATAGTATTAATTATTATTGTTCTAAAATTCTTAATTTTAAAAGATAAAAGTCTTTAAATACAATTTTTTAGGTTACTTTTATTATGAAAAGATGAAAATTTGATTTAATTTTTTATATGCAAAGGTTTGAAAAAAATACAGATAATTAATTAATTTGTTACTTTAATGAAGAATAAATATATAACAATAATTAGTTTATTAATAAATAAATAATTATTTTATTATTTTAGTCAAAAATATATTTACAATAATAATTATTATGGATAATAATTGTGACATTTTGTGATAATATCATATGATCTAATAAGTGAATGATACTTTATTTAATAAATAAATTAAATATAATATGATAATACATATAAACTTGACACGATAAACAAAATTTGATCGAACTTAATATTCATCTTTATGGACAATTTTTCCTTAAAAGTAACGTGGGTTAATTGATCATTTTTTAATTGTCATCAATTATAACATAATCTCGATACAAAAAAACATAATTATTTTGATACCTTTAAGGTTTCTAAAATAATAGTTCAAGATTCATAAAATATAAAGTCAATTTAAATACAATTATCAAATATAAATTAGACAGTTATTATTTATCGTAATAATATTTTGATATGTATTAATATAAAAGAGAGAGAAAAAGAAGAAGTAATTTTTTTTAAAACAAAAGGAAAGGAAAAAAAAACTTCCATGATAATAATTCAAGCTTCGTAAAGTATAAAGTCACTATAAATAAAATTATTAAATATAAATTATATAATTATTATTTAGTATGTGAATATAAAGGAGAAAAAGTAAAGTTAAAGTTTAAAAAAACAAAAAGAGATATATAAAAAAGAAGAAGAAAAAGAAAAATAATCCCTAAAAATTTATATGGATTGATGATTTAAATTTAATAAATATATAATAATATTAAATATCTAGTAATAGTTATTATTGTTTTAAATTATTTATTTATAAGTTTTTGGATATAAATTTTTAAGTTATTTTTATTTTAATTAAAAAACTTGTGTTAAAATATTTTATAAAGTGGTTTACAAAAATATATAATATATATAATAATAACAATTTTATAAAAAATAGAATTCAAATATAATATAAACATGATAGATTTACTCTTATATTTATAATAATTATATAATTTTATTTAATAAATAAGTTAAATATAACAAAATAATATATGAATTTAGTTAATTAATATTTTTATTACCTAATAAATTAATCCTACATGACTTATTTGAATATAATAAGTATTTTTTCTTAAAAATAATTTATATTAATTAACTATTATTTTTTAATTGATATGAGGTATGGTATAATCTCGATATAAAAATGATTAGTTCAATAAAAACATGATATGTAAATTTATCAAACACTTATTAAATTAGTAATCATTAACTATATGAATTATCATATTTAACGTAATAAAAATAATTATATTATACAAAATAATTATTTATAAAAAATGTATTTATTATATGTATATTCAATAAAAATATGATGTCCTCGCAAGTGAATTAATCAAGTAATTATTAAATAATAAGTAATCATTAATTATATGAATTATCACCCTTAATACAAAAAATAATTATATTATATAAAATAATTATTCATAAAAATATATCTATTATATAAACATTTATAAAAAATATAGTATGCTCAAAAGTGAATTGATCGAACACTTATTAAATAAGTAATCATTCACCGTATTAAATGTAATACAATAATTATACTATATAAAATAACTATTCATATAAAATATATTTATTACATGAATATTTTGATATTTATTAGTGAAAGAAATAACAAAAAAATATAAAATATATTATATTTATTAATATAAAAAAATAAAAAACACATGTGACATCAACCACACATTCTCAATTTTTATATAAATATTAGTTTTGTATCTGTATTATACTATGCATATACCAATATATAAAATATAGTTTTGTTAATAAAGTTATTTAGTTTAAAAAAATTATTTAAATTAATATGTAATTTATAAATTATTTATTAAATAATATATTTATTTTTATCTTATATTTTGTATTAATATTTGATTTAAAATATTGATATTATTTCTAATAGATATAAACAAGATTATGTTGTTAAAATTTAATAACTATGTAACAATGTTAATTATCAATCAATAATTGATATTGTTCTACACACAATTACAAAAAAATGTATTTAAGTCTATGTATAAATTTGATTTTTGGAAAAAATTGATTTATAATGAATTTAAAATCGGTTCGGTGTAGAACCGACGCTATCCACGTAGGACGTAGTGTTGGTTCGACACGTCAACCGACGTTACACATGTGGATAAATTTTTTTCTCTTTTTTTTTCCAGACAGAAACTATTTCAAACGCTACATAACTCTCAAAAACCCAAAACCTCCTCAATTTCTCATCATTTTCTCGCCATCTACTACCATCAATTCCAACGTCTCGTTAGTGAGTTTTCTTCATCTCTAACTAATCTTTTAGATCCCCTATTTTTTGAGCAAAATACTCAAAAAATTTATACCCATTTTTCACTTACAAAATACTATTTTTCTTCATTTCCTTCATTTTATCACTTTATTTACTTTTGTAAGTATTTCTATTAATCCTACGCACTTATTATTCATATTTTTCTGTTATTATGTGTTATTATTTATGTGTATAAATTTTTGTATTATATATATAGGTTTGTATTATAATATCAGGAGAAGAATATGATAATCTTGAATAACATAGGACAACACTATGATAATTTTGTTACTATTAATTAATATTTTATTCTTCAATTATTTGTATGATTTAAACTATTTGTTAAACATATTTTGTTTTTTTATGTTATTATTTAGTGATCGAATACATGTTTTAATTTAAGTATAATAGAAAATGAGTAAATTTGTAAAAATAAAAAAATAAAAAATTTAAAATCGATTCACCGCGTGAACCTATTTTTAATTTTAAGTTATTTTATTTAAAAGGCGATTCGACAAACTTACTTTAAATTGGTTTAAAGTTTATTTTTAATCGACTTAAATACTCATTTTTATATTAGTAAGAATTTATAATTTAAAAAATATCTTTAACCGGTAAATTTTTAAATTTGATAAATAAATATAGGTATTTTGATATTTATTAATATACATGAAAAAATGCATACAATAACTAATGAATAATGAAAACTAACGAAAATAAAATATGATAAGATATAAATACATTTTGATATTTATTTATGTACGAAAAATATATAAAAATAATCAAATCATGTTATTTTTTTCTAAATAGTTATGTACTGTACTTTGAAAATTATTTGGTATCAAATCATATCTAAAGATTCTTTATTGATACAAAACAAACTAATTATAACTGTTTTGCTGTTTGAGCAAATTTTGAGGACTTTTTTCATATTTACTCTAAAAGCGATTTCAATCATCCTCTTAATAAAATACTTTATTTTATATTTTCATTCGTTTTTCTTAATTTCATGCACAATAAATATGTTTATTTATTTATTTGATGTTGTTTAGTGGATACGTGTTCACCAAATAATACACTAATATTACCTTGTATTTTAATTCATAAATTTAAACAGTATTAAATATAATTTGAAATATTTCTAATATGCATTTAAATCAACTAAAATTTTATTTTTTGAGTAGGATATTTTTAATCCAAACCTCAATATCTAAAAATTTAAAAAATTATATAGAATAACACCCTAAAATTTAAAATAATAAAAATAACACCTAAAAATATTTAAAAAATTTAATTGAATAAAATTTAACATTAAATAAGATAAATAATTGTGTTTAATTTGAACAATATTTAATATAAATAATAAATTAATTAATTTTTAATAAAATATATAAAAAAATGTTATATTTTGTGATTATGAATTTAAGGTACTATTTTTTCTCTACTTTTAATTATTTTTTCTCCTTAAACATATATTTAAGAAAAAAAAATTTGTTAAATGTTATGGTATTATTATAATTTATATAATAATTAATTATAAATTAAAAAAATTAATTTTATAAATTTAATTAATAATTATTTATTATAATTTATAACATAAAGAAATGATATATATTTAATTCCTTATTTTTATCTGCGATAAACTTTAACTGATTCATACAAACTTTTGCGAAATAAAGGGAGGAAGCACCGCCACCAACATGTTTCAACAATCCATTATTTTATTTTATTTTAAATCCACCGAAAATAAGTTCGTATTTATATATATAACGGCTCGCCACATACAAATTTGACCTACAACATGACATATTCAATGACTCACTTTCCAACTCAGTCTGATTAGTATTATCTAGATATGTTGTTAATTTATTTAATATTTTTATATATTATAATTATAATTAATATTAAATAATATTATGTAAATTTAATTATATTTATTAATAATATTAAAACATATTAATTATAATTTCATAAGTTTATGATATAGATTTTTCATTTGTTTAATCAATTAATATCTTTATATTACCATCACCGTTAAAAAAAAATATTTAATTCGATATGTAAAGTTTATTTTTGAAAAAAATTAATTTATAATAAATTTAAAATCAATTCGGTGTAGAATCAACGCTATTCAAAACGTGACGTGTCGAATCGACGTTATACGTGAACGTAGTGTCGATTTCAAGTGTCAACCAATGTTACGCTATGCGAATAGCATTGATTCATCACGTCACCTGACGTTACGTAACGTAACGTAATATAATCATTTTATTTAAAGTCGATTTTTAACCAACTTTAATACCTCTTTTATAGTAATGTATGTTTATATATCTATTTATTTATATTATCTATACTCTAAATTATGTTCTATTTTTTTATAAATTTTTTATTAATTTATGAAATAATAACATTTATTATTCATAGTTATTTATTTATGTACATATTTTTTTTTAAATTATTTATTTTAATTCAAAATCTTTATTTACTTATACTAAACAAAACTCTTTCTTCTAAGATTACATTTAGTGCTAATAAATATCAAGTTATTTATTTTTCAAATTACAAAAACTCGTAGTGTACATATTTCCTAATTAGTATGTAAATCTAAGGTATTTTTTTTTCTAGTCAAGGATTAGAATATTGTTTATTTCTAAGATCACAATTCACAAAGTATATTCAAACTCAAAATAATCTTTAAAAAATGAAAAACCTAGCAAACTAATAAAAATGAAGAATAACCAAAAGCAAATTAGTGCATTATTATAATGATATATATATTCGATAAATTACTAAAATTAAATATTAAAATATCATGTGTACGGTACATGAAATTTACTTGTATCTTAATTAATACAATTAAATACTATATATAATATCATGAGATATTAGAATTTAAATACATGATTTTTTGCTTTGGTATTATGCCTTGCATATTGTGTTGATTATCAATCTTTTTAAAATCTTACAATAATTAGAAATTTGCCAACAAATAAACCTAGTCATGATTTGTCTTCTACTTGATTTCTCAATTATTTTTCTCTTTTATACCGAGAGGATTTGAATACACTTTCTCTTAATATTAATTTGGATTTTATAGCATATATTATTATTTATTTAAAGTTTATATTATTATAATTAATGATATTTAATTATATAATATTGTTGTTTTGACCTGGTGTTTGTTCGTGGGTTTTACTTTTGGCGAAATATACAATTTTATTTTAGATTCTTGGGAGATTCATCGGGCTTTTAACTGGCCTGTTCATAATTAAAATTAACATAAGCATGATCGAAACAAACAAAATTAAACACTAGATAATAAAATATTACCTTTTGATCCATGAATTTCCAATTAGATTCCAAATGATCCTAATACCTATTATTATTATCATCATCGTACAATAATACCTAAATATAGTGAAGTAAATTAAGGAGTTAATCCACACTGAAATATTGAGTATAATATGAGATAATACTGTGGTTATTTTATTTTTTATCCCTAAATTATTTTTAAAACAATGATAAAAAAATTATTTTGTAGAGATGTGTAACAAAATGGAATACCAAAGATCTAAAAACTACTATAGACGACCACAGAAGCTCCAACAAACAATGCTACACTTAAAAGAAAAATTTCTTACTATAAACACCATTGATGAACATAGGCATCCATGATTTGAGTCCTGTCACTACCTTAAAACACATTTGATTTTTTTAATTTTTGTATACGTATTTAAAAGTGCAAAAATTATAGTAACTTTATGTTAGGAAATTTGGATCAAATGTTATAATCACAAATTCATCCTCCCAAGATCTTTTTTAGCAGAATATCAAATAACAGAGAAATAGATAATACACAACACAAGAATTATAGTGGAAACTCCAAATTAGAGAAAAATCACTTTCGTTGTCAAAAGACAACCAGAGAAAAAATTCATTATGTGGAAAATTGTTACAACCACACTCTCAGTAATTTTCTCACACACCCAAAAGACAAGAGCAACTACAAGCCCAAGAGAATTTTTCCACAAAATTCTCTCACTCAAGAACTTCTCATACAAGTTTTTATCTATTTTTGGGATGATTAACAATAAAGAAATGAAGCCATATTTATAGCCTTCAAGTTCTCATTTCATATGCCAAACATTTCTTCATTCAACAAAATTAGGCTACCTAATTTTCCTATTCTTTATTCAAACAAGATTAGTCACCTCCATATTTGACAATATGGTAAGCCACCTTCCATGAATTTTCTTCTAAATTAGACACCTCCTATTTTGACTAACAAACCTAATATTATTTTTAATCAATCACAACACTTTAAAAATTCTATCATTAAAGCTTTGGCAAACTTTTGTTACACCACTAATTAAAGTTTTAAATCAAGGTGATTTATTTTATGTTCAAATGTATTTTATTATTAAATTTATGTTTAATTTTAAATATAAATTATTTAAAAATAATAAAATAATATCAATATCTAATTAAATAAAAATAAAATTTTCATACTATTAATCTCTCTCAAATAACTTTAAAAAAAAAAACTCAAATCATCCTAAAATTTATTGGATAATTATCGATTACACTTAAGGGATTCCACGTATTTTGAGATATTGATCATATCACTGTCAAAAATCAGTATAGATAAGATTCAAAGTGTATATGCATTTTTGACAAAAACAACACAATTAAGATTCAAAGAATATATTGGTATATCATATATGCATTTTTAAACACACGATATAATAGTTTATGTTTTTAGCATAGGACGACCATGTTGATTTTTTACTTTTTGTGTAGGGTTAATTAATTAATATTTTTTTTTTGTAGATCACAATCATTCGAAGGAGCAAAATATAATGTAGATAATTCACTCAACCTTCAATCTTTATAATATAATTAAAATGCCTTTATCTTAGCTGAAATACCCATTATTGTGGGATTTGTTAAGTTTGTTCTCCTTTATTATTTTTATTGTTATAAATCTTATTATTTTTTACTATTATAAATAAAAACATATAAAAATATTTTTTTTTCTTCTATTAATAAGTGAACACGTATATTAATATCAAAATACTATATACATAACACGCAGATGATATGCATTGAATACTATGAAGGAAAGATATGTGAGTGCGTGGATAATTTCAGTTTGTTTTTATATGATACATGCATTTTATCAAAAACATATTTTGGTTTGACTGAGAGTACTCAACTATCATTAATTTGATTCAAAATAAACTAAAATCAATACCTTGTTAGCCAAAAAAAAAAACAACAAATTAATAAAAACAAGAGCACATGTTTACATTCACAAATCATATCAAAATTTGGAATGGATTAGCTCTAAATATTTTGATATGTGGAACAACAATGGAAGTTTAATTTGGCTACCACAAATTGCAAAATGTAAAACTTTATTACGATAAATATAATATTAGTGTTTCACAATGCAAAATCAACTTCACTTAAGGATAATACAAAACTATATATATATATTTTACTGGAGGACAATTGGAAAAGAGAAGTAACAAGTTTTTAGGACGGTAACTGTTGCTACAAAGCCAGCCTAAACTAGTATAATTGTTAAAGGCTTGACATTTCTTAGGACAACATCCTAACTGGTTTAAATCCCTTATATAAAGCTACTAAATAAGGTAGCATATGTAAATATAGATTAGTGATGCTGAGAATCTGGTCCTCCTGGTGAGCGTCTATCCGGTCCATCTCTTCGGTAGTGTTTGAGTTTTGCTTCATCAAAACCTAACTCCTGCAAAAGCTTATCACTCTTACTAAATCTGTGCCTTCTTGGATTGTCTTTAAGAATACGTGACCCTGCAGACACCATGAACAACATTGGTGAGAAAATGATTAACAATAGAATGAAACTGAAGGCCTTTGTTGAATTAGCCATATATTCATGCAAATTAAACTGATTAACAAACGCTATAGCAGTAGGAAGAGAGATTAATTAATGCAAGGATCTATCTCAAGTGGATTTGAACATTTCAATTTATAGGGAGTTCAGTGGGGTATGTAAATTAAAAAATAAAAAAAAATAGAGAAATCTAAAATGCATTTTATTAGACCGACTATAATATTCCATTTATTTAAATAATGAAATTGTCTTGTACCTGATAAAATGAAATTTTGAGTCTTTTTGGATCGACTTTACTGTCGTCTTCCATATTCATTCTGCAGAAACTCACGTTCTTCCTCTATATTGATATGGGTAGCTTAGTCACCTACTATTATTTATTTCCACGCCTGTTGCAATAATTGAATTTTAAAGTAATTAATGAACAAATTGAGCAGCGAAATAGAACACAAGAGAACATAAAACACTTTAGCAGATAGCCGGATAAGACAGTATTTCATTGGATTTTATGTCCTTTTGTGATCACCCATTGTGAAATTTTATAGACTATATATATATATATATTTAATGCTCCATGGGTCTGTCGATCAGTACTGTCCACGGCTAAAAATGAATATCAAAGAATAAAATTATATTATAGTTATTACAAGAAAGGGTACACGTACATCTTAACGGTTTTAGTTTAATGTTTGGATTAGTGTTCATCTGGTAATAACCCTTAACTGTTTGTTGCCTGCATGTTTCATAGCGATATAATATTAATTGTTCTATATTAGATTGGACCCATGTATATACTTTCTGTCTCTTTATATCTTATTTATATTATTTGCCTCACCTAAAACTTCCTAGGTTTGACTACAAAAGGCGATTTTATGTAGAGTGTATCAACCTGCACCCACATAATTGATACGATTACTTTCCCAGTTGTTACTCCCTGCGGAAAATGAGCCAATCACCTCCTAAAAGTGAAGCTTAGACACTGGTCTCTGTAAAATATTCAACAAAGATTCTCCAAATGATTCAACATTTAGAGAAAAAGGAGGCCTAGTTAGTCTCACGCCAAATATTAACATGGTCCTATGAAATATTCTTTCATAACAATGCTAAGGTTGGTTAGTTTTTGAATTTGTAGCTCTTAAATCTTATGTTTTGTTAATTTAGTCTTACCAAATGAAAAATGTTTAGCAATGTCGTCCATAAAATTCTTGTCATATTTTATCCAATGTAAAAATGGTTAAAGAAGGTAGTTAAGTGTCACGACCTTAAATTTCAAATAGCGATCGTGCGGTACTTAGTACGATCTGTTGTATTAAGTCTGTCTTTCATCCGAATAAAACTCTCCAAAGAGAATAGAAAGATACTTAGAGATTGAGAGGATTTAAGAGCAAAAACAAGAACACAAGAGAATTTGTAAATAATGTCTTGTATTGTTCTAGAGAGAGATTATCTTACAATTTCTCAAGATTTTCCAAGATGGTTACAAATGAAGATCAATAGGTCTATTTATAGTGTGACTCCAAGTTGAAGGTTATGCCACAATTTTCTAGATCCTTCTAAGTCTAGAATGTACAAGGTTGTTCTAGTTTTATCTACAACATGCCACAAGGTTTTAGGAACTTTTAGCCAACTCTAGAGTCTTCTAGGAGTGTCTAGTTTCTTCATGCTAGTTTTAGGATATTCCGTAAACTTCTAGAGACTTCCACATCCTTCATGAACCATCCTTCATGAACCATCCAACATGTTCTAGAATATTCCAGCCCCTTCTAGTACCTTCAAGCACATGCTAGTATACTCTGGAGCATTCTAGAGTCTTCAAGACTTGATTTGAGTCCATCCAACTCTAACTCTTTTTAAACATCTCTAGGCCACTCTATAATTTTCCCATGTAGAAAAGTCTAGATCCTTTAAGCAAGCACTATTTCTTTTAGATTTTTAGGGACATTTGAACGGGACGTAACATAAGACCCACCTCTATGCTCCTTAGAATCTTATCAAGCGGAATTGTAACCATGTTCATGTATGTGGGCTAGCATAGTTAAGATGGCTAAAATGTACTAAAACAAGCCACAATATTTAAGAAATCACCGTGCATGCAAGAAAGACACTACAAATATAAAGTGGAAGTAACTTAAAGAATCATAATACGTGGAGAGGAGAACGTGAAAGATAAATAAAACAATTCTTATTTTCCGTTTTTAATAATACTGGGAGACTATAAGTGTATTTATAGGAATAATACTTCTGAAATCTTAATAGGATTAAGACTCGTAAATTAATAAGAAAACACAATATGTAATTATCTAATATTTTAATACTAATAATATTAAATATATAATATTCAAATTGATACATTTGCCTAACTATAGCAAATACAAACATACTTGGTTGGCCATTGGCTTTTTTCAGCTTCTTTTATAAGTTCTTTAACTTAGACGGGCTTTTAGTTAAGAAAAATATATGGTGTCAAAAAATTTCGCCAAAAATACACCAGAGTCCAGCCCCTGATGTTCTGACTCCTTCTGCTCTAGTGCTCTAAGATGGATCATTCCTTCGACTGTGTCAAATTTATACTTGTGGTAATTGATCTATTGCACTTGCATGCCTACTCCTACCTTCAAGAAAGCTACGGCATATAGCAGCATTTGGAGGAAAAGGCATGCCAGAAATAATTTCCTCAGCCTCCTGAAAATGACCATGATTAGCCAGTAAGTCAACAACATTGTGATAATGATGCATGTCTGGTTCAACTCCATAATTCTTCTTCATTTTCCTAAACAATGACATCCCTTCCCTTACTAAACCACCATGTCTGCATGCTGTAAGGACAGTATTAAGAGCTACACCATCAGGCTTGAAACCCAACAACTCCATTTCTTTGAATTGTTCTAATGCCTTAGAAGCATAGCCATTAAAACCAAGGGCAGAGATAAGAATAGTCCATGAAATCAAATTTCTATTTTTCATATTGTCAAATATTTTCGTTGAACTTTCAATGATTCCACATTTTCCATACATGTCAATTAGCATGTTGCATACAAATGTATCGCAACAATCAAAATTAGTCTTCATAATAAGTCCATGAATTGAGCTTCCTAAAGAAAGGTTACTGACTACAACGCACACGCTTAAGAGGCTAACAAATGTGTAATTGTCTGGAAGGATATCAAATATTCGCATCTGTTTGAAAACATCAAACACCTCTTCATAATAATTGTTACGAGCACAAGCTGCAATCACCATATTCCAAGATACAGAGTCCGGTTCTTCAAGTTGAGAAAGCAGCATCAGTGTTTCATCATATTGTCCAGTTCTGTTATATATTGAAGCAATGATGTTAGAGGGGACAGCAGGAAGAGGACTGCTGAATTCTGTAACAAAGGCAATAGCATCAGAAATGAGACCATTACTAGCATATGAAACTATAAGTGAGCTCAAAACGTAATCATTATTTTGATAACCCATTCTTATGATCAAACAATGAAGCTGATGTGTCTCCAATTCTAAAGATGACTTAAGAACCATTGAAAAAGAGACTTCATTAGGTAGAAGACCCAGTCGTAGCATTTCTCGCAATAACATTGTACTTGTAGGTGTTAAAGAGCAGTTTTTTGAGTAACCATATATCAGGGAATTCCAAGAAACGACGTTTTTCTCAATTATATCATCAAAACATTGATGAGCATATATCAAGTTACCACTTTTGGAGTAGAAGTCAACCAATGCAGTGCCCACAAAAACATCGAACCCAAAAGAGCGTTTAATAATTTTAGCATGTACTGATTCCCCATAACGTGGGATCGCCAAATTGACACAAGACTGTAAAATATTAACATATGTGATAGCATTTGGCAATATCCCACTAATGGACATTTCCAATAAGAAATATAATGCTCTTTCAGGTTTCTGACTTTTTGCTACAGTGCCAATGATGGAATTCCACGTCACAATATCCCGAACAGGCACCTCCACAAAGAGTCTCTCTACCCAGCATATGTCTGCATATTTAGCATACACAGTGATGAGAGAATTGACTACCGGTATTTCACAGTTAAATCCCTTTTTGATTACTAACCCGTGTATTTGTCTTCCAATTTCCAAGTCCTGTTTGCTAAAAATTCCAGACAAGATTGCCACCAAAGAACTTTCAGACAAGGCACATTTCATCCTTATTAGCTCCCGAAACAAAAAGACAGAGTTTTCAACAAACCCATAATGTCCAAGCAAAGATATCATTGAATTCCATGTTACCAAGGTCTTAAAAGGCATGTCTTCAAACACACAAATTGCTTCATCCAACCATCCTCTCCTCCCGTACATAACCAAGAGAGCAGTTCCTACAAAAGCATTGGAAGAAAAGAGTCCATTCTTTATAGCCAAAGCTTTCAACTGATTACCCTGATTAAGATCAATCCAATCACACGACAACAACCCACCCAAAGTGAACTGAGTTGGCTCAAAACCAAGAACTCTCATCTCATAAAACATATTCCATGCTTCTTCAGCCAGCCCACATCTACCATAACTGCCAATTAACGTGTTATATGATACTCCGCTTCTGCAGGACATTTTGTCAAACACTTTACGGGCAACGGATAACTCGCCAACGGTTGCATACATAGACACGATGTTGTTACAAACGAAAATTTGTTGGTTCTCAAGCGAACCTATAGTAATAGTGAGCGCATGCAGCTGCTTTGTGATTTTGAAGGATCGAACCTTTGAGCATGATCGAAGCAGTTGAGCAAGACATTTTTTATTTATGAGTAGCCTTCCACTGAAGTTCATGCGTTTAGATCATAATATGTTTGAAAATATTAGAAGGTTCTTTTCTTTTAATGGGAAAGATCAAATAAGTATTTTTTTGGAGTCATTGGCATGGACCAATCTGGTAAATGTAATTCCTGCGAACTATATAATATGAGCCGCACCCAAAACTAGGTAGTTATATTATTGCTGTAAATACTTTTATTATTTTAAACTGAATAAAATTTTTATTAATAAATTATTTTTATAAAAATAATAATATAAGTTGGTAAATGTCATAGCCACAACTAAAACTAATAAGAAAAAGGGATAAAAATTTAGTTATAATTAAATAATTAAATAATTTTTTTAAATTTATTTAATTATTGTTATAAATTAATTATTGTTCAAACAATTAATAATATAAAAATTAAATTAAAATCATAATTGAGGTAAAATATTAGATCATCACATATAAAAATTTCTTAAATTAATAAATTAATTATACATAATTTAGTTCATAAATCTCATATTTTTTTATAAAGAGAAACATAATAATTGATAAAGAAAGAAGAACAAAGAAGAAGAAATACAATCAATATCTTTAATTGTAGTATTAATCTCCTCTTGATTTTTCACAAAAAATGTATATTATTTTGAATTTTTCTATTTTTTTTCTTTTTGACTCCAAAAACTAACAAAAATTATGTTAATTTTAATTCATTAAAAATTATGGGGATAATTAGTAGGTTACATATGGAATTTGGATCTTAAGATCAAGAGTTGGATGAAAAAGAAAAAAATTAACTACACCAACCAATAGGAGCATGACACGTGACATGTGGGTGGGTGGGTTTATTAGATGAATCAGAGCGTGAGGCATGGCAGAAGGACTGGTTTGGGTCAACATATGATGAGTCAGCAAGACTTGGTGTAACATGATTCGTGGTTACAAATGACGTGACATAGTTAGAATTAATCACAAATGACGTGACATAGTTAGAATTAATCGACGAATCAGGTAAAGTAGCATGATAAGAGTGTTGACCAAACTTTTAATTCGAAATGAATGTCATGCTGACATGTGACATGGTACTGCATTACTAGGAACACACATCGTTGCATGATTCGCCTTCTCCAATTGCATGACATCCTTGTGACTTGTTCTATCACCTTCGTTGCTTACCTAGCATTCACATGACAACTATCGATTGGTTATGCGTTAAAAATCCATAAAAATTTCAAAAAAATTCAATAATTATATTTTCACCAATTTTTGCTAAAAAATTCATACTTTAATATTTTTAATCTTAAAAATAGTATTTATTATATAAAGCGAGTAAATATTAAGTAAAAAATACACTAATGATCCTACTTTCATAAAGTCATTATTATTATTATTTTATACTTTAATTATTTCTTTTAGATTTTAATTTTTTTTCTTTTTTTTTCAAAATTTAAATTGATTTGAATTAAACAATATTCGTTGAGGACCAATATTTAAAAAGAAAAATGTTTCAAAAATAAAAATAAGAGATTAAAATGATCAAAATTGACTTTAAACAACTAAAATGTCTATAAATATAATAAAAAGTGTTTAAAATATATAAATTTAAAAAAAATTAATATATCACATTTATGTAAATAATAACAAAAATAATACATAATAATATTTAATGAGATTTAATTGAACAGATCTAAATAATCATAAAATTTGAACGACATCTAATTAGTTGATGTTTAAAATAAAATTATATGACATACTTTTTTATATTAGTAAAAATATATGATATGATCGTAAATATTGTTATTTTTATAGTTAAATATATATAATATGAACATAAATAATATTATTTTTATAATTATTTTTTATTTTTTAATATAATAGCTCTATTTATAATAATTTATTGTAATATTATAACTAATTTAATATATATTTATTTGTTAAAAATGAATTTAATCATCTAAATTAATATATTATTGATAAATAGTGTTTTATTTATAATATAGTAACTCAATACACCTTATTTTTATGTGCTATATGCTTATTTTGACTTCTTAATAATTTCTACATCACAAATGGAAAAAAAAAGAATAAGTATTGTATATTAACAAGGGAACCAATTTAAAAAATGATGAGCTAATAAAGAAACTAACAAATAATAAAAAGACCATTAAGATTTTTACTCATTTTACTCTTAAACTAATTTGAACCAAAACTACTAAAATTTTATTTATAAAGATAAACATTAGAAGACACTAACAAATAAAACAATATAAACAAACTAGGTAGCAATGAAAATAGATGACACCCACGAGAGCTTAGTAAAGAACATGGATCCATAACTAGCTAAAAAAAAGAAAAAGATAAGAATCAATGTTAGTAGAAATCACTTAACTATTCACCAATCTAACATAATAATAACAATAGTGTTTACAAGCTCAATAGAGAAGAAAACTATTGTAAAACAACTATTGACTTAACACATGACACACACTTGTATAACTAACAACCACTAGAGTTATACTAAACTAAAAAAAATGACTTAAGCAAAGAACGACTTTATAGATAACCATAAGCATAACAAAATATTATAACTTTGAGTAGATTTCATCTAAAGATTAATACCCCTTAATACTTCATCAACAATAACTAGCATAACTAGCTCTAAAGAACTTGAGATTATATATGTTTATATATTATTCATTTTCAAAATCAAAATAGTATAATACCTTAACAACAACGAATCATCACTAGAGATTGTAACGTATTCAATAAAATTGGAACTTGTTCTTATTAAGGTTCGTAAGGGGAGGAGAATGATAGTTTATTACACATAAGTGCAATCGAAATATTATTGGTTGATCTAAGATGTTGAGCTTGAATATCAAGGGGAGTCGTGAAGAGAAAGTGGACATTTGTTGTTGATACAAGATGCTAGCTTTTTTGGTTGGTTGTCGTTCAAGAAAGAAAAAAAAACTAGAAAAAAAGGTAAAACTAATCGTGGGAAAAAACCAAAGAAATGGAAGTAAAGAGAATGTTGATTGATTGAGTGTGGAAAGAATAAGGGTAAATGATTAAGGTTAAGCGTATTTAGGTACAAGAGAAATGGAGTGCTTAGTGAGTGTGGGCTAAGGGAGGATGAGGTATGAAGGAGGGTATAATTAGCCAAAGTAAAATAGAAATAGTGTTAGGGGTATTTTGAACCAATTTTCCTTTTTTTAGGTTTTTATACAAAAACCTACTTCCACTTGTTAAAAAAAAAGTCTAACAGAGGCTCTACTATAGAGCAAGCAAAACGTTTCCACGCGCTCGGACAACATGCTCACTCCCAACGACTCAGAAGCCCAAGAAGAGGCCCTTTCCTCTCAAAACCCTAATATGTCTCTGCCAGAAGATTCCCAATCTTTTCCCTTCCTAACCCTAGAAGCCCACGATACTCAAGCCGGAGATCAACCTCGAAACTTCCATGATCCAAAAATTCCCCAAAACTCCCTTGAAACCGAACAAAACCTTGACGATCCAGAAATTATTTCCGCTCAATCATCTCAACCCAACGAACAACACCTCACTACTGGCGTTGCTACCAAAGTCAATTTCTTTGTCTATCAGCGTGGAATCAAGAAGAAGAAGAAGGGCCAGAAGCGTAGACCGGCTGAGGAAAAAAAGGTGATTCAAAAACTTGAAGTTCTTTACCAAAATATTAAACCCATTCCCTTTGTACCCTCAAAACGCCTAGATTTTTCGAGCCACGAGGAGCTCTTGGGGCAACTCGGGTTGTGGGAGTTCGTTAATATTCAATTCGATAGGGACATTTGTTCGGATCTCCTTGTCCAACTGATAGCTAGTTTCAATCCAACTCTACGTTGTAGCTATGTTAATGGGGTGCGCATCAAGGTCAACCGTGCTGATTTGGCCCGCGCTTTGAAACTTAAGGACCATAAGGTGAAGAAGACTGCTCTAACGGACGAACTTGAGGAGCTGCAAGTGTCGGCAGATTCAAAAGCGTTTATTTTAGATTTCGTGGACAGTTGGGTGCTTTTACATGACGATACTTGGATGATGCCCAAAGAGGTCAACGATTGGATTCAAACAATTAAAGATGGAAATTTTGAGAAGATAGATTGGGCATCTATGATATGGTTCATGGTGGAGAAGGAGTTGATTCAAGGAAAACAGCTGACTAATTGTTACTATGCTTCGTATTTGCAGTGTTTGATGAAACACCAGCGTGAAGGAGATTTGTTTCCTTCAGCAGGAGAAGAACATCAGGTTACGGGTGATGTGAAGATGGAAAAACAAGAAGAGGATGACAATGTGAATGTAAAAAATGGAGGTGATGATCGTATTCGAGGCCAGGGACTGGATTTGGAAGAGCAACGGATCGAGTTGAGTCTTGGTCAAGAATCTCTAGAGAAGGTAATGGATAAAGTTGACAAGGATGACGAAAAGGAACAAGTTCAGGATATGAGTATGATGGATGTTGAGGGTTTTAAGGTGGATGAGCCTGTTCCTCAATGGATTTCGGAGGAGGGGAATACTATGGTTCATCCATTTTTGCAGCGGTGTAATACCAGTGAGCTTAAAGTCTTGGACTTTGATGAGGAAAGGAAACATGAAGAAGAAGAGGGAGCAGGGGAGGAAGGAGGACAGGATGAAGAGATGCATGAAGAGGAGATGGGACACGAGGAAGAGGGACTGGGAGAGGAGGAAGGACATAAAGAAGAAGAGGAGCCAGTCGACGAGCTTGGGGAGGATGAGGAGGGAGGTTTTCACCTTTCACCAAAGGGCATTCATTTAGAGGGGTTGAGTTCAGGAAATCTCATGCATACAATCGGATCAGACCAAATGGTTCTTGAGCAAATGGCTCTTGGGTCCAGCATGGCGCTTGATGATACTTTAGCTGGTGATTTTCTTGGATCTAGGGATGACATTGAAATGCATCTGGGTGGCTCTTCACATTATGGTAACAAGAGAGAGATTAGCCATGATATTGATGACTCTCATCACTCTCTGAATGATAATAAGCGGTTGAGAATGGATGGAACTTGGAATAGTAAGCCTTCTTCTGAGTTTGATATATGCATGGAGGAAATGCAGCATTGTATGGAAAAAGCTAAGATGCTTTTTGCTGCAAAAGAGCAAATCTGTAATGAAACTGCCACAAGTCAGGAATTCTTGTTGAGTCAGCTGGATCAGCGGGGCGCATTGATTGATCAGTTGCAGAAAGCCAAGATGGAAGAGCAACATAAAACGCGTATTGAGGTGTATAGGTGTGAGCAAGAGTTGTGTGTGATGGAAAATCTCTTGGAGGGCTACAAGAAAGCTTTGAAGGAAACATGCAATGCATTTGCTGAATATAGAGGCCGCTTTCCAAAGCTCGATGAACCACTTTATAAGGATGTTGCTGGATCAGGGGGTCTTGTTCTGACCGCTGTGGAACTTGAAAAGCATCGGCTTAAGCTAGAAGAAGAACAAAGGTTATCCAGGTTACTGATTGAGAAAAAGGTCGAAGAATTCGAAATATGTTGGGATGCAAAATTTAATGATCATCTCAAGTGTGTTGAGTCATTTACTGACAAGTTGGCATCTGTGGAATGTGAAATTAAACTCCTCAAAGAATCTCTTGCAAACCGCCGAGTGTCAGAAACAACTACTTGTACTCAGAATGATTCATAAGCTGTTTGGTGACTTATCCCTTGTCTGGTATTTTTAATGTAAACTTGGATAGAGTTATTTTCAGTTAGATGATGGAACAACTACGATATATTTATGGATCCTAATATCCCAACCAAATATTGTTGTTACTTTCCTGCAATATGTTGAGAACTTTGTTGTTATGGTCGATTTAGAGCCAACCGTTGCATGTAACAATCATATTAAGAAAGAGTTACCCTAAATGCTAATTTCAGGATTTTACTTCTTGAAGAGACATGTGAGATCGAACATGTTCCATTTGACTCATTTAAAATAAAAGCAATATGATACAGGATAGATAAACAGCATATGCTCTCGTCATCTATGCTCTATTCCACCTGGTATAGCGTAAGTTCATTCGTTGTCAAACTACTTGAGTATGGTGGAAATCTTGTTTTTGATTATTTACTCTTCCGAGTAGAATCTACTTCGTAGTCTTCGAGAAATATATACATCAGAGTTTTTCATGGGTAAATTTGTTGAAATATGAAGGATAGGACTGGCCTCTGAACAATAACCTGAATGGGATTTAGAATGTAAGCTTATCATTGAATCCACACTTGTGCACATATAAGAAAATCACACTGCTGCTAATTTTGATAGCTTTCACAAAAGACTTGCAAGACATTTTATTTATTATCTAGAAGCAAATTTTCACTTATGTCAACATGTCTGCAGTGTAAAAAACAACATTCAAACATGACTCTTGAGACTTGCCTAGATGGTCGGTCGTTGGGAGATTATACCTAGAAGAGGAAGATTGCTGAGCTTGTTTGATGACAATGCAATTTCCTTTTATCCACGTGGAACAGAACGAAATTGGAATTAATTTTTTTCAATTTTATGTTTGATTGGACTAAAAAATAGGAATAGAATGACATCGATTCTTAAAAGAGAAGAAATTATAATTTCTTCTCCCCCTTAACGAATCATGATTTCATTCCCGTCTTAATTTTTTTTTTTAATTTTATTCCCGTCTTAAATATAATCCTAAGCCTTAAACACTAAAACTTAAATTCCAAAACACAAACCCTATTTAGAAAATTAATAATTTTAATTCTAAATATTAACTCACAAATATAACACTAAACCTTAAATCTTAAATCCCAAAATCATATTTTAAAAAAATAATTTAAACCTAAATCTTAACTCACAAATATAACTCAAAACCCTAAACCCTAAACCCCAAATTTTAAATCTCAAAACCCTAAACATTAAGAAAAATAATAATTTTAACCCTAAATTCTAAACTCCAAATCTCAAAACCCTATTTAGGAAAATAATAATTTAAATAATATATTTTATTTTAAGTAATAATTATTTAAAAAAATAGTGATTTTAATAATATATTTTGTCTGACAAAAAAATAATAATTAAATAATATTATTTAAACTTTACTGAATATAAGAGTATTAAGGTAATGTATAATGTTTTTCATTTTATTCTAGTTGTAAACTTAACACTGTAATATTGATTCATTCTTTGATTTCAGTTACCAAACTTAATAAAACTTTTTCATTTCCTTTTCATCTCATTCTCATTTCGATTATATTATATGAACTAAATGATATCTTAATATTGTAATAACTCTAATTTGAATCTTTCTCAAATCTCAAATATGGACTTCATATCTATTATCACAATTTAGCATCGATTTTCTTTGGAGAAGACTCCTTCCGCTATTTAATATCATAAATTTATGAGAAATAAAATTACTCTCTAAATTTTATTTTATTTTCTCATTTTTTTATAATAATTCACAAAAATAACATTTTTACATACAATGTTTGTACGAGAACATATAATCCAAGAATTATCGATTTATCCGAGGTTTAATGGATAATCATACCTTCATGGAGTTTTCATGTATAATTTTCTCCGGAGGATGAATATATATATATTTTTTATAAATTTAAAATATTTATGTTTTCTTAGCATGTTTAAAAAAAATATATATATATATATATAAAAGAGGGTTTATACAATTTAAGATCAATATATTTAGGTCACCATCACATTAAAATATGTATTTTATGGATTTGAATCCAATTCAATTAATTAGATTTGAAGATTTTAATTTGAAATTGATAAGATGTAATAATCAATTTAGAATTATTTTATGGGTAAATTTTTTTTCAAATGGAATAAGATTGAATTTATTTAAGAATTATTTTCATATATAAATTATATTATATACATTATTTTAATTTAAATTGATGTATCTTTAATAAAATTTATTTTTATAGTTATTACTAAGAGAATCATGATAATAAAAAATATTTTTTAAGATTTATTAAATTATTATAGAGATTTTAAATTTATATTTTGTAGTTTAAATTAAAATAATAATTTAATATAATTGTAGCATGTATAATACTATTTATTTATAATTTTAATTAATGATGGATCCAGAATTTTAATCTAGTAGGGCACCATATAAACAGTAAAAATAATATTATTTATTTTTCATTGAAAAAAGATGTTAGGTATATCTCATTTAAGTATAAATTTATTTAAATTATTGATTCTAGATTATTTTAAATGATTAAAGCTTAAAAATGAAAATCAAGAAGAGACAAACATATTTTATGTATGTTATTTTTTTATAATTTATAAATATTACATTTAAATTTTTGTTATGATTCGTGTAATTCTACTGATACGCTGAATCAAATTGCAATGAAATATAAAATTTATTAATTCAAATTTGAATCGAGTTCGAATGAATTTTATATTTTTAAATTTAAATCTGATTTGATTATAAAATATGTCAATCCAATATGAATCTAAAATATTTCTCTAATTAAATTTCTCGATTTGAACGAATTAATATGATTATTTGATGTAACTTAAATATATTTACTTAATTTTATTTTTCCATTGAGATTCATGAATAAGATTACACTAAAGCATACAAATGATATGGTATTAGTACCAAATAATTTTGCTTTAATAAAACACGTTTTAATGAACATTTGCTATATCTGAAAAATCTACATATTTGTATTATTGAATAAAGGGTTTGCGGCTTTTATCAAAAAAAGGAAAAGATTTAAGGGTTTGCGGCATTTGGCGTTGGGGGCTTAGGATACCATGGGGCCTTCATATTAAAGTGGGAATGCTAGAGAAAGCTTTCAAGCTTTAGCATGAGTTTACTGTATGACTGCTAGTTGATCAATTCTCAAATTATACAATGTTGAATCTCCACGACTCCAGCTTTTTCATGAAGACTGAATTGCTTGTATCCTTCAACGAGCAGTTCAACACCACAAACAAACATTATGTAGTAAGAAGCACATGTGGATTTAGAATTTACATTTAGAAAAGATAAACACATCGTACATATTATAAAAGATAATAATGATAGTTATTTTTCAATTATTATTTATTTTTAATTAAAAAATATTATATATATATTTTTATTAATTTTATTTTATGCATTACTTACTCTATAATTTTATAAATATTATACTTATAAATTTATTTGTGGAAAGTTGAGTTGTGATCACGCCCCTACTTATGTTAAATACATCCGCCTTGGTTAGAAGTTGGATGGACGTAAGATATTAACTAAGAGCATTGTGTTCAGGTTAGCATAACTAAACAGTAAAACAATCCACCATCAATCAATATCATTCTTAATATGGTCAATATATATCTATCTTATATTATACATAAAGTTTCACTAGTTTTGGTGATTGGATGACCTACGCCATATATAATAAAGCATGAATAAGGCACTTTCCTAATTTTCATAGGAAAACGGAACATAATAGTTTTGCCTTGTTGAAACTCCTCCCGAGCAAAAAAAGCATGAATAAAAAGAGAAGATGAATGCAGTTCATATTTCATTCGATATACAGAACAAACATAAACAGAGTATATATAAAGAGAACTTTCACTTGTGGCCAATACAAGTGTGTGTGTATATATATACAATACATCATTGTCAACCATGAAAAGACAGGTTATGATGTTAAGGCACGTTAGCTTCACTATTTTATTCATATGGATGATATGCCTACCTTCATGGGTCATGTCCTTTGAGAGATATTAACATCAAGAATATGACCCAGAAGCCATGGACATCGCTATGAGAAATGGGTGGAAAAATATGGCAAACAATACAAGGATAAAGATGAAAAAGATAAACGATTTGGGATTTATGTATCTAATATTCAATTAATTGACCAAGTAAATTCTAAAAACCGTGCGTACAAACTCACTGACAACAAATTTGCAGATTTGACAAATGACGAATTTAAGGCTACCTACTTAGGCTATCGATCACCTCCATCAACAAGCAACTTAAGTTATGCAATACTGGCTCATCATGCAAATAAGAAAATAGATTGGAGAAATAATGGTGTCTAAAGGATCAAGGTCAATGTAGTATTACTCAATTCTTTAGTTTCTCAAACAATAAATTTGATTTTTCTATCCAAGTTGTCCATATATAGAACAAGATTAGTTAGTTATAAAACTAAGGTTTATACTTAATAGTTTTTACTAAAGTTTAGTGATTTCATTCAACATTTATATTAAAAGAATAGTACTGGGAGTGGGTTTTCAATGCAGGAAGCTGCTGGGCATTTTCTGCAGTATCTGCTGTGGAAAGCATAAACAAAATCAAAACTGGGAAATTGCAATCACTATCTGAACAAGAGCTTGAGGATTGTGATGTCGAAACAGGGAACAAAGGCTGCAATGGTGGATTCATGAACAAAGCATTTCAATTTGTGAAGCATAAGGGACTTTAACACCAAAAAGAATTATCCTTACAAAGGATCAGATCGCAGCTGTGACAGAACCAAAAGGAAAAAACGTGTAGTAAGAATAAGCGGCTATGAAAAGGTACCTGAAAATTATGAAAAGAGCCTAAGACCTGCTGTTGATAAACAACCAATCTCTGTTGCAATGGACGCTGGAAATTATGAGTTTTAGCTCTACTCTGAAGGAATCTTCACAGGAGAATGTGGAAGCCAGCTCAACCATGGAGTTAATGCAGTTGGCTACGGCCAAGTAAAGGATGAAGGCCAGGGCCAAGTAAAGGGTGAAGGTCAGAAGTACTGGATTGTGGGGAATTCATGGGGCATAAACTGGAAACTGGGGTGAATCTGGTTATTTTAGACTTGAGGGTGATATAAAGGATAAAGAAGGTAAATGTGGTATTGCCATGGAGGCCAGCCAACCCGTTAAAGATGATAATGATGATGATGATGCAAAGAATCTAGATGCCAGCAGCCACCTCAGCAAGGATTCCACGTCAGCCTCAATTAGTTAGAGCTGTTTCTCTCTTGCTTTCTCTTGAACCAAGCACTCTTTTCTTAGGAAAGCTTTCAGATGATGAGATGGTTAATTAACCTTTACTGGTTTCAGCAAGCATAAAACTGTTATCCTATAGCAAGTTCTACTTACTAGGATGTAATTTAAAAAAGAAAAATCCAAGTATTTCTATTGTGCTATTGAAATCAATATATAATATAAGATGTTTACGTAACTACTTGGGAAATGACTTACGAAGACATGACAAAGAAGCCGGGTATCGATTGTTTTGAGATGCATAGCAGAGTAGCAGAGTAGAGGCTCATTCTTCTTGATGACTGCCGCACTGAATTCACTGGTTTTCCAATTTTTATGTCACCAATTTCATAAATCTTTCATTTCCTGATACTAGAAAGATTTTCGTTAAACATGGGTAAACACTAATTTATTTATATCTCTGCTCTGACTAAGTAAAGAGAGAACATTGAAAGAAAGCACCAGACAGCTTTGAATTTCATTTTTTTTCAAGGCTACCAGCTGTAAACATTCAACTCAGTTTTTTTTCTCCGAAGATCTAATAATACCATCTGAAAAAAATTAATTCTAATACCATGAAGCTTAGGCAAAAGAAAGGATTTTCCATTAAGTTGAAAACATGCAATGACATAAAGCAGATAAGTAAGCAATGACAGCATAAAAGAAAAGTCTTCAAATATATAAACATATAATCGAAGGGTGCACTACACAAATGGTCTATATTTTTCTATATCTATAGATTGATCCCTTATTATTTTTTATTTTGATTTGGTCACTTTATTCTTTAATTTTTACACTTTAGTGCCCTTACTTTCATTTTTTATAATATGTTTTCTTTACTTTTTAATTTTCACACAGTCTAAAATTTGAGACCAAATTTGAAATTAAACTTTAAAGTATAAAAAAGTACAAAGACCATAGTGTAAAAATTAAAAAATAAAAGACTACATTATGAGGGAAAAAAAAGTAAAGAGTCAAAGTGTGAAAATTAAAAAGTAAGGGATCAAATCATGATTCATAAAAGAAAAAATAAGTGAACCAAAATGTAAAATATATAGAAATATAGGGACCCTATATGTAATTCACCCTAAATTGAATTGGTATAATTTCACCAGCTTGCTTGATATATACCAACATTAGGTTACGATTACACAGGTTGATCCAGTTCTAACATGTATCTTTGGATTTTTCAAACAAAAGAAATGAACACAAAGGATTCAATTATCAAATAAATAGATTGAATACGCAATGGAGTGGCTGGGAAAATGCAACCCAAAACTGGAGTCTCGAAGTCACATAACCGCTTACCACTTTGTTCTGAAGCAAAAACACAAATTATCCCAGCCAAAGATTAAAGCGAAGAAGCTAGGACCCCAATTCTGCAAATCTTTTCCTTACCACACATGCAAGATTCCATTCACCAACACCAGTCAAACGTTCAACAACCTTTTGTCTGACCAATATATGTGGTATAAACCCTCGCTCAGTCATCCCAATTACCACTTTCCCAGCCAAGATATACTCGCCACATTCCAAGCATCCTTTAACCAGTAACTCATAGCTCTCAAATCCTACAACGTAACCCTCCGTCTCCAACAGCCCAAACAATTCAACTGCTCTCCATATCTCCCTGTTTGCCCGCAAAGCAGCTACCACTTTCACGAGCATACCCTGCCTCGGTGTTAATCCAGCTTTCACCAACATTTGTTTCACCATGTCTACTGCCTCAGCTGTTCTTCTAGCTCTGCACATTGCACTAATAACCGAGCCGTAACTCTCCAAATCAGGAATACAGCCAACCCCACTCATGCCCTTTAGGACTTTAACTGCTTCTGTCAACTGGTCGACTGCACAAAGAGATGATATCAAGTAATTACATGTATTACAGTCGGGATGATAGCCAATTGATTGCATTTCCTCTAGGATCACCCTGACAGATTGAGATTGGTGACGGTGTTGCAACCATGCAGAAGAGAGGAGGAGGTGGGTTTGAGGCACAGGGACACAGCCAGAGCGAAGAGTCCGCTGTAGAATGGCAAGGGAAAGAGGAAGGGGATTGGGGCTTTGCAGAGTGTACGAAAGAAGAGAAACATAAGCATACTGGGGTCGAGAACGGGGTCTTAGAGAAATGAATGATTGCAATATCTCATCAATTATTTGAGTTCTATATTTATGTGGAATGGCAGAAAGGAAAGAAAAAGGATTTGAGTTTTGAAAAACTTTCTCGTTAGATATGAAAAGATCCGGAATTTTCTGGTAGGTTTTGGCTTTCACTGCCTCTTTGATGCTTTCTTGGAGCAATTGTGATGAAGAGATTGAGTGCACTGAATAGCATTGGAGATTATGACAAGAAAGTAAAATAAATCTGCAGTGTTTTGTGGCTCCAGTTGCCATGGCAGAAATCATAAGATTAACACAAAAACGAGCAGCATGCACCCATGTCACACAAATGAAACCTGCAAAGCTTGAAAAGCACAATGATGCCGTTAAGTATAAATGTGATATAACATGATAAATGTAGTTGTATGTTGGAAGGTGACTTATTAATAGAAGATAAAGCAGCATAAAACGCGTTGAACATGTATGCCGCAACAAATATGGATTGAACCATTGAAACATAATGTCTAAAGCAAATCTTGTCAAATATAGGGGAAAAAAGGAGGTTAAATAGTATTAGTACATGAAAAAAAAGATCCAATTCTGTAAAATGATTATAACCAAACTCTACTTGTAAAAAGCAAAAGGGCCCTCTGGAAAACATGTAATCTATGATTTTGCGGCAAACATAACCTAATACACTGATTAGAAACAAGGAGTTCAATAAAACCATATTTAGGTTACATAATAGTAAGGAGAATGTAATATAAGCTTTCTCTTATAGCAGTAAACTCCAAGTTGAGTTAAGAATTTTCTCAAACAGGTAGAGTGCAAAGCCCAAAATTATGTGAAATGATATTCATCCATAACTTAAGAAATAGTCATCGAAGAACATACCCTTTACATCGGATTTCCGGGTAACAAAATCCAGTAACAGGAGTTTACTAGAATCTTAAGTTTTCATCAGAAATACAAAAACCAATAAGGTGGAGCAATTTATAGGCATTAGCTTGCAACCCTGATTCGATTAATGCAATCACACAGTTGTAAAGAGTCAAAAGGCAGCAACAAATTGTACCTTGAACGCAAGGTGTTCGTCAAACTCGAAGCATGAGCTCCAAAAAGAGCCAAATCCACTCGATTTAAGCAGCCATTGACAATTTATTGAGGAGCTTCGCGAACGTGATTAAAAAAAATGAACAAGAAAAAAGGGAGAGCCTGTCAGACAACCGCGCGACCACCCCAACTAGTACACTAGCTGAGAACGATCATCTACGGTCATGGTGGCCATGGAAGGCCACGAAACTGTTAATCACGCTCTGATCGTGCGGCCATGATTCATCCACCAGGCTTAGGTTCCTGTCTACTTAGAACTCAAGGAGACAGAGGTACGATCCTATAGAACAGATCCTGTTCAAGTAAGGTCGTGCACCAAAGGCGTTGAAGCTGCTTCTTAAACAAACCTTCTCGCGTTTAAATATCAGTGTGGGATATCTACGTTTACGTTCCACCGAATTAGTTACTCTCTATTTCGCTTCCACTTACCGAACACTCGTACGTTTACAAAAACAACGTTACCAAATAGTTTCGGGTAATTTTTTTTTTCTAGCCTAGTAGCATCTCGTACAATTTCCGATGATGGAAAAAAAAAACATCTATCAAACAATTTAGGGATTATTTTTATAAATACATGATTACGCACCAGTACAATCGTGCATATAAGGATCCAATTTTATGCCATTGGAATATTTAAAGAGATGTATGTTATTGTACTTTAAACTAATCCTGACAACAATTTATGAACTATTAGTTAGCTTTCGAACCAATAGTGCTTTTGGCTAAAAAGCTTCTATTTGGAAATTTTTTTATAAAAAAAATATAAAAATAGTATGATTAAAAATTATAATCATAAATATAATATTTTTTTAATTTAATCCATATATTTTATTATTAAAAAAATTATCAAATCATTTCATATTAAATATCTAATTAAACATCGTTTAAATTAAATTTAAATAATTTAACCTTATTTAATATTAAATATTATCTAATTAAATTTTGTTTAATATTATTAAGTGTTATTTTGATTTTTATAAGTTTTAAAGGTTATATATATATATATATACAGGTGAATGGGTTCTGCCTTTCTAACTGACGCTTGGTTAAGCCAAGTTTTCGATTAGTACAACACTTCCAAGTAAGAGTAAATAAAATGGCATTTGAATCTCAAATTTGGATAGAAAAGAAATTGCTAGTTTTTTTATGGAAAATAAAAGCTTTCTATATTGTTCGAATATTTACTTTGTTATTATTATTATTTTTATTTTATTTTTTTGTGTATGGAGTAATTTGTATGAAGACAAATCCAAATTTTTTATTTCTCAGAATGAATGAATAATGTCCGTTGATTTCAACATCTTGATTAGTTTTTTTTTCCGGCAAAAATTCATTTCAAATATACCAATATATCATCAGTGGCACATAGTTATATAGCCTCTTGTAAAACCCTTTTTTTTTCAATGAAAAACCCATGTTAAAGCTCATTTCAAATATACCAATATACCATCAGTGGCACATAGTGATATAGACCCTTGTAAAACCCATGTTAAGATTGACATATTTGTGTAAACGGTAAACTACATTAGGAAGTTATTTATACTCTTTTCTGCATATCACTGGGCCATGAAATTCCTCAAAATCTGTACAAGTACAGCAAACGAACTGAAGTGCGCTGGACTTCACTTGATCGATTTGAGAATATTACTTGGATCAGACAGCACGGTAATGTGATGTGAAAGTTCCAAGTTATTACGCTGCAGATACCACATAGAAGAGGCAAAAGACAGAAAGTGTATAAGAAAATTAGACAAACAGAAATGGTTGTTGGGGGATTTCTTTATCGAAAACGCCTTCCTTTGGCTCGACGATGTCGTAGGACTATCTGGAAAACTACCACCCAGATAATCACAAACAGCTGCAGGATTATCACTACCTTTAGACCTGCAATCACCCAACCATCAACTTTTATTACATGTTGTATGTGACATGCAAAAATCTCATCAGCAAAAAAAATACCTCTAAGTTTTTTAATCAAGTCATCCAAATTCATTCCAATAATTGTTTCTTTGACTTGGATATCACCCAGGTGCCTCACAATTGAGATACTACGGTCACTTTTGTACACCACATTACCGCCCATGATGCATGTGTTTTGACAATTGATCTTCCCATCATATTCATCACTTCCATCACAACAGTCTACAAAAATTTACCATATGGGAAATTGACATCAGTTTGAAGACACAAACCTACAGATAAACAGTCAAGCTTATTTCAACAACAAAAAAAAAATCCATAATTTTCATTGATTAGAAAACGGAATGAAAGAAACTCACGATAAAAAATAGTAATTGAGAATTGGGTGTTTATAAATTGGTAGATGTTTGCGAAATAGAGACAGTAACAATGTTTTATGGGCTAACAAAATATTGTAAGAAAAGAAAGTAGCATAAGCATTAAGGATACTGATTTCAAAAGCCATTGATGTTTCAGGTTATTAACTGATGCTCTATCAGAAAAGGGAATAAGACTTATACATAAATTATGTTCACCAACTTAGTTAGCCAAATTCAGATCCCAAAAAAGAAAGCTTGGTTATCCAAACTTTTTAATCTACCTGAAACTGGGAACTCTGAACCAGAAATATAAATCATCCACCTTTTTCAAAATTATATTTATCAGATTTCATTCAGGGGACGTCTTGCTCTCATTCCATTTCGAGAGGAAGTGATACTAGTAGAAACACACATTTCTGGCCACCCAAGCCGAAGCCCTCTCTTTTCAATCATGAAGTGAAACTTAATATTAAGGTACATAAGGAATTAAAGATGTACTTACCACAAAAATGATCATTAACGTGTGAAGAAAATATAAACTGTGGTGTACTTCCTAAATTTCTACAATAAAATCTGCCTGCTGGACAAGCCGAAGTCCCTGCAATCACAAACAAATTCAAACAGTCCAGCAAGTCAGAAACAATTATGATATCAGCTGATCTTCAAAACACATAAAAGGAATTCAACACGGTAGAAAAGAAGGGAGGGTGTGGGGGATCAGAATATAAAACTAACATTTCTACATTGTTAGATAAAGCCAAAACAGATAACAGAGTGATAAGTAAATGAAAAATTAACACGATTATAGAATACAGAAATGGAGATTTCATGATGAGTGAACTTCATTTCAGCTCTGACCAGATCAAAATTCACTTCGAATTCCATAGAAATATCAAAAGAATTCAAGCAATATGAATGAAATACCTTGATATCTCTTCGGATTTCCTCAGAAGTTGCAGTTTTAATTTATTCTTCGATTTCTCTCTGATTTATTTGTCCATTTACAAAAACAGTTTTATCATTAGGTTTCCACTAGAAAATTGTCAAAATCATCAGCCCATCCATCTTTAATTCCAAAACTCAAGGGTGGAGGGATGAATCCATTCAATGCTAGAACACGAACTGACATGCTATTGTTAGTAAAATGAATCCTAAATATGAAAAAAATAATCATGAACTGATGCGAAATTCCCCTTTCAATTCAGTTGAAACAGAATAGAAGACCACAAAGATGAACCCTAACGAAACTATCCATAAACCAAAATCAAAGAACACATTGAAATGAAATTACAAGAAGCTGAACTTTAATTTATTAATTTAATAATTGGAATACTAAGAACCATACCAGGCTCGTCAGTTCCATCAATACAATCGCAGTAATTATCATTAAGACGATCGCGAGAGAACACTTTGGTTCCGTCCTTGCACTTTATTATCTCCGAAGCATAATACTTCTCATCTGCAATCACAGAAATCATCTCTATCTCAGAGAAAAGAAGTATTAAAGAAAACGCAACTTTGGGAATTGGGGATATGGGTATGTGCCAATAGTTTCGAATTCAGCTATCAGGATTGGGGAAAAAAAAAGACCCCTCTTGAAGTTTTGTATTTGTCGGATTAAAGTCCGTAGTTGTTGCGATCAAGAACTCTTTGGTCACAGAGGATGAGATTACCGAGGGGGTGGACTCCTAACAGCGGAGTTACAGAGGATGAGTTAATGGCGATGAAGGACGAAACGAGAAGGACACAAACGGAGACTAGACCAGTGAATTTAGCTTCCATGTCAACCGGGAACAACCAGTATCTCCCTGGGTCACGCACGCAATCCCACGCCATCGGTACACATAAGTTTCAAGCATGTCAAAGTCCATTTGTTTGTTTGGTGTATTTTCGGGTTTGTTAATAAATTGGAACACATTATCAAATTTGTACATTAATATTCCTCAAATTTAAAAAATGTAACTTAATTTTTTTTAAATTAATTTATAAAAAGTAAATTTTTATAAAAATATTTATTATTTTATGTATTTGTTTATTTAAATATCAGTTTCTTTCGACCCGTAAAACAAACTTTTATTATTTATTGTTAAATAATTTAAAATTATATTTTTTATTAAATTTACATTTATGTTATTATTTTTAGTACACATCTCTATCTCTTATATCTATTATTATTGGTTGATTCTTTTTTATCTCAATTATTATTATCTTTTTAGACCACCTTATATTCGATTAAATTTAAAATTAAAATAACTTTAATTGAATACAAAATAGTCAAAAATGATAGATAATAGGGTCAAGAATTTCATAAAAAAAAAACTTAAGATAATCTTAATCATTAATAGAGATAATGTTTCAAATGAGTTAATATTTACTTAATTTTAGTTTCAATAAAAATTATACATTCTTTGATTGTAGTAAAATGAATGATAAATGAAAGAATAGAATTATACATGAATATGACAAAGAAGATAACTAAGAGGATATGGTTATTAAGATTAATAGGATTTTTTTTATAATAAAATGAATAAAAAAATACATAAAATAATAAATATTTTCATAATAATAAAAATTATCCTTTTATAAATTAAATTATTATTATATTAAATAGTATACTACTAACATATTAATTTGATAATATATGAATCTAAATCTATACTTATTGATTAAAAATAATCACATTTAATATTGAATAAAATTTAGTTTACATAACTCTATGCTTACTAATATTAGATCCAAATAAATAAATAAATTATTTATATTATACTCACAATAAAAAATACTATAATATTTTTCAAAGACCACTTAAAATTTGAAGAGTAATACAAACACTACAAAAAAATTCACAAATCACAATCAAATTAAGAATATAAAGACATTTTTTTAAAAAAAGGATACCTAACTCAAATGCAAGGAAAACTATTTATAGTTTTCATCATGCAATATATACCACACAAATATAAAATTAATAAATAATTCTAACCATACATTATTACCACATTCTACACATTTCTCCTAAAAAGTTTCCTTTTTATATTCTTCTAGAATTTTCTCTTAAAAAAACTTTCTTCAACATTTGTTAAGAAGCTTTTGTATTTGGCTTAGATAAAATGGATTGAGTTTTTATTTCCTTTGGGCTTTGTAATGGGTTGGGGTTGATCTTAAACACTCATTCTCAACACCAGCTTTTACTATTTTACTGTGTTGAGTTGACAGTGAAACATTTCAAACTTACTAGTGCTCAAACCTTTTGCGAACAAGTTCATAGCTTGATCATTTGTCTTTATTTATCTCATCTTAATTTCTTCTTGCATAACATTTTCTCTAATAAAATAATAGTGCACTTCAGTATGCTTAGTTCTTGCATGAAAGATTGGATTCTCTGCCAAATGAATTGTCGACTGATATCACAGTATAACAGAATTGCATAATCTATTAGTTGATGTAAATTATTCATTAGCTATATCAACAATATACTCTCTTGAGCTACTATTGTCACTGCTCGATACTCAGTTTCAATGGTTGATAATGATATTGTCGGCTATCTCTTGTTATACCAAGAAATTGTTCCAAAACCAAGCTTAAAACACATACCCAGTTGTTGATCTCTTGTATAGTCAATATCGCAGTAACCAACTAACTTACCATCTCCACCTTTATTATACAAAAGACCGTAGTCAATTGTACTCTTCACATATCTCAATATTCGTCGAACTGCTTCCAAATAAGGCTTTTTTGGATTTTACATATATTGACTCATCACACTAACTGCAAAAGAAATGTTGGGTCGAGTTAAGGTTAAGTAGATCAGTCTACCTACCAATTTTTGATACATTGTCAAATCTTTCAAATCTTTTCCTTTATGTGCACATATCTTGGCATTTGGTTTCATCGACGTTAAAATTGGCTTGCATTCAAGCATTTCGAACCTCTTCAATAAATCTTTGGAATATTTTTACTAATAAAGAAATATTCCTTCTTGTGTGTGATCAATCTCTAGACCAAAGAAGTGCTTGAGTTGTCTAAGTTCTTTCATCTGAAAATAGACTAATAAAGTATTCTTTATCCAAAGGGTTTCTGCCTCATCATCACTGATTATGATTAAATCATCTACGTACACTAGAACGATATCTAACTTTCCTTCATTGGCTTTGACAAACAAGCTGAAATGTGTAGGTGTTATTGAATAACCCCGCTATGTTCAAAATTTAGCAATCTTACCATACCATACCTTAGGTAATTGTTTCATTCTATAAAGTGTTTTACATAACTTACACATATATTCAAGATGATCTTAACTCTAAAAACCCATTGGTTGGATCATGTAGGTCTCCTAATTCAGCTCTTTATGAAGAAAAGAATTCTTCATATCTATCTGCCACAAATTCCAATCTTTGTTGGTTACAAGTGCAAGTAGGACTCATACAGATGTAAGTTTTACCACCGTACTAAACGTTTCAACATGGTCTAGTCCGTACTATTTAGAGAAACCATGAACTACCAATCGTGCCTTATACCTCTCAATTGACCCATCTAGATGACACTTTATCTTGTAAACCCACTTATAAGATATAGGTTTCACATCTCTTAGATTTTGCACCAAATCTCAAGTTTGATTTGCTGAAATGTATTAATCTTTTCTTTCGTAGTTGTCATCCACTTAGAACTTTATGACGCTTCTTCGAACATCTTAGTATCTATTATAGTTGCTTTCTTCAATTATGGTTGCATTGACATATTTTGGATTTGGCCTTCATGTTCTTGTTGACCTTTGGCGTTGAGATTGTGGAGTTGATTCTTCCGTTTCACTAGGCCTACTTTCTTTTTTTGGTTGTTGATATACGCCAGTTTGCTAAGGATTCTAGGTTACTCTTTGTTCGACATCATTATCGTTTGGATCTCCTCATTCATCTGAACTTGGTTAGAGTTAAACAATATGCTCCCCAATCTTTTATTGTAGCTTGTTTCCAAATTCTCTAGAGTTTGAAAACATCTCTTTCTATGAGGACCACCAAGAAGATACTTTATCAAACACCATATTTCGTGAAAATGTAGCATCTTTCACTCATTAGGTTGTACAATTTCTACCCTTTTTCTATGGCTATTGTATCCCGCAAAGATACATTTAACAATTTTCTTGTCAAACTTGCTCTATAAATCATTAGAAACAAATACATAACATACACAACCAAATACTCGAAAGTAGCTAATTGTAGGTTTCATATTCCATATTTTCTCAAAGGGTGAAACAAATCCTAACCTCGGTTGAAGAAGTCTATTGATCACAAAGGCTACAATCCTTATTGATTCAACCCAAAACCTTCCAAGTATATTCTTTTCATATTGCATACTTTGAAAAATTTCTACAAGATGCAGTTCTTTCTCTTCACTATTTTGTTATGGTGTGTTTACACAAGTGTACTGATGACATATTAATCAACATTCCTTTAGATATTGAGAAAACTCGCTTGAGTTATATTCTCCATCATTGTCTATGAGTAAGCAACATATTTTCTTTCCTACTTCTCCTTTGGTTGATTCTTTGAACTCTTTAAAATTTGAGAATGTATCATATTTTTCTTTCATAAAGAAAACCCACACATACCTTTAGAAGTCATCAATGAATGTCACCATGTACCACATATCTCTAATTGATGGTTGCTTAACGAGCCCAAATACATCAAAGTTAACTAACTCTAGTGGTTCTTTTGCTTTAAACTTTGATTCCTCGTATGGAAATTGGTGAGTTTTACCATACTAACATCCTACACAGACCGTGTCTATTTGCACTTTAGTTGAGGAAGCCCTTTAAGTAACGAATTCTTCACCATCACACTTAGCTTGGAATAGCTAACGTAACCTAACCGTATATGTCATAGAATTTTTGTCTCATTTTTTTCTTGTCATGTCTACATATGTAGATTCTACTGACATCATGTATATTGATTCCAATGGTCGCCCTTACATTGTTGGTGTTTTTGAGATTTTGAGATTATGATACATCTTCACGTCTCGGGGATCGAACAAGACATAGTGGCCCAATGATGTCAATTGAGCCACAAATAACAAGTTTTTCTTTATTCTTGGGACATGATAAACATCTTGAAGTAACACCTAGTTAGAATTATATCGAGATGTGACTATCGTCTTGTCAATATGAGATATTGGTAACCTTGAGTTATCAACTGTCACACTACACAACCTTCCTTATACTTAAACAGGCTTTGTAACTTCTATTTATCACCCGTTATATGATTTGAGCAGCCCAAATCTACGATCCAGTCATTCTTATAGTTAATCTATTCTGGTGTTGTTACCGTAAGAACTAATTCTTCTTCCTCTGTAGGGAATAATGCTTCGGCATCCCAACAATATTTGCTATTCTCCTTAGAACTGGAAGTAGTAGTATTACTTTCAATGGGTTTTTTCTTAGTCCAATAATCTTTCACTATATGACCCATCTTCCCACAATTGTAACACTCACCATTTTTTTTTTGTTATTGCGATTCTTCAAAGCTCCCCTTGGATGAGAGCCTCTCTTTCCTTAAGGAATTTTCCCTTTGTCGCTATCATTTTTAGATCCATTACTATTGTTTCGCTTGAAAGTGCCTCTACTTTTGCTGGTATAGAGCGTTTCTTCCTTACCCTTCAGTAAGACTTCTCCCATTTGCTTAGCCATAACTTCTTGACCGGTCAACAAATTTTCAAACTCATTAAGAGATGGTTGTGTTGGCCATCCTTGTATAGTAGTGACAAACCCTTGATATTCATGTCTCAAACCATAGATAATTAATCTCTTTATCCTAGTTTTTTCAATAAGAGCTTTCAAATCTATCTCTAAAATTTTGCGGCATATCAATTTCACCTTGTGAAAGTATTGGGCAATTGTCATGTCATGTCGTACCATCAATAACAGATCGTTCTCAAGAAGTTGTAGTCTTCTATCAATCTTCTTAAAAAAAGTGTAACAAAAATGTCTCATGCTTCCTTCGATGTTTTGGCATCTTGAATGTGCTCCAACATTTCTTTTTTAACTGTGGTTTTTAAAGCAAACATCGCTTTGCCTGCTTTAAATTTCCACTTTTGTAAGATGTCATTTGCATCTTTTCCTGCTGGTTGTGTAACTTTGTCACCACCGATAACCTCCCACAAGTCTTGAGCTTGTAGGTAAGACCCCATACATGTTGTCTATGGGTTGTAATTTTTATTGTTGAGCTTTTTGATTTTTCCAACTACTTGAAGGTTACCCATCGTGATAGCAAGATTTCGACTATACCAAACAACTTAACTAATAAACTTACAGAGTATCAAACTTCTTATGACTCAAGATAACTCCATCAAGAATGATCTCTTACTATCTCGCTCTGATACTAATTATTGAGTAAAATTTAGCGTATATAACTCTAAGCTTACTAATATTGAACCCAAACAAGTAAACAAATTACTTATATTATACCCACAATAAAAGACACTATAACATTTTTTAAAGATCACTCACAATTTGAAAAGAAATACAAACACTAAAAAAAAAACTCACAACTTACACTTAAACTAAGAATATAAATACTTGTTTTTTTAAAAAGTATACTGACCCAAATGCAAGGGAGACTATTTATAGTTTTCACCATGCAATCTATACCATATAAACATTAAATTAAGAAATAATTATAATCACACATTATTACCACATTCTACACACTTCTTCTAAAAAAATCTATTTTCTATATCCTTCTAAAATTTTCTCTTAAAAAACTTTCTTCAACATTTGTTAAGAAACTTTTATTGTATTGGACTTAGATAAAATAAATTGACTTTTTATTTTTCTTGGGTTTTGTAATGTGCAAGAATTGATCTTCAACATTTAATTTTCTTAAATTTTTACAACAATGAATTGAGCTTTTATTTTCCTTGGATTTTGTAATGGGTTTTGTAATGGACTAGTATTAACTATGAATTTTGGTTAAATTATAGACACTTAAATTTTATGAATTAATGTATCAAAAATATTATTTTTATTCATAAAAATATTAAAAAATTTACAAAAATTATAGAAAAATAATATTACGAAAATGTTATTAAATTTTTAAAAATATTAAAATAATTAGTTACTTATTTCTTAAATTAATTGTTTATTTAGTACATATAAATATATATATTCATTTCATATTTATTTTGATTAATAAACCAAAAATTTATAAAAATATTAGTTAAAATATTTAAAATAAGTATATAAATTATTAAATTTTATGATTAATAAAATTAAATAAAAATATTTAATGATAAATTATTTAAAAACAATATTACTCATAAAAGATATATTACTAATAATTTTTACATTATTAATTGTTATTATATTAATATTTTTTCAACATTTTTATAACGTATATGATATCAAAAACTCTAAAATATGAACATTGTGGAGATAATATCGAAAATATTATTGATTTCTAATCATTAAATGAAATAGTCAATATTTTTTATTTGAACGAGCTAGGAACCTCTTCAATGAAATGGTTTTCATTAAAATTGTATATTTTTGAGGGAAAAAATTATTTATGTATTCGCACTCATGTATTCATATACATTAGGGGGATTTGAAAAATAGTATTACTTCACAAGTATCATGCATCGTAAAGATAGTAAGTTCACGTGATAATTACTACATAGTACTATTACTAGCTAGTAGTATAATAATGCTTAACTTTAAACAACAATTTCAATAGTAAAATAAAAAATTGAGAAAAAAAATTAATAAGTGATACAAGTATATTTAAATTTAATAGATTTATCCGGTGCAACTGTAAGAATATAATACTTAGAACTTGAGAAGCATGTTCATTCATGAGATAGAGAGAGAATGAAAGGTGATAAATAATTAAGATCCACTCTCCCTTACAGTACTTTCAATTCTCTTCTGATTCAGTTCATTAAATTGATCTGCAGTTTTATATATATATATATATATAATAGAATGTCAAAATAAAACATTATTTAGGAAAAAAAAAGTAAAATTTTAATTTTTATATGACTAAGTAATTTAAAAGATCTTACATTTAATCATCTAAAAAATACATATATATTATGTAATAAATTAGGTCATATAATTATTAATTAAAACAATAAAATTCATTTATTTTTTAATATATGATTAATTGTCATAACATAATATTACTTTATAAAAAGAAAAATAAAACATTTCAATTAATTAACCCAAAAGCCTTCTCATACTGTTTTTTTTAATTAATTAAAGATGATATTTTGAATTACCTGAGAGATAATATTGTTGATCGAAACCATTAACAGAATTCTGCTGATGCTGCTGAAGTAATAGAACAGAATCAACAGTACTCTTTTCTTGCCTCATTAATTTCTCAGCATCAGTACTGATCTGTACATAATTTGAGGAATAATTAAAAGGATTAATTTGATCAGTTAAAAAATTCCCATTATATTGATAATTATAATTCAACCCATTATTATTGTTAATACTTCCTCCACATAAGCCATTACTATTATTAGTACTAACATTATTCCATCTTACCAAGCTTGACAAATTAGGTTTATAATTGTAATAATTAGTTTCCATTTGTAGTAATTGGTTATTTTTCTGAATTTGGTATATTTTAAGTTCATCAAAAACTTTCTTATACTCTGCGTAAGGACCTAAAATTGGATCTTTTTGTCTACAACAAGCTTCCCATATCAATGAATCTACAACTCTTTTCCTTTCTTCCTCATTCACACTCTTCACCATTTTCTTCACATTGCTAACCCCAAAAACTTTGTGAACTGCTTGAAATTCTTTGGTCATTTCAGCGTGGAAATACGGCGCTAAAATACATGTGTGTGTACATTTTTTTCTTTGATGCTTGCATGCTGCACAAGCTGTGACTTGCTGTAGCCCTATTGTGCTTGTGCCCTTGCAATTGATGCTTTGCATTCTAAAAAAAAAAATAGAGTTAACACTATTGTACGTTTTATAAATTCTTTACCTTATTTATATATAATATTTGAAGACAAAAAACTATATAATAAATTAATTGAATTGCAACATAAACAATTTAAAACATAAAAAAAGCATGAAAACCAACCCTTTAATTGTATGAATATTTTCCTTTTTTCTTTTGGATATGAAATTGTAAAAAACATGTTTGTATGTTAAATAATATGACAAAGAATAGTGGATAAGAAAGAGTTATGTCTGTCAGGAGAACATGTAAAGATGGCATTTAACTGTAATAGGTTTGATTAGTGTGGAGTTAGAATAAGTTTTAGGTAGTTCATGGGAAGAAAGAGATCTTTAACAATCATAAAAAGTAACAATGATGTTAGAATATTAATTTTCCAATAAATAAAATCATACATGCATTATTATATAATTATCTAATATAATATATTTTTTATTTCATAATTATATAACGTGAGACTTTAACGTTATGGATTAATTACTACATATAACACGTTAAATTTTGAACATTTTTTCTATTATCTTATACACAATTCATCTTACTTAAAAATAAGTTGAATTTTTATTAATTAAAATAGATCTTATCAAATTTAATAAAATCTTATTTATAACGATTAATAAAAATAAATAAATTGATAAAGATACAACTTAAATATATCCATATACATCTATCCTTACAATGACATGTTAAGTTAGTGAGTTAGTTGCCATATTCCATTGTTTTCTTCATTCATTCTTTGTTTTTTTACTTGAAATCTCTTTTGTGTTTGTTGAGAACTTGAGACGGGGTGGCATTAATATTGTGACATCTAATGTTGTTCTATATATAAAAATAATTATTTTTTTTTTTGGAACAAAAAAATTTTACTTAAACATTTCTAAACGTATTTTTACTTACAAAGCTAGAATATTAGAAGGAAAAATAAAATAAAGTTACATGATACAAATCAGTAAATTTATTTCGGACTTTATGTATATTTATTAAATTTAAATTTAATTATTTCTTTTTGGGTCTTTTATTAGTTGATAATATTATAAAGCAATGATTTTTTTTAAAATATTTACAAATATTCACCCAAAATTTTAAAAGTAAAAAAATAATACTCTATACTTGAATCGGAGAGCTTATGGCTCCCCAAATAACAAATCGACAATGTTGTTTTTAGGTTGAAAATATTGAAAATGTTATTTTCTTAATTTTTTAAATGCATCGAAACTTTTTTCAACAAAAAATAAATTGGAACTTAAAAGTTTGCATTTCATCGTAAAAGTTCTCCAAATTTTTTTTAAATGTATTAAAAACGATAATCATTAATAATAATCTTAGGATTAAGATTATTTCACAATTATAATTTATGATATAGACTTAGTATAATTTTGAGACGCAGCTATGATGGTGGGAAGGAAAAAAAAGTTTACTAGACATATAAAAAATTTACACCAAAATATAATAAAAAAATTTACTTGTTATGTGCATACATACAAATTAGATACATGTTAGTATGATGTAAACTAGTTGCATGTTAAAAAGAAAAAAAAATAAAAAACTTAATATAATAATAAAAATAACATATTTAATAAGTAAAAATGATAAAAATAATATATTTAATAATTAAAATAATTTTAAATTTAATTGACGTTAAAGTTATTATTTGCGATTTAAGATTATAAAATTCAATAGAAATATATAAGTTAATGTTTAGGCTCTTCTCGTTGTTTTTTTATTTTTAGGCCTTTAGAAGGTCAATTCCCAATTTCTCTCTAGGTGGGCAGGTGGCTCCAGTTTAATCCTTCTTTGTTATTTTTTTTATTAAAAAAAAAACTTTTTCTATTTCTCTCATATCTCTGTTCATACGGCAGTCCTCTCTCGCCTATCTAAATGGGAAGATCTGCCTCGTTTGAAGCAGAATTCTCTTGATCAATCAAAGGAAATTTTGAACGCCGAAAACCCTAGAAAATCTAATTTCAATCTCCAAGGTGAAATCACAGCTACAAAAATAATCAAATGGGGGCGTATAAAGCGGATGATGACTATGATTATCTGTTCAAGGTGGTTCTAATTGGCGATTCCGGCGTCGGAAAGACCAATTTATTGTCTCGTTTCTCGAGGAACGAGTTCAGCCTTGAATCAAAGTCCACGATTGGCGTCGAGTTCGCAACTCGCAGCATTCATGTTGATGATAAGGTCGTCAAGGCTCAGATTTGGGATACCGCTGGCCAAGAAAGGTCCATTTTTATTTTATTTCCTCTCCTTCAATATGTGATCCTCTTTTTTTTCTTTTTTCTTTTTTGTAAGTTTCTTGAAAATTTTGGAGATGGATTCTTCTTTTTGTCGTCATTGAATAATTTGATTGTTGACGATGTGCAAATGGTATTTTCTTATTGTTATAACTGGTGGTATGTAGTTTTTCATTGAATTCTCTGGGTTTCGTTTCCCTTCCCTTTTGCCTAAAGTAATAGGAATATGTTTTTCGATCCTATTACATTTCATATCATAATATTAGTAAGAAGGGATAGCTGTTGCAACTTGCAAGATGTTTGTTATCTATTGAATGAGTAATCTTTTCTTTTATGGATATTGACTTAATTTGTTTCGGAAAATCCTGATGATTTTTATGGTTTTATATTAATTTCGCTTTTCAAGGAAAGATGGAAAATTCGTTTCATATATTATTAATTGCAGGTTCCATTTTGATTGTTCAAAGACTCACGACGAGAAAAATTGTTCCTGTGCTTTGAAACAAGTTTCTTCTATAAAGGCATTGATTGATGAATCATTCTGGTCATTCCTTTTGTCGTGTTGCTTCAAACTTTTCTTTAAGCGGCAGCATTTACCAAATCTTGAGAACTACTCTTACCCTGTAATAGATTGTGAAGTCTATATGACTCCTTTGACTTTGTCATTAGACACTCTATATAACTTAAAGTCTATTTCAAGTGAAGAAATTATTTTCTGTATTTGTGGAGATCAATTTTAGTGATTTGTTGACGGTTAAAATTCATATAAAACATGCTGCTTTTGCTTATGTTTGGGGTTTGCCTTTTCTTCTCCTAACATATAAGAAACCAAATGTCGTTTATACTGCTATTCTTGCTCACATGATTCATTCTGCAAATTTCATAGTATCATTAAAACGATATTTATAAGATGGCTATTTCCCATTCTGTATTGGCACAGTGTTTTTTTTTTGTCTCATTATATACTCTCCAAGCAGATATCGAGCAATAACAAGTGCATACTACCGTGGAGCTGTTGGAGCATTGCTTGTGTATGATGTCACTAGGCACGTCACCTTTGAGAACGTTGAGAGATGGTTAAAGGAGCTGCGGGATCACACTGATTCCAATATTGTGATTATGCTTGTAGGAAACAAGGCTGACTTGCGTCACCTGCGTGCTGTCCGAAGTGACGATGCAGAGTCATTTGCTGAAAGAGAGAATACATTTTTCATGGAAACCTCTGCACTTGAGTCCTTGAACGTTGAGAGTGCATTCACTGAAGTGCTCACTCAAATATATAGAGTTGTCAGCAAAAAAGCCTTAGAAATCGTGGATGACCCTGCTGCGTTGCCTAAGGGGCAAACTATTAATGTTAAAGATGATGTTTCCGACGTCAAAAAAGCTGGATGTTGCTCTGCCTAGTCCCATCAAAAGAAGTGTACTGTCAATTGAAACTATATCATCCCCTTTTGAATTGGTTCAGACACTGCTGAACTTGTTAAACATTTCATACCCACATGGAAAATGCACTCAACAATTATGATATTCACGGCATATCATTATCCAAGTCGTTACAAGATGTTGGTAAGAGTTTTGCATAAGAGTTAAGACCCTGGCTTTGGGTTGAAAGATTAATTTTTCTGCATATGGTGTAAGTTCCTTGTTAGTTAAATTTTGTTACCTTTAGAGAAGTAGTCCGTTCTTTTATAAAGGTTTTGTTTGTTTTGTATTTGATTGCTGACAATTGAATTCTGCAGATATACTTAAGATTGATTTTCCATGCAATTGATTGATCAATTGAGTAGTTGAATTTTTTATTCGGTTGAAATTTTCAAGTAGAATTGCCCTTGCTTTCATCCCAAAAAAAATATTGTTTAATTGATAAGTTTCATTTTTAATATAGTCATCCGTGTACATGTTTTCTTTTTAATAACATAAAATGTATATTTAACACATTTAAAAAGATGTGTATATATATTTTTATAATGTAAATATATATATTTTTAAACTCATCATACATGGGGTTGAAAAATAAAATTTTGAGATAATAAATAAAATAAATAAACAATATTTATGTAAAAAGTAGAAAAATCATATATATATAATAATAAATAATATTATCACAAATTAGCTTGAAATAATAATAATAATAGATTATAAAATAATTATAAGATTTTAGATTTTTAGAATTAAAATTAATAGTTTAAATAATTTTTACAAAATAAAAATGATTGATGTTTTAATATAATAACAGTATAGTTAAAACATGTATTATTTATAGTTAGTTGAATTTAAACGTTACTAACTTTATAAAAGAAATTTAATAATTTTCACAAAAATTTATCCTATCCGTAAAAAATTTCAACACAAACCACGCGTGTATATATGTTTACCTAACTCTCGTTGCTAATTGACGACCCTTTCACGTTCTGCATTCTGTTTTCCCACTAGGATGGATTAACTAACATTGTGTTCACATTAAAGATATTATTTTTATTTTTATTTATATTTAATTTATTTATTTTATATTAAATACCATATAATATAATTTGATATGTTTAAATTAAATTATATTTATTTAATAATTTTAAATTAATTTAATATTATTAGTTATTATTTTTTATTATAAATTTTAAAGAAATTATTCTTTATAACTTTTAAAATAATAATTATTATTTTATGATTATAGAATTATTCAACCACATAATATAAACATAAACACTTTTCATTAACATTTATTATTTATTATTGAATTAAACTATTATTATCATAAATATATTTAAATATAATTTATGATTGAAAAAAAAAATAAAAAAATATATAATTAATTTTAAAAATAAAATATAAAATTTATGTACGATCACTGACATCTTTCCCTGTACCGTAAATTGTACAAAATAATTAAGCATTTATTATTAAATGATTGCAAGGAATGATGGAATTGATCGGTAAATTCAGAGTTTTGCTCATTAACCTACAAACGGACAAACTTATTATTTGAGAGTATATTTTTTATTTATTATTAAATGTTTATTTAAAAAAAATATATTAATATTAAAAAATTTAACTCATTGAAGTCCAATTTTAATAATATTCAATATATAATTTTTTTAGTTGTGAATATTTTGATAAAATAAATAAATTCAATATAAAAGTATTATTTTTATAATTATAAATTTTAATATTATTATAAATATTATTTTCTTAAAAATAATTATATAAAATAATACATTTTTACTTTAATTCGTTTAAGTTTTTATATTATATGGTTATTTATATAATTTTTCTTTTAATTTTTTAAAAATATTTTTTATGTTATAAAAAGATATACATGTATTGTATTTTTTAAACATGTAAATATAATTTTTTTTATTTATGAAAAATATGTGTATAGTGTGTATTACAAAGAGTGTTAATTGAACCTAAAATTTATAAAAATAAAATTAATATTTTAATAATATTTAATAGTATCAAATTGATTAAGATTTAATATTAAACGTATTAATAGATGATAATTTTCAATGTAAAATATTTAGATTAAATATTTTTTAGTAAAATTATTTGAATTAAAATTTTTTAATTACAAATTTTAATTTGTGTTATGATCTAAAAAATAAAAATAATATTTATTATATTTATTTCATATATTTTTACTATTAAAAAATTTAGTATATTATTTTATTTTAAATAAAATTTAATCGAATATTTTTTAAATTAATCTATAATTATTGAAATTTTAAATTATATTTTTTTTATTATTATAATTTTTAAATGTCGTTAATTTTTATAATTTTTTATTTTTTTAATAACAAACTACCCACACTCGTGTTTTTACCTACCTCTCCCTCGCGTCATTTTTAGAACCTCTCTTTCTCTTTCTCTGTCCTCTCTGACTGACGCAATCTTTTAGCTAACCCGTTCACTTTCCGATTAGGTACATCCGTACATGGAATATATCTAATTTACTATCCTTACCTCTCGGGTCCTCCATTATCGTCTTATACCTTATTCCTCTTTCTCTTCTTCAATACCTATCTGTATCTCTCTATTTCCAAATAGCGAAACCTTCAGACTCAAACCCAAAAAGTCAAAACTATACAAATGGATCGAATTACATGGCGAACCCAAGTGCTTTCCAATCACCTGCACAATACTCCACCTTCGCAACCTCATGATCTCTCTGAAAACCCATGTCTCAACTACTCTTCTCCCGAGCTATCAGAATCCTCTACTTTTGATACCAAAGAGATGAGGAAGCTCATGGACATCCACAACTTTCAAGACCGTGACTGGCTATTCGGGCTTATGATGCAGAGCAAGCTCTTCAACCCCAGATATACCGCTGGGAAGGTGTTTGTCTCGCCGGATTATAATCAATCTATGGAGCAACAGAGAGAGATCACCATGAAGCGTATTGGGTATTTGTTGGATCATGGTGTTTTCAAAGGTTGGCTTACCGATGGAGGGGCTGAGGCTGAGATGAAAAAGTTTGCGCTTTTTGAGGTTATTGGGATTTATGATCATTCCCTTGCTGTCAAGCTCGGTGTACATTTTTTCTTATGGTATGAAAGATTTCTGAATTTGTTTCGGTACTTTTATTTTGGTTTTTGTCTAAATTTATGTTTTTGGACATAAAGCTAATGTATTTTTATCAAATATATTATATTTTTTTGTCTGTGTTTGTTTTTTAATCAATTTAAAAATGGATTTTGAGAAGCTAACTACCTGTATCTCAATGGCATGATTGGGGTTCTAGTACCAGTTGTGCGTAAGTAGTATAATTATTTCATAAAAGGAGGGATTTTGAGAAAATGAAACTTATTTAAGAGAAGCACGTTTGGCAATTGAATCACTTATGCCTTATGCCAATTCACTTATAATGCAATGATATATGCTACAAGTGTCCTTAAAAGTTCGAGGCTGTCTGTATCAGTGAGTGTAATGGTTTATTTCAAAAGACGAAATTTTAAAAGCACTTTTACGAGATTGTCAAAAACCTTAGAAATGTTTTGTTCAACCAATGAGAAATCTTTTATACATTGATATGATAGAGTAAAGCTGATCAGTTTTACCTAAGATTGATAGACTTGAACTGCGTGAGGAGTTATTACATTCTCTCTTTTTAATTTCAGGGGTGGGGCTATCAAGTTTTTTGGCACAAAAAGGCATCATGACAAGTGGCTGAAGGACACCGAGAATTATGCAATCAAGGGTTGTTTTGCAATGTCTGAGTTGGGTCATGGAAGTAATGTATGTTGAGGTTGTTTTTATCATTTAATTTGCAGCATCAGGGTTGTGATCGAACCCCTGTGCTCTCTTTCTTTAAATTTTGCTTATTTTTGTGGCCTTGGTTCTTTTCCAGGTTCGAGGAATTGAAACTGTTACTACTTATGATGTAAACAGAGGAGAATTTGTTATTAATACTCCCTGTGAATCAGCTCAGAAGTATTGGATAGGTGGAGCAGCTAATGTGAGCATTATCTTTAAAATCCTTTCTTCATTTACTGTTTGTTTGCTTGTGTTTCTATTTAAAATAGTTTCAATCGAAAACAGTTTCGAGGAAATTGTGCTTCTTTCAGTAAGTACAAAATATGTTTTCTGAGATGTGAAAGCACTTATAGTAAAAAAATAAATTTTCTGAGATCTGAAACACTTTTTTGTTTTAGAAGCTCGTTTACAAGTTTGAAAAGCATGAGCAGATTGGACATCTCTTTATTTATTACTTGCATAAAAAAGCTTCTTCTTTAAGTACTCATATGTTATTATTTTGGCAATTTAGCATGCAACACATACAATAGTATTTTCACAACTCAATATAAATGGGAGCAATCAAGGTGTCCATGCATTTATAGCTCAGATCAGGGATGAAGAAGGAAATGTTTGTCCAAATATCCGAATAGCTGATTGTGGTCATAAAATTGGTCTAAATGGTGTTGATAATGGTCGACTATGGTAACAAAACCACTTTCAGTTTAAGTTCTATGTTTTATAAGTATAAACAACAAATTTGACTTTAAATTCTTATTTGAGTTCAGGTTTGACAATGTACGGATTCCGAGAGAAAATTTGTTAAATTCAGTAGCAGATGTTTCTCCCGATGGACAATATCTGAGTGCTATAAAAGATCCAGATCAGGTATTTATTAATAAGCACATGAATTTTGTTCGATGAATACGTAAGTACACGTATCGTAACAAATAATATAATAATAAGAAAATATTGTTCCCATAAAGATTGTTATTAGATACTAATTTTTAAAACAAAAAAATAACAATAATTAATTAAATCAGATTTGGTAATTAAGAAGATATATGAAAAAATATCTAGGAATACTTAATCTCTCAATTTTCTAAACATATGAATCACTAAAATTCTCTCAATATAATTATCTATCAATTACATGATCAATTGAATTTAATCTAATATGTATTCCTCTTTCAATTAACCTAATCGTACTCTCATATAAATTAAATTGTTACTTATTAAGTTCATCAATTATGGATCTCACACATAAGAATCATATATCTCTGCCTAGAAACTATACATGTTATTTAATCAAGACAAATAATTAAATAATTCTCTCAAATCTATTTAATTGACTCTATAGATAAATTGTTGATCAAATAATTAATAGCATAAAAATCAGATTAAATAATATAATTAAATTAAAATCATAAATGGGATAAAATATTAGCATGGTGAAAATTGGTTTCATAAAACCCGTAGATTAGTAAATTAACTAGACATAATTTTATTCATAAAACTCATATTTTTCATAAAAAAAAAACATAAAAATTGATAAAGAAATAAGTAAAAGAAGAAATACAATCAATCTCTTGATTTGTAGTATTAATCCCCTCTTGAATCTCCACCAAAATTATATCTTCTTGAGAATTACGACTCCTTCAAGTTTATGGGTTGATTAGGGCAGGTGGAATTTGGATTGTCAGATCAGCTTCATATCAAGGACTGAGATCAAAACAAGCAAAATTAACAACGCCAACCAATGACATCGTGTCACGTGGCACACAAAATTTACCGAGCGAATCAGAGAGCGACGCGTGACAAGGGAATACTGATCTGGTCAACTCATGCTGAGTCAGCACCACACTGGGCAATGTGATTCGTGGTGCACGGGTGGAAGGAACAGACAAATAAGGTGATGACATTTGGTAGGCACGTTAACCAAGCAACGAACTCGGATTGAACACCATGCTGACACGTGGCGTAGCGTTGCATCACACTACACACACGACAATCTGCGATTGGTTGTTTCTACTGGCATGGCATCTGCGTGGCTTACCCAATCAGCTCCTTTGCTTATGTGGCAACTTCTGATTTGTCATGCGTTTAAAATTCATAAAAAACCATAAAAATTTCAAAAAATATATTTTTACCCCTTTTTTCTAAAAAAATTATATTTTAATATTTTTAACCCTAAAAATATTACTTACTAAATAAAACGAACAAATATTATGTAAAAAATAGTGCATTGATGACTCTCTTTTCATAGAATCATCACTTATTATAAAAAAAAAATTATAATAACATAAAGAAAATGCATAGTCTCTATTTTGTTTATTATAAATTACATGGAGATGTTATTAATCACTGTTTGATTAATTTTATGTTTTTTAGAGGTTTGCAGCATTCTTAGCTCCTTTGACGTCTGGTCGTGTAACGATTGCTGTCAGTTCAATTTACTCTTCAAAGGTAATAATCTCAATAAGGGATTTCTATTTTCCCATTTTATGAAGTTAAATTGCTGATATAATATTTGTTGATTATTCTGTTAGATTGGTTTAGCAATTGCTATAAGGTATTCATTGTCAAGACGAGCATTTTCTATACGACCAAATGAGCCTGAGGTTCTATTGCTTGATTACCCTAGCCACCAACGACGGCTTTTGCCCCTCCTTGCTAAAACGTAAGTACTTTATGGAATTTTAATGTTTAAGCTTTCATTAAAACTATCTTGTAACAAAGCTTCCATTTTTTTTCTTTTAATGTAAGCTTCTATTTACGTTTTCATATTATTTCCCTTGAATATAAGTAATTTTCATAAGTGCTTATATGAGATATTTAAATTAGCTCATAGTATTTTTTATTTTTCATTTTTATTCTTTTATGCATTTTTGTGGTTACATGCTCTACAGATATGCTATGAGTTTCGCTGCAAACTATTTGAAAACAATTTATGTGAAGAGAACATCTGAGTCAAACAAAACTGTCCATGTTGTTTCAAGTGCATTCAAGGCAACTCTTACATGGCATAACATGCGGACACTTCAGGTTATTGATTGCAACTAAAATGTAAATGTACTTATTTGTTTGTTATGCTTGTTTGAAGGCCTATTAATGATATGATCAGGAATGCCGCGAAGCCTGTGGTGGTCAAGGAATAAAGACTGAAAACCGTATCGGTCATTTAAAAAGTGAAAAAGATGTTCAGTCGACTTTTGAGGGTGATAACAATGTTCTCATGCAGCAGGTATAGTCATGATTATGAGTCTCTAACCATCTTCCTTCATAGTCAATAATTCTCTCGTTGATTTTGACATTAACATCTAACTTACTAACTTCATAATGATATGAATTGCTTGAGTTAAATTATGTTGTCCTCCTGATTTACTTTCATGGTCTCATGATTCAAAGATCAGTAAAGCACTCTTTGGAGAATTTGTGGCATCTCAGAAGAAAAACAAGCCATTTAAAGGGTTGGGATTAGAACACATGAACAAAGCCTGCCCCGTTATTCCAATTCATCTTACAAGTTCTATCCTGTGCTCTAGCCAATTCCAGGTAACACAAATTTCTATTCTTTATGCTGAACTTGAGAAAGGCCCACAATATATATTGATACTTTTCTACATTAGATGGATGTATTTTGCTTGAGGGAACGAGATCTATTGAACCGTTTTGCTGCAGAAGTGTTTCAACATCAAAAACAGGGAAAAAGCAAAGAGGAGGCATTCATTCTGGTGAGATTCTCCTCTATTCAATGGCAATCAAAGCAACGCTTTCCAATTCCTGCCTTCTCGTTGACTCGTAATTGTTTGGCCCTATTCTCTACATCTCATTGTTCTGTTTTCTTATCATTTCAGAGCTATCAGCTCGCTGAAGATCTTGGCAGAGCTTTCTCAGAACGAGCAATATTTCAAACCTTCATAGAAGCCGAGGCCACTGTACCTGCAGGTTCTTTGAAGGTAAATGCTAATATCAGAATCCTTTTTATCTCTCTGCAATATCTTATTCTTAATGATTTTGTCTAAAAATATATGAAGGTGGGTTTGATTTTGTGGTTGCAATCAACATGATGGTGTTATCAGTTGAAGAGTTTATAGAATGGGAATATAGAATCTGGTTCTAGCAAGTCAAAAGCCTGTTCTATATTGCTTTATTAATACTTGACTAAAATTGGCTTAATGGAACTGTGTAATATTTATATGAACATATCCCGCATGCGTAACTCTGATGATCAAGCTTTGCAAATTGATTTATTTAATCCTTGGTAATTTATCAATGCACAGGATGTGTTAGGTCTGTTGAGGTCCATGTATGCACTAATATGTTTGGAAGAAGATGCTGCATTCCTGCGATATGGTTACTTGTCAACAGAAAACGCTGCTGCGGTTAGAAGAGAAGTAGCAATGCTCTGTCGTGAACTGCGACCGCATGCACTTGCCCTTGTCAGTTCCTTTGGCATCCCTGATGCTTTCCTTGGCCCTATTGCTTTCAACTGGATTGATGCAAATTCATGGTCTTCAAGTCGGTATTAATCAAGGGACAAAACACATTGTAATTTGTTTTACTTCAAGTCACAAGTTTAAACTGTACTATTGTTTGACCTTAAAAAGTTGGACTACGTGACATTATATCATTATATTTGTAATAAGAATAACATAGGAATGCGTGCAAATTTGTTCTCCCCGAAGTTTAATAATGATAGTTAATTGCAATTCTGTCAAGCTTATCTCATTTATTTCATTTTCTCCACCTCTCTTGTTTTAGTGTATTACGATATAAATTTCAAGATGTATTCTGAAACTTTTGAATGACACATTGAAACTCAAAAAATAGTTCAAACGTTTAATGTTACTTTTCTCATGTGCCCTTATTTTTTTTTAGAAAAAAGTCATCACAAGTGATGTTACACAGTATTATTAATAAAAGTATAATCGGATCTATATAAAAATATTTTTTAAAAAATTCCAATTCTCTAATAACCTGACAATACGTATTAAGTAAGATTTATGAAATTTTGAAATGGTGTAGCTTGAAGAACTGAGGCAAACTATACAAGATAAAAAGATACAACTAAACTTCTACATTTCTAGACAAATTAGGAACTATTAGTTAGGGAGTCCAAGTTATTTCCATGATGATTGAGTATACCATTTTAACTGTAATTCAGAAATCAACTTTGACTGGTGGAACTCATATTTTCAGTATCACTTTTTCTATCAACCTCTGCTCTGCCCTTAGTTGAGTCTCCATCAACTGTAGGAGCATAGGCAGTCAACCTTCCCATCTTCTTTTGCAAATCAGCAAGAGATGCCTTTGACACTTTTGCTTTGGGGGTTTTCTTTCCATCCACAAGCTTAAGCTCCAATCTGTATAATGAACAAGCATTATGGTTGTTGATTTCGTATTCATACAAATGCCACTCATGACAGTTTGAAGGTTGTGGGTCCATGTAATAGGACCTCCTCTGCCCCCCAAATTGCTTCGTGATCTGCTTTCTAGATTCATGCCAACCACGCCCTTTATAATCTGGCAACGACCTCTGCTTTCTATTTCCACACTCAAAAGCCCTTCTTGGTTTGTCGAAAAAGAGCCACTCCCTGATCTTTTCACCCTCTAGAAGAGAAACGTCAAATAGATCTACAATAAGGGATCAGAGTAAGCAAAACATTACTTTTTCATAGTTCCACGATGTTAAACATGTAATTAAACATGTAAATAACAAATGCCAAATTTGAGCATGGCGCACATTGTGCATAACAAAATATTTAAGCAGCAAATATAACAAACTGAAAGGAGAATATGAACATTCACCATATTGCCTTACCAGGAGCATTCCAGGGACATTTACTTATAGCAGCCCCTTCACATTCAGGGATGCCTACTTCCTTTCCCAGTGTCTTTGCAGTAAGAGCAGAAAATAGCGGATCATCCTTCAGAGCAATCCCCCCAGGTCGCAAAATTGGAGTGACAGCAAGCCCTTCACTAGTTGCTAACTCATTATGACAGGTACTACAGTAGTCCCCACAAACTTTAGATCCTTGAGCCGGTCTGGAACAATCCCAAAGAGCACACTTGGGCCCCAAGAATGCAGAGGGTGGAGGGCAAATATCTGGATGAATACCAGGAGAAGCATCCTTCCCAGACTGTTCAATATCATATGTACCAATCATAAACCCTTCACTGAAGTCTTCGTGTAAATCTAACTGATGATAGTTTGACTGGGTAGTCAAATCCCCTAAATTGATTCCCCCATTAAACCCTTGAAAAATATGCTCCAGGGTTTTCTCCATGGATACGAAGTCCTGTAACAAAGACTGCCAATTGAGGTCATCAAGCATTGAGCACAAAGACACATTCCTCAAATTTTAATAGATTGGCACTTTTTAACTGAATAGCTTTTGTGTGTGTGTGCACGCACGCATGTGTGTTTCTTTCTACTTCTTTCATGATTTAACTGATCGAGTATATACATAATAATAACAGAGCATATATGTCATATGCCATACATTTGAGGAGGAACATCAGGACTCGACACATAATCTTCTCAACTTTTAGAAAAGTGCATTTAATATCCTGAGATGTCAATCAGAGTGATGCTCTTAAAATTATTGGGCCCTTAGAAACAGTGAGTCTCATACATGTAAGAAATGGTTTTATTGATATGAATAAATGAATGTTTACAATCTATTTATAAAAAAAATTGTAATAATTAAAAATAAACATAATTATGGAGAGACATGTTCTTGGATAACCTGTTGTTCCCCACCAATCTGTTGGTGGCTGTTTTCAACTGGTGTATTGGTTGCCACCAGCTGGATCTTGAGTTCTTTAACATTCCCCCTCAAGTTGAAATATATGTTAATTATTCCCAACTTGTTAATTAAGCTTGAGAATTGTGAAAAACTCTGGGATCTGGTAAATATATCTGCTAATTGCTCTAATGTAGAGATATGATAAGTTTTGATCATTCTAACTTGAATATTTTCTCTCACTAGATGACAATCGATCTCTATATGTTTGGTTCGTTCATGAAACACTAGATTTGGTGCAATGTGAAGGGCTGCTTGATTGTCACAATATAACTTGGTCAGTTAAGAGTGTTTGATACCCAAATCATCCAAAATGTATCGTAACCAGGTTATTTCGCAACAGGCTGGTACCATGGAGCGGTATTCTGCTTCTGCACTTGATCGTGAAACCGTATTTTGTTTCTTAGTCTTCCAAGAAATTAGCGAGTTTCCAATAAACATACAATATCCTGTGATTGATCGTCGTGTGTCTATGCATTTAGCCCAACTGCGTCACAGAAAACATTTAGTTGTAATGAACTAGTTACTGAGAAAAAGAGACCTTGTCTTGGTGTGTTCTTGACATATTGTAGCACACATTGAGTTTCTTTCAAATGTGGTTGACGTGGTTTATCCATATATTGACTGAGAATGTGCACAGCATACACTAAGTCGGGTCGTGTGATAGTCAAGTATATTAATCTCCCAACAAGTCTTCGATAGGATGTGAGATCACTGATGAATTCCCCTGTTGAGGGATAAATTTTGTTCCATAGATGAATTGACAGACTTGGCACCAAGATAACCCATGTCCTCCAATATTTCAAGTGCGTATTTGCGTTGTGACAGAACAATTCCCTTCTTGGAACGTGAAACTTCTATACCCAAAAAATACTTTAATTTACCGAGATCTTTTAGTTTGAATTGTGGCATAAAATGATTCTTAGTTTCTTCAATGTCTTGTACATTGTTTCCTATTAGGATTATATCATCTACATAGACAAAAAAATCAGAGAAGGAATTACCACGGGTTCGAACGAATAGTGAGTGATCATACTTGGATTGGTTAAAACCAACTAGCTTAAGTGTTGTTGATAGCTTGATGAAACATTGTCGTGAGGCTTGTTCGAGTGCATACAAAGATTTGTGTAGTTTACATACTCGTGTTTCCCCCTTTCGACCGAATCCAGGTAGGAGAGACATGTAGACATCTTCATGAAGATCATCATAGAGAAAAACATTGTTGACATCGAGTTGGCGAAAATGCCAATTTTGAATAGCAGTAACGGTAAGAAGGAGACGAACAGTGACAAGTTTGGCTACTGGTGCAAAAGTTTCTTGGTAGTCAAAACCTTCAATCTGATTATATCATTTGGCCACTAACCGAGCCTTGTATCGTTCCACAGAGCCATCAGGATTATACTTGATTTTGTAGACCCATTTACAACCAACTGGTTTCTTGTTTAGAGGGAGCTGTTGAAGCAACCAAATGTCATTAGTTTCGAGGACATCCGGTTCTTGTTTAATAGCAAGATGCCATTTTGGATCATTGAAAGCTTCAACAAGGGTGGTTGGTTCCCCGAGAATGGAAATAGAAGTAACAAAGGCACGATGTGCAGGTGATAATCAGTCATAAGTAAGTACATGAGATAAAGAATGAGAAGTACCTTTGTTATTGGATGATGTTGAGTTAGACGAAGGGAAGGACCGAGAAGGCAAAGAAGCTTCTACATGATACTTGTGAAGGTAGCTAGGAACATTGGTGGATCGGCGAAACCTATGTGTGACTGATGTTGGAGGAGTCATGTGTGGTGCAGAAGTTGATGATGATGTTTCAGGAGATGAATTTTGAAGATGAAGAATGTCTGAGTCGATTGTTGGAAGGACATATGATATATGATGAAGTGATGTATTTGGAATGGTTGATTGATGAATGTTAAGTATATCATCATAAATAGTATGATCTGATGGAGTGAATAGAGTTGGAGTGTTGACAACGGAAGTGGAATAAGGAAACACATGTTCATGAAAGATAACATCACGAGACACAAATTTTGCATGTTTCTAGATTGTAGACTCGATAACCTTTTATCCCAGATGGATTACCAATGAATATGCATCAATGTGATCTAGCATCAAACTTGGTGGGTCGATCATGATGTGCAAATGCAAAGCAAAGAGAACCAAAGACACATAAATGTTCATACCTAGGAATTTTGTGAAAAATGATTTCAAATGGTGTTTTACCCTTGAGAATAGGTGTTGGAGTACGATTTATGAGGTATGTGGCTATAAGGATGGCATCTCCCTAGAATTGTTTAGGGAGATTGGCTTGGAAGAGCAATGCACGAGCCACATTGAGAAAGTGACGATGTTTGCGTTCAGCAACACCATTTTGTTGAGGGGTAGAGACACAACTGGTATAATACAGGATTCCTTTGCTAGAAAACAACTGGATCATAGAGAATTTTGGTCTATTATCACTACAAATGATTTTAACTCTGGATGCAAATTGTGTTTCAACAAGATTAATGAAGGTGGTGAGAAATGTGCGTGTATCAGATTTAGTGTTTAAGAGATAGACCCATGTGCATCTTGAGTAGTCATCAACAATAGTGAGGAAATAACGTGCTCCATTAAGTGTTGGAATGTGATAGCCACCCTAAATATCAACATGAATCAGTTCAAAAGGTGTTTTTGTATTGATGGAACTTATAGGAAATGAACTACGAGTTTGCTTAGCTAGTGGACAAATAGAACAATCACTAATAGAACAAAAAGGTATGTTGATGGAAAGAGAAAACTCGCGCAAACTGTTATTAGATAGATGACCAAGTCGTTGATGCCATAGATGAGAATTGGTTGGAGTAGTATTTGAAACAGAGAAACATCCAGCTTTCTTTGAAATAGTCAAGTAGTATAGTCCTACTTTCTCAGTTCCCATTCCAATCGTCTTCCCCGAGCATTTATCCTGAACAAAGCACATATTATTAGTGAAGGTGACATGACAAAGTGTAGTTTGAGTTAGTTTGGCTATTGAAACCAAGTTTAATTTGAAGGAGGGAACACATAAGACATTATGGAGTATGAAATTATTGAAGAAATGTACGGTGCCAATATGTGTGACACGGGCAAGTGAATGGTCAGGTAAATGCACATGCCAATTAGTGACTGAAATGCTGGAGCTCATAAGGTTTTGAGAACAAACCATGTGATCAGTTACTCCTGTATCAAGAATCCAACGGGTTTCTGAATGGAAAACATTCACACATGATATGTTACCTGAAGAAGTAGTCATTTGTCTTACCATGCTACCTGATTTGGCTTGATTGAGAAGTGTAAGAAGCTCATGATATTAGGCATATGTAAGGTTGTAGGATGTTGTTCTTGTGTTGGAGCTGCTTTCCTGAAAATTAGTATGGTGAGCTTTGGAGGAGAAGCCATAACTTGCATCTTTCTTATCTTGAATTGACCTTTTCTTCCGACACATGTTGATGTAATATCTATTCAAACCACAAAAATCACATTTGAGGCATTTTTAGTAGTTTTCATAATTGTGTCCATTGAGACCACAGAAATCACATTTAAGGTGATTTCGACAGCTTTTAGAATTGTGGCCGATAATGTTGCATTGATTGCACTTGAGATGTGAGTTCATTTGTGGGTGATTTTTGTAAGGATATTGTGTACGAATTTCATTAGTAGTTTCAGACATGATTTTTGAGTGAAAAATTCGAAAAAACGAGATAAGATTTAGTGTGTTTTAGACAATAATGACTGTTTATGAAACAAATAATGAACTGAAATATGCTTTATTTTATTTATAGAAAATGAGTCAAGGATTACAGAACCGAAAATTTCAACCGAAGAACCGGTCGAAAAGTTGGTGAATCGGCATCTGGAATGGCTGAAACGGCGGCTGTAATGCTGGAGCACTGAACTGGATGAAGACCGAACCGGCTAAAGATCGAACCGGAACGAATGATGCATCGTTTGCTTCAGAGGCGCACTGAACGATGTGTCGTTTGAGTCGTCTTTCTCAGCGCGAGCGCGTGTTGGCGCGTGTAACTCCGACGAGGCGCGTGGAACGCCAGTGAACTCAGCCAAGGCACGTGTGAGCACATGGGTTGATGTTTTGGCTTAAAATTAATTGCAGATTGCTCGGAATTTTCTGGTTATTATTTGGTTATTATAATGGGATGAAATTGAAATTATTTTTGTGAATCAAAATTGGTTTTGGAAAGAAACAGAATTTGAAAGGAAGAAAAAATTTATGTGTGAGCTGAATTTTTTGAGAATTACTTCCTAAGCTCTGATACCATGTAAGAAATGGTTTTATTGATATGAATAAACAAATGTTTACAACCTATTTATACAAAAGAAAAGCAAAATTATAATAATTAAAAATAAACATAATTATGGAGAGGCATATTCTTGTACAGCCTGTTGCTCCCCACCAATCTGTTGGTGGTTGTTTCCAGCTGCCAGTTGGTGTGTATTGCCACCAGCTGGATCTTGAGTTCTTTAACAATACATGGTCTAGTCTTAACATAAACAAGGGAAAATGCAGAAAGCTCAAAATAATAAATAAATAACATAGCTATCTTGACAAGCATAAAAACTAATATATGCCATCTAAAGTTAGAGAAAATCAACCTTATGTACACTGTTTCTTGCGCATGACAATCAACTGCCAAATGTAAAGGATTAAAGAATTCGTCACAGACTCACAGCAAACAAATATAAGGACAGCTGAAAGCAGAACATTCGCAGAAAAGAAGAAAATTCACCTCTTGAACAACTGCAGAATCTCTTGTATGAAAGTGCTCAGGGTGAGGCTCAGGCTTTGAAATAGGGATATTTGCTAATGTGCTGACTGCACCGACCTCAACATCCCAGTGTTGTAACAGACTATCTAATTCTGAGAATGATCCAAGGCTATTACCCTACTAAATACCAACTCAATGTCATAAAACAAATCACCACCACAAAAAAAAATAACAATAATAATAAGCAGGCAAATATTGTCAACTTGGTAGTTTACGAAAAAGGAAAAACATTAAACTAAGAAGAAAAGAAAAATCCACCTCTTGCAATGTTGTAAACTTCATTGCATCATGGTTTTCCTGATGAGGATTAGGCTCAGGAGGATTCAATTTTGATAAAGGACTAATTGCATCGTCCTCCTCCTCGTGCTGTTTCAGCCAACGCGCTAAGTCATTCGACAGTGATCCAAGACTTCCACTCTGTTCAAAAACCACATCTATTCTCATATGCCCATAAAAAGAAATGAATAAAAAGGGCAGTAGTTGTGATTAACTAGTATAACTGCCACATCCAAAGAGCATACATGTAAAGATGATGCTGGGGATGCCTCACTGAGCTCAGAATTCCACTCCCGGAGCATCTGATGCACTTGTTCCTCCAATGTAGCAATGTCCTCAGTTCGACACTCTTTCTTTGCTGATTGAAGATTCGAGAACATCATTTGAAGATCACTGACTCGATTCTTTGTCTTTTCTTTCAGCAGATGGTGGGATGTCGACCCACACTTGCTCTTGGAAGCCTTCTGCATTGAACTTCTCTCCTTAAACCTTCACAATCTAAAGTTCACTTGCTCAATGCCGCAGAAATTTAAGAAAGCTGAACCACAAATTGGGACTGCTACAAAAAAAAAAAGCTTTTTGGGAAAGCTTAGAAAAAATCATAGCAAGTCTCATCAAACATACAGGCAATAATAGAAACGTATTCCAAGTCAACACTCTGTTTGAAGTCAAGAAAACGTAGGGAAATACAAAAGTCTCAAATTTCAGATTTTTTAAGTTCATCCTAAGACTCCAGTTCAACGGACCATTAATAAATTGCCGCTTCATTTTACTTTTCCCTCCTTTTGTGATCATTGAATGTCAAAATCCAACAAGAAAACAAAAGGGAAATCAAGGAAAAATTAGCAGTAAATGAAAAGGCAATCAACTAAGTCAAGACTGCAGAGCTGGGATAGTATAAAAACCCTAAATGCAGAAACTTAATATCCTTGCCTAAATTGCTTGTGCCTAAATCTTTGCTTCAGAATTTCTGGTAGCTTTTAGAATTTGAACAATAATCAGAAGAAAGGGAGGAATGCCAAATAAGATCGCGTCTCAACGAAGCGGAAGGTGAATAAATGACGAAGGTCAAGCGCATGAACGGAAAAGAGATGCCGAAACATAAGAGACTTACCTTCGGTAGTACAAAGAGAGAATACGGTTTGCATCTCAAATCGAAATGTATTAACGCAACTACAAAGTGAGCCTTACCTACTACGGTTGTAAAAACGACCGGCTTTACGATCACCGACAAGTACGGATGGCGGGAATGGGGCTTGGACTGCAGAACCTTCGACTGGGCCGGGTCCTGCGTGTTCGTGTTTAGTGTCACGCGGTTGACTTGACACCAGTTACTAACTCCGAATTTTAGGCTACCAATTTCCGAGGTACTGTTTATTACAAGAATAATAAATTACATCTGAAAGAGTTGTATCACTTTTGAGTTATCAGTTATGACCAAAAAATAATAATAATAATAAATATGTATAGTTTATTTTTAAGTTATATAAAAAAATGTACATATAATTAAAAAAGAAAAAGTTAAACTTGCACTTCATCTATTAAACAAAACAAAAAAAATTATAACATACATTTACATTTATGTTATATTTCATTTGCATATATCAACAACACTCCAAATACTCATAACTTCTCACCCATTCCACTTTTACCTTAGTTTTTTAAGTACTACATGGCTAAGAACAATGGTTTATCTGATGCTAAAGACCCGCACTTCGATAAGCAAATAAATTTGGCTGAGTATAATTAATTTGAATATTAATGGCTTTATAAACAATTATCGTGATATAAAATAAAAATCTCGAATTTGAGACTCGAAAATATGTATGTTAAAAATTTATTAGACTTATAGTATAATTATTTAAGTTGAAAAATTCAATCTATTTATCCTTAAATTAATTTTAATTGAGCTTATGGTTAAATATTTTAATTACAAGTTTATTCAAATATATATATATATATAAGGAAAATATATTACCAATCTATCACATTACAATTATAACTCTTAATTATATTAGATGTATAAATATAACAGGAGCTCATACTATATAAAATTAGCTTAGCTTGTAACAATTACATAATGAAACAAATTTTTGAAAGAAAAAAAATGATAATATGTATATTGTACCAATCCCCTCTTACTAACATTAATCTATATAGTTTGGACTTTCAAATGAGAATTAAATAAGGGAACGAAAAAAAAGCATTTAAGGTGAAAATATGAAGGAAAGAAGGAGACATACATGAGAACCTTTTTTTTTTTTTTTTTGCACCCGCTTTTCAAATGGCTATTTCTGTTAATAATTGATAGACAAGCTAACGGATGACATATTTAAAACACAAGAACAAAATAGACATAAATGTTCCAACATAAAAAGAAATTATTCAAGTAAATAAAATTGCAAAAATATTTTTACATTCCAATGAGAATAACAGCACCAAACGATGATCCTTCCTCTATGCAGAGATACAATGTGAAAATCACACAAGTTGTACATTACACAGCAGTTGGATTTCTTTTATAAAAGCGAAACAGTGTGCAACTACCAAATAAGAAATAGAAACAGGGGGGACTAATCCCTTTCCTTTTTGCTATAACACATTAACGTTAGAAATAAATACTGTCAACTGGGATCAAAAGGGGCAATTGATAAATGTTCTCCATGAAACAAATATTTTGATAATTCTCATTTAAGTTGATGCAAACTTGAGAGGAACAAAAATGGTAGCTGGGCAATATAAGAGTTTCCATCTTTGTCCTCGAGGAATAATTCAACCTCTTAAGAGAGATCTGCAGAAAGACATTTGAATCAGGTATTCAGAAAATTAATCAACTAGATTCTAAAAGGATAAAATTAACTGAATTTGCTTCAAATATATTTGAGTTATGCTAACAAGCACTACGTGAGTCAGTTCCAACTCTACTAGATAGCCCGCTCTTTATGGGAGTTCTACTGTTTGAACTTTGACATCACAGAGTAATCTTACTAGAAGCTCCAATTACCTACCTTGACTTATCAAACCAAGGCATGAATTAGGACTTGCCAAATTGACCATGATAAAGTGACTATTGCCACTCCCGACAAAGCAACAGATAAAACGCCAAAAGTCATCATATGTAAGAAGGTTTGCAGACCGTGGTGGTGCATCCAGAATAGCTTTCGTATAAGTTTATCAAATGTAAGATGCTTGCTATGATGACTTAAAAAATTTAAGCTATTACATTACGCTTCTTAGTATTCAAGGAGATGGAGGTGTGAACCTAGAACATATCCTGTTCAAATAAGGTCATTATTATAGTGCTTCTGACAACATCTGACTAACTAAACACGTCCCAGGGGATGTTGAACCAACCTAACCCAACAATGATAGACTAATTGTCAAATCCACAGCATCCTATACGAAGAAAGGCCCATCACTAAATTACCCTCACTTTACTCAGTTTGCATCAATTCAGCTGAGATATTCCTCACAAGTACGCAAACTATGACGCAGATCTATAACATATCATGGTTACAACATTCAAAAAATAATGTAGTATTTGTTGCTATTGTAAACTTAAGTACCTCTTTCCATTCTAGATCTGAAGCTCTGTCCCAACGAAAAGATTTTAACCACTAACAGCCTATATGAAACACCAATTCCATATCTTCTTCAATTGTCCATCACCTAATTCCAGTTCTCACTATTTTAAATCTCAAAATGTTTAGTCTGATAAATGTCACCATAGTGCAGTAAGAAAAGAAAGATATACCAAATTCAATTTTATTGCATTCCCCACTATCAAAACCAGCCTTTTAACTGTAAAGCCCAAAGTTCAAAGTCTTGCTCCACAAAATTGCAGACAGACCCTGTTTCTTCTATTTTTAGGGGAACCTACATCAACTAATGAAAAAATATCCAAGCAGTAGATGTAGCAATGACAGAGGAAAGTATATTTCAGGAGGAAGAGTGGGGGAGGAGACCAGATGGAGAAAAAAGAATTCTTGATTTGCAACCAACGTGCATCAAAGAGAGAATAACTAGGCTGAGTTACTTGAACTAATGCATGTAACATAGAGTATATATTTTAACAATAGCTACACTCAAGCTCAAACTCAATAATTTATGATGTTAAGCTCAAACTTGATATCATTATATCAACAATAACTTAAGATGTTAAGCTCAAACTCAATCTTGTAAATAACTCATCCTTTAAATTACTTAAAAAACCTCATGCTCTACACTGACTACCACATATGCAAGATATTAAAGTGTCATCCTTATACTCTACAAAGAAACCCAAACAGGAAAACAAACACAAGCATAGAGATCATAATGTCCAAAGCATGGAAGAAACAGATGTTTCCACGACTCTCCGAAGAATCAAATTATTACTATATTTATTCATTTTTCTACTTCTTTTTCTAAGTGCAGGATAACCCAAGGTGCTGCAGGGTTTTTTCTTCCAATTGGAGCCTATGGTGAAATTGGTAGACACACTTCTCTTAGGAAGCCGTGCTAGAGCATCTCAGTCCGAGTCCGAGTGGAGGCATGGCATCTACATCCTCCTCTATTTGAAACAAGGTATGCTTCTTCCGAGGAAAAAAATATACTTTTTCTTTTAGGATCTGTTCATCCCCAAGCATAAGCCTTTGATGCATATAACTCCTATTTGCATCAAACGTGCATCAAAGAAACCAATGCACATATCTCATATATGCAGTCTACTATTCTTTCTACCTACCGTAAATAAGTGCCTCAAAAACCATCATTGTCCTTCTAAACTTCATTCTTATGGGCGAAGCTCATTAATACCATTCTGAAACAGTTATCATTTTTTTAATATAGCTCTTTATATAACTCATACGATTTCACCTACAGGTATACAAAAATACTAGGTATGGCTCCATAAAACACCTGTTAATAGAAAGAGAACATAACAAGCATTCCGATGAGAAAAACCAATAAAATTCGAATCATAAGAGTTAAAACAAGACAGATAAGAACCATTACCATCCCCTGGAATTCGGACGATTCCCACTCGATCTTGGCCGATTCATCATTCCCATATTTGACTCACCACCTCTCCTCATTCTCTCGTATCCACCGCCGGATTTGGGTCGGCTACCCTCTCCATATCGATTAGGAGATCCAAATTGCTTCTGAACCGCCTCCCGAGTCCGGATCACATCAGTGCTAGGCCTCTCCTCGCGGCCCGCAAAACCGGGTCTAAGATGAGGAGGCACAAACTTGTTCGGCTTCGGTGAAATCACAACGGAGCTTTCCTTATCCTTATCCTGATTCAGAGCCGGAGAAAATCCCGGCGATCCGGTCCCAGTCCTACCCAATGGACGAAGCGATATGGCGTCCGGACCAGGATCGACACGGGGTGGATCTAAAACCTGTTGGGCCGATTTGGGGTGATGGATCTGCTGGTTTTGAAGATTGGGTTGCTGATTTTGAAGAAGGGTTGGGTGGGATTGCTGGGTTTGGAGCTGGGGTTGAGGGATGGCGATTGGTTTAGGGGTTGGGCGGGTTAAAACGAGCATTCGGCCATGGGTTTTGTTTGGAGAAGAAACTGAAGAATATGAAAAAGAAGCTGAAGAAGAAGAAGACAAGGTTTTGATAGGGTGACCGGGCGTGTTGGGATCGGATTTGACAGGAGGTTGTTTCTCGTACAAGTGGTTGAAGTTAATGGAGGTGTACTTGTTATTGGTCTTTGCCATCCACTTCCACCGCCGTTACCCACTTTTGCTTTTCAGGGGGATGTTTTCTTCTTCTGATTTGGGCAGTTTTTTGGAGGATGAAGAAAGATGATTAGGGATCTCAAACGGTCTTAAAATACAAAAGAAACGAATGAATATCGAGGAAGGAGATTTATGTGTTTTATGGTGCCGTGTAATGGATGTACTGCAATTCTAATACCACGCCATTTAAGTGATAGAGCAATTCTATAACAAGTTGATGTAAAATAATAAATAAAGTAATAGATATTTATTAAAAATATTTAAATTTTCTTACGATTATTATTTTTAATTAAAAATAAATTAAATTAATTCTTTTATTAATTATTAATTATCACACATATTTTTAAATCAAATTTTATTGATGATAAGATACAACAACTATGCACATATATACTATTTTAAATAGATACAACAACTATGCACATATATACTATTTTTATATATTAGTTAAATCAATCCGTTGATTTTTTTCTTAACTTATCTTATAAATTATTTATATTTTTTAATTATTTAAATTAAAAATGATAATATTCAATCTTTTAGTCTTATAAAATAGATAATATTTCTTAGTTTTATAAAAATAGATAATTAAAGATAATTTATATTAAAAATATTATTATTTTATATCAAATAATTAAAATGAGAGTAAAATAAAAAATTTAACATATTAATAAAAGTGAAATTTAATGTAAAATAATTTAAGAAAAAATAATAAAATTTTAAATTTTAAAAAAATTAATTAAATAAATTTTTAATTTTTAATAAAAATTAAAATTAATAAAATTAATAAAATATTGAAATAAAACACGTCCAAATTAACGAATATTAAAAATAAATATTTTATAAAAAATTTCATATTTATTATAACTATATGATTGTTAAATATTTATATTTTAATTATGTTTAATCAATTAACATAAAAATAATAACATTTTAATAAAAAATTATTAAAATAATATAATTTATTTTTAAAAAATAAATAATATTATTTTTAATCTAAAAAATTAAATAATATAAACAATAAAACGAATTTTCATAATATTTTTCAAATTAGTGTTTTTTGGCCAGGAAAAAAAACCAATTAATACAGGGATAATTACAAAATCGTATGCAGAAAAATAGTGTAATTGGAGGACAGTTCGTAAATGCCAAATGTATATTAATTTTTACATATAAAATTATATTATGAAACATGTCAAGACTTTTTTATAAAGCAACTAATTTCTCAACATTGCATAACTTTTTTTATAAAGCAACAATTTTCTTTATTTTAAAAGTTATATTATGAACTTTTTTTAATTTATTTTTTCAAAAAATTGGATTGTGGAGTATCAGGCGAATACCCAGCACAATCTCTATTTTTAATGGATACTGTTTACTATATTTAAGTCTGAACGAAAGAGTAGAATTTCAACCCTCGAACCTAACACTTATCTAAATGCTGGTAGGGTAACTTTATAGCCGGTATTATTTTAAATTTAACTGCACTCACACCATTAAAAACATACTGTGATTGATGTACCGTTATTGTATAAGTGTAAATACATTTATAAATTTATGTATCTTTAATTAATAAAATAATTTAAAATATAAAAAGTTTAATTTTTATAGATTTTATACTTTAACTTTTAAATTTTTTTGTAATATTTAGTCCCTAAATATCCTTAATAATATAATAATAAAAAAATATCGTTTTCACGAAAATTATATTATTATAAATTAATTTTTAAAATTAAAAAAAAAATTAATTTTTAATTTATTTAAGAAAACAAAATTTAAAAAAACTATAAACAAATAATAATAATAAATTAACTCAAAATTAACAGTTATGAAAAAATATTTAAAAATATTTAATCTTTCAATTTTTTAAACATGTAAATCATTAAAAATTTTCAAATATAATTACCAATTAATTACATAATCAATTGAATCTAACTTCGCATGTATTCATCTTCCAAAGTAAACTACACACACCATGTAATAGTTAACCTAATCACACTTTCATGTCAATTAAATTACATATTACTCATTAAGTTCATCAATTATCAATTACATAAGAAGCATACATTTCTGACTAGAAACTATGCATGTTATTTAATTAAGACAAATAATTAAATAATTCTCTCAAATATATTTAATTGTTTCTATAGATCAATTATTGACCAAATAATTAATAGTACAAAAATCAGATTAAATAATATAATTAAATTGAAGTTATAATTGGGATAAAATATTATATCATCACATGTAAAAAATTATATGCATAAGACGCTTAGAATAATAAATTAGTTAGACATAATTTTGTTCATAAATCTTATATTTTTAAAAAAATACAAAATTTGATAAAGAAATGAGAAGAATAAATACAATCAATTTTGTGTAGCGTCCATATGCCGACGATTGGTTAATTGTCCATGAGGTGCAATCTGATTGACTCTCCTTACTTACATGGCGTCCAACTGACCTATTTGAATTAGTCTTGCATTGAAAAATTCATATAAATTTTTAAAAAATTCAAAAAAATTTAAAAAATATATTTTCACCCATGTTTACTAGAAATTTTATATTTTAATACTCTTAAGCCAAAAAATATTATTTATTGAATAAAGCAAACAAATATTAGCTAGAAAAGTGCACTGATGACTCTATTTTCACAGAGTCATCGCACCCTCAAACTTAGTTCTTTGCTTGTCTTCAAGTAAAGCGAAGTCTAACTAGATAAAATGACATGGGTAGTACATTCATAAATATGTATATTTATACATGTATATTTAGCAAAAACTATCATCTTCAAAAGTTGTACAATTCTATGATAAGGAGATTCACATATTCATCGATTAATGTTTCATCAATCAATGTTTCATCAATAAAAGGATATGTAAGGTTTTTAACGAATTGATTTGGGTATGTGTTGCACATGATATCATCCAATGCACTCATGAAATCAACCTATATGAACATGTTAATCAATTCAACTTTTGAACAAGTGTCACAAGTTTATTTTTCACATCCTTCTTCACTAATTTAAATATGCATTTAACTAAAGATCAATAAGGGATTTACATGCTTGTAATGTATGGCTTAAGTGAGGGTCGATAAATAAAGATATTTAGGCTATTTTCACACCTTACCTTTATTTTTATTCATCGTGTACTTTTTAACTACAATTGAGATTTTACTTGATATTTTAGTGCATTATATCTTATCATTTATTTCGTATTTTTTATTCCACGTCTTTTCTTTTGAAACTTCATAACACCCTCAAACTTATTTTCAATTTTTTTTTCTTTAGAGAGATAATTATGTTGTAAGATAATACTTATTAATTAGGCATAAAATGTGGTTTAAAGAAATGAAAGGTTTTTTGTTAGGCTCAAATGAGAGACTACATATATAAACAATGGTTAGCTTGAAATATTCAATTGATCCAAATAAGACCTAAATCATTTATTATGTTAAATACTATTCAGGATTTCGTATGAATGAATGATCAAATAGATTCTAAAATATAGTAGATCTTATCAACTTGCATAACTCACCACAAATTTTCTCTCAATAAGAACACCAAATCATTCATAAATATGTGCATAAAAATTTAAATCAATCTAATCAAAACTAGCATGCATATCACATGATTAATGTAAGTATCTTAACGAGCATGTTACATTTCTTTTCTTAGTCATGACAATCAATTTTTATTATTGTGTTCATACATTTCATATCAAGCATACATGCATTCACTTTCTATATATTTATCAATTTTTACCCAAATCATGATTAAAAATATCCTAAAAATAAAAAAAATTAAAATTAAAAATACATACTTAATACTATAGTAGAGAATGAAGTTTCTTCCTCCAAATTTAAATTGCAATTTTTTATCAATATACATATATAAATATGAAAAGGGTAAAAGGAAGAAAAATCTCTTAGTATTGACATACCACATCTATGGTTGAAATTGCTCTATCTCGTTGCACCATTGCTCTCCATATTTATTTTGCTACAAAACAATAACAATAAAAATATAAGTAAAATAACGTTATGTTACCTCCCAACCAGTATCATGTTTAACATCATTGACTAGATGGTCATATCAACTCATAAGGTATACCATTCTGTGTCTATTTATTATTGAGTTTTCTCGGAAACAGTTTAAGTCTTGAATTATTCAATAATACATTATGTCCTCACTTAAAAATACGGTACTCAATTCTCTTATCATGTCATATTTTTGTTTTCTTTTTGTGTGCTTTTGCATTCTCATAAGCATTCTAACGTAACCCATTTAATTTATGTATTTGTAGCATCTTTTTCACCTCTCTATTTGATTCTTTCACTTTCCCACTTGATTGGGGATGGTAGGGTAAAGGTGTGAGGTCTAACCTTAGTGGCCCTACAATAGATGGTTTGAACTTAGATCTTATCTCAACACTTTGTATAATCATACTAGGTATACACACACGGAAGGTGTATCATCTAAATAGTTCAAACAATCAATAATATCAATCATAAATTGCATACTTTCAAAATTAAAAACAAATTGAACTGTTTTTGGTGAGTTTATTTCATTATTGACATCATCATGTGTAATAGTCTTAAGTGTGGATGAGTCAACATTTTTTTTAAGTTCTCATCTTGATCAGTAAAATCTATCCTAAAGTATTTATTAGCATTATCAATATTATGGGGTTCAAATGCTTTATGTTACTTGTTCATCCTGCACTGTTATTGTAAGCTCACATTTTTGTACATCAATTAGTGTTATTTCAGTTGCTAAGAATGAATGATCAAGTATGATATGAATGTTACGATCATCTTCTATATCTAGTAAAACAAAATACACTATAAAGATGAACTTGTCTACTTTTACTAGCAAATCTTCTACCACACCCCGCAGTTGCTTAATCGATCTATCTACCATATGTAATGTTACTAAAGTGGGTTTGGCTTTACCAACCCCAATCCCTTGAAAATCGATAATGGCATAAGATTAATGCTTGAACCTAAGTCACATAGTGCTTCTCAAAGTTCATGTTTCCAATTGTGCAAAGCATATCAAAGCTACCCAAATCTTTCAATTGTTGGGGTAGTTTTCTAGCAAGAATAACACTACAACCTTCAATCAAGGTTATTGTTTCATTATTTTCAAGCCTTATTTTCTTAAATATGATGTCATTTAAAAATTTGACATAAGAAGGTCTTTGTTCAAGTGCATCTACAAATGGTATATTTGTGTGCGGCTTCTTAAGGATATCTAAAAATTTTAAAAATTGTGTATCTAACCTTTTCTTTTATAGTCTTTAAGGGAAAAGAATAGTGGGTTTGTAGAGGTTGCTTTCTTTTTGCTGAATTATTTTCTTTATAGTGCTTTATTTATCCACTTGTTCTTTCTCATCCTTTTTAGCTTTCTTTTCCTCCTCGTCCTTTTAACTCTCATGTTCCTCTTCTAAAGTTTTATCACTTCTCAAGGCTATGGAATAGCAATACTTTTTACCTTCTTTTCTTGGGTTTATAATTATATCACTTTGAAGGTAATCTTGAGGCCTTTGTCTTATGGCCTATGCAAGTTGCTCTATTTGGGTCTCTAAATTCCAAATTGAAGTCTTTTGAGTGTGTACTTTTGTATTTACTAACTAGATGAAGTCTTTCATCATCCCCATTAAAGCATTTATATTGTCCTCAATAGATGACTTTTTCTCTTGGGCTTATGATTGTTATGGTTGTTGAAAAGCAAGTGGTGAAAATGATTGACGATTGAATCGATTACCACATTGATTGTTGTTATTACTCCAAGAGAAATTTGAATGTTGTCTCCATCTTAGGTTATATGTGTTCGAGTATGGATTATTGTTTCGGTTCACATTACCCACACAGTATGTTGATTTAGGATTATTTGGAAAATTATCAAACAAATGAGCTCCACCACAAAATACACATAACACTCCTGAATCTTGGACCTAGTTTATACTCGTTGACGATTTTTGAGCCTTCAAAAGATTCACCAAAGATTACATTTGAGTTGTAATGTCGTGATATCATTTACCTCATGCACTTTGGCTACCCTTCTTGTGGTTTCCTTTTGTTCATTAGTCATTAATAATTATTGCTAGCCATTTTCTTAAGTAAATTATAATCTTGATTGTAATATGTGATTAGTAGAACTCTATGAGCGGATGTATCAACAATGGTTCTTGTTTAAGCATTGAGACCATTGTAGAAAGTCTTCATTTGGATCCAATGAGGGATATCATGGTGATGACACTTCCTTAACAATTCTTTGAATCATTCTCATGCTTCATATAAAGATTCCCTTCAATTTGGTAATAGAAGATAATGTCATTTCTAAGCTTAGTATTCTTTGTTGGTGGAAAGTATTTCATTAAGAATGTCTCTATCAAATCATTCCATGTTGTAATAGAATCAGGTGGCAAAGAGTTTAGACATGCTCAAGCACAGTATCACAAAGAATAAGAGAACAATCTAAACCTAAATACCTTATCGGTCACACCATTGAGCTTAAATGAATCTCCAATTTCAATAAACAATCTACAATGTAAATGAGAATTTTTTGTTGATAATTCGTTGAATTGTCCAAATGTTTATAACATTTGAAATATCACTGGATTTAATTCAAACTTATTAGTTTGAAGGTTTGGCCTTGTAATACTTGGACTCAATACATATTCATTTATAACTCTCTTTATATCATCCATTGAAGATATATGGTTGCTCAAATTTAGCTCATTATTTTTTATTTCTAATAGATTAGTCATTTCTTTTACTTTGGTGACAATTTGTTGTTTTCTTATTGATGTCAAAATACACTCGATTTTTGAATCTGAAGGCAAAATTTATTCGTTACAAACCCTACTTATGCAATAAAATCAAATATATTTCTAATAGCATTAAAGAATATGTCAAAATTAAAAATAAATAAATTACAATTACAATTACAATTACGAAAAAATAAGTAAAGAAAAATAACTAAAATAAAATTAAATAAAAATTAATTTATAATGTTTATAATCTCCAACAACGACGCTAAAAACTTGATTGATACGAATTATGTGCAATGAATAAATAAGTATATGTATCGCAAACAAGTAATATAATGATAAGAAAATATAATTTATATACAGATTATATTATTAGAAACTAATTTTAAAACTAAAAAATTAAAAAGTACTTTTTACGTGTATTGAGAAAATAAAATTAAAAGAACTATAAATAAATAACAGTAATTAATTAACTTCAAAATTGACAGCTAAGAAGATATATGAGAAAATATCTAATAATACTTAATCCCTCAATTTTATAAACATGTGAACCACTAAAATACTCCAAATAGAATTACCAATCAGTTATATGATCAATTTAATCTAACTTAACATGTATTTATCTCTTAAGTAAACTACACATTATATAATAATTAACTTAGTCACACACTCATGTCGATTAAATTGCATATTACCTATTAAGTTCATCAATTATAAATCATATACATAAGAATCATATATCTCTCCTTATAATTTATGCATGTCATTTAATCAAGACAAACAATTAAATAGCCTCTCAAGTCTATATAATTACCTCTATAAATCTATTATTAGCTAAACAATTAATAACATAAAATTTAGATAAAATAATATAATTAAATTAAAATCATAATTGAGATAAAATATTATATCATCAAATGTAAAAAAATTATGTTCGTAAGAATCATATTATATTAAATTAGCTAGACATGATTTTGCTTATAAATATCATATTTTTCAATAAGAAAAGTCATTAAAATTGATAAAGAAATGAGAAGAAGAATAAATACAATCAATCTCTTGAATTGTAACACCAATCTTCTCTTAAATCTTCACCAAAATTGTATATCTTTTTAAATTTTTATGTATTTTTCTCTATTATTGACACTAAAAAAAGATAGAAAAATATCAAATTTGGTTCATTAGAAATTTTGAAGCAATTAGGGGTTAAATTAGACACAAATAGAATCTAGACGATTAGATTAGTTTCAAATCAATGGTTGAGACTAAAAAAGATAAATTAAACAGCACATGCCAATGGGATCGCGACATATGACAAAGGAGAAACACTGGACAAATCAACCGACGACACGTGGTAGGTGGTTTGGTCATGGTAAATGCATGATGAGTGAACACCACATGACATTTTGTAATTCGTTAATATGACTTGTGTGGTGTCTCGATGGAAAAAATAGACGAATTATGTGACTACGCATGGCACGCTCATTCACGCACATAGTGAAACTCGGATTGAACGTTATATTGACACATGATAGCGCCTACATCACCTGGTATATGCAACGCGCTCTGGTTGGCTCCTCTCGTTTACATGGCATCCATGCAGCGACAACTAATCATTTGTACATGCGACGTACTTCGATTGGTTCTCATTGTTTACATGGCATCCATGTAGTCTATTCTAATTGGTCATACATTAAAATATTTTATGTAAAATCCATAAAAAAATAAAAAAATTCTGAAAAATATATTTTCACCATTTTTCATAATAAATTTTGTATTTTAATATTTTTAACCCTAAGAATACTACTTATTGAATAAAAAAAATAAATATTAATTAAAAAAATATACTGATAACTTTACTTTCGTAGATTTATCAATTCTCTAACTTTTTCGTAAGATTTAGTTTCTTAATTTTTACAAATTCTACATTTTAATTCCCTAAATTTTATCAAACTTAAAAAAAACTAAAAAGGTAAGGAAACAAAATCTTAAGAAAATAATTCAGAGATTAAAGTATATAATCTATAAATTAAGAGACTAAATTTTATGAAACAAATTAGGAAACTAAAGTGTACAATCTGTAAAATTAGGAAACTAAATTTATAAAAAAAATTAAGAGACTAAAATATAGTATCTATACAAATTAAAAGACTGATAATGTTGTTTAGCTATTATAAGCCAATTTTTTTCCATTTAAAAGTATTAAAAATTAATTAATTTTATTTATTTATTGTAAGATTTTACTAGGTACAATATAACTATATAAGATTTTATTACTATCTTTCTTAAGGACAAATCATGTCTATATTTTTGTTTTATCATTTTGTTAGAAGGGTGTAGATTGTAAAAGTCATTTTACTTATTTAGATTACTCTATTTTTAAAAGTGTCACACTTTAATTATTTTTTAAATAATAAAATATTATTTTATTATTATAAAATTATAACATAATAATAAAGTAAATTTAATAGGATGAAATTGTTATTTTATTTTAACATTTTAAAGTTGAATTTGAATAATATAATATCTTTATTTTTCTTTTTGGTCAAGTATTTTTGTAAATTTTATATTTTATAATTTTTTTTTATATTTTAGGCACTCTTTTATATCGTATTTTACGTAGGTATCATATTTGAATGGAAATTACAAACATTACCCTATCTCCGAGAAATATTGTAGATGTGCGTCATTCAACTTTTAGTACTAGTGTATAGTGGACAGAATAGAACTCATCTATGTGATTCCAACTTCACTGATCTTATAATTTTATGACTTATATAACCATTTTTTATATTATAAAGTTTACAATTTTGATCTAAATACGATACAAAAAAGTGTCATAAAATACATTAAAGTTCTATAAACTTTAAATTTTATAAAATTGTTAATAAAAAATTTAAAAAAAAATTGTACGGTTCAAATTAAGCTTTAAATTGTTAAAACAAAATGATGAATTTTGCTCCATAAAATGGACTTTATTATTATTTCAAAAAATTTATTGATAAAATAATATTTTATTGTTTAAAAAATTAATAAAGTGTTTAATTTTTATGAAAAGTGACATAAATATCTTATTTTTACATAGAATGACATAAATATTTTTAATAAAAATAAAATAAAGAAAATATCATAATGAAACAAACAAAATAACTTTTATGATATAATTAATCATTGTTAAATCTTGTTGGTGGAAGTTCTTACTAATATGTTCAACGTTTTATTTTTGTATCATGTTTGTCGATAACTATAGCATTACAATGTCTTAAATTATGTGTTTCGTTTGCCAAGTTAACATAAAATCTAACCAATATTATTGAATGTCTTATTTTTAATCACGTTTGTGTTTCTAATAAATACTTTGCATATAAAATAAATCTAAAATTAGGTTAATTATAAATGTTTTAGGAAGAAAAATAATTAGACGTTTAGAGAAATTGTATTATAAAAAGGATGAAAATATTTATAAAAGATTATATATATCCACCTTGTTGGTAATGGTTCGATAAAATTCCAACAATTCAAAATTTAACTAATTCAGTTTGATTTATATATTTTTTTATTTTCATTTTTCAGACACATAGATCTTATGGAGTTTTGGGACCTAAGATAAAATATAAAAATAAAATCTTAAATATTTTTTATATATTCAAAGTTACATAAAAATTAATCAATGATTTTTTTAGTTAATAAAACATTAAGTAAATAATAAAAATTGATAAATATAGATTACAAAATTTTACTTTTGTGTGAAGTAATATAATAATGAATTAAAACTTTATTTTGAATCTACTAGAACTGATACGCTTTTTTAAGAAAATTTTAAAATAAAATAAAAAGTTTGGAATTTTCTTTAAAATTATACCATATTTATTTGTTATTATTTTGTATTATCTTAATTAATTAAAAAAATTGAAGATTATTAAGCAACTTAAATACAAAAACCATTTAGAAAATGTATGAGTATTTTTACCTTGTGTAATAAAATAAGTTCAAACCTTAAATAGTATATATATTATATTATATATAATTAAATTGATCATAAAATAACATGTTATTTGTACATCATGTATACATATATATGTATATATTTTACATAATATATACTTATTTATCGACAAAATACACATAGATTACGTATACAAGGATGAAATATCTTCGAAGCTACACGAGACTATAACTTCGATTAAATTTTTTATAAAAAGATTAATTACATGTATATTTTAGCATTAAATAAATATTTTATTTATAAAAACATATCGTGTCTAATTTGTGTGTGAATATTTTGATATATCATTGAACATTTTAACAATGTTTAGCATACGTGTGAAAAAAACTGATAAATAAATTCCGAGTGAAATGTTATTTTTTCATGTATTTGATAAATATTAATTAGTTACACATCAAAGTGACTAAAATAATTAAACATGAATATTTTTGTTCATATAATTGACAAATATTAATTAGTTGCAATATATATATATATATTAAATTAATACGATATAATTTAAAAATATTTTATATATTTAAATTTAATTCATGATAACAAAATGTTAGTATAAAAAATTATATAAATAAAAAAAAATAAAACATGTTAAGAAACTTCAAACTAAAGTTTTTAAGGTTTTTCGTTATTTATATCGTCAAAAATTTTTATATTTTGTTTAATTCGAATTTTTAATTTTATCTAATATTATATTATTTCATATTTTATTTTATTTAATATTTTTTAATATTTTTTATTTATTCTTATCAATATACAAAATTGAATTATTTTATATTTTCAAGAAAATCCACAAAATAAAGTTTAAAATCTTAAATCATATCTTATTATTTATATTTTAATACCATTTTTTTTAATTTTAGTTTTTAATACTTATATATGTGTGATATTAATACTTATCAAATTATTATATTTTTTATATTTTTATTTATGTTAGATAATTTTTTTATAAGTTATAATACTCTAGTTTTATTTCTCTTATGTAATATTACATGAAAATTTTATATTTGATTGAGAATAGCCTACCTAGCTCTTAGTATCTTACCATATCCATATCATGTTATATTTTTTACTTCTAAATCTTTAAATATAATTTTCTATTTTGTATAAAAAAAAGTTATACTTCAATCCCTCTTAAAATATATTTCTAGCTCTAATCCTATATATATATATGTATATATGTACAAACTATGTAAAAATTAACTTGATATATTTAGGTCAATTTTATTATGTATAATATATACATGGTATTCTCGATCTTCAAATCTAATCAAACTAAATGTCAAAAAGTATTCATCTTTTTTTATTATTAGTTAATAGCATCTAAATAGTTATTCTAATAACTAAATATTTAATAACAAAATTATCTAATAATAATATCATTATATTGTAATGATTTATAAGTAAAATGTAACTATTTATAACCTTTTTTAAATTAAAATAAAAATATATGTCGTAAATGGTCCTTAATTATTTAAATATATATTTGTAAATCAAAAATCGATGATATATGTTTAAAGTTTAAAAAATTTAAAAATTAAATCGTATAATTTAAAAATTTAAGAACGTATGTGTAAAATTTTAAAAATTTAATAATTAAATTATACGTTTTAAAAATTTAAGAATTTATATATTAATTTAATTAAATTTATTATTAATAATACACGATCTATTTCTAATTAAAATGCCACACTTTAGTATTAGATTATATTGATAACGAATGTAATTCTATCTTTTTTAGCCCCTAACCTATCATAAATTATAACTGTATTCTAAAATGGATGATATAGATTAAAATGTCTTTGGTTTTATCGTTTTTTTATTATTTATTTATAAAAAAGCCGATGTTGAAAAAATAAAAATATTATTATACAAAAGGATCGGAAGTCAGAACTGTACGGCATCAAAAGGGTACCGTACAGTATTTGAGTAAGATTCTCTTCGGTTTAAAATGATTTGGGTAGCTATCAGCGTAGTTATTGCCACATGATACGCTCCGTAATTAAAGAGGAATGTTAGTTTTATTAAAACCCAAATTCGGACATATTTTTGGGGGTTCATGCTATTTTTTTCTTGGTATTTTTTTAGGTAGATTTTTAAGATATCATAAAAATACAGGGATTTAATATAATTTATTATTAATTTATTTATTTATATATATATATAATAATATATATGTGGTATATAGATGATATTTTTAGAATTAATAATATAAAAATATCTTCGAAATATTGTTACTATATATGTAAAAAATTATAAATTTAAAGATAAATTCTACTAAATTATTACATTTTTTTAATGAGGTAAAAAAATATAAGAATATTATTAAATTAAAAAATCTTATTTTTTACTCTATAATATTTATATTGTATTATATAATATATTTATTAAGAAGATGAATTATTTATTGGTTTTTTAAAATCGTTCTACCATTTTGTAAAATAATGTAAATTTTTGTTTTTTTTTTGTCTTTTTCCGAGAGTAGTACCATCAACTTATATTGTTTAGTAGAAAATTTTGTTTTTGTTAAAATGATTAACAACTCAAATGCTTTTATACGAGTTAGGCTCATATATTAAATGAATTTTTTTATCGATAATTTTATATAAATATATTTAATTATATATAGGACTTTATTTTAAGTAGGCATTAAAATTATTAAAATACTTATAGATAGTTTTTTCCTACTACAATAACCTAATTTTATATAGAAAGTGACATCAAAGAGGGCCACATGCCCTCATTGTGTTGTTGTCAACTTCTTCTTTGTCAAAGTTTTTCTTTTCTTTTGTCGTCCGAAAATTACTTATATTTTATTTTAGGGCCTAATGGTAATGTTTGTCAAAGCTTGCAAGCTTCCTTCTCTCTCTCTCTCTCTCGTGAATCCGCCACTCCGCCCTTTTAATATTAGAAAAATATGGAAAATAAACAAATTATTTTTATTCACAATAAGTTATTATAAAATAATAATTAATATAATATTTATTCATTAATTAAAATAATTAAATTAAATTTTTCTTTATTATACTAGTTATAGTTTGACATGCATATATGTTGCCTAATTATAATTTAGTAAAACAATATAGTTTTATTATTGTTATATTTTATAAAAAATAAGTGGGAAGGTTAAATGTTATTTTTAATTAATATGACTCATTGAACTATATAACTATAACTATATATAAAAATACTTGTTAGCGATGAATCATGATCAGATCTACGTTGTTAGATGAAACTTATTGGCACTTGTGAGTCTGTGACTACTAATTATAATATATAATATTTAGTAAAAAAACTAGTATGTACTTAGAGTTACGTCTAGGAAAACAATAAAAAAAACATATTCTCCCCGTTTGATTTGAAATATCTATGACAAAATTATATATATATATAATGATTGAATCTTAAATCTTTTTTAATCGATCTGTTCATTGAATATGTATAATGCGAGAGTAATTTAAAAAATTTACTAATTATGTTTTTAAAAAATAAAAATTTTACTCTGAAAATAATAAAAATAACTTTAATAGTAGAACCATGCATCATATTTTATTAATAAAAAAAATTCACCTTGTTTATAAACCTGGCTTTTTATTACAGAGATAATAAGCTGAAATTTGTGGATCATAAGGCCTTTGACTTATCTAATTATCTGCCAGTTGTCACAATCTTTTACGTACTCTTTTCAGAGGATTTTGTTTTTCGTTTATTTGTTCGTTGAGAGCAAAAGAATGTGGTTAAATCATATGTGTGTTTGGCTGTTAATTACCAATCAAATTAGAATATAAAATTCTATGTTAAAATATAATTATAGTTATTTAAATATATAACCTAAAATAAAAATAATAAATCTAATTGTCACACCAGAATTATATATAATGAAGTTATTAATTATTTATAATTTTGAATTTCTTGATTATTTTCAAACTATGTATGCTATTTCATAACACAACAAAACAATTAATAATAATGCATGTGAATTTAATTCGCCCATTAAAAGTATGGATTATCTGATCTTATTTCAATCGGCTCGAAAGCTTAACTATATATATTCAGAGGAATTTGACATGATTTTATTTAAATAATTTTTAAATCAAATTCAAGACTAAATATTTTTACCTAAGTCAACTGGTTTATAGTTAGAATGAATATAAATTTTATAAAATATACACATTTGATAATTTTATGACATTATCTTTTGATTTTTTGCATATTTTAAATGGCGACACTAATTTAAAGTTTTATTTTAATTTGAAAAATTATAATATTATCTAGCCAAACCTAATAAAATGGTAAATAAGTCCTATAAAATCGGACCTTATCCCAACTTGAACATGAAGTTCTGAGTTTCCGCTCACCCAATTTGTCAAAATTTGCAAGCCTAAATAATATAATAATTTTTTAAAGTTAATTAATAAGGAAGTTTCTAGCAGCATTATATATATTATTTAATCTAAACATATTTCTCTCCTTACATTTTATTAAAATAAAAAAATGTATATTTTTGAAAATGATGATGGGTAACATTTTTTACACATGAAAGGGGTTATTTAAGTTTGGTTATTATTAGATTGTGTATTATAAAATTTTATTATTGTTATAAAAAAATAAATATATTTAATCTTATAATTATTAAAAATAAATATTTTTTAATTTTTAATACTAAATTACATTTTAAAGATGTATGAGCAATTAATACAAAATCATCATATAATATATGTATATCTTTAATGTGAATAAGAAGTACAAGTACGTGCTGACGTGTTAAGAAAAAAAATGAACTACCTAATTGCAACTGAAAACAATCATTTATAAATACAGAGATGTGCTTTTTAATTGTCGTATATATATATAATTAAGAATGCAATAACTCAGAAAGAGAGAGAGAGAGAGATCAGCAGAGATGGCTGGAGATGGAGATATGGGTGGTTCAGGTTCTCTTGAAGAAACGCCGACCTGGGCTGTTTCTATATTCGCTTTGTTTTTCTTCGTCCTAACTTTTTTGATCGATACTGCTCTTCACCTTCTAACTAAGGTATGTATGTTATTATTTATTTCTTAATATTAAATCCATCTAACTAATAATTTTTGTTGTAAAATTAACGAATTAATTAACTTTGATGATTTCAGTTTTTGCGGAGAAGAAAAAGAAAATCTCTCAACAAGGCCGTGGAAAAGTTCAAGTCAGGTTAATTAGTCAACTTAATTAATTAAGAACACATGATTGCTCGATATATTTATATCTCAGCTGGTGTTCACAAAACCATGCATGTTATATATGTATATAATTGACGATCAATCAATTCATTCATAATTAATATGTAGAAATGATGAAGTTGGGATTCGTATCATTGCTTCTGACGATAGCTGAATCACCACTATCAAAAATATGCGTCAGACCGGAGGTGGCTAATTCTTTTCTACCTTGCAATGATCCTCCGGATCGAAAACCTGCTGTCTCGGAGTCTACTACTCAAGTTTTGGACTCCACTTTTTCTGACTCCATTTCTCCTCACTTGATAACCGTTGATGGTTATTGTGACTCTCAGGTTATTGACTTTATTTGCTATATATCAATCACATGTAATTTATTTGAGTCTTAATTAAAATACTAGCTACGTGAGTAATACTAGTAATTTAGATGGTAAAAATATTTTATTATAAATAAGAGCCATGAGATTTAGTTATGAATTAATAATATTTGTTAATAATATAATTTTTAAGTTGCATGAGGCCTTAAAAAAAATTATAATCCAAAAAATTAATCCATGTGAAGATACTTTATGAGTTTAAGCATAGAGTTATATTGAGAAATATTAATATATATATATATATATATATCATATAAATTTATATTTGTATCTTTTATATGATATTATCATAAATTATTTTAAAATTTTAAAAAATAATTATAATATTAACATTCAATAAGATACCTATATACGATTACGTGGTCAACATATCATATATATTTGGAGAAAAAAAAGTATCTTATATTTGTTACGTGAAAGATGAAAATCATATATTTGCATAAAAGTTAATAAAATTGATTTTTTTTAATTCAATTTTAATTAATAACCACTATTTTAATTTTAATCTTTGTGAGTCCATACTTCTTGTTACTTTTATTGTTATTGTTATTATTATTAATATTTTTGTAATAAAATAAATCAAAAAGGTATATATGATATGAATTATTGATTAATTTTCAGGGGATGGTTTCTCTAGTGTCAAGGGATGCGATCTTGCAGCTAAATATCTTCATCGCTGTGCTAGCTGTGTTTCATGTCCTTTACTGCATACTTACTATGTTTCTTGGAATTGCCAAGGTTGATTTTCCTTTTTTACATTCAGTTATCTCTCCCTATTTCTTTTTAAATTACATAAAATTTATATTTATAAAAATAATAATTTCTTAATACCTGAAAAAAATTTAATTAAATAAAAATCAATATTTAACGAGTTTAAATTAACTTAATTTAATTTAAATAATACATAATTGTAAAAAAATTAAGCAAAAGATTTTTTTAATAAAAATATATAAATTAAATATAAAAAATCATATTTCTTTTATTATAAATTTTAGGAGGTTTCCTAAAATTTGTTTTTTCTTCAGTTGTATCTCATGTTTCATTTAAATAATTGTGAGGACGAGTACATGTCTTTCATTGAAGGTTCGATTTTTGTTGAGGTCGGAAATTTTGAACTAATAAATTATCAATAATAATTGTATTTAAATAGCAAAAAATTAACATACAATTTCTTTATATTTATTATACAATTAGATATAATAAAATTAAAATTTGAATAGATATTACATCATATTCAAATTCTTTATTTCATTATTTTAACATTGTAATATAATAATATACCAATATTAAGAAAACTAAGTTTGAACTTATCATTGTATGTAAATGTTGTTTTTAAAAAAATATTATTGCATTAGTTATTATTTTATGCAACATAATATTATATTTTTATAATTAAATTATTAATATAACGTTTAAAATATTATTTTTAATGAAAACTCATTAAATTTAACCATAAATTTATGCAAACGTATAAGATTGTTAAAAGATATTATAGGAGTTTGGGGATTGGAGAATATATAAAGTCCAGGTTGATTCCTAACCATTCCGCATGTGGCCATAAAATAAAAGTTTTAATTTTATGAATGTAATTATTTTTATTATTATTATAAAAAAATATAAATTATATATTATTTTTATAATTTATTATATTTTAATATTATTATTATTGATATAATTATAACAAATAAAAAATTTATTACAATAATAAACATTTTTATACCATTTAACATTATTTTATGCTTCCACGTGATATTGTTGGTATATATTTGAAGCCTGATTCATAGAATACCATATAATTGATATAGATATTATTTGTAATAAATAATAAAATAGATAAATGTTGAGATAAGTAATTAGAAATCATACTTTAAAAAATATGAAAAATATTGATTTATCAATGATGTTTGTTTATTAATTGTTAAACCATAAATTCTAACTTAAATCTTAATATCTAAATCATAAATATTAAACCTTAAAATTTAAATTCTAAATCTTAAAAACTAAACGTAAAAGCTAAACCTTAAATCATAAACCTAAAAACATGAATCTTAAATCGAATAAATTTAATGTTATTTTAATATATATATATATATATATAAGTTTTTAATTTTTTAAATATATTACTTTTATCTTTTTTATTTATTAAACATGTTATTTTTGTCCTTTTTTTATTATTAAGTATAAATATCTACTATATTTGATCTTTTATTCTCATATTTTGCATGACCAATTTTACAATTCTAGTATAATACTGGGCAATATCATTTTAGATTTTTTGTTTATGATTTGGGAAGAATTAGTTCTTTTATTTGTATAGCCTGTAATTTAGTCCTTTTAATTATTAAAAATAAGTTATAAAAGAACAAATGTTACTTAAACACCAATATTTTAATATTTTATCATTTCATCATATTTTTGGATTTATTAGATTATTTTATGTATTTTTCTCCTAACACAATAAACTCAATTCTTTTAATTTTTGTTATTTTTTTTAACTAAATTTGAATTTTTTGCTTTTTTTAACTCTTAAAAAATGCATATTTTTCTCAAATGATTGATGTAAACTCAAATTTATAAATAAAAAATTCAAGTTTGTTTTTTATCATCATCATCCTTCTAATATTTAAAAATTTAAATAATATTTTTTAAACTATCAATAATATTAAATAACACCTGCTGAGAATATATAGATTAAATGAAACTTAAAGCTTAATCAAAAAGAATATTATGATCTTTTATCCAGCATAATATTATAATAATATTTTTCTTGATTGTATGCGATGGATTTTCAATTTCCTCGTTTTTTTTACCATTTAATTGCTAGATAATATTTTAATAACATGAGTTTAATTTTTGAACCACTCTTATAACACATATTCAAACCTTAAATATTTGTAATATTATGAATATATATTCGATGCTTATTCTTAGTATTTATTTTACACTAATAAATATGTCTTTTTATCCTTTTGTATTTATCAAATTTTTTTTATTAAAAATACATGTTTAATATATTTACTAGCGTGGCCAAAAATATAACCCGTTCAAAAAAAAAGAAGATTTTTTTTTAAATATTGATTTTGTATATATATAGAATTAGTAGTTTTGTATAATAAATCACGCTGTCATTTTGATTTTGATTTTTTTATTTTTTTATCAACAACTGAAAGTGAGTGAAGTTGGGTGAAAATAAATGTCAATTGTGAACAGATGAGAAAATGGAATGTGTGGGAGAAAGAGACGCGAACCCTGGAGTATCAAATTGCCAATGGTAATAAATAACTCATCAATATCCTTTAATTTAACAATCACCTTTATTTTTATTTTTTCATGCAAAAATAAATTGTTATTTTAATTTTGATGACTTTCATTTTCAATGCCTACTTTTTAATTTTATTTTATACATGCATCCCAGGGCATCCCAGGTAGCCTTTTATAATTTTATAATAAATATATATCGATGTACATGTTTATGAATTAATATTAAGTACATCTTTAACTTTGTGTGACCAGTAACATTTTCTTTTAAATATATATATATAATACATAATGCATGGTTGAATAAGTTTGGGCTTTACAGATCCAAGAAGGTTCCAGAATAGCCACCAAACATCAGTTGCAAAGCGACATTTGAAGTTCTGGAGTAAACACCCACTCTTTCTTTGGCCTGTGAGTAAACTGGCAGTTGCAATATTCATAATAGCACTACTTTAAGGAAGCCAATTAATTCTATTGTATGTGCCACTTTTGGCGTACCAATAAATATGTACTTACAAAACGTTGGTAGGAGTTGCTGAAATGAGAAGAAAATTAGCTTAATTAAAAAGTGAAGATTTTTGTCTATTTGGTTGCGTAGTACATATACTGATGTACAAAAAGTGGAACATGTGATTTGAAGGTGTATTAAGACTAATAATTAAGTTGCGTTTTCCTTGAAGGCCTGCTTGGTCAGACAATTCACAGGATCAGTGGTTTCCGAAGTTGATTACCTCACTCTTCGAAATGGGTTCATCAAGGTACTTGATTAAGAGCTTATATATACGATAATGTTTCATGATCATCTATCTATGTTTAAACTTATACTCTGCTACCACACAGGCCAATTTTGCAGAAGGCAGCAACTTTAGCTTCAACTTCCAGAAATTCCTTGCCAGGGCTTATGATGATGATTTTGAACAGGTTGTTGGAATCAGGTAATTTATATTCACCAATTTCTAAAACAATGTGAAACCACCATTTCCATTAAAATGAATTCCTTTATATATGTAGTAGGCATTGAGCTATATAAGTATTAATACAATGTCTTTTGGTACTCAATGTTTGCAGATTTTGGATTTGGTTTTTCTGCATTCTATTCATATTCTTCAGTGCACATGGTAAGACTAACTAGTGTAAAACCTTAATTCTCCAACTAACATAAAGAACCAAAATTTATTTCAATTAAGTTAACAAACAAATCTCTATATATTTATGTTTCTTTGCAGTCTTCTACAGCCACTACTGGCTACCTTTCATTCCCCTAGTGGTACGCATAGCTACATTATCTTCATAAAAAATTGTTTGTGTATTTTTGGGTCGAACCTGTATATGCATCTATGTGTCAATTAACCATGTGCCACAATGTATGTATTTTTTATGCATTGAAGATTGTTCTAATTGTGGGAGCAAAGCTGGAAGTGATCATAACAAAACTGTGTGTAGACAACATTAAGCACAATCCAGTAATTCGAGGAAGTTTCACGGTCAAGCCTAAGGATGATCTTTTCTGGTTTGGTCGACCTCATTGGCTTCTTCATCTTATCCAGTTTGTTCTAATCCAGGTGTGTATGTTAAAGTTATAATAGACTTTTTCAATTTACTACTTTTGTATGCATATGTTGCTTCACTAGTTATTGACCGAGTTATTGAATGCAGAACTCATTCCAGTTGGCATTCTTCACTTGGACTTTGGTAGGTATCTTAAAAAATTAGTTATTAATAAAATTTTAAAACGTTAAAGCTGATAATCTCAAATTGGCAACAGTTTGCTTTTGGCCAAAAGTCTTGCTTCCATCGCAGAACAGAAGATTTAGTTATTTCAATTACAATGGGAATTGCAGTTCAGTTACTTTGTGGCTATGTTACCTTACCTCTTTATGCACTTGTTACTCAGGTATAATCAACTCGTTAGAGTTCAATTCAATACAGTTCTGTTCAAGTATACAAATTCAGTTCAATACAGTGTGTCAAACATGCCCAAACTACTTAAGAAAATACATGTATATCTAGTTTTTGCCTAATGTGACAATGTGGTGAAAATTAACAGATGGGTTCTGGAATGAAGACAGCAGTGTTTACTGAGAGAGTAGTTAAAGGCCTTAAAAACTGGCGAAAGAATGCGAAGCGAAGTATCTCGAAGAGCAGCAAATCCACTTCAAGACAGTGTTCAGAAAGTGAATTTTCAATTTCAGATTCAGATCATGAACAAGTAGTTCCAGGATTCACAGATACAGTAGTTAAAAGCCTCATGAACTGGTACAAAGATGCCAAAAGTAACAGATCAACTAGTAGTACAACTCATTACCATGATACAATCAATAATGAATACTCAGTTTCAGATGGTGAAAACACTTACTCTTCATCACCAAAACAAATAAAACGTCCGAGTTTGAAATCGATATTCAGTGATATCTCTACTATTACAGAAGCTCCTAATAGTTCTGAAGTGAAAAAAGGAGTATGTACTGCAGAAGTAGAAGAGGTTAGTTTGTCAAATACAGAAGCTAGTTATAAAATACAAGGAAATAGTTCCAAAGGAATTGCTAGAGTAACCTATGACGGCGAAATCTCCTTTGGAAGCAGTTGGAAACAATGGGAAAGTAGTAAGGGAAGTGAAGAAATTAGTTCAATTGTTGAAGAAGATGCATCTGATATATCGCCCAACTTCAATGAGCCTGATATTAATATCATGTAATATTCTTTTGTATCAGTTTGGTTAATGAATGTGATTAATTTCATTCATTAATCAGAATACTATATTCATAAGGATGCATTACAGAATAATGATTTTGTCACATCTCTCTTTGCAACAAACTGGCAAAAGATCACATGTATGATGAATTTTGCTTGAACAAATCTTTTCAAAACTTGTTTTATAGAATTACCCTCCATAGATAAATCTTTTGACTGTTTTTTTGAACTGTTATATTATAACACAAATTTGCATAGATGTAACTTAGATGAAATAATATAATAAGTTTAATATGATTAACAAAATAATAATCTTTAATGAATCTATGATTTTAAATAAGAGGGATTAATATAAAAAATAAAATATAATACTACTTACATCTCATTAAATATATATTAAAAATGTATTAAATTTAAGTCTTATTATATTCATATTATTGAATTTCTAACGAGTTTTTTAGTAATAAAAACTTAAAAATTAAAATGAATGAGACCGTTTTATTTTCTGTTTTAACAGTGAGAGATATCAGTACTTGTTACACGCCCAAACTTTACAACACATAATTTCTAATTAATAAAGTTTTATTTTTTAAATAACATGAAATGAACGGATTTGAAAATGAATGAAAAAGCTTTTCCTAATAAGTTAAAAGTAGAAAGAGATAGGACATCAATGTACAGAGCATATATATTGGTTTGTTGATTTGTCCCTATGCTTATGAAATTAAATACAGACACAGCTGGTAAGACAAACTACAATTCTTTACAACTACTTGTCTAGTTGTCTTTTTCCCCAAAGAGAAAACCCTCAATTATTATGTAAGAATTAAGACCAGTTCTTACATAGCCTCTCATTGTAATGCAAATTGGTTTAATTTATTAGTTGATAGCATCACATAAAAGTACATTAGGTCCTACAGAGATAAAGTTACAGACTATCCACATAATAATGAATATTTATTAAAGTCCATCAGTTTTGTTTTCGTTATATTAGTATTATTTCTGATATTTTGAAAGCACTTGGTAATGGCATCCCACATGCCACGTTATGCCAGGCTGCTGCCATATCATCTCACAACATTGTATATACCTTTTGCATTTCACCTATGATTCAATTTTCTTTTTTTTTTTTCATTTTTTAAAACTCACTGAGAATGTCAAAAAATGGAACAAAGATTAATATAAAAAAAATAACAACCAATTCAACAAGTAATTAAAACTACAATATCAAAGAATGTAATGAGTAATTTATTACACGTATAATTGATGTGAGACGATATCTACGTTATTTAATTATCTCAATTAAAGCTCTAATTTAAGGAGATTTAAAAAAAAAAAACCTAAATCAACAAATTAATTATGTATGTATATGCTTTATTTTTAGTTTTCTTTTCGAGTAATTTTTTTTACGTAGAGTAAAATATTTGAGGAGTTGAGTGATCGGGGTCCCAATTGATTTGGCAATATTGTTAGTTGAGACGTACTTGTGAATGAATTGATACAAATATATGTGTAGTATTAAATTTGGTTCTTGGTGTGTATCACAAGACAACCAACTGCATCCCATATTTTTCTGTTTATACTAGCGTTCTTTTGAACCAAAATTGATACTCTTAATAAGGTCATAAATATCACATATATACATTTATATTAATTGTGATGCGACACATGTTATGATTTTTTTTAAAACAAATTATTTTATAATTTTTAAAATTATTAAAGTAGTTGATTCTAAATAGTTAAATGGTGCTGCTAAATGTTTTTTCTAGCTTAAACACAACCATGTTATTTTTTTCTTTTCAAAAATAAAAGAAAATATTATATGATCAGTTAATTATGAATACAGCTTTAGAGGGAAAAAAAGTAGTTATAGGGAATTGCATCTATTTATTTATCTTAATAATTATTTATTTTATACGCTTAAATAATAATTTATGTAATTTTAATTTAAAACATGAATAATTACGTAAGTTTATAGTAAATTTGAAATAACTCATATAATTAAATATTAAATTTAGAATAATTCAGATATATTTTGAATAAATTAATTATCTATATTGTTTTAAATCTATTATTTTATGTTGTTAAAATGAAATTAAATATAAGTAAAATAAATATAATAGTTTGTATAAATAAAATAAAATTTACTTAAAAAATACAATAATTTATTAATATTCTTATCGGTTAAATGTAATGATTGTTAACTCTTACCTTTATTATTATTTTTTTGTTGGTAATTTATATAATTAATTGGTTGAGAAATGTGGTGTTTTTTGCAAGTATTGTATAGGTAGCCAGCTCATTCCATCAAATTAAACCTCACCTCACCTCTCTCGTATCCCATAAATTTAAATCCCCTCGACATCCCAATTCTCAACTCCACAATCTTGAAGCATTACTACTCACTCAATCTATTCTCCACCATCGATCCCACAAAATGGCTTTGAAACCCATATCTCAAATTCTCATAACTCTCGTTCCATTCCTATTCCTCTTCCTCCAATCTCAAGCACAATCAGCCCCAGCACCTGAATCTTCTTCTTCAGGCCCTGTTAATCTCACCGGCATTCTAGACAAGAATGGTCAATTTACAACCTTCATTCGCCTTATGACTCAAACCCAAGTCGCCAATCAAATTGTAAACCAACTAAATAGCTCTACTGAAGGCATGACCATTTTTGCCCCAACTGATAATGCCTTTAATAATCTCAAACCTGGTACTCTTAATAGCCTCACTAACAACCAACAAGTCCAATTGATTCTTTACCATGTTCTGCCTAAGTACTATACTATGATTAGTTTTCTTACAGTTTCCAACCCTGTCAGAACACAAGCCACTGGTCATGATGGTAAACCTTATGGTCTTAATTTCATTGGACAACAGAACCAAGTTAATGTCTCAACTGGTGTTGTTGAAACTCAGATTAGTAATGCATTGAGACAAAAATTTCCTTTGGCTCTTTACCAAGTTGATAAGGTTTTGTTGCCTGAGGAATTATTTGGGGAAAAGTCACCAGCTTCGTCTCCTGAGCCGGAGAAAACTCCGGTGGATAAGGAGAGTCCTAAGAAAAAAGCTACTGATGGGCCTTCTTCAGCTTCAGAGGATCAGACTGGTGATTCGAGTAAGAAGAATGTTGGATTTGGATTTGTTGCTGGGCTATCGTTGATCAGTTTGGGTACTTTATGGTGAACATAAGTTCAAAGATAATACAGTGTGTTACTATTGTATAAGATTTAAGCTGTCACATGTGACCTTTTTTTTTTTCAAAAGAAAATCTCACCAAGATCACACTATCTTGATCATGTTGTTTTGTATTAATTAATATTCATTCTCGTTTGGAATTTTTTTTCCTTCTTTTTTTCGATTGGATTTGGATTGTAATTTATGAGTTTCAAATGGTGTTTTTATGTTTTAGGTCATTTTCTTCGTATATATGCAGTGAACTTTTTTATGGAAATATAAATGAAAAGTAAATTTGTTAAAGCGTGCATGTATCTCCGTGAGTTGAAAAACAGAGAAGATAATTTAGGGAGCGAGCAGGATGGAAATAATTTTCGAAGTATTAGTCTTCTCAAGTTAGTAGGAAAGTATTCAGATACGCCTTTGATCGAACAACTATGTAGTTTTGGTGTCTGTGAGCTAAGTAATTATTTCTCGTGGTTTATTATGTTAGAAAATTTAGATCAAATGATATAATCACAAATTCTCACTCACAATACACTCCTTAATAGAATATCAAATAACAGAGAAATAGAGAATAAATAACACAAAAATTATAGTGAAAACTCCAAATTGAAGAAAAATAACTTTCGTTGTCAAAAGACAACCAAAGAAAAAATTCACTATATAGAAAATTGTTACAACCACACTCTCAATGATTTTCTCACACACCCAAAAGACAAAAGCAATTATAAGCCCAAACGAATTTTCCCACAAAATTCTCTCACTCAAAAACTTCTCATAGATGATTAACAATGAAGAAATGAAGCCATATTTATAGCCTTTAAGTTCTCATTTCATATGCCAAACATTTTTTCATTCAACAAAATTAGGTTACCTAATTTTCATATTCTTTATTCAAATAAGGTTAGACGCCTCCATCTTTGACAATATGTTAAACCACATTCCATGGATTTTTTTCTAAATTAGTCACCTCTTATTTTGACTAACAAATCTAATATTATTTTTAATCCATCAAAAGAATCTCCACCTTAATTAAAAATAAACATAATTACCACTACAACACTGTCTACTCCAATAGTCACAATTCTCTACATCGAGAATTATCATATTCTACCATAAAAAGTACACCCACTTAGAATTAATCACCAATTCTAAGAATTTCATATCGGCTCATGTCGAAAAAAAACTTGCTGAAATTTATGGTGAAACTCTCACACTTGGTTTTCCCGAGAGTTCATCAGCCATCAGCATCCTTTCCACCACACACCTTGCATCTATATCAAGTCAATGCCCGTGTGCAAACTTGTGGACCCGCTACCAATAATACACCCTATTTCATGGCAATATTTAGAGACTAACGACATGCTATAAGGATGTACATGCTCTTTTCAAATAGCATCACTATAGTCTTTGAAAACAGACATACTATTAGCGTCACCGTCGGTATTTGAGCTTCTTGTCGAATTAGCTCTACCCTTCGGACAATTTCTTTTGAGGTGCCCAAATTGTCCATACCCTCAACACACTATCTTCTTTTTCATGAATTTGCTTTTCTTTCGGTTGTCAACTACCAATGCTGAGTTTTCAAGCGAAACATTTCTTCCACCACTTAACCTTTTTTCTTCAGAAAATAGCTTGCTAGTAACTTCTGAAAAAATTATTTTCTCCTTTTCATGAATCAAGATAGGTTTCATGTGATCATAAGAAGATGGAAGAGACTAGATTAACCTTAAACCTATATCTTCATCATCAAGTTTAACTCTAATGATTTACAGTTCAGATATAATACTATTGAGAACACTGAGATGGTCAGACATAATAGTTCCTTCATTCATACGCAAAGTATGAAACTGCTCTTTCAGATACACCCGATTTGAGACGTCTTTTTCCTGATACAATTCTTCAAGCTTTTCCCAAAGTTCTTTGGCCATAGATATTCCATGTTGCAAGAATATTTTTGGCCAAACAAAGCCGAATTGTACTTACAGCTCTTATATCAAGATCTTTTGAATCTTCATCACTTATATTGGTTTTACTGGACTCAATACCAGTAACAGGGGCTAGTTTCCCCTTTAATGCCTTGTGTAACCCGTATTGGATCAACAAATCTTGGACTTGTACTGGCCACAAGCCAAAATTGATTCTCCCATCAAATTTCTCAATGACAATCTTGACTTCTGATATTTTTCCTTCTTTCTTTGAAACTGGCTTTGATACCAGTTGTTAGGAAATTTGGGTCAAATGGTATAATCACAAATTCTCTCTCCCAAGACCCTCCTTAGCATAATATAAAATAACAGAGAAATAGAGAATACACAACACAAGAATTATATTGGAAACTTCAAATTGGAGAAAAATAACTTTCGTTGTCAAAAGACAACCAGAGAAAAAATTCACTATGTGAAAAATTGTTACAACCATACTCTCAATGATTTTCTCACATACCCAAAAGACAAGATCAATTACAAGCCCAAGAGAATTTTTCCACAAAATTCTCTTACTCAAAAACTTCTCATATAAGTTTTTCTCTATTTTTTGGATGATTAACAATGAAGAAATTAAGTCATATTTATAGCCTTTAAGTTCTCATTTCATATGCCAAACATTTATTCATTCAACAAAATTAAGCTACCTAATTTTTCTATTCTTTATTCAAACAAGATTAGACACCTCCATCTTTGACAATATGGTAAGCCACATTCCATCAATTTTATTCTAAATTAGGCACCTCCTATTTTGACTAACAAATCTAATATTATTTTTAATCCATCACAACAATATGTACACGAGTTTTATTCGTTTCCATAATTATATGAATTATTTAATTTATAAATAAAAGATAAATTTTCTATTTCCATTTAACTTAGTATTAATTTATTCTTTATCATTTTCATATCAGTTAACTATTTTTAGTTAATATTAATATTATATCTTAATGAAATAAATGTTTTAGAAAAAATTGGGTTAGATCGAAAAAAAAGTTTGTATTAGGTAATAATTTCACAATTTATTTATTTTAAATTTAACATAAATGTTAACTAAAATATATAATTTATGAATAATTGAATACATATAATTCATATTAATAGAAAAAACTTAAAATAATAAATTAAAAATAAATGAAAACTTTTACTATAAAATAAAACATTGTTGAAAAGAAAAGGATCCTACAAATATTGAGTTTTTTTCTCCCTTTTTCTTTTATAAAATGATGACAATTCTTACACGATCAGCATTTTGTTCGTTTTATTTCTTATTTTTGTTAATGAGCATTTTGTTTGTTTTAAACTATGGGCGTTTGATCGTGATATATTATATTTTTTAATTTTTCACAAAATTCCAAATGTACGAGAGAAGTGTTTTTTTTTTTCCTCTCTCCATTGAGAGAAGATCTTTAAATCTTTATCTAGTGATATATAAATGGTGGGCCTACGTTAACAGCAGATGACATAGGGCCAATTACAGATTGGGCCATTAAGCCTGCGTAGCATGTAATGCAATTTCTTGGTTCCTACTCTTTCGTAGAAATGTGAAGAATGCCCAAACTAAAACCTAAACGCTAAACCCATGAACAAACGAACCCATTTTCTCTTCCCTACACAGACAACTCTTCTTCACGCCTTAAACCCCATCTCTTCTTTACCCGATACCTAAACCCTCCTTGTTTCGTACGCTAAGGTGAGCAATAATTCGATTTGGTATGCTTTTTGTTGAATCTTATTTTACTCCGATCTTTATTTTTCTGTATTACTTTTGTTTTTCTATTTGATACCTTATAAACCATTGAATGGGAAAAATATTGTCTGGGTCTTGCATCTTCAACGTTGTTATCGATCTACTTGTAATGGGTTTTTCATTTTCCGGTTCATGCCAAGCTGCGATATTTTTCTTTATTTTGTATTACTTCTTTTATTTCTATTTGTTATGAGTGAAAGAAAATAGTGGATTAAGAATTGTTTGCCCGATCTGATGGTTCGGTATATTCAGTTTCTTTGTTTATCATAGTTGAAACGACCCAAAATTTTGAAAAGACTACGATTGGTATTGCAATGCTCTGTATTGAAGCGGTCTTCTAAGAGTTGAATACGTTCTTTTTTTCTTTTTTTCTTGGATTTAAGTATATCATACTATTTACATTTTCAATATTTTCTATGCTATTAGTATTAACTGAAAAAGCAGCAAATTTCTTACCCATTTATTATGTTTAGCATTAACAGCGGTTTAAACAATTTTGAGCTGCAGGGACATTATTTCTTATTTGTTTTAGAAATTTGAAAGATGAACTTCAGCATCAAACCTCCCAGGGTTCCCAGTGGCGCTTCAGCTTTGCTTAAGGTCGGGATTCTTGGTGGTCTTGGCTTATATGCAGCTACCCACAGTCTGTACAATGTTGAGGGTGGGCACCGAGCCATCGTTTTCAATCGTATACTTGGTGTTAAAGAGAAGGTTGATTCTTTATGAAGAGTTCCTATTCAATGTCAAAAGAATTAACAAATTGCATTTGGATAAAATGACCTTTTAAAAATACATAACTACTGATGTGCTGTACTTTTCGTAGTGACTGAGTTATTCTCACATTGTATATGTTTCATTTTACCAATTGGGGGTCTTTTGAAATATACTTATACTACAAGTGTGATTGTTAAAATTGAAAAGGAAACCTACACTTACACTTGTTTCCCTTTGTTTGCTCAACTTGTTTTGTATTGTCTGAAACATAGTATGTGTATTACTTAATGGATGTGCAGGTCTATCCAGAAGGGACACACTTTATGATTCCATGGTTTGAGAGGCCTGTCATTTATGATGTCCGAGCACGACCCCATCTGGTCGAAAGTACATCAGGAAGTCGTGACCTCCAAATGGTAAGCAACATTTGCATTTTCATTGCATACAACTGTGGTCAACTTTGTTACTGGCTGGCAGAATGACCTAGGATATACATAAAAATAAAGTCTATAATTTGTTTACCACACAATTATTACCATACATTACCCAAACAAGCTACAAGCTGTATGCTTTTCAACTTACTGTTTTTGTGTACATTATATAAGTGGACTTTTTTTCTGCTCAGGTGAAAATTGGACTTCGAGTTCTCACACGTCCTCTTGCAGATCAATTGCCTACGGTTTATCGAACTCTTGGTGAAAATTATAATGAGAGAGTGCTGCCTTCAATCATTCATGAAACCTTGAAAGCTGTTGTTGCACAGTATAATGCTAGCCAGCTTATTACTCAAAGAGAGGTTCCTAGTAATCCTTGTCTTCAATGAAATCTTTTTTGAGTGATAAAGATGTTGATTTGAAGAGCACCTTGTTTCTTGTTCTTAGCAAAAAGGAGTATTTTTTGTAGTTTCACTTAATATTGCCCGATTTTGTTCTTGTTTGGGTTTTTAACATCATAATAATTGGAGACTTTGTTTTGTAATGCTTGAATTTCAAGTGTTGCTAATTGTAAGTTCACTTTATTCAATATAGGCTGTCAGTAGAGAAATACGAAAGATTTTGACTGAGCGTGCGGCGAATTTCAACGTTGCACTTGATGATGTTTCCATTACTAGTCTAACTTTTGGAAGGGAGTTCACAGCTGCAATTGAAGCCAAACAGGTTGCTGCCCAAGAAGCTGAAAGGGCAAAATTTGTCGTTGAAAAGGCTGAACAAGACAAGAGAAGTGCTATTATCAGAGCAGAGGTAAAATACAACCCAATAATGCTATTGTCCTCATCATCCAAGTTTCAGCATGATCCTTAGTGTGCTCCTTATTGCGTAACAAGTTTGAGCTCAGATTACTATTGCTTTTGGATTTTTTTTCCTGAAAATGTCTAAATACTGTTGTTTTGATTCGTGATGTTCCACTTCGCTAGGTTTTTATAAATAAATTAGACTTTTTTGTTTGGCAATAAAATTATACTTTTTTTAGATATTGGTGGTGAAGTGCATATCCAGATTATTCTCATATAAAAAAGTGCATATTAACATTGTTATATCACTCATAAGATACTAATTTTTAAGAAAACCAATCCTTTTGTTCAATTCTGAAGCGCAAACTTTTTACATTGAGGTTCTCAGGACCAGAATTAACTTCACATGCAATTGCTTTAACAATTTAGATTGGTATGGACATTAACGACATGTCAATAGATTTACATCAGCTGTTTCATTATATGTCACACCAAACGGTTACAAGATAGTGTTCTAAAGTAATGTGTCTTACATCTTATTTTCCCCACATTTACCAGGGAGAAGCCGCAAGTGCCAAGTTGATTGGGCAAGCCATTGCCAACAATCCAGCCTTTATCACTCTGAGGAAGATTGAAGCTGCTAGAGAAATTGCTCATACTATCTCAAGTTCAGCTAACAAAGTCTTTTTGAATTCTAATGATCTGTTGTTGAATCTTCAGGAGATGAATCTGGAAGTTGCTGGAAAATAAAAAACCCAACTTGGTCAAACCTTTAAGATGTTGGTTTTAAGATTGTTTATGGACCTATAAAGTTTAAATTCAAGTAGGGCAAGTTTTATTTGTCAGAAGTGCACCCTTAGAAACGAGTTAATTTGAGTAACTAGAGTGGGCAAGTAGTTGAAACTTGAAACTACCCAAGAGGCCAAGAAATAATTTGGTGAAGGCATGGTTTCGTTGGCACTTTATGGCTGCTTATTCTGATTTTTGTTTTGTCCTGAACCTTGATGTTTAGTTGGCAAGTTGCTCATCTGTTGATTATTTTGCGCAGGGTAAACATTTGAAGAAAATTTGATTTGATCATTTTGACAATTATGAGCAAATGAAGTGGCACCTGTTTGCACTTGAACACGAACTAATCAAAGTCTTTTGTAACTTAGGCGAATAAACAAATAAACATGATGCTTAGTACACCATCCCCAAAAGAAAAAGAAAAAAACTACAATTCAAGCTGTAGTAGAGGTTAAGCTTCACAAGAAGTGTTTGTAGCGGGCATTAGGTAACCTAACATTTCCAAATAAAATACCTAACATCACAAAAATTGCATCATAGCACCAATTGTTTTTAGCTAAACACAACTTGTTGGATTTTACAACAGAAATATGGTAAGAAGGTGAGCTACTTTTCTCATAATTCAAATGACCAACCAATGTTTTTCTCAACCAAGTTAGGACTAAAAAAACCTACATACTCTACGCCAAACTATATAAAACCCATGATTGAGTACCTTAACACACAAATCCACATTGAAATATTTCTTTCAACGCAAATAGTTTGCACCAAGTCTCATTTGGCCATGGCTTCCACCAGCTCATTCATCTTAGCCTTATTTGCAGCTTTTATATTTGTGAGCCTCGATGTAAGCTTAGCTCGCCATCTTCTCCAAACAAATCCACCAAATCTCCCAACCGTGCCTGGTTTGCCAATGCCAACATTGCCTTCACTGCCCCCATTTCCCACCATCCCAACTCAACCTCAACCACAGCCAAAATTGCCCCCTCTTCCCAGCTTTCCAACTGGACCAAATGTCCCAAAGGTGACCTTACCGCCATTGCCAGCTTTCATTCCTAAAAATATTCCCTCAATCCCTACAATTCCTTCCATACCATTTTTCTCTCCTCCTCCTTCAAACTAGCCCTTGAAGAAAGTGCATATCTGGTCTCTCTTTGTGTCTCTACTTCATGGAGTTCAATACATTATCTGGGTGTGTTTAATTAGTTAATATCAATTAAGCTGTATGATATATATCTACAGTTTTATATCATTATATCTGATTTGTTATAGTAATGTTCAATTTATTCATGTATAATTATTTATATTAATTTATGTATGTATGAGCCCTGAGAAGGTTCCATTTATATGTTTTTAAATTTTAGTGTATTTTTAGTTTATTGTTCCCTAAATCGTGATTTTTGTTACAATATTATTTTGATTTATATATTTATAAAACGAGTTTTTTTTTTCAAAATAGGTTCTTCAATATTAAAAAGCGTATAAATGTGTTTAAAATATATTGTTCAAAATTAGAAGGCATGCATTTGAAAAAAAGGATAAAAAAAAGTGCACTAAATAAAAGAGTGTTTAAATAAGTGATTCAAAATTCACAAATTTAATAATATGTAAATATATGCTCAAAATTAATAGCATTAAAAAAATAAGGCATGATACAAAATAATTAACATAGGTAAAGAAGGAGAGAATATGAAGTACAACAGGGTATAAAGACGTACAACAGGACACAAAAACGAATGTGATGGAATGTAATCATTTTGATTCTTTGTTTTTATAAAAATAAAGAAAGTGTAAAAAATGAAATGTGATCAACAAACGATACTAACAAAACATACAACATAATGTATGTAAGATTTTTTCGTGAAAAAGAGTAATGAATGTTTTTCTCTCCTTTCTATCCCACATCACTCTTGTTTACAAGGTTGTCAATTTTTCATGACTGTTCTAGACATGACAAATTCTTACAAGGATCTGATTTGAGACAAAAATTGAGATAATAAAATTTGAAATGAATAATAGGAAACATGGAATGAGAATACATATTTTATAGTATGAGGTGGGGGCAAGGATGAATGTTGTATTCGTCATCCCCTTCCTCGATATTATCTCTATTTTAATAAATATTAAAAATTTAATTTTTTTTAATTTTTTTATAAATTTAGTTACATTTAAGTTCTAACTAATCATAAATAATGTATTATATATTATATATTTTATCTTTAGATTTTTTATTCTATTAAAATATCGATAATTTTTTTCTTTTAAAAATTATTTAAAATATTTATTTAAATTCTAAAAATCTAAAATCTTATAATTATTTTAGAGTGACAAATTCTTAAAGTTACTTTGTCTTTGTCATTAGAACATTTTAGTTACTTAATTTTTATAAAAGATACATGCGTTACTCAATTTTTAAAATTTAGACATTTTAATTACATAATTATGAAATTATGTGATTAAAATATTATTTTTTATTAAAAAGAATAAATATATAAATGACATATTTTAATAAATATTTGGATCTTTTTTCGATTCTAGTTTCAAGATCAATATGTTTTTGTAAAAAATTTAAGTTAGAATGAAAAATTAATTTTAGATCATGCATGAAAAACGGAGACACGGTCATTAATCTCGTCAAATCTCGTTTAGAACGCTACTTGTTCATGTTAATTGCTATGCATTACCACATCCCATACATAACCAGCCTAACAACTTTTCTAATTTGGCATATGTTTACTGCAAGAGGGGGATTTTGGGGGGGAACTAGAAGGCCAAAAGTTAGAAAATATTAACGCATAAGGAAGAAAAAAAAAAAGGTTATGACATATGATAACGTGTGGACTTCGCGCATATATTTAGAAAAACGCGGAAAGCTTCTTTCATTTCAGAGGTGAATGTGTCATGTCATGTATATGATCCACGTGTTTTTCTTTTTGTTTTTTTTTTAAATCTTCTATTTATTCGGTGGCCACGTCACTATCTGTTGGAGGTTGATTTCATAATTTCATTAAATTAATTGTTGAAATTTGGAGCCTATCACCCCCCAATTAGACTCTCTTATCACATAAAATCTTCAACCATGCCCTTTCCACAAATTCATCGGACTTGGATCTAATTCAATTACAATATATATTCATATATCAATAGATCATAAGAGTCACCGACTCATTTTTCATGTTTTAAATATAAAACTATTCCTCTCTTAAAAAATATAAAATAATCATAAACTTATAACAATAAAATAATATTTTAATTAAATAATATTTAATATTAAATAAATTTAAATAATTATAATTTAATTTAAATATTAATAATTATAGATTTAAGAAAATTGAGGATAACATTATTAATAATCAATTATTAACAATGTAAAATCCGCATGAAAAATTTATAAATTAAAAAATAATTAAGTATTTTAATTTTATTTTAAAATAATTTTTTTTTAAAAATAAGTATCAAAGTTAAATTTTTTTTTTACATACATATAAGTGGTGAAACGAAATTATATTAATTCTTTATTTTTATAGAAATTTCTTTTGTTAAAAGTAGAGACAAAGTTAAAACATTATACATTTAAAATATGACATTAAAGTTACATGTTAAATATAACCTAATTTTCATAAAAATTATACATGTAAAATTACATATTTAATTAGGTGAGAAGGGATACATGTTTATTCACATTATATGTATCTTTTATTTCTTAAATTAATCGTTTGTTAAATTAGATTATATTTAAGGTGAAATAATATATTAAATTTAATTAATAAAAAAAATATATGAAATAATTATTATAAATTTTATTAATATTTTTTGAAAAAAAATCGCGAGATATTAAGTTTTTTTTATAATAAATATAAAAAGACAAAAACGCATAAAGATCACACAATTGATACGACCAAGAATAGTGACACATATACCAACGTCAGCACGATAAAGATGACCCAAATGCTGCGCTTAATTAATTAAAAAATGTGTAACAGCCGTTGACGTATAATCTATTACCCTTTCAAGTCACCTTCTTCTAATCTTCCTATTTTCTTTAATTTCTATATAAATATTCTCCTTCACAGCCATCCTCATCACTTACGTTCATACACTAACTCTCTCTCTACTCGTTTTTTTTTGTGTTTTATGTAATTTAAAAAAAAAACACTATGCAACAAGCAATTCCTTACAAATCATGGGAAATCCATCTCAGCCTTCCATCAGTAACTCAACATGATCCAGCGGTGGTGAGTGAAAGCAAAATGGTGATAAATGATATGGTAAGAGAGAACCCAGTGATGGTAATTGTAAGAAGAGGTTGCTGTATGGGACATGTAGTGAAGCATTTGCTATTGGGTCATGGAGTTAATCCCACTGTTTACGAGGTGGATGAAAAGGATGAAGATGGTATTACAAAAGAAATTGAATTAATCAACGGTGATGATCATGATCAGGATGAGAAAACAGTGATGAGAAATTGTAATTTGCAGTTTACAGCTGTGTTTATTGGGGGTAGATTGTTTGGTGGGTTGGACAGACTAATGGCTGCTCATATCACTGGTGAATTAGTTCCTCTTTTGAAACAAGCTGGTGCCTTGTGGCTTTGATTCTCACTGTTTTACAATTGCCTTTTGTTTTCCCTAATTTTTTTACCCAATATTTGATTTTTCTGGAAATTTGTAGCAAATTTTCATTTACTACAATAAAATCATCTGGGCAAATTTCAGCCATTAATTTAAACAATCGTAATTAATTTAAATTATATTTAATTAGATAATATTTAATATAAAATAATATAATAAATTTTTTTAATAATAAAAATTAAGAGAAATTAATACGAATAAATAATTGATTAAGGTAGTCACCGCCTAAACTCTTGGGTAAAAACAACATCAAGTTTACTGTCATAACGAAGAAATAATTCCAGAATCGCTTACTGTCACTAGCTTATAGCATTTTCGATTAAAAAAGAAGGATGGTTCTTTTTATTGTTCTGCAGAAACTTCGTTTTACTTTAATTTTATATGATGTAAATATATAATTTGGAAAAAAATATATATTAAAATACTAAACGAATCACTCGTTTGCTCATTAACCAGCAAACTTCTGGTACAAATTTGATACTGTGGGAGTTATTGCCACAATTTTCTGTTAACACGTTTATAGGAAATTTTAATAACTAACTGTCAAAAATATTTTAATAAATTTTAGTTGATATAGAATAAATATATTAAAAAAGAGATACATTTTAAATAATTTTTAAAATTTAATAATAAATAGATCGTAAAAAAAAATATGGTGTGTAAATAATCCCATCATTTGATATTTTAGTCACAATAATAATTTTATTTTATCTTTAGTGCTGTACAAATCTCAATGTATAAATTTTATATTAGTTTTTGTTGAAGCAAATCTCAATTAAATCACACGTATAAATTTTATATTTGTCCGTCTTTAAATAATTTATTATTAGAACTAATGTTTAAAAATTAATATAATATTTGTAAAATTGGTGTTCCATTAAAAGTAAATAAGATTACAAGAATACAAAGATGATGGAATTTTAATTAAAATATGTAGAATTTTCTTAAAAATAATATGATGGTTAAAAGAGCAAAGTGTTTTAGAGGTCAAATAATTTTTATTAAATAAATACATTAATTTTATAATTATTAAGTTAGTCATAAGATGCCTCTCAATTTTTTATAATGAATACTTTAATATCATTACTTATTAACCCAATATTATCTTTTTATTTATTATAAAAAATAAATACTTTTAATTTTATAATTTATTAAAATAATTAATTTTAATTCATCAAAAATATTAAAATGAATATTTATAATATCTAATTTTTATAAATAATTTAATTATAGGTAATTAATTTAAAAATTATGTAACTAAAATTTTTATTTATAAATAATAATAAAATTGGTGATTTTTTTCAAAAATTATGAGATTTTTTATACCTAATATAACAATTATAAAATTAAACTGTTTAAATTAAATAATTAAAATATAATAGTTTCTAGTTATCAAGGTTAAAATTCCTTTTGTTATCAAATATCGTTTAATAAACAAACAAAACAAATAGTTAGCACGCTTAAAATGACGTCATATCAATGTAACACTCGTAATCTTGTATGTATGTCGAATAATTGAGTCTAGCCCTTTAGCTTTCGTTTTACTTAGACAGCCCATAATATTTGGGCCGTCTGTATTTACCTTGTAGGCGGGCATGGAGACAGATTACTTTCTTTGTCACCAATTGTTTTTGCTAACCATCCCACGAAGCTTATATATAATTTTTCAACTTATACATTTTTGAGACTTATATACCCATGATTATTTAAATAAATAATATCAATTTTTAAATAAAATAAATCTAATAATATATATATATTCAGTAACAATTAAATATTTTTTAAAATTTTAATGATTATTCATTAATTTAAGTTTTTATATTTTTTAACATCTATATCTTTAAATATTTTAATCTAAAAATCATTGTAAAATTTTCAATATTTTTTTCTAAATTTAAATTTTAAATTTTAAATTTTAAATTATATATATTGATACGTTGGATGACGTAACATGTTAAAAGATAGTTACGTATTCTTTCATAAATTTTAAATCTTAATTAATTAAATCTTACAATTTTAATCCAAAATTAAAAGAATACTTGATTGTTGTTAATTTAAAAAGCAGATGGATGAATCTTAACTCCGGCTGAACTACAGGTGGCATAATGCCTTAATCTCGTCCACTTATTCATATCCTAAAGGCTATAGTTTGTCACTTTGTCCCCACCTCGGCGCTGAGTATTACTTTAAGGTGGCGTTTGGTTCGTGGAATGGAATCGGAATCGGAATCGGAATCGGAATAGAATGGAATAGAAAGGAAACAATTTTGTTTGGTTTGACCACTGGAATCAAGCTCAGAATCAGGATTATAGTGTTTGGTTTGCCACTGGAATGGAATGAAAAAAGCTGTAAATGACCTTAATACCCCTACATGGCAGAAAGTTCAAATAATGCCATTCAATTACTATTTTTTCGTCACACAAAATACATTATTGAAATCATTATTTTTCTAAATAAGTATTACTTAATTAAAAAGAAATATATTATTAAAATTATTATTTTTCTAAATAGGGTTTAGGGTTTTGAGGTTTGGGATGTGTGATTTAGGGTTTAGGGATTTAGGATTTGGGGTTATATTTGTAGGTTAAGGTTTAGGGTTTATGGTTTTAGGATTTGGAATTTGGGGTTTAGGGTTTTGGGATTTATGTTTTAGGTTTTTGGGTTTTGGGATTTATGTTTTAGGGTTTTGGGTTTTGGGATTTATGTTTTAAGGTTTAGGGTTTAGGGTTTAGAGATTTGGGGATTTGGGGTTTAGGGTTTTAGGGTTTAAGGTTTAGGGTTTAGGGTTTTAGGATTTGGAATTTGGGGTTTAGGGTTTAGGGTTTAGGGTTTTGGGATTTATGTTTTAGGGTTTTGGGTTTTGGGATTTATGTTTTAAGGGTTAGGGTTTTAGGGTTTAGGGTTTGGGGATTTGGGATTTGGGGTTTATGTTTTAGTTTTTTGGAATTTAGGGATTTGGGGTTTAGGATTTAGGGTTTTAGGATTTGGAATTTGGGATTTAGGGTTTAGGGTTTAGAGATTTGGGGATTTGGGTTTTAGGGTTTAGGGTTTAGAGATTTGGGGATTTGGGGTTTAGGGTTTTAGGGTTTAAGGTTTAGGGTTTAGGGATTTAGGGTTTAGGGTTTTAGGATTTGGAATTTGGGGTTTAGGGTTTAGGGTTTTGGGATTTATGTTTTAGGGTTTTGGGTTTTGGGATTTATGTTTTAAGGTTTATGGTTTTAGATTTTAGGGTTTAGGGATTTGGGATTTGGGGTTTATGGTTTAGGGATTTGGGGTTTAGGATTTAGGGTTTAGGATTTGGAATTTGGGATTTAGGGTTTAGGGTTTAGGGATTTGGGATTTATGTTTTAGGGTTTTGGGATTTATGTTTTAAGATTTAGGGTTTTAGGGTTTAGGGATTTGAGGTTTAGGGTTTAAGGTTTTAGGATTTTAGGATTTGGATTTAGGGTTTTGAAATTTTGGGTTTAGGGTTTAGGGTTTTGGAATTTTGGGTTTAGGGTTTAGGGTTTTGGAATTTTGGGTTGGAGAATTTGGGATTTGAATTTAAGGTTATATTTTAGGTGAGGGTAAAATTGGAAAAAAAAAAAATTAGATGAGAATGGAATAATGATTACCAAAGGTGGGAGAAGGAATTGTGATTTCTTCTCTTTTAGTAATCCGATTCCATTCCGCCCTCCATTCCGTCCAACCAAACACACAAAATGGAAGAAATCAA